>CM038144.1:400443605-401900673 GCA_021437245.1 Aegilops speltoides
TTCATACATTACTTCTTTGGGGTAGCTGAACCCCTTTATCCTTTGCATGACCCGTCATTCCACGATAAATAGATGAAACCTACTAGCATGAGTAGGAGTTGTTTGAGCCCTCTTGTGCCTACTCATTCATGCTTGTTGTCATGCACGCTCTTGCTTAGAGTTGAGTCGGGTACGATTCATCGAGGATGAATTAGAGGTGTGTGAACATGTCCTCTTGTGTGTGAGCTAAGTGTGTGAACACGATTTGGTAAAGGTAGCGGTGAGAGGCCATGTAGGAGTACATGGTGGGTTGTCTCATTGCAGCCGTCCTCGAGGCTGAGTTACGTGTTTGTGATCCATGAAGCAGATACTACCACGCATTGGGCGAAACCAATGGACCCTCTCGGCTTCTTAATCACCCTTGTCCTCTGTCCGGGAGTTGCAAGTAGTTTACGGTGTTTGTAGTATCTTTGGAGGCCGTGGGGCGCTGACCGGAGGGTGGGCTGTGATCACGGTAGGCACGTGGCGGGTATCTGGGCACCCGTTTGGTAATCACGGAACCTGTACACATCGTTTGGGCTGTGGCGAAACTCGGCGGATCTCCTCATGGATGGAACCGAATAGGCGATAAACCTGGACTAGAGACTTGAGTGTTTAGGTAGGTCGTGGCCGACACCCTCGTTGGGCTTCGCTTGAAGGTTGCGAGAACATGTCGTGTGTGGCGGTAAGTGGTGAGCGTGTGTGAAGAAGTACACCCTGCGGGGTTATCATCATCTATTGAATAGCCGTGTCGCGGTAAGGACTTACGGGTTGCTGTGCGGTTCATAGACAAGTGGAAGTGGATACTCTAAAATCGCAAGATAGCGTGAGTGCTATGGATGGCGTTCTCGTGAGGGAGGCGGGGGGCGGATCCATAGTGGTGTATTGATATGGTGAATATGTGGACTCGTCGCACCACCTCAAAAGAGTTACTTGCGATCGTAGTTTAGGATAGCCCTTGAGTCAAAGCTGGCTTCTGCGGTTAAACCCCACCACCCCTTTGTTGATAATGATGCATATGTAGTTAGTTACGATGTAAGTCTTCTTTGGGTACATTTGTACTCACGTTTGCCTATTTTATGTTTTTGCGAGAGACCTCGGTCTCGCTAGTAGTTCAGCGTGGACTTGACGTTTAGCTTGTTACCTTAGCTACGATCTTGTGCCCTCGGCGGATCGAGTAGATAGTCGGGCTTTCAAGCCTTTTTCATTTGTAGGCGTCGTACTCGGACATGTTAAGCTTCGCTTGTGCTTGACTTGTATGCTCGAATGTTGGGTCGTGAGACCCATGTTTATAATATCACGCTCCTCGGGCCTATTGAATAAAATACTTGAGTCGTAGAGTCATGTTGTGATGCCATGTTGTATTTGCACATATCGAGCATATTGTGTGTATGTTATTGAAATGCTTGGTATGTGTGGAATCGACTATCTAGTTGTTTATCCTTAGTAGCCTCTCTTAGGAAATGTCTCCTAGTGCTTCCTTGAGCCATGGTAGCACTCTTGCTCGGAACACTTAGGCTGGCGGCATGTGTACTTCTTCGTTCTGTATACGTCCCTTGAAATGTCACACGATGAATCTAGGAGTCTGTTAGCCCTTCTGGCCGGTTCACGAGTCTGCTAGCCCGTGCTACTGCACTGGATTCACTTTCGTGATGGCCAAACACGTTCGATGTTGGGTCATGGATGCTGTCCTGTAAGTTTGTGCCACTATGGGTTTCACGACTAGCCATGTCGACCGGGCTCCTTATCATATGGATGCTAGCGACACCATCATATATGTGTGCCAAAAGGCATAAGCGGTCTGGGTAAAGGTAAGGCGACACCGGTAGAATACCGTGCGTGAGGCATAAAGTGATATGAGGTGTTACATGCTAGATCGATGTGGCATTGAGTCGGGTCTGACAGCTTTAGTATCGAGCTTTGTTGCTGTGGGATTACCAAGCCAAAGCTGGTGAAGTTGTGTCTAGAAATGCTTTAGTTATGTAAGGGAATTGATTGGGGAAGGGAACATAAGGCTCTTTTTACTCCTTATACCTCATGGCCTTCTGATCTGAGTCAACCTCTCCTCTTCTACGGGGATTAAGAACTAGGTCTTCTCATCTATCTATCAGGATGACGTGTTACTAATCCATAGACTTATAGGATTGTTGGTTTCAAGCCCCAGTTAAGTTCCTACTACTTCCGTGTGTTGTTAGTTGATCTCAGAACCTTGATATTGTGATGTTGAGTGGTCATGCCACTATTTTGCAGGATGTCTCAAATCATTTTGAGCATTCTGGCCGTTATCTTTGTCCAAGTCATCGGGTTTCTAAACAATCGATGCACTTGCAAATCCTTTCCCTCTGGTGTTTATGTTCCTTTGGGCCAGGTTAATCACACTAATTGCTGAGTTGAGGTATTCTTTTACCTCGACATATATGTTGGAGTTAATATTATGACCCTAGGTGTCTTAGGGGATCATCTAGTAATCTAGCTATGATTTGTGTCCCGATGTGATGACTCGGCCTTTATTCGAAAGCATCCGTGATGCCACTTAGTAGTAGGTATTCTACTTTTGGGTTTTTGAACCGAGATTCACCCACTTACCTCATGTTGATAGTGTTTGCTAGTTCCTTTAGGAAATTAGTAACCTTTGCATTAGTCCTCGAGGTCCGTGGTATTTCCTTCTTCCAAATACTATGAACCACTTATGGCGAAGTTTGTTGGATCAAAGATCACAACAGAGTGCCCTCGATGAGTTCTCCATTCATAATTGTGATTACGCGGTTCTACCTTTACGCATGGGTTATCGGAGAAACTGTTGAACTTGGTTCGACATACTAACCTATGCATCCACAACTCAGAAAGTTATATGTTCTTGAGTTTTCCCTCTTAGTTGTCCTCTGACCCTCGTCTATCAATTGATAGACAGGAGTAGTTGTGCACTCGAGCTTATCGATGCTTATTATTCTTGTGGTCTGTCAAGCCATTCTATTCCAGAATGACTAGGAGAAACAAACTCCAGTACCTCATCCACATCCAGGATTGGGTCAAAGTAGTTGTACCTCGCAGATCAAAATGCCAACCCAGCTTTTGTCCTGTTCTACCTTGGAGTATTACCATCTTTTATATCGGGATTATTATAGGAATTGCACACCATCCCATGAACTCTTGGTACAGTGATACTTCTTGCGATCATTGTTCATTCCTCGGTTTCCGTGTTATTGTAACTGGAATGCCGACAAGTGAATCGTGGTGTGTGAAATCAATACTGCTGGCAACTGCGTTGCTTGGTAGTTAAATGGACGATAACCTCATTCTTAGCGTGTTGATTATTGAATCGTCACCGTAAGGTTGATTGTGCTACCTAGTCCTTATTTCTGGTGCACTCTTCGATCAATGAGTTCGGATTTTTTGGTTCCTTGCTTATTTGATCATATCATCTTGCTCTGAAAGCAAGATTGTTCTCGAGCTTAGTAACATATCGATGGTTCGTGATGTTCCGAATATCTTCTCGGAAGTATTACCAGGTTGTCACCTGACCGCTATGTTGAGTTTGTGATCAAGATGGTTTCTTGTAACCACCCCTTCTCCAAGGATCTGTATCGAGTATCCCTGAGCTAGTTGGGTAAGCTGAACAACAACTTGGAGAGTTGGGAGATAAAAGCTGCCTGACTTAGTTCGTGTTAAGGGATATCTTGTGTGTGTGTTGAAGAAAGATGATATCTTCATCAATTGATCCTCGAGACCAGTTGTTGGAGCTATTGTCTTGCCAAAACTTTGATTTGAGTATGGGCTATTCTCAAATCAAATCAGAATAACGATGTTAAGTAATGTTGTCTTACTCGTGGATTTTCCTCGAGCATACACCATTATGTCTTTTGGGTCTGACCAATACTATCACCTTGTTCACATAGTTATGGAATTCCATCTCCATGGGAACCTGGATGAATCGTTGTTGAGCCCATCGACAACATCCTTATCTTCTCCATGATTTCGTGGAACATTAAGTTAGTGTTGGAAACTTTTGAAAGCATTTCTTCGTGCTAACTCATGAAGCATATGCCTGGATGGAAGAAGTGACTTCCTCTAATTCATGTGCATTTGATGCAAGTTGCCGCCGTGAATTCGATAAAGTCAATGTTGCTTCCTTGGAATCATCCCAAGTTAGTCACACATGTGCAAAGTATACTATGGTTTGGTAGATTAATTACCTCCACTCCATATGTGATACATAGCACACCAAACCACCGATTGATTTGTTCAAGGAGAAAAGCTCCTTCTTAGAGTATACCCTATGCAAGGACTTGATATCCTCGATGATGGTTCCCCACCGAACTTCGGTAGTGTTTTATTGTAAGACTACCATGGGATCATGTTTATGCAGGACAATGTGTTCACATGTTTGTAGCAGAACCAGCTCATGTTTTGGAGCTTGCTACCGTAGTTCATTCCCGAGAATCACGCAACGTCATCTCGTTGATTTGTGTTGCAAACTTTCATTTTTCTTTCTAGACTTGATGAGTCTGGAATAGCCTAACACCAACCAGATCTGAATCTCGGGCAGATATGATGGTTGGATTGTTTCCCAAGAACGATAATAATGGTCTCACTGTAACCGGTAAAGTGGATGTCGTGGCCAACACAACTAGCCGGAAGGCCTATTATTATAGTATCTTGATTGAGAAAGTTGGTCACCTCCCCATAAGGACTTCGTAGGATTTACTCCTTAGTTGTTCCTTATGGATTTTCTTTTGTGCTCCCGAAGTCCGACCTTTTACTTGATGTTCTAGATACCAAACCATGCAAATGGGTTACGCTAGCACATCAAGGAGAGCGATAAGCGGAGTGTCAAATGTCTCTCGGCCGATCATCGGATTCTGTCCCCTTGGTCTCGCTAAGGTGAAATCGAGAAAGTGTTATCTTCCTTTGCATCTGCATTGTCCATCGCCATTCATCATGGTAGTATGTTGTGATGTCAGCACCCTTGACGCGGATGTTGGTAGGACCTTGATGAACATGGAAATGCTCAAGTTCTTGAGAGCACGCACAAGCACTAGGTGCTATCATAGTTATTAACCAGGATTGCTCTCAGTTTCCTCGGTTATGCTATAACTTTTCAAACAGTGGACTCACTCTCTACTGTTGAGCTTCTCCCCAGTTACTAAAATCATCCCTTGTGTTGTTTTCAACAAGGTAATCCACATCATCCATTCTAATCCGGGTATGCCATTCTACCGAACCCCTCTAAATGATTGCTCAAGAATTGCCCTAAGTTGGTATAAAGAGTCTCAATGATCTTTGAATCAAAGGTAATTCTTTTTGCCATAAGGGATGATCCTATGAGTTGCCTCCTCTAAGATGTCTCGTTATGGTATCATGGCAACTTAACTCCTCGCTTGTGGTGACAACTATTCACCACCTTCTTTAGTGTGAAATTGTTGTCTACCTAGTGAACCTCCGTCGTTTGTTCCTCCATTCCTCTAGATCGTGCCGTGTCTCAGCTCGAGAGATATTTTTATGGCTCACCCGTGAGTTGATCCTAAGTTGTTTGGTCTTCGAGAAGATCGACCCTTCTAGAGTTTCTTTTCCCTCTCGTTGTCATGTTGGTAGGAGTTCCTGGAGCAAGACATCGAGACAATGATGGTGATCGAATCAACGTTCATTTGAAGTGCAACCTGGATCGTGAAGGAATACCAAACGGAGTCCAAATGGAATGAAACCTTGGGGGGCGTGATTTTTGGAGCAAGCGTGACCTAGAGGACTTGGAGTGCAAGTCAAGAAGCAGCCAAAGGCGGCCACGAGGGTGGAGGGCGCGCCCCCAACTAGGCGCGCGCCCCCTATCTCGTGGGCCCCTCGGGCGTCTACCGACCTACTTCTTCCTCCTATATATACCCACGTATCCCAAGAACATCAGAACAGACCACGAAAACCTAATTCCACCGCCGCAACCTTCCGTATCCGCGAGAACCCATCTTAGAGCCTTCGTCGGTGCTCCGCCGGAGGGGGAATCGATCACGGAGGGCCTCTACATCATCTCCAAGGCCTCTCCAATGAGTTGTGAGTAGTTTACCACAGACCTTTGGGTCCATAATTATTAGCTAGATGG
This sequence comes from Aegilops speltoides, assembly GCA_021437245.1. NCBI lineage: Eukaryota > Viridiplantae > Streptophyta > Magnoliopsida > Poales > Poaceae > Aegilops > Aegilops speltoides. Next base: position 400,449,712 of record CM038144.1, read on the forward strand.
CTTCTTCTCTCTCTTTGGATCTCAATACCATGTTCTCCTTGATCTTCTTGGAGATCTATTCGATGTAACTCTTTTTGCGGTGTGTTTGTCGAGATTCGATGAATTGTGGGTTTATGATCAAGTTTATCTATGAGAAATATTTGAATCTTCTTTGAATTCTTTTATGTGTGATTAAGTTATCTTTGCAAGTCTCTTCGAATTATCAGTTTGGTTTGGCCTACTAGATTGATCTTTCTTGCAATGGGAGAAGTGCTTAGCTTTGGGTTCAATCTTGCGGTGTCCTTTCCCGGTGGTGATGAGGGCAGCAAGGCACATATTGTATTGTTGCCATTGAGGATAAAAGATGGGTTTTATATCATATTGCATGAGTTTATCCCTCTACATCATGTCATCTTTCTTAATGTGTTACTCTGTTCTTTATGAACTTAATACTCGATGCATCTTTGGATAGCGGTCGATGTGTGGAGTAATAGTAGTAGATCACGAGCGAGTCGGTCTACTTGTCACAGACGTGATGCCTATATACATGATCATGGCTAGGTAATCTCATAATTATTCAATTTTCTATCAATTGCTCGTGATAATTTGTTCACCACCGTAATACTTATGCTATCTTGGGAGAAGCCACTAGTGAAACCTATGGCCCCGGTGCATCTTTTATCATATAAGCTTTCAATCTACTTTTATTTGCATCTTTACTCTTCCAATCTATATCATAAAATACCAAAAATATATTTATCTTATCATACTATCTCTATCGGACCTCACTTTACATAAGTGGCCATGAAGGATTGACAACCCCTTTATTGCGTTGGTTGCGAGTTCTTTGTTGTTTGTGTAGGTGTGTGGGACTTCGAGGAGCCTCCTCTGGATTGATACCTTGGTTCTCAAAACCGAGGAAATACTTACGCTACTATTGCTGCATCACCCTTTCCTCTTCAAGGAAAACCAGCGCAAGCTCAAGACGTAGCAAGAAGGATTTCTGGCGCCGTTGCCGGGGAGGTCTTCGCTCAAGTCAAGACATACCAAGTACCCATCACAAACTCATCTCCCTTGCATTTACATTATTTGCCATTTGCCTCTCGTTTTCCTCTCCCCCACTTCACCCTTGCCGTTTTATTTGCCCTCTCTTTCCCAATCTCCTCTCTCTTTCGCTTGCCTTTTTGTTTGCTTGTGTGTTGGATTACTTGTCGCGATGTTGCAAGATAATGCCAAATTGTGTGATTTCTCCAATACCAATAATAATGATTTCCTTAGTACTCCGATTGCTCCTCTTAATGATGTTGAGTATTGTGAAATCAATACTACTTTGTTGAATCTTGTTATGAAAGATCAATTACTTGACCTTCCGGTGAAGATGCGCTACCCATCTAAACAACTTTGTTGATTTGTGTGAGATGCAAAGAAGAAAGATCTGAGATAATGATATTGTTAAATTGAAGTTATTTCTGTTTTCACTTAGAGATTGTGTTAAAGTTTGGTTTTCGTCTTTGGCTAAGAATAGTATTGATTCATGGAATAAATGCAAAGATGCTTTTATCTCTAAATATTTTCCACCCACTAAGATCATCACTCTTAGGAACGATATGATGAATTTTAAACAACTTGATCTTGAGCATGTTGCCCAATCTTGGGAAAGAATGAAATTGATGATTCGCAATTGCCCTACTCATGGTTTGAATTTATGGATGATCATACAAATTTTTTATGCCGGATTGAATTTTGCTTCTAGAAATCTTTTAGATTCGGCCGTGGGAGGCACTTTTATGGAAATCACCTTAGGAGAAGATACAAACCTCCTTGATAATATTATGGCTAATTATTCTCAATGGCACACCGAAAGATCTACTAGTAAAAAGGTGCATGCTATAGAAGAAATTAATGTTTTGAGTGGAAAGATGAATGAACTTATGAAATTGTTTGCTACTAAGAGTGCTCCTATTGATCCCAATCATATGCCTTTGTCTACTTTGATTGAGAATAATAATGAATCTATGGATGTGAATTTTGTTGGTAGGAATAGTTTTGGAAACAATGCTTATAGAGGAAACTTTAATCCTAGACCGTTCCCTAGTAATTCCTCTAATAATTATGGAAATTCCTACAATAATTCTTATGGTAATTTTAATAAGATGCCCTCTGATTTTGAGAATAGTGTGAAAGAATTTATGATCTCTCAAAAGAATGTTAATGCCTTGCTTGAAGAAAAGTTGCTCAAAGTTGATGATTTGGCTAGGAGCGTTGATAGACTCTCGCTTGATGTTGATTCTTGAAACTTAGATCTACTCCTCCTAAGCATTATATCAATGAGTCTCTCAAAGCTATGAGAATTTCCATTGCTGAGTGCAAAGAAAGAACCGCTAGATTGCGTGCTAAAAAAAGATTGCTTTGTAAAGGCGTGTTCTTCTAGTTTCCATGAAAATAATGATGAAGATCTTAAAGTTATTGATGTGTCCCCTATTAGATCTTTGTTTTGCAATATGAATCTTAATAATGATGGGACTGGAGATGAGTCAACTTTAGTTAAAAGGCGTCCCAACGATTCGGAGTTTTTAGATCTTGATGCTAAATTTGGTAAAAGTGGGATTGGAGAGGTCAAGACTTTAAATAGCATTGAACCCACTATCTTGGATTTCAAGGAATTTAATTATGATAATTGTTCTTTAGAAGATTGTATTTCCTTGTTGCAATCCGTTGTGAATTCTCCGCATGCTTATAGTATAAATAAAGCTTTTACCAAACATATTATTGATGCCTTTATGCAATCTTATGATGAAAAACTTAATTGGAAGTTTCTATACCTAGAAAACTTTATGATGAGTGGGAACCTACTATAAAGATTAAAATTAAAGATCATGAGTGTTATGCTTTATGTGATTTGGGTGCTAGTGTTTCCACAATTCCGAAAACTTTATGTGATATTCTAGGTTTCCATGATCTTGATGATTGCTCTTTAAATTTGCACCTTGCGGATTCCACCATTAAAAAGCCAATGGGAAGGATCTATGATGTTCTCATTGTTGCAAATAGAAATTTGGTGCCCGTAGATTTTATCATTCTTGATATAGATTGCAATCTTTCTTGTCCTATTATTCTTGGTAGACCTTTCCTTAGAACGATTGGTGCGATTATTGATATGAAGGAAGGGAATATTAGATTCCAAATTCCATTAAGGAAGGGCATGGAGAACTTTCCAATAAAGAAAGTCAAATTACCTTATGAATCTATCATGCGAGCTACTTATGAATTGAGTGCCAAATATGGCACTACTTAGATCTATCCTCGCTTTTATGCCTAGCTAGGGGCGTTAAATGATAGCGCTAGTTGGGAGGCAACCCAATTGTATTTGTGTTTTTGTTTTTGTTTCTGTTTAGTAATAAATTTTGCATCTACCTTCTGTTTAGATGTGTTTTTATATTTTAATTAGTGTTTGTGCCAAGTAGAACCTATAGGATAACCTATGGTGTTAGTTAATTTGATTTTGCTGAAAAACAGAAACTTTGCACGCACGAAAATAATTTTAGTAATTCACAGAAATGTGATTTTCCGTTGATTATTTTTTCTGTAGATCAATAGACTAATTTCCTAGGACTTTGTATTTTGGTAGGACTTTTAGAGTTCCGTAAGTATTCTAGAGTTACAGATTGCTACAGACTGTTCTGTTTTTGACAGATTCTGTTTTTCGTGTGTTGTTTGCTTATTTTGATGCATCTATGGCTAGTATTAAGTGGTATGAACCATACAGAACTTGAAATACAGTAGGTTTAACACCAATGTAAATAAAGAATGAGTTCATTACAGTACCTTATGTGGTGGTTTTGCTTTCTTTCACTAACGGAGCTTATGAGATTTCCTGTTGAGTTTTGTGTTGTGAAGTTTTCAAGTTTTGGGTAAAGATTTGATGGACTATGGAATAAGGAGTGGTGGAAGCCTAAGCTTGGGGATGCCCATGGCACCCGAAGATATTCAAGAATAGACAAAAGCCTAAGCTTGGGGATGCCCCCGGAAGACATCCCCTCTTTCGTCTTTGTTTATCGGTAACTTTACTTGGAGCTATATTTTTATTCGCCACATGATATGTGTTTTGCTTGGAGCGTCTTGTATGATATTAGTATTTGCTTTTTAGTTTTCCACAATAATACTTGCTGTACACTCCTTTTGGGAGAAGCCTACTTGATTAGAATTTATTAGAATACGCTATGTGCTTCACTTATATTTTTTGAGCTTGATAGTTTTTGCTCTAGTGCTTCACTTATATATTTTAGAGCATGGCGGTGGCTTAATTTCGAAGAAATTGTTGATCTCTCATGCTTCACTTATATTATTTTGAGAGTCTCTTAGAACAGCATGGTATTTGCTATGGTTATAAAAACTGTCCTAGAATGATGAGCATCCAAGTTGGGTATAATAAAAACTATCATAGGAAGTGAATTGGATGCTACGATCAATTTGATACTTGATAATTGTTTTGAGATATAAAGGTGATAATATTAAAGTCATGCTAGTTGTGTGATTTTGAATTTAAAGAATGCTTGTGCTAAAGTTTGTGATTCCCGTAGCATGCACATATGGTGAACCGCTTTGTGAAGAAGTTGGAGCACAATTGTCGGAGTAATGGGCCACGGGTAGGCCGACCCGGGACCCAGGATCTTTAAGGCGGCCAGGCGGGCCACGCCCTCGACCGCATCAGTGGCGACCTTGAGGAGGCGAGTCCCAGTGGCGACCTTGGAGAGCCAGTGGCGACCTTTGGAAGCCGAGTCCCAGACGGCGACTACAGGGCGAGGCTGACTCTGGGCTTGCGACCTCTGGGGCCGGCTGTGGGAGTCGGCCCGCGACCTTCTCGAACCGATCACGAGTCTGGCCCGGCGTGGCCGTCCCCTCCGCCCCACGAAGGGTGGGCATGGCTCTGATGGCCGTATCATTTGGAAGATCTCCGGTGGCAGCCTTTGTTGCCATGCCTCCCATTTCTCGACCACGAGTCTTAAAACCTTTGTGGCCCACAACAACTACTGTCACTGCCCGAAGATCGCGGGCCCCCTATCGGTGGGAGAAGAAGGCGGCCGGGCGCTCGAGTCGGCCGGTGGGAGTCGGCCTTCTGAGTCGGCCGCCTCCTCGTCTGAGGCCCCATGAGCCATAAGCAGATTGGACGGGGAGTGGCGGCGGTGATCGCTGACAGGCGGAGGCCTTGTTCCACGACCCCATGACCAAACTGCGTCGCCGAAGTCTTGCAGTGTTACGCATGTCATGGGACCCACAGATGGCGAGCCCCAGAAGCGGCGAAGGGCAGCGGCATGAGAGCGAGAGTGGGGCTCGCTTGATCAGATTACACTTGTACCCCGAGAGCAGGCCTATCTAAACCCCGGTGCACCCATGCAAAGGTTGGGCCTTGGATAGGTTTTAGACACATAGCAAGTAGGGAGAGAGCTAGCCTTGCTCTCTCTGCCTCCCGAAACAGCTCAAGGAGCACCCTTGTATTATCATCCCATAGTGATCATCGGAGACCCTTGAGTAGCGATGAGGGGTGTTATCTCCTGGAGAGCCCAAGCTGGGTAAGATCCGTCGGCGTGCATGCTTGCGCCTCATCCGTTCGAGCACCGGCTGACGTTCTGCCCCCACCATGATAAGCCACCCGTTGGCATATGTCGCATCAACCCCGACATTTGGCGCCCACCGTGGGCGAGGTGCACCGTCGTCCGGAGATCATGTGCGGGCGGGAACCCTCTTCCTCCTGGCGGGCAGCCAGCGGCTTCGCCGGATAAGTGCGCATCGACCGCTGCTGCGGCGCCAAAACCGCTGCGCCCGCCGAGCCGCCTCGCCGAACTCATCGGCGAGTGCGCATCTCAACGAAAACTGCACGAGTCGCGAGCGGGTGGCCCGAAACCTTCTCACGGGCCTCCTCGACCAACTCCACGTCGTCGGCGAGCCCGCCGTAGATTTGGAGTCCGTGGGCTCCTCCGACCCGATCTTTGGTCGACTCCGGCGCCGTGTCGCTCGATATCTTCCCCACCAGCGTGGTGGTCTCGACGAACGCTTCCGTGCGAGAGTAGCGGAAGCGCCGTTATGGAAGTGCTTGTCGCCGGCCACGGCGAGCACTCGGCGAAAACGCCGGAGACCCGCTACATGCGGCCTGCAAGACGACGCGCCCATTCCGAGGGGGGGACGCCGAGCGCTAGCTAGAACGCCTCCTTGAGATCATTGAAGGCGCCAAGAAGTTGGCAAGCATGAGGCGCTTATCGAAGCATACCGGCGAGGTGGATCGCTGTAAGCGGCTCGCCGGCTCCGGCCGGGGCGAGCCGTCTGGGTGCGGTCGAGGCCTTGGCGCAACCATCGCCCGACTTGCTCGGGCGAAGCGCCCGTGTCGCCACCCTGCGGAGAACATCCGTGCCGTAGCGGTGACGAAGAAGCGAAGAAACCGAGGCGAAAGCGCCGTGTGATGGCGAACAAGTCCAGCAGCTCCTCGATGCGGTTGCGATGCAAAAGCGGCGGGCCGTCTTGAGCAGCAGCTGCGGCAGCGAGCGACGACTTACCCCTCGCCGAGATCAAGCGCAACTTCCGGACGCCATTGGCGGAATCCGCGGAAGGAAGAAGAAAGAGCCGGCTGCCGATCCTGGCGGACTCGCATCACCATCAGCGCGACCAAGGCGGCGCCCAGAAGCGGTGGAGCAGCGAGATGATTATCTGCCTCCCCACCCGAAGAAGGCGGTGAGTTTCTCCGCCACTGTTGAGCATCCGACTCTCGAGAGTCGCCTTGGTCGCCGAGAGAGTCGGAGAGAATAGCGCCCGCCATCGGATCGACCGATTTCACGAGATCCTGGCGTTAGAAGAAGAAGATGAGTTGGGTCCGCCTTGCTTCGGGCCCCGCATCAGAGACGAGCCCTTCCCCAAAGGGTTCACGCTCCCCCGAGACACGCCCAAGTACACCGGCTCTGTAGGATCGGAAGTATGTCTAGAGGGGGGGTGATTAGACTACTTGACAATTTAAAAGTTTAGCCTTTTGATTAGGACAAGTATTTAGCAAGTTCACAATGATGACCAAGTCAAGTATCACCCTACACATGCAATTCTAGAGTGGTGGCAGCGGAAAGTAAATTGCACATGTAGTAAATAGAGGTGGAGAAGAGCAAACGCAGTTTGGAGACACGGAGATTTTTCTCGTGGTTCCGATAGGTGGTGCTATCGTCAATCACGTTGATGGAGACTTCAACCCACGGAGGGTAGCGGCTGCGAGAGTCCACGGAGGCTCCACCCACGAAGGGTCCACGAAGAAGCAACCTTGTCTATGCCATCATGGCTTCGCCCACGGAGGACTAGCCTTACTCGGGGTAGATCTTCACAGTAGGCGATCTCCTTGCCCTTACAAACTTCTTGGTTCAACTCCACATCTTGTGGAGGCTCCCAAGCGACACCTAACCAATCTAGGAGGCACCACCCTCCAAAAGGTAATAGATGGTGTTGGTGATGATGAACTCCTTGCTCTTGTGCTTCAAATGATAATCTCCCCAACACTCAACTCTCCTCACTGATTTGGCTGTGGTGGAAGAAGGGATTGAGTGGAAAGCAACTTGGGAAGACTAGAAATCAAGTTTCATATGGTGGGAGTGGAGCAACTTGATCTCAACACAAGGGTAGGTAGTTTTCTTCTCAAAAATGTAAGGTAGGAGTGGTAGTTCTTTCTGATGGCTCTCTCCACGAATGAAGAGGAGGTGGAGGGGTATATATAGCTTCACACAAAATCCAACCGTTACACATTTGACCAATCTCGGTCGGACGAAGTTGACAACTCGGTGAGACCGAAAGTTCAAATCTTGTGAGCGTTGGGATTTTCAGTGGGACCGAAAATACAATCTCGGTTAGTCGATTCTTCCAAAGTCTAGGGTTTGCCAATCTCGGTGGGACCGACTTTCTCATCTCGGTGACACCGATTTGAGTCTGAAGGTTCTGAAGGTTAGCAACACCAATTTCGTAAGACCGAGTTTGGAATCGGAAAATCCGAAATTACTAGGGTTTGGCTATATGGTGAGGTGGTTCATCTCGGTGTGGTGAGTTTATGGAATCGGTGGGACCGAGATTACTTATGAGTATATGTTGGAATGAAAGATTGCTAATAGTTTGAGAGATAAATCACTAAGCACTTTGAGCAACGGATCATCATCATAACCTCATCCCCTTTTAATAGTATTGGCTTTCCTATGGACTCAATGTGATCTTGGATCACTAAACCAAAAATGGAGTCTTGAGCTTTTGCCAATGCTTTCCTTAGCATTTTGAGGGTCCACATCATCGGTCATTGCCATACCCATATCACTTGAACTTTACGAAATATTCTCAAGAAACAATTAGTTCAATGATATATATGTTGTTATTAATTACCAAAACCACCGGGGATTAGTTGCACTTTCAATCTCCCCTTTTTGGTAATTGATGACAACATATAGATCAAACTTCGACAAATGATATAATCAATGAATAATATAAATAAGCTTTGAGAAGTATGTGATAAGCAAGAGCTCCCCTAAATTTGTGCATTATTTAAGATTTGCGTTTGAATGCAAATGCACAATCGATTAGGATCATGGGTCACTCTTCCATGTCACATACATCTTGGTGGAAGCGCACAAAATGATAAGAATGAATAGCATGCACCCAATCACCAAGACATGAGTAAATGATCATACAAGATATGAATAGAATATGATAAGCATTAAGCACACATTAAGGCATAGTATGATCAAGCACTCATCAAAGATAGAACAAGCGTAGTATCAAACACACGAAATGTCTCAAAGAACTCAAAAGTATCTCAAGGAAAACGCAAGCGAAAGAGCAAGCGAGCACTCTCTCTCTCGAAGTCCTATGATCTATACAATTTCTCCCCTTTGGCAACAAGTTACAAAAAGTTCGAAAGGTATAGAGCTAAGCGTCACTAGGGACTCTGCTTTGGCGGCTCTATGCAGGTCGATGGAGTGGAGATAGCTGCATCTGCAAATGCTTCTGCTGAAGTCTGTGGAGCTGGAGGAGTGGACACTTGGGGCTGGGCTGGGCCAGATGGAGCTGTGGGAGGTCTTGATCTTTGTAGCCACAGGATCATCCTTTGGAATGGCAGGTGATCTGGGCTTTGTGGGAACTGGCGAGGCTGCTCATAATCATCTGGACAAATCACCTTCCATCTCCTTCATGAGCTCTGCCTTCTCCCTCTTGGCTTCCTCAATGTCGCCTCAAGCTTGTTGGCGGTGACACGCACTTGATCGACTTGACATCGAGCATGGAACTTGTCTTCAACTATCATCTCAAGACTCTCCTGAGACTGCACTATGCTGGCCAGGCGTAGTTCAATCCTCTGGGTAGCTTCAAGAAGTTGTTCTCCAACGCTCCTGAGACTGCACTATGCTGGCCAGGCGTAGTTCAATCCTCTATGCTGGCCCTTCTGATCTAGAATATGCAGCATGTTGATAGAATACCCTCTTATCATGCGATGATCTCCTGACTTAGGCATCAAAGTATGCCTCAGAATGGTGTTAGTGGTTGGGAGACCTGCCTGAAGATGATACACTGATCCAAGCTTCCATATCTCAACATCCTTGTCTGGTACCTCATTGTACATGTTCTTCATAGACTCGTGATTTTTCTTTGGAATGCCATAGACATCTACATCATCATCTCTTGATCTTTGGAGCATTCAGCGATGCTCTCCATTCTTCAAGCTGTTGAAGAGAATCTACGGCCTTGATCATCCATACAATTCGCCATCTGGATAGAAATGTCTTTGTGGCATAGAAGCGCATGATCATCTCATCATTCCATCTTTGTCAATTTCGACCAACAAACTCAGCAACACCACATGCGGTGAAGCTCTCATGCACATGTGGGAAGTAGTCTCTGTGCTCTTCCTTTGTCGATGTATTCCCGGTCAACATACCTAGTGTCGGCAACAATTGGCTTCTTGTCCATGAGCAGCATCTCATAGAAATCTTGTTGCTCTCGGGTGTGGAATCTTGAGTCAACAGCTGTCCTTCTCTGGTGGCATATGGATCAACTTGCCTCCATAGCACGAGACCTTTGTCCTTCCTTTCCTTCATATTTTCAGCTCGAGGATGAGCATCATTATGGTGGCGGTTTACATGCGAGCTTGACAATACATGTGCCTCTTCATCGACTCATTTGGTGGCACATTGTCCTTCTTCTTCTCTGAAGCGGGAATATTTCTCCTTTGTTTTCTTTGGCTTGGCGGCAGGTTTGGCTTGAGCTGCCTTTCTTTGGAGTGATGGCTTAGATTTGGTAGGTGCTCCTGCCTGCGATGGCATCTCCCATCAACTTGGAAGCCACGAGGAGGCTGGGGTGCTTCCTCATCGAATCATCATCAACTTCATCATGTACTAGCCTCTTCCTCTTGGAAATTTTCTTTACCTTCTTTGGAGGTTTCTTCTTCCATGCTCGGCTTCTTTGCAAGCTGTGGACTTCTTCACTTTCTTTGGTGCCTTTCTTGGTGTGTTGCCCTTGATAATCTTTGGCAACCACTTTCCTCTTAGGTTTGGAAGTGATCTCCTCATCGACAACAAAGTCAGAATCCTCTTCATCGAATTTTTCTTCTTCACGGCCTGGTGGCGGCACGAGGCAAACCACTTGGGTGCTTCTCTCACCATCATCGGAAAAAGCTGGCCGGGACTAGTAGCGCCTCTGGAATCTCAAGCGGTGATTCGGACCTGTTACAGCTGTCACTTGCATCGGACATATTGACAACTTTGTGAATAGAATAGGTATAGGCGAGAATAGAAGAGTTATCACAAAGCAGAAGATTTTGCAAAATGAATGAGTTCAAATCTCAGTTTAAGTTTTCACAGAATGCATTTGGTCGACCGAGTCTAAAATTCGGTGAATCCGAAGTGCCTAAACAGAACCATTCACACCACTTTCGGTTGGACGAAATGGGTTTGATCTAGCCGAGAGCACTAGGGTTTCACTAAATCCTCATTTCGGTCTTTCCGATTTGCACAACTTCGGTTGGACCGAAAAGTGCGATCAATGGCGAGAGCCGTCGGTCGATCAGAGAATGTAGAATCGGTCACACCGAGATGTGTTGGAGGAAACCTAACCTAAAATTTTCACTCGAATTTCGTTCTAAGAACTAATCTGCTGGATAGGAAGATTTCAAACATGGCAGAAACTAGGCAAAACCTATCGTGCATTGAATCGAGAGGTTGAAGCACGAGAGGATGAAACTCACCCAACTTGGTGGAGTTTCACTCTGGCTGCTGCAGCGATGAGATTGACCGTTGGCGATGGAGACCATGGCGGGCGCCTGGCGACAGCGGAGGCGATCCGAAGACCACGGCGGCGGCGTGAAGGGTTTGGGGCGAGGCGTTTTGAAGGAATAATCAGCGCGCTGCCCTCGGTATATATACCCTTCGGTTTGTCGGTGGGACCGAGTTGGAAAACTTCGGTGACACCGAGATGGTTAACGCAAGCGATTACACACATCAGTCACGCCGAGATTTGCAACTTGGTTTCACCGAGGTGAAAACCTAGATCAATCAAGTGATTTGATCTGTCGATTTGAGTATATTGGTTTGACCGAAAGTACTTAGAAGGTTTTGGAAGTTAAGTTTTTGACGGATCGGTGGCTCGAGTGCTCCTCACTCGGTTTGTCGAAAAAGACTTGATCAAAGTTTGTGATATAAGCATGAATAGAGTTTGAGACAAGAAAGCATAGATAGCTAGGGGAGGAACTTAGGCATTCTTGTCCATCCATTTGGTCAAAAGAGATAAAATCCAAAAGACCAAAGCAACAAATGGATGTCCTCGAATGGATAAAATTATGCATCCAACATGCTCACACAATAAGATATCAAATGAAATATGTGTCAAACATGCACAAACAAAACTCTAGCAACTAGCACACAATTTGGCGATGACTAGGTCATCTATATATGAGTATATTGACTTAGGAGTCAAATGAGAACATTTGATCATAGGTCATACTCATCGTTTAAGTACAAGTGGGGTTACCACTTTTACATAAAGCATTAATGTGTTCACATCATTTGAAGATGCTTTAGCTCAATTCTTTAGAGCAAAGCTCCCCTTGATGTGAGAACCCTTTTAAAGGGTCAAACTAACCTTGGGTTGTCGTTGAAGACTTCATGTAGATGTTGAAGATGTGGATGCTCAATGTTGATGAAGATCATCAAGAGTTGGGAGAAATCCTTTGGATTCGGGCACTTTCAATACCTACATGGGTTAGTCCCACAAGGAACAAACAAGGATATCCATGGACATATATTGAAGTACACAATAGATGATGTCCATGAAAGCAATGATTACCTTGTCCCTTGACTTACCAACATGAGGGTTTGTGACTCCATGAACTAGTGCAAGATGTGGAAGATGATTGCACAAGTTCTTTGCCAAAATGAATGTGAGTGAAGTATGTTGGCGGAGTCACCCTCAAGAACTCTCTAGTTCTTCTTCTTCGGGATCCACATCATCTTGATGGGAATCCTTGGGGTAGTAGTTGAGCTTGTCGAAGTAGAACTTGAAGTTTCCTTGGGAACCCACTTGACCATGGCCTTGGGTGCTTCAATGAATGCATCAATCTCCTCTTGAAGCTTGTCCTTGCCTTTTAGCTTGTGGTCTTGTGGTGGAAGGTCATCTTGAGCTTGTTCCACATTGGAAGAAGTAGGATCATACTTCTCCTTTTGAGAAACAAACTTTGGAGTGGGATATTGACCTTCTTCCCATTCAACACCCTCGGCGTTGAACTTTCGCTCAAAACCAATTCCTTGATTCTTCCGGTGCCTTCCTTGCTTGCGAACAATTTCCTCAAAGTTTTTGCTTCCGGCAAGGCTCTTGTAGACACCTTTCTCTATAATCCCTTTCAATAAACTATTTTCTTGCTCAAGTGAAACTTGGCTTGAAACATTGTTAGTGGAATCAAGAGAATTACTAGAAGTAACAACATTTGATTTAGCATGATTATTGTTACTACTAGATGAAGAATTTTTCTTATGCTTGTCATGCTTAGTTTTAATAGGTGGCAAGAAATTAGACAAGAGAAGTCGTTTGGCAAGATATGAAGAACTCTTCTTTCGAAGATCGTCATTGATAGCTTTTAGGAACTCATGTTCTTGCTCTAGATTGAGCTTCTCGAAGCGTAGCTTCTCATGAGATCTTAGGAGCTCTCTATGATCTTCTTGAGTTGTTTCATGAGCTAACTTAAGAGTGTTTAGTTCTTTAGTTAGACGCTCAATCTCCTTCATAGCATTGTCATTCGACTCTTCTCGACTATAAAGACTACTAGCATGTTCATCATTACTAGGCTCACTAGATTTATCATGTAAAAGCTCATCTTCACCAAGCAAGTCATCCTCATCACTATCAAAGTCAATAAATTCAGGGTGTGATACCTTGGGGCCTTTTGCCATGAAGCATCTTCCAATTCCCTCATTTGGTGAATCAAATATGTCATAGGAGTTGAAGTTGGAGGATACGAGAGCAAGACCGGCAACACCTTCATCTTGACTGTATTCGGAGTTGGAGTGATAGCTTCTTTCGGAGTGATTGCCGGTCGGGCGGAGACCCATTCCCAACATGAGCTTGATGTTTTCTTCTTGTGTAGCTCCTTGATGACTTGTCTTTCCTTTCCGAATCCTTGCTTCTTGAGAGGATCTTCGTTCATAACGATCATCTCTACTCCTTCTCTCTTTTAGGCGACTCTTCTCTTGAGCTTCTTCTTCTTGGAGATTCTTCTCTTCTCTTGTGGGAGTCGAACACTCATTTGAGTAGTGTCGGGTCTTCCACAATTGTAGCAGTTTCGATCACGACTAGAAGATCTCTTTTCATCATATGATCTAGACTTTGAGCTTCTTACCTTGCTTCTACTCTTGTAGAATTTGTTGAAGTTCTTCACCATTAGGCTTATCTCTTCATTGGAAACTAGCTTGTCACTTGAGGTTGTGGGAGCTTCAAGCTGCAGCTTTATAAGCACCACTTGACTTGTTGTGAAGCTCTTCCTTGTCTTTAAGTGTCATCTCATGAGCAACAATCCTTCCAATGACTTGATAGGCTTGAGATTCTTGTAGTTTGGCATCATTTGGATCAAAGTGCACGGTGTCATACTTTCCATCCAAAGCTCGAGAATCTTCTTGATGATGAATCGGTTGGTCATTTCTTCGCTTCCTAAGCCGGCAATCTCATTTGTGATGAGAGCAAGCCTAGAGTACATTTCAGCGACTCCTTCACCTTCCTTCATCTTGAACTTGTCAAGTGACCTTGAAGAACATCTAGCTTTGATTCCTTCACGGACTCGGTACCTTCGTGCATTTCGACCAAAGTATCCCAAATCTCTTTTGCATTCTCAAGGCGGTGATCTTGTTGAACTCCTCGGGACACAAAGCATTGAAGAGAATGTCACAAGCTTGAGCATTGTTACGTAACATCCGCAACTCATCATTGTAACCAGCGATCCGGAACTTTTCCTTCCTCGAAGAACTCACCTTGCAAGCCAACACAAATAATGCCCCATGCGGCGGGGTTATGTCCAAGAATATGCATTTTCATTTTGTGCTTCCAACTAGCAAAATTTGAACCATCAATGTAAGGACCTCTCTGAAAATTACCCTCACTAGGCGCCATACTCTCCTAGGTTGTGAAACCAAGCTTATGGAGTCAATGCAATGAAAACCAATCAATGGAGACCAAAGCTCGATACCACTTGTAGGATCGGAAGTATGTCTAGAGGGGGTGATTAGACTACTTGACAATTTAAAAGTTTAGCCTTTTGATTAGGAAAAGTTTTAGCAAGTTCACAATGATGACCAAGTCAAGTATCACCCTACACATGCAATTCTAGAGTGGTGGCAGCGGAAAGTAAATTGCACATGTAGTAAATAGAGGTGGAGAAGAGCCAGCGCAGTTTGGAACACGGAGATTTTTCTCGTGGTTCCGATAGGTGGTGCTATCGTCAATCACGTTGATGGAGACTTCAACCCACGGAGGGTAGCAGCTGCGAGAGTCCACGGAGGCTCCACCCACGAAGGGTCCACGAAGAAGCAACCTTGTCTATGCCATCATGGCTTCGCCCACGGAGGACTAGCCTTACTCGGGGTAGATCTTCACGAAGTAGGCGATCTCCTTGCCCTTACAAACTTCTTGGTTCAACTCCACATCTTGTGGAGGCTCCCCAGCGACACCTAACCAATCTAGGAGGCACCACCCTCCAAAAGGTAATAGATGGTGTTGGTGATGATGAACTCCTTGCTCTTGTGCTTCAAATGATAATCTCCCCAACACTCAACTCTCCTCACTGATTTGGCTGTGGTGGAAGAAGGGATTGAGTGGAAAGCAACTTGGGAAGACTAGAAATCAAGTTTCATATGGTGGGAGTGGAGCAACTTGATCTCAACACAAGGGTAGGTAGTTTTCTTCTCAGAAATGTAAGGTAGGAGTGGTAGTTCTTTCTGATGGCTCTCTCCACGAATGAAGAGGAGGTGGAGGGGTATATATAGCCTCCACACAAAATCCAACCGTTACACACATTTGACCAATCTCGGTCAGACCGAAGTTGACAACTCGTTGAGACCGAAAGTTCAAATCTTGTGAACGTTGGGATTTTCGGTGGGACCGAAAATACAATCTCGGTTAGTCCGATTCTTCCAAAGTCTAGGGTTTGCCAATCTCGGTGGGACCGACTTTCTCATCTCGGTGACACCGATTTGAGTCTGAAGGATTCTGAAGGTTGGCAACACCAATTCGGTAAGACCGAGTTTGGAATCGGAAAATCCGAAATTACTAGGGTTTGGCTATATGGTGAGGTGGTTCATCTCGGTGTGGTGAGTTTATGGAATCGGTGGGACCGAGATTACTTATGAGTATATGTTGGAATGAAAGATTGCTGATAGTTTGAGAGATAAATCACTAAGCACTTTGAGCAACGGATCATCATCATAACCTCATCCCCTTTTAATAGTATTGGCTTTCCTATGGACTCAATGTGATCTTGGATCACTAAACCAAAAATGGAGTCTTGAGCTTTTGCCAATGCTTTCCTTAGCATTTTGAGGGTCCACATCATCGGTCATTGCCATACCCATATCCTTGAACTTTCGAAATATTCTCAAGAAACAATTAGTTCAATGATATATATGTTGTTATTAATTACCAAAACCACGGGGATTAGTTGCACTTCGAGGCTCAAGTGAAGCGGAAGGCTGGTTGATAGACTACTCCACGACCGTCAACATAAGCAAGCGGCAACAAGCGAGTCGTCGTGAAGTATGTTCCCCTCATGCTCGAGGCACGGCGGACATGGCTGAACAACTGAAGCCCCAGCATCAATAGCTGGGTCGACTTCTTTGAAGCCTTCATTAAGTAACTTCACCGGCGCGTACAAGCGACCTCCCAAGCGCGCCGGCTCTCCTTGTGCGTGCAAGGCCCTGAAGAATCAACGCGACTACCTCACTCATTTGGGGCGAACTTGAAACTCCTGCGAGGGCGTGCGAGTGCGAGCCATTGAGTACTTCCACGGCGGGTCTTGAGGGCACCCTCCTCAAGCACAAGCTCCTCTGCGGCAGGCCCAAAACCCTCGACAACTGCTAGTCATAGCGGACAAATCGCCATGGCCGACTCTTCTATGAAGGCGGAGATTCAAGTCAGCCTTGGTGGCAAGGTGATCCCCAGGCCCCAGAACCCCGGTGGGGCCGTGGCGGTGTGATAACAAAAAAACAACAAGCGCAAGGCCCCTCGGCCGACTTCCTTGATCGGCGGTCGCTGCAGTGAAGATCGGCAGCCGGAGGGGCAGCCTCAAGCCAGCAATGGCGGCAAGTCAAGCTGGTTGCGGCTTTCTCCTATAAGCGGACTTTGGATGGACCTTGCAAGTTCCACAGCGTGTGGCCGTCGAACCACACCACAAGAAAGTGCCCTTGGCTCACGGGATCGCCAAGGGAGGCGGCCTTGCCCTCCGCCGCCTGCTGAGACGCCGCCTCCGCCACCGCCCAGCCCGGCTCGGCTCGGCGATCGGTAGCGGTCCAAGATGAGTTCCGGAAAACCACGGAGCCTATGTAGTGTTCACCAGCATGGTAGATGACCGGCGTGGCAGCGCCAACAACAACAAGAAGTCAGCCTTGATGCAAGCTGATGCCCCGAGTTCATGCATTGGTCAAAGCCTATCGGTGGAGTCGGGCGGATCATCCGGAAGTGATGCCAAGTCCGGGCTCCATACTGGTCCTAAGCGTGACCTTGGCCCTTGATAGGCGGGCCGCCCGTTTCTCATGGTCTTGATAGATGGAGCGGCAGCATAAACATCTGTACAAGGACACAATGGAGAAGCTTGGAATCGGCGAAGGCAGCTGCGGAGCAGCCGCCTGATATTCCATGGAATTGTACCGGCCTCTCCTACTCACCAATCGGCAAGATTCGATAGGCGTCCTCTTGGAGACAAAGATCACTTCCGCCGAGAGCGGTCTGGTTCGAGGTGGTAGACTTGGAGAGCCGTACCACGCCCTGCTTGGCGGCCTGCCTTGGCCAAGTTCATGGCGGATTCCCCCTCGCTTACCTCAAGATGAAGATGCGAGTTCAAAGGGATCTGACCATTGCCGGCGACTACAAGAAGTCGTCCGCTGCTTGTGCGACGAGAAGCGATCGGTGGCGAGTCTTTGGTGATTGCGGTAGAAGCGGCTCCTTGACCGTGTCGTGGCGATGGCTGGGAAGCAGCCGGAGATGTCGCCTGACCCCAAGGAGTCGGAAGTAGAAGGATCATTCAAGCTGGCTAGAGAAACCAAGAAGATACCCTTGGACCCGGAGCACCCAGAGAAGTACATTGTCATAGGCACAAGCCTTGACAGCAAATAGGAAGGCGAGCTCATCGATTTCCTCCGTGAGAATCGGGACATCTTTGCATGGTCCCCCAAGGACATGCCGGGTGTACCAAGCGGAGGTCGCCGAGCACAAGCTACGTCGGGCGGATGTGAAGCCCGTCGGGCAGCCCTTGCGCCGCCTGTCAGAAGAAAAGAGAAGAGTCGTGGGAGAAGAGATAGCCCGGCTCCTGGCGGCCGGATTCATCATGGAAGTGTTTTTCCCAGTGGTTAGCAAACCCGATCTTGGTATTGAAGAAGAATAAGCGATGGCGGATGTGCATAGTCTACACCAGCCTCAATAAAGCCTGCCGAAGGACCCATTTGCTCTGCCAGGATCGATTAGGTGATAGACTCCACGGCGGATCGAGCTGTTGAGTTTCCTAAACGCATATTCGAGGATATCACGAGATCAAGCTGAATCCAGTGAGACGGTGAAGACGCGTTCATCACGCCATTTGGAGCCTACGCTACCTAACAATGGCGTTAAAGCGAGGAATGCGGCGCCACCTTTCAGCGTTGCATGTAGAAGTGCCTCCTCAAGCAACTCAGCGAAGCATGCGTTTATGTGGATGATGTAGTGGTGAAGAGCGGAAGCGTGGGACACTCTTGGAAGACCTCAAAGAGACCTTTGAAAATCTCGCCCGATTCGAGATCAAGCTCAACCACGAGAAGTGCGTGTTGAGTCCCGGCCGGCCAGCTCCTCGGCTTCTTGGTCTCGAGCAGCGGCATAAGTGCAACCCATGAAGATCAAGGCCATTGAGAGAATGGAGGTACCCAACCATTGTTGGATGTGCGAAGTTCACGGCTGCTTGGCATCAATTAGCCGATTCATCGATCAATTTGGCGGCTTCTGCCTTTGTATCAAGCTGATGAAGAAGACTACCTTTTTGAGTGGAACCACAAAGGCGGATGAGGCATTTCTCCAACTAAAGAAGATCTTTGGCGACTCCCCTGTGTTGGCGGCTCCGACTCCCAAAGAGCCCATGCTTTTGTACATCGCCGCCACCAGCCGGGTTGTCGGCCTGATCATTGTAGTCGAGCACAAGGAGGAAGGCAAAGCGCTCGGTCGAGACCGGTGTATTACTGGCGAGTCTTGTCGACTTCAAGCAGAACTACCCTCACTACGGAAGATGTGCTCTGGCGTGCATTTGCCGTAAAAAGCTGAAGCCCTACTTTCAAGAGCATCCAATCATGGTGGTTTGCACCGCTCGCTCGCCGAGATCATTAGAAGCCGAGGCGCCTCCGGCGAGTGGCCAAGTGGGCTATCGATCTAGCTCCTTACACCATCTACTACCAACCTCGCACCGCCATCAAGTCATGTTGTTGGCCGACTTCCTTGTCATTGGGCGAGACTCGATACACCACCGGCCTTGACTCGACTCATTGGCGGCTGCGCCGGCGGCTCCAAGATGCGCACGGCCTTGGAGCGGCGTCGTCCTCACCTCCCCAAAGGCGACAAGCTCAAGTATGTCTGCAAATCCGCCGCCGCCTCCAACAACGTTGCGAATATGGCGCTCATCCACGGGCTCGGCTTGCCAAAGAACTTCGGCATTCACGGATCTTGTGCTCTGGCGACTCCGACTTGGTGGTTCAGCAATCATCCGTGATTGGGGCGCCAAAAGGCATAAACATGGCGAGCTACCGCTTCCTAGTGCAGCAACTCAGCGGATATTTTGAGGGTGTGAATTCCTTCACGTGCCAAGCGACAACGATCAAGCGAGCGCCTTGCGCGAGTCGGCTCCACTACGCCGGCAATACCTCCGGCGTCGCCCTTGGCGCCTCCTCGGGCCGTCTATCAAGCCTTCACGAATCCGACTCCATCTTTGTGCGGCTCGGCGAAGATAGTCGGATCGACTCAAGGCCCACCAGCGACCTCAAAAGCCACACTTGAAACAAGCCGGGGCTGCGCCCGGTCGGCCGGGGACTTCAAAGCCCGGCCGGGGCTATGCCGGTCGGCCGAGGACTTCGAGCCCGGCACAGGGACTGCGCCCGGTCGGCCGAGGACTTCGAGCCCGGCCAGGGACTGCGCCCGGTCGGCCGAGGACTTCAAGCCCGGCCGAGGGGCTGCGCCCGGTCGGCCGGGGCTGCCCGATCAGCCAGATTCCCCGATCCAGCAAGCGGCGGAGACTCCAGCCGCCGCCTCCCAGCCAGCCACCCTTCTCCAAGTCATTTGTGGTAGCGATTGAAGAGATAGCAGCACCTTCATGGGCTCAGCCCATCCTCAAGTTCCTAGTGAACAAGGAATTACCAGCAGAGCGAGACCACTGGCTCGGCAAGTACAACACCGAGCAGCAGCCTACACTATAGTCAGCGAGAGAGCTAGTCGGTAGCAGTGTCACGGTGTCCACCGGCGCTGCGTAGAAGTCGAGCAAGGCCAGCGATCACGAGAGACATCCATCGAGGCGAGTCACGGCCACCATGCGACCGAGGGCACTCGTGGCCAAAGCCTTCGACCACGGTTTCTTTTGGCATTGCCTTTGGAAGAAGCTAAGGAGCTAGTCAAAAGATGCAAGGGGTGCGGTGTTCGCTCCAAGCCCCTTGACCCGGCTTCATGTTGGAGACAATCCCCATTGCTGGCCCTTTGCGGTTTGGGGCTTGGACATGGTGGGACCATTCAAGGCGGCCGGCGGCCTAACTCACTTGCTTGTCGCGGTGGACAAGTTCACCAAGTGGGTGGAAGCAAAGCCCATCAAGAAATTAAGCGGACCTCTGACGGTGACTTTCATTGCCGACATCACGGTGCGATATGGCATACCGCACAGCATCATCACGAACAGCGGCACCAACCGCCAAAGGCGCCTTGGCTCGTTTTTGCGCAGCGCGAGGCATCCGGCGGACTTAGCGTCCGTTGCCCATCCATGATCAAGCGGCGGTGGAGCGAACCAACGGCCTCATCTGTCGGCATCAAGCCTCGATTGGTCGAACCACTTTCGGCGCTCGGCGGCTTTTGGGTCGAAAGAGCTGCTGCCGTCCTCTGGAACTGCGCACAACCCCAAACAAGTCAACCGGCTTCCGCCTTTCTTCCTCGTCTCACGGTCTTTGAAGCCGTCATCCGCCGGATATCTGATTCGGCTCACGCGAGTGTCCATGTACACGAAGGAGGTGAAGAGCACGCCAAAGCGGTGTCGATCTCTTTGGAAGAGGGCCAACTGTTGGCTTTTCGATCGGTCGGCATCTACCGGTGATCTGCGCCGATACTACAATCGCAAGGTCAAGCCAAGATCGTTCAAGAGGCGTATCGGTGTCAAAACCGGCGGATCTCGGGTAGGGGTCCCCGGCTGTGCGTCTAGGCGGATGGTAACAGGAGGCGAGGACACAATGTTTTTACCGAGTTGAGCCCTCTCGATGGAGGTAAAACCCTCGTCTGCTTGATTAATATTGATGATATGGGTAGTACAAGAGTGGATCTACCACGAGATCAAGGAGGCTAAACCCTAGAAGCTAGCCTATGGTATGATTGTTGAGATGTAATGTTAGTCCCTACGGACTAAGGCCCTCCGGTTTATATAGACACCGGGAGGCTAGGGTTACTGAGTCGGTTACAATGGTAGGAGATCTACATATCCGTATTGCCAAGCTTGCCTTCCACGCCAAGAAAGTACCTTACGGACCGAGCGGAGTCTTCAATCTTCTATCTTCGTAGTATGGGAGTCCGGCGGATATTGATAGTCCGGCTATCCGGACACCCCTAGTCGAGGACTCCTCGGTAGCCCCGAACCAGGCTTCAATGGCGATAAGTCCAGCGTGCTTGTAGTCTTGGCGTTGCAAAGCGGGTTCTCCTTCAAATTCCATGTACTGCCGAATAGTGTCGGCTTCATCTAGAATCTTGTGCTCCTCGGCTTCCACGCCAAATTATGGCCCTCTTCCACGCGTCGCCTGCGAATCACGAAAAGCAGAGTGTTTTTACATTTTACCCCCAATTGTGCGAGTCATCCGCCTATAAGAAAGGCAAGGATCCAGATCCAAACCACACCACCTTCCTCCCGCGTATACTCCATCGAAGCGCCTCTGACCTAGAAATCCATTCCACCATGGATCGTCAGCGCGGCTCTTCCTCCGCGCTCCTAGCCCACCTTGAGGGTGGAGGAGGTGCTCTATTCGCACAATGAGCTAGTGAAGCTCCAAGCGGAGGATTTCTTCCTCCGGCCTTCATAGTTCGATCCGAGCGGACTGGTTACTACTCGAGTGGGAGGCGGCGGAGGACACCCAAGCCCCAACAAGGGGGCGAGTGTGTTTCGTCCCCTATCGATAAGGGGCTCGGTTTCCAATACATCCGTTCCTCGCGGGCTCACGAAGTTCTCGGACTCCGGCTCCACCACCTCCGCCCGCCTCTGTCTGCATATCATGAGCTCGTAGCTCTTCTTGAGCCATTCACAGGCATCGAGCCCCATTTGCATTAATGGAAGAGGCTGTTACGCCTTGTACCCGTTCTCACCGGGGTCCATATATCAAGTGGCGGCGCGAAATATGGCGCATCGCGGGACCGGATACCTATCCGGCACCCCCAAGAGGCGTTCGAATGGCCCTTGGGTGGTTTATATAGTAGGCGCCCGTTGCCCGACCAGTCGGATCGGCCTCGAGTTTGATCTTGCTCCCTTGAAGAAAGCGCCTCGGTGGCGCCCATGAGCCCCTGTTTGGAGGAGGACAAGGCGTCCATTACTTGATGGGCGGATAAGATTAATGGCTCATTCGGCTTGACCATGATTGGAGTCATGGCGGCGTGCATCAGCGGGGGTGCAGCCGCTGCAACTGAAGGCCACCCCATGTGGGATTTCAGCGGGGAGGCGATGCTACGACAGACGCGACGCAAAGGGCGGGTTCGACCGAAGATCTGGTGAAGATCTGTCCGATCTATACAAGGGGAGAAGGAGGACTTCCTTCGTCCGAACCCTTTGGACGGGTTTTCCATGATCAACCCTAGAGGATGGGTAAGCGAACACCTCGAAGGATTCCACCCGGGCTTTCGAAGTTTAAGCTTCTTACATTATGTCTTCGGCGCAGGGTCTACGCCGGACCGTGGAGGACATGGTGAGTCCTACTCCACAACCCGAGGATCCGGAAGGATCCCTGGGTCCGGCCTCCGAAGAGGATCCGGACATCGAGGTGGAGCTGATCGACGGGGTGTATCACCAGCTCAGCATTGACAATGCTTTGGTCGCCATTACGGCGGACTACCCTGGGCTAAGCCCAGCTTCCCAGGTGACTACGACCGAAGTCTGGACACCGTTATCTTATCCTTGCCTATTTCTGACCTTCGCGAACGATGGTGTTTTGCAGGAAGCGCCCGTTCTGGCGGGAAGCGAACTGCGGCGGCCGACCTCTGGTCGATCCGAACTAGCGGGAGAAAAAGGCGCCGTCGCGAATGAAACGTCGCCGCAAAGGTATAGCTCATGTTTGATCTTTTGAGCAGCGCTCAGAAGCGTCTAAATGCTCACGATCGTCATAGGAGAAAAAGCGCTCGCCCGGACTGCGGCGCGATTCTCGACCCAACCAACAATAGCGGGCTCCGGCGCCCGATGCGGAGGGGGAGGCAAGCGCAAAACGCGAACGGATCCCCTCCAGCGGAGGATACCGGCAACTATCGCCACCAAGTCGAGGTGGAGGCGCTATGAATCATAACGCCACGGACAGTTTTTCAAGCGTGCTTTTCCCTGAGGCATTGGATGCCTTTACGCGAGGGCAGCGCATCTCCGTGCTGCCCAAAATGGTTTTACGGGCGACGGGCGATATGTGACATACGGGTAAAGGAATTTTAATGGTTGTATACACGGTAGCCCCCGAGACTTAAATTGGTATGGAAACTGATTTAAGGATCATTTGAAATTTCAGGCTCTTAACGAGAAGAATGCCCGGTGTCTCGGGAGCGCAAGATTGCAAGGCCCAACTTGAGGCCGCACTTGCTGCCATGGAGGAGGAGCGGAAAGACCCCTCCTGGTAACACATTTGTATAAATTAATATAAGCGCTGTATGGCGTGACCCATGAAGTCTAATAATGACATTGCAGTGCCGCCGAACTAGATCCGGACAGCAAGCATTGCTGCTTGACTAAAATTTGGCGAGAATGTCTTGAATAGGGTTCAGCGAGAAAGGAACAAGCTCCAAGATGCCAATGCCAAGCTCGGGAAGAGCTGAAAGGCGCGCTTGAGCCGAGCTGTCAGCTCCGTCAAGGAGAATCAGCGGCCGTCGCGGCATATATAGTAAGTGCCTTGGCGAACTTTTTAAGAAAGAAGAGTTGGCGAAGTAATTTGACATAATATGTCTTGTAGGTATACTCACGGGTGCGTCTGCGGAGGAGATGCCCGTATCAATGGGTGATCAACTTCCCGAACTATTGCAGCTACTCGAGCGAGTTCGGCGGGCAATGAGTGGCGCCCGTCACTGAGGCTTTATGGCCATCCTTACCCTGCCGAGGGCCTCGGGAGCTTGCGGAGAGAAGCTGCAAAGAATGCAGAGCGCTTCCATTTGTGGAAGGTTTGACTTGCCGTCAAGGTGCCGAGGAGGCTTGGGCCATGGTGAAGGCAGCGGTATAAGAAGGCGGATCCCAACCATATGGCGAAGTTGGACGGTGGGGCACGATGGGAAGGAGATCCCGTGAGTTTAGTGTGCGGCCAGGTAGAACTGGTTGCTAAATTTTCCCCAGGGATCTGTAAACTAGACAGCACTGTTAGGCGGGATTGAGGAGGAATACAATCATTAAATTTGACAATGTATGTTATCCTTTGAAATGACATGTGAAATGCCTTCTAGCGGATTGTAGATCGTTTGTCTTTGCCGACCTTTTAAACCCGACCTCGGGACCCTAGAGTCGGAGTGTGTCCAAATACCTTTTGGTTAAGAAACAACCGTGGTATGCATGGAGACCAGGCGTAGGGGTCATTAGTGCTTTATCAGACAAGTGCCCAACTAGTTATGTTATATTACATGGTTAGTAAGAAACATCTTCCAGGGAGAATAGTTCCGTTAAGGGTTCCTTTCGCTGTGGAGGCATGCCCTAAAGTGCATTGTCGGACTGCATAGAAAGCAGGAAAACATCTGGGGGAAGATGGAAAAATAATTAAGAAGTCATCTTTTAAATCACCGACCGAATATTCCCTTAAGAACGCTAGCTTTCGGCTTCACCCAGCCTGAGGTACACATCCGGCTGACTCGGCAGTAACAATCGCAGAGGTGCTCCCTTTACCTACTAGCCGAACAATCGGGAACGTAGGGGTAAGCACAGGAGCCAGGCAACCCAGCTTGGCTAAAACTTAAGTCATATCGATGGATATAATGGCGAGTAAAAGGTACATGTGGAAGCTTGACACATGTGTTGGGTATAAAACCCGTATAATTAAGCACGTAAAAAAAGCCCCGGGGAATAACGAGTGCGAATGGCACATCGTGCGTATCTGAAAAATATGAAAATAGGCCCGAAGAACTTTTAAATTAAAAGGATAAAAGAAAGCGAAGACATCCAGGAATATAAAAGGTTGGATGAGGAAGGGGCGAACTCTTAGTCGGCGCTAGGCATAGAATAAATCGTGAGTCGGGCTGCGTTCCATGGGTTCGGCTCGAGTCGGTTGTCAAGCGCATTTAAGTGAAACGGTATGCTCCGCCGTTCGATTACTTGATCAATAATGAAGGGCCTTCCCATACGGGCTTGAGCTTGTCCTTTTTCTTGTCCGGCGGTGTAGAACTAGTTCGCCAACGTTGTAAGTCTTGGCCCGTACTTCTACTGCTTTGGTATCTTGGACTGTTTCTTGATAAAATGCGGAGCGAGCCTTGGCGGCGTCACGTTGTTCCTCAATGTGTCCAAGCTGTCCTGCCGATCCAACTCGGCTTCTCTTTCCTCATACATGCGCTTTCGAGGCGAGTCATGAATAATGTCGCGAGGCAAAACTGCCTCTGCGCCGTATACCATAAAAATGGTGTGAATCCGGTAGTACAGTTAGGCGTTGTCCACAGCCCCAGTCTGGTCGAGCTCCTCGACCCATTGGGTGTCTGATTTAGTGAGTGACCTCACTAGTGCAGGTTTGATGCCGCTCATTATTAGACCGTTTGCTCTTTCCACTTGACCGTTGGTTTGAGGGTGATAGGCGGCGCATAGTCGAGCTTAATGCCCATATTTTTGCACCATGACTTGACCTCCTCGGCCGTGAAGTTCGTGCCGTTGTCGGTGATGATCTTTGTGGGGACTCCATAACGGTGTACCACCTCGATATAAAGTCTATCACTGGTCCGGACTCTGCCGTTTTGACGGTTTGGCCTCTATCCATTTGGTGAACTTATCCACCATGACCAATAGGTACTTTTTCTTGTGGGTCCCCCTTTAAGGGGTCCAACCATGTCAAGCCCCGGACCATGACGGCCGGGTAATGGGTATGGTTTTGAGGCGGTGGGTGGCATATGGCTCGATTAGCAAAGAGTTGACAACCGGCGCATCAACTGGACCAAGTCTGTGCATCTGCCCGAGCCGTCGGCGATAAAATCTGTGCGGAATGCCTTTCCTACGGGGCCGGGCTGCTGCGTGGTGTCGCCTAGTCCGGCGTGGATTTCAGCGGGAGGTTTCGCCCTTCTTCTTGGAGATACACCTTTGAAGGACTCGGTAGTACTTTTCTTGTAAAGTTCTCCCTCATGGACCTTGTAGGCCTTCGATCGCGGACTATCTGGCGGGCCTCATTTTGGTCTTCGGAAGTTCTGCCTAAGTAAGTAGGCTAGGAAAGGTTACATCCACGCGGCGATTACTGCCATTATAGCGTGGGCGGAGGTGTTATGTCATCTGCTGAATCACCGGTTGGTGCGGTTTTCTCCGGTTTGTCACTACCGGGCTCCTCTTCCCATAGTACGGATGGCTTGAAGAGCCGTTCCAGGAAGATATTTGGAGGGACGGCATCATGTTTCGCACCGATGCATGCCAGGACGTCGGCCGCTTGGTTATTACCTCGGGCTATGTGATGGAATTCGAGTCCTTTAAAACGAGATGACATTTTCAGGACAGCATTGCGATATGCTGCCATTTTCAGATCCTTGGCGTCAAAGTCTCCATTTATTTGGGATATTGCAAGGTTTGAATCCCCGCGCACCTCTAGGCGTTGAATGCCCATGGAGACTGCCGTCCGGAGACCATGTAATAGGGCCTCGTATTCGGCTGCATTGTTGGAGTCCGTGTACATTATTTGAAGTACATATTGGACTGTATCTCCAATGGGGGCGTCGATGCGCCTTGACCCCAATCCGCCAACATTTTGGAACCGTCGAAGTGCATAGTCAATTGGAGTATCGCCGTACTCTTTAGGGAGTTGACTTGATCCATCGGCGGCGAAGTCAGCCAAAACTTGTGACTTTATGGCTCGTCGAGGTTTGTAAGTTATGTCGAATGGCAAGAGCTCAATTGCCCATTTGCAATCCTGCCCGTTGCGTCGCGGTTATTTATAATGTCATTGAGTGGTACTTGAGGCCCTTTGTTATCGAACACTCTTGAAAGTAGTCTTGGAGCTTCGAGGCGCCATGAACACCGCATATGCTATCTTCGATAGTGCGGGTAGCAGGATTTGTGGGGTTAACACGGTGGATCGTAATACACTGGTTTTGAAGAGGAATTTATGCCCATACGCCGCTCGTTCGACAGCGAGGACAGCGCTACGACTTGATGTGTTGCTGCGATATATAACAACATTGGTTCGCCCGAGTGGGCGCAGCCGGGACGGTTGTTGCCAATATGGCCTTTATTTCTTGAGTCGGCGGTGGCGGCATCCGTCCACTCGAAGTGTTGGTGCGCCTTAGGAGGCGATAAAGGGCAACACCTTCTCTCCTAAGCGGGAGATAAAGCGGCTTAAAGCTGCCACGCATCCTGTTAATTTTGTATTTGCTTGAGGTCCTTTGGAATATCCAAGCTGTGTGAGCCGGATTTTGGCGGTTGCTTCAATTCCTCTACGGATCTGATGAAGCCCGGCAGACTTTCGGCTGGTACACGAAAACACATTTTCGAATTCAGCTTGATGTCATATGCTCACGAGGTTGCGAATGTGAGCCTCAAATCGTCTACTAAAGTTTCGGCGTGTTTTGTTTTGGCGACTCGTCGTCTCGTATCTCTCATTGTTTTGCGATGCAGGTGGCGGACATGTTTGAATCATGCGCTGATATATTTGCACCGGTGTTTTAAGTCCGAAGGGCATCGTGTTGAAGCGAATGGCCCGTATGGAGTGATGAATGCCGTTGCGCTTGATCTGCTTCCACCATCTTGATTTGATGATAGCGAGTATCGTCCGGGAAGCACAAGAATCGTGTCCTCTTTGTGGCATCGATAATTTGGTCGATCTTGGGGGAGGAAAGGATCCTTTGGGCAAGCCTTATTGAGGTCTTTGAAGTCGACATAGGCGCCAGGTTTATCCTTCTTTGGTACCATCACCAAATTTGCTAGCCAGTCCGGATGTTTGATATCTCTAATGAATCCGGCTTCCAATAACAGCTAGCTCTTCTCCCATTACTGTCTTTTGGGCTCGGAAAATCGTCGAAGAGCTTGTTTGGTGGCTTAAATCCTTTTAGGATGTTTAGGCTGTGTTTCGCCAACTGCGAGGATTCGGGCATGTCCGAGGATGCGGCGAAGATGTCCCAATTTTCCCGAAGGAATTCGCGCAGATCTTGGCGTCAACCGAGGTTCAACTGTGCCCTTGATGGAAGCCGTTTTGTTGGGTCCGTTGGGTGGACCTGAAATTTTATTATCTCGTCTGCTGGTTTGAAGGAGGTGGACTTGGATCTTTTATCAAGTATCACATCGTCCTGTTTACCGTGAAGCGCAGCGCGGTGAGTTCCTCTGCCGCTAAGGCTTGGATAGCGCCTCAAGGGCTAGTCTTGTTTGTCTTGTTTTCGGTAGAGTGCTATGTCGGATCACTAACGAGTGATTATTCCTTGGGCCCGGCATTTTAAGCTTCATGTACCCGTAATGAGGTATTGCTTGAAAGATTGTGAATGCCTCTCGTCCTAATATGGCGTGATAGCCGCTGCTGAGCAGGGCCACAGGGGCGTGACTTCTTCGGATCTGTAATTGTCGGAGAGTCGAACACCACATCGAGTGTGATTTTTCGGTGCAGTAGCGCTTCGGCTAGGGATTATTCCTCTGAATGTTGTCTTTGCTTGATCAATCTGGCTCAATCGATTTCCATTTTCCATGAGTTTCCTCGTAGATGAGGTTTAGCCCGCTGCCGCCATCCATGAGGACTTTTGTCGATCGAAGCCGTCCACTATGGGACTAAGTACCGGTCTTGGTGGGGCTCTGGTAGTTGGGATGTGGGCTCGTCGCTGGCGTTGAAGGTAATAGCTGTGTCCTCCATGGATTTCTTTGTTGCTACTTGGTAGACTTGGCGAGTTCGCGGATTGTTCGTTTTCGCATATTTTTTGATGCGAAAGTCTCGAAGACTGCTGATACCGTGCTGGTATTGTTGGAGTGGTTTCCTAGAGCTAGTAGCTCTTCGCCACTTTTTGCCACCTGCCGTAGTATCCAACATGCTCGAAGGCTATGTATTGGGATGGCTCCCTCTGTACTATGCAGTTATAGGGTTCATTGAGCCGTCCCTCCAGTACGGTTCCGTTTCCCTTATTGGGTTTTTGTTTTTTGGTTTGTGCATCCGGGGCCTGATTGTAAGGCGCCCTTTTACTGCGGACTGGGTTTGGTGCCGGACTATCCCAAAATTTCTTTTCAGTTTTCCGGAAACTTTCTATCGCCTGATACTTTCGTACTATGGGCCTTGAATCGGTGAAAGCGTAATCTTGCGACGATTAATGGCGTTCGAAATTCCTTGTCCGTGCGATTATTGCGAAAGATTGAGATTGCGTTTTCCTCTCGGCAGTCCTTTATCCTGTCCATAACGGGGAGAATCTGCCCGATAATGATGTCTTGTTTCTAAAGGCTTTGCCGTATTAGAGATAGATCGCATATATCAGGCGGTTGGGTGGAATAAAATCCGGATCCTGCCCATCTACGGGCTCAAAGGCGAGGGCTTCGAATTCGGAGTCGGTTTCTTGAGAACAGTCCGGTGAGTCGGAGCGACGCATGGTTTTAGGCTCAATGCTCGATCAAAGTCCGTCCCTCGCGGGAATCCGGCATGGAGGTTGGGAATCCGGACCGGAGTTGTTTTCCATCTTGGCAAGAATTGCCGAGTTGTTCCTCTACCACCGGCGTGGTGGGTAGCTGGGGAGAGTTAATCTCTCTCGGATCGGTTTTAAGCCCGATCTGATTGTAGTCATGGCGACTCGGGCGGCGATGCGATCAAGAGCTCGTTAGCGAGCGCGAGCTCAATTGGATCTAATTGTTCGGCAGCTTTAGGGCTGGCGAAGATTACTTCCGATGACTTGAGAAGTCATTGCGGGCGGCGGCGGACGGCGGTCATAAGAAAACCGCCAAGCGGATAGTCGACCGGCAGCCAAGGCCCTCCGCGAAAACACCGTCTTTGAAGGCGGGTGAAGGCATCCGCTCTATCGGTGGCGACACGAGGAACTCTCAATGAAAGCACCGATGTCGGTGTCAAAACCGGCGGATCTCGGGTAGGGGTCGAGCTGTGCGTCTAGGCGGATGGTAACAGGAGGCGAGGACACAATGTTTTTACCAGGTTCGGGCCCTCTCGATGGAGGTAAAACCCTACGTCTGCTTGATTAATATTGATGATATGGGTAGTACAAGAGTGGATCTACCACGAGATCAAGGAGGCTAAACCTAGAAGCTAGCCTATGGTATGATTATTGAGATGTAATGTTAGTCCTCACGGACTAAGGCCCTCCGGTTTATATAGACACCGGAGAGGCTAGGGATTACCTGAGTCGGTTACAATGGTAGGAGATCTACATATCTGTATTGCCAAGCTTGCCTTCCACGCCAAGGAAAGTACCTTGGGACACGAGCCGAGTCTTCAATCTTCTATCTTCGTAGTATGGGAGTCCGGCGGATATTGATAGTCGGCTATCCGGACACCCCTAGTCGAGGACTCCTCGGCGACCTTGTGCTCCGGCTGATTCGGAGAACAACCGGCCCGGCCTAAGTTAACCGCGCATTTGGGAAGGTCCCTTCATCATCGACAAGGTGCTAGGGAGCGATGCCTACTATTTGATCGGCCTTCGAAGCCCCGAGCACGCAAGAGGGCGACTCGGCAAAAGCGAGTGCGGTGGAGCGAATCTTCTTGAAGATTTTACGATTGATGCAGTATGTATCGCGCTATCCTCTTCGTATTAAAGTACTAAGACCTTAGGCCCCGGGGACGAGCTCGGGGACTGCCTTTTGATTATCGTATGATATGGATTATGCTTCGAATCGCTTTTCCTTTTATCATCTTTATGTGCACGGGTCCGACTAATCGGCTCGAGGACTTCGCCGTCTTCGCTATGAAATGCTCCTGAAGTCGGACAAGTAATGTCTGCGCTCAAAGCCGTCTCTGCCGAAAGCCGCGCAGCTCGCAGAAGCGGTATCGATAAGCAGGAGACAGGCAAACGGCGCACATATGAAAAAACGGCTAAGGACTTAAAAGCAGCGCATAGCCCAAGCCGCTACTACCCTCCTTGCCGAGCCGACTCGCGGCGATCGACTCGCCGTCTCAATTTTCATCAAGGACAGCCGACTCTCGATAGTCGGCTGCCGGTTCAACCAACTTGCTAAGATATTCTAAGCGACTAAGTACTTGCCTCCCTAAAGTAGCTAAGCACTTGACCGGCGGCGATCCATGAGCGGCTGCCCGATTAACAAGCGGCAAGCCCGAAGGAAAGCGGCAAAGAAAAAAGTCTAAAGAACAAAGCATGGAAAGCCAGAAATTAGATAAATATTTACATAAGGCCCTTGGCGAATACACCCGATGGGTGGAATTGTTCGAACCTAACAAGTTTTAAAAGAGCAACAAAAGCGAGATAAGCAGAAGAACTCTAAGGCGGCCTCGGGGCGGAGGATCGGAGGTGACGGCGGTGTCGGATGCCGGGGCAGTCGGCTGGGCGATCTCAGCTTGGTCGCCTCCGGCGACGGTCGCTTTGTCTTTGTGCGGCTCATTGCTGGAGGCGCGATCGGGCTGAGGCTGGCCGCCTGCCTCGTCCTCTGGCGCCTCCTCCTCGCTTCCGTCCTCCGACTCGTCCACCTCCTCGGCGCTGGAGCCGATCACCTCCGCTGAGTCCTCCTCGTACTCCGGGTGCATCCCGAACCACTCGGCGGTACCTCCTCGCCGCCTTCGGTCGCTCGGGCACAAAGACAGTGGTGTGTGTACTCGGCGATAGCCGCCAGCGCTCGACATAGGCGCCTTCCACGGCCTCCAGCTCGGCTGGGCCTCGGCCGAGCAGCGGCGGGCGGTCAGGTCAGCCTGATACCACCCTTTGGCGAACTCCAAGGCTCGGCGTGCTCGGCCGAGCCGAGAGCCCTCAAGCCTCAGCGACCAGCGGCGACCTCGGCCAGTCGGCCGTCCGGTGGCGGTCTGGCGTCGGCACCTCCGGCCTGGCGGCAACCACTTAGGCGCGCGCGTTGAAAGCAGCGCGGCGGCGATGGCGGGGCGAAGCGAACCCGATGCTCGAAGCTGCTCGTCGATGGTTTGGGCGTTGGCGGCAATCGCCGCCCTTCGCCCGCCGCTCCTCCGAGCCGCCTCGATGGCGGAGAGCGGCTGCGAGTGGCGGGAAAAAGTCTGCTAAAGCGAAGGAAAGCGGTCGAAAACCCAAAATCACCCGACCGCGAGTCGGAGGACCAAGAAGAGAAAAAAATTACCGTCGGCGATGTCCTCGAGCTCGTGGTAGCGGAGGTCGACATCGCCTCCGGTCGGTCAGGCGGGCCTTCGACCTCGAACTTCGGCAATGAGGGCATCTTCCGCGACTTGGCGTCTTCCTGCATATACGGAGCAGCTCTTTACGCTTTCGGCCAGCTGCGTTGCGGCGAGTCGCGCTCTGGACAAGCTTATCGCCTCCTCCTCCTTGGCGCGGCGGCGGTGTTAGCCTCGCCAGCTGCTCTGGGCGGTGGCGTTGGTGCTGGAAGATCGAAGAAAAAGACAAGAAGGTCGTCGATAAGGTAGATCGCGGGGAGATCGGCCCGGCTTTCGTGATCGGCCCGAATCTCGGGACTATAGCCAGCGTGAGCGTAGCCCGGAGAAAAAGAAAGAAAGAAAGGTCGCGGGGAGATCGGCCCGACTGCTCGGCGGTCGGCCGAATCTCGGGGACTACAGCCCACCTGGTGCGCCTGTGCGCCCATGAAAGGAAGAATTGGTTCACCTCGGCTTCCGTCGGATCGGCGGTCCGCTTCCTCAGCTCTTCAACATTGCGGTTGAAAGCGTTGGCAGCGAGATTGTGGTATTCTGCGAGCCGGCAAAGCAAAGTTAGCCGGAGCTCACGGAAGGAGTTCGAGCCGCTGCTCTCGGTGACCCGAACTTCGGGGACTACACCAGTGGATCTTGTTGGCGCGCCCATAGAAGAAGCAATCCAAAGAGAAGCGAAAGCGTGCGGACGGAGGTCGCAAGGCGAATCATGCAGTGCGAGTTGGAGGGCGTCGCCCTCTTGGCGCAGCTTATTTGGGCGTCGAAGGGCCTGGTTCAGCGGGCGGTGCCGCCTTCACGCAGCCGGCCGGTGGGCGCGGCACTTGAGGCCTCGGCGTCGAGTTCACCGAGCTTTGGCGCCCGGTTTCTCGAGCTTCGCGTCGTGAGCTCGTCCTCTCAAGCGGCGGCGTCGGTGGCGACTGAAAAGCGATTGGCGTCGGTGTCGTCCGCGTCGGAGGTCTGCGGGTCCACCGGCTGTTGCCATGCGGCCTCGACGGAGGCGGCGGAGGCGGCGGAGGCGGCGCGTGAGTATCCGAGCCCGAGACGTCGCCGCCCTCTTCCACGAGAGGGTTCGCGGTGCCGACCTCCCCGGTCTGCCCCGTGAGCTCGAGGGCCGGTGGCACCGACGACAACGGGGGGACAAGCATCGCCGATCGGCGACGCGCGACCTCCTCGGCATGCCGCTTCGCCGCGGCCGCAGTCTCGGCCTCCTCTAGACGCCGCTGGGCGTGGGCGGCCGCCTTCTCGGCCTCCACCTTCTCCAAGCGGTCGGCCTCCTCCTCCTCGCGCTTCTCTCGCGCGTTCCGTGCCGTCGCCTCCCGAAGATCGGCGGCGGGATCAATCCGCTGAGTATTGGCGGACGTCTCCACTGACCCCATGACGGAGGGGACAGCGGCTCTCTCAAGGGAGAGGGGAGCTCTGGAGAAGATTGGAGGGAGAATCAGGAAAGACTCAAATGAGATCCAACAAAAGAAATACAGAGTAAGAAGACTCACGAGGAAACTAGCGGCTGACCTTCAGTGATATCTGGCTTATTAGGGATGATAGACTACTCATATCAATAAGGAATTCCTTCTTTTAAGGAGCCCATTGGACGAGAACTCCAAAGTTAAGCGTGCTCAGCTTGGAGTAGTCTCGGAGATGGGTGACCGGCCGAAGATTGCTCCGGTGCGCATGAGTGAGGACAAAGTCGTGAAAAAGACTAAATATTGATCTGTGGGGCAGTCTAGATCCGCCGAGAATGCGACCACCGGCGGGTGTGTCAAGGCGTTACAAGTTGGTATCGAGCCGACCCTCGCGGTTACGGATGGTTGCGGACAGGTCTTGCGGTCATGTTGTTCATGGCGTTTGTGACCCGTCGTGGCACGGCATAGCACATGTGCGGATTTGGATGCACATACGGTTGTGCCAGAGGAACATTCACTGTGGCCCGACGAGGGCGTCGGTTCCTCGAGTGTGGGTGTATGTGATATCCTGGCTTATTAGGGATGATAGACTACTCATATCAATAAGGAATTCCTTCTTTTAAGGAGCCCATTGGACGAGAACTCCAAAGTTAAGCGTGCTCAGCTTGGAGTAGTCTCGGGATGGGTGACCGGCCGAAGATTGCTCCGGAGTGCGCATGAAGTGAGGACAAAGTCTTGAGAAAAAGACTAGTATTGATCTGTGGGGCGAGTCTAGATCCCCGGGAATGCGACCACGGCGGGTGTGTCGAGCGTTACACCTTCTCACTTCCTTCGAGCGGTTGGCCTTGCGGCCGCCTCCTCCCGCAGTGGCGGCGGCTCCTTGAACTTCTTCGACTTGCCGCCGGGCACACTCGGCGGCGTAGCGCCTCTTGGCTTGGCTGGAGGGGCGGCTTTGGTGGCGCTGGGCGACTTCGCGTCGGCGTCGTCCTCGGGCGATCGGCGAAAGTCGCCGACGACCTAAAACGCCGTCTGCCCCTCTCTGCCGCCTTCGGCGTCGGCCTCAGCGCCGCTGACCCCAAGTCGGGTCGTCGGCGTCGGCTGGCCTCGCGATCCGGGGCGTAGTCGCGAGGCTCTCTTAATGGCGCCCGGCTGCGGCGGCCGTGAGAGGGTTCTGCTTTCGAGAAAATGCCAACAAAATCAGGCTCGAGTCGGGCCGCAACTAAGATCGAGCTGCAGACGGACGCGACTTACCATTGGAGGGTTGTCGCGAGTCTGACTCCTTGCCGAACTGCCACTCCTCCGTGAACCCGCGATGGGCGATGTGGTTCACCAAGTTCGCCACCTCCCCACGCGGCATGTCCTTGGTGCACAGCCGACTCGGATCATGGCGGCCGCTCATCTGGCAGATGAGGTGAGGCCGGCCCTGGAGCGGAAGAACTCGGTGCGCCACAAAGGCGGCCAGAAGATCGGAGGCAACGAGCCCCTCCGACTGCAGCATGACTCGGAGCCGCGCCACGGCGCCGTTTCCGGAGGTCGAGAGTGACTTGGACCGATGGGACCAAGCGGCGGCCGGCGGTCGGTCGACTTCGAGGTCGGCGGCGAGTTGACCCGTCGCCATCGGTGGAGATGTTCTTCACATAGAAGTAGGACTTCGCCACATCTTCACCGACTTCACCGGTAGGATGGGCGGAAAAGGGTTGTCGGCCGTCGGCGCCGCGCCGCGATGTAGGTGCATAGCGGCGGCGTGCGGCGGCTTTGATGCCGAGTTTTGCAGAGAAGAACTCCCCACAGCTCGAGGTGGGGAGACGCGCCGATGTAGCCTTCGCGCAGGTGGCGAAAGGCGGAGAAGCACCACCGCATTGGGGGTGAGTGGTGCGGCTGCAGCTTGTGAAACTTCGAGAAGCAGCGGAAGAATCCGCTCGCCGGAAGCCCAGCCAGCGCATAAGGTGCGGCGGAAGATAACCCTTCGCACTCCGCGGGCGCTGGGCGGATCTCGCCCGGCGCGGGGCGGGCGTGCACCAGTCCAGCTGGGGAAGGCGGCGAAGTCCGGCGAAGAACTCGATGTCCTCCGCCTCCACGTCAAAACCATCCCACTCGCCGGCGCTTGGCGAAGGGGCTTGGCGAAGAAGAACTCATCGCGGCGAGAAGAAGGCCTTGGCTCATGGCGGAGGAAGAATGTTGTGGCTGGCGAAGGAAGGAGAGAGGCGGGAGAGCGGGGAGGGAGTCTTGGCGTGCAGTGCCGCCCGCTCCTCCCCGCCTACTAGCCCTACGGCTGAGAAGCCGAGGCGGCGTGGGGATTAAGTGCGCCCAAGGCCCCCGCGCCACGATGCTTACGAGATTCTGCGTGCGATAACGGCGTGGAGATATAACCGTCGCGACCACGGCGGATCCGCTCGGGGGCCGAGGCGCGGTAATGGCGGGCCCCATCTGACGGCCCGTCCCATCGCGCGCGTGGGTAGGCAGACTA
Source organism: Aegilops speltoides (assembly GCA_021437245.1). Taxonomy (NCBI): domain Eukaryota; kingdom Viridiplantae; phylum Streptophyta; class Magnoliopsida; order Poales; family Poaceae; genus Aegilops; species Aegilops speltoides. Next base: position 400,486,170 of record CM038144.1, read on the forward strand.
TCGCCTCCACGTGGCGCCGCGCGATAGGACCGTCTCGATAATGGCAGGAAGGCGTGACCGATACGCCTCCCGTTTTCCTGCCACGACTTGCGGATGGCGGCCCCTCGCCGAACGAGTCCGACTTCGGCGAGGCGGCCCGAAGCAACAGCGGCCGAGTCTCAGAGTCGGCACTAGGAAAGTTGAAACTGTTGAAGCCCTCCGTGGCGCCGCGCGGCTTCACCAGCTCGAGGACTCTTGTCGAGTAATGGGCCGCAGGTAGGCCGACCGGGACCAGGATCTTTAAGGCAGCAGGGCAGGCCCGCCCCTCGACCGCATCGAGTTGGCGACCGGGAGGCGAGTCCCAGTGGCGACCTTGGAGAGCCCGGTGGCGACCTTGAGGCCGAGTCCCCACGGCGACTCTGGGGCAGGCTGACTCTAGGCTTGCGACCTCACGGGGCCGGCTGTGGGAGTCGGCCCGCGACCTTCTCGAACCGATCGCGAGTGCGGCCCGGCGTGGCCGTCCCCTCCGCCCCACGAAGGGTGGGCATAGCTCTGATAAGCCGTGTCATTTGGAAGATCACTGGTGGTAGCGGCCTTTGTTGCCATGCCTCCCGACCTCACCACGATCATGCACCTTTGTGCCCACAACTACTGCTGTGCGGCCGAAGATCGCCGGGCCCCTGTCGGTGGGAGAGAAGAAGGCGGCCAGGCGCTCGGAGTCGGCCGGTGGAGTCGGCCTTCACAGGTCGGCCGCCTCCTCGTCTGGGCCCCATGAGCCATAAAGCAGATTGGACGGGGAGTGGCGGCGGTGATCGCCCGACAGACGGCGGCAGCACTGTTTCCACGACCCCATGACCAAGCTGCGTCACCGAGAGTCTTTGCACAGTGTTACGCATGTCCATGGGACCCACCAGACAGCGGACCCGAAGCGGCGAAGGGACAGCGGCATGAGAAGCGACGGCGGGGCCACGCCCGATCAGATTACACTGTACCCCGGGGTAGGCTCTATAAACCCCGGTGCACCCATGCAAAGGGTTGGGCCTTGGATAGGTTTTAGACACATAGCAAGTAGGGGAGAGAGCTAGCCTTGCTCCCTCCTGCCTCCCGAAACAGCTCAAGGAGCACCCTTGTATTATCATCCCATAGTGATCATGCGGAGACCCCGCAGAGCAGCGGTAGGGGTGTTATCTCCCTGGAGAGCCCCGAAGCTGGGTAAGATCCGTCGGCGTGCATGCTTGCGCCTCATCCCGTTTCCAGGCACCGGCGACGTTCTACTCGCCCCCACCATGATAAGCCACCCGTTGGCATATGTCGCATCCAACCCCCGACAACAATTTTATTTATTGATTGTCTTCCTTATGAGTCGCGGTCGGGGACGAGCGATGGTCTTTTCCTACCAATCTATCTCCCTAGGAGCATGCGCGTAGTACTTTGTTTTTGATTACTTGTAGATTTTTGCAATAAGTACATGAGTTCTTTATGACTAATGTTGAGTCCATGGATTATACGCACTCTCACCCTTACACCATTGCTAGCCTCTCTTGTGCCGCGCAACTTTCGCCGGTACCATACACCCACCATATACCTTCCTCAAAACAGCCACCATACCTACCTATTATGGCATTTCCATAGCCATTCCGAGATATATTTCCATGCAACTTTCCACCGTTCCGTTTATATGACACGCATCATTATTGTCATATTGCTCTTTGCATGATCATGTAGTTGACATCCTATTTGTGGCAAGGCCACCTTCATAATTTTCATACATGTCACTCTTGATTCATTGCATATCCCGGTACACCGCCGGAGGCATTCATATAGAGTCATATCTTGTTTTAAGTATTGAGTTGTAATCTTGAGTTGTAAGTAAATAAAAGTGTGATGATCTTCATTATTAGAGCATTGTCCCAGTGAGGAAAGGATGATGAAGACTATGATTCCCCCACAAGTCGGGATGAGACTTCAGACTTTTTTAAAAAAAGAGAAAGGCCAAAAAAAGAGAAAGGCCAAATAAAAAAATGAGAGAAAAAGAGAGAAGGGACAATGCTACTATCCTTTTTACCACACTTGTGCTTCAAAGTAGCACCATGATCTTCATAATAGAGAGTTTCCTATGTTGTCACTTTCATTTACTAGTGGGAATTTTTCATTATAAGAACTTGGCTTGTATATTCTAATGATGGGCTTCCTCAAAATGCCCTAGGTCTTCGTGAGCAAGAGAGTTGGATGCACACCGACTTAGTTTCTTTGTTGAGCTTTCGTACATTTATAGCCGTAGTGCATCCGTTGCATGGCAATCCCTACTCACTCACATTGATATCTATTAATGGGCATCTCCATGGCCCGTTGATACACCTAGTTGATGTGAGACTATCTTCCCTCTTTTTTGTCTTCTCCACAACCACCATTCTATTCCACATATAGTGCTATGTCCATGGCTCACGCTCATGTATTGCATGAAAGTTGAAAAAGTTTGAGATTACTAAAGTATGAAACAATTGCTTGGCTTGTCATCGGGGTTGTGCATGATTAAATACTTTGTGTGATGAAGATAGAGCAGCAGGCAGACTATATGATTTTGTAGGGATAACTTTCCTTGGCCATGTTATTTTGAGAAGACATGATTGCTTGATTAAGTATGCTTGAAGTATTATTATTTCTTATGTCAATATGAACTTTTATTTTGAATAATTTGGATTTGAACATTCATGCAACAATAAAGAAAATTACATTGAGAATTATGCTAGGTAGCATTCGACATCAAAAATTCTGTTTTTATCATTTACCTACTCGAGGACGAGCATGAATTAAGCTTGGGGATGCTTGATACGTCTCCAACGTATATATATTTTTTATTGTTCCGTGCTATTATATTACCCATTTTGGATGTTTATGGGCTTTACTTTACACTTTTATATCATTTTTGGGACTAACCTACTAACCGGAGGCCCAGCCCGTATTGCTGTTTTTTTTGCCTATTTTAGTATTTCGAAGAAAAGGAATATCAAACAGAGTCCAAATGGAATGAAACCTTCGGGAGCATGACTTTTGGAACGAACGTGACCCAGAGGACTTGGAGTGCAAGTCAAGAAGCAGCTGAGGCGGTCACGAGGGTGGAGGGCGTGCCCCCCTACTAGGCGTTCCCCCTATCTCATGGGCCCCTTGGGCGTCCACCGACCTACTTCTTCCTCCTATATATATACACGTACCCCGAGAACATTAGAACAGACCACGAAAACCTAATTCCACTGCCGCAACCTTCTGTATCCGCGAGATCCCATCTTGGAGCCTTCGTCGGCGCTCTGTCGGAGGGGGAATCAATCATGGAGGGCCTCTAGCTACATCATCTCCAAGGCCTCTCCGATGGGTTGTGAGTAGTTTACCACAGACCTTCGGGTCCATAGTTATTAGCTAGATGGCTTCTTCTCTCTCTTTGGATCTCAATACCATGTTCTCCTTGATCTTCTTGGAGATCTATTCGATGTAACGCTTTTTGCGGTGTGTTTGTCGAGATCCAATGAATTCTGGGTTTATGATCAAGTTTATCTATGAGAAATATTTGAATCTTCTCTGAATTCTTTTATGTGTGATTAAGTTATCTTTGCAAGTCTCTTCGAATTATAAGTTTGGTTTGTCCTACTAGATTGATCTTTCTTGCAATGGGAGAAGTGCTTAGCTTTGGGTTCAATCTTGCGGTGTCCTTTCCCAGTGACAGCAGGGGCAGCAAGGCACGTATTGTATTGTTGCCATCGAGGATAAAAAGATGGGGTTTATATCATATTGCATGAGTTTATCCCTCTACATCATGTCATCTTTCTTAATGTGTTACTCTGTTCTTTATGAACTTAATACTCTAGATGCATGCTGGATAGCGGTCGATGTGTAGAGTAATAGTAGTAAATGCAGGCAAGAGTTGGTCTACTTGTCACGGACGTGATGCCTATATACATGATCATGCCTAGATAATCTCATAATTATTCGCTTTTCTATCAATTGCTCGACAGTAATTTGTTCACCCACCGTAATACTTATGCTATCTTGAGAGAAGCCACTAGTAAAACCTATGGCCCCCGGGTCTATCTTTTATCATATAAGCTTTCAATCTACTTTTATTTGCATCTTTACTTTTCCATTCTATATCAGAAAATACCAAAAATATATTAATCTTATCATACTATCTCTATCAGACCTCACTTTCGCAAGTGACCGTGAAGGGATTGACAACCCCTTTATTGCGTTGGTTGCGAGTTCTTTGTTTGTTTGTGTAGGTGCGTGGGACTTCTGAGGAGCCTCCTACTAGATTGATACCTTGGTTCTCAAAAACTGAGGGAAATACTTACGCTACTATTGATGCATCACCCTTTCCTCTTCAAGGAAAACCAACACAAGCTCAAGACATTGCAGAGGCCCACCGACAGGAGTCGTCTGGGCGATGCGGGCGGCAAGAGCAGCCCGACGCTCGGCGCGAGCTCGGCGAGCGTCTGCCATGGATGCGATGAAGCGATGGGACGCAGATCAGCGGAAAGAAGATTTCGGCGCTCCCCTACTTGGCGCGCCAAATGTCGGATATCGGGTTCCAGCAAAACCCTTAATGTTCGAACTCTGGGGTGCGCACGAAGATCTCTCCCTACCGAAACACGCCCACAACCTCACCGTGATTTCTAAACTAGCACAATGAACAACACAAGAGACACGAGGTTTATACTCGTTCGGGCTACCGTTGTGGTGCAATAGCCTAATCGAGTGTGTGGTGTGGTGGATTGCCTCTTGGGCTGATGATGAACAGTACAGAGGAAGAACAGCCTCGCGAGGTGAGGAGTTCTTGTGGTGGTGTGTTTGAGGAGGAATCAATCCGTCTCCGCTGGCTCTAGATGAGATGCCTTCTACTGTGGTGGCTAGCCCTATTTATAGAGGCCCTGGTCCTCTTCCCAAATATTGAGCGGGAAGGGATCCAACAACGACCATTTTGAAAGGGGAGAGCTAGTACAATCTATCCTGACTAAAGGTGGTCTTCGCCTGCCAAAGGCACTGGTGATGACGCCGTCTTGGGCTCCACGGTGACCTCCGTCCTGCCGTCCTGCTGGCCTTGGTCTCGTTGCACCGATATGGAAACCTTTGCCTGATGCCTCGGTACTCCGCGCCTGCGCTTGCCCCCTTTGCACCAAAGAGGAAACAAGGACACTACACAGGATGGCGCCCGCCTGGTCTTGATCGTCATGGCTTGCATCATGAGCACCTCGCGAGGTACCCGTTGCCTTGATCTCTCCGCCTCCTGGCGAGCCTGCCTGGTGAGGCCGCCCCTGAGGAAGCCTTGCGTCGTCCGCCCCGCGAGGCTTGGCCCCTCGCGAGAGTCTTGAGTGTTTGTTGATGAAGACGGGCCGTACTGGGCCACTAGCTGAGACACGCAGCAGGCCGCAGGCAGGCAAGTCTGGGGACCCCCATTCCCAGAACGCCGACACCAACTTATCGCACCAGGTTTTCACCTCATCAGCTGTGAAGTTAGAGCCATTATTAGTGATGATACTGTGCGGGGACACCGTAACGGTGGACTACGCTGATACGTCTCCAACGTATCTACTTTTCCAAACACTTTTGCCCTTGTTTTGGACTCTAACTTGCATGATTTGAATGAAACTAACCCGGACTGACACTGTTTTTAGCAGAACTGCCATGGTGTTATTTTTGTGCAGAAATAAAAAGTTCTCAGAATGACCTGAAAATCCACGGAGGAACTTTTCAGAAAATATAAAAATTACTGGCGAAAGAATCAAGGCCAGGGGGCCCACACTCTATCCACGAGGGTGGGGGCGCGCCCCCTCCCCCTGGGCACGCCCCCTGCCTCATGGGCCCCCTGGATGTCCACCAACCTCAACTCCAACTCTATATATTTGCTCTCATGGAGAAAAAATCAGAGAAAAAAGTTTCATCGCGTTTTACGATATGGAGCTGCCGCCAAGCCCTAATCTCTCTCGGGAGGGCTGATCTAGAGTCCGTTCAGGGCTCCGGAGAGGGGGATTCATCGCCGTCGTCATCATCAACCATCCTCCAAAACCAATTTCATGATGCTCACCGCCATGCGTGAGTAATTCCATCGTAGGCTTGCTGGACGGTGATGGGTTGGATGAGAATTACCATGTAATCAAGTTAGTTTTGTTAGGGTTTGATCACTAGTATCCACTATGTTATGAGATTGATGTTGCTATGACTTTGCTATGCTTAATGCTTGTCACTAGGGCCCGAGTGCCATGATTTCAGATCTGAACATATTATGTTTTCATGAATATATGTGAGTTCTTGATCCTTTCTTGCAAGTCTATAGACACCTATTATGTGTTATGATCCGACACCCCCGAAGTGACAATAATCGGGATACTTCTCGGTGATGACCATAGTTTGAGGAGTTCATGTATTCACTATGTGTTAATGCTTTGGTCCAGTACTCTATTAAAAGGAGGCCTTAATATCCCTTAGTTTCCATTAGGACCCTGCTGCCATGGGAGGGTAGGACAAAAGATGTCATGCAAGTTCTTTTCCATAAGCACGTATGACTATATTCGGAATACATGCCTACATTACATTGATGAACCGAAGCTAGTTCTGTGTCACCCTATGTTATAACTATTACATGAGGAATCTCATCCGACATAATTATCCATCACTGATCCAATGCCTGCGAGCTTTTCACATATTGTGCTTTTCTAATTTACATTATCGTTGCTACTGTTACAATTACTACAAAACTGTTATATTTACTTTTGCCATTGTTACCATTATTATCATACTACTTTGCTACTAAATACTTTGCTACAGATACTAAGTTATCCAGGTGTGGTTGAATTGACAACTCAACTGCTAATACTTGAGAATATTCTTTGGCTTCCCTTGTGTCGAATCAATAAATTTGGGTTGAATACTCTACCCTCGAAAACTGTTGCGATCCCCTATACTTGTGGGTTATCAAGACTATTTTCTGGCACCGTTGCCGGGGAGCATAGCTCTATTCTTTGAGTCACCTGGGATTTATATCTACTAGTCACTATGAGGAACTTGAATGACGAAAGAACTAAGATGTTTCCCTCAACTACGAGGTGAGGTAAGGAACTGCCATCTAGATCTGCACTAGACTCTCCTTCCGTTTTGAGTAAGCTTGCGACACCTAAACCTGCTACTGCTATGAATTCTGATATGTCGCATGTTGTTGATGATGCCACTTATGCTATGCATGATACTTATGATGAAACTACTTCTATGCTTGATACTACTTTGCCATTAGGTGAATTTCTAGATGAACAACTTGCTAGGGTTAGAGAGAATGAAATTATTGAAGATGAAATTATTGATGATAGTGATGATGAAGGTTCTCCCCCTAAGTATGAATTGCCTGTTGTTCCTGAGGGTTATGTTATGGATGAAGAAGCTGCTAGAGCTATTCTTTCTTGCAATGATAGATCCGATCTTAAGAAGTTATTAGCTAAATGGAAGGAGCAATCTCTAAATGCTAGAATGAAATATGACCCTGCTTTTGCTACTTCACCTATTTTTGTTACTGATAAGGATTATGAATTCTTTGTTGATCCTGAGATAATTACTTTGGTTGAATTTGATCCTTTTTATGGAAATGAATCTGAAACTGCTGTGGCACATCTTACTAAGTTAAATGATATAGCCACCCTGTTCACTAATGATGAGAAGTCTCGCTATTATTATATCCTTAAGATATTTTCGTTCTCATTAAAGGGTGATGCTAAAACTTGGTTTAATTCTCTTGATCCCGGTTGTGTGCGTAGCCCCCAGGATATGATTTATTATTTCTCTGCTAAATATTTCCCCGCTCATAAGAAACAAGCTGCCTTGAGGGAAATATATAATTATGTGCAAATCAAAGAAGAGAGTCTCCCACAATCTTGGGGAGGCTTCTCCGATTACTTAATGCTTTGCCTGATCATCCTCTTAAGAAAAATGAAATACTTGATATCTTTTATAATGGACTAACTGATGCTTCCAAGGACCACTTGGATAGTTGTGCTGGTTGTGTTTTCAGGGAAAGAACAGTCGACCAAGCTGAATTGCTGCTGAATAATATGTTGACTAATGAAAATAATTGGACTCTTCCTCAGCCAATTCCTGAGGCAATTGAGCCGACTCCTGAGCCTATTCCTAAACCAACTCCGAAGAAGAGGGGTGTTCTATTTCTTAGTCCTGAAGATATGCAAGAGGCAAAGTAATCTATGAAAGAAAAAGGTATTAAAGCTGAAGATGTTAAGAATTTACCTCCTGTTGAAGAAATACATGGTCTTAATCAATCACTTATTGAAGAAACACATGGTCTTGATAACCCGACACAGGTAGTAAAGGTAAATTCTCTCTATAGATATGATAAGGTTGAAATCCCGTCTACTAAATTTCCTAGCCATTGTTTAGATGAATTTGATGATTTTATGGCTACGCAAGAAAGTTTTAATGCTTATGTTGGTAGAGAATTAAAGATTAATGCTTACATGATTGGACGCTTGAGTGATTTTGTGGCTAGAGTTAAAGGTGAACTTAAACTCATTAGCAAATATGCTTCTATGGTTACCACTCAAGCGGAGCAAGTACTTAAAGCTCAAAATGATTTGCTTGATGAATTAAATAATAAACATGATTTTGCTGTTAGAGTGGCTACTAGAACTAGTAGAATGACTCATGAACCTTTGTATCTTGAAGGCCACCCTAAGAGAATTGAGCAAGATTCTCAGAGAAATAATGTAGAGGCACCTAGTCTTTCCAAAAAGAATAAAAAGAAAAATGATAGGACTTTGCATGCTTCTAGTGAACCTGTTGTAGACACACCTGAGAATCCTAATGACATTCCTATTTCTGATGCTGAAACACAATCTGGTGATGAACATGAACCTAGTGATAAGGTTAATGATAATGTTCACGTTGATGCTCAACCTAGCAAACATAATGATGTAGAGATTGAACCTGCTGTTGATCTTGATAACCCACAATCAAATAATCAACATTATGATAAAAGAGATTTTGTTGCTAGGAAGCACGGTAAAGAAAGAGAACCATGGGTTCAGAAACCCATGCCTTCTCCTCCTAAGCCATCCAAGAAAAAGGATGATGAGGATTTTGAGCGCTTTGCTGAAATGATTAGACCTATCTTCTTACGTATGCATGTAATTGATATGCTTAAAGTGAATCCTTATGCTAAATACATGAAGGATATTATTACAGATAAAAGAAAGATACCGGAAGCTAAAATTTCCACCATGCTTGCTAACTATACTTTTAAAGGTGGAATACCTAAGAAACTAGGAGATCCAGGAGTACCAACTATATATACCATGCTCCATTAAAAGAAACTATGTTAAAATTGCTTTATGTGATCTTGGAGTCGGTGCTAGTGTTATGCCTCTCTCTTTATATCGTAGACTTGAATTGAATAAGTTGACACATACTGAAATATCTTTGCAAATGGCTGATAAAACAACTGCTATACCTGTCGGTATTTGTGAGGATGTGCCTGTTGTGGATGCAAATGTCACTATCTTAACGAACTTTGTTATTCTTGATATTCCCGAGGACGATAGTATGTCGATTATCCTTGGTAGACCCTTTTTGAATACTGCAGGGGTTGTTATTGATTGCAACAAAGGCAATGTCACTTTTCGTGTTATTGGTAATGAGCATACGGTACACTTTCCGAGGAAACAAACTCAAGTTCATAGCATCAATTCTATTGGAAAAGTTCCAACTATCATTATTGGAGGTTTTGAATTTCCTCTACCTACTGTCAAGAAAAAATATGATATTCTTATTATTGGGGATGTTCATATCCCCATTGAGGTAACCTAGTGTTATTCGAAATTTCTCCGGTTCCATGTTATTCAGAATGAGTTTGTTAACAAGACTTGATCAACCTTGTTAGTGGATTCCTTTTTATGATCATGAGATGGATGAAACTAGAAGGCACAACCTTCTGTACCCTCCTTTTACTTTCTGTTATTTAGAATAAATAAAGCAAAAATAGTATTATTTGTCTATTTTCTGAATTATCCATGCAATAAAAAATATCCCAAAAATAAAAGTTCTCCAATTGCCCTGCAAATTTAGTATGATTTTTTATGGAATATTTGAGGATTTTAGGCACTAAGAACACAGCAGGGGGCAAGCACCTGGCCATGAGGGTCCAGGGGGCGCCCACTCTGACTGGGCGCGCCCCCTACCTCGTGGGCCCATGGTGGCCCCCCTCCACTTATTCCTGCACCCACACACTTCTCCTTCCTCCCAAAAAATTCCCATCCAGCTCAAGCACGAGTTCTAGATCATTTTGCTGCGATTTTCGATCTCCTTGCTCAAAGCTCCATTCACAAAACTGCTTTGGGAGATTGTTCTTTGGTATGTGACTCCTCCAATGGTCCAATTAGTTTTTGTTCTAGTGCTTTATTCACTGCAAATTTTTGCTGCCTAGGTGACCCTGTTCTTGAGCTTGCATTATGAGGTCCCAAGTAATTCTAATGCATGATATAGGCTCTAGGCACTTGTGGGAGTAGTTGCTATCAGTTTTATTGAGTTCGATTCACTTTTATTTTGAGTTACTAAAAATTTCAAAAAAAATTCAAAGGAAGAAATATGTTTAGGACAATGTACCAAGGTGGTTCCTCAACAAAGAAAGGACCCAGGCGCGCTATGCATGAGCAAGACGATGAACCACCAAGGGAAGCTAACGTGCGGCCTTGCGAATGGCCGTCAGAAGAGTTTATGGTCAATGCAGGCATCAAGGATGAATTCGATGCATAAGTGAGTAATGCCGATCTTGAGGACTTCATGCAAGATAAGTGTCCTCAGTACTACTATTTGACTGATTCATTCATGCGAAGGTTTAAATTTACTTCTTCACGTAATTCTCAGAGTGTCCTATTTGATATTTATGATCAATCATATACCATGGACCTAGAAGATTTTACTACTGCTTGCAAACTCCCGCTGGGGCAATGTTAATGAACCCCGTAAATATGAATATAAAGACTTTCTTGCTAGTATCACTCTAGGAGAATCTAGAGATATAGCATAAGCTACCATAGGGAGCATTCACTTCCTGCTATACATTATTTTGCTCTCTTCATTGGTAGATGCATTAACGGTAAAGATGAAGCATGTCACATGTGTGTCCTTGATCTTTGTGTCCTCAAGAGTGCTGTATTAGGTAATAAAGATTAGAACTTGGGGACAATTGTTGCACGTAGGTTGCATAATAATGGTTTATCTGGAGATTTGTTTGGAGGGATTTATGCGACCCGTGTTGCTAATTATCTTGGCATACCTCCACGTGAGGGTGATATGGAGTTGCTTCCCGCTTATTTAGATTATAATGCTATGGTCAGTCATCATTTTTCTTGTGAGGAATGAACAATTCCTCCAGTATCGACTAATCTTTGACAGATGTCGCTTTGTCCATGTTACTCTCCCTGCTCCTGCCCTTTTTGATTATCAGGCAAAAAGAAGATATGTTGTAACCAGGGAGGAGGCAACCGAACACGAGAGGAGAGTGGAGGCAGCTCGCCACCATGCCGCAGCTCAGGAGGCAATGGCTGCTGCATCTCAGTACGACCCCAGTTATAACTTCGGATATCAGCCATGCTATCCTTGGCAATAGACCAACTTAGGCCAAAAGCCTAAGCTTGGGGGAGTATGTATTTCTCACCGACATTACATTCATGTTCACACACTTATTCTAGTTGTCGGTGCTCATACTTTTTCATTGTATTATCCATGCTAGTTTAATTTCTTTTTCTAGTCTTCTTCTTGTGTGTTTGATAAACCTTATGAAAAACCAAAAAAATAGTTAGTTTAATTTCCATGCTTGTAGTAGTATTTAAAAGAAAACCCAAAAGGATTTCTCGTTCTTCTTTTACTTGTTGGGAGCATTCCCGTGTAGATAGTTTTATTTCTTTTCTTTCCTTTAGGGGTTGAGAGGAGAAGACCGTAATGGCTCTCATATGCATGATTGTTTATTTAACCAAGAGCCCATATAACCTTGTCTTCTCCCTTGAGTTGAATGCTTGCAGATTCCAGCTTAGTCCAATGCCCGTGCACTATTATTATTATACACACCGTCCGGTTGTGCAAGTGAAAGACAATAATGACGATATATGATGGACTCATTGAGATGAGAGAAGCTGGTATGAACTCCACCTCTCTTGTTTTTGTAAATATGATGAGTTCATCGTTCCTGATTCAGCCTATTATGAATAAACATGTTTGCAATGACAATTAGAGATTATAGTTGCTCATGCCATGCTTAATTAGCTAGGAGCTTATAATGGTTTACCTTGCGTGCCAATGTGCTATTAAAATGGTTGTGATGTGGTATGATAGGGTGGTATCCTCCTTTGAATGATTCGAGTGACTTGACTTGGCACTTGTTCACGCATGTAGTTGAAACAAATCAACATAGCCTTCACGATATTTATGTTCATGGTGGATAATATCCTACTCGTGCTTGCACTCAGTGTTGATTAATTTTAATGCATGTTAATGACTGTTGTCGCTCTGTCAGTTGGTCGCTTCCTAGTATCTTTCTAGCCTTCACCTGTACTAAGCGGGAATACTGCTTCTGCATCCAAACTCCATGAACCCCAAAGTTATTCCATATGAGTCCACCATACTTTCTGATATGCGGTATTTACCTACCGTTCCAAGTAAATTTGTATGTGCCAAACTCCAAACCTTCAAATGAAATTCTGTTTTGTATGCTCGAGCAGCTCATGTATCAACTAGGGTTGTCTGTATCTTCCATGCTAGGTGGGTTATTCTCAAGAGGAGTGGACTCCGCTCCTCATTCACGAGAAAATGGCTGGTAGCCGGGATGCCTAGTCCCATGATCAAAAAGATCAAAGCAAATCAAAATAATTAAACAAAACTCCCCCAAGGTTGTTGCTAGTTGGAGGCACTCGTTGTTTCGAGCAAGCCATGGATTGATGCTTGTTGGTGGTGGGGGAGTATAAACTTTACCATTCTGTTTGGGAACCGCCTATAATTTGTGTAGCATGGAAGATATCGAGATCTCTCAGTTGTTATGTTGACAATGAAAGTATACCTCTCAAAATGTTATTTATCTCTATTTCAAAATCGAGCTCTGGCATCTCTACAATTCCCTGCTTCCCTCTACGAAGGGCCTATCTATTTACTTTTATGTTGAGTCATCATCCTCTTATTAAAAAGCACTCGTTGGAGAGCACCGCTGTCATTTGCATGCATTACTATTAATTTATATTGGGTATGACCATGACTGGATCTCTTTTACCATGAATTACAATGTTTAGTCAGTCCTTGATCTTCAACGGTGCTCTGCATTTATGTTTTGCGGTCTCAGAAAGGGCTAGCAAGATACCATCTTGTTATATCATATTATGATTATTTCGAGAAAGTGTTGTCATCCGAGAATCATTATTATTGCTCGCTAGTTGATTATGCCATTGATATGAGTAAACATGAGACCTAAGTGTTATTGTGAATATGGTTAGTTCATAAACTTTGCTGAAAACTTGAATGTTGGCTTTACATATTTGCAACAACAAGAGCAAACGGAGTTTGTAAAAGTTTTTCTTTATCACTTTCAGTTTGTCAATGAATTGCTTGAGGACAAGCAAAGGTTTAAGCTTGGGGGAGTTGATACGTCTCCGTCGTATCTACTTTTCCAAACACTTTTACCCTTGGTTTGGACTCTAACTCGCATGATTTGAATGGAACTAACCCAGACTGACGCTGTTTTCAGCAGAACTGCCATGGTGTTATTTTTGTGCAGAAATAAAAGTTCTCGGAATGACCTGAAAATCCACGGAGCAACTTTTTGGAATTAATAAAAAATACTGGCGAAAGAATCAGCACCAGGGGGCCCACACCCTGTCCACGAGGGTGGGGGCACGCCCTGCCTCGTGGGCCCCCTGGACCTCCACCGACCTCAACTCCAACTCCATATATTCACGTTCGCGGAGAAAAAAATTAGAGAGAAAGATTCATCGCGTTTTACGATACGGAGCCGCCGCCAAGCCCTAAACTCTCTCGGGAGGGCTGATCTGGAGTCTGTTCGGGGCTCCGGAGAGGGGGATTCGTCACCGTTGTCATCATCAACCATCCTCCATCACCAATTTCATGATGCTCACCGCCGTGCGTGAGTAATTCCATCGTAGGCTTGCTGGACGGTGATGGGTTGGATGAGATTTACCATGTAATTGAGTTAGTTTTGTTAGGGTTTGATCCCTAGTATCCACTATGTTCTGAGATTGATGTTGCTATGACTTTGCTATACTTAATGCTTGTCATTAGGGCCCGAGTGCCATGATTTCAGAACTGAACCTATTATGTTTTGATGAATATATGTGAGTTCTTGATCCTATCTTGCAAGTCAATAGTCACCTATTATGTGTTATGATCCGTTAACCCCGAAGTGACAATAATCAGGATACTTACCGGTGATGACCGTAGTTTGAGGAGTTCATGTATTCACTAAGTGTTAATGCTTTGGTCCGGTACTCTATTAAAAGGAGGCCTTAATATCTCTAAATTTCCAATAGGACCCCGCTGCCACGGGAGGGTAGGACAAAAGATGTCATGCAAGTTCTTTTCCATAAGCACGTATGACTATATTCAGAATACATGCCTACATTACATTGATGAACTGGACCTTGTTCTTTGTCACCCTATGTTATAACCATTACATGAGGAATCGCATCCGACATAATTATCCATCACTGATCCAATGCCTACGAGCTTTTCACATATTGCTCTTTGCTTAGTTACTTTACCGTTGTTGATGTTACAATTACTACAAAACTGCTACTGTCACTTTTGCTACTGTTACCGTTACTTCCATACTACTTTGCTACTAAATACTTTACTGCAGATACTAAGTTATCCAGGTGTGGTTGAATTGACAACTCAACTGCTAATACTTGAGAATATTCTTTGGTTCCCCTTGTGTCGAATCAACAAATTTGGGTTGAATACTCTACCCTCGAAAACTGTTGTGATCCCCTATAGTGGAACCGTAGACATGAGTGAATAGTATTTCTCTGTGTGATCTCTTCCATCATGTGTGGGCAATGAACACTGCATTGTATGGAAAGAAAGTGTCATTTCCAGCTTTTACATAGGCTTTGATCTTTTACATGGAATACAATCTGCCTACTTGCTTTGTGTCACACTACCAACACTTAACCCTTGAAGCTAAACATGATGCCACTCATAATTCCTTAGTTTATTTGTTCAAATACGAATTTGATATGATTCTAATGTTCCTACTTCAGTTTTGAAATGTGTGTCTGCCTGCTATAGAGACATAAGGGGTTTGTATTTCTGTGTGTGGTCTGGTCAGCACGGTTGGGGGGTGAACTTTGCATATGCAGGGGTTTATAGGGAGACACTCTTCGAGTTGAATCCACAATGCATTCCATAGATAATCTGACTACTTTTTATTTTTTTCATGAGTCTCAGATTCTGAACAACATCATAATGAGTATGAGCTTGCGTGCATGAAAAGAATAAAGCAGAACAATGCCATGGCTGTCAAACTTGGCATTAAGATACTAAAATCAAGTATGGATGCAATGCAATGGAAACGCTCTCGACCTACAGATTCATGCTGAGAATATGATCCTAAAGTGATTCTGAGCTAGAGGGAGACCTAAATCAATGTAGCTCCCTAGTGGAGGAGTCAGAGGAAAATGCCCTATCTTATTAACCCATCAAGGTGCTTGCTCTAACTTTCCAAGGTTATATTGGTCGCACATACCTTGCAACTGATGCTTTGCATTGCTTCTACTTTGTTGCACTGCCATTAGCTTAGTTTACACATCGTGTATGTGAATACGCCCTGCCTATCCATTTTCAGTACATATTCCATCTGTCATCATACCATATTTATCCATTCAAATGTTGTTCTTGTGTATCAAATGTTCAAAAGGAAGAGGGTGATTGCTGATCGTGGAGGAGCACAAGCAAAGTATTTGGAAAAGGTAGTGACACCTGATAAATCAAATAGCCCATTAGGTGTAGTTGCAATATCACCTAACCCACAAAACACCCCAACTCTAGCAGACTCTAGCCCTACTACATTGGTCATTTCTGAGCCCCAACTCAGCAAACCCCAACTGCAGCAAACAGTATGATGATGCCAGTTGACATAACACCAACTCTATGATGCAAAACCCCCATTCCAGCAAAGAGTACACCAAATCCAATTGCCAAATCCCTTTTCGAACCAGAGAGAGCCCCAATTGCAGCAAATAGGACCCCTATTCCATTTCTTCCCAATTTAGAAGACGAAGCTTATATTGTTGCCAGGAACTTTGTGTGCATCTTTCCTTCATGGAAAGATTATACCGCAGACACAGAACAATTTCCATTCTTCCTCCGCAACTTACGCGTAACTAATGTACTAATGTTATTCATGGTAATTACTACATATGTTACTGCTGACAGAAGACACAAGATTTCATTCTTTTAAATAGGCAAGGACCAAACTGGATTGTCAAGACGAGTAAGGGTTGGTTGCGCTTTTCAAGCACTCGTTGATGAAGTATCATTCCTACCTAAGGCAAGCGCACTTCGATGGCAAGCCTCTAAACGAAATTTCTGTAAAGTCTTCGGTGCTACATTTATCCGACGATGACTGGAATAATCTTGTTACACATTGGTCTCGTCTGCAACGTAAGGTACTGTCTATGATATCACATCACAATTTGAACTACATTTCTGCATTTGCCTTAACGTCTCACTTGTACAAAAACTGTTAGCAGAAGAACATTCATTCTCAAGGGACCACAGAATCTCGCGACTATACTGCACACTGCATTGCTCTTGCGAGTACCTCTTGCCCTGTATGACCATACTTACTTTCATAGCTGTTTGATTATGTAGCATCACTGCACATGTTAGCCTTGTTATCGTCCATTTGGTGGACATTATAAGATCCGTATACTCTTACATAATATTAGAACCAAACCAATACTTTTGAAGAGGTTTAGCTCTGCAGTCCTCTTGTAAGGACTGAACGTCGTCTATCGCTATACTTACATTAACAGCTACTCCCTCTGTCCCATAATATAAGAATGTTTTGTACAGTACACCAGTGTTCAAAACACTCTTGTATTATGGGAAGAGGGATTGGTTCATTGTGTAGCATTCTGCATCTTATCTCCCTCGCCCACCATTTACTAAAAAAGATCATATCTATATGTAATCTTACCAAAAAGTAGAATACATGCACAATGCCCAAGTGAAGTGTAGCCCATTGCTCTTGTCAAGACATTTTGTCCTCAGAACGCTTGTACTTCGAGGATTGGTAGCTGATTATGTAGCATCAATCTGCATCTTATCTTCATTATCCTCTATCCCTTCCAGTGTCATCATATCTATAATCACTCTCTACAAAATGTAGAGTACATGCAATGCTTATGAAGAAGATTCTGTGCTGAAATTCTTGAGTTATCCTTCCCTTGACATGGAGAAGGGCATTATAAAGCCGGTGTTAACTGTTAATGTAAGTCAGTCCTTCTAAAGCCTTTATCCACAACTGCTGTTTAATTTGCTCATACTCCCTATAGTTTACTGCTGTTTAGTTTGCTGTTTCTATCAAAATGCATGTTCGCAAGAACGGTAAGTTCTAAGTTTTACTTGTAAAACCAAATTCCTTATTCATACCATGCACATTACTCAATACTCCCTATATGTATGCTTGTTTTTGTGGATGTATAATCCAGTTTGTGGTGAAGCAGCGCACGTTTGCACCTTGTCATCTCCTGTTTTATCTTACTGATATGGCTGATGATATGAACAACATGCCATGCACATTAACCAAAATAGATACAATGATTGTCTTTGCCCTTCATCTATGCTTGTTATGTTGACATGGTAATCCAGTAGTGTGGTGAAGCTCCCCGCATTATGAACAATGCCAAATTATGCTATTGATATTTTGAACTTACTCTTTATTTTCTAATTTGAAATTGGATGGAATTGACAGCACAGTTATCATCTTTGTTTATACACATGCAAAACCTGTCATCTCTCTGCTTGTTTCAGGGTGATATGCCTGATGGCATGCACAAGTCTGCTGAAGGTTGTGAGACAAACCCAACATATATTACTACAAAGAAGGCAAAACATCTTGAAGATAGCGAGACAACCCCAAAGTCTTGTCTTGATGCAGTGTTCAAGTTACTTGAGACTAGCAGTCAGACAAGCTCACGTAATTTCCTTTATCTCAATCAGTTCAACTTCTTCAGTCCCAAGTTCTAGCAGAAAGGCATTCTGCAACTCAACTTTGACTTGAAGTCCTATCTCTAAGAAAGATTGTGGAGAACACCAATGAGAACCTCATCGCTAAACAGCTACACCTGGAAGCTATGACCGACATGCTAGAACAGTCTCACAGCCTTGCTCAGCAGCTTGCGCAGTAGTTCCCGTGCAAGGCTAACCTTTCTTGAACTGTCTTGGATGTGGTCTCGGTTCAGTATTATTTTGTTACGCTGCAATGGTGCCCAGTTTTTGTAATATGCTTCTTCGTTGCGCTTTATGATCACTAGTGGCGAACTTCGATGCCCAGTGGATATAAAATACCATAAATCCTTTATTGTATAGTGTAGGTTTATTCTAAGTTACTATGCTGTAATTTCTTTATTGTATAGAGTAGGTTTGTTCTTAATTCCTACTAGTTACTGCCATCATTCGCTATCTTAAAAAAAATCTGATGTAGTCAACCGGGCCAAAACATTCACCTCTAACGGCCCTGGTTTTTAGCAGGCAACAATTGGGTCGGCCTGCATCTTTCTTGGGCTAGAATGATTGGGGTCTTCACACTTTGCGCCAGGCCCACAACTTACTCCTGCCTATATTTGGCCTTGGACCTTTTGTGGACCCAACGCTTAGTTTGGCCCAGGTAGCGTTGGGCCATTAATAGGCTGAATATTCTACTAGTCATCGACGAAATGCATGTTGGGCCTCAATTTTCACTAGTCATCGACGGGCCTTTAGCAGGCTGAAATGTAGACCGGGCCTTTGTTGGCCCAGTTATGTGACGGGCCGTTACCAGGACGGAACATATCTCGGGCCTTAGTTGGCCCACCGATATCATGGGCCTTTAAGAGGCCGAAAGCTTAGTACGGGCATCAACGAGCCGAATTATACGACAGGCCTTTAACAGGCCCAAATTCACGTTGGGCTGAACTGTTGCCACCTTTATCACATGCCGTTAGTGGGCCGGATGTCACGTCGGATCATATATGGCCCATGGGCAGCACGAGCCATTCCCAGGCCGAAAGACACACCGGGCTGAAATGGGCCCATGTCTACATCGGGCCTCTAACAGGCCGAAAGTCACTAGGCTGTAATTGGGCCCAAATATTCGGCGAACAATTAACGGGCCAGATCTGGCTTTGGGCCGTAAATGGGCCTTTATTAAACAAGCCATTATTTGGCTGGCCCACTAGTACCTGAGTAAGTACTACGAGCATTTGACTAGGCCGGCCTTTTTAACCTATATGCGCCTTTGTTGGGCCCTGCCACATGTCGACATATCATAGGCATGTCTCCTCCAATGGACGGGCCACATCTGGCCCACTGACGAGCTGACACTTGTTTCCTTCGGCCAATCAGAATATTACACGTGGAAATTTCCCATTAGTCCAGGCTGTTAACAGGTTATCGGATCCAAAACCAGACTCGGTAGCTTAACGGTGTCCCATTACGGTGGATGCCACGTGTCGGTCACCCTTGACGAAAGCACTTCTGTGACGTGTGATTTATCGTCATGGAAGTGGACACTTCCGTGATGATAATTTTGGTAATGTCATGGAACACTTCTACGACAGCACATGTATGACTATCTTGATTCTGTCATAAAATCGTCATGGATGTACATGCATGACAGAAAACGCGACCTACTGTGACAAACACGTATCATCACAGAAGTGTTTTTTTGTAGTGAATGGCAAGATCTGCTTCACTCCGCGCGGGTTGTCTTTATTCCCAGTGATGCTCCGAAGCCATTGTGCCACCGTCTCCTCTAAGACCTCCTCCGGGTGGGCCCGAGTGGTGTCTTCTGGTCCTGAGTACATCCACATGGGGTGGTTGCGGGCCTGCAAAGGCTGGATCCGTCGACTGAGAAACGTCTCCAGCACATCCATGCTGGTCAATCCGGCCCGGGTCAACTCCACAACTGCTTCAACCAAGATGGACACCTCACCCTTCTCATGTTATTCTACAGTCAATGAACGAGGGGCACGGAGCCGCTCCAGACAAAAAGGAGGAAGACCAGTCAACTGACCGGGAGTCGGGATATCTTGACAGTAGAACCAGATCGACTGCCACCCTCTAATAGACTCAGGAAAAGTCATAGCAGGATAAGAACTCCTACCCCTCATGTAGATTCCTAAGCTCCCGCACATCTGGATCACGTGTGTCCTTTCGTTAATCGGATTCCCTTTATTTAACGACTGAGATCGGCAGGTGAAAATATGCTTGAATAATCCCCAGTGTGGTTGGCACCCCAGGAAATTCTCGCACAATGAAACATAGGCAGAAAGATAGGAGATGGTGTTGGAAGGAAAATGATGGATCTGAGCACCAAAGAAGTTCAGGAAATATCGGAAGAATGAGTGAGCACGCAGAGGAAAACCTCGGTCGACGTGTGTTGTAAGGAGAACGCGCTCGCCCTCCCGAGGCGCGGGCTCGATCTCCCCCTCTGGCAACCTCCAACGATCCCTCCGCAAGCAGACCGTCGGAGGTGAGATTCTCTAGATCCTCCTCTATGACGGTGGAGGGGATCCAATCCCTCTAGATCCAACCGGGTGCAAGAACGGACGGCGAGGTCGACCCCTTCGCCGTCTTCTTGCCTTTTGCCGTCTTATTTGCTCACTCCAGGGCCACAATCTTGTCCTTCGCCATTGCCACGAAGCTCGATAGGAAGCAGCTGGAGAGCGAGGCGTTTGGGGGAGATGAGGGGAGAAGAAGAGGAGAAGGGAAGACATGGCTGACATTGTTCAAAGCATCGGTGGCGTCGCCTTAAATGGATCCACGACCGAGTGGCTGACTTGCGGGCTCGCACAATCTTATCGCATCCCGCAACAGGCGCTCGCCTGATACGTGGCAAAGAAGGTGGCACGAGGATCAAGGAGTCCATCCTAACCCATCCCGCTTACTGTGCCATGACCCGACCCGTGCGCTTCTCCAAAATTCGAATCATGTGAAATTCGGACGTGGCAAATCAGTCGATCACACCGAAGATACCCAAATCCAATTTGCTCAGAGTTATACTGCAAAGTTCACTCGGAAATTCCAGAACCCAGAATCGATCAAGGCGACTGACGAAGGATTAAACACCGAGCTTCCTGACATGGACTCCTGAGAAAGTGTCTCCGAGACGTTCAGTCGAACCAATGACAGCAGCAACCCTTCTTCACTCGACCCTCGATCCATTTGGGGGCTAGTGACGGTGACACGTACCTAGGGTAGGGTCTTAGGCCTGACCTATATGCCCTTCCCAAGGATAGGACACATGAAGCCAAGGCCTATAAAGTTAAAAGGAAGATACCGACTAGAATCCTCAAGAAGTGCAATCCACTCGACATACGCTTCCACTCGGATACCCTAATTCCACTCGATCGGTGTCATTACACTTGGAAGACAAGAATCCACTCAGAAAGCAGAAGATCTAGAGTCACCCTTGAATGGCAACCGCCAGGCATTCACTCCGTAGCCATTAAGGTCATTAATTACGGGCGTTACCAGTAATGTACGCCACTTCACTCACATTGAACCCTCGTGTAACTAAGGACGGCAAGGGGCTGGTGCACTCTATATAAGCCACCCCTCCCCTCAGGCACAAGGGTTCGCACCCCTATAACTTTTCCACACTTCTATCGACAAGCCTCCCGAGGCACCAAGACGTAGGGTTGTTACCTTCTCTGTGAGGGGCCTGAACTCGTAAACTCGTGTGTGTACAACCTCGTCGTAGCTAGGGTCTGGCCCTTCTCCTACGTACCCCCTACTTCTACTGTCAGACTCATTCCCACGACACATACCGAGTGGCTATTTCCATCATCCGATTCAGTGTCATGGCCCCGGAGCGACCAAATCTCAGTGTGAGCTCTCTGTACCGTACGCCTTCCTTGAAAGCGCAGACTACTTGGTGCTCTGAAACATTCTCCACTAGATGGTGAAGTGTAGTCCATCGCTGGATGTAATCCCCCAAAGTTTCATTCGGCTTCTAGACACAGTGTTGCAGCTCAGACATCCCAACGGGACGCTTGCAAGTGCCTTCAAATGTCTTGATAAACACTCGGGCCAAGTCTTCCAAACAAAATATGCTGGCAGGAGCCAACTGATTCAACCAGGCCCTAGCCGAGCCTTCAAGCATCAAGGGCAAATGTTTCATGGCTACCTCATCATTGCCACCAGCAATCTGCACCACCACTCGGTAATCCTCCAATGCAACCATGTGTCTGGCTTCGACTCGCCAGTAAACTTGCTTACTCCTGCAGCCAATCTCAAGTTGGGAGGAACTTTAGCAGCTCGAATGGCTCTGCTGAAACACCCGGGTCCAGAGACAAACGCTCTGTTCCCACTCGAGTAATTTCTGTCCAAACCTTCTCTATGAGCTCTTCCTCTGTCAACCAGGCCCTGCATAAGGACTGACCTTGCATCAAACCCGGGCTCTCGAGGGTCGACTGGGATCCTCCGCTCATCACCGTATGGGCGCCTATCATCATACCGCTGGGGCGCATATGAACCACCCCTCGGAGGGGGCATAGGCACTCGACAGTGGTCGTCACAATGGTATCAAGGGTCAAACTGCCCATGTCCTCGACCCAGGTACTGGTCCTGGCAATAACCACGATCTTCACGCCATAGAGACGATCTTGGGCTTTGTGCCAACTGAATTATGTCTGCCATGACTGACCTGCTGTGAATCCTGTTGCGCGACTGAGAAACAGCTGATTTCTGCTCCCCGGCTGCCTTGAACAGTTCCTGAATATGCTGTAAGCCTCTTCCAGCCTTGGGACGGCTGGATTGAATCTGCAACATGCACAGCCGCTGCAACATTTTGGATCGGAGTTCGGTATACCTAACACTCATCCTGAGGTCTAGTCGGAAACAATTGTCGCTGCCGTCGATTGGAACTTGGAATATGTCTATAGGCGCGGTCGTCGAGTGCTTGCTGAACATTCTCCAGGCACGCACGCTCAGCCAGAGTGGCTACGCGCGCAGCCTCCAAGGCCTGAGCTATGGGGGTCTCCCCAATGATGGGGGTCTGGAGCTTCCAAGGCTTGATCATGTCCGTGCTGCAACTCCTCCCTCTGCTCCGCAGTGAGGGCTCTGGATAGAACTCATTGTTGCTGCGCGACGGACCGCCGCTACCGCCCGTGCCACGGATAAATCCTGGTGGGCTGCGCTGGGAACCGCTGCGAGGTCATTTCTTTCACACTCAGAGAGGGTATCCGAGTGGCCAGTCGACAGATCGAACAAGCCATAAAGGGACTCATCGAGCTTGATTGCCACGATTTGAGATGTGGCTGACGGACGGGCCACCGCATGCTTCACCCACTGCTGGAGCCGCAAGCGACCGGATCGCTTGCGGCGATGGGTCGCAGGAAGCGAAGACGCCACGGGAGCCGATCGATACTGAGTCGACGGCTGCTGCAGAAGGACGCAGCAGGCACTCGCTCGGAACTGCGCTCCCCGCGAATGTGGAGCGCCTCGACGTCAAGGGGGGCCTCCTGAAGCCAGGTCGAATCATGGGCGATGAAGGTGAGCGCGCCGAGATGGATCTCGCTACCCAGAGATGATCCACCGCCGAAACCATGTCAAAGGAGATCGAAGATCGCAACCTCGTCGTAAGTTGCTAAGACGACTGCCCCATGGTGGGCGCCAACTGTCGTGGGAACAGATCTGTCAGTAGAGATAAGGGGTATGTAGGAGAGGGCAGAGTCCTAACTACAGCGAGGTTGTACACTCGGTTTTGCGAGGTCAGACCCCTCTCGGATGAGGTAACAGCCCTACATCTCGAGGCCGCGGAGGCTTTGTTGATTGGAGTGTTGAGTTACAGGGGGTGTGAACCCTTGTTCCAAAAGGGGGTGGCTTATATAGAGTGCGCCAACCCCTCATCGTCCTCAGTTATGCAAGGGTTCAATGAGGGAGTAAAGTCACGTATGTTACTGGTAACGCCTGTGTTTAATGACCTTTATGGTGGCAGAGTTAATGACCGACCATTGCTATCTACAGGTGGCCTTAGGCCTTCTGTCTTCCGAGTGTATTCTTGTGTTCCGTGTGAAATAACGACGGTCGAGTGGAATTGGGATATCCGAGTGGAATCGTCCGTCGAGTGGATTGCACTTCACAAGGATTTCAGTCGGTATCTTCTCTTTAACTTTCTAGGCATTGGCCTCTTGTGTGGTGTCCTTGGGAAGGGCATATAGGTCAGGCCTAAAACCTTACCCTAGGTACATGTCATTGTCACCAGTCATCCTGAGCATTTGAGGCCCGTTTGAGGTGTTCGTCCGGGTCGAAAAAACATGACCGGTCAGTGACCGGGCGGCCCGCCCGGACGTATGAGGCAGGTTTGAGAGGTCCGGCTGTAGATGCTCTTAACACCCTGAATCTAACAACACGGCTAGCCACGCGATCGTGGAAGAGCATCTTTGGATGAATTTTTTTAGAAACAACTGTAACTTTATTGATACTCATAGGAATTATAGGTACATTGATATAGACCTACGATCCAAGAAAATAAAAGTAACTTATATTACTAAGAATTACAATGAAATCTCTTGTAAACACCTTTGCAGTATCAATCTTTGCTCGAAGACTTTGGTAAAGAGTGTGCAATTAGACTAGAGCAACGATGGTGTCACTCTTTCATCCACACGAACATTACCAATAACAGTTTTTGAAAGCGCATTGAGTCGCCCATCTAAAAAGATAAGAAGCCTTGATCGATGAATGTACTTGGGTCGGGGATGATCCCTGTCGGTGTCAAAACTGGCGGATCTCAGGTAGGGGGTCCCGAACTGTGCGTCTAAGGCTAATGGTAACAGGAGGCGGGGGACACAATGTTTACCCAGGTTCGGGCCCTCTCGATGGAGGTAATACCCTACTTCCTGCTTGATTGATCTTGATGATATGAGTATTACAAGAGTTGATCTACCACGAGATCGTAGAGGCTAAACCCTAGAAGCTAGCCTATGATTATGATTGTTGTTGTCCTACAGACTAAACCCTCTGGTTTATATAGACACCGGAGGAGGCTAGGGTTACACAGAGTCGGTTATAGAGAAGGAGATCTACATATCCGAATTGCCAAGCTTGCCTTCCACGCAAAGGAGAGTCCCACCCGGACATGGGACAAAGTCTTCAATCTTGTAACTTCATAGCCCAACAGCCCGGCCAAAGTATATAGTCCGGCTGTCCGAGGACCCCCTAATCCAGACTCCTCAAGAGTCTCCCTGAACCAGGCTTCAATGACGATGAGTTCGGCGCGCAGATTGTCTTCGGCATTGCAAGGCGGGTTCCTTCTCCGAATAATCCATAGAAGATCTTGAATATGAGGATCGTGTCCGTATCTACAAAATAATTTCCACATACCACCATAGAGAGCATAATATTCCACAAATCTAATCTGCTGACAACTTTTCATAGCGTGACATCACGCCTCGGCCCGGTCATTACGAACCGTTTTTCCCAACCTGCCACAACACGTGTTGTGAGGCGGTTTTATTGGCATGTCTTGTCGAAGCAGAGATCGTGTTCCCCTTATCACGGGATTCTCATCAATATGGGTGTGGGTAACCCAACCGTGCTTGTTAGTATGACTCCCCGATTTTAGGCAAGTTCCAAACGGCCACGCGGAGGACGCTGGATATTCACCCCTTTATAAAGGGGCCAAGGCATGTTCTCTTCTCCCCACGTTTGATCCTTCCCTTCCCCCACCTCGAGTTCCAACACCCAAGGCTTGGGCTACGCGCTTCGGACCTTCAACCATGTCCGGATCCAACCTTCAAGGCCGGTGGATGGCCTCCTCTGTCACAAAGGAGGACATCAAGAAGCTTAGGAAGGCTAGGTATCTGACCGCCGAACCCGCACAGGCTGCCTGCTCAAGGGCAGGTCATCCCCACTCCTAAACCCAACGAGAGTGTCATATTTGTTTCCCACTTCCTCCAAGGGCTAGGCTTTAGTCTTGATCCCTTTGTTAGAGGGCTCATGTTCTATTACTGGCAAGATTTCCATGATATAGCTCCGGATTCCGTCCTTCTGTCAGGACCCCGATTCTAAGTCACACCGATCTAGCATGTAACACCTCATATCACTTTGCAGCCTCACGCACGGTATTCCCACGGGTGTCGCCTTACCATGCCCGGGACCGTTAGCGCCTTTTGGCACACGTATATGATAGTGTCGCTAGCATCCATATGACAAAGAACCCGGACTGACATGGCTAGTCGTGAACCCAAAGTGGCACTAACTTACAGGGACAGGCATACATGACCCAGCAACGAACGTGTCGGTCATCAGCGAGTGAATCCAGGTTGTAGCAGCTGGGCTATCAGGACTCCGGTAAACAGGGCTGTAGCAGGCTCACAGGACTCGGTAGACACCGCGTGACATTTCCCCGAAGGGACAGACACAGGAACGAAGGACACATGCCGGCCAGCCTAACTGTTCCACAGCAGTATCAAGCTACCATGGCTCAGTGGAAGCACTAGGAGACATTTCCCGGTAAGAGAGGCTACCAAGGATAAACAACTAGATAGTTAGATCCCACACATACCAAGCATTTCAATAACATACACACAATATGCTCGATATGTGCAAATACAACATGGCATCACAACATGACTCTACAACTCAAGTATTTTATTCAATAGGCTCCAAGGAGCGAGATATTACAAACATGGGTCTCACGACCCAACATTCAGAGCATACAAGTCAAAGCACATGCGGAAGCTTAACATGTCTGAGTACAGACAACTACAAATGAAAAAGGCTGAGAAGACTGACTAACTACCAGATCCTGCCGAGGGCACAAGATTGTAGTTGAGGTGACAAGCTAAACGTCGAAGTTCACGCGGAACTACTAGTGAGACGGAAGTCTCTCTGCAAAAACATAAAATAGGCAAACGTGAGTACAAATGTACCCAGCAAGACTTACATCAGAACTATCTACATGTGCATCATTATCAACAAAGGGGATGGTGGAGTTTGACTGCAGCAAGCCAGCTTTGACCCGGTGGCTATCCTGAACTACGACTGCAATGTAACTCTTTTGAGGTGGTGCACACGAGTCCACATATTCACCATATCAATACACCACTATGGATCCGCTCCCGTCTCCCTACGAGAACGCCATCCATAGCACTCACGCTTATCTTGCGTATTTTAGAGTATCCACTTTCACTTGTCTATGAACTGTACAGGCAACCCAGAAGTCCTTTACCGCGGACACGGCTATTCAAATAGATCATATTAACCCTGCAGGGGTGTACTTCTTCACACACGCTCTCACCACTTATCGCCATTTACACTACATGTACTCGGCAACCTTCAAGCGGAAGCCCAGCAAGGGTGTCGGCCACGACCTGACAAACCACACAAGTCTCTCGTCCAGGTTTGTCGCCTATTTGGGTTCCATCCGCAAGGAGATCCGGCCGGGGTCTCGCTCACGGCCCCAAACGATGTGTGCAGGGTTCCCAATCCCACCAACCAGGTGCCACTTGGTACACCGGGCCACTGTGCCTAGTCTGTCCCAAGCCCACCTGTACCGGGTGCAACTTGGTAGACTACTAACACTACCTACAAACACCAGAAACTAGTTGCAACTCCTGGACAGAGATCAAGTTGATTAATAAGCCGAGAGGGGCCGAGTTACCGGATCCCAATGTGTGGTAGTAACTGCTCATGGATCACAAACACGTAACTCAGGGCCTCGAGGACGGCTGCAATGAGACAACCCACCATGTACTCCTACATGGCCTCTCACCGCTACCTTTACCAAATCGTGTTCACACACTTAGCTCAGATACAAGAGGACATGTTCACACACCTCCAATTCATCCCCGATGAATCGACTGACTCAACTCTAAGCGAGAGCGTGCATGACAAACAAGCGTGAATGAGTAGGCACATCAGGGCTCAAACAACTCCTACTCAT
Organism: Aegilops speltoides; assembly: GCA_021437245.1. Taxonomy (NCBI): domain Eukaryota; kingdom Viridiplantae; phylum Streptophyta; class Magnoliopsida; order Poales; family Poaceae; genus Aegilops; species Aegilops speltoides. The sequence continues at coordinate 400,514,347 of CM038144.1, forward strand.
GCTAGTGGGTTTCATCTATTTACTGTGGCAATGACAAGTCATGCAGAGGATAAGGGGTTAAACTACCGCAACAAGTAGCAGATGAATCCTTATTTGTCCTAATGCAGTAAAAGAGAGCAGAAGCGAGAGAGTGGGATTGTATCGGAATGAACAAGGGGGTTTTGCTTGCCTGGCACTTCTGAAGATAGTATAGTTCTTCATCGGTGTCATCGATCACATCGTCGGTACATGTCTACTAAGAGGGGACAAGCACCGACAAACAAAGAAGAAACACAATCAATGCAATGCACAATATGATGCATGATCATGACATGGCAAAATGAGTGTGTTGGGCTAATGCAACTACAAACAAATTAAATGAAGTTGGTTTGAATCCAAGATTCAAATTCAAACTCCACATGTGGTTATTTAAATGCTATTCATATGATTTGTACTAAACAGTAGTCATAAGTTGTTCTATCATGCATGAAATTAGTACAGATGGATAGATTGGATTTTTCTGATCATTTTTCATATATAAATAATTTCATTTGGAGTCACCGTTGAATTTCTATGAATTTTAGAAGTTTCGAATATTTTCTGAATTAAACAAATCATTTAAGATTTATTTAAATTCCAGAAAGGAATTACTGTGTCAGCATGACCTCACAGTGACGTCAGCAAGTCAACGGGTTGGTCCAGGTCAAACCTGACCAGTGGGGTCGACACGTCAGTGACACAATTAACTAACAAAGTTAATTAAATCTAACTAATCGAATTAACAACCACTGGGCCCACTGTCAGTGTCAGCAGGGGTAATTAGTCCTAAACTAATCTAGTCAGGGGCGGGGCCCCCATGTGTTGACCCCAGGGAGGTCAAACCCCGGGTTGAACATGTCAAACCTGCCGGCGACATGACGCCGGTGAGGCCAGACGCGGCGGAGCAGCGCGGGTTTCGCGCTCCGGCGACCAAAACAACGGCGGAGGCGTGCTACGTGCTGCTGGTGGACTCACGCGTCGAGTGGTGCAGGCGGTGTGTGCGGGGGTGACCGGAGATGACGGCGGCAAGCACGTCCGCGGCGGCCGGAGTTCGGACGTCGACCGTTCCGACGTCGCAGGGCACGAAAGGAGCGACGGATGGTTGCTCCGATCCCGTGGTGACGCGCTGAACGCGGTGACGTGCTCAGTTTCGAGCTCCAATGGGCGTGGCCACGGCGGTGAGGAGCTCAGGCGCGGTGCGATTTGGTCGGCAAGGGGGCGACGGCTACAGGGCGTAACAAGCTCGGGGAAGAGGGGTTTTCGACGCAGGAGCTCACAGTGGTTGCAGAGGGCGTCGACGCGGGCTCAGAGAAGGCCGGTCGGCGACGTACGGGCGGCGGCGATCCTCGGTGGTCGAGGAGGGGAACGGGGGAGCTGGCGGCATCCAGGGCTTCCCGGCACCTTCTGTCTTGGTGAGGAGGAACAGGGGGACGAGACGAGGCTTCTTGGCACGTCAGCGAGGCGAGGGGAGCACAGTGGCTGCGGTAATCAGCGTTGGCAGTGACGGTGCCACTCGGGTGTGCGAGAGGGAGAGGCGAGAGGACGAACAAAGGGGGAGCGAACGTGAAGGATCTGGGGTCCGCGTGGCGCACCTAGCGACGTCCAGCAGCAAGCGGCAGGCATGAGGTGGCCGACGCGTGCGCGCACGCGTCGGGCACATACCCTCCTGCCTACTGGCAGGAGGTTGAAGATAGTGGCGGCTGCGGTGGGCTGGGCGCAAGACAAAGGTCGACCAAAGACAGAGCCGGGCCGGCTCTGGTGGGCTGCACGGGTAAGCACTTCTCTCTCTCTCTCTCTCTCTCTCTCTCTCTCTCTCTCTCTCTTATTTCTGTTTTCTATTTTGTTTCTCTGTTTTGGTTTAGTAATAATGCTAAACCATTTCATAAAATCCTGGAAATAATTGTGGGTGCTTTCAATTATTCCAAAGGACCCTTAACAATTTCCAACATTTCGAGCATCTAAAATATATATAGCATTTAAATAGCCCCAATTCAAATATGTTTGGATTAATTCAAAGTCCAAATATGTCCTGCAAAAATGTGAACCATTTTTGGTAGATGCTTCCACCTTGATCCAGAAATGATGAACATTTTTAAAGGGCATTTCGAAATCATTGAAATATATTTTGGTTGAACCTATTTGAATTCCTTTTGATGCTAGGGTTTGAACATCCCCATTTCAAATTTCCATGAAAGATAAACATGAAGCAAGCAAGATGCAAACACTAGGCAGCACCAGAAGCTAGGGATGTGACAACTCGCCCCCACTAAACAAGAATCTCGTCCCGAGATTCAAGCGTAGGGTAGGATGAAGGGGGAACGCAAACTAACATAATCTTCACGATCCAGGTGGCACTTCATCAGAACGTTGAATCGATCACCATCATTGTCTCGATGTCTTGCCCCGAGAACTCCAACTAACATGACAATGAGAGGAAAAGGAAAACTCTAGAGGGATCGATCTTATCGAAGGTCAAACAACTCAGGATCAACTCACGGAGTGAGACATAGCAACATCCCTCGAGCTGAGACACGAAGCACATATCCATAGGGATGGAGTGAAACAGATAACGAAGGTTCACTAGGTAGACAACAATTCCACACTTAAGAAGGTGGTGATCGGTTGTCAACGTAGCGAGGAGTTGAGTTGCCATGATACCACAACGAGACACCTTAGGGATGGTGACTCGTAGATATATCCCCTTAAGTGGCAAAAAGAATTACCTTTGATTCAGAGATCATTGAAATTCTCTACACCTGCCTAAGGAGATTCTCAAACGATCGTTTGAAAGAGTACGTTAGAGTGGCATACCTAGACTAGAATGGATGATGTGGATTACCTTGTTGAAGACAACACAAGGGATGATTTTCCTTATCACCGGAAATGGATGAGACCCATGGTAGACTGGCATAATGACGGGTGCTAGCTGGGAACAAAATGCAAATGCTGGGAATGATTCTAGTAACTGGGGAGAGGCTCAACAATAGAGAATGAGTCCACTGTTGAAAATTTATAGCATAGCTGAGAAAACTGGGAGCAATCCCGGTTAGTGCCGGTGATAACACCTAGTGCTTGTGCGTGCTCTCAAGAACTTGAGCATTTCCATATTCATCAAGGTTTTACCAATATCCGTGTCAAGGATCCTGGCAACACAATGTCCTACCATGATGAATACCGGTGGAGGATGCAGATGCAAAGGAAAGATAACACTTTCTCATATTTCACCTTGGCGAGGCCAACGGGACAAAATCTGGATGATCGACCGAGAGACATTTAGCACTCCGCTTCTAATGTCTCCTTGATGTGCTAGTGTAACCCATTCATAGATATGGTTTGATATCTAGAACATCAAGTAAAAGGTCGGACTTCGGGAACACCAAAAATCATAAGGCACAACTAGGGGGTAAATCCTGCGAAGTCCTTATGGGGAGGTGGCCAACTTCTTCAATCAAGACATTACAATAACAGGTCTTCCGGCTGGGTGTGTTTGCAATGACATCCACTTTACCGGGTTACAAAGAGACCAATATTATAATTCTTGGGAAACGTTCCAACCGTCATATCTGCCTGAGGTTCAGATCTGATTGGTGTCAGAATAATTTAGACTCATCGAGTCTAGAAAGTAAAATGAAAGTTTGCAACACAAATCGACGAGATGACGTTGCGAGATTCTCGGGGAATGAACTATGGTAGTAAGCTCCAAAACATGAGCTGGTTCTACTACACACATGTGAACACGTTGTCCCAGGCAAGCATGACCATGTAGTAGTCTTATAATAATACACTACCGAGTTCTGGTTGGAACCATCAACGAGGATATCGAAGTTCTTTCATAAGTCCGGATTAGCTCTTATGAAGGAACTCCTTCTCCTTCAACTAATCAGTCAGTGGCTTGGTGTGCTAGGAAACACATATAGAATGGAGGCGGCCAACCTACCAAACCATAGAGCACTTCGCATGTGCATGGCTGACTTGGAATGATTCCAAAGGAGGTAAAACAAGCCTTCTCAAATTCATGGCGGCAACTTTCATCAGGTGCACATGAATTAGAGGGACTCGCTTCTTTCGTCCAAACATATGCTTCACGAACGGGTCATGAAGATAATGCATATACAAATTTCCAATACTAGTCGGATGTTCAACACGGATCATGGAGAAGATAACAATGTTGCTGATGGGCTCAACAACAATTCATCCAGGTTTCCATAAGGATGGAATACCACGATTACGTGAGCAAGGTGATAGCATTGGTCAGACCAAAAGATATAATGGTGTATACTCAAGGGATCAACCACGAGTAAGACAACATTACAAACATCATTGGTTCTGATTTGATTTGAGAATAGCCCACACTCAAATCAAAGTTTTGGCAAGACAATAGGTCCAGCAATTGGTCACGGAGATCAATCGATGAAGATATCATCTTTCTTCTACACACATATACAAAGAGATATCCCTTTGGAATGAACTAAGTCAGACAAAGCTTTCATCTTTCAACTCTCCAAGTTGTCGTTCAGCTTAACCAACTAGCTCAGGGGTATCCAACATAGACTCTTGGAGAAGGGGTGGTTTAGGGAAAAAACCAACTGGATCACGAGCTCAACATAACGGTCAGGGGACAACCTGATGATACTTCCGAGAAGAAATTCGGAAAATCATGAACCACCGATATGTTAGTAAGCTCGAGAACAATCTTGCTTTTCAGGGCAAGACGATATGATCAAAAGAGCGAGGAATCGATACGATCCTGACTCATTGATCGAGGAGTGTACCCGGAAATAAGGACTAGGTAGCACGATCAATCTTAGGATGATGATTTAATAACCAACACGCTAAGAATGAGAATATTGTCCATTAACTACCAAGCAACGGAGTTGCTAGGAGTATTGATTTCACACATCACGATTCACTTGTCAGCATTCCGGTTACAACAACACGGAACCGAGGAGGGAATAACGATGGCGAGAAGTATCATTGCGTCAAGAATTCATAAGAGGTGGTGTTATTCTCATGACAATCCTGACATAAAGAAGGTAATACTTCAAGGTAGAATAGACCAGAAGCTGGATTGGCATTTTGATCTATGGAATACAACTTCTTTGACCCAATCCTAGATATGGATGAGGTACTGGAGTTTGTTTCTCCTAGTCATTCCAAATTAGAATGGCTTGACGGACCACAAGAGTAATAGGCATTGATGAACGAATGCACGCATACTCTTGACTATCAATTGATAGACGAGGGTCAGAAGACAACTAAAGAGGGACAACTCAAAGGAACATATGATTTTCTGAGTTGTGGATGCATGGATTAGCATGTCGAACCAAGTTCAACAGGTTTCTTCCGGATAACCCATGCAGAGAAGGTGGAACTGGCAGAGTTATAGCATAGAATTGTGAACTCATCGAGAGCACTCTGGTTGTGATCTTTTGGTTCAACAAGGAACTTCTGCCATAAATAGTTCATGGTATTGGAAGAAGGAAATACCACAGACCTCGAGGACTATCGCAAAGGGTACTAATATCCTAAAGGAACTAGCAAACACTATCAACATGAAGTAAGTAGGGTGAATCTCGGGTTCAAGAACCCAGGAATAGAATACCTACTACTAAGTGGCATCACTGGATGCTTTCGAGAATGATGGCCAGAATCATCACATTGGGAACACAAAACATGGCTAGATTACCTGGTGATCCTCTAAGATACCTAGGTCATAATAGTAGCTTCAACATATATGTCAAGGCAATAGAATACCTCAACTCACCGATTAGTGTGGTTAAACTGGCGCAAAGGAACATCGAGAACGGGAGGAAGGGATTTGCAAATGCATCAGATTATCTAGAAACCTGGAACGACTCGGATAGCATAACGGTTGTAAATGCTCAAAAAAGATTTGCGGCATCATGTAAAATAGTGGCATAACCACTTTGCATCACAATATCAAGGTTTCGAGATCAACAGTTAACATACGGAGGTGGTAGGAACCGAACTCAGGCTTAAATCTATCAATCCTATAATTCTACGGATTAGTAACACGCGATCCTGATAGAAAGCAGGGAAAGCCTAGTTCCTTAACCACGTAGGAAAGATAAGATGACTCGGATCAGAAGGCATAAGGTATAAGGAGTAAAAAGATCCTTACGTTCCATCCCACAATCAATTCCCTTATATAACTAAAGAATTTCTAGACTCAACTTCGACCAGTTTGGCTTGGTAATCCTACAGGCAGTCAAGCTCTGATACCAAAACTGTCAGGACCCCGATTCTAAGTCACACCGATCAAGCATGTAACACCTCATATCATTTTGCGGCCTCACGCACGGTATTCCCACGGGTGTCGCCTTACCATGCCCGGGACCGTTTGAGCCTTTTGGCCCACGTATATGACAGTGTCGCTAGCATCCATATGACAGAGAACCTGGGCTGACATGGCTAGTCGTGAACCCAAAGTGGCACTAACTTACAGGATGTATATACATGACCCAAAGAACGAACGTGTTACCATCAGCGAGTGAATCCGTGCTGTAGCAGCTAGGTTATCAGGACTCCGGTAAACCGGGCTGTAGCAGGCTCACAGGACTCCGGTAGACACCGCATGACATTTCCTCGAAGGGACAGACACAGGAACGAAGAAGGACACATGCCGGCCAGCCTAAGTGTTCCAGAGCAGTATCAAGCTACCATGGCTCAGTGGAAGCACTAGGAGACATTTCCCGGTAAGAGAGGCTACCAAGGATAAACAACTAGATAGTTAGATCCCACACATACCAAGCATTTCAATAACATACACACAATATGCTCGATATGTGCAAATACAAGATGGCATCACAACATCACTCTACAACTCAAGTATTTTATTCAATAGGCTCCGAGGAGCGAGATATTACAAACATGGGTCTCACGACCCAACATTCAGAGCATACAAGTCAAAGCACATGCGGAAGCTTAACATGTCTGAGTACAGACAACTACAAATGAAAAAGGCTGAGAAGCCTGACTAACTACCAGATCCTGCCGAGGGCACAAGATTGTAGCTGAGGTAACAAGCTAAACGTCGAAGTTCACGCGGAACTACTAGCGAGATGGAAGTCTCGCTGCAAAAAAATAAAATAGGCAAACGTGAGTACAAATGTACCCAGCAAGACTTACATCAGAACTATCTACATATGCATCATTATCAACAAAGGGGATGGTGGAGTTTGACTGCAGCAAGCCAGCTTTGACCCGGTGGCTATCCTGAACTATGACTGCAATGTAACTCTTTTGAGGTGGTGCACACGAGTCCACATATTCACCATATCAATACACCACTATGGATCCGCTCCCGTCTCCCTACGAGAACGCCATCCATAGCGCTCACGCTTATCTTGCGTATTTTAGAGTATCCACTTTCACTTGTCTATGAACTGTACATGCAACCGAGAAGTCCTTTACCGCGTACACGGCTATTCGAATAGATCATATTAACCCTGCAAGGGTGTACTTCTTCACACACGCTCTCACCGCTTATCGCCGTTTACACGACATGTACGCGGCAACCTTCAAGCGGAAGCCCAGCGAGGGTGTCGGCCACGACCTGACTAACCACACAAGTCTCTCGTCCAGGTTTATCGCCTATTCGGGTTCCATCCGCAAGGAGATCCGCCGGTGTCGCCACGGCCCCAAACGATGTGTGTGAGGTTCCCAAGCCCACCAACCGGTGCCACTTGGTACACCGGCCATTGTGCCTAGTCTGTCCCAACCCACCTGCATCGGTGCCACTTGGTAGACTACTAACACTACCTACAAACACCGAAACTAGTTGCAACTCCCGGACAGAGATCAAGTTGATTAATAAGCCGAGAGGGCCGAGTTACGGAACCCTATGTGTGGTAGTAACTGCTCATGGATCACAAACACGTAACTCAGTTCTCGAGGATGTGCGCAATGAGACAACCCACCATGTACTCCTACATGGCCTCTCACCGCTACCTTTACCAAATCGTGTTCACACACTTAGCTCGTGACTGAAGAGGACATGTTCACACACCTCCAATTCATCCCCGATGAATTAGACCTAACTCAACTCTAAGCAGTAACAGGCATGACAAACAAGCGTGAATAAGTAGGCACATCAGGGCTCAAACAACTCCTACTCATGCTAGTGGGTTTCATCTATTTACTGTGGCAATGACAGGTCATGCAGAGGATAAGGGGTTCAACTACCGCAGCAAGTAGCAGATGAATCGTTGTTTGTCCTAATGCAGTAAAAGAGAGCAGAAGCGAGAGAGTGGGATTGTATCGGAATGAACAAGGGGGTTTTGCTTGCCTGGCACTTCTGAAGATAGTATAGTTCTTCATCAGTGTCATCGATCACATCGTCGGTACACGTCTACTGAGAGGGGACAAGCACCGACAAAGAAAGAAGAAACACAATCAATGCAATGCACAATATGATGCATGATCATGACATGGCAAAATGACTGTGTTGGGCTAATGCAACTACAAACAAATTAAATGAAGTTGGTTTGAATCCAAGATTCAAATTCAAACTCCACATGTGGTTATTTCAATGCCATTCATATGATTTGTACTAAACAGTAGTCATAAGTTGTTCTATCATGCATGAAATTACTACATATGGATAGATTGGATTTTTCTGATCATTTTTGATATATAAATTATTTCATTTGGAGTTACGGTTGAATTTCTATGAATTTTAGAAGTTTGGGATATTTTCTGAATTAAACAAATCATTTAAGATTTATTTAAATTCCAGAAAGGAATTATTGCGTTAGCATGACCTCACAGTGATGTCAGCAGGTCAACGGGTTGGTCCAGGTCAAACCTGACCAGTGGGGTCGACACGTCAGTGACACAATTAACTAACAGAGTTAATTAAATCTAACTAATCGAATTAACAACCACTGGGCCCACTGTCAGTGTCAGCATGGGTAATTAGTCCTAAACTAATCTAGTCAGGGGCGGGGCCCACGTGTGTTGACCAGGAGGTCAAACCCGGGTGAACAGTCAAACGTCTTGGCGACATGACGCTTGGCGAGGCCAGCGCGCGGAGCAGCAAGAGTTTCGCGGCCCGCGACCAAAACAACAATGAGGCATGCTACGTCTTCTTTGGTGGACTCGCGTCGAGTGGTGCGGCGGTGTGCGGGGTGACCGGAGATGATGGCGGCAAGCACGTCCGCGGCGGCCGGAGTTCGGACGTCGACCGTTGCGACGTTGCAGGGCACGAAAGGAGCGACGGATGGTTGCTCCGATCCCGTGGTGACGCGCTGAGCGCGATGGGCGCTTCGATTTGAGCTCCGATGGGCGTAGCCCGCACAGCGGTGAGGAGCTCAGGCGGCGGCGTGATTTGGTCGGCAAGGGAGCGGCGGCTACAGGATGTAACGAGCTCGGGGAAGAGGGGTTTTCGATGCGGGAGCTCACAGTGGTTGCAGAGGGCGTCGACGCGGGCTCGGAGAAGGCCGGTCGGCGACGTACGGGTGGCGGCGATCCTCGGTGGCCGAGGAGGGGAATGGGGGAGCTGGCGGCATCCAGGGCTTCCCGGCACCTTTTGTCTTGGTGAGGAGGAAGAGGGGGACGAGACGGGGCTTCTTGGCGCGTCGGCGAGGCGAGGGGAGCACGGTGGTTGCGGCAATCGGCGTCGGCAGTGACGGTGCCGCTCGGGTGTGCGAGAGGGAGAGGCGAGAGGACGAACAGAGGGGGGGAGCGAACGTGAAGGGTGTAGGGTCCGCGTGGCGCACCTAACGACGTCCAACAGCAAGCGGCAAGCATGAGGTGGCCGGCACATGCGCGCGCGCGTCGGGCACACGCCCTCCTGCCTACTGGCAGGAGGTTGAAGACGGTGGCGGCTGCGGTGGGCTGGGTCAAGACAAATCTTTGGAAAGACAGAGCCGGGCCGGCTCGTGGGCTGCATGCAGTAAGCACTTCTCTCTCTCTCTTGTTTCATTTTCTATTTTGTTTCTCTGTTTTGGTTTAGTAATAATGCTAAACCATTTCATAAAATCTCGGAAATAATTGTGGGTGCTTTCTCAATTATTCCAAAGGACCTTAACAATTTCCAATATTTTTGGAGCATCTAAAATATATATAGCATTTAAATAGCCCCAATTCAAATATGTTTGGATTAATTCAAAGTCCAAATATGTCCTGCAAAAATGTGAACCATTTTTGGTAGATGCTTCCACCTTGATCCAGAAATGATGAACATTTTTAAAGGGCATTTTGAAATCATTGAAATATATTTTGGTTGAACCTATTTGAATTCCTTTTGATGCTAGGGTATGAACATCCCCATTTCAAATTTCCATGAAAGTTAAACATGAAGCAAGCAAGATGCAAACACTAGGCAGCACCAGAAGCTAGGGATGTGACACCTTCACATCTCGTCGTTTATTTTCATGTGTGAAGCCTTCCTCCGTATCACCCCACACTTCGGCCTATGGCTCAAAACCTTCAATGTGAAGCTGAAGATGATCGACGGGCGACACACGGAGTGCGGAGGTGCTATAATAAGCAAAGGCGCCGACACCCCCTATGGCCAAAGGGTTCCTTCCCGGAGGTGTCCGACTTATGGCAACGGGAGTGGTTCTACATCACAGCTCCTCGAGGCACAAAGCAGGCAGCCGCCCGTGCCTTCCGCTCGAGCCCTTCGCCTCAACTGGCGTCATGGGTCAACAAGGGGCTGGACTGGGGGCCAGTTAATGACGTGCTGACATTGCAAATCCGCATTCGAGATCTCCTCAAGAGGGATGCCAGTCTTGTCAAGGTAATGCAAGTAATGCTAGTTCGCCGGGTCCTGCCGTGCCAACGTCGATCTCTCCGTATGTGGGAGTTCAATCCGGAAGGACCGGGAACTATTCAACAATTCTTCGGCATGACGTCGAAGGGATGTATAGATTGTTCTTTGGATCACGAATAAAGTGTCCGGACACCACCGAGGATGCGGGTCTCAACTGCAACCGTCCAGATACCCAAGTAAGTAATTCCGCGACCGAACATGTCATTTATATTTGTCATAACATCATTCTGAAAATTTGCTCTTGGCCAGGACTGGATAAGAAAGGCGGAGAGGATCAGGTGTTCGCCCCCCCTTCCCGAAGGCTCGCTGGATCATGTACTAACCAGGATGCTTGAGCGCGCACCCTACCAAGTGCCATCAGGAGAAGATGAAGGGAGGAATAGAGAAGCCGAAAGCGGGTTTCATACATTACACATCCAAACCGGGGGAATTAATGTCTCCACGAAGGAGGATAATCGGGCAGGTGAATCTAGAATCCCCTCTCCCCACGGGAAGAAAAGGGACGCCTCCGAAGACTTGGAAACGGAGGTTTCCAAATGAGGGAAGAAACCTTCGCCAGGGGGCCCTGCCCCGGAGGGCGTCCTCACTGCACAACGCCCACAAGGGGGCCAGCCCTCAACTGAGCTGTAAGTGAACAAAAGTACTTTGGTAAATATATCATGCTTTATCTCTGAGAATAATAACCGAGACATATATCTTGCAGCCCGACTTGTAGCCCTTCTCCATAGAGTTCGTCTTCGAGGGATCTTCTTCCGGAGATGATGGAGAGCGAAACGCCTCCTCCCGCCTCCCCGCCTCATTGGGCGGACGACCCCGAGGTGTCGTCACGGAGGATTTCTCCTGATCCGCCAAGTCCAGAAGTTAACACTTCGGCCGCCCGAAGTCCGGAGTATTCTGCTCCCAAGGAGAGCAACAGAAAGAGTCTGGGATTGTCCGGCACATAGCCGGATGCACTGATGGGTCTTCTGAGGCAAGCGGCTATCTCAAAGGCACATCATACCTTAATGGGTACTGTGGTTGAGAGGATTTCATCCGCAAAAAGCGGGTTGAATGAAGCTTTTACGAGCCTACTAAGAGGCTTTGAGGTACACAAAGTAATATGTATATTTTTGGTTGTACCGCACACGCTAGGTGTGCTCCGTATAGATAGTAGCCCCTGAGACTGTGGTTGTCGTCCAGATGCGATAAACAGAGGATCATAGTCCCAGGTAATGATCGCGCTGCTTTTATGTGCAGGCGGCTGAAGGTCTGGCGGCTGACCGGACTGCTGATGTTGCCGAATTGAGGCGGCAACTTGAAGTGGCGGATGCTCACGTCACGCTTGTGAACAAGCGGCTTGACGAGGCACATGGTATGTATTTTCGGGTGCTCAGCAAATATTAAGAGGAGCATGATGCTAGTATCTATAATATGCTGTGATTGCAGATGGAGCTGCTGCCGTGGAGACCCTTCAGGCGAAACTTGCCCGAGCCAAGGAACAAGCCAGAAGAAGTGATGCGGCCGCCCTAAAGGCGGCCGAAGAGTTAAAAGCCGAACAGGCTGCTCATCGCCAGAGCGAAGATAAAATAGCCAAGATGGCTGTTGAGCTGAAAGATGCCGCCGACCGATATGAGCTCCTTGAAAAGGAAAACCAAGAGAAAGCGGCTGACCTGAAGAAGGCCTTGGAAGCAGCCAAGGAAACTCGCTCTGAGATCAGAGCGGCAAGGGAGGAGCTTCATCAAGCCGGAGATATCACGGCTGGGAAGCCCTTTCTGTTGCGGACGAAGTTCGGAGATCCGAAGTATGCCCCTCTGGATCAATTGTGGAGTGCTGAGGACGCGTACTTGGACTTGACAAAGAGTGCTGCTGATGCAATTGAATATTTCAAAGATCAGAAAGATCATGAGGTGGAAAGGTTGTTTTGGTCGCAGTTCAGTGCTCCAAAGCGTCCGCTGGTGTTAAATGAACAAATGGCCGAGTGGGCCGAGCTCCATAGGTTGTCCGGGCTTGCCATGAGGTTTGTCGTGGATCATCTTTGGCCGAAGGGACCAAGGCCGGACAGTTATTTTGGCTTAGTGCAACCATTCCTTGATGTTGTGCCGCATATCAACGCTGTAAAGAGGTCGGCTTGCATAGAGGGTGCACGGATGGCTCTTGCCCGTGTTAAAACATATTGGGCAAGGATGGAGGCCACCGCTATTGCAACCCGGGGTCCGGCCGGAGGCCAGGACCCGGCCAAGCACTATTTTGAAGAAGTCCTAGAAGGTGCCCATTTAATAGAGGCTCAGTGCTCGAAGAGTACCATGTTCAAGTGACATGTACCTGAATTGTAAAACAATGCTATTTTGATTATAAAGGCTGTGTTTATACTTTTGCCCGAAAGTATTATAGTGCCTCCTGTGCGGCCATTTATGTATGTATATAACCTAAAAGTTTGCAGTCGTCGGCTTCAGCCCCCACGCATGTAGTGCGGGGGTGTTCGGAAAAGCGCGTAATCACACTTGATCTAGCGTCTTGGTCCATTAAGGAGGTGATAGTGCGGCGAACAAGGCAAACGGACTATATAGCTTTAACACTTTCACTTAGCCATAGGAGTTTGACGGTGGGGCTACTATATAGCCCCTGGTACTTCTGCGTTCATCTGAATACGGTGCGCGTACATACATGACCGGGAAACCGGTCCTTCGTTAATGCGGAGGAATCACAAAGATTCCGATGAGTCATCGAGTGGTTGACCAGTCTCTCGCTTTATCATGACAAATCGGCCGGCTTTTCATCGAGGTGCTCATCCAGATGAACCAGGGCACAATCGCAGTAGTTCGCCCGGTGCCGCCTTAGTCGATAGAGCGGAACGTAAGGTAGCAAAACACGGGAGCCGGGCAAACCCAACTATTGACCAAAGACATGATTCGGAGCTGATGCATATAAGGCCTAACTCGCGACGCCGAACACTCCCTAAGGTATTCGGACTTTACAACAGATACTGTGCTGAGTAACGCCCTCGATAATGAGCCTGAATTTCCAGGTACGTGCATTAGTCTGGCTCGACGAAATACCAATAACGCCAGCATCCCTCTCGGTTGTGTTGAGTGCCCGGAGGGTGTAGAGCATCAAGAGACATTAAAAAGGTTTACACAAGGTCTTAATCTAAAAAGAAACCTTTGAGCGGGGCCCTACTGCACGTCTGCACCTTTGTCTCCGTTGTGCCGTATCCTAGAAGGGTGTAGCACGATGATCATCTGTAAAAAAGAAAAACCCAGGTGAAAGACTTCGTGCGAAACGTTGGTTATTCTTAATGAACCATGAAAATGCAATCTACTATTGTATTGATAGGGTCAAACCGTACTATGGGCCTTTTTACATGCGGGCGCCCCTAGCACCACCTACGGGGGAGTATCCGTCGACCCAAGCTTAGGTTTATCTGGGCTGCTACAACTAGTGGTGCGCTGGACTCGTCTAAACGTGTCTGCGGTCTTGATGACCAGTCATTTATTCTGGTTTGGAGCGGCCTTTCAGTGTTCGGCTGCTAGAGCCTCCACATATTCTTCCGCACGTAAGGAACACTCTGTATTTCCGCTAACTGTAATGATGCCATGTGGACCGGGCATCTTAAGTTTAATATAAGCGTAGTGCGGTACTGTGTTGAAACGAGCGAAGGTCGTTCTTCCGAGTAGTGCGTGATAGCCGTTTCGGAATGGAGCGATGTCGAAGATTAATTCTTCGCTTCGGAAGTTGTCGGGAGAACCGAATACAACTTCTAGTGCTAGACAGCCCGTGCAGCGGGCCTCTACGCCTGGTATTACTCCTTTAAAGGTAGTACTGCTTTGGCTGATTCTTGACGGGTCTATCCCCATCTTGCGGACAGTGTCCTAACATATTAGATTAAGACTACTGCCGCCGTCCATGAGGACTCGGGTGAGATGGTATCCGTCAATTATTGGGTCAACCACCAAGGCAGCCGATCCTCCGTGCCGGATACTAGTCGGATGATCCCTGCGATCGAAAGTGACCGGGCAGGCCGACCAAGGGTTGAACTTGGGGGCGACGGGCTCTACAGCGTATACGTCTCGGAGTGCACGTTTGTGCCTCGTCTTTGGTACATGAGTTGCGTAAATCATGTTCACTATTTTGACCTCTGGTGGAAATTTTTTCTGTTCCCCAGTGTTCGGCTGGCGAGGCTCATCCTCATCTTCACTTGGTGTCTCCCTCCCCTTGTGTTCGGCATTTAGTTTGCCAGCCTGCTTGAAGACCCAGCATTCTCTGTTGGTGTGATTTGCAAGTTTTTCGGGGGTGCCATGGATCTGACATAATCTGTCTAGAATCTTATTTAGGCTAGACGATCCATCTCTGTTGCCTTTAAATGGCTTTTTCCGTTGACCGGATTGAGAGCCCCTGAATCCGACGTTGACCGCCGTGTTGCCTGGGTTGTCTTCATTATTTCGACGCTTGTTTTTATTGCGTTGCGCCTTCCCGTTGCCATCCCTGACTTCGGATGTGCCTGTGTCGCTGGTGCCACTGCGGGCCAACTAGCTGTCCTCGCCCGCGCAGAAGCGGGTCATAAGGCTTGTTAGGGCTGCCATTGTCCTCGGCTTTTCTTGGCCGAGGTGTCTGGCAAGCCATTCATCTCGGATACTGTGCTTGAAAGACGTTAAGGCTTCGGCATCCGGGCAGTCGACGATTTGATTCTTCTTAGTGAGAAATCTGTTCCAAAGCTTACGGGCTGACTCTCCGGGTTGTTGGATTATATGACTTAAAATCGTCTGCATCCGGAGGTCGGACATAGATCCCTTGAAAATTGGCCCTGAAAGCATCCTCAAGTTCCTCCCAACTTCCAATTGAGTTTTCAGGGAGGCTTTTCAACCAATGCCGAGCTGGTCATTTCAACTTGAGGGGCAGGTATTTGATGGTGTGGAGATCATCTCCGCGAGCCATGTGGATGTGAAGGATGAAGTCCTCAATCCAGACCCCAGGGTATGTCGTTCCATCGTATGCCTCTATATTCACGGGTTTAAATCCCTCTGGAAATTCATGATCCAGCACCTCATCGGTGAAGCACAGGGGGTGCACGACACCCCTATATTTGGATGTGTCATGGCATGCTATCGATGATTGTTGTGTTGGGTGTTGATTCTGAGCTAGAATATGATCAATATGATGGTTTTGGTGGCTGTGATCCTGCGCCGGAGCACGCTTCCTAGATCCATGATGGACCTGGCCATACCGACTTTTTTGTCGAGGAGCTCAAGTAAATCGTGTGCTGACTTGTGTGCGGCATCATTAGCCGCCCTGTTGCGGCCACGAGGTGGTCGATCCGGCTGATCGGCCGTTTTATTTTTCGTCTGAATGGGCTCTATAGCCTCATCGTCGAATTCGGGCAGCAGCTTGCGCTTTGGGTAGCTCTTTGGGTGGCGATCGCCGCCGTATTTTTCTTCGGTGTCGAGCACTTTGTTCCATCTGCGATTGAGCGTATCTTGTGCGGCCTTAAGCCTTTGCTTCTACTTCTTCAAGCTCCTCGCGGTGGCAATAAGCCTTCTATGGAGGTTCTCTTGTTCCAAGTGTTTTTCCGGGATGACGAGTGCATCGTCGTCCGGACTGTTCTCCTCGCCGGAGACAGGTTGATAAGTTTTACCCTCGGGATCGCTGTCATCGGACATCGGCTCCGGACTATGTTCACCGTCCCCTGGCTCATCCTGCTCCGTTGCTGGGTCCATGGGGTCGTCGTTTCCTTTGGAGTCGACCGGGGTGTTATTCTTTCTTGCGCTATGATCGCTGTTTTTACTGTGGCGGGATTTAGAGTGGCGCCTACCCCGTCGCTTTGGTTGCTTCTTGAGGGGATTATCCTCCGTTGCATCCTTCCGTTCCTCGCCGTTGTTTTCTTTGGGTGTATCCACCATGTATATATCGTATGATGAGGTGGCTGTCCAGCGCCCCGTGGGCGGTGGTTCCTATTCATCTCCAGCATCGTCGTCCATACCGTCGATGTCTTCGGAGTCGAAGTCAAGCGTGTCGGTTAAGTCATCGGCAGTGGCTATTAAGTGGGTGGTGGGTGGGGAACGAATTCCTTTGTCGTTCGCTTCCCACTCGAGCCGGACATAGTTTGGCCAAGGGTCTCCTGACAAAGAGAGAGATTCCAATGAATTTAGCACGTCGCCCAAGGGCGAGTGCTGAAAGATATCCGCGGAGGTAAACTCCATGATTGGTGCCCAATCAGATTCGATAGGCACGGATGCGCGTGGTTCGGAACCTATGGCCGGAGACGAGTCCGAGGGTCCGATGACACATATCTGTTTGGAGGTGAAGTCTGTGTTCGGCTCTATCGCCGATGGGTGTGCGGCCTCCGTGGCGGGGTCCATCCACCCATCCTCGGATGGCACTATCTGCTCCAGATTAAGGGCCAGGGCAGCCGCAGGTGTGATCTCCCGAACACCGTCTGATGGCAGATCTAAATCATGCTCGTCGTGATTGTTCGGCACACCTGGCATGGGCTCGAATCCGTCAAAGATCAAGTCTCCGCGGATGTCGGCAGTGTAATTCAAGCTTCCAAACCTGACCTGATGGCCAGGGGCGTAACTATCGATTTGCTCCAGATGGCCAAGCGAGTTGGCCCGCAATACGAAGCCGCCGAAGACGAAGGTCTGTCCGGGGAGGAAAACCTCACCCTGGACCGCATCGTTGCCGATGATCGAAGGAGCCATCAAGCCTTATCGTGTCGACACAGTGGAACTCTCAATGAAAGCACCAATGTCGGTGTCAAAACTGGCGGATCTCGGGTAGGGGTCCCGAATCGCGCCTAAGGCTAATGGTAACAAGAGGCGGGGACACAATGTTTACCTGTGTTCGGGCCCTCTCGGTGGAGGTAATACCCTACTTCTCGCTTGATTGATCTTGATGATATGAGTATTACAAGAGTTGATCTATCACGAGATCGTAGAGGCTAAACCCTAGAAGCTAGCCTATGATTATGATTGTTGTTGTCCTCTAGACTAAACCTCGGCTTATATAGACACCGGAGGGCTAGGGTTACACAGTCGATTCTGAGAAGGAGATCTACACATCCGAATTGCCAAGCTTGCCTTCCACGCAAAGGAGAGTCCCACTTTGGGACACGGACGAAGTCTTCAATCTTGTATCTTCATAGCCCAACAGTCCGGCCAAAGTATATAGTCCGGCTGTCCGAGGACCCCCTAATCCAGGACTCCCTCAATCCCCTAGAAATGCAGGTCGTCGAATCACTATATCTTCACCATGGTGTCGATGAAAGGTTTCAACTTCACAAAAAATCAAACCAACAAAAAAACTTGACACGCCAACATAAACTCATTAGATCTGAATGATCGAATCTGCGAGGACAGAAAACTCTCTAACCTCATGGCACTGCCAAAAGAACTAGAGGAAGCTTATTCTCACAAAACCATGATGGTCACTAGGCGTTGGCGAAGAATCATAGAGGTCTTGAAGATCCGAGGTCCCCCCTCTCGGAGCCAAGATGGCAGCTGGAGGGGAGGGGACTAAAATTTCACAGATGGCGACAACGACGGCGATGACGGCAACACGAGAAACCCTAGCTAGCCAGGGGATAAAATAGATCGCACTTCTTCGGATTATCTGGTATACCTTTGCTTTCTACTACTAAACCACTCCCGGTTGGGGTCAGGGGCCTGGTTGGGGTGGGACCTGGCGCGGGATTCCTGAACGAGATGTTTTGCCCTGCCTCAACTGGAAGCAAGAACCAACCTGTGGTTGGATGGTTAGAGGGATAGTGGTATCCCCAGCCCACCAGGGTTCAAGTCCCGGTGCTCGCATTATTCCTGGATTTATTTCAAAATTTCCGGCGATGTGATTTCAGTGAGAGGAGACGTTCCCGTCGACGACAAGGCGCATATAGTGACTCATAAGGATAGGGTGTGAGTATGTGCTTCATAGAATGAGTGTATGCGCGTATGTATGAGCGCTTGCGTATGTACTTATGTTAAAAAAAAAACTGGAAGCAACGTGCATGCGCGCAGGTTTATGTCCGCGTCCTAAATGGCACAGAGGGCAGGGCAATGTCGACAGCGCCACGCGATCTGCTGCTACTGGGCTAGTAGGAGATAAGATAAGATGGCATTAACACACAAGTTTTCGATCGTCGCGGGACGCCTGGACCTACTTGGTGGTGCCCGCTACAAGCATCATCATCTTCACATGTTTCAGCGAATAGTCCTGCGAAGTGCGAAGGGCCGACGGTATCTGGATCGGACGTTCTCGGTTTTCCGACGATGACAGCTATCTTGGCGCTCCTCTTTTTGTTCAGATTCAACACGAGGATCTCATTCCCTTCACATCAGTTTTTTCATCACGTTCCCACGTCAAAAGAAATCCATCTAGAAGTTTTTTGTATTTGTTTGGAGAGGCCATCCGGAAGTTCTTAACTCTGAAGCAGCCGGGTCGCTCTCACCCGGCCACCCCCACGAAAAAATTAATAGCTTGCCAAGGCCATCTGTCAGATGACATTGCATTGCATCCGATATTTTTGTTTCTTTAACGATGAGACTGGCCTGTCGTGCTCGAGTAGTAATCGAACCGACGTGGCGGTAGATAGATCTATGAAAAATGACCATGTGGGAATTCCTGATCCATGCGCCCCCACAAAATATATAAATTGTAAAGCAATTTGATTGCATATATCAATAGTATCAGGATTTGTGATGACTAACTGGGCCTGCCTCGCGGTTTTAAATCAATTTAAAATTATGTAAAGTATATTTTTAGCCTCTCAACACTCCTATTGCCGGCATGGAAGAGCATCTCTAGCAGATCCCTTAAACCATGGAACTGAAAACGCGGTTTTTAGTTCGTGAAAAACGCATTTTAAGGATCGGTTTTAGCTGTGGCCGAACAGAACCCTCAAACTTAAATGTAAAACTGAATATTCACTTATATTTTTTCCCCACATGTTCTTCTTACTCTCGTTCGTGTCCATGGTCAATTAGTTTGCTCCTACGAAGCCGACGGACAGCGCACGAACCGGCTAAATACGTAGCCGCCGACGAGCAAATACGGAGCGGCCAAATACAAAGCACACAAAGCGGTCAAATCCAGGAGGTAGCTAGCTCCGCCAGGGTAGCAGCTTGAATCGATCCAGGAGCTAGCTAGCTAACTAGCTCCTCTGTCGTCGCGGGACAGATGCGGGCGGCCAGGGGCCGGGGCGGCGCGGACGGGCTGCCGGCATCCAGGGACAGGTGGGACGACATCCAGGGCGGTGCGGATGGCGGATGCAGACGGGCTACCGGCGTCCAAGGACAGGCGAGACGGCATCCGGGGCGGCGCGGACGGCGGACGCGGATGTTTTTGTGGCAGTTGGGCTCTCGCCAACTGCTTTCTCACGATACAGGGCACCGCAGAAGCGGACGCGAAAACTGTGTTTTTGGGATCAAAGGGGGAATTTTGCCGCGCCGCTAAAAAGCTTTTACGGGTCGGATGCTTTTAAGGTTTCTGTTCGGGTCATTTTTTTCCGCCCAAAACCATAAACTGTAAGTTATTTTACGGGCCGGGGCGATATAAGGGGTCTGCTAGAGATGCTCTAAGTTCGTCTCTAACCTCCGGCGCAGGAAATTCTTAGTCCTCACATGTCAAGCTGTTTATATTTCCCTACAAAGGAAAATTATCTACCTAAACTGGAACCAATCAGTACAATGAAAAAATCAAAATGAAAAAACAAATTGATATTTTCTTTTCCAACTCAACTAGTCTGACAAAAAAGCCCAACATTATAATACAAAACTAGAAAAGAAACACGAGGAACAAAATTTTAAAATGTAACACGCATCAAATCATTTCTTAAAATATATTTACACGTAGGAATTTAACGCACAAAAGAATTCGAGAAATTAATGAGAACTATGGTGATTTCAAAATATATAATTAGCAAGAAACCTTTACAGAATTGACTGAATTCCTTTTTTTCAAACTTACTGACTTGTTAGGCATTTTAATTCCCAAAATATTTAGTTTCTCTACTAAACATATGGTAACGACATTTCTACGCGTTAGCGTGGAATATTGTTATAGCCTCTAGCAAAACTTACGGAAAATCTTGTGAAATGTTGTACAAATATAATAAATATGGAACAAATATAATAAATTAGTGATGTGGTTATCAATACATTATTAAAAAAATCCCTTTCATAATTTATTTATTTTGCATAGTTTTACTAAAGGTGCCGAATAAATTTGTGCTCTCTAGATTTGAACAATGTAGTAGTTTTAATTTGTACACTAATATATTATATTTTATACACTTTACAGTGGAAGCATAGACAAAAAATCTATAGTCACACTATAGCTTTGAAATTACATTGCCCCGCCTACCATCCCAATTTCTCTCAAATCCTAGTATATACCTAAGAGAGTCATCCCCACTAACTTATTTGTTTCAACATGTAAGGATGTCACCTCATCATACAATTATGAATGGAATAAATCTCGCCTCAACATACAATCATGCATGAAAAAAAAACCACCACAACATTCAACCATGCATGTGAAAATGTTTTCGATTCAATTATTTCACTTATATTCAATATTTCTTTTTGCAACTATACACAATCAAATATAATAAGTCATATGTATTTTAAATTTAGGTTCTCATGTTATATATAAACCCAAATTTCCACCAACCAATTCCCTCAACAATGCGCAGAGTATTCTGTAGTTTCTTTACTAGGTTCCCACATGTGTGAAACCGCCACCACATATTCATCCACTGTCTCCTATCAGTCGGATGTTTAAGCCCCTCCGCTGATGAACTTTTTTTTTTGCAAAGAAGTACCCAGATCTATTAAAAATGTTCATAAGAAGTGCAAAGCATCCTAAAACATCATAAAAATTACATTGAGGATCTTGCACCACTGAACGAGCACTTCGCTCTCGTCGCTCCCTACTAGAGCTGGCTTGACCTTGTCGATGATAGCCGGGAAGTCTTAGTGCATGTGCCCTAAGGACTAGTGCCCTAGAGCGGCAATCATCGTCATTGAAACCTTTGAATTGATCTGAAGAGCTTGATAACAAATCTCGCGGGGGCACACACATGACGAGAAATTCTAACCTCGCCACCCTAATGAGATAGTAAGAATCTATGCTAGAGCTCTGTTGACTCCATCCTAATGGACAAACTAGAGGACGATCGGAGCCCGGAAGAACAACTCAAAGATGAAGGGCCGCCATCCGCCCGAAAGATGCCCCATGCAAGAAAAAAAACCTTGCCTAAACTAGTAGTCAGAGCCGAGGCACCGAGGTCCTCCTTCCCGCCACTGTTCGCCTAAGCGACATGTAAAGGGGAGGTGGATCCACAGGCTCGCCGACAAAGCTTGGAGGGGATGAGTGCCCTGGCCGT
Organism: Aegilops speltoides; assembly: GCA_021437245.1. NCBI lineage: Eukaryota > Viridiplantae > Streptophyta > Magnoliopsida > Poales > Poaceae > Aegilops > Aegilops speltoides. The sequence continues at coordinate 400,536,516 of CM038144.1, forward strand.
TGGAGACGATATGTAGAGAGAAACCCTAACTTTGGGGCAGTTTATATGTGATCTACCCAAAATCGCTCTATCGATGGATTTGACGTGACTAAAAAAACAAGTGGTCAATCTGGGGCTGTTTGGTTTATGGCTAAGGTTATTTTATGTTGCCACACCTAAGATTAGACACGACTATCTATATCCGACAATGGGCGGTGACGTAGACTTAACAAGACGAACAAGATAGCCCGACGAGCAATTTAGAGCACCCATAGCGTCTGGTTTTTGCTTTCTGTGCGAAGACCTCTCTCTCCTCTTAGAGACGGCCTCCACACATTGCAACCTCCTGTTTTAGTTCAAAGTAGCATCGTCTCTTAGCATTGAGGCAGCCTCTAAGAAATAAAGAAATTGAGTGACCCCATATGTCAATTCTAGGGAGCGACTGTGGTAGAATAAAATATGTCAAGAAACTTGTTTTCTAAACCTGTTGGTAGAGTCCATCTATAAGGCAACGTGTGGGACCTAGCATGGAGGCAATGCTGCCTCACACATTGTGGATGCCCAATCACCCCTGCTGCACTCCAAGAAAACGTCATTCAGTTCACTAATCAAAGATTACACAGTTTGAGACTCCATTGAAGAAGCAGACTTGCAAGGCAAGAAGGATTAGGAATTAAGCACCTCTAGACCCATCTCAGTCTGAGATTCTCAGACTAGAGTTCTAGTACTTGTACACTTGTGCAGCAAACGACACGACGCGAACCGATCCGTGGTTGAGATGCTTAGGTGGACAGTGGTATCCTTAACCCATCAGGTTTCAAATCTTGATGCTCGCATTATTCCTAGATTTATTTCAGGATTTCCCGCGATGCGTTTTCAGTGGGAGGCGACGTTTCCGTCGACGACGAGGTGCCCGATGATATGTCGGCTCAGTCTTTCGGAGGTGCTCATAGAGGTAGGGTGTGTATATGTGCATTTATAGGGATGGGTGTATACGCGTGTATATGAACGCTTGTGTCTGTACTAATGTAAAAAAAGCAAGCAGACACGACGAGAATAGAAAAAACACAAGATGTGCGACGCATGCGTGGTGCAGGCGTCGGGGACAGCAGGCAGGACCGTGGGCAGAGCAAGGCTGGAGAATCGTATTCCTACCTGGCCGCTGTCGTCGCCCGTCAGCACTCGAGGGAGAACCTCAATCATTCCCCATTCGATCTCCCCTCCCGTGCTGGCTGCCAGCCTTCGCAGACGGGGAAAACAAAACCAATCTCATTCGTTTCACGTTTCGTCAGTTTTTTTTGGCTGGCTAGTTTGACCACCAAGCAGGCAGCAGCGCAACGCACGCAACGCAACGGCACGAAGCACAACCCGGCGGTCTCTGTCGCACCCTGCGCCCGCGGCAGGGAAAGGCATATGCCTCAGACGGACGGCCTCGGCAATTATTCTCTCCCCTCCCTCCCAGTCGATTCCCCGATTACGATTAGCAAAACCACACACCTCAGCCAAGCCAAGCCACCAAGTCGTCAGTCCACCACGCCTCACCGCGGGGGAGAACGAACCCGATTCGATTCGATTCGATTCCATCCCCCCGTCTCCGCTCGTCCGTTGTACGACCTCCCCAGCTGCTGCTACCCCCGCTCCGATTCCTCCCGTTTTCTCCGCGGCCGCTGCCCGGTCCACCACGTCGTCGTCGTCGCCTCGCGCCTCGGTGCCGGTCGCGCCGGCGGCACGCGTGCTGCTGCTTCCACGCGTCGCCGCCTCGCAGCGTGGGCGCCAAGGCGAGGCGGGGGGCGGAGGCCGGGCTTGGAGGAAGGATAGGGGGCACGGCACGGCTGGGAGGAGTAGTACACGCCACGGCGGGCCGGCGTTGTATAATTCGCGCGGTGGTGGCGCGCTGAGCTGGGGCGTCGGCTGCGCTGGTGCGGGTCAGCAGAGCAGGAGGATGGGGCAGGCTCCGGAGATGGCGGCGCCGCTGCTCCTGCAGGTGGAGGACGCGGACGCCGAGTGGAGCTCCAGGCCGCATCGCATTGCTCTCTTCGTCGAGCCTTCGCCCTTCGCGTCAGTCTCCTCCTCCCTCCTCCTCCCCTCCCAAGTGCTGGCGCACAAGGCGCTGGCCGGATTATAGTCTGCTAGATTGGATCAGATCAGATCGAGATGCTCTGCACGCCACTCTACACAATTGGGTCGCTGGATGCATGATTTGTTAAATTTGACGCGTCTTTGATCTACCGAGAACTCCCGAGTCAATGCATTTTTCATTGTTGCTGTGTCGCAGCTACATCTCCGGCTACAAGAACCGGTTCCAGAACTTCATCAAGCATCTGCGAGAGATGGGCGATGAGGTATCCAACCCTTGTTACCAACCTTGTCGCTGCTTGACTTGACTTGTACTGTTTTCAAGATCGTTGTCCTACCTCGGAATTGACGCCTGCTTACTCGGCTCAGGTCTTGGTCGTGACCACGCACAAAGGAGCTCCCGAGGAGTTCCATGGAGCAAAGGTCATTGGCTCGTGGAGGTAATCATCCAACACAAACTATCGTCACCCTCTACCTTAGCGATCACTCCACTCCAGAAATACCGAACGATTCCAAAAACTACTTTGCTGAAAGCACAGAACGCAGAAAATATGATGGAACATTTGCAGAGGAGTGTCCCTTAAGCAACCGCCATGCTGACTAGAACATTTGCTAGATATATTGTGAAACGGATGTTATATTTATTTTCAAGTATTTTTCCTAGTCAACTTTCTAAATTTGGAATGCCGTCAGAATTCAGTTTGTGGAAAACTTCTTCATGTTGCATGTACTTCGGTTACCTAAGCACCTCCTTTTCAGCTTTCCATGTCCATTGTACCAAAATGTTCCACTCTCGTTGGCATTGAGCCCCAGAATATTTTCTACCGTGTCAAAGTTCAAGCCAGACATAATCCATGCTACTTCACCTGGAGTTATGGTAACTGTGAAAAACTCTATATTCATCCATTGCCCTTTGCCCTGTGGTTTCTCATTACCACATATCGTGATTTCAGGTTTTTGGCGCCCTTGCTATCGCAAAGATGATTTCAGTTCCAATGGTGATGTCTTATCACACACATCTTCCAGCGTGAGTTTCTTTTCCACTGCTAGGTGTCACCTGGTTCAGGGTTGTTAAGAGAATTGCACCTTTGAATTGATTTCTTGTAACGGCTTCCAGGTACTTACCAGGGTACAATTTAAATTGGTTACTTGGACCCACATGGGGCCTTATAAGTAAGCCCATTGTCATCACTTCTATTATGTTCTGTACAAAAGTGCGAAGCTGAGAATAAAATAAAACTGATCTCTCTCACTTAGTTTGTGCTGACATTCTTATTTTGTTTCAAAGGATGTCTCCACAGGTCTGCAGATCTTACTCTAGTTCCTTCAGTAGCTATTGCCGAGGACTTTGAAACTGCTAAAGTAGTACCAGGTTAAACAATCAAAATAAATCACTATATATACATTTCAACCCTTCGTCTATCCTAACCATACCCACTTGCCTCTGCAGCAAACAGAGTACGGCTTTGGAACAAGGGTGTTGATTCTGAAAGCTTCCATCCTAAATTTCGGAGGCATGAAATGCGGATCAAGTTGAGGTATCTCCTGTTGCTTCGAATTCAACAAGGAAAGAGTTGAAGAAGACAACACACATGCTTACTGATTTTTCTTTTCGTCTCCTGTCAGCGGTGGTGAACCAGAAAAACCATTGATAATTCACGTGGGCCGTTTTGGGCGTGAAAAGAATTTGGATTTTCTGAAGAGGTTAGCTTTTCCCAAACACAGAATGTACCATCATTATTAGAAATAGCGACAATTTGAACTACATGGAAGTAAAATGGATAGGTATATTTTGCATCCATGATATTTAGGTATCATTCTATAGTAGCTGTTTTTTGCTGCTTATGGCTGTTAAAAACTGCGATACTATAATTTTCCTTTTGTATGATCAACTTTATCAGCTGTCCCTATGTAGCATTTTAGCTTCAAGAGTGCTCAGGATATTACTTCTGCTATCTTGATTTTTTTTGTAGCAAAGTGAATACTTCATGTTAGCATTACTTAAACCTTTCCTGTCTGTAGAGTATGTGTTTGCTACACGAGTGTCATTTTTCTGTGTTGTTAGTGCTTTACTTATTTGAATTGTTAATACAGAGTTATGGAAAAGCTCCCCGGAGTAAGAATTGCTTTTGTTGGAGATGGACCATACAGGTGAGTCATTTGTCCAACTGTTAACTATTTGCTGTTTTCAGTAAGACACAAACCTGATGACATATGTGCTTACGTTCATCAGCAACTATCCGGTATTGAAAGAACATAATCTGGAGAACTTTATTCTTATCTTTTCACACTTCAAATGTACTCCCTCCGTCCCAAAATAACTATCGTTGATTTAGTATAAAGTTAGTAGGAGTACAACTTTGTACTAGATCAGCGACACTTATTTTGGGGCAGAGGGAGTATATGCTAATTCACAAACCATATATATGTAAAAAAAAAAAGTCTCAAGTGGTCAAGCATATCTTCACTCCTGACTGAGTTGTGAGAAGATGGCCTTGTCACAAGTTGCGGATTAGTATTCCTTTTTTACGTTTCTTTGAGTTAATTTCGCCTGAGGGTTTGTTTCTTTAGTAAGTTAAAAACTCGGGGTAGTACTGAACAAGATACTTCTGGACTAAGCAAGTAAGCTAATGCAGCCAGTAATTAAATGTACCACATGTCCACAAACAATAACAATGCTTAAATACCAAATGAGAACATGGTATGCTTTGTTTACAATGAGCACTGAGCAAGTGATAACCATCTTATTGTGCTCGGCCATCTGTTTGACCCCGTGTGGGTTTCCTCGGCCATCTGTTTATCTTGGCAGGGCTGAGCTGGAAAAAATGTTCACAGGCATGCCTGCAGTTTTCACCGGAATGCTCCAAGGCGAGGAGCTCTCGCAGGCGTATGCCAGTGGGGACGTATTTGCAATGCCTTCAGAGTCTGAGACGCTCGGACAAGTAGTGCTGGAGTCCATGGCTTCTGGAGTCCCGGTTGTCGCTGCTCGCGCCGGAGGCATACCTGATATAATTCCCAAGGACAAGGAGGGCAAGACCAGCTTCCTCTTCACACCCGGGGATCTCGACGAGTGCGTGAGGAAGATCGAGCTGCTCCTCTCGTCGAAGGACCTCAGGGAGTCGGTCGGAAGGGCTGCCAGGGAGGAGATGGAGAATTGCGACTGGAGAACGGCCTCGAAGACGATACGCAACGAGCACTACAGCACCGCGACGTTGTACTGGCAGAAGAAGACGGGCAGAACGGGGTAGGCGGCGCTTATCCAGCCAGGCACTCCGTTTGCTGCCCTGTCTACTGTTATACTACAACCGAAGGATTTGTACATTGTACTACCCAGCAGCAGCTTGCGAGCTTGTGTGGCTTGCTGCACTCATATGTCCACAGTTACGGATGATTGACGGCCGCTTGTATGCAGTTCCTGTACATTACAAAGTTCTTTGAAATTGGCCATTTTCTGTCGTACTGCTAGTCTGTTTCCACTAATTATGTAATAAGGTTGACGCAAGGCTTCTCTAATCTTCCAATGCATTAACCCATTCGATTCTTCAAGTTATAGATTTCGAAACCACTGGCCTTACTTCCAGGTACTAACCAGAAGATAAGCTGGTAGGCTTAAACAGCAGCGCTACCGCTGTCGATAATTTTAACAGTACTTGGCCAACAAGAAACACACAGGGAAATATAAAACTCACACCAAATGGTTTAACATGTAATGTACACGTCAAAGCGATGCTCACAAAATAGTTTTCCACAGGGCATATACACTAAAGTTTCCCAGAAAAAAACAGGGCATGTACACTGCCGGAGCAGATTCTCCTTTCCAAAGCTCTGCATACGCAACTGACAGTTCCCTCAGCAGCATGTGATATGCCTCTGTCGACAACTTGTTGGCATTTGACATACACAAAATCAGTTAAATACAAAGGCCAATGACTGTCATGATTCTCACAAAGACTGAAAGTTTCAGAGAAGTTACTATTGCAGACGCAAGCGGTTTCATTGCCAATTCAGAAATATGGGCAACGGGTAAATCATGGAGGAGAAGCCATTAGCTGTAGCCCCGATCTGAAGCAGTGCAATCATTCATCTTGGAGCACGATCATCAGTTCTCCGCCTTGACTGAGAACGCTGTCCAGGAATGCAATTAGTTTTTCTTTGCACTGAAACTGCTTGGCCGACGGAAGATCGCTGTCCAAATTAAACCAGATGCCATCAATGCTTCGAATTGCTACCCAATGCCTGCCGGTCCACAGACCCCTTAGCCTCCTGACGGGTACATTGATCATCAGCCCTACCAGCGCTTCCGCATCCAGATCTATCGAAGATGCCCCCTTCCGATGATCATGCCAAACTACCTTCTTCTTTCTAGATTCTACTGCCGCGATAAGAACATTTACATCATAGTTCCCTGTTAATGCATTGTGGTGGGGCTTCCAAATCAACGATAGAGGAGTCCATCTCTCCTTGTTTGGATCAGTAAGAACAAGGTTTTCAGCAATCCCATCCAGCTCAGCTCGGGTGAACGACTCTTTTTCCTGAACCACACACAACACAATCATGGTAAGCCCAGATTAAATAAGGTGGCGTCAGAGCGAAGAGACCGACTATGCAGTGCATGGTAAGATCATGCTGCCTGTATACATGTTGATGAGTGAAAGTGCCAACCAGTTACCTCTCCGAGGATTAAGTTATTGTAATATTTTTTCATACTGATTATTAGATGATAAGAAATGAAAGCCAATCAGACAGCAGCATAAATGCTTGTTATTGCCGTGTGATCTTGGCCTCTTGCACTCACATGGCCGCAAGCGTGCACGGCTTGCTTCCCCAAATTCATGTCAACGTCAATTTGAAACGTCATTATGAAACTTGACAAAGACCCAAAATATTTGTTTTTATCCCTATCAGCTACCAATTCATGATTCACGAGCACAACTGGCAAAGCCTTCATTGTATTCGGTGGACAGGGGGCTGCAAAACGGGTGAACCACACCCACCCATAAACGCTTCGACATAACTAATGACGAACAGTGCCCACTGAATGGGCCAACAGTTGATAGAGGGACTTCAATTGCTGTCTATTTCTACGGACCGAGAAGGAACATCTTTACATACTCTCAAATCTCAATATATGCCCTGATCTTCCACCACTGCGTAAGTTGTGACAAGTTGGAAACAATCACACAAAAAACAAGCCCACCCAGGGCACAAAGCTCCGCTACTACAACAATCTGTAGCTTCACGCCGAGTAATTTGAGTACTTACTTCGCAGATGTGGGTGCTGACTGACTGCCGATGTCCTTTGATGGGAACAATCAGGCTAACAAGAAAGCACGAGAGATAGAATCTAATTTGTTGGACTCAATTACTAAACTTAGGATTACACAAAGTTCTAAGTGCAGCTACTCGAGAACCATGACAAGAACATAGTAGCGCAACTAAGGAAAGCAAGAGAGGAGAAGGGTCACCTGCATAAGGTTGTTGAGGGCGTGGAGGAGGCAGAACTGCATCCTTTGCCTCTCGTGGTACACCTTGCTGCCGCTGCTGCTTCCCGCCGGGGCCGCCCCTTCCTCGTCTGGCTTTGCTTCCGATCTGGCTCCCGACTCCATGCTGCCGCGATTGATACCAGGGCAGCAGGGGATTGGGTTTTATCGCCACGGATTACAGACCGGATGGCGGCGGATTCCTTCCCTTATCTCACGGCCGCACCAAACAGACGCACGGCTTCTGCGCCGCCGCCACGACTGATGCCTGCCTTCCGTCGTGGACGCAACAATAAACAACCGAACAGAAAGGGGATTTTTTTTACCCCTCAAAAAAAAAAGGGGACTTTTTTTTTTCTTTTGACGGGGAACAGAAAGGGGATTAGCACCGCCCGACCGGCCCGAGTTGATTTTCGGTCATATGGGCTGTTTCGGCTTTCCGGGGATTCTTTAGGTTAAATTAAAAGAGGTCACTGTCTCAAAAAAATTAAAAGAGGTCAAAATGCCCTACAGAATTGAAGGCACATGCACACAAGGAAAGGCCCCCGCGTCGCTCCGCACCAGCGACACGGGCGGCGACCCAAGCCACCGCCGAAAGCCACCCTCCGTCGTCTCCCTTCCTCGCCGCCGCCAGATGCGTGCCGCAAAGCCCGTGTGGCGGCGGCGGCGGGCTTTTTCCACGGGCGCCCGGCTCATGTCGCTCGGCGGCACCGGCGCGTGGTCGCCGCGAGCTCGGCGGCGGCGGGCCGAGGCTCTCTCCTCGGCGGGCGGCGGATCCGGCCCTCGCGCCGGATCTGGTGGTGTCGGCGCGGGCCGACCTGCAGTGGATGCCCGACATCGTGGGATGGTGGCCCGTGGTGCGGCCGATCTGGTCCGGCTGAAGACGGCGCGGCGGCGTGGCGGTGGTCTCTGGTGGGAGGTGCGCCGGAGGAAGGCGCAAAGACGAGGTGCGGGCGTGGCCGGGTCGTGGTGCATCTGCGCGGGAAGGTTCGGCACGAGGTGCCCGGCGGCATGGTTCGGCCGTCGTGAGGATGCGCGGCCACGAGGTCGGTGGCTGCTGCTTGGGCAGTGCGGCAGCCCGGGGTGGAGACAACGCAGTTCTGCGGTGCTGGGCGGAGCGGATCTGCTGCGAAGTGTGAAGGTGGTCAGATTCGGACGGATTGGACCTCGGTGGCTCGATGGAGGGCTTGCTGATGCTTGATGTGCAGGGCTCGAGAGGTTGACCCGGGCGAAAGCTTGTCTCCGGCGTGTCCGGAGCCGACGATGGCGACGCTTTCAAGCGTCGTTTCCTTCTTGTTGGCATCGTCGAGGTACTCTCAGCTCCAATCTTCGCAGCTTCGGGGGAAACCCTAGATCCATGGGATCGTACGATGACGGTGCTCTAGCATCGTATCCCCTCTCGGGGGCTTCGTCTTTGGAGCTAGGCATCATCAAGTGGGACCGATGGAAGTTGGTGGAGTTGGCGTCGAGGCTTCTGTGGCAACGATGATGGGTGTGTGCAATGACGGAGACGCGACAATGGTTGCGATAGTCGGCTCTTCTTCGACGTGTTCGTGGGATTACCTCAGGTTGTTTTGTTGTGGTGAAGTCGGAGCTGCGGCGGCGGGGGCCATGTGGCGACGATGACAGACAGCAGGTGGTCTGTTCGGTGGTCTTTCGCGATGCCAACCTTGCATAGTTCTCCTTTGGAGCTATCATTCAGAGTCGGAGTTGTGTTGTCCTTGGCGCGGGTGGCTGAGTTTGGCCGGGGCTTCCTGTGTTTCACACAGCCTCTACGGTGTGGGTTGGGTCGACTTTTGTCTTCGGAGAAGTCGGAGTCGCTTGCTCGGAGATTAGGGAGGGCGATGACGCTTGTTGGGGAGAAGTGATGACGATGACACCGGTGTGTGATGTTGACGAGACCCTCTATGTGAGGTGTGTGTGGTATTATGTGTGTACCGCTCAGCGGTTTGTGGCGGTTTTCGCCCGGTTTTCCGTTTATTAACCGGGCAACTCTCTTCTGCTTTATTAATGAGATGAGGCAAAGCTTTTGCCTCAGTTTAAAAAAAATGCCCTACAAACGACAAAACATCCTAAAAAACCAAAACAGTCCCAAACAATGCTAAAACGGCCGTGAGCCAAGTGTCGTGCCGGCCCGGGCCGTGAATAAGAGGGTCGTGTCGGGCCAGCCTTAAGGCTTGGCTTTGGGGATCGGCCTTGTTCCATGGCGGGCCGAAGGCCGACCTGACCTTTTTATTCACGTGTCCTGTCGGGCTTGTGCTGGGCTAAAAATCATAGCCCGCGGACCAGCCTTAAAAGCACAACCCGGTTTGCATTGCCTTATTACTCTTCTCTTTTTACAATCACGTATCACAAACAAATTATTTTTATTTACCAAAATATACATGTAACTGGTTCTACAACTCTATATTGTTACCAAAATAAATTTCAGTCACAAGTACATTTGATTCCAATGTACATTAGATTCTTACTAACAAACGTGTGGGTCTTGGGATCAATAGCTTTTTGAGCGGTGTAGGTTCTTCTCTAGGACGACCCTTGTGATGTCGTCAACCACTTCATCTCCTTAAGGAATCCTAGCATGAAACCTTTTTATGGAAGAGAGGCTAAATGAATGCCAATCAAGGAGCATGTGCTATCCCCAAATCTCCAGACATAACACTAGGCGTTAGGTCTGGGTTTGGACTTGGTGTATCGGGGGTATTCCACCCCTTTGTCCATCAAGCATCACCATGGGAAGGTTGATGGACCATCAAAAGTTATTGAGTTCGAGTCACGAGTTGGATAGCCTTGGGGTACACGTCCAAGGCCTTCATCATGGGTGTCGTGTGATAATTCCCGGTGTAATAGCAAGTGTCATGTGCTTCGAGAGAGGAGGGAGCGATCCGTCCGTCAAGTATCATGCCTTTTCCCTAGAGACTTTAGATTTATTGAACTAAGTGTGAACCTAGCAAGGGATGTCTACAAGTTCTTAACATTTCAATCGTTCTTCTGTAGGAGTGTAAGTGATAGAAACATAAAACTACTACGGGGGAAAAGTTGTTGTCAATTTTTACGAAATATCTAGGGCAAAGTGTTTTACCTGCAACCTTGTATGTGTTTGTTGGATCGGCGATGTTATGCACATGATAATCCTGCGCACGACGCATGAACGATCCTACATGGCAACGCTACAGCCAGCATGCACGCACGAGGCAGTTGAGGACCTTGTTCACCTAAAGTCCAAGCCCAAAGCTCCTGGAAAAAGTAGTAGTGCTTGAGTGTCTTGTGTATATAGCATTTTACAATTTGTACCATAAGGCAACTTCTCAAATTAAGCACCTGAAACTCATTTGGAAAGAACAAAAAACTTCCAGCCTCATATCCTTCATAGTGAGCATTTCCCTGAAGAAAAAACCTTACGCATAAAGGGAAATATGTTGAAAATACTATAATAACAGTAGCTAGATGAAATATTTCCTCTGTTTGTTGTGAACTCTGGATATTAGTGTCCTGCCCAATTTTCAATTTACTGATGTGTTTTTGCTACAAGGTAGTTCTTACACTTTAGCAAGTTACAATAGGAAGAAAGCAAATAACTATAAATTTCTATACCTTTCCCTGCTTTTGAGTTGGCACTTTGGTTGTAATTTTGGCACATGTCTCTTATTTGCTCTCAATTTTTTGATCACTTGATCAACTTTAGACATCCTTCTCTTTGAAGGAGGACGGCGTACCCTACGAACAAGGATTGGCCTGAATACAAGTTTTTATTTATTTAACATTGTATCTTCTTGCTTTGAAGTTGGACCATCTTCCTGAACATCTTGGCTAGCACAATATGCCTCGATCTTCCTTTCTAACTCATCAAGGCCATCCATCACCAAGTCACACATTGCATTGAGTCTTTCCTTGTCTACTACAAGCGAGAGTAAAATAAATAACCGCATTATCTTCTCCGTGTATAGTCGTCCTTCTCATCACACCAAAGCCCTTCTTTTTGGCATAACCTTTGTAGAACCTGATAGCATCATCCTCACTATCAAACACCATTCCCTTCCTGGGTTCCACTATCATGATCGGCTCTACGTGTCATTCATCTGAAGAATCTCTAATCTCCTCGACGATGAAAGCATCTTCATCATCTTCGTTAAGTAATGGTCCATTCTATTATTCTACTTCATCCAAAGTTAAACCTGGCTTGATTGAGTACCTAAAATTGCCAACAAAAGGATCAAAGATGTTGCATAGTGGGAGGCGTATATTTAGTGTGGAACATGTATAGATTGGATTAATCAATGCAATCAGATGTAGTAGTGGGATGACAATATTAAGTCTGGAACATGTATAGATTGGATCCAATCAATGCAATCAGAGATGTTGTAGTGGGAGAACTATATAATGCCAGGAATATATATAGATTGGATCCAAATACATGTAAAAGATAAGCCAAGAATTGTACATACCTCATGTTTGTTGCCCTTCTGATCAAACTTGTGTATAGTGGCTGCATATTACATGTGCAAGATTGATCTATAAGTCAGCAAGAGAGGATCCAGATTTGGAGAAAGGAGGAGGCGTGAAGGTTTTGTACGGAAGAGGAGAATATGCCATGGTTATGGAGGGAAGGGGAGAAGGCGTGAAAAGGTTATGGAGGGAGTCAGATCGGGTCTTGGTTTGGGCTGGACGGTAGCTCTACCTTTTTTTTTCTTTTGAGCTGACGCTAGCGTTGTTGGGAGGGAGGTATCGTTCGCAGATCGTGTGGAGGTGTCGTGCATGAAGCAATTTCATTATTCGATCATAACATATGTAGATAACATTGCCATGATAAATAAAACATGACTTCTTTGTGTTTTAATAAGTGGGCGATGCGTCCAAAGGACACCAGAGACAACTACCAAGGAGTTAAGGATTACATTGTCCTACCTAGGTCATATTCTATCTCTCAAAGTTACCTCAATAACTAAGGATGATCGGACCAATGCCTTAGTGTTTTGTGACTGCATCGTTTATTCTCAAGGATTTGGCTTGAATTACCTACTTATCCTCATTGTTATGGGTGGTGTAGTCCTCCACGCTTCCTTGTAGTTTGTGTTTCCTTTTGCCCGCCTTTCGTGCATCACGTATCAGTGAGTCTAGGATTGAAAGGGGACAAAAATACACAATCCTTGCACAAAGACAATATAACCATACACATGCACTAGATCCCATCCGAAGCACATACGTTGGCTGCGAGGCTATGCCTCCGCCCTTACCCCTTGAGGACTACTCACACATCATGATAAGATGATATGCAAGACATATTGCAAAAGGGTTTCTTTAAGATTAATGATTAAATCTCCTTACAATCTTCCCAGTCACGAGTAAACCTCAAGTACAAGATGAAACTACGCCTATGGTGGAGATGATTATCGCAAGGAGTGAATGATGATGAGTGAACCCTAGTGTGGATGGACTTGGCGAAGCGAGGCGAGGGTTCCAGAGTCCTCTTTCTCCTTTATATAGTTGCAGTCCTTTGGATTAGGTTTTCAAGGGTGTATCATTTCAAAATCAATCATGGTGCCTTCACGGAAATTAATTGGTATGAAGCCTTCGGCCTGACGATGCCTTGTACTAGCATTGGTATGGGAGAGCACACTCATACAAGTACCCAACTACCCTTTTGTTGTAGTTGTTAGCAGCTTTAGTTATATGCAAATGATTTCATCGATGTGTATATCATGCACATGCCTTCTTAAGAAATATGTCCCAGATGTAATGATAAAAGTTACTCCCTCCAATCCATAATAAGTGTCGCAACTTTGAACTATGGTTGAACTAACCTTAGTTCAAAACTGTGACACTTATTTTGGATCAAAGGGAGTATTATTCATTTCCATGTTTGTTTAATGTTTATGTTATATGTTACAGTTGCAATGGTTCTCGAGTCTATATATCCAAGAGGCTCATAGGAAAACTCATATGCATGTGTGGAATAATAAGTGGTAAAATAGATTCCTAGTCTCACCTCTAAGACTAGCTCAAGTGTTGCATGATGGTTCCATTTTCCTGATCACGATCATGAGTCCGTGACTGTTGGTGCAATGACTTGCCCCTTGGGTTTTGGAGATTATTTCCAGAAATATTAAGGGACTAATTTGTTTGCTAGTGCACACAGAGAGAAATAATCCCTAACGTATCGAGAAAAATGCTACATTTTGACGAGAAGTTTGAAGAACTTCACCGAGAAGTATCTGTGCTGCAGAGAAGAGAGAGATGTGTTTCGAGAAGAAACTTTACTCAAAAGATTGTGTGATGAAGTTGACCCCTTTATATATTGCTGAAGTGAAGCAATTGTTCTTTGGTGTGTCCGAGAAGAAATGGCTGCACTCAAGAAGATTGAAGGCGAAGTGAGACATAGCATTTGTGTCATTGTTCTTCTTTCTCTTATTTGAGTCATAGGACCACTATACTATTAAGAGAGGCATAGGTATTTGAGACTTAAGTCTGCTGTGATGCTTAGTAAAAACCCATGAAAGACTGAGAGAAATCTCTTTGTGCACCGAAACATTACTTGCCAACCAATGAGATTGATCTTCTGGGCTGCAAGAGATGTGCTTTAGATCGAGGAGCCAACTTTATGTGTTATTCAAGTGAAGTTGCCATGTGCTCGAAATACAACCGTTAGGAATGCGTCGGTTGGCCATTGGCTAGATCGCATGTCCTAAATGGTCATTTCCCCATCAGGGAAGGCTGCAGCTATAAATAGTCACCCCATTCCAACATTTTTCATGGGCTGCCCTACTTGAGATTCTGATAAGACTGTTTGAGCACCCCTCCCTGAGAGATTTGAGTTTAAGATCCACTAAGAGAAAATCAAGAGCCAAAACTTAGATAGTGATTAAGCATCACAATAGATCTGAGTTATGAGTTCTTGTACCTATTCGCTTGAGAGATGCACACTCTCTAGATAGATAGGTTTTAGCTTGAATGTCGAAGAGTAATTATCTTCACCAAGAGTAATTGTTGTTCGCGAAGGAAGTCTGTTGAAGGCCCGAAGATCACCAATAAGCATCTACCTCAAGTGAAATCAACTGAAGTCTTATCAAATTCACGTTGAAAGAGAGTAGGTTTTGGGTTCTACTGTAGGGTGCGTCGACTGCAAATTAAAATTTCCTACGCGCAGAACAACCAAAAACATGCTACGGGAGATGGATCACAGATCATTACCACTAGACACGCAGTGCAATGCAGTGGAAGTAGAGTTGAGGCAGCGCGTTCCCGGAGTCGCCTCGCGTTCCCGGACTCCTCCTCCTTGCCGGTCTCCCACGTACCCGATCGGATCCCGCGAACAGGTTCACCGGAGCGGCGCAAGTGCACCGCCTCTAATGGTATCCACGTGTGCAGGAGGAACGTCGTGCGGCGGACAGCTAGGTCCGATCACACAACCGGTGGCGAATGGAGGTGCCTATTCGCAACACCTGCAAAGCCCTAACGACGGTGCCAAAGCGATCAACCGCATGAGTGTGCCGCACCTCCACTTTATATAGGCGTCCGTTGCGGGCTCAACACTTGGGCTTCGCACGGACCCTAAATCCCAAAGTCTACTCGGTTGCATTCCAAGTCCAGTTTGGATCACATCCAACCAGTGTCCTTCGAACCGACCTCGTAGGTTCCTTCCCTTAAGCGCGCGACCCCTTAGGTTCAAGTCGGCTTGGTCACAGTTCGGATCATCTCCGACCTGCATGGTTGGTAGCAGCCTCTAGCAAGGCGTGCCAACCACCAAGCAGACAATGAAGCTGGTTAGGCGAACCTATACAACGTGTCACACTTCTGTTCCCTTTGCCTCAAGATATATGTTGTCGGGCTCAAGGCGAGACTGTCATCCTTGTGCTAGCCTGACCTCTTTCTCATTCCAGTGATATCGACCACTATCCGGATTATCTCATAATCCTTGTCGCATGGCCATGCTTATCCTGGTCGGATCACATGAGGGGCCCAAAGTATATCTCTCCTGATCGGAGGGGCAAATCCCATCTTGCTCGACCATGTCTCGCAGCATGGGACTAGACAAACCCGAAACCTACCTTTGTAACTACCCAATCACGGAGTAGCGTTTGGTCAGCCCAAAGCAAGTCTGTCACCATCTCGAGTACATGCGTCAGCTCAGGTCTTAGGACATAGAACGTATGTTGTACTAGAGACTCACATATGACATATCACTGCGTCTCATAGTTGGGTCTGTCCGACTCAGACCTTATCTCGACTCGGATTCGACTACGTCGAATCCGACGAGATCCTTCTGAGTCCATATTATCCGGTTAGCATCCAATGCTCCATGGCTAGTGAGACCAAGCCATCGATCGTGTCATATGCTAGTCTAGTCGGCGGCGCGTCCACATAGCCCTTTCGACTAGGGACCTTTTAGGACAGTCATCATACAATGCATAGTCCCACAAACAAGTCACGTACTTGCTAATACACATCATTGATAATGTCCAAGGACTATCTTTATTCATAAACACATAGGAAATATCATCATACATGATTGCCTCTAAGGCATATCTCCAACAGTCTCCCACTTGCACTAGAGTCAATTAAATAGACATTGAATGCCCATAGCTCTAACGTGCCCCTCATGCTTGGGTTGTGGAAGCAACTTAGTCAACGGATCTGCAACATTTGCATCCGTGTGAATTTTGCATAAGTCTACATCACCATTCTTTACGATCTTTCGTATCAGGTGATATTTCTGACCTATGTGTCTGACCTTGTGGTGATTCCTTGGCTCCTTGGCTTATGCGATGGCACCAGAATTATCACAATAAAGGTTCAACAGTTTTACCGAGGCTGGGAAAATACCAAGATCATCCAGAAAATGTCGGATCCAAACACCTTCCTTTGCAGCTTCACAAGCCGCAATCTATTTGGCTTCTGTGGTAGAATCGGCCACCGTATCTTGCTTGGAACTCATCCAGCTCACTACTCCTCCGTTCATGACGTACATGAATCCGGACTGTGATCGACAATCATCTCTGTCGGTTTGGAAACTAGCATCGGTGTAACCCTTTACGACGAGCTCTTCCTCACCTCCATAAACTAGGAACATCTCTTTAGTCCTTTTCAGGTATTTCAAAATAGTCTTTACCACTTCCCAGTGACTCTCACCTGGGTTGGCCTATTATCTACTTGTTAGGCTTATTGCAAAAGCAACATTAGGCCTTGTACATATCATGACATACATGATGGATCCGATTGTCGAGGCATATAGAATCCTACTCATCCTGCTTCGCTCATCAGATGTGGAAGGACTCTGAGTCTCGCTTAGCCTTATACCATGTGAGAGTGCAAGAAACCTTTCTTCGCCTCACTCATGTTGAACCGCTTCAATACTTTATCAATGTACATGCTCTGTCTTAAGCCGAGCAGCCTCCTCGATCTATCTCTATAGATCTTAATGCCTAAAATATACACTGCCTCACCAAGGTCCTTCATTGAAAATTTGCCATTCAATGACTCCTTGACCAAGTTTAGCATCGAAACATCGTTCTCGATCGACAATATGTCATCCACATACAAGATCAAAAACACTATCGAGCTCCCACTTAACTTGTATAAACAAGCGTCCTCTTCGCTTTTGATGAAACCGAGACTAGTAACGACCTCATCAAAATGAATGTTCCAGCTCCGAGATGCTTGCCTCAACCCATAAATGGATCTCTTGAGCTTGCATACCTTACTAGCGCTAGTCGGATCAACAAAACCCATGGGATGTATCATATACACGTCCTCGGTTAAATTTCCATGAAGGAAAGCTGTTTTGACATCCATCTGCCATATCTCGTAATCAAAATATGCAGCTATAGCTAGTACGATCCTGACCGACTTCAGCATCGCTACCGGCGAGTAAGTCTCGTCGTAGTCAATTCCTTGAACTTGTCCATAACCCTTAGTGACAAGCCGAGCTTTGTGGATCTGAACATTTCCATCCACATTGTTTTTCTTCTTAAAGATCCATTTGCAACCAATGGCCGTTACACCAGGCGGCGGATCAACCAAGTCCCAGACTTGATTCTAATCCATGGACTTTAACTCGGATCTCATGGCCTCCAGCCATGCCTCGGAATCTGTTCTCAACATCGCTTCCGCATACGTGGCCGGATCGTCGCTTTCCAGCAACAACACATCACACATTTTGCGGAATCTTTCCAACCTCGGTGGTTCCAGTGGTGCTTCCACTACGGGTTCCCTAACTGACTCCGGTATGATCTCATCACCAGCCGAGCCGCCCCCGAGTGGTCCTCGAATTTCTTCGAGTCGGACCATCCTCCAGTAGGGGAACGTAGTAATTTCAAAATTTTCCTACGCACACGCAAGATCATGGTGATGACATAGAAACGAGAGGGGAGAGTGTTGTCCACGTACCCTCGTAGACCGTAAGCGGAAGCGTTATGACAACACGGTTGATGTAGTCGTACGTCTTCACGATCCGACCGATCCAAGCACCGAACGTACGGCACCTCCGAGTTCAGCACACGTTCAGCTCAATGACGATCCCCGAGGTCCAATCCAGCAAAGCTTCGGGGATGAGTTCCGTCAGCACGACGGCGTGGTGATGATGATGATGTTCTACCGGTGCAGGGCTTCGCCTAAACTCCGCGACGATATGACCGAGGTGGAATATGGTGGAGGGGGGCACCGCACACGGCTAAGGAACGATCCGTAGATCAACTTGTGTGTCCTAGGGTGCCCCCCGCCCCCGTATATAAAGGAGCCAGGGGGGAGGAGGCGGCCGGCCAAGGAGGGCGCGCCAAGGGGGAGTCCTACTCCCACCGGGAGTAGGACTCCTTCTTTCCTAGTTGGAGTAGGAGAAGGGGGAAGGAGGAGGAAGAGGGGAAGGAAAGGGGGGGGGGCGCCCCCCTCTCCTTGTCCTATTCGGACTAGGGAGGGGAGGGGGCGCGGCCCACCTCTTGCCTCCTCTCCTCTTCTCCCTTATGGCCCATGAAGGCCCAATAACCCCCGGGAGGGTTCCGGTAACCCCCCGGTACTCCGGTAAAATGCCGATTTCACCCGGAACACTTCCGATGTCCGAACATAGGCTTCCAATATATCAATCTTTATGTCTCGACCATTTCGAGACTCCTCGTCATGTCCGTGATCACATCCGGGACTCCAAACAAACTTCGGTACATCAAAACTTATAAACTCATAATAAAACTGTCATCGTAACGTTAAGCGTGCGGACCCTACGGGTTCGAGAACTATGTAGACATGACCTAGAACTATTCTCATCAATAACCAATAGCGGAACCGGATGCCCATATTGGTTCCTACATATTCTCGAAGATCTTTACCGGTCAAACCGCATAACAACATCGTCGTTCCTTTGTCATCGGTATGTTACTTGCCCGAGATTTGATCGTCGGTATCCAATACCTAGTTCAATCTCGTTACCGGCAAGTCTCTTTACTCGTTACATAATGCATCATTCCGTAACTAACTCATTAGCCACATTGCTTGCAAGGCTTATAGTGATGTGCATTACCGAGAAGTTCCGGAGATACCTCTCCGACAATCGGAGTGACAAAACCTAATCTCGAAATACGCCAACCCAACATGTACCTTTGGAGACACCTATAGTACTCCTTTATAATCACCCAGTTACGTTGTGACGTTTGGTAGTACCCAAAGTGTTCCTCCGTAAACGGAGTTGCATAATCTCATAGTTACGGGAACATGTATAAGTCATGAAGAAAGCAATAGCAATATACTAAACGATCAAGTTCTAGGCTAACGGAATGGGTCATGTCAATCACATCATTCTCCTAATGATGTGATCCCATTAATCAAATGACAACACATGTCTATGGTTAGGAAACATAACCATCTTTGATTAATGAGCTAGTCAAGTAGAGGCATACTAGTGACTATATGTTTTGTCTATGTATTCACACATGTATCATGTTTCCGGTTAATACAATTCTAGCATGAATAATAAACATTTATCATGATATGAGGAAATAAATAATAACTTTATTATTGCCTCTAGGGCATATTTCCTTCACCTCCCACTGGCCTCCCGACTGAGAAACTCTTTCTCAAGGAAAACTCCATTCCGAGCAACAAACACTTTGTTCTCTTTCCGGTTGTAGAAGCTATATCCCAAGGTTTCCCTCGGATATCCCATGAATATGCATTTATCCGACTTGGGTGTAAGCTTGTATGACATAAGTCGCTTGACAAATGCTTCACAACCCCAAATCTTTAGAAAAGACAAACTGGGACTCTTCCTGGTCCACATCTCATGTGGTGTCTTGTCTACGGATTTTGATGGTACCCTGTTAAGTGTGAGAGCTACAGTTTCTAGAGCGTATCCCCAGAATGACAAGGGTAAATCTGATTTGCTCATCATAGACTAGACCTTGTACAACAAGGTCCTATTCCTCCGTTCTGACACGCCGTTTCTTTGTGCGTACCCGAAGGTGTGAGCTGAGGTACTATACCTCGACTTTTCAGATGATCATCAAACTCCTGGCTCATGTACTCACCTCCACGATCAGATCGCAGAAGTTTTATAGTCTTGCCGAGTTGATTCTCAACCTCGTTCTGAAACTCTTTGAACTTTTCAAAAGTTTCTGACTTGTGCCTCATCAAATAGATATATCCATATCTACTCAAGTCGTCAGTAAAAGTCATGAAGTACTGATAGCCACCTCTGACAATTGTGCTCATTGCACCACACACATCACTATGTATAAGTTCCAACAGCTCAGACGCCCTCTCGCAACTCTTTGCGAAAGGAGACTTAGTCATCTTGCCGAGCAATCATGATTCACATGTCTCGAATGACCCAAAGTCAGACGAAGTTAGGAGCCCATCATCATGGAGCTTCTTCATGCGTTTCAGACAAATGTGTCCAAGCAGGCAATGCCAGAAGTATGTCGGATTTATCTCATTAGGCTTATGCTTCTTGACATTCACGTTATAGACCGGTTCCTGTTCTAGATTCAATATAAATAGCCCATCAATAATGGGTGCATAGCCGTGGAACATACCATTCAAAAATATCGAACAACCATTGTCCTTCAAATTGAATTCATAACCTTGATTCATCAAACATGAGGCAGAAATAATGTTCCGACTAAGTGCAGGAATGTAATAACAATTATTCAATTCCATAATGAATCCGGAAGGAAGCTGGAGCTGCATCATGCCGACCTCCAACGCAACAACTCTTGCTTTGTTGCCGACCCTGATGTCAATCTCCCCTTGTGCCGCATGCCTAGTTCTTACCAGCCCCTGCATCGAGTTGCAAATATGAACAACCGATCCAATATCAAATACCCAAGAGCTACTAGGTATGTCAGCAAGGTAAATGT
Source organism: Aegilops speltoides (assembly GCA_021437245.1). Lineage (NCBI taxonomy): Eukaryota > Viridiplantae > Streptophyta > Magnoliopsida > Poales > Poaceae > Aegilops > Aegilops speltoides. Next base: position 400,557,388 of record CM038144.1, read on the forward strand.
CTATAACATATGCAACAAGTGTACCTTTGCCTGGAGAAGCATTTCCGGCCTTCTTGCCATGCTCTGCAAGCCACTTGCTACAGTTCCTCTTCCAGTGACTGGTCTCCTTGTAGTGATAGCAAACGGTCTTGAGTGCGGTCGGACTTTGGCGAATCAGCAGAGGTTACCGTCTCCGTGCCCTTTGCCTTAGCCTTTTCTTGGACCAACTCTTCTTGAACTTAGCCGATTTACGCACCATCAACACTTGATGCATGCCTTTCTTAATATCCTGCTCGCCACTTTGAGCATCCCATGCAATTCGGTGAGCTTCTTATCCATGCCATGCATATGATAGTTCAAGATGAGCGCCCCATAGCTGGGCGTAAGAGAACCCGAACAACATCGGTAGCCAGCTCATCCAAGAGCGGGAAGCCCAAACGATCCAAAGCTTGCACATATTCGATCATCTTGATCACATGTGGGCTCAGTGGATCACCTTCCTTCATCTTGCAATCCATCAAGGATCGCCAGATGTTGAACCTTTCGGTCCTAGCCTGTGTCTGAAACATGCTCTTGAGACTCTCAATCATATCGTAAGCCTCAACATTTTCGAAATGCTATTGCAAATCGGGCTCCATACAAGCCAGCATCAGACAGCTGATCTCCGTTGATTCATCAACGAGTTTCTGGTAGGCATTCTTAGTTGTAGCATTAGCATTATCGGCAGGTTCCTCTGGAAGTGGATCCTCTAGAACATGTTCCTTTTTATCGTGCTTGAGAACAATTCTCAGATTTCTATACCAGGTGGTAAAGTTTGTTCCATTCAGTTTATCCTTTTCCAGAATTGATTTCAATGCAAAGTTGGGTTGAGAAGGTGGTGCCATTGATCTACAATGAAAATATGCAATCACTAAGCAATGTGTTCATGTAGAGTAATTCAAGCCTAAGCAGAAATACTCCCATCAAGTCAACATCCTCCGCAAACTCGGTGATTCAGATCCGACTAGCATGCGACTAGTGAGCTTTAGCATCATCGCTAGCCAACATACCTATCCAAGAAGCAACTCATTGCTAATCGGATCTCTATCGACTCGCCGGTCGGGAAGGTATCTTATACCGGGCTCCCAACCTTCCTTGCCACAAGGCCCAAAACCGTTTGATAGCCTTGTCAAGTTAACTCGATGTAAATGCATGTCCGTGTCCGACACGAACCCTTGATTCAAGGACATCCAGCAGCACCCCAATTTTATGAGCCCACTACTAGATGTACTTGACGTGCGAAGGTGCAACATCGGGGATGGCAATTCGCTTGATATTCATGAGGGATCATTCTACCATTCTAACATGCATAGAAACGAAGAAGCATAACAATCACAAATAAACACATATTGTGAAATAGTATGGCTCCTTCATGGATGTTCTTCCAGGTCGGCTCTGACTCCGATGACCATCTAGGAACTCCATCTTGTTTGTCATGCCGGGATGTCAAGCCACCAACCTGATCTCTATTATCCAACTACTACAACTACTAATGAATTTACATAGAGTCACAAGTCGACACGCAAGTCATTATACATTATAATGACAGCACTTTGGCTTCTGCCGGCTGACAAACATGACACACATGCCATGTATAATTTACACACATGAATCACATACCCATGAGCCATACTATTCACATCAAACCCTGCAAAATAAAGTTATGCATAGAATCACATTCTACTGGTTTGTGTTTCGGGTACGAAATACATGGCGCTACGCACACGGCGGTCCCGACCTTATCGATTCCGATCATTAGAAAACATAGCCACATAAATCCCCATGTGCAGTTGATCTCATCAACCGTGCACATAGCCGATCCCATCAACGACAACAGATCTCATCTGCCGCCTACACATATCTAATATGCATACGATCTGAATCCAAATCCTATAGCAGAGGCTCTGATACCACTGTTGGGTTCTATGGTAGGGTGCGTTGACTGCAAATTAAAAATTCGTACACGCAGAACAACCAAGAACATGCTACGGGAGATGGATCACAGATCGTTACCACTAGACGCGCAGTGCCGTGCAGCGGAAGTAGAGTTGAGGCAGCGCGTTCCCAGAGTCACCTCGCATTTCTAGACTCCTCCTCCTTGCCGGTCTCCCATGTAGCCGATCGGATCCCGCGAACAGGTTCACCGGAGCGGCGCAAGTGCACCGCCTCTACGGAATCCGCGCGTGTAGGAGGAACATCGTGCGGCGGACTGCTAGGTCCGATCACACAACCGGCGGCGAATGGAGGTGGCTATTAGCAACACATGCAAAGCCCTAACGATGGCGCTGAAGCAATCAACCGCATGAGTGTGTATATAGGCGTCCGTTGCAGGCTCAACACTTTGGCTTCACACGGACCCTAAAGCCCAAAGTCTACTCGGTCACGTTCCAAGTCCAGTTCGGATCACATTCGACCAGTGTCCTCTGAACTGACCTCGTAGGTTCCTTCCCTTAGGCGCGATACCCCTTAGGTTCAAGTCGGCTTGGTCACAGTTCGGATCACCTCCGACCTGCATGGTTGGTAGTGGCCTCTAGCAAGGCGTGCCGACCACCAAGCAGACTATGAAGCTGGTTAGGCGAACCTGTACAACGTGTCACACTTCTATTCCCTTTGCCTCACGATATATTTTGTCGGGCTCTAGGCGAGACTATCATCCTTGTGCTAGCCCGACCTATTTCTCGTTCTAGTGATACCGACCACTATCCAGATAATCCTTATCGCATGGCCATGCTTATCCTGGTCGGATCACACGAGGGGCCCAGAGTCGGAGGGGCACACCCCATCTTGCTCGACCATGTTTCGCAGCATGGGACTGGACAAACCCGAAACCTACCTTTGTAACTACCCAGTCACGGAGTAGCGTTTGGTCGGCCCAAAGCAAGTCTGTCACCATCCCGAGTACATGCGTCAGCTCAGGTCTTAGGACATAGAACGTATGTTGTACTAGAGACTCATAGATGACATATCGTTGCGTCTCATAGTTGGGTCTGTCCGACTCAAACCTTATCTCGACTCGGATTTGACTACGTCGAATCCGACCAGATCCTTCCGAGTCCATATTATCCGGTTGGCATCCAATGCTCCATGACTAGTGAGACCAAGCCATTGACTATGTCATATGCTAGTCTAGTCGACTGCGCGTCCACACAGCCCTTTCGACTAGGGACCTTTTAGGATAGTCACCATACAATGCATAGTACCACAAACAAGTCACGTACTTGCTAATATGCATCATTGATAATGTCCAAGGACTATCTTTATTCATAAACACATAGGAAATATCATCATACATGATTGCTTCTAGGGCATATCTCCAACAGTAGGACGGAAAGAGGTTTGCTCCTGTGTTCAATCACAAGTCCCCCCTACCAGACGTGGCTCTTTTGCAGAAGAGTGAACTGGTCTACCAAATCGTCTTTCACCATTGAGCACCAGTGGTCACTTCTACTCTTCTACAATACTTTCAGTACTTTATCTTTAGTGCTTTGTGCTCCGATAAATATCTCATTGATCATACCCACTCCTATTTATTATTTGTTACATGTCTATGTTGATTAGTATATTCCAATTTGTTATGCTCAAAGTTATTTGTCTATATGCACGTCTGTTGATCCTTAGGTGTTACTTTGTCATTGAACCGAGTCATGCTTTGATGAACATTTCAAGGGAGAGCTTATGTTTTGTTATCTAATTCATTCATTCTATTCACAAAGGTTTTTTGTCATGTTCCCTTTCGGTGTTACTATGGTCATCGTGAAAGTTCTCTCTTACTATACTAGGAAGATTATCATCGCTTTCATCAAAAGTTTTGCTTAGTCTTACTGGTCTGGTCTGTTCATCTTCAATTACCTGTCCTAATTTAGTGTCATTATTCATGTTATAGTTTTACTTCCCTTGTATTGTCTTGAGAGATTTGAAGTTTCGAAAGAAAATTTAAATCTCCCATTCACCCCCTTGGGTCGATATACTCTTGATCCTACAATGATAATGCCAACAACTTTGAAGACACAATGTTAGAAGAACATTTGTTGTCGAACATACCAAATTGATGTTATGCTATGAGATCCATTCGTCATACGTTAATGGTTTATAACACAGAGAAGGTTAATGTATGCATAATTTCTTACACCATGAGAGTATTGAGTATCTTCATACCAGACGATATGCTTTTGGGTTTGTCCAACGACAAGCATAAAAGGGTGATCATAACGGAAGCTTACATGTGCATCCGAAAAGTATGACAAAGTACTTGATAGCTCGAGACCAAGATTCCTCCTCCGATGATTGAGAGATATTCTTAGGGCCCTCTCAATGTGATGATATCCATCATCGTCTGGCCAAACAGAGTTTGATTTGATCATAGGACGCCGAAACACGGGAACAAGAAAAGAGAACAAAATCGGTAGCGAGGAAACTGAGATAGTGAAAAAGTTATTGGTTCATGGGGATGCTAAAAAATGTCACATCAGGTTTTGTGAAGCAAAAGGTATAGCAGATGGGAACTAAAGGTTCACTCGAATACCATTCGTGTGGTTATAGGGGTCTCATACGTCTCCAACATATCTATAATTTTTGATTGTTCCATGCTATTATATCATCTGTTTTGGATGTTCTATATGCATTCATATGCTATTTTATATTATTTTTGGGACTAACCTATTAACCTAGAGCCCAGTGGCAGTTCCTATTTTTTTTCCTGTTTTTGAGTTTCGCAGAGAAGGAATACCAAACAGAACCGAAACAGAATAAAACTTTCGCGATGATTTTTCTTAGACCAGGAGACAACCAGGAGACTTGGAGATGAAGTCGGAGGAGCCACGAGGCGGCCACAAGGACGGAGGGCGCGCCCCCACCCTTGTGGGCCCCTCGTGCACCTCCTGAACTAATTCTTTCGCCTATATGTTCCCATATATCCCCAAACCAACAGAGGCATCCATGAAAACACCTTTCCACTGCGGCAACCTTCTGTACCCGTGAGATCCCATCTAGGGACCTTTTCCGACATCCTACCGGAGGGGGATTCGATCACAAAGGGCTTCTACATAAACACCATTGCCCTTCCGATGAAGCATGAGTAGTTTACCACAGACCTATGGGTCCAATCGCTAGTATCTAGATGGCTTCTTCTCTCTCTTTGATTCTCAATACCATGTTCTCCTCAATGTTCTTGGAGATCTATTCGATGTAATACTTTTTTGCGATGTGTTTGCCGAGATCCGATGAATTGTGGATTTATGATCAGCTTATCTATGAATATTATTTGAATCTTCTCTGAATTCTTATATGCATGATTTGATATCTTTGTAATTCTCTTCGAACTATCGGTTTGGTTTGGCTAACTAGATTGGTTTTTCTTGCAATAGGAGAAGTGCTTAGCTTTGGGTTCAATCTTGCGGTCTCCTTTCCTAGTGACAGTAGGGGCAGCAAGGCACGTACTGTATTGTTTCCATCGAGGATAAAAATATGGGGTTTTCATCATATTGCTTGAGTTAATTCCTCTACATCATGTCATCTTACTTAATGCGTTAATCCGTTCTTTATGAACTTAATACTCTAGATGCATGCTGGATAGCGGTCGATGTGTGGAGTAATAGTAGTAGATGCAGAATCGTTTTGGTCTACTTGACACAGACGTGATGCCTATATTCATGATCATTGCCTTAGATATCGTCATAACTTTGCGCTCTTCTATCAATTCTCGGCAGTAATTTGTTCACCCACCATACTATTTTCTACCTTGGGAGAAGCCTCTAGTGAAACCTATGGCCCCTGGTTCTATTTTCCATCATACAAGTTTCCGATCTACTATTCTTGCAATCTTTTAGTTTCCGATCTATAAACCAAAAATACCAAAAATATATACTTTATCGTTTATCTATCTATATCAGATCTCACTTTTGCATGTAACTGTTAAGGGATTGACAACCCCTTTATCGCATTGGGTGCAAGTTAGTTTGATTGTTTGTGCAGGTATTCGGTGATTTGTGCGTTGCCTCCTACTGGATTGATACCTTGGTTCTCAAACTGAGGGAAATACTTATATCTACTTTGCTGCATCACCCTTTCCTCTTCAAGGAAAAAACCAACGCAAGATCAAGAAGTAGCAGGAAGAATTTCTGGCGCCGTTGCCGGGGAGATTTACGCCAAATCAAGACATACCAAGTACCCATCATAAACTCTCATCTCTTGCATTACATTATTCGCCATTCGCCTCTCGTTTTCCTCTCCCCCACTTCTAAAATGATTTTCGAAAATATTTGCCTTTTCTTCGCCCCTCTTTCTTTCGTCCTCTTCGCTTGCTTTTTATGTGCGCGTGTGTTGGATTTCTTGCTTTGTCATGATGGCTCAACCAAAGAACGTTGATCCTCACTTTCGGAGGTTGGAAGAAATTGAAAATAATGTTAGAAGCTTCATATCTTTACAATTTGAGATAATAGTTTCTTTAGAAACGAGCTTAAGGAGCAGATTTTTTTTATGGATTACATGAATAAAGAGCTCGATGATATGTCTAAGGAATTTTATGGTTTGAAATCTCAATTTTCTCATCTTGAAAATTTAGTTGGCCAAATTTCTGATAAACAAGCTACCTTAGTAAATAAGATGGCCACTAAACCGGAAGCTTTAAATAATGATGAAGATCTTAAAGTGATTGATGTGACTCCTATTGAATCTTTGTTTTCTAATATAAATCTTGATAAATATGGGACTGGAGATGAGTCAACTTTAGTTAAAAGGCGTCCCAATGATTCAGAGTTTTTAGATCTTGATGCAAAAATTGATAAAAGTGGGATTGGAGAGGTCAAGACTTTAAGTAGCAATGAACCCACTCTTTTGGATTTCAAGGAATTTAATTATGATAATTGTTCTTTAATAGATTGTATTTCCTTATTGCAATCCATGTTGAATTCTCCTCATGCTTATAATCAAAACAAAGCTTTTACTAAACATATTGTTGATGCTATGATGCAATCTTTTAAAGAAAAGCTTGAATTAGAAGTTTTTATCCCTAGAAAACTTTATGATGAGTGGGAACTTACTATTAAGATTAAGATTAAATATAATGAGTGCCATGCTTTCTGTGATTTGGGTGCTAGCGTTTCCACAATTCCAAAAACTTTATGTGATGTCTTAGGTTTCCGTGAGTTTGATGATTGTTCTTTAAATTTCCATCTTGCGGATTCCACTATTAAGAAACCTATGGGGAATAATTAATGATGTTATTATTGTTGAAAATAGGAATTATGTGCCCGTATATTTCATTGTTCTTGATATAGATTGGAATCCTACATGTCCTATTATTCTTGGTAGACCTTTCCTTAGAACGATTGGTGCAATTATTGATATGAAAGAAGGAAACATTAGATTTCAATTTCCGTTAAGGAAGTGAATGGAACACTTTCCTAGAAAGAAAATTAAATTGCCTTATGAATATATTATGAGAGCTACTTATGGATTGCATACCAAAGATGACAATACCTAGATCTATTCGTGTTTTATGCCTAGCTAAGGGCGTTAAACAATAGCGCTTGTTGGGAGGCAACCCAATTTTATTTTGGTCTTTCCTTTTTGTTCCTGTTTTGCTTTGAATAGTTAATCTAGCCTCTGGTTAGATGTGGTTTTGTGTCTTAATTAGTGTTTGTTCCAAGTAAGAACTTTGGGATAACTTACGGTGATAGTTGTTTTGATCCTGCTGAAAAACAGAAACTTTTGTGCCTAGTAAATAATTACCTAGATTTTATAGAAACGATCTTTTGATCTGATTCTTTTTGCTATGGATTGGTACACAAATTTCCCAGGTCTTCCTAATTTTTCAGAATTTTTGGAGTTACAGAAGTATTCAAGAGTTACAGATTGCTACAGACTGCTCTGTTTTTGACAGATTCTGTTTTCTATGTGTTGTTTGCTTATTTTGATGAATACATGGGTAGTATCAGGGTATGAACCATGGAAAAGTTGGAATACAATAGATATTAAACCAATATAAATAAGAATGAGTTCACAACAATACCATAAAGTGGTGATTTATTTTCCTATACTAACGGAGCTTATGAGATTTTTTTGTTGAGTTCTGTGTTGTGAAGTTTTTCAAGTTTTTGGTAAGGATTTCATGGACTATGGAATAAGGAGTGGCAAGAGCCTAAGCTTGGGGATGCCCAAGGCACCCCAAGGTAATATTCAAGGACAACCAAGAGCCTAAGCTTGGGGATGCCCCGGAAGGCATCTCCTCTTTCTTCTTCGTCTATCGGTAAATTTACTTGAGGCTATATTTTTATTCACCACATGATATGTGTTTTGCTTGGAGCATCTTGTATGATTTGAGTCTTTGCTTTTTAGTTTGCCACAATCATCCTTTCTATACACACCTTTTGAGAGGGACACGCATGAATCGTGATTTATTAGAATACTCTATGTGCTTCACTTATATCTTTTGAGCTAGGAAATATTGCTCTAGTGCTTCACTTATATCTTTTTAGAGCATGGCAGTGCTTTTATTTTATAGAAATTGATGAACTCTCATGCTTCACTTATATTATTTTGAGATTCTCTAAATAGAATGGTAATTTGTTTTTGGTTATAAATTAGTCCTAATATGATAGGCAACCAAGAAGGATATAATAAAAACTTTCATATAAAGTGCATTGAATACTATGAGAAGTTTGATTCTTTATGATTGTTTTGAGATATGAAGATGGTGATATTAGAGTCATGCTAGTGAGAAGTTGTGAATTTGAGAGTGAGGGAGTCCTGGATTAGGGGGTATCCGGACAGCCGGACTATACACTTTGTCCGGACTATTGGAGGGTGAAGATACAAGAGTCAAGACTCCGTCCCGTGTCCGGATGGGACTCTCCTTTGCGTGGAAGACAAGCTTGGCGATCCGGATATTATGTTTCCTTCCTTGTAACCGACTCCATGTAAACCCTAGCCCTCTCTGTTGTCTATATAAACCAGAGAGTTTAGTCCTTAGAGGCACGATCACAATCATAATCATCATAGGCTAGCTTCTAGGGTTTAGCCTCTACGATCTCGTGGTAGATCAACTCTTGTAATACTCATATCATCAATATCAATCAAGCAGGAAGTAGGATTTTACCTCCATCGAGAGGGCCCGAACCTGGGTAAACATTGTGTCCCTTACCTCCTGTTACCATTAGCCTAAGATGCATAGATCGGGACCCCCTACCCAAGATCCGCCGGTTTTGACACCGACATTCGTGCTTTCATTGAGAGTTCCTCTGTGACGTCGCTGCAAGGCTTGATGGCTCCTTCAATCGTCAACAACATGGTTTGGGGTGAGACTTTTCTCCCCGGACAGATCTTCGTGTTCGGCGGCTTCGCACTGCGGGCCAATTCGCTTGGTCAACTGGCGCAAATCGACAGCTATGCCCCTAGCCACCAGGTCAGGTTCGGAAACCTGAACTACATGGCCGATATCCGCGGAGACTTGATCTTCAATGGATTCGGGCCTGTGCCAGGAGCGCCGGACAGTCACGATGAGCACGGCTTAGACCTTCCGTCGGACAATGCTTGGGATGTCACCCCTGCGGTAGTCCCAGACCTAAATCCGGAACAGACCGCATTGCCTAAGGACGGGTGGATGGACCCCGCCCTACAGGCCACACACTCATCGGTGATAGAGCCGAACACAGGCCTCACCCCCAAAGAAGCCTGTGACACCGGACCCCCGGACTCGTATCCTGCTGTAGGTTCCAGTCCGCGCGCTCCTGAGCCCGCCGAACCTGGTTGGGCTTCTGTAATGTAGTTCACCACAACGGATATCTTCCAGCACTCGCCCTTTGGCGACATGCTGAACTCGTTAAAGTCTCTCGCTTTGTCAGGAGACTCTTGGCCGAACTATGTACGACTCGAGTGGGAAGCGGGCGACGAAGGAATTTGTTGCCCACCCACCACCAACTTCATTGCCACGGTCGATGACTTAACCGACGTGATTGACTTCGACTCTGAAGGCATCGATGGTATGGACGACGATGTAGGAGAAGAACAGGAACCACCGCTCACGGGGCGGTGGACAACCACCTCCTCATATGATATATATATATGGTGGACACTCCAAAAGAAACCAATGGCGATGAGGCAACGGAGGATAACCCCTCAGGGAAGAAAGCAAAGCATGGGCGTCGTCGGTGCCGCTCCAAGCCCCGCCATAGCAATACCAGCACAGGAGACGAAATTAACCCGGATGCTGCTGAAGATGAGTACAACCCTGATCAGCCCGCCTTCGAGCAGGCCGAGCAGGAAGACGGGCAGGTCAGCCCAGACGAACAGGTGATGGACAGGTATCCGGAGGAGGACAATTACATTGCCCCCTCCAAAGACGAGATTAGCCTCAGCGATGATGAGTTCGGCGTACCTGAGGACCCCATGGAGCAGGAGCGCTTTAAGCGCCGGCTCATGGTGTAAGTGCATCTAGTGCCCCTTAGTGATTTTGGTGTATTGAAGACTTATAGGTTAAGTAACTGATGCGTTTGTGAGTGTACACATGTCTATAAGTCTATGAGGAGTTTGATATTCTGAGAAAGTCGACCCTAAAAATGAAGTACTTCAACTGAAGACTTTGATATTCTGAAGACTTTCTGAAGACTTTGAAAGTGAAGAAATTGGTGTGACCACGAAGACTTGATATTCGTTCGAGGAATATGAAGCGTGAAGACTTTTGTTTTCGTAGTTTCATTTTCTCTTTCTTGAGTCATAGGAAACACCGTACTGTTAAAGGGGGTCGAGGAAATACTAAGGAAAAATTTCCATGTGATGCTCAACTCAAAATCCTACACCTACCAATCCCTTGAGTGAAGCCATTGGAAATCTCATACAATTCAGTCAAATTCTTGATGTGATGAGACGCAGTTCTTACAGTCATCGATGACTTCTTTCGATCGAGAGTTAGGAATTCGCCGGTCTGAATTGCCTACACGATGAGGAACATGATAGCCCCGAGGACTTTGAAAGTCAAATTTCCGACCGTTCTTTGTCTTCTTGGCGGACCAAAATATCTTATCCACCTAACGGTCATATCATTGAAGGGCATTTATGTCTTATCATGTCGGGCTGCTCCTAGGCTATAAATAGCCGCCCCTACAACCACTAGTTGGTTGGCTGCTCGAGAGAACTTCGACACTTGTCATTTGAGAGCAACCCATCCTCCGAGGACTTTGGCGAAAATCATCAAGTGAGGAAAATCCCAAAACCAAACCCACAAAACCCCAAGTGATTGAGCATCATGAAGAAATTGATCTGCGTGGATCCGACACTTGTTACCTTTGAAGACTGTGCTTCTTCCAGACGGTTAGGCGTCAAGGTCTAGAGCATCAAGAGGAATTGTGGATCGCCGAGTGACCAAGTCTGTGAAGGTTTGGAAGTCACTGAAGACTTACCACGAGTGATTGGACGAGGCTGCGTGGTCTTAGTTCAAGGAGAATACGGTGAGGACTGGGTGTCTGAGTTGCGGCTCGAGATCGGGTGTCCGGACTGTGTGTCCTCGAGTTTAAATACTCGGCCGCTCAACAGACGTACATAACCGAGACAGCAGTTGGAACTGGTTTACCAAATCATTGTCTTCACCAACTGGTGGTTCTATTTCCTCAACTCATCCATTTCCTCATTACATGTTGCATGTTGTTCATACATGTGCTTGAAGACTTTGATGAAGACTTTCACAAATTCCACAGTTTAATTTCTTGATCTGTTTGTCTTCATCTTGTTATCTGTGTTTCGCTTCTCGTACTCTGTTCTAGTCTTCATTTCATCATCTTGACTATGTGTGTAATCTGTTATGTTTACCTCTGAGTACATATTCCGCTGCAAATAGTTCTTCGCTAAGGAATTTCCTCACCGGCAAATTCCTCAGTGAAGAATTTCATAAAAATCGCCTATTCACCCCCCCTCTAGTCGATATAACGCACTTTCAATTGGTATTAGAGCGAGGTACTCCCTTGTTCTGTGTGATTTTGGTTTAACCACCTGGAGTTCTAGTTATGTCGACCGCAGGTATGATCAAGGTCTCGGCTGGGTGTCCTACCTTTGATGGAACGGACTACCCCTACTGGAAGAACAAGATGCGAATGCATCTTGAGGCAATTGATAATGATCTCTGGTATGTTGTGGAAAATGGTGTCCCCAGCATCCTTTGAAACACTGACCGCTACTGATGTGAAGAGATTCAAACAACTCGACTCTCAAGCGAAGAATATCATCTGTGGCCATCTGAGCAAAGGACAGTATGGAAGAGTGAGTGCTTTGGAAACTGCCAAGATAATCTGGGATAGGCTGTCCAAAGTAAATGAAGGAGTCTCAACTCAGCGTGACTCTCGAGTTGATGTTCTTTGGAATCTCTTCAACCGCTTCAAAAGACTCGACAACGAAAATGTCCAACAAACCTTCGATCGCCTCACTGACATCTCAAATGAGCTTCAAGCCCTCGGTGCCACAGACATCACTGACCATGAAGTAGTGAAGAAACTGCTAAGATCGCTTGATTCCTCATTTGATACTTTGGGACTGATGATACAAGAGCGTGCTGACTACAAGTCACTTGATCCTGCTGATATCCTCGAAAGGCTTAACACTCACGAGGTCCAGCTTGCTAAAAAGAGAGATCTCTATGGCTCAAACTATGGCAAACCACGTGCCCTGAAGGCTAAGGTTGTGTCTGACTCTGAATGTGAGGATTCTGGTAGTAGCCTTGGTGATCCTGAAGAACTGAGCCAGGATCTAGCTCTCCTTGTGAAGAAATTCCAGAAATTCACAAGACGTGGTCGCTTTGGAAAACCCTCAAGGGGAAGTGATTCTTCATCCAGTGACTACAAGAGAAGACTTTGCCACAAATGCAAGAAGCCTGGTCACTATATTCAGGATTGTCCTCAGTGGGAAAAGGAAATGAAGAAGAAGAAATATAAGGACTACAGTTCTGATGAAATGAAGAAGAAGAAGAAATCATCAAAATCCTCGTCTTCAAAACAATCAAAGTCTTCATCTCACAAGAAGGGTAGCTCCAAGAAAGCTCGGGCATTCATTGGCAAGGAAATGGACTCTGAAGCTGAATCTGAGGAAAATGATGAAGAGGAGGAGTCTGAAGAATCTGAGTCTGGTGTGGCGAGTCTGGCCGTTGCTACAGCTTTCATCAGCAAGTCCATCTTCAACACTGAAGAAACTGATTCTACCAACCAGCCTGATGAAGATAATGATGGCTACGCTCCCACCTATTGCTTCATGGCAAAAGCAGCTAAGGATGACCAACCCAAAACTACTGAATGGGTCCTTGATAGTGGATGTACAAATCACATGACTGGTGACAAGAATCTATTGATGGATGCTCCTTTATCACCGTCACCTCTGAAGCATATCATATTTGCTGACAAAGGCAAAAGTCAGGTATTGGGTCTTGGTAAGGTTGCTATCTCTAAGGATAAGCACATGGACAAAGTCATGCTTGTTGAATCCTTAGGATACAATCTCATGTCGATCTCAATGCTTTGTGATCTTGATATGGTTGTTGTCTTTGGCAAATATCATTTGTGTTGTGATTATGGAAGTGACAATTCCAAAGTCTTGAAGGCTTTAGGAGAGGAGATCTCGTATATTGTTGATTTCTCTCTGGGACCACAACCAGCCATGTGTCTACTTGCAAAAGCTTGAAGGCTGGCTATGGCATCGACGACTTGGTCATGCGGGCATGAGGAATTTGAACACGCTTGCGAAGAAGAAGCATGTCATTGGCATTGAGAATGTCAAATTCCTCAAGGATCACTTATGCGGAGCATGTGAAGCGAAAAAAATGACCAAGGCCAAGCATCCAGTGAAGACTATCATGACCACTACCCGTCCATTCAATTGCTTCACATGGATCTCTTTGGACCTAATCATTATTCAGCGGTCACTAATGATGCATCTCTATATGGTTTTGTCATTGTTGATGATTATTCTCGATATACATGGGTACACATTGTTACTTACAAACATGAAGTGCGTGAAGTCTTCAAACGATTTTCCTCGAGGGCTTCAACCAACTTTGGTGTGAAGATCAAGCATATCGAAGTGACAATGGAACCGAGTTCAAGAATTCTGGTCTTGATGCCTATCTTGATGAACTTGGTATTACTCATGAATTATCTGCTCCTTATACTCCTCAGCAAAATGGCGTCATGGAGCGCAAGAACAGAACTCTTGTTGTGATGGCACGCACTATGCTTGATGAATACAAAATGCCTCAGCGTTTTTGGATTGATGCAATTGATCTTGCCGCCACATCATCAACAGAGTATATCTTCACAAATTCTTCAAGAAGACGCATCTGAACTCCTCAACGACAAGAAACCCAATGTGAGTTATTTCAAAGTCTTGATTGCTAAATGTTGGATTAGAGATTCTCACCACAACTCTAAATTTGCACCAAAAGCACATGAAGGTTTTATGCTTGGTTACGGAAAGGACTCGCACACCTACAGAGTCTTCAACATTGTTCTTCACAAGATTGTTAACACTGTAGATGTGCGGTTCGATGAAACTAATGGCTCGCAAAGAGAGCACCTACCTACGTGTTAGATGAACCACTTTTGAAGATGCTATCAAGCTTAAGGCAACCGAGGATGTCATTCCTACTGAAGAATCTGCTGAAGAATTCATTCCTGATCGTGAAGAACGTCGAGCTGATGCACCTGAAGAACATGATGAGGAAATTGGTGTTGAAGAAAATGCTGATCAAAATCCTCAGAGACAACCAACTCATCCACGCGTTGCAAAAGAAGTGCAAGTGGAGAAGATCATCGATGACATCAGCGCACCAGGTCCTCTCACCCGCTCAAAAGCTTCACACTTATCTAACTTTTGTGGGCACTATGCTTTTGTCTCTATCTCAGAGCCCACTAAGGTAGATGAAGCATTTACGAGGCGGAGTGGATTCAGGCTATGCAAGAAGAATTACATCAGTTCGAGCTGAACAATGTCTGGGAATTGGTCAATCGCCCAGATCCTCGCAAGCATAATATCATCGGCACAAAGTGGATCTACCGCAACAAGCAAGATGAAAATGGCCTTGTTGTGAGGAATAAGGCATGACTAGTAGCTCAAGGCTACACACAGGTTGAAGGAATTGATTTCGATGAAACTTTTGCACCTGTTGCTAGACTTGAAGCTATTCGCATTTTACTTGCCTATGCTAACCATCATGATATCATCTTATATCAAATGGATGTGAAAAGTGCATTCCTCAATGGTAAGCTTGAGGAAGAAGTATATGTTGCTCAACCCCCAGGTTTTGAAGATCCCAAGAATCGACAAAGTCTTGAGACTAAATAAGGCTTTCTATGGCCTCAAGCAAGCCCCTCGGCGTGGTATGACACATGAAGGAATTCTTCGTGAAGAATGGCTTCACACCCGATTCACTTGACCCCACTTTATTTACTAAATCATATGATGGTGAACTGTTTGTGTGCCAAATATATGTTGATGATATTATCTTTGGCTGTACTAACCAACGATATAGTGATGAATTTGCCTATATGATGAGTGAAGAATATCAAATGTCTATGATGGGAGAGTTGAAATTCTTCTTAGGTCTTCAAATTAAATCGACAGCGCAATGGCATATTCATATCTCGGAGAAATACCTCAAAGATGTCTTGAGGAAATTCGGCATGCAAGATTGCAAAGGCGTCAAAATTCCTATGCCCACAAATGGTCATCTATGCCTTGATGAAAATGGTATGACTTGATCACAAGGTATACCGCTCCATGATTGGTTCCTTATTGTACTTATGTGCATCTAGGCCAGATATAATGCTTAGTGTTTGCATGTGTGCCCGATTTCAAGCTGCAGAAGGAATCACACCATAAGGCTATGAAGCATATTCTTGATATCTAGCTCACACACCAACACTAGGATTATGGTACCCCAAGGGCTCTGCTTTTGATCTCATTGGATATTACGACTCGACTATGCTAGTGATCGTGTGGACCGCAAGTCAACATCGGCACTTGTTATTTCCTCGGACGATCTTTGGTCCGTTGGTCCTCGAAGAAAGCGAACTATGTATCACCGCCCTTCTTTGAAGCTGAATACATTGCTGCTTTGGGTCATCTTTGTGCTCAACTGCTTTGGATGAAGCAAACCCTCAAGGACTATGGCGTCAGCGTGAAGAATGTGCCTCTCCTCTGCGACAATGAGAGTGCCATCAAGATTGCTCACAACCAGTTCAGCACTCGAAGACTAAGCACATCCAGATTCGTCATCATTTTCTTCGTGATCATGTGTTGAAGGGTGACATCTCCATCGAGCATGTGAAGATCAAGAACAGTGGCTGATATCTTCACCAAGCCCTTGGATGAGAAGAGATTTAGCAAGTTGCGGTGTGAGCTAAATATCTTAGAATCTTCGAATGTTCTTTGAAAAGGACACACATCCTAACCCTTATGCATAATTGATGACTTAGATGTGCAACACATGAAGAAACGTTGTTCCTCAATCAATGAAGAATAACACTCTAAGTGTGAAGAAATCAATGAAGAATTTGATTCTCAGAACCCTACGACAATTGTACGCGGTGTCTGAAATCATCATTCTTATACGGTGGGCTACGTCACCACAAAAGTTGAAAATCTTCAATTTGAGTTTTTCCTCATTTTTGAAATTCCTCAGTTTTTCAAATTCTTCAACTTTGCAAAATCTTTAGCATTTCCGTCGTCTTTCTTCATTGGCTATATATATATATGTGAGTTTATGTCCTCTACAGCATTCACTTATTGCTAATTCTTCAAATCGCGATTTCTGCTAAGTGAATGTGATCGGACCCTTCCCCTCTATGCTATACTCAATCCAATCTATTCACAAATTCTTCATGTGCGTTACGATTGAAACTCGTTCAAAGTCTTCTTTGGTCTTGACAATTTGAAGAAATTGCGAAACGACACTTTTAAACAAATCCTATCCAAAATTTTCGGTTTTACCGCTCAAACCGTTCCGCATCCCACGATGTATTAGTTTAATCACCCACAATCTTACGATCTCATACGCACGATGCGTGGGTGACACACGTCGCGTGAAGGAGAAAGGGCAGGGCATGTTAGTCCAAAATCTTGGGCGAACAGTTTTTCACCGTGGCTATAAATACCCTTTACCCTCCTCACTTCATTTACTCCGCTCGATCGCTATCTCTCGCTAGAGCTCCCTCAAACCCTAAGCGCCGCCGCTACTCCATCGCTGCGGTGAGGAAAAGCTTCACCTTGCCTCGACCTCATCATTGTCGTACTCGCGCCCGATCGCGGAAATCTTCACTCCGCCGCCGTAGCTGTCTCCCTCTGCCAAGTTAGGGCGTGGGAGATCTAACGTGACGAACTTCTCTACAGTTCATCTCTGTTCGTCGTGTTCTTGATTCGGGTAATTAAAAGTCACTTTTATTACTCGCGTTGATTCTCAAATCTTTCGAAAATCTTCAAAGGTGTTTTTACTCTTCAAAATCTTCACATATGAACACCACACACACTATATGTTCTTGATTTATCTCCTAAGCATTCATTTCTTCAAGATTCCTCAATTGTGCGGATTTTCAATCTGCACAACTCGAACCTAAAATGAAACGCTTAGTGAAATTCCTCAAGGCTCAACTGGTCAAATTCCTCAAAACTTGCTTCTTTTGAAAAATCTTACGAGAAGCATATGACCTCTCCAAATTCCTCGCACCTACACTCTCATTCACAGTACTCATGTCATTCTTTGAATCACTAGGTTCTCATCAACTTAACTCATTTGCAGCGTTCCTTGAAGAAAAACTGCATACTTCTTGAGTGCTCTATTGTTCAAATTCCTCACCAAGAAAATGGCGAAGGCAAGAGACCGCAGAAGGGAGGAAAGAAACGGAAGTCATGACTGCTTTTGAAATTCCGAGGAAATATAGAAAGACTACTGCACTTTTGATGAATCCAAGTTTGGCAAGGAAACTAAGAACCAGCGCAAAGTGCGATCTGAGAGAATAGAAAGGAGATGGGCACGAGAATGGCGAGAATACCGCTATGTCACTCCTAAGTACATGAGGAAATTCGCTCTGAATCCTCCATGCCCAAGAGCTCCTTTGGCACCTGGCCAAATCGCAGATCCCACTAGCATCAAGAGTGGTGAAGACTTTCCTGAAGAATGGTCCAGGCGCCAAGCCAAATTGGCAAGACAGGCCAAGGAGGCAGTGAGGAAATTCAATGAGGATTCTGCTGCTGCTGCCGCTGCTGAGCCCTTGTAGGATCGTTGAAGGCAAGAGTGTCTAGAGGGGGGGGATTAGACAACTCGACAAGATAAAAGTTTATGCCTTTTGATTAACATAAGTTCTTAGCAAGTTAATAATGAAGATCAAGTCACGCATCATGCA
The DNA here is from genome assembly GCA_021437245.1 of Aegilops speltoides. NCBI lineage: Eukaryota > Viridiplantae > Streptophyta > Magnoliopsida > Poales > Poaceae > Aegilops > Aegilops speltoides. Next base: position 400,575,774 of record CM038144.1, read on the forward strand.
TACAAGTCGAGCAACATACTAAACATGCAATTCTAGAGTATAGGGCAGCGGAAAGTAAATTGCACGAATAGTAAGGGAGAGATTGTGAAGAGCAAACGCAATTGGAGACACGGAGATTTTTCTCGTGGTTCCGATAGGTGGTGCTATCGTCAATCACGTTGATGGAGACTTCAACCCACGAAGGGTAGCGGCTGCGAGAGTCCACGGAGGCTCCACCCACGAAGGGTCCACGAAGAAGCAACCTTGTCTATGCCATCATGGCTTCGTCCACGGAGGACTAGCCTTACTCGGGGTAGATCTTCACGAAGTAGGCGATCTCCTTGCCCTTACAAACTCCTTGGTTCAACTCCACATCATGACGGAGGCTCCCAAGTGACACCTAACCAATCTAGGAGGCACCACCCTCCAAAAGGTAATAGATGGTGTTGGTGATGATGAACTCCTTGCTCTTGTGCTTCAAATGATAATCTCCCCAACACTCAACTCTCCTCACTGATTTGGCTGTGGTGGAGGAAGGGATTGAGTGGAAAGCAACTTGGGAAGGCTAGAAATCAAGTTTCATATGGTGGGAGTGGAGCAACTTGATCTCAACACAAGGGTAGGTAGTTTTCTTCTCAGAAATGTAAGGTAGGAGTGGTAGTTCTTTATGATGGCTCTCTCCACGAATGAAGAGGAGGTGGAGGGGTATTTATAGCCTCCACACAAAATCAACCGTTACACACATTTGACCAATCTCGGTCAGACCGAAGTTGACAACTCGGTGGGACCGAAAGTTCAAATCTTGTGAACGTTGGGATTTTCGGTGGGACCGAAAATACAATCTCGGTTAGTCCGATTCTTCCAAAGTCTAGGGTTTGCCAATCTCGGTGGGACCGACTTTCTCATCTCGGTGACACCGATTTGAGTACAGAAGGTTACAGAAGCTTGGCAACACCAATTTCGGTATGACCGAGTTTGGAATCGGAAAATCCGAGAATCTTAGGGTTTGGCTATATGGCTGAGGTGGTTCATCTCGGTGTGACTGAGTTTGGAATCGGTGGGACCGAGATTACTTATGGGTTTATGTTGGAATGAAAGATTGCTGATAGTTTGAGAGATAAATCACTAAGCACTTTGAGCAACCAGATCATCATCATAACCTCATCCCCTTTTAATAGTATTGGCTTTCCTATGGACTCAATGTGATCTTGGATCACTAAACCAAAGATGGAGTCTTGAGCTTTTGCCAATCCTTCCCTTAGCATCTTAGGGGTTCACCTCTTTAGTCCTTTTGCCATGCCAGAGTGATTGACTTTCCTGAGACATACTTGATAAAAGCATTAGTCCAACCACAAAGTATGTTGTCATTAATTACCAAAACCACCTAGGGAGCAAATGTGCTTTCAATCTCCCCCTTTTTGGTAATTGATGGCAACACACAGAAAAAGATATCAAAGCTTACTGAAAGAAAAACAGAATTATCATTAAAGCTTTGACAAACATGTAGTACACAAGCTCCCCCTACAAGTGTGCAAGATTTTAGATTTTGGTTTTGGACTACCACAAGCACACATGAGAGAAAAGCAAGATGTGCTGCATGCAGCTTGGCTATATGCATCAGAGCAGATGAAGGTAAATGAGAGATGATGCATATGTGCATGGTGATTTCTTGCAAACAAGTATTTACAAGCAAGTCACCATCATGCACATTCTGCAAGATGCATATACTTACCTTGAAGTTCCTTGGTGTTGTGCCTGAAGAAATAAGCTTGGGAAAACAAGGTTAGATAACACAAGAGTAGTTCTTCAACCAATAGCAAGAACATCAAGAGTACCAAGCCAGGGATGACATGTATAAAGAGTGTCTCATGTTGAGCACTAGCTTGAATCAGCCAACATGTCTCCCAAGACTAAAAGATTTTCAATGAGCTCTGAGAGAATTTTGCTTTTCATAAGATACCAATTGTGCTTTTCAGAAGATACCAATAGTGAGAACAAGAGAAGCAAAATCAAGAGAATAATGCCAAATGTATTATCACAGTGAAATATATGGCAAAGCTTTGATGTGATCCTCTCCCCCTTAAGGTAAGGATGTTTGTTTTTCTTTAAATTTTCTTTTCTCCCCTTATCCTCCAATCTCCCCCTAGCTCCCCCTAAATCTTCTCCCCCTTTGACATCAAGTGCCGAAAAGGACAATAAACCAGGAAGGGCAGGAAAGATGGAAGGAAAGAAGTGCGTTCATTAAGAATCACAACTGAGCAAATTGAGTACGCAGAAGAAATCATTTAGATGAGCTGTAGAAGATGATATCCTGGTGAATGTAAATCGGTGACACCGAATTGATGTGGATCGGTGCATCTTGCTACTTGTCAAAGGACTCAGGGTTTCTCAATTGCTTCTGGTGTTTCAGCAAGTTCCTCAGCTGCACCAATATCCTCAACAGGCCCCACTCTGCTGAAGACAAAAGCAAGCGCTGGGACGCGGTCCTCGGCCAAGTCCAAAGAAGAAACAGTTGCATTCAACGTTCCCTCGATGATGAAGCCTCGATGAAGAACTTGAAGAAATCATCGAGACAGATCGACCAAAGCCGCTAGAGCCAAAAGAACAAGTGTGCTCGCTTTTGGATCCAAAGAAGATCCTAGACTTCATTGACTGTGGCATCGGGATCCACACACTCCTCTTCGGATCCGCCATCGACTCTGGTCAAAGTCATATGTTGAACCATTTCATCTCTGAAGAGAAATGGAAATTTGAAAAGGCTCGTGAATTGAAGAGAGCAAAAGCCAGAAAGGAGAAGCTTCGAGGAAAAACATCATCAACTTGACTCTGAAGAACTTCTTAAAGCTCAATCGAAATCAAGCACTCAGCAAGGATTTTGATGCTTACAATGCTGATTGGCAAGGAGCCAAGGTGAGATTCGTCACTCTGATGAAGAAAATGTCAACTATTGCAACTTCATCGCAACAAGAAAATCCTCAGGCTGAAGAATCTGCTCACTCTTTGAAGAACATGCCAAGATCTGCTGATGACTTTCAGCGTCTTGATGAAAACACAAGTTCCAGGGCTGATGACTCCATTCCATTTCTTGAAGAAATTCCTGGGGCATCCACTAGTGGTGCGCTGAAAAATCTGAAGGAAGCAGGCAATTGCACGGTTGTGCACGAAGAACCTGTACCACAATCCTCAGCTCCTCCTGCGCCAACACCAACTCCAATTCTTCCTTCTGCCTATGAAGTGAAGAAGACAAAGGCTGCAGAACGAGCTGCAGTGAAGAAAAGGAAGGCATCAGCTGCGTCAAATTCTTCGGCTGCGAAGAAAATGAAGCCAATGACCAGCTCGATTGAAAATCCTATCGATGCCATTCCCATCTCCTCCATGTCATCCAAGGAAATTGTTCCCTTTGGAGAAGAATACACAATCCCAAGCGGATCAGATGAAGAAAATCAATCTGTTGCTACTTGAACAGCTTGATGAAGAAAGCGAAGTGGAAGCTTTCCTTCAGCTCTGTTGCTTCCTCACGGTGCCTTAGTTCACGGTGAAGAGGCGGTGTTGAGGAAATTGAAAAAGAAGATGAAAGCGTGGATATTGGGTGCACTACACTGTGATGAGCGATGACTTTTGGGAAAGTCAGCACCCCAATACTCCTCTCTTCACTCCGCTTCAACAAGTTCCTCAATCACCGCTACTACCGTTCAAATGGGCTCAAGAAACTCATCCCACATAAATCATCAACGAAGAGATTCCAGCCACTAGTATTTGAAGAACCCTTCGCTGATCCTCACCTTTGCACAAGGAGAGGAACCAGAAATTCCTCACTGAAGAACTGAGCTCGCGATTCGGAGGTTGTCTTTGCAAATCACCGATATTCCTCTGCCCAAGCCAAAGAATCCATTCTCAAGCAAGCAAAATTCAAGGTGAAGACTTCTTTTACGAGCATGTGTTCTTCATTGCTTTCAATCCTTATGACTCTGCTCGAATGAGGAAAAGACGCTCGGACTCCTACACAAGCAAATTTCTATTCCTCGGTGCTATTTGATAAGGACAAGATCTTGACCATGAGCATATTCCTCATGTGGACATGGAATCACTGCCGTGCTTGAGCGATTACTCCGTGTTCTTCACGATGCGAGGCTGCTGAATTTCTGACCGATATATGTGGTGGAATGAAGAACTCATTCTTTAGTTCTATGCCACCCTGCACATCACCGGAGAGGCTGAAGACATCAACTCATGGGTTCTGGATTGGATGACTGAAAATACTCACTACAAGGCACCAACAACTGAATTGCTTCGTGTCCTTCCTCTTGATCCTCCCCATGAATCTGCTCGTTGCCTCTATGATGAACGTGAACTGTCTGATCACTTTATGCAAGTGCTTATGAAGCCATTGAAGCCAGGCCAAGCCCCTCGAACCAAATTCCTCGTCAAGGATTTGCTGTATGTGCCTCGGATGTGTATAGAATCTTAGCGAAGACAATGAGTCCAATCAAAGGCCACGACTCAAATAGCGAAGGCGTTGTTGGCATCATGAAGAACATGCTTTTCAATATCATTCATGGCGTTCCGTCAACTTCCATGATTTCTTCATGAGGACTCTGGCCAATATTGCTATGTCACCTTTTGAGCTGAAGCCATATGCGCCTTGGATCATGAGATTCATAAGGGCAAGATCTTCACTGAACTATAAGGCTGACACTCTGAACCATGGCAGCTTCCTGCCGCCCATTGAAGTCCTCAAGCGACCAATTTCATCATCTGATGACAAGGGCAAGGCAGCAGCTGTAATTGATGAAGGCACTCGTCCATTGGATGGTCAGTTTCGCAAAGCTGCATCTTAATCCACCAATGACGATTCTGCAACGCATGACACTGCCGCAAATACCTCAACCAACCAACAGCCTCAAGCAACTGCACCCAGGGTGATGACTGATCGTGAGTTACTTCTTAGTCTTCATCAGAAGGTTGATCGCAATCAGAAATGGGTCAAGCGCCAATTTGCTGCAATTCTTCACAATATGACCTCAACGCATAATGCAGTGAAGAAAAACCAGTACTACCTTCATGAAACCCTCAACCGCACTGGCTGTTCTTAATCATGTCTATTCAGCGGAAGAATTGAAGACTATGGGTCTTGAGGAAGCTTATGACTGGTACGCACCACCTTGAAGAAATTCAAGAGAGTCAAAGTTCTGATTTGGTGGCGGTTCTTATTCTTCATCATGGAAACCGATGAATATGAAGATTTGGGCGACAACTGCGGCAGCCCTACTTCAACAACCAACCCCGACAACGCTGGGCTCCTCCATCAACTTGAATATCTTGAGCGTTAGTCCTCGGTTTGATCCTTTTGGTCATTTGATGACAAAGGGAGAAATCTGAGTTAGTCTTCAAGTGGGTTTATACTATGGGCGTTTTATTAAGTTACAACTCTCGTTCTTCGAAACTTTTATTGGATCGAGTTGTAATCTTAAATCGATGGTGCCACGATACTTTTGAGCGGTGCATTGTCTTGACTTTGCCTTCGTGCTCGATACTCTTGATCGTGCTTCGATGCTCTGATTTTGATCGTGTTATGCTCGATGCTTTTGAAGCACTAAGCTCTGAATGTGATATTTGAGCTCGATACTATTGATGTGCTATTCGCATGCTTATTCCTCGTTAAATATCATTGCACGCATCTTTGAATCTCATCGAGCACCATATTTCATCATGCATTTCAAATTCTTCATAGTATATATATCAAATCGTGTATGAATTACAAGATATAGGGGAGATCTCCATGATTCAATTCTTCAAATGTGCCTTTGCCTCAAAAGCAAATTCCTCATTATGCACATATTAGGGGAGTTCTTCTATATCTTGCAATCAAATTCCTCAATATCGTATTTACACCTCATATGTTTATCCCGTTGAAAACTTAACCTATGTTGTCATCAATCACCAAAAGGGGAGATTGTAAGTGCATCTAGTGCCCTTAGTGATTTTGGTGTATTGAAGACTTATAGGTTAAGTAATTGATCGTTTGTGAGTGTACACAGGTCTATAAGTCTATGAGGAGTTTGATATTTACTGAGAAAGTCGACCCTAAAATGAAGTACTTCATTTGAAGACTTTGATATTACGAAGACTTCGAAGACTTTGAAAGTGAAGAAATTGGTGTGACCACGAAGACTTGATATTCGTTCGAGGAATATGAAGCGTGAAGACTTTTGTTTTCGTAGTTTCATTTTCTCTTTCTTGAGTCATAAAACACCGTCTTTGTTAAAGGGGTCGAGGAAATACTAAGTGTCGGGGCTGTTGGTGCCTCCGAGCACCTATGGGGCACTTAGGGGCTACTTACGGTTCGGGGGGCGAGGGCAGCCTTGAGCAGATCGAGGTCAGGCGCCGCTGGGAGACGGGCAATCTTTACCCAGCTTTGGGGCTCTCTCGAGAGATAACACCCCTCTTGCTGCTCTGTGTTGTTATTTTATCTAGCTCGGCGTCTGGCGGAAAAATGGAGCTGTGGGTGTCGAATGGACGAACCCCTTCTCGCGCATGGGCCTCCCTTTTATAGTCTGAAGGGGTACCCACGGTGGCAGCGTGGGAAGAGGGGTAGAAAGCGTAAAAGCGCAGGTTGGTACAGCGGTGCAACAGTGCCCTACCTAACTCGACGGCAGGGGACAAGGGCATTAAATGCCCGTCCGGTCGCCCAACAGTGCAGGTGGAGTGACCGTTAAGTGAGCCTCCGGGTGCCACGATGGCGCCCCTGTCAGCTCCGTTTGCCACCTCGCTCCGCATGGTTGCGTAGTATCTCGCCACGTGCTCTTGGGATGGCCTGGTGATGACGCGTCACTGGGTGCGCTGGAGTTGGGTGGCAGCCTTGCCGCGGCGAGTGCCTTGCCGCGGTCCTTCTGTTGTGCCGGCAAGCTTGCCGGCCACTGGACTTTGCCGGGGCGCGCGGGGCGCCGCGGCAAGTTTTCTGGTGATGCCATGGTTAGCCCTCCCGGCAAGCTCCTCTTGCCGGGGCCTTCGTGTTCTTGGCTGGTACTTTGTTCTTGAATGGCAGTGACAAGGAGTGGTGGGGAGCCTTGCCGGACGTCAGGCGAGCCTCGCCGCGGGGTGCTGCGACTGCCCGTGCACAAGTTCGGGGTACTAAGGTACCCCCCTACTTTAGTACACCGACAGGAGCCCCCGGGCCTGGGCCATACACGGTGCCGAGCGTTGTTGGGCGAGCCCAAAACGTCTGCGGGCACCGCGTGGCTGCGTCCGCGCTGCAACGGGCTCCGCACCCACCGCGCTCTCCCGCAATGGCACGCGTCGATTGCGGCGTCGTGGGAGACGTGGGTCAATACTTAATTCCAGAAATGCGAACGCTTCGCATCCCCGTTTATAAGCGAGAGGACGGGGCGTTCCCCACTTCCGCCACTCGCGGTTCCTTCCTCCAAAAGCTCCGCTGTTTCCCCGTCTCGAATCGAGAGGAAAACAGCGCTCCGCCGCCCGTCGCCGTCGTCGCCTTCGCCTCCCCGTCATGGCTCAAAACCGGGAAGGCTACGAAGGCGCGAAGGCTGCGAAGGCGAAATCGGCGGCGATGGAGCTCGGTATTCGCGCGAAGCGGTGCTCTTTCCCCGAGCTTACTCGGGCGTTGCGGGCGGAGTTCTACCTTTTTCGTCGATGAAGCGTGCGCATCCGCGCGACGCGGTGATTCGCGGAGGCCTCCAAATCGAAAAAGTGCCTGGGGTATTACTTCTTCTGTGTTCTTTCTGCGGGCTCGCCCACCTTTTCCGATTTCTTTTGCGATATCGCGAACACCTACGGGTTTCATCTGCTTGACTTCACCCCCAACACCGTTCTGACAATGGCGGTTTTCGCACATCTCTGCGAGAACTTCGTTGGCATCCTCCCCAATGTGGCCCTCTTCCGTCATTACTTCTCCCCTCGGGCGAAAAAGGGGCGGCGGCGGCGGAATCGCTGGACTTCCGGATGGGTATGAAGGAAGTGTACTTGTCGGGCGAGCTCCGCAGCAAGTGGGACGAGTGGAGGGCGGAGTGGTGTTGGATCTGTGACGACAACCCGCCATCGTTCACCGAGCTGCGCAAGACTCGGGTGGTGCGCGGCAACGACTGGATCGCTCTGTCGTTGGACGATGCCAAGCTGTCGATCGCCACCACCCGAATCCTCCGGCTCAGGCATGCCGGGCTCACCACAGGGGCGGTTGGCGTGGATTTCCTTCGTCGCCGTATCGCCCCTCTGCAAGCGAGGGGGCGGCCTGCCTGGCAGTTCAGCGGCCCGGCAGATTTCATGAGGCTGCGCCCAGGCCTCAACTTCAACTTCACGGTCATGGAGCTCGGCGCGATGTTGAAATGTTCAAGCATGATCCCAATCATCGAGTGGTTCCAGTTGGCGCGAAGTGTCGTCCCTTTGTGCAACAATTCCCAGCACGATCGCATCTGTGCGATGATGCCAGAGTGTGATTCGCATGGGATAAATGCGAACTGGATAGAGCCTGCTGCCGAGGTCGTGCGACAATTCTTTGACAACTTGTCGGAGGCGGCAGTCAACTCCGATGAGCAGAAACTCCTCACCCGCGCCACCACTGCCGAAGAGCTAGCGTATATTGCTAGCCGGGCCGAAGAGGCCGCCGCAGCCGCCCTTGTGGCGAAGTTCGATTTCTGTTGGCGAGGCAGACGCCGCAGCGGCGGCAAGCCTTGCCGCCGGAAGCGCTAGCCGGGAAAGCGGCGAAGGGAGGTCGAGGCGAGCAGGCGAGTCCGCCCGGCGCGAGCGGCCAGCCGTCTTGGGCGACCGCTGCAGCGAGCCCTGGCGCAGCCCCAATTCCGTCAAGAAAGCGCCTCCGTCGGGTCGGTGAGTGGCGGAGGAACAGAGCCGCCAGCAGCAGCGGTGCCGTGGGGCCGCGTTCCACATGGCGGCGCCGCAGCTGGCGGATCCCGAGCCGCGCCCGGCAACCGAGGCGGGTCTTCCGGGCCGCCATGCGACCTGCCGTAGCCCTTGGCAGCGCGAGGGAGCCCACCCTCCACCACGTCGTGCGAGAGGGTACGGAGTTCGATCTCTCCGCGCTGAGCTCGGCGGCGGCGAGGAGGAAGAGGAGGGAGTAAGGCTTTCCTCGCACCGTGCTTGTCCTTCTCTCAATCTTTATTATTGCTTGTCTTGTATCTAATCTGCTTTTCTCCAAACTTCTGTCTCGTACTAGGACTTTGGCGGAGAGAGCGGCGAAGAGGGCCAAGGTCCCCGTGGTCAACGTCGAAGACGATCCTGCCATGGTAGCAGAAGATACGTCTGAGACCATTTTGACGGACCCAGTCCCTTCTCCTCGCAGCAGCCCCCAGCACAGCCCTCGGCGTAAGCGTCTTGATTCATCCTTCGCCATGGGGGGGTGCAAGGTCGTTTCTTCCTCAGCCAACATCTTGACCGTTGGCCCTTTTGTATGCAGGAGAAGAGCAGGCCCACCAGGAGCAGCCGGAGTTTGACGCAGAGGTGTCGTCGGCCTCCACTACGCCACCGAGGACCGACTCCCCGATGTGGGAGCCGTCTCCGACAAGGAGGGGGTCCCCGGCAAGGGGCGAGACCGGCGAGCCCCCGGTGATGGAACCCGTGTTCGCGGAGTCCAGCGCAGGTGAGCTTCCTCGTCGGGGGCTTTCCCTTGGAACCTGCTGATCTCTCTTTATTTTCTTCTGGTTTTTGATTATCTCGTTTCTTCCCTGCCTTCAGATATTCCCCTTGGGGACCAGATGGAGGCCGGGGACGCCGTTGAGGGGCGGCCGTGGCAACATTGAGGATGCGCTGCTACGAGGAAGGGGCGGTGTGGAGAGTCCATTGGCGAGGAGGCCGCGGGGCCGCCAAAGCCTGAGGGGCGGGCGAGGGGTCCGTGATCGCGCCGACGGCCGGAGGCCGCAGGAGCACAAGGTCTTGTGCCGACCGCTGATCCCTCCGCTCTTGGCTGGGCGCCGAGCTCGAGGAGCCCCAACCCAGCAGATATACTGAAGGCGGCGCGGGTGTGTATATCAAGCTCCCCTGGGCATCGAGCTCCAAGGCGCCAGTTGAAGGAGAGGAATTTGATGGGGAGGTACTTGCCTCTGTTGGGCTGGCGGTGGTCGATAGGCCAAGCAGCAGCGGTGAGTCGAGGAGGAGGAGTTTCTCCGGCTGGTGTCACTCTACGCGCCCGGCAAGCGGCTTCGTGTCCGGAAGCGCTTCGTCAGCAGCGGGAGCTGACAGAGAAGCACGCGGAAGAGCTCAAGAGCCGCAACCAGGAGGCCCTCCGGTCCATCGCCGAGGAGAGGCGCCTTCGATGAGGCGAAGAAAGCGTTCGTGCGAGAAGGCAAGGTGAAGAGCAGCAGAGGATTGCCGCCGAGGAGCTGTCCAAGCGGGACGGCGAGCTGATATGAAGCGTGCTTGGACAGCCATGATGAGGACCTCGTCGGCGGGAACAGTTACTTGGCGGGCGCTGAAGGAAGCGAAGATGCCGCCTGCTGCTGCGAGGCCGCCAAGAAAAATTTGGAGGAGAAAGTGACGCGGCTGGAGGCGGACGCGACGAGGAAAGATGAGGAGCTTGCCGCACTCGGTGCGACCGCGAGGAGGACGCAGCACCACAGCGTCTGCAAGCCCAACTCTCCGAGAAGATCAAAGAGCTGGGCGCCGCCAAGGACTCGGCGCTGATCTGGGATCTGGCCGCCGCCTTGGCGGAGACGCTGGACGCCGCCAAGAAATGGGAGGATACCCTGAGGAAAGACCTCAAGGACCATGAGGAGCTACTGACGAGGGCCGCCGAAGCCCAGAACACCCTCAAAACCACGGTGGAGCTCTGGACGGAAGGCCTCGTCAACATTGCCGCGCTCATTGATGAGGAGTTGGCGGGGCTGGACTTGACGGGCTTCAGATATTCCACAGAAGCGAACGTCCAACCCAGCGCCAAGCTCACGCTTTTCTTCAAGGATGTGGTGACGGCGCTGCGGCAGCTCCGGGAAAGGATCCCGAAGCGGTTGGCATGATCGCGCGCCATCTGTGTCGGGGTCCTGGAGAAAGTGTTGGTGAAGGTCCTCTTCCGCAACCCGGATGTCGACCTCTCCCGCGTCACCAAAAAGCTGCCGGCGGGTGCTGATGTCGAAGGCCTCAGGGCCATCGTCGCACCCATCATGGATAAAGTGAACGAGGTTAAGAGGCTCGATGGCGGGCGCGCGGATTAGGTTGCTCCTCCTCTCCCCTTTCCTTGCTGCTGCCATTTTAATTATGGGAACAATTCCAGTTAGTGCCATAATAAGTCATTCTTGTAATATAACTTAATTATGGGTACGGCTTGCCGCGCTATCCCCTTTATTTTGTTGCGTCCTTTGTATGCTTTTATCCTTCGTTTTGAGGGACCTTGCCGGGGCAAGCACACTTGCTGAGTGCGGAACATCAGCAGCCCGCTGGCGGTGCTGCCTCCGGCAAGGAATCTTGTCGGGGCTAGTTGCAACTCACTCGTATTGTCGAGCGGGCTCGAAGACAACGCAGGGGCGCAACTTAGCCGCGAGTCGATTCCTCCGCGCACAGGTTTGCCATACAAAGCACGAACGTTCAAGGGCTATAGCTGGGAAAGAAATTTAAATTTGAGCGGGCCCAAATTTTAGCTACTTAGCTTTTCTGTCTTCGGCGTCCCGGCAAGGCTAGATTCCTTTGAACGTCGCCTGTTCCATACTTCTACCTTCCCCTTTTCTGTCTTCGGCGTCCCGGCAAGGCTAGATTCCTTTGAACGTCGCCTGTTCCATACTTCTACCTTCCCTCCCCCCCGGTGAACTTGCGGGCGGAGGAATCTTCTGTCTATGAGAAGAAAGAAGAGAAAATAATTGTATGGAACCTTAAGGTTCGCTATTGCTTACCGGGGTGGTGTGCTGCACAGAGTGTCAGGTACAGATGCAAAAGGAAGATAATGCATTAAATTTGACGAGATGTGCGAAACACGCGAACTTTATTTACGCACGGGAGCTGCGCCCGGCTTTGTACAAAGGGTTACATGCGACAGCGGCAATGCTTGTACAAAAGAAATTGGTTGCCGGAATGGGTCCGGCAACCGCGCCTCATGGGTAAAACTTGCGAAGATGTTCTATGTTCCAGGAGTTGCTCACTGGAACGCCATCTTCGGTCTCAAGGCGGACAGCGCCGGGCCTAGTGACTCGTTTCACCCGATAAGGGCCTTCCCACTTCGGCGTCAACTTGTTTGAATTCTTGGCGGATTGAACTCGCCGAAGAACAAGGTCGCCTTCCTCGAACCTTCTGGCGTTAACTTTGCGGCTATGGTAGCGGCGCAAAGCTTGCTGGTAGTGAGCAGCTCGCACAGCGGCCTGAAGACGATTCTCCTCGAGGAGCAGCGCGTCATCTTGTCGCAGCTGCTCTTGCTCAAGCTCTTCATAAGCGAGCACTCGTGGTGACCCGTATCTGAGTTCCGTGGGAGAACTGCTTACGCTCCGTGAAGCGAGCAAAGGGTGTCGGCTGGTGGCTCGATTTGGCGTCGTCTGATCGACCAAAGAACCACCGGCAGCTGCTCAATCAATTTCTTCCGCACTTGCGCAGCCTCTCGAAAGTTCGGTCTTGAGCCCGCGCAGCACTTGGCGTTCGCTCTCTCCGCTTGACCGTTGCTTCTCGGGTGAGCAGCGAAGCAAAGCAAATCTTGGTGCCAAGATCTTGGGCGTCTTGCATGAAGGCGTGGCTTGTGAATTGTGTGCCATTGTCGGTGATGATCCTGTTTGGGATTCCGAAACGGCAAACAATTGACTGAAGAACTTGATTGCTATTTGTCTGTCACCTTCCTCCTTGGTTCCACTTCAGGCCACTTCGTGAACTTGTCGATTGCAATGTACAAGTACTCGAAGCCCCCGACAGCTCGGGGAAAAGGGCCGAGGATGTCGAGCCCCCAGACATAAAATGGCCAAGACAAAGGGATTGTTTGGAGGGCTTGAGCTGGTTGGTGAATCTGTTTAAAGTGGAACTGGCATGCTTCACACTTGGTTACTTGCGCGGTTGCATCTTGGAGGGCCGTCGGCCAGAAGAAGCCTTGTCGGAGAGCCTTGCCGGCAAGTGCTCTTGCGCCTATGTGGTGACCACATATGCCTCCATGTACCTCTGCCAACAGCTGTTGTCCATCTTCCTGGGAAATGCACTTTAATTTCACTCCGTTGAATCTTCTTCTGTACAGTACGTCATCGACAAACTGGTACATACTCGATTGTCGAGCTACTCTCTCTGCCTCTTCCTGTTCCTCGGGAAGTTCCCCTGTCTGAAGGAAATGGACGATTTCTTTGTGCCCATGCGGAGCACGAGGCTCGACGACAAGGACTAAAGGCGCAAATGCTGCTGCGGGAACATCCACTTCTATGGCAAGAATCTGGGATTCTGCCGGAGCGTGATGCCCCCCAGCAAGCGTGTCGGGACACAGCTTGTCGGGAGCGTCTGCTTCAATGAAACAAACCTTAGGGCTTGTCGGAGCAGACTGCTCCACAGCAATCTCTGTGTTGATCCTGGGGACCTTGTTGGCGGCGGCTCCGGGAAGCTCTGCCGGGGAGTAGTCGCCAGTGACCAACTTTCTCTTTTTGCTCGGTCTTGTTGATGGTGTTACAGATGGCTGAGTCAGCTTGAGCACAAAAATCCCTGGTTCCACAGGTAACTTGAGTGCAGCACACTTCGACAGGCTATCTGCGGTGTCATTCTGAGCTCTTGGAATGTGTTCCATTTGTAGGCCGTCGAAATGCTCTTCCAACTTCCTCACTTCATCGATGTATGCTTCCATCAATGGACTCTGATAATCTTTGTTAACTTGACGGACGACAAGCCGCGAGTCACCCTTGACAATAAGCTTCTTGATCCCAAGCTCTGCTGCTATCCTAAGTCCGGCAAGCAAGCCTTCGTACTCTGCAGTATTGTTTGTCGCTTGCTCCTTGGGAAAGTGCATTTGGACCACGTACTTGAGGTGCTCTTTGGTGGGTGCGACGAGTAGTACGCCCGCACCAACGCCTTGCAGCGAGAAGGCACCATCAAAGTACATGATCCATTCTTTGCTAACTTCCTTGGCGGGGATGCTCCTGCCCGGGGTTTCTTCGTCGGGTGTTGGCGTCCATTCTGCTATGAATTCTGCCAATGCTCGGCTCTGAATAGTTGAAGTACTTTCAAACTTGAGGCCAAAGCAGCAGTTCAGTGCCCACTCGGCGATCCTGCCCGTTGCTTCCGGATTTTGCAATATCCTCTTCAGCGGAAATCGGTGACTACTATGATCTCATGTGCTTGAAAGTAATGGCGCAACTTCCTCGAGGCCATGAGTAGGCGAAGAGCAACTTCACGCCTTGAGTACCTTGATCTAGCCCCTGCGGTGAGGGAACCGACAAAGTAAACCGGGCGCTGCACCATCCTCTTCTGTTTTTCTTCCGGCAGCTGCACAGATCCATCCTTGCCGGGGCCAGAACTTGTCGGGGAAGCCCCGCTTGTCGTTGGACTCGCTTGCATGATTCTTGACTCATCATCTGCCTCCCTCTCCGCGACTAACGCAGCACTGACCACCTGATTGGTTGCCGCTAGATATAGCAGCAACTTCTCTTGTGGTTTTGGTGCGACAAGCGTTGGAGTGGAGGATAGGTATTTCTTCAAGTCCTGCAGTGCGGCCTCCGCTTCCGGAGTCCATTTCATTGGACCTGCCTTTTTCAAGATTTTGAAAAATGGCAGGGCGCGCTCAGCAGACTTAGAGATGAACCTACTGAGAGCAGCGACACAGCCGGCAAGCCTGCGCACATCCTTGACTCGGGTCGGTGCTTCGATCTGCTCAATTGCTTTGATCTTGTCGGGATTGGCTTCAATCCCTCTCTGGGATACAAAGAATCCGAGAAGCTTGCCGGAAGGAACCCCAAACACACACTTCTCGGGATTCAACTTGAGATTGATCTTGCGCAGATTTGTGAAAGTCTCGTCCAAGTCTTGGATCAAAGTCTCTTTGTCCTTGCTTTTGACCACTATGTCATCCATGTAAGCTTCCACATTTACGTGCGGTTGTGGCTCAAAAGCGTGATGACTACTCTCGCAAATGTTGAGCCAGCGTTCTTTAATCCGAAGGCATCCGTGAAGCGATGCGTGCCACATGGAGTAATGAATGCGGTCTTTTCTTCATCCTCTTTAGCCATGAAGACTTGATGATATCCTGAGTATGCATCAAGGAATGAAAGCAGATTGCATCCCGCCGTGGAGTCAACGATCTGGTCAATGCGTGGCAAGGGAAATGGATCCTTGGGACAAGCTTTGTTAACATCAGTGAAGTCAATGCAAAGCCTCCACTTCCCATTTTCCTTGCGTACGACCACTGGGTTGGCTAGCCACGTTGGATGGAGTACTCCACGGACCAGTCCCGCTGCTTCCAACTTCTTGATTTCTTCTTCTATGAACTCTTGCCGCTCTACCGCTTGCTTTCTGACTTTCTGTTTGGTGGCGTGCGTGAGGCGAGACGGCAAGGTGGTGCTCGATTACTTCCACAGGAGCGCGGGGATGTCGGATGGTTGCCACGCAAACACATCAACATACGCCCGCAGAAGCAAGCAGCGCTTTCCTATTTAGGGTCAAGTGTGGCACTGATGGTGAAGGTGCCACCAGTGCCGTCTTCCTTGGCGGCCACCTTCTTGGTCTCTGGTGAAGCTACCTTTGTCTTTTTGCACTTGCCGGTGGAGCTCGATGGCGCGTCCTCAACGGCAGCGCAGGGCTCCGGGGAGATGCGCTTGCCGGAGTGAGCACCAGAGCTATATTTCTCGGACTTGGCCTTCTTCTTCCCCCGGGGAGCTTCAGCGGCAAGTGGCTCGCGCTCCGCCGCAGCAGCTGCTTCCCGGTAGATCTCGTCGGCGCAGATGAGTGCATCCTTCTTGTTGCCTTGGATAGAGATGACGCTCATCGGGCCAGGCATTTTGAGCACATTGTATGCGTGGTGAGAGGCCGCCATGAACTTGGCGAGTGCGGGTCGGCCAAGTATCCCATTGTAGGGCAAAGGGATATCAGCCACGTCGAATGTGACCCTCTCAGTCGTGAAGTTCAGCTCGCTGCCGAACGTCACCGGCAATGTGATCTTCCCCTTGGGCTGGCTCCTTCCTGGGTTTATTCCTTGAAAGGTGCCAGTCTCCTCTAGCTCGCTGTCGGGGATCTGGAGCTTCTTAAGCACTGCAGAGGAAATCAAGTTCAGGCCGGCCCCGCCGTCCACCAACATCTTCGTGAGCTTGAGGTTGCGGATCGTTGGTGAGACCAACAGCGGCAAGCACCCGACCACAGTGATGCGATCGGGGTGATCCTCAACGTCGAAGACGATGGGCGTGCTGGACCACTTCAGAGGCCTGTGCGCCTCGACGGACGGCTCCGCTGCGTTCACTTCTCGCACCCACTGTTTGAGTCGGTGGTGCGAGGTGTGCAGGGAGGCGCCGCCGTCGACGCACAATACCTCTGTTGCCTTCTGAAACTCTTGATCCTCAGTCTCATCCTCCTCCATCTCATCATCTTCGTCTTCATCCTCGTCTTTGTCACGGCCGCGGGGAGGCCTGTCTCCTTGCCGCGGCTTGGCCTTGCCGCGGTTCCCTCCCCGGGCGGGAAACTTCTTGCCGGACCCTCCGCCACCTCCCTGGGCTCTCTCCTTATCGCGGCGCTCGTACTCAGCTTTCTGCAGCTCCGCCATCTGCTCTACTTTTTTGCAGGTTTGGAGGTCATGGCCTTTGGTGCGGTGGATCTTGCAATAACGCTTGCCGGAGCCGTCCTGCTTGTCGGCGGCCGCTCTGACCTCATTGGAGTCGTCGGTCTTAGCTTTGTCGAGCCGCCTCCGTTGCGGAATGCTCAACAGCTAGGACATCCTTAGCTTTTCTCTTCCTATTGTTCCGCCTCCGGTTCCTCCTTGCGGGCAGCGTCCTGTTGTCGAGATCATACTGCTCCGGCAACCTCTCCGGGATTTTCCTTCCCTCTTCAGCCCGTGCACACTTGTCGGCGAGGCGTGAGCTCGTGACATCTCTGGTCTTTATCGCCGCCATCTCCTCCCTCATCCTGCGGTTCGCACGTTCGATGAAAGCGCTGATAACGCGGCAGGTGGGCGTCCGGAATGTTGCGCTGCACTTGGCTGAATCTTTGTATATACTTGTTAGGGGCTCCCTTCATACGGGCGAGCAAGTGGAGGTCACTTTCCTGGCCATGAGGCTTGTGGCCGCCCGTGAAAGCGCCGACAAACTGATGACACAGGTCCGCCCATGAAGAGATGGAGCCGACCGGCAAGTGCATGAGCCAAGATCGGCGTTGGGCTTGAGTACGGCGGGGAAGTAGTTGGCGAGGATCTTCTCGTCGCGCCCTCCGGCAGCCTGCACGCGATGGTGTAGATCTTTGAGGAACTCCGGCGGGTGTATCCTGCCATCATACTTCTCGGGCACATCGGCTTGAAGTTTTTAGTTTTGGGCCTTTGGACTTGCCGCAGCTTCGCGGGTGAGCGCAGGGCAACCTGCGCGATCTGACAAGTCGCTGGTTCTCCGGTGCGTCTTGGCGCGTCGGCAATGAGCCCGGCACGCTGGTCGATTGACGTCGCGCTTCTCTCCGGCGCTCGATCTGAGTCTGGCGTCTTCGTGTTGCCGTTCTTGGAGAACATGGCGCTGGTCAGCGAGTTCGCGGGTCCGGCGACGATGGAGTCGGCGTCAAGGTTGGTCCGGCGGTGGCGATCTTGGCTGTGGGGCTGGGAGGCGCCGCGAGCGGTACCCCGGCGGTCTGTCGGCGCCGTCTGCGCCGGGCGTCTTGTCGGGCCCTCGGCGCGTTGATCGCCGAGGCTTATCGCCATTGGCGAAGCCGACGAGGCTGTGTATGGCCATCCTCGATCGTCGATCTTGTGTGCGCTGGGGAAGTCTAAGCAGGTGGGCTCGGGCCAGCGCTTCCTCTGCAGTCTTGGGCAGCGGTGGTGACGGGCGGCGCGAGGAGCGAGACGTGCTCGGACTCCCAACCGGGTTGGGAGGAGCAACACCCCGTCCAGGCGACCGTACTTCACTCGCACCAGCATGCGGTCGTGCATGCTGACCTCGAGCGTCCCGCGACCCACCGGCTTGGCCTTGCTCCAATCCAAGCACGGTGCTAGGAGCACCGGGGCGTGGTTGACCTTGTACCTCTTGGGAAGGGCGCGTCGTCTACACCGTCGCCGACGCTTGCGGGGCCTTGTTCCTGGATCTGGTGACGACACGAGACCCACCGGCCGCACCCGCTCCTCCGCCGGCGTCCTCCTCACCGCCTGCTTGCTCCGGCGGTGGTGGTGGAATTGATGTAGACGGAGCGGCCACCTCCGAAGGCTTCTTCTTCGGTGGCATTTTGACGATGACGCTGATGTAGTGCGTGTGGAGACCGGATCAGATGCTCACGACCTCGACGCCCCCTACCTGGCGCGCCAAAGATGTCGGGGGGCTCGCTGGTGCCTCCGAGCACCTCTGGGGCACTTAGGGCCCCTTCGGTTCGGGCGGGGCGAGGGCGTCTGTGAGCAGATCGTGGTCCGGCGCGCGCGGGAGGCGGGCAATCTTTACCCAGCCGGGGCTCTTGAGATAACACCCCTCTGCTGCTCTGTGTTGTTATTTTATCTAGCTCGGCGTGCGGCGGAAAAATGGAGCTGTGGGTGTCGAATGGACCGAACCCCTTCTCGTCGCATGGGCCTCCTTTTATAGTCTGAAGGGGTACCCACGGTGGCAGCGTGGGAAGAGGGGTAGAAACGTAAAAGCGCAGGTTGGTCTCTAGTGCACAACAGTGCCCCTACCTAACTCTGACGGCAGGGGACAAGGGCATTAAATGCCCGTCCGGTCGCCCAACAGTGCAGGTGGAGTGACCGTTAAGTGAGCCTCCGGGTGCCATGATGGCACCCCTGTCAGCTCCGTTTGCCACCTCGCTCTGCATGGTTGCGTAGTATCTCGCCACATGCTCTTGGGATGGCCTGGTGATGACGCGTCACTGGGTGCGCTGGAGTTGGGTGGCAGCCTTGCCGCGGCGAGTGCCTTGCCGCGGTCCTTTTGTTGTGCCGGCAAGCTTGCGACGCCATCGGTTTCATGCCGGGTAGCGGGCGCCGCGGCAAGTTTTCTGGTGATGCCATGGTTAGCCCTCCCGGCAAGCTCCTCTTGCCGGGGCCTTCGTGTTCTTGGCTGGTACTTTGTTCTTGAATGGCAGTGACAAGGAGTGGTGGGGAGCCTTGCCGGTCGTCAGGCGAGCCTCGCCGCGGGGTGCTGCGACTGCCCGTGCACAAGTTCGGGGTACTAAGGTACCCCCCTACTTTAGTACACCGACACTAAGGAAAAATTTCCATGTGATGCTCAACTCAAAATCCTACACCTACCAATCCCTTCGAGTGAAGCCATTGGAAATCTCATACAGTTCAGTCAAATTCTTGATGTGAGAGGCGCAGTTCTTCTAGTCCGATGACTTTCTTTCGGCGAGGAGTTAGGAATTCGCCAGATCTTGAATTTCCTACTGATGAGAACATGATAGCCACGAGGACTTTGAAAGTCAAATTTCCGACCGTTCTGTGTCTTGGCTTGGCGGACCAAAATATCTTATCCACCTAACGGTCATATCATTGAAGGGCATTTATGTCTTATCATGTCGGGCTGCTCCTAGGCTATAAATAGCGCCCCCTACAACCACTAGTTGGTTGGCTGCTCGAAGAACTCGACACTTGTCATTTGAGAGCAACCCATCCTCACGAGGACTTTGGCGAAAATCATCAAGTGAGGAAAATCCCAAACCAAACCCACAAAACCCCAAGTGGTGAGCATCACTAAAGAAATTGATCTGCGTGGATCCGGCGCTTATTACCTTTGAAGACTGTGCTTCTTCCAGACGGTTAGGCGTCAAGGTCTAGAAACATCAAGAGGAATTGTGGATCGCCGAGTGACCAAGTCTGTGAAGGTTTGGAAGTCACTGAAGACTTACCACGAGTGATTGGATGAGGCCTGCGTGGTCTTAGTTCAAGGAGAATACGGTGAGGACTGGGTGTCTGAGTTGCGGCTCGAGAGACTGGGTGTCGAGGCTGTGTGTCCTCGAGTTTAAATACTCGGCCGCTCAACCAGGCGTACAACCGAGACAGCGAGGTGGAACTGGTTTACCAAATCATTGTCTTCACCAATGGTGGTTCTATTTCCTCAACTCATCCATTTCCTCATTACATGTTGCATGTTGTTCATACACTGTGCTTGAAGACTTTGGTGAAGACTTTCACAAATTCCTCAGTTCAATTTCTTGATCTGTTTATCTTCATCTTGTTATCCTGTGTTTCGCTTCACGTACTCTGTTCTAGTCTTCATTTCATCATCTTGACTATGTGTGTAATCTGTTATGTTTACCTCTGAGTACATATTCCGCTGCAAATAGTTCTTAGCTAAGGAATTTCCTCACGGCAAATTCCTCGATGAAGAATTTCATAAAATCGCCTATTCACCCCCCTCTAGTCGATATAGCACTTTCACATGGCCACATAAGGGCTTTGAAAAAAGCAGCGGCGGTGATCAAGACCTACTCACAGACGGATGGTGAAGTCACGGCAAGCGAGGAATCTGGACTCGGCGCCACATGGCTGACCCGGCCACCCGTGGCGGGATAAACAACATACCAGCTGAATACCAGCCCGCGCCCCCACGCCAATACACTATGGCCCGGGGCAATAGGCAAGACCTGCAAGATATACTGGAAAACAAAGCAGGACAGCCAAGATCGATCTACGGATTGCGAGGGTGCGCCCAAACACGCGACGATGATCGTCACGCCGGATACACTATGAACAAGTCCGGCCGGGCCGAATACAGCCACCCAGACTGATTCGAACTGCGTAGCCACATAGCCCGACATAGAGGCGCCGCACACCCCCTCTACTTCACTAACGAAGTGATGGATCATGAATTCCCAGAAGGGTTCTAATCCGTAAACATCGAATCATATAATGGCACAACAGACCCCGCAGTATGGATCAAAGATTTCCTTCTCCACATCCACATGGCCCATGGAGATGATCTACACGCCATCAAGTATCTTCCCCTTAAGCTCAAAGGACCTGCCCGACATTGGCTAAACAGTCTGCCGGCAAATTCCATTGGAAGTTGGGAAAACCTGGAAGACGCATTCCTCGACAACTTCCAAGGCACATACGTGCGACCACCGGACGCCGATGACTTGAGCCACATTACTCAACAACCCGGAGAGTCAGCCAGGAAATTCTAGACTCGGTTCCTAACCAAAAAGAACCAAATAGTCGATTGTTCGGACGCTGAAGCCCTGGCGGCCTTTAAGCATAATATCCGTGACGAGTGGCTCGCCCGACACCTCGGCCAGGAAAAACCCAAGTCCATGGCAGCACTCACGACACTAATGACCCGCTTTTGCGCGGGCGATGATAGCTGGTTGGCTCGTAGTAACACCAAGCCACATTCCGGCACCTCGGATGTCCGTGACAATAACGGCAAGCCACGGTGCAACAGACATAAGCGACGGAACAACAATGACAGCGCTGAAGACACGGCAGTCAACGCCGGATTCAGCGGATCCAAATCCGGTCAGCGGAAAAAGCCGTTCAAAAGAAACAATCAGGGACCGTCCAGTCTGGACCGCATACTGGAACGCTCGTGCCAAATTCATGGCACCTCGGACAAACCAGCAAACCACACTAATAGAGACTGCTGGGTGTTCAAACAGGCTGGTAAAATAAACGCCGAAAACAAGGACAAGGGGCTGCACAGTGACGATGACGAGGAGACCCGGCGTCCGAACACGGGGGGACAGAAGAAATTTCCTCCCCAGGTGAAAATGGTCAACATGATCTACGACACCCACATTCCCAAACGTGAACAGAAGCGAGCACTACGGGACATCTATGCGATGGAGCCAGTTGCCCCAAAGTTCAACCCATTGTCAGCCTGTCCGATCACCTTTGATCGTAGGGATCACCCTACCAGCATCCGTCACGGCGGTTCAGCCGCATTGGTCCTAGACCCAATCATCGACGGATTCCACCTCACGCGAGTCCTTATGGACGTGGCAGCAGCCTGAACCTGCTTTATCAGGACACAGTGTGCAAAATGGGCATCGACCCTTCAAGGATCAAGCCCACAAAAACCACCTTTAAAGGTGTAATTCCAAGAGTAGAGGCCCGTTGCACGGGCTCTATAACATTGGAAGTGGTCTTCGGATCTCCAGATAACTTCCGAAGCGAAGAGTTAATCTTTGATATTGTCCCTTTCCGTAGTGGTTACCACGCACTGCTTGGACGAACCGCATTCGCTAGATTCAATGCGGTACCACACTATGCATACCTCAAGCTCAAGATGCCAGGACCACACGGGGTCATAACAGTCAACGGAAACATGGACTGCTCTCTCCGTATAGAAGAACATACTGCAGCCCTCACGGCGGAAGTACAATGCGGCCTTCTCCGACAAACCACCAATCCGGCGACGACGACCTCGAACATCGTCAAGCGAGTCCGGAGCACCCCGCAACATGATCGCAAGGCACGCCAAGAGCGCGACTAGCAGTCCGGCCTCCGCTCAAGCCCTATCAAAGCAGCATTCGTGCCACACGTACACAATTACGCACTCAAAATACCATGGGCATAGGCGGAGGCGTAACAGTGACCCAGTCAATAGTGCGGTATAACCGCAACATACTTTAATAACCCCCCCTTATCTTTCAGGACACTACTTTAGGGCAACCTCTTCAGAAGAGCTGGATTGTCGGACTTATACAGGAGAGAAAACCAAGGAAGCAACAGGCTTTACGCACAAAGGAAATACCTAGGTGGAATCTATTCACGATCGTTATACCTATTTTATATGCCTACATGCAGCCCGCCCTTGGATACGACATGTTAAATAGTCCTATTTACTTCTGCTTAACCGCACTCATTGTAAACATACGCTTAAACGTATTATTCATCAATGGGAGATCATATATAGCGTCTGCTTATTATTCCTATTTGCACATTTTTTCTATAAATGTTTATTTAATACTACATCCGTACACCTTGGTACGTTCAGTTTGCCAGGGGCTTCTTATAGTGCCCCATAATACGGCAAGACAAGTCCGAACACTTTCAACAGTGCGGCACCCCGAACTTATAGCACTATATGCATCAGCTCCGAATCATGTCTTGGGTCAGTACTTGGGTTTGCCCGGCTCCCTTGTTTTGGTACCTTACGTTCCGTTATATCGGCTAAGGTAGTGCAGGGAGAACTACTGCGACTGTGTCCCGGTTCTTCTAGACGAGCACCTCAGTAGAGAAAGACGAAAACTGACCGGCATGATGCGGCGAGAGCTGGTCGCTGTTCGAGAGGTCTTAAAATCCTTAAAGATTTTTTCTGCTTAGGGCGAGGAATCGGCTCCGTCCGATTTAGGCGTATATAGCACCCCAATTCGGCTTTCTGAATTCTAGGGGCTTCGCCGAAAATTAAAATTGTAGACTTCTATGGCTTAGTGAAAGTTATAAAGCCGCATAGTCCGATTGCCTTGTTCGCTGTGCCGGATACCTCCTTAAGGGAACAAAAATTTGGATAAAGAGTGTCCGGGTTTTTCCAGGAACACCCCGGTACTAGTTACGTGGGGGCGGAAGCCGACGACTGGCCTACTTTGAGAATTCTATAAACAGCCGCAGAGAAGGTAATATTTTAAATCAAAAAGCGCTACATAGCGCAAGTAACTTCGTCTTTATATTACAACAACGACAGAAGTACATTTACTCAAGGATCGTTTCCTTGGTACATTCATCGGCCACGAGATGAGTGCCTTTCATAACACCATCATAATATTTCTCGGGACGGCGATGGGCCTTACCCTCCGGCGGCCCGTCCTTCACCAGCTTCTCCGCATCCAGCTTGCCCCAGTGCACCTTCGCATGGGCAAAGGCCCGGCGGGCACCCTCAATGCAAACAGACCGCTTCATCACCTCCAGCCGCAGACATGCATTTACCATATGCTTTATCAGGCCAAAGTAGCTGGCAGGCAAGGGCTCACCAGGCCACATCCGGACTATGAAATTTTTCATAGCCACTTCGGCCGCCCTGTGGACTTCCACCAACTGCTTCAGCTGGTCACTCAGAGGCATTGGGTGTTCGGCTCCAGCATACTGGGACCAGAACAGCTTCTCCATTGTGCTCCCGTCCTCGGATCGGTAGAACTCCGCGGCATCTGATACGCTGCGTGGCAGATCTGCGAATGCCCCTCGAGAGCTCCGAATTCGGGTAAGTAAAAGAAACGCCTCCTCCACATGCTTGCTTTGCATAAAGAATGTCTTACCCACCGCTATCTTCTTGGCCGCCTGGATTTCCTGCTGTGCCATTTCGGCTTCGGCCTTGGCGTCTTTCACACTCGCAAGGGCCCTCAGTCTCCTTCATCTTAAGGTCATGCTCCAAGGACTCAAACTTTTTGCCGAGCTCCTGGAGCTCTTGCTGTACCTCGCCCACTCTAGCATCTTGCTTCTCGCGCTCCTTGCGCTCCAGAGCCGCCTTGTCCTCGGCCTCGGACAATGATTTCTTGAGAGACGCCACTTCGGTGGTGGCCCCTGTTACAAAGTCATGACGCTTTGTCGTTAGAATAACTAATTTTGTCTATCCTTCATTATATGCAAACGGGGTATCACTCACCTTTGTTCTCTTCGAGCTGCCTCTTCGTGAGGTCGAGCTCTCCCTATGCCTGCTCCAGGTCCCATTTTAGTCTGGCGACCTCGGCTGTGCGGACAACAGCAGCAAGCAGCACAGCCTGCTTATTCACATGCACACTTACTATTAGACTCCCGCGGATTATAATTGACCCTCTGTTTGGCTTTTCTTTCCGAACACCAAGCAGTATCGAAACTACTACCTATCGGGTGGTAATTTCACACATTTTTATTACTTACCTCAAAGCCTGTCAGGAGGCTGGTGCATGCTTTGGTTAATCCGCTCTTGGCAGACAGAACCTTCTGAATCACCACACTCATAAGAGTACGGTGCTCTTCATCCATGGAAGCGCCGCGAAGCACTTTCAGCAGACTATCCGACACCTCTGGCGTAACGGAAGTCATCGGCACGGACGACTCGCCCTCCCTAGCGAGGGGCCACCGGCCCGCATCCGGAACCATTGAAGGTTCCGACACAGTATCCGCCTGAGAGCCCGGCTTGCTGCGACTCTCATCGGCACGATCCGTTGGGATCTTGTACCCTGCATTTCCGGCATCTGGAATCCCCCCTTGGGGCGTCTCCAGAGTCACCTCCCCCTGCTCTGGGAGCCTTTGGGACAACACCTCTGTGTCATCCGCAGGCTGAGGAGTAGTGGCCGTCGGGAGCGAGTTCATCGCCGAATCACTCAAGGACCCATCCGAAGACGATACCTCAGGATGGACCCTGACCGGACTGCATATATGTTCTATGTTATAACAAGACTATGAAGCAAAGTCGCACTAAAGTATAAAAGAGTGCGGATACTTATGATCTTACTAGGGGCTTCCCCCTGGGCAGCCACTCCTCGCTATGGGCGGCAGTGGCAGAGTAATCCGGAAGGGACGCCTTCCCCTTCTTGGGCGTCCTAGCCTCCCCCTTCGGGGCGGCTTTCCTTTTCTTCTCCTCCCCGGTATGGGGAGGTAGAGTTTCTTCATGTTTCCCCCCGCCTCCGCGGGAGGAATCTGCCTTGTCGTCTTCGGGCGACAAGGGTATAACGGCCTTGCGCCGAGGACCCTTCTCGGTCCCCTGGCCCACCTTCTCAGGCCCCCCATCCTCTCCGGATGGGGTGTCCTCTTCCTCTTCTTCCTCCCCTTCGGGGGAGGAGTGTACCTCGTCGTCTTCGGACGAGGCTTCCGGTACAACCTTACGCCAGAGACCTTCCCTGGTCCCCGGGGCCTTCTTTTCGGCCTTCTTCTCCGGCGCCTTGTAGGGCGCCGAGACTAGCATCTCCGTTCGGAGAGCATCCGTCAGGCCTTCTGGTAGTGGAGCCGGACAGTCAATCCGCTCTGCTGTCTCCACATACTCTTGACCAAATGCACACAATGACTTAAGATTCCCCCATGAGTACATTGGGAAGAACTGAATTCGGTGGAAGTCAGAAAACTCACCGGACGGGGGGGCCGTGCGGCGTGAAGTCCGCGATCCTCGGATGTGGGAGGAGGTACTTCGGAGGCCTTGAACAACGCCTTCCAGGCGCCTTTGTGTGTCTTGCTGTAGAGCTTTTGAAGCGTCTGGTGTTCGGCCGGGACGAACTCCCACAGATTAAAAGGCCGTCTTTGGCATGGAAGAATCCGGCGGACAGCATGGCCTGGACCATGTTGACAAGCTTGATTTTCTTGTCCTTCATATTCTTGATGTAGTTCTGGAGTCCGGTCAGCTCTACAGGTTCGCCCCAGGCCAGGCCCTTCCTTTCCCAGGAGGTGAGCCGCATGGGGGCTCCGGATCAGAATTCGGGGGCCGCCGCCCAGTTGGCGTCGCGTGACTCGACGATATAGAACCATCCCGATTGCCACCCTTTCATGGTCTCCGCGAAAGAGCCATCAAGCCAGGTGACGTGGGGCATCTTGCCCACCATGGCGCCTCTGCACTCCGCTTGCTGGCCGCTCACGATCTTTGGCTTCATGCAGAAGATTCATAGCCACATGCCGAAGTGAGGCCTGATGCGGAGGAAGGCCTCGCACACGACGATAAACGCTGAGATGTTGAGGACAAAATTTGGGGCTAGATCATGGAAATCTAGCCCGTAGTAGAACATGAGCCTACGGACGAAGGGACGAAGTGGAAATCCCAGTCCACGCATAAAGTGGGCGAGAAATACGACCCTCTCATGGGGTTCCGAAGTTGGAGTGACTTGCCCCTTGTCCGGCAGCCGGTGCGCAATGTCTGCGGCCAAGTACCCGGCTGCCCGGAGCTTCGCAATATGCTCCTCCTTCACGGTGGAGGCCACCCACTTGCCTCCTGCTCTGGACATGTTTGGCCGTGCATAGAATGCGTGAACCAAGGCACTGGAGCTCGAGGGTGTGGGAATGGATAAGCAGAGGAGGAAGAAGGCGTGGGTGAAAATGGGGAATCCTTATCCCTTTATAGAGGCGACGGAAGATGTGCCTCCCCACTTTCCCATTGAGAATCGCTTATTTCCCAAACGCCACGATTGATTGCGTGGTTGGGTTACCCACACCTGTATTGATGGAAATCCCGTAATAAGGGGACATGATCTCTGCTGTGACAAGACGTGCCAAGGAAACAACCTCGCAATCTGCGCTATGGCTGGTTGTGGAAAAATGGTTCGAATAATGACCCGACCGTAGAGTCATGTCACTTTGTCTAAAGTTGTCAGCAAGGTATATTTTGTTAAATATCATCCTCTCTACAGTGGTATGTGAAGATCATCTTGTAGATCCGGACACGGTCTAAGTGTTCGATAAAAACTTTGGAGTATTCGAAGATGGAACACGCCTTGCAATGCCGAAGACGGAACTGCGCGCCGGACTCATCATCATTGAAGCCTGGTTCAGGGGCTACTGAGGGAGTCCTGGATTAGGGGTATCCGGACAGCCGGACTATACACTTTGTCCGGACTATTGGAGTGTGAAGATACAAGACTCAAGACTCCGTCCCGTGTCCGAATGGGACTCTCCTTTGCGTGGAAGACAAGCTTGGTGATCCGGATATTATGTTTCCTTCCTTGTAACCGACTCCATGTAAACCCTAGCCCTCTCCGGTGTCTATATAAACCGGAGAGTTTAGTCCTTAGAGGCACGATCACAATCATAATCATCATAGGCTAGCTTCTAGGGTTTAGCCTATACAATCTCGTGGTAGATCAACTCTTGTACTACTCATATCATCAATATCAATCAAGCAGGAAGTAGGGTTTTACCTCCATCGAGAGGGCCCGAACCTGGGTAAACATTGTGTCCCTTACCTCCTGTTACCATTAGCCTAAGACGCACAGATCAGGACCCCCTACCGGAGATCCGCCGGTTTTGACACCGACAGAGAGATACTTGTGTTAAAGTTTGTGATTCCCGTAGCATGCACATATGGTGAACCGTTATGTGATGAAGTCGGAGCATGATATTTTTTATTGTCTTCCTTATGAGTGGCGGTCGGGGACGAGCGATGGTCTTTTCCTACCAATCTGTCCCCCTAGGAGAACGCACGTAGTACTTCGTTTCAATAACTAATAGATTTTTGCAATAAGTATATGCGTTCTTTATGACTAATGTTGATTCCATGGATTATACGCACTGTCAGCCTTCCACCATTGCTAGCCTCTCTTGTGTCGCACAACTTTCGCCGATCCATACACCCACCATATACCTTCCTCAAAAGAGCCACCATACCTACCTATTATGGCATTTCCATATCCATTCCGAGATATATTTCCATGCAACTTTCCGCCGTTCTGTTTATTATGAAGCGCTTCATCATTGTCATATTGCTTTGCATGATCATGTAGTTGACATTGTATTTGTGGCAAAGCCACCTTTCATGTTTCTTTCATACATGTCACTCTTGATTCATTACACATCCCGGTACACTGCCGGAGGCATTCATATAGAGTCATATTTTGTTCTAAGTATCGACTTGTAATTCTTGAGTTGTAAGTAAATAAAAGTGTGATGATCTTCATTATTAGAGAATTGTCCCAGTGAGGAAAGGATGATGGAGACTATGATTCCCACACAAGTCGGGATGAGACTCTGGACGAAAAATAGAAAAAAAGGAGGCCAAAAAATGAGAGAGGCCCAAAGAAAAAAGAAAATAAAAATAAATGAGAGAAAAAGATGGGGCAATGTTACTATTCTTTTTCCACACTTATTCTTCAAAGTAGCACCATGATCTTCATGATAGAGAGTCTCCTATGAGATCACTTTCATATACTAGTGGGAATTTTTCATTGTAGAACTTGTCTTGTATATTCCAATGACGGGCTTCCTCAAATTGCCCTAGGTCTTCGTGAGCAAGCAAGTTGGATGCACACCCACTTAGTTTTCTTTTGAGTTTTCATAAACTTATAGCTCTAGTGCATCCGTTGCATGGAAATCCCTACTCACTCACATTGATATCTATTGATGGGCATCTCCATAGCCCATTGATACGCCTACTTGATGTGATACTATCTCCCTCTTTTTGTCTTCTCCACAACCACCATATTCTATTCCACCTATAGTGCTATGTCCATGGCTCACGCTCATGTATTGCGTGAAAGTTGAAAAAGTTTGAGAACATCAAAAGTATGAAACAATTTCTTGGCTTGTCATCGGGGTTGTGCATGATTTAAATATTTTGTGTGATGAAGATGGAGCATAGCCAGACTATATGATTTTGTAGGGATAGCTTTCTTTGGCCATGTTATTTTGAGAAGACATGATTGCTTTATTAGTATGCTTGAAGTATTATCATCTTTATGTCAATATTAAACTTTTGTTTTGAATCTTATGGATCTGAACATTCATGCCACAATAAAGAAGATTACATGGATAAATATGTTAGGTAGCATTCCACATCAAAAATTCTGTTTTTATCATTTACCTACTCGAGGACGAGCAGGAATTAAGCTTGGGGATGCTTGATACGTCTCCAACGTATCTATAATTTTTTATTGTTCCATGCTATTATATTATCTATTTTGGATGTTTTATATGCATTAATATGCTATTTTATGTTATTTTTGGGACTAACCTATTAACCTAGAGCTTAGTGCCTGTTCCTGTTTTTACCTCTTTTTGAGTTATGCAAAAAGGAATACCAAACGGAGTCCAAATGGAATAAAATTTTCATGAGGCGGCCACAAGGACGGAGGGCGGGTCCAGGGGTGTAGGGCATGCCCCCACCCTTGTGGGCCCCTCATGCACCTTCTGAACTAATTCTTTTGCCTATATATTCCCATATATCCCCAAACCAATAGAGGCATCCACGAAAACACTTTTCCACCACCGCAACCATCTGTACGTGTGAGATCCCATCTAGGGACCTTTTTTGGCGTCCTACCGGAGGGGATTCGATCACAGAGGGCTTCTACATCAACACCATTGCCCTTCCGATGAAGCGTGAGTAGTTTACCACAGACCTACGGGTCCATAGCTAGTAGTTAGATGGCTTCTTCTCTCTCTCTCTTTGATTCTCAATACCGTGTTCTCCTCGATGTTCTTGGAGTTCTATTTGGTGTAATACTTTTTTGCGGTGTCTTTGCCGAGATCCAATGAACTGTGGATTTATGATTAGCTTATCTATGAATATTATTTGAATCTTCTCTGAATTCTTATATGCATGATTTGATATCTTTGTAATTCTCTTCAAACTATTGGTTTGGTTTGGCTAAGTTGGTTTTTCTTGCAATGGGAGAAGTGCTTAGCTTTGGGTTCAATCTTGCGGTGTCCTTTCCCAGTAACATTAGGGGCAGCAAGGCACGTATTGTATTGTTGCCATCGAGGATAAAAAGATGGGGTTTTCATCATATTGCTTGAGTTAATTCCTCTACATCATGTCATCTTACTTAATGCGTTACTCCATTCTTTATGAACTTAATACTCTAGATGCATGTTGTATAGCGGTCGATGTGTGGAGTAAAATAGTAGTAGATGCAGAATCATTTCGGTCTACTTGACATGGACGTGATGCCTATGTTCATGATCATTGCCTGAGATATCGTCATAACTTTGCGCTCTTCTATCAATTGCTCAACAGTAATTTGTTCACCCACCATATTATTTTCTACCTTGAGAGAAGCCTCTAGTGAAACCTATGGCCACCGGGTCTATTTTCCATCACACAAGTTTCCGATCTACTATTCTTGCAATCTTTTACTTTCCGATCTATAAACCAAAAATACCAAAAATATTTACTTTATCGTTTATCTATCTCTATCAGATCTCACTTTTGCCAGTAACCGTGAAGGTATTTACAACCCCTTTATCGCGTTGGGTGCAAGTTTGTTTGATTGTTTGTGCAGGTATTCAGTGATTTGTGCATTGTCTCATACTGGATTGATACCTTGGTTCTCAAACTGAGGGAAATACTTATCTGTACTTTGCGGCATCACCCTGTAACATCCCAAATTTTCGATTTGGAATGTTATACATAGGTCATCATTGCATATCATATTTTATTGCATTTTGGTTGATCCTAGAAATTCTAAGCAACTCAAGGACCCACGGAGAGAGTTTTGGATTTCGTTATTTTCATATTTGAATTTTCTCAAATATTGAAAAGAGGGTCATTTGGTTTTAATCATTTTCTCTCCGAATATTTCCAATGTTAAAATAAAAGAGAGGAGATAATATGACTTCTCCAAAATAAAGGAAATATTGGAGGAAAAATGTT
The DNA here is from genome assembly GCA_021437245.1 of Aegilops speltoides. Taxonomy (NCBI): domain Eukaryota; kingdom Viridiplantae; phylum Streptophyta; class Magnoliopsida; order Poales; family Poaceae; genus Aegilops; species Aegilops speltoides. The sequence continues at coordinate 400,607,015 of CM038144.1, forward strand.
AAAATCAAATAAGAATTTTATTTGGACTTTTATTGCTATTTTTTTGAATTAGGAAAAAAAATTCATTTTTCAAAATTGCAATAGTAGCCCAAATAAATATTCACCTTGTCCGCAATATTATTAGAGGACCGTGAAAATTTATTTCAGGATTTTTGGACTCCGTTTAGTATTTCTTTTGTTTTTTTTCCTGCGTCAGATTTATATATATATAAAAAATAAAGCACCGACCTAATGGGCCACGCCCGACCCGGACACCGCCCGGCCAGCCTTTAAAGGGCGAGGCCCGAAGCCCGCAGCGCCGCCAGCCCCGCCGGAAACCCTAGCACCGCCAGCCCCACCTTGAAACCCGCGCCGCCGCCTCCGCCACTTCGTGTCGCCGTTCATCGCGATGCCGCCGCCTCCCCGTCGCTGACCGCCCAGATCTCGTCACCACCACCGCCTCTCGCCGGAGGTAGAAACCGCCGCCACCACCATCCCGGTTTTTCTCGAAAAACTGTCGTTTTTTAGAAACCTAGATCTATTTTTTTTATTTAGATCGGTTCGGTTTTTTCCGGTTTAGTTATTTAGCGTACATTCGTCCGTACGTTCATCTTAACGAACGTTGTTCATCAGTTAGTCGCAGACAGCGAACGTTCGTTCGTTAACCTATTCGTCTTGTTATATTTTCCAGGGTTTATCCGTGATTATTTTCGATCGCTATTTCTGCCCTGATCTTCGATCTAGTTTATCTTTTCGCTCGTTTATCCGAATCAGATGAAACAAGCGCCTAGATCTTCGTCTCGAAGCCCTCTTTCTATTTAAATAACTTGAACAAGATTTTGGTACTGTAAAATTTGACTTTAGTCTAGATTAGTAAATGAATCTTGTTTCTTTTGTAGTTTGAGCTTCATTGCTCAGTTTGATTTGATTCTTTTTGAAAACTGGAGTTCTTCAGTTGAACTTTCTGGTTAGATCTTCTTATTTGAGTTTTACTCGTGCTTCTAGTTGAGTGCTTATGTATGTTTTTGTTTGCTTGCGATAGAATACCCGGAGTGCGAAGCGTGCTACTACGAGTCTCTAGGTTTTGCGGATCATCAGCAAGGCAAGTAACACTTTGATCATACCTCTTTACTACCCAGTTTTTATGCATTAGTTTCAATCCTCAAACATTTCAATGTTAAGATCTGAATAACATATGGGTTTGGGAAGTAGATGATGAGGTAGAACCTATTGCCCTTTTATTATCAAACCTTTGGGAGTTACTTTTACGTTATGCTCAGGGTTGCTATGCTATGATCGTAGACGCGGTTTGGGTGAGTGTATCCATGACAGATGCGAGTATTGTTAATTAATGGTTAAACTAAGGTGGCTACTTAAATACACATCTGGGTGGATTGGTTGAGGCACCCTGGAGTACCCAGTGGTCGTCAGGGCACCTGGAGAATCCAGTTTTGTCCTAGGATATCCCGGAGTACCCGTGTGATCATCCTATGGAATGCCACCCAGGCTCAAAGGGATCATAAGATATTTCATGCTAGAAACTTCTGTGTGCAGCCACAAGCTATTATGGCCTCTAGCATAGTTGAGTATGTTGCATGACCTCTTTCAGTGGTGGGCTAGCAGATGTAGGGGAAAGTAGATGTAACTGTCCACGCAGAGTAAAGAGTTACTGTTTCTGAAAGACTGTGTCTCGGTCATCCGTTTCTCAAACACCTTGTAGTGCGAGAAATCCAATGGAGGAGATCGAGTCTTGTGGGGAAAAGTGCGCAAACCTCTGCAGAGTGTACAAACTAATCATGGTTAGCCGTGTCCCCGGTTATGGACATCTTGAGTATATGGTTCTTAGATTATCATGTTGATCTCATCACTCTAAAATAATTTGTTGGGTTAATTGATATATGTTTAATTGGGATTGAGTTGGAGGAACCTTCTCAATGTTTAACAACCACCATGATAGTTAAATAAAATTTATTCCTTTGAAGTAGGGAAAAATTGGCTTTATGCAAAACAGTAACCATAGAGCTTTCCACCAGCCAAATATGCATGTAGTGATAGCATTTATTCTGTTCATTACTCTATGTGTTACTTGGCCAGCATATTCCATGTGCTGACCCGTTTCGGGCTGCAACATATCATGTTGCAGACTTTTCAGAAGATGAGTAAGGTGCCATAGGTCGTTGTCGTTCACTCAGCTATGCCGTTGGAGTTGATGGACACACTTTATCTTCCAAGCTTTCCGCTGTTATCTTATTTAGATGGCCTTAAGCCATATTATTGTAATAAGTTCTCTTTTGAGACATTCGATGTAATAAGTGTGTGATTGAAACTCTGTTATAAATCCTCAAGTACTGTGCGTGTCAGCATTACCGATCCAGGGATAACACTGATGCACAAAGACTGGACTGTTTGAGGTCTGGTCACTACAAGATGGTAGAAGAGACCATGCTGACTGTAGGACACGACCACTAAGCTAAAACCATAGGTCACTCTTCTCTACTCATTTCTGACTCCTCTTTCTTTTCTACTCTATAGGATGGCGGACTCAAAGAACAAGTTTACACAACCGGATGAAGATACACCTTTTGGAAGACACTTGAAGGAAGTTACTGGGTACCTGAACATCGGAATACCAAGCTTCACCGGGACCTACATCGCCACTTTGCCAGAAGAGGAGTGTTGGATGATTCGAGTTCAAGTTCCAGGAAGGACGTTCATGCCAGTCACTGAGCCCATAGATTTTTCCTTTGATGCACCAACCTGGAGTCTAGGAAAGAGCATGGCAGCCCACATCGCCATGGGACGCATTGGAGAAGTTTATCACAAGGATCTCAAGGACACTATCTACCAGATATGTGGGCGCTGAGATGAGCAATGGGAGATGATCAGCACCAGGAGAGACAGGTCCATTGCAGCTTTCATCCAGGAGTTAAACCATCACATTCATCGCCAGGAGAACTAGATGTGCGCAAGAATGATAGATTTGAAGCAGGCAATGACCAGGATCATGGAGCTAGAGGAGGAACTCAAGTCTACATGCGACAGATATGAGGAGGAAATGATGATACTAGTGGAGAAGAATGATGACCTGACGAGGAAGCTAGGAGTATTCATGGGAGACCCCGCAGCAGGAGGAGAGGACGATGACTCCAAGGACATTCGTTTAGAGGACTACATCATCATCATCGACACCGACTCAGACCCCGACGATTGCGATGATGACTATGTTGATGAAGCTGGAGTTGATATCATGGAGTCTTCCACCGATTAAAAACTTCTAGTAGACCACCATATCAGTTGTAGTATTCCCCATGTATATAGTATAGTCCGAGCACTTTTGTAACGATAGTTAGACCGATTGTAAGCCCTTTTGTGAATTGATTGAAGTGATATGATTTTGTTTGTCTCATGAGCATATGGGTAGTGTTTCCCCTATAGACCTCATTCTATTCTGTTTTCTCACCTTTTCTAAACCCATCAGATGCCTCCGAGGTGTGACAATGGATTTGCTTTCCCACCGGAGCTCACTCAGTTGATCCAGCATCAGAATACCTTGATGTAGCTACTAGTTCAGAATCAGAACCAAGGCAACAACAACAACAACCCTCCACCACCACCACCTATTGATCATTTAGCCCGTTTCCTAAGGCTGAATCCGCCGGTGTTCTCTAGTAGCACCGAGCCGATTGTTGCAGATGATTGGCTCGCAAGATCGGAAGGGAGCTGACCACTGCAGGATGCATAGATGCGGAGAGAGTGCGTTTTGCTGCACATCATCTTGATGGACCCGCAACATCATGGTGGGAGAATTTCACAGCCACCTACCCCATTGACACTGTTACATGGGACCAGTTTCAGCAGGCTTTCCACACTGCCCATGTTTTAGCAGGAGCTATGAACATGAAGAAGCACGAGTTTCGCAACTTGCGCCAAGGAGGACGAATAGTGGGGCAGTATGTGGATGAGTTTAGTAAGTTAGCATGTTATGCCCCGGATGACGTTGCTACAGATGCTGCTAAGCAGGAGAAGTTTCTGGAAGGACTGAATGATGAGCTGAGCATGCAGTTGATGGTGGCAACATTCAACAACTACCAGGAGTTGGTAGATAGAGCTCTCATGATTGAAGGGAAGCAGCAACAGATAGACAGCCGCAAGAGGAACTATGGACAAGGGAAGTACAATTCAGGAGCTCAACAGAGACCTGGTTTTACCCCGAACTTGGGAGGACACATTCACCATAACCATGGAGGCCATAATTCCAATGGAGGAAGTTCACATAACCATAGTGGCCCCAAGAATGGGAACGGGAATGGAGGAAGCAATGGTCAGAACCGTTCCAACCCAGCAACGCCCGCTAAGAAGGATCTAAGTCACATTACTTGTTTCAAGTGCGGGAAGAATGGACATTACGCCACCGAGTGTTCAGAAGCAAAGAATGGAAACGGAAACGGAAGCTCTGGGAAGTAGCCCAACCTTTTCAACAGGGGACAAGTGAACCACGTTAGTGTGGAGGAGGTTGAGGAGCAGCCAAATGCAGTTATTGGTAAGTTTTTGGTTAAGTCATTTACTGCAATCGTTCTTTTTGATACTGGTGCATTGCATTCATACATATCAAGGGGATTCGTGGATAAGTATAAGTTGCCCACCAAAGTTCTTAGGACACCTATGTTAGGAAGCTCACCAGGAGCGGAGCATATGGCAAGGCAAGGATGTTTTCAGGTGCCATTGACCATAGGTAGGCATGTTTTCCCCTTGGATCTGATCATTTTGGAGTCGCAAGGATTGGATGTGATTTTGGGTATGGATTGGCTGTCGATGTATGGAGGAAACATCGATTGCGCCAGTAAGTCAATTATGCTTACCACCCCAGAAGGAAGAAGGATTAAGTATGTATCCCGTCATGTGCCGAAAAGGACTCAAGTGAATTCCTTATCAGGAGTTGTACAGGAGGAAGTACCAGTGGTGAAGGATTTCCCTGATGTATTTCCAAAGGAGTTGTCAGGCATGCCACCGGATAGAGACATTGAGTTTTTGATTGAGCTTTTGCTAGGCACATGGACAATTCGAAGAGACTGTATCGGATGCCTGCACCGAATTTGGAGGAAATTAAGAAGCAGATTAAGGAGTTATTGGATAAAGGTTATATTCGCCCAAGTTCGTCACCTTGGGGATCCCCAGTGCTCCTAGTGGAGAAGAAGGATGGATCATTGAGGATGGTTGTTGATTATCGTGCGTTGAATGAAGTGACGATCAAGAACAAGTACCCACTGCCGATGATCATTGATTTGTTTGACCAGTTGCAAGGAGCTAAACTGTTTTCCAAAATCGATCTGCGACTAGGATATAATCAGCTGAAGATTCGAGAGCAGGATATACCTAAGACAGCTTTTACCGCAAGGTATGGGCTATATGAGTATACCGTTATGTCATTTGGTTTGACTAACGCGCTTGCCTATTTCATGAACATGATGAACAAGGTGTTTATGGAGTTTTTGGATAAGTTCGTCGTGGTGTTCATTGATGATATATTGGTCTACTCGAAGAATGAAGAGGAGCATAAGGAGCATTTGCATTCGGTTCTCGAGAAGCTCAGGGAACATCAGTTGTATGCCAAGTTCAGCAAGTCTGAGTTTTGGTTGAAGGAAGTTGGTTTTCTCGGACATGTCATATCCGGAGAAGGAATAGCAGTAGACCCCACCAAGGTTGTTTTTGTGACTAAATGGGTGGCGCCCATGTCAGTTGGAGAGATCAGGAGTTTTCTTGGACTCGCAGGATATTACCGGAGGTTCATGGAGAATTTCTCCAAGATTGCAAAGCCCATGACAGAGTTGTTGAAGAAGGACACCAAGTTCAAATGGACTGAGGAGTGTGAAGCCAGTTTTCAGAAAAAGCGTTTGGTCACAGCCCCAGTGTTGATTCTTCCAAATCAACGGAAGGATTATCAAGTGTATTGCAATGCTTCACGTCGAGGACTTGGAGTAGTGCTTATGCAGGAGGGAAGAGTTGTTTCATATGCCTCACGACAGCTTAAACCTCATGAGCAAAATTATGCTACACATGATTTGCAGTTAGCAGCCGTAGTGCATGCGTTAAAGACATGGAGACATTTTCTCATCGGAAACCATTGTGAGGTGTACACGGATCACAAGAGTTTGAAATATATCTTCACGCAAAAGGAGTTAAATCTCAGGCAAAGGAGATGGTTGGAGCTGATTAAGGATTATGATATGAAATTGCACTATCATACCGGAAAGGCTAATGTAGTAGCAGATGCGTTGAGTCGCAAGAGTTATGTTAATATGCTCATGACCAGAGATTTACCAAGGAGTTAGCAGAGGATCTTCACGAGCTATGTTTGGAAATAGTTCCGAGAGGTTATGTAGCAGCATTGGAAATTCATTCCACTTTGATGGATAAGATCAGAGAAGCTCAGAAGACTGACAAGTAGATTGCCGAGATAAAGGAAAGGATGAGCAAAGGGAAGGCTAAAGGATTTCGTGAGGATGAGCACGATACTTTATGGTTTGAGGATCGCGTATATGTGCCTAATGACCCCAAAGTCAGGAAGTTGATTCTGCAGGAGGCCCATGATTCACCATATTCAATTCACCCAGGAAACACCAAGATGTATATGGATTTGAAGGAAAGTTTCTGGTGGACCAGAATGAAGAAGGATATTGCTGAGTATGTAGCAGTATGTGATGTATGTCAGAGAGTAAAGGCAGAGCATCAGAAGCCAACAGGATTGCTACAGCCATTGCCGACACCCGAATGGAAGTGGGACAAGCTAGGCATGGATTTTATCACTGGATTGCCCAAGACTCGTTCAGGCTATGACTCGATATGGGTTGTAGTCGATCGGTTGACGAAAGTAGCTCATTTCATCCCAGTGAAGACCACCTATACGAGTGTTAAGTTGGTAAAGATATACATGACCAGGATCGTATGTCTGCATGGAGTTCCGAGGACCATTGTGTTAGATAGAGGAACCTAGTTTACCTCAAAGTTCTGGAATCAGTTGCACGAAACTTTGGGTACTAGGCTAGAGTTCAGTACATCCTTTCATCCACAAATAGATGGACAGACCGAGAGAGTCAATCAGATTCTGGAGGACATGAGCTTGTGCACTAGATTATGGATCTAGTTGGGATGACAACTTGCTGTATGCAGAGTTCTCTTACAACAACAGTTATCAAGCCAGTTTGGAGATGGCCCTTTCGAAGCCTTGTACGGAAGGAGGTGCAGGACACCATTGCTATGGGATGAAGTTGGACACCGTCAGTTGTTTGGACCAAATTTGATTAAGGAGTCTGAAGAGAAGGTTAAATTGATTCACGATAGACTCAAGGTAGCCCAGTTCAGGTAGAAGAGTTATGCGGATTCTAAACGCAAGGACACAGTTTACGAAATCGGAGACAGAGTATACCTTCGTGTGTCTCCACTTCGAGGAGTTAAGTGTTTTGGAGTTAAGGGAAAGTTAGCACCATGTTTTGTGGGACCATACAAAGTTTTGGAATGTATGGGAGAAGTTGCTTACAAGCTGGGACTGCCAGAAGGATTCTTAGGAGTTCACGATGTGGTTCACGTTTCCCAGTTGAAGAAGTGCCACGCAGAGATGGCCGATATTCCTCTGAGAGATATAGTGCCACTGGAAGCGATTCAGCTGGATAGTGATTTGACCTACGAGGAGAAACCAGTGAAGATTCTCGAGTTTGCCAGCCGAGTCACACACAACAAGGTTATCAAGTTTTGCAAAGTTCAGTGGAGCCACCATACCGAGGAGGAAGCCACCTAGGAACGAGAGGAAGACCTACGGAAGGACCACCCGCACCTATTTTCTAGCCAACCCAAATCTCGAGGGCGAGATTCATCTTAAGGGGGGTAGGTTTGTAACATCCCAAATTTTAAATTTGGAATGTTATACATAGGTCATCATTGCATATCATATTTTGTTGCATTTTGGTTCATATTTGGATTTTCTCAAATATTGAAAAGAGGGTCATTTGGTTTTAATCATTTTCTCTCCAAATATTTCCAATGTTAAAATACAAGAGAGGAGATAAAATGACTTCTCCAAAATCAAAGAAATATTGGAGGAAAAATATTAAAATCAAATAAGAATTTTATTTGGACTTTTATTGCTATTTTATTTGAATTAGAAAAAAATGCGTTTTTCAAAATTGCATTAGTGGCCCAAATAAATGTACACGTTGTCTGCAATATCATTAGAGGACCACAAAATTTATTTCAGGATTTTTCGACTCCGTTTAGTATTTCTTTTGTTCGTTTTTCCGCGTCAGATTTATATTAAAAAAACAAAGTACCGACCTAACGGGCCGTGCCCGACCCGGACACCGCCGGCCGGCCTTTAAAGGGCTCGGCCCGAAGCCCACAGCGCCGCCAGCACCACCCGAAACCCTAGCACCGCCAGCCCTGCCTCGAAACCCACGCCGCTGCCACATGACGACGCCGCCTAACGCCGCCACCTTCCCGTCGTGCCGTTATGCGCCGACCGCCGCCAGCCCAATTCGCCGCCGCCACCGACCGCTTGCCGCCGGAGTCGCCGCCGCCGCCCCGATCCTGCCGCCTCTCGCCGGAGGTAGAAACCGCCGCCGCCGCCGTCCTGGTTTTTCTCGGAAAACCGTCGTTTTTTTGGAAACCTAGATCTAGTTTTTTTATTTAGATCGGTTCGGTTTTTTTCGGTTTAGTTATTTAGCGGACGTTCATCCGTATGTTCATTTTAACGAATATTGTTCGTCAGTTAGTTGCAGACATTGAACGTTCGTTCGTTAGCCTGTTCATCTCATTTTATTTTCCAGGGTTTATCCGCGATTATTTTCGATCGTGATTTCTACCCTCATCTTCGATCTAGTTTATCTTTTCGCTCGTTTATCCGAATCAGATGAAACAAGCGCCTAGATCGTCGTCTCGAAGCCCTCTTTCTGTTTAAACAATTTGAACAAAATTTTGTTACTGTAAAATTTGACTTTAGTCTGCATTAGTAAATGAATCTTGTTTCTTTCGTAGTTTGAGTTTCGTTGCTCCGTTTGATTTGATTCTTTTTGAAAACCGGAGTTCTTTAGTTGAACTTTCGGGTTAGATCTTCTTATTTGAGTCTTACCCGTGCTTCTAGTTGAGTGCTTATGTATGCTTTTGTTTGCTTGCGATAGAATACCCGGAGTGCGAAACGTGCTACTACGAGTCTCTAGGTTTTGCGGATCATCATCAAGGCAAGTAACACTTTGATCATACCTCTTTACTACCCAGTTTTTATGCATTAGTTCCAATCCTCAAACATTGCATGGTTAAGGTCTGAATAACATGTGGGTTTGGGAAGTAGATGATGAGGTAGAACCTATTACCCTTTTATTATCAAACCTTTGGGAGTTACTTTTACATTATGCTAAGGATTGCTATGCTAGGCTCGTAGACGCGGATTGGGTGAGTGTATCCATGACAGATGTGAGTATTGTTAATTAATGGTTAAACTAAGGTGTCTACTTAAATACACATCTGGGTGGATTGGTTGAGGCACCCTGGAGTACCCAATGGTCGTCAGGGCACCTGGAGAATCCAGTGTTGTCCTAGGATATCCCGGAGTACCCGTGTGATCATCCTATGGAATGCCACCCAGGCTCAAAGGGATCATAAGATATTTCATGCTAGAAACTTCCGTGTGCAGCCACAAGCTATTATGGGCTCTAGCATAGTTGAATATGTTGCATGACCTCTTTCAGTGGTGGGCTAGGAGATGTAGGGGAAAGTAGGTGTAACTGTCCACCCAGAGTAAAGAGTTAATATTTCTGAAAGACTGTGTCTCAGTCATCCGTTTCTCAAACACCTTGTAGTGCGAGAAATCCAACGGAGGAGATCGAGTCTTGTGGGGAAAAGTGCGCAAACCTCTGCAAAGTGTACAAATTAATCATGGTTAGCCGTGTCCCCGATTATGGACATCTTGAGTATATGGTTCTTGGATTATCATGTTGATCTCATCACTCTAAAATGATTTGTTGGGTTAATTGATATATGTTTAATTGGGATTGAGTTGGAGGAACCTTCTCAATGTTTAACAACCACCATGATAGTTAAATAAAATTTATTCCTTTGAAGTAGGGAAAAATTGGCTTTATGCAAAACAGTAACCATAGGGCTTTCCACCAGCCAAATATGCATGTAGTGATAGCATTTATTCTGTCCATTACTCTATGTGTTACTTTGCTACCATGTTCCATGTGCTGACCCGTTTCGGGCTGCAACATATCATGTTGCAGACTTTTCAGAAGACGAGTAAGGTGCCATAGGTCATTGTTGTTCACTCAGCTATGCCGTTGGAGTTGATGGACTCACTTTATCTTCCAAGCCTTGCACTGTTATCTTATTTAGATGGACTTAAGCCATATTATTGTAATAAGTTCTCTTTTGAGACATTCGATGTAATAAGTGTGTGATTGAAACTCTGTTATAAATCCTCAAGTACTGTACGTGTCGGCATTACCGATCCAGGGATGACAATGATGCACAGAGACTGGACTGTTTGAGGTCTGGTCGCTACACACCCTTTCCTCTTCAAGGGAAAAAACAACGCAAGCTCAAGAAGTAGCAGGGTCAATAGGGATGTCCACGGTTCTGCTATTGATCATTGATCGGAAGGAGTTCCGGGTCATGTCTATACTTCACCGAACCTATAGGGTCACACGCTAAAGGGTCATGTACTTGCTAGGTACTAGGAGGTTAGAAGCTTGACATATATTCACTGGAAAAGTTTTGGCAACATCGAAAAAGTTTCTAAGAGAAAAATAGAAGTGTTTCGGAGTAACTAGAAAAGTTTTGAGAAAACCACAAAAACCATCAGCCCTGAAAAGTTTGGGGAGTGTGTTTGATTTTTTTTGGAGGGTTCCAAAAAGGTTCCGTGACCTCTTGGAATTCTTTGGGAGGCCCCAAGGGGTAGCAAACACAAATTACCAAGTGTTGGGAGGATCCCCCTATGGGGGCAATCCTCCATGTCGTGTTGCTAGAGGAAGGGGGCCTCTTGGGGAGGGGCCAAACCCCCTTTTTGTGGGATAATATTTGGTACGCCCCCACCTTTGAGGACAAACCCCATTCTTGTGGGACATTCTTGGTGGCGGGGGGGTTGGGTTGCTTCCTTCAACCTCACCCTCGCCTCTCCATCTATAAATAGAGGAGGAGGGTAGCCACAATTCACACACATGTTGAATATTTGATCTCTCAACACAATGGCATGCAATGATATGCCTTCCTCTCTCTCGCCCCTCACGAAATAGTTTTGTTCGGCCACAAGGCTGCCTAGTCTCCGGTAGCGATTAGTTCTGGGCAGAAAAGTGTTGCTAGACCAGTAACAATGTATGTGTGCAACCCGGTGGAGAGATCATGCTTCGATCTTCTGTTTGAACGAGGACAAATTCACGCAGTTGGGATGTTGTAAAATCCTAGCAGTGAGAATTTGCATCAACAATCTTTAGCAACTCTTCTACACTGCTGCCCCGAATTGGTAATGATCAGATCAAGCCTTGTATGCATCTTCATAGTGGTCATGTGCGTGTATATAGTGTGGATTGTTTTTTTACTTTCAGCTATGTTATCATTTAATTCCAGCATGTATTTTCTTATTCTGATGTGCCTTCTTGGGTTGGCCATCTGTCGGTGTACTCATGATACCCCAGTTTTTAATATGTCGACAACACTATGTTTAATTTTGTGGAGAAAATAAATTTTAGAATTGCAGACCATTTCATCAAGGACACTGTTTTGCCTTTGTTGATCCATTTGGTGTTTGCTAGCAGCTGGTTAGCATTATGTAATAGATCCTCTTAGTGCCATGTATGTTGAGAAGAATGTTGCCTTTTTTTTTATTCATGATCATTTGTTCTTTATTATGTAGTCTCATTTTTGTTGTTTCTTAATTTGAAGGTGCCAGAGCTTATTCCTTGTGTTCCTGATTGAGATTATTATGTTGAGAGAAAGACCATTATTGCTCCTCCTCCTAATCGTGATGAGCCTCATGATGGTGATGGTCGTTGTGTTGTTGGTGGTGTATCTAGTGCATGTTGATTAGCATCTATGTAGCTTTCTGTTGGAAAATTAGTGGTTGGTGTTGTGTTCCTATTTTTGATATCGCTAGTTAGTGTTTTGTTTTAAGTTTGTATGAACATATGTAGCAATTTATGTACTTATGCTTGTGTTGTTGATTTGTAATGAATTTTAGTTTCATCAACTTGGTTTTTGTGTGCACTTTGGTTTAACTCCGTTGATGAATAATTAATTTTGTAAGTACCTTTGAAGTTTATGTGTTTCCAGATCAGATCTTCTATACTTGTGAGTTTCTTTTTTTTTTAATTTCTATTTTTCATTTTTTGTTTATGTTTTTTCCTTTTTGATTCTAATTTATGCATTTATTATTTTTATTTTTATTTCTTAAAGGCATTTAAGTCATTGTGTTGTTTGTCTACCTTTGCAATGGAAGGTATTTGCTTTTAGTAGCCCAATGTAGTTATTGAAGTTTATGCATGTATCTTTTTAGTATTTTCAATTATTCAGCTAAAACTAAACAACTTTATATTGGATTTCAAATAAAGCACTGCTTAGTACTTTAATTTAATTTTAAGCATTAGTATCACACTCTAGTATCTATATAAATTAATAAAAGATTATACTTCTATTACACTTGTCAATGTTGTTGTTCATTTGCTAGTAATGTTCCCAAGGTTGTCTTCACGTGTTAGGTCTCATTTGATTGTCTTTATTCTTTTTCTACATAGCCTTTGCTTGTCCAGTAGCTTGCTTTGTATCCTTGTTCACCACCTTTTGCACTCTCTCCCCCGAAAAAGAATGAAATAAAATATTTTATTATCTGTAAATAAAAAATCATAAGCAAAAGTGAAGTAATGATGGAGTGTATGATTTCATTTTTTCTTGTACATGTTTCATTCCTTTCCTTGATATATGTGCATGTTTGTATATTATTTCCTTTTAGACCACTCCCTTAGCATGTTACTGTTTTTCATATTGTTTCTTCTACTAATCCTTTCCGCCTCCCTATTTTCTTTGTCCTGCCCTTAGATTTTATATACCAGGATCAAAGATTATTGTCCTTTCGAATTGTACCTCAGCCTGCCTTGAGATTTTGTTAATTGATATTCCACAAGCTTCATGGTAAGGTATGGCTAGCACCAACGTTTCTATCATGTCAATCTCAACATCAAGGACATCATATCTTTGTGTTCTTTGTAGTTTCTGATGCTAGTTCTATCAACCTTGTTGGCAATGAAAAGAACCTTGAGTGTGCACTTGATTGTCCCTTTTTATAGATTCATATTTGCATTGATTTTCATTCTTTTCTTTTCGTCTCCATATATCAAAAGTACTTGACTGACAATTCATCAATGTTGAGAACCTGTAGTACCTCTAGTACATGGTAGCGTAGCTTACCATCTTTCTAAAATATGTTTTGTTCTTCACACTCAAGCATCACTAGGAAGGTTCTAGGGTTCTAATAATATTGGGAATGTTGTGGTGCCTTGTATACATTGTATGCCTTGAACCTTTTGATTTCATTCACGTGGAATTTGGTTGCTTTCATCAATTCGTCTTGGAACTTATAGAATATGATTCAATGCAAATTCTTAGATTCACCGAATGTTGGGGAACATTACATGGGAAGCAAAAAAAATCCTACGCTCACCAAGATCAATCTAGGAGATGAACGTCTACGAGAGAAGAGATGGCATCTACATACCATTGTAGATCGCTAAGCGGAAGCGTTAGGAAACACGGTTGATGTAGTCGAATGTCTTCGCGATCCAATCACGATCCAATCATCCACATATAATACTAGAAACGCTATAGAGCTCCCACTCACTTTATTATAAATACAAGCTTCTCCATAAACTTGTATAAACCCAAACGCTTTGATCACCTCGTCAAAGCGAATATTCCAACTCTGAGATGCTTGCACCAGCCCATAAATGGATCGCTGGAGCTTGCACACCTTGTCAGCATTCTCTGGACCAACAAAACCTTCCGGTTTTATCATATACATTTCTTCCTTAAGGAAACTGTTAAGGAACATTGTTTTGACATCCATCTGCCATATTTCATAATCGAAAATGCGCCTATTGTCAACATAATTCTAATGGTCTTAAGCAACGCTACGGGTGAGAAAGTCTCATCGTAGTGAACTCCTTGAACTTGTGAAAACCACTTCACCGCAAGTCGAGCTTTATAGAAGGTGATATTATCATCCGTGTCCGTCTTCTTCTTGAAGATCGACTTATTCTTGATGGCCTTTCGCCCTTCAGGTAATACTTCCAAAGTCCATACTTTGTTTTCATACATCGATCCCATCTCGGATTTCATGGCCTCTAACCATTTGTCGGAATCCAGGCCCACCATCGCTTATCTATAGCTCGTAGGTTCATCATTGTTGTTGTTAAACAACATGACCTCCAAGACAGGGTTACCGTACCACTTAGGAGCAATACGTATCATTGTCGACCTGCGATGTTCGATAGCAACTTGATCGAAAGCTTCATGATCACTATCATTAGCTTCTTCTTCAACTGACGTAGGTGTCAAAGAAACATCTTTCTGCGCTGCACTACTCACTGGTTGAAGTAAAGGTTCAACAACCTCATCAAGTTCTATCTTCCTCCCACTCAATTCTTTCAAGAGAAACTCTTTCTCGAGAAAGGATCCGTTCTTAGCGACAAACACTTTGCCCTTGGATCTGAGATAGAAGGTATACCCAATTGTCTCCTTTGGGTATCCTATGAAGAGGCATTTGTCCGCTTTGGGTTTGAGCCTTTCCGGCTGAAGCCTTTTGATATAAGCATCGCATCCCCAAACCTTAAGGAACGAAAACTTAGGTTTCTTGCCAAACCACACACTGGTACGCGTCGGTGCAATACAAATGGTTTTAAACCCCTTTCCGTGATGGCATTTGGAACCGTCGCCAAGTGACTGTGTGCGATAGGGGGGGACCTTCCCACACGACCCAAAAACCATCGGGGATATGTCCTCCTGGCACACACGCTCGACAAAATGAGATCATGTGTGACCGGCGAGCAAGCAAATACGGTTATACGTATAGCAGTGCTCAAAAAATACAATTATACAGGCAAAATCATTTCTGGTCGTAAGTACATCCCACACAGTCAGTCCCCGCTAAACGTTTCCGTTTGTATATACATCCCACATAGTCGCTGCAAGGAAACCGTTTCCATTCGTAGGTACATCACACACAATTTCCCCCGTTAAATCATTTGTGATGGCGTTCCCAACACACACAATATTAATAATTTTATCGTTTGCATTATTGAATGCATCACACACGTTGCGTAGAAGAAACTGTTTGGCAAAGGCTATCTGTCACACACAACTTTTATGCGGTAAATGTTTGTGCAAGGTGGCCTAACGCAAACAGTTTTGAAGAGAATGTCGTGTGTGATTGTTCATCGATCCAACACGGTTTATTCCTAGAAACTGTGTGCGTTGCCTTAGTTCATCGCCCACGGTATTTTCTCAATAACCGTTTGCAATAGAAAAAACCAATTAGCAGGCTAATTCGCCATTATCAGGCTAATTGCCCTATTATTAATAATCCATTTATTAATCTAATTGACATTCATATTAAACACATAATATATTTCATTCCCATATTAAGGAAGCAGGATTTCATAATTGAAATACATCAGAGTACAACATGATATAGCTTCAGCACTCAGCTACCCCATTACACAACTGCACCAGCACCAAGTTTCACATGCAACATCTAGAACCTTTCGAAATTAGCATCATAGACGGTATATAGACAGATGCATCTCATCGGGAAAATAGCTGAAGCGTAAGGCGAATATTGAGCCTTCATTGATGTTGAAGGTCTTTGCAACTTTAGGCCAGTGCCTGTGGATGATTGACCGTCCATCCTTTGTCCTCTTCAGGAACACTTCAATATTGAACCGTGGGTGTTGTATGAATACCTTCCTCGCCTCCTATCCATACATGTGGTTTGAGAGGTAATCATTAGTGAACTGTTTTGGAAAGGCTGAAAACAAGGATGTGCATAAGTATCTTCTCTATATTGGAAATGGGGCAAAGGAATAAAAAAGACAAGGTATGATAGTTAGTACCATCCTGTAGTGAACTGATGTCTTCTTCATTGTGTAGACAAATATCTTGTTGTTTTTTGTTGCCAATTTCTTTATCCTAACAATCTTTTTGAGTTCCTTGACTTGATTGATATTCATAGACAACTCATTTCCCCATATGCAAAAAGGGTAGAACAGTGGGTCAAAACCTCTGACAGCAGGACCTACATGTGCAAGACCAAATTGTTAAAACCTAAGTATTAGAATGGTTCCTGCAATTACAGAATAATGTGCTATAGATAATGGACCATGCATGTGCTAACCTTGATTGTAAACCTCAGTGCTTCCCATTATATTGTTTCCCTGCAACACATATAAGGTAGTTAGTCATCAGGTTAAGTAAGGGTTTGCATGCTATCAGTAAAATATGTTGATGAAAAATAAGCACATTGCATATTCATCAGATTAATTCAAGCCACATGGAAAACCCATTTATCCAAACCGAGCATCATTAAGAACTAGGAAATATAGAAATTGTATATGTTTCCCATGTATTAAGTGCAGCTAAATTCGATTATTCCCCATATGCACAACGATATAAAATTATACCCACCACAATTGCACATTGCATTGCAGAATTGAACCAAGAAGTTAACTAAACACCACAACAAATGAACCAAACATTAACTGAGCACCACATTGCACAATATAACATACTCCTAATAGACGATCAGACAGTTAACCAAACCAAGCATGCTTAACAACTTGGAAATATAGCAATTGTATTTGTTTCTCATGTATTTAGTATAGCCAACTTCAATTTATTTCACACATGGTATACAATAACAGAATGCACCCACAACAATTGAACATCGCATTGCAGAATGGAACCAAACAGTTAACTAAACACCACAACAAATGAACCAAATGTTAACTGAGCACCACATTGCACAATGTATAACATACTAGAAGATCAAACAATTAACCAAACCAAGCATGCTTGACAACTTGGAAATATAACAACTGGATTTGTTTCTCATGTATTTTGTAAAGAAAAAATTGATTTATTTCTCACATGGAAGACAATACAAAATTACACCCTGAAGAATTGAACATCACATTTGTAGAATTGAACCAAACAATTAACTGAACACGACAACTAATTAACCAAACAGTTAATAAGTGAGCATCACATTACACGACATATAGAACATATACACTAGAGCAACATATTGCATGGTAAAAGTAGATATCACAATTCACTAGAATTTGTTAAGGAAAGGCAGGAGTGGCACACGCAACGGGTAAACCGAGCATGCTTAACAGGCGTAGCTAGCAAATGGCAAGCTGCTCCTCCAAGATCTGGGGGTCGGCACAAATGGCAGCCATCGCAACCTCATCCATGCGTGCGGCCGTGATTTGCTTCTCCGCTGCCAAATGCTCCTTGAGATCCTGGCTATACTGCGTGCACCATGGCTTAGGGCGGCGCTTATTTGGTGGAGGGGTCGGTGATTTGGGTGGAAGGTGTCGCGCTCGCGCCGGCGGTCGAGGCATGCAGGTTGTGGAAGGAGGAGGAGGATAGGGGTCAGGTGTGGATTACCTGCCTGGATAGGCGAGGCCGAGTAGCGTGAAGGAGGGTCGCCGGCGAGGGGGGCGGCGCTGCAAGCAAGGAGTGAAGGTTTCAACTTGGAAAGGAAGGCGGAAATAGGAGAAATGTGGCTTTTGGTAAGGGGGGGGGGGGGTAGATACTTCCGCGGAAGCTGAAAATTTGTAATCGCTTCAGCAAAAAAACTAGCGCGCAAAGTGTCATCAGACATGGTCCCTTATTCAGAACTGTGTGCGATATGTGAACATCACAAACGATTCAGATAGCTTAACCCGTGTGCAATAAGTTTGAACGTCAAAATTTTTGGTTCCAATTTCCCTGGTTACAGTGCTCATCCACGTCATCGCATAATTTGGGTACACAAAGGAGACTACAGCACACCCACACTTCATAAGCGGGCAATTTTAGCAATTAAACAGAGCTAGCTGGCCTAAACATTACTCTAACAAATTAAAGAACGACTCTCTTAATTAAACAAAACAAAGAGTACTACTACGGCTGGTGCTCGTCGATCTCCGCCACCTCCATGTCCAGCTCGCGCCCGACGGTCGACTGGGGAAGGGGTCCATGGCCCATCGCACCATACTCGGCAAGCATCTCGCCATCCGCGTCCGCCATCTCTTTGGAAAAGGCCGCCACGAGCTGGGCATGGGCGGCTGCCATCTAGGCTTTGATGGGATCCGTCGTGGCAAGGTATGCCACACAGGAACGGACGGCTACTCGAACGCTGTCGGTGATTGCCAACTCTTCGGTCGTGGGTTGCCGACCGTTGTCGGAGAAGCTTCTTCCGATTTGTGTGGTGACTGCCACGAGCTGGACATGGGCGGCCTCGACATGGTCCTGGGCGGCCTCCATCAGGGCTAAGGTCGCCGCTGCGGAACGGACAGTTGCTGTGCCGCTCTCGCCAGTTGCTATCCCCGAGGCAGATGTTACTGCTGCCGCCTGAGAAGCAACAGTGGCCGTTTGGGCTGCCTTGGCCGCCCAGTCACAGATTTTGGTCGCCCTCACGAAGCTTGTTAGCACGCGCCTGGCAGCTGCCGCCGCGCTCTCGCCAGAGTGGGCCATCGAAGTTGCCCTTGGGACACGGGTCCACGTCCCCATCTTTCACCGGCGATGATTGAACAATGAAATGATATTTGGGGAGCGAGCTAGTGTGCTTGACACGCTGTCTGTGGACTGTAGCAGACGAACCTTCTCGCGTAAGCCATAGGCGTACTATTCACCGACGGTGCTCCAGGATATTTTGTACTGCATCTCACACGGTTGGTGATAATAAGCTGTGTGGGATCTACTTGATTTTTCATCTTGATTTGAATTACATAATGAGGTCACAACTGCAAAGGATGGTGTTTGAATCGCTAGAACTTCTATCTGTAGTGAACATGCAACTATAGGTGTGTCGTCAAATTTTTTGGAATTATTCAGGGTTTGTTTGGGCATTTTTATATGGTAATTTGATTTTCTAGGCATTTCGGGTGCACAATTCAAATTTAAACTACATGCACATGCTCCGGTGCACCAAAATGGGTTGTAAAATGATATATGTGTCCATGGGTTGATGCTTACATCCCATTCAAGAAATGGGGATGAATTTCAAACACCACGGCACTGTGGCTCTCCGGCAAACATTGAGGTGCTTGCTTTTGTAATTCTAGTAAATACAAAACTCGTCTGAAATTCATGAACCTTGGCATGCTATCATGGAACGGCATCAAGAGGCCGGGGTAAAAAAATATTGTCCCATTTGGGCCAGGTTATGGTATAAGCTTCTCGCAGACCAGAGCTTCTCTCAAAACAAGCATGATGGTTTCGGTAGGGAACGTGCCACCTTGGGGGACGAAATGATATTTGTTGCATCTTCTTACTTTCAATAAATTTCTCGTGTCAACATAGAACAACATGAGTGTTTGCAATTTTTTTGGGATATTTCAGGGTTCACGTGGACATGATTATACATTAACTGAGTTTTCTATACATTCATGTGCATAATTCAAATTTGAACTACATGCACATGCTCCAGTGCATATAAACGGGTTGAAAAATCAAATGTGTGTCCTTGGTTGCAACCTTAGGTCCCATGCAAGAAATGTGAATGAATGTCAAACACGTTTGACACCGTTGCTCGGCCGCTAACATTGAGATACATGGTTTTAAAATTCCAATAAATCGAAAAATTGTCTGAAATTCATGAAACTTGGCATGCTATCATGGAACGGCAGCAACATGCAGTGGTAAAAATATTGTCCCATTTGGGGCAGGTTGGGATATAAGCTTCTCACAAACCAGAGCTGCTCGCAACAAACCTCATAGTTACGGTAGGGAACGTTTCACCTTTCTGGACGAAAGGCTATCCATTGCCTCTTCTTGATTTCAATTTTTGCTCTAGTGTCAACATATAGAACAACAGGAGTATTGTGTTATATTTTGAAATTTTTCGGGGTTCGTTAGGACATTTTTGTGCATTAATTGACCTTTCAATGCATTTATGTGCATAATTCAAATTTGAACTACGTGCACATGCTCGAATGCATATAAATTGGTTGAAAATTCAAATCTGTCTCCTTGGTTGCATGCTTAGGTCCCATGCAAGAAATGGGAATGAATGTCAAACACCCTGCCACCGTCACTTGGCCACAAACATTGAGATACCTAATTTTTAAATTCTAGTAAATCCAAACTCGTCTGTAAATCATGAAACATGGCCTGCTATCATGGAGCAGCATCAAGATGCCGTCGTAAAAATTTTGTCCCATTTGGGGCAGGTTTGGGTATAAGCTTCTCACAAACCAGAGCTTCTCACAACAAGCCTGATGGCTTCGGTACGGAACATTTCACCTTTCTGGACGAAACGATAGCTGTTGCCTCTTCATGATTTAATTTTTTTCTCTAGTGTCAACATAGAACAACATGAATGTTGTGTTAAATTTTGGAATTTTGGGGTTCGTTAGCACATTTCTTATGCATTAATTGAGTTTTCAATGCATTTATGTGCATAATTCTAATTTGAACTACATGCACATGCTCTAATGCATATAAATTGGTTGAAAATTCAAATATGTGTCCTTGCTTGCATGCTTAGGTCCCATGCGAGAAATGGGAATGAATGTCAAACACCCTGCCCCGTCACTCGGATGCAAACATTGAGATACCTGGTTTTTAAATTCTAGTAAATGCAAAACTCGTCTGAAATTCATGAAACCTGGCATGCTATCATGGAATGGCACCCGACAAGCAATGGTAATTTTTTTGTCCCATTTGGGGCAGGTTTGGGTATAAGCTTCACAAACCAGAGCTTCTCACAACAAGCTTGATGGTTTCGGTAGGGAACGTGCCACCTTTGATGTGATATCCTGGCTTATTAGGGATGATAGACTACTCATATCAATAAGGAATTCCTTCTTTTCCGGGAGCCCATTCGGACAGAACTCCAAAGTTAAGCGTGCTCAGCTTGGAGTAGTCTCAGGATGGGTGACCGACCGGGAAGTTGCTCCCGGGTGCGCATGAGTGAGGACAAAGTGCGCAGAAAAGACTAGTATTGATCTGTGGGGCAGTCTAGATCCCGCCAGAGTAATGCTGACCACCGGCGGGTGTGTCCGGTGTTACAAGTTGGTATCGAGCCGACCCTCGCGGTTACATGGATGGTTGCGACAGGTGCGCGGTCATGTTGTTCATGACGCGTCTGTGACCCGTCGTGGCACACGGCATGGCACATGTACCGGACTGGATGCATGACGGTTGTGCCAAGAGGGAACGTTTCGTGGCCCGACGAGGACGTCGGTTCCTCCGAGTGGGGTGTATGTGATATCCGGCTTATTAGGGATGATAGACTACTCATATCAATAAGGAATTCCTTCTTTTCCGGAGCCCATTCGACGAACTCCAAAGTTAAGCGTGCTCAGCTTGGAGTAGTCTCGGGATGGGTGACCGATCGAAGTTGCTCCAGTGCGCATGAGTGAGGACAAAGTGCGCAGAAAAGACTAGTATTGATCTGTGGGGCCAGTCTAGATCCCGCCAGGAGTAACGACCACCGGCGGGTGTGTCCGGGGTGTTACATTTGAGGACGAAACGATACCCATTGCCTGTTATTGGTTTCAAAAAAAATTCTAGAGTCAACATAGAACAACAGGAGTGTTGTGTTCAATTTTGGAATTTTTCAGGGTTAGTTTGGACATTTTTATATATTAACCGGGTTTTCTAGGCATTTTATGAGCATAATTCAAATTTGAATTACATGCACAAGCTCTAGTGCATATAAATTGGTTGAAAAAACAAATCTGTATCCTTGGGTGCATGCTTAGGTCCCATGCAATAAATGGGAATGAATTTTAAACACTAGCACTGTTGACTACTAGCAAAACGTTGAGATACTTTGTTTTTAAATTCTAGTAAATCCAAAACTCGTTTGAAATTCATGAAACTTGGAATGCTATCATGGAATGACACCCGACATGCTGTGGTAATTTTTGTTTCCATTTTGAGAGAATGCGCACTCGAATAACACTCAACAAAGGCATTTTGAAACAACTAGCTGCCACTCTAACATCGCAAACATTTTAGATAGAACACTCGTATGTACACTGACAGCTTCCCCAGTAAGCCAAGGGAAAATGTGCCGAGCAGGATTTGTTTAGCTCTTCATCACAAACGTTTAGATTGAACACCTGTATGTAAAGTGTGAGCTATGGTCTTCCGCAGTAAGCCAAGGGAAAATTCGCTGCGCAGCATTTGTGCATCTCTTCAATGCAAACGGTTCAGATTGAATAAGGCACACAAAGTGAGACTTTGGCGCTAAGCCAAGAGAAAATTTGGCAAGCAGGATTTCTACCTCCCTTCAACCCAAATGGTTTTTTCGGATGACCCGTGTGCAACCACGTACAGACAATTTGGTAAGATTTGCACGTGTCATAAGATTGACATTTGTTGATCTAGTAACATTGCCATTTGTCAATCCTTGTAACACTGCGATTTGTCAAAATATGCAACTAAAAATCACTAGCACTATCTAATTTTTGCAACTAAAATTCAGTAATGAAGCATAGATTTCATTCATAGATTAAGTAGCCGTGCTTAATTTATAAAAACAGTTGAACTTTACAGCTGAACCGACCAAACTTTTCCCCAATTGTTGCCAACCACGTACTGAAATAGCTAGTTCAACTATATATACTAGCTAATTTTAAGTACGTTGTACAGTTCCACCACATCTATAGTCAGATGAATTGAACAAAATAGCCCCTAAATACTACTACGGAGGGGCTTTGTACTACTTCCGGCAGCCTCTCCTCTGCCGAGCATGCTCAGTAAGAGGAAGAGGAGGAGGAGGCTACCGACGAACTGGAGAACTGCAATACGGTGCCTGCCGCTGCTGCATCTTCAGCGACGCTCACCTCGAACGCCCTCTGCTACTCCAGACGACCCCTCTCGAAGTGGTGGTTCTCCTCGTAGATCTCCTGATTCCCCGCCTCTGCGTAGGCGTGTGCCGCGGCCACGGCGGCGGTAAGGCTCTTTGCATGCTCGACGAGGTCCTCCTCCTCCTCTCGCAGGAACTCGGTGTAGCATGCAATGTCGCTGCCGCATGTGCGGGCCTCCACCTCCGTCTCCCTCTTGCGGGCGGCGGTGGAGGAGCGAGTGATGATCCGGGCGGTCGACGGTGCGCTAGAGGCCATGGCAGACAATGATGGGGTGGCGGCCATGACCACCACCTCCCACCTTCGGGCCGCAGTAGCGGAGCGGGTGATGGCCACAGTGGCCGACAGTGGGGTGATGGACACGGTGGCCGGCAGTGGGGTGATGGCCACGGCGGCGGAGCGGGTGATGGCCCTGGCTTTTGACGGAGCTGTGGCGTTAACGGCAGCCGGCAACAACTGC
Organism: Aegilops speltoides; assembly: GCA_021437245.1. Taxonomy (NCBI): domain Eukaryota; kingdom Viridiplantae; phylum Streptophyta; class Magnoliopsida; order Poales; family Poaceae; genus Aegilops; species Aegilops speltoides. The sequence goes on from CM038144.1 coordinate 400,630,568, forward strand.
CGACGGGCACCGACGACTGAGCGTGTGGTGTGTGTTTTGTGCACACCCAACTGGGACGCCGCGTGCCCTATATTACGCCGGGGACTGTGCCACTGCCGAGGTGTAGCCTCCCAGCTGGAGCTGTGCTTCGATGACGGTGTAGTGTCTGAGCGACGACGACGGTCCGGTGCCATTGCCGATTTTGGGAGAAGCACACGAGATTATTTCAAGCCACATGGAAAACCCATTTATCCAAACCAAGCATCATTAAGAACTAGGAAATATAGCAATTGTATATGTTTCCCATGTATTAAGTGCTGCCAAATTTGATTATTCCTCACATGCACAACAATACAAAATTCTACCCACGACAATTGGACATTGCATTGGAGAATTGAACCAAGCAGTTAACTAAACAAGACAACAAATGATCCAAACATTAACTGAGCACCACATTGCACAATATAACATACTCCTAATAGAAGATCAGACAGTTAACCAAACCAAGCATGCTTAACAACTTGGAAATATAGCAATTGTATTTGTTTCTCATGTATTTAGTATAGCCAAATTCAATTTATTTCTCACATGGTATACAATAACAGAATGCACCCACAAAAATTGAACACCGCATTGCAAATTGGAACCAAACAGTTAACTAAACACCAGAACAAATGAACGAAACGTTAACTGAGCACCACATTGCACAATGTATAACATACTAGAAGATCAAACTGTTAACCAAACCAAGCATGCTTGACAACTTGGAAATATAGCAATTGTATTTTTTTTCTCGTGTATTTTTGTAAAGAAAAATTTGATTTATTTCTCACATGGAAGACAATACAAAATTGCACCCTAAAGAATTGAACATCACATTTGCAGAATTGAACCAAATAGTTAACTGACACGACAACTAATTAACCAAACAGTTAATAAGTGAGCACCAGATTGCACGACATATAGAACCTATACACTAGACCAACAGATTGCATGGTAAAAGTAGATAGCACAATTCACTAGAATTTGTTAAGGAAAGGCAGGAGCAGCACACGCAACGGGTAAACCGAGCATGCTTAACCGGCGTAGCTAGCAAATGGCAAGGTGCTCCTCCAAGATCTGGGGGTCGGCACGAATGGCAGCCATCGGGACCTCATCCGCGCGTGCGGCCACGATTTGCTTCTCTGCTGCCAAATGCTCCTTGAGATCCTGGCTATACTGCGTGCACCATGGCTTAGGGCGGCGCTTATTTGGTGGAGGGGTCGGTGATTTGGGTGGAAGGTGTCACGCTCGCGCCGGTGGCCGGGGCATGTGGGATGTGGAAGGAGGAGGAGGATGGGGGTCGGGTGTGGATTACCTACCTGGATAGGCGAGGCCCAGCAGCGTGAAGGAGGGTCACTGGCGAGGGGGCGGCGCTGCAAGCAAGGAGTGAAGGTTTCAACTTGGACAGGAAGGCGAAAACAGGGGAAATGTGGCTTTTGGTAAGGGGGAGGGGCGGGGAGGTAGATATTTCCGCAGAAGCCGAAAATTTGGAATTGCTTCAGCGAAAAAACTGGCGTGCAAAGTGTCATCAGACACGGTCCCTTATTCAGAACTGTGTACGATATGTGAACATCACAAACGATTCAGATAGCATAACCCGTGTGCGATGAGTTTGAACGTAAAAATGTTTGGTTCCAATTTCCCTAGTTACAGTGCTCATCCACATCATTGCATAATTTGGGTACACAAAGGAGACTACAGCACACGCACACTTCTTAATCGGGAAAGTTCAACAATTAAACAAAGCTAGCTGGTCTAAACATTACTCTAACAAATTAAAGACCAGCACTCTTAACTAAACAAAACAAAGAGTACTACTAAGGCTGGTGCTCGTTGATCTCCGCCGCCTCCTCCATGTCCAGCTCGCGCCCGACAGTCGACTGGGGAAGGGGCTCCATGGCATCCATCGCACCATACTCTGCAAGCATCTCGCCATCCGCGTCCGTGATGTCGCTTGAAGCTACGTCGGTATTTCCCCAAAGAGGAAGGGGTGATGCAGCACAACGGCGGTAGGTATTTCCCTCAGATATGAAACCAAGGTTATCGAACGAGTAGGAGAACCAAGCAACACAATGTAAACAACCCCTGGACACAAATAATAACACCTTACAACCCGACGTGTTAAAGGGGTTGTCAATCCCTTTTGGGGTACGGCGCCTCAAGATAGTCAAAGGACGTGAGGTAAATTTGTAGATAGGATAAATAGATCGTGGAACAAATAAATTTCAGCAAGGTATTTTTGTATTTTTGGTTTAATAGATCTGAAAATAAACACAAGGAAAAAGTAGATTGCAAGGCAAATATATGAGAAAGAAGACCCGGGGGCCGTAAGTTTCACTAGTGGCTTCTCTCGAGAAAGATAGCAAACGGCGGGTGAACAAATTACTGTTGGGCAATTGATAGAACTTTAAATAGTTATGATGATATCCAGTCAATGATCATTACATAGGAATCACTTCCAAGATTAGTAGACCAACTCCTACCTGCATCTACTACTATTACTCCAGACATCGACCGCTATCCAACATGCATCTAGTGTATTAAGTTCATGGAAAAACGGAGTAATGCAATAAGAACGATGACATGATGTAGACAAAATCCGTTTATCTATTGCGGTAGATATGGGTCCCATCTTTTTATCCTTAGTAGCAATGATACATATGTGTGTTGGGGAATGTAGTAATTTCAAAAGTTTTCCTACATACACGCAAGATCATGGTGATGGCATAGCAACGAGAGGGGAGAGTGTTGTCCACGTACCCTTGTAGACCGTAAGCGGAAGCGTTATGACAACACGGTTGATGTAGTCGTACGTCTTCACGATCCGACCGATCCAAGCACCAAACGTACGGCACCTCTGAGTTCAGCACACGTTCATCTCGATGACGATCCCCGGACTCCGATCCACCAAAGGGTCGGGGATGAGTTCCGTCAGCACGACGGCGTGGTGTTGATAATGATGTTCTACCGACGCAGGGCTTCGCCTAAGCACCGCAATGATATGACCGAGGTGGAATATGGTGGAGGGGGGCACCGCACACGGCTAAGGAACGATCACGAAGATCAACTTGTGTCATGGGGTGCCCCCCTGCCCCCGCATATAAAGGAGCAAGGGGGGAGGAGGCCGGCCCTAGGAGGGGGCGCGCCAAGTATGGAGTCCTACTAGGACTCCCTAGTCCTAGTAGGATTCCACCTCCCTTGTTGCAGTAGGAGAAGGGGAAAGAGGGGGAGAGGAAGAAGGAAAGGGGGGCTGCGCCCCTTGTCCAATTCGATCCAGAGGGGGGGGGGGCGCAAGCCTACCTCCTTTTGGCCTCTCTCCTCTATTCCCGTATGGCCCAATAAGGCCCATATACTTCCCTGGCGAATTCCCGCAACTCTCCGGTACTCCGAAAAATACCCGAATCACTCGGAACCTTTCCGAACTCCGAATATAGTCGTCCAATATATCAATCTTTACATCTCGACCATTTTGAGACTCCTCGTCATGTCCCCGATCTCATCCGGGACTCCGAACTCCTTTGGTACATCAAAACTCATAAACTCATAATAAAAATGTCATCGTAACATTAAGCGTGCGGACCCTACGGGTTCGAGAACTATGTAGACATGACCTAGAACTATTCTCGGTCAATAACCAATAGCAGAACCTAGATGCTCATATTGGCTCCTACATATTCTACGAAGATCTTTATCGGTCAAACTGCATAACAACATACTTTGTTCCCTTTGTCATCGGTATGTTACTTGCCCGAGATTTGATCGTCGGTATCCAATACCTAGTTCAATCTCGTTACCGGCAAGTCTCTTTACTCGTTACGTAATGCATCATTCCGTAACTAACTCATTAGCTACATTGCTTGCAAGGCTTATAGTGATGTGCATTACCAAGAGGGCCCAGAGATACCTCTCCGATAATCGGAGTGACAAAACCTAATCTCGAAATACGCCAACCCAACATGTACCTTTGGAGACACCTGTAGTACTCCTTTATAATCACTCAGTTACGTTGTGACATTTGGTAGCACCCAAAGTGTTCCTCCGGTAAACGGGAGTTGCATAATCTCGTAGTTACAGGAACATGTATAAGTCATGAAGAAAGCAATAGCAATATACTAAACGATCAAGTGCTAGGCTAACGGAGTGGGTCATGTCAATCACATCATTCTCCTAATGATGTGATCCCGTTAATCAAATGACAACACATGTCTATGGTTAGGAAACATAACCATCATTTATTAATGAGCTAGTCAAGTATAGGCATACTAGTGACGTTATGTTGGTCTATGTATTCACACATGTATCATGTTTCCGGTTAATACAATTCTAGCATGAATAATAAACATTTATCATGATATGAGAAAATAAATAATAACTTTATTATTGCCTCTAGGGCATATTTCCTTCAGTCTCCCACTTGCACTAGAGTCAATAATCTAGTTCACATCGCCATGTGATTTAATACCAATATTCATATCTGTATATGATTAACACCCATAGTTCACATCTTCATGTGACCAACACCCAAAGGGTTTACTAGAGTCAATAATCTAGTTCACATCGCTATGTGATTAACACCCAAAGAGTACAAAGGTATGATCATGTTTTGCTCGTGAGAGAAGTTTAGTCAACGGGTCTGTCACATTCAGAGCCGTATGTATTTTGCAAATATTCTATGTCTACAATGCTCTGCACGGAGCTACTCTAGCTAATTGCTCCCACTTTCAATATTTATCCAGATTAAAACTTAGAGTCATCTGGATCAGTGCCAAAACTTGTATCGACGAAACCCTTTACGATGAACCTTTTTGTCACCTCCATAATCGAGAAACATATCCTTATTCCACTAAGGATAATTTTGACCAATGTCCAGTGATCTACTCCTAGATCACTATTGTACTCCCTTGCCTAACCAGGGCAGAGTATACAATAGGTCTGGTCCATAGCATGGCATACTTTTATAGAACCTATGACTGATGCATAGGGAATGACTTTCATTATCTTTCTATTTTCTGCCGTGGTTGGGATTTGAGTCTTACTCAATTTCATACCTTTGCAACACAGGCAAGAACTCTTTCTTTGACTGTTCCATTTTGAACTACTTCAAAAACTTGTCAAGGTATGTACTCATTGAAAATCTTATCAAGCGTCTTGATCTATCTCAATAGATCTTGATGCTCAATATGTAAGTAGCTTTACTGAGGTCTTTCTTTTAAAGAACTCCTTTCAAACACTCCTTTATGCTTTGCAGAATAATTCTACACTATTTTCGATCAACAATATGTCATTCACATATACTTATCAGAAAAGCTGTAGTGCTCCCACTCACTTTCTTGTAAATACAGGCTTCACCGTAAGTCTGTACAAAACTATATGCTTTGATCAACTTATCACAGCGTATATTCCAACTCTGAGATGCTTGCACCAGTCCGTAGATGGATCACTGGAGCTTGCACATTTTGTTAGCACCTTTAGGATTGACAAAACCTTCTGGTTGCATCATATACAACTCTTCTTTAAGAAAACCATTAAGGAATGCAGTTTTGACATCCATTTGCCAGATTTCATAAAATGTGGCAATTGCTAACATGATTCGGACAGACTTAAGCATTGCTACAGTTGAGAAAATCTCATTGTAGTCAACACCTTGAACTGGTCAAATCCCTTTTTGCGACAAGCTGAGCTTTGTAGATAGTAACACTACTATCAACGTCCGTCTTCCTCTTGAAGATCCATTTATTTTCTATGGTTTTCCGATCATCGGGCAAGTCCACCAAAGTCCACACTTTGTTCTCATACATGGATCCTATCTCAGATTTCATGGCCTCCAGCCATTTTCGGAATCTGGGCTCATCATCGCTTCCTCATAGTTCGTAGGTTTATCATGGTCTAGTAACATGACTTTCAGAACAGGATTACCGTACCACTCTGGTGCGGACCATACTCTGGAAGACCTACGAGGTTCTGTAGTAACTTGATCTGAAGTTTCATGATCATCATCATTAGCTTCCTCACTAATTGGTGTAGGAATCACTGGAACTAATTTCAGTGATGAACTATTTTCCAATTCGGGAGAAGGTACAGTTACCTCATCAAGTTCTACTTTCCTCCCACTTAGTTCCTTCGAGAGAAACTCCTTATCTAGAAAGGATCCATTTTTAGCAACGAATATCTTGCCTTCGGATCTGTGATAGAAGGTGTACCCATTAGTTTCCTTTGGGTATTCTATGAAGACACACTTCTCCGATTTGGGTTTGAGCTTATCAGGATGAAACTTTTTCACATAAGCATCGCAACCCCAAACTTTAAGAAACGACAACTTGGGTTTCTTGCCAAACCACCGTTCATAAGGTGACATCTCAACGGAATTAGATGGTGCCCTATTTAACGTGAATGGAACTGTCTCTAATGCATAACCCCAAAATGATATGGTAAATCGGTAAGAGACATCATTGATCGCACCATATCAAATAAAGTGCGGTTACGACGTTCGGACACACCATAACGTTGTGGTGTTCCAGGTGGCGTGAGCTGTGAAACTATTCCACATTGTTTTAATTGAAGACCAAACTCGTAACTCAAATATTCATCTCCACGATCAGATCGCAGAAACTTTATTTTCTTGTTACGATGATTTTCCACTTCACTATGAAATTCTTTGAACCTTTCAACTATTTCAGACTTATGTTTCATCAAGTAGATATACCCATATCTGCTCAAATCATCTGTGAAGGTCAGAAAATAATGATACACGCCGCGAGCCTTAACACTCATCGGATCGCATACATCGGTATGTATTATTTCCAATAAGTCAGTAGCTCGTTCCATTGTTCCGGGGAATGGAGTTTTAGTCATCTTGCCCAAAAGGCACGGTTCGCAAGCATCAAATGATTCATAACCAAGTGATTCCGAAAATCCATCTTTATGGAGTTTCTTCATGCGCTTTACACCGATATGACCCAAACGGCAGTGCCACAAATAAGTTGCACTATCATTATTAACTTTGCATCTTTTGGCATCAATATTATGAATATGTGTATCACTATGATCGAGATCCAACAAACTATTTTCATTGGGTGTATGACCATTTGAAGGTTTTATTCATGTAAACAGAACAACAATTATTCTCTGACTTTAAATGAATAACCGTATTGCAATAAACATGATCAAATCATGTTCATGCTCAACGCAAAGGCCAAATAACATTTATTTAGGTTTAACACTAATCCCGAAAGTATAGGGAGTGTGCGATGATGATCATATCAATCTTGGAACTACTTCCAACACTCATCGTCACTTCCCCTTCAACTAGTCTTTGTTTATTCTATAACTCCTATTTCGAGTTACTAATCTTAGCAACCGAACAAGTATCAAATACTCAGGGGCTACTATAAACACTAGTAAGGCACACATCAATAACCTGTATATCAAATATACCCTTGTTCACTTTGCCATCCTTCTTATCCACCAAATATTCAGGGCATTTCTGCTTCTAGTGACCATTTCCATTGCAGTGTAAGCACTTAGTTTCAGGCTTTGGTCCAGCTTTGGTCTTCTTCACGGGAGTGACAACTTGCTTGTCATTCTACTTGAAGTTCCCTTTCTTTCCCTTTGCCCTTTTCTTGAAACTAGTGGTCTTGTCAATCATCAACACTTGATGCTCTTTCTTGATTTCTACCTTCGTCGATTTCAACACCACGAAGAGCTCGGGAATCATTTTCGTCATCCCTTGCATACTATAGTTCATCACGAAGTTCTAGTAACTTAGTGATGGTGACTAGAGAATTCTGTCAATCACTATCTTATCTGGAAGATTAACTCCCACTTGATTCAAGCGATTGAAGTACACAGACAATCTGAGCACATGCTCACTAGTTGAGCGATTCTCCTCCATCTTTTAGCTATAGAACTTGTTGGAGACTTCATATCTCTCAACTTGGGTATTTGCTTGAAATATCAACTTCAATTTCTGGAACATCTCATATGGTCCATGACATTCAAAATGTCCTTGAAGTCCCTATTCTAAGCCGTTAAGCATGGTGCACTAAACTATCAAGTAGTCATCATATTGAGCTAGCCAAACGTTCATAACGTCTGCATCTGCTCCTGCAATAGGTCTGTCACCTAGCGGTGCATTAGGGACATAATTCTTCTGTGCAGCAATGAGGATAAACCTCAGATCACGGATCCAATCCGCATCATTGCTAGTAACATCTTTCAACACAATTTTCTATAGGGACATATCAAAATAAACATATGAAAGCAACAATGCAAGCTATTGATCTACAACATAATTTGCAAAATACTACCAGGACTAAGTTCATGATAAATTTAAGTTCAATTAATCATATTACTTAAGAACTCCCACTTAGACAGACATCTCTCTAGTCATCTAAGTGATTACGTGATCCATATCAACTACACCATGTCCGATCGTCACGTGAGATGGAGTAGTTTCAACGGTGAACATCAATATGTTGATCATATCTACTATATGATTCACGCTCGACCTTTCGGTCTCCGTGTTCCGAGGCCATATCTGTTATATGCTAGGCTCGTCAAGTTTAACCTGAGTATTCTGCGTGTGCAACTGTTTTGCACTCGTTGTATTTGAACGTAGAGCCTATCACACCCGATCATCACGTGGTGTCTCAGCACGAAGAAATTTCGCAACGGTGCATACTCAGGGAGAACACTTCTTGATAATTTTTAGTGAGAGATCATCTTAAAGTGCTACCGTCAATCAAAGCAAGATAAGATGCATAAAGGATAAACATCACATGCAATCAATATAAGTGATATGATATGGCTATCATCATCTTGTGCTTGTGATCTCCATCTTCGAAGCACCATCGTGATCACCATCATCACCGGCGCGACACCTTGATCTCCATCGTAGCATCGTTGTCGTTACGCCATCTATTGCTTCTACGACTATCGCTACCGCTTAGTGATAAAGTAAAGCAATTACAGGGCATTTGCATTTCATACAATAAAGCGACAACCATATGGCTCCTGCCAGTTGCCGATAACTTCGGTTACAAAACATGATCATCTCATACAATAAAATATAGCATCACATCTTGACCATATCACATCACAACATGCCCTGCAAAAACAAGTTAGACGTCCTCTACTTTGTTGTTGCAAATTTTACGTGGCTGCTACGGGCTGAGTAAGAACCGTTCTTACCTACGCATCAAAACCACAACGATAGTTCGTCAAGTTAGTGCTGTTTTAACCTTCGCAAGGACCGGGCGTAGCCACACTCGATTCAGCTAAAGTGAGAGAGACAGACACCCGCCAGCCACCTTTAAGCACGAGTGCTCGTAACGGTGAAACCAGTCTCGCGTAAGCGTACGCATAATATCGGTCCGGGCCGCTTCATCTCACAATACCGCTGAGCCAAAGTATGACATGCTGGTAAGCAGTATGACTTGTATCGCCCACAACTCACTTGTGTTCTACTCGTGCATATGACATCTACGCATAAAACCAGGCTCTGATACCACTGTTGGGGAACGTAGTAATTTCAAAAAACTTCCTACATACACGCAAGATCATGGTGATGGCATAGCAACGAGAAGGGAGAGTGTTGTCCACGTACCCTTGTAGACCGTAAGCGGAAGCGTTATGACAACGCGGTTGATGTAGTCGTACGTCTTCACGATCCGACCGATCCAAGCACCGAACATACGTCACCTCCGAGTTCAGCACACGTTCAGCTCGATGACGATCCTCGGACTCCGATCCAGCAAAGTGTCGGGGATGAGTTCCGTCAGCACGACGGCGTGGTGACGATGATGATGTTCTACCGACGCAGGGCTTCGCCTAAGCACCGCAATGATATGACCGAGGTGGAATATGGTGGAGGGGGGCACCGCACACGGCTAAGGAACGATCAGGAAGATCAACTTGTGTCATGGGGTGCCCCCTGCCCCCGTATATAAGGGAGCAAGGGGGGGAGGAGGCCGGTCCTAGGAGGGGGCGCGCCAAGTGTGGAGTCCTACTAGGACTCCTTAGTCCTAGTAGGATTCCACCTCCCTTGTTGGAGTAGGAGAAGGGGAAAGAGGGGGAGAGGAAGAAGGAAGGGGGGCTGCGCCCCTTGTCCAATTCGGACCAGAGGGGGGGGGCGCAGGCCTCCTTCCTTTTGGCCTCTCTCCTCAATTCCCGTATGGCCCAATAAGGCCCATATACTTCCCGGCGAATTCCCGTAACTCTCCGGTACTCCAAAAAATACCCGAATCACTCGGAACCTTTCCGAACTCCGAATATAGTCGTCCAATATATCGATCTTTATGTCTCGACCATTTTGAGACTCCTCGTGATGTCCCCGATCTCATCCGGGACTCCGAACTCCTTCGGTACATCAAAACTCATAAACTCATAATAAAACTGTCATCATAACGTTAAGCGTGCAGACCCTACGGGTTCGAGAACTATGTAGACATGACCTAGAACTATTCTTGGTCAATAACCAATAGCGGAACCTGGATGCTCATATTGGCTCCTACATATTCTACGAAGATCTTTATCGGTCAAACCGCATAACAACATACTTTGTTCCCTTTGTCATCGGTATGTTACTTGCCCGAGATTTGATCGTCGGTATCCAATACCTAGTTCAATCTCGTTACCGGCAAGTCTCTTTACTCATTACGTAATGCATCATTCCGTAACTAACTCATTAGCTACATTGCTTGCAAGGCTTATAGTGATGTGCATTACCGAGAGGGCCCAGAGATACCTCTCCGACAATCAAGTGACAAAACCTAATCTCAAATACGCCAACCCAACATGTACCTTTGGAGACACCTGTAGTACTCCTTTATAATCACCCAGTTACGTTGTGACGTTTGGTAGCACCCAAAGTGTTCCTCCGGTAAACGGGAGTTGCATAATCTCATAGTTACAGGAACATGTATAAGTCATGAAGAAAGCAATAGCAATAAACTAAACGATCAAGTGCTAGGCTAACGGAATGGGTCATGTCAATCACATCATTCTCCAAATGATGTGATCCCGTTAATAAAATGACAACACATGTCTATGATTAGGAAACATAACCATCATTTATTAATGAGCTAGTCAAGTAGAGGCATACTAGTGACGTTATACTAGTGACATCATGTTTCCGATTAATACAATTCTAGCATGAATAATAAACATTTATCATGATATGAGGAAATAAATAATAACTTTATTATTGCCTCTAGGGCATATTTCCTTCAATGTGTCGGTTCCCTTTCTGTCACTGGGATCAAGCACCGTAAGACCGAACCTACTACCGGGCACCTCTTCCCATTGCAAGATAAATAGATTAAGTTGGCAAAACAAAACCCAAATATCGGAGAAGAAATACAAGGCTATAAGCAATCATGCATATAAGAGGTCAAGGAAACTCAAATAACTTCCATGTATATAAAAAGATATAACTGATCATAAACTCGAAGTTCATTAGATCCCAACAAACACACCGCCAAAAGACTTACATCATATGGATCTCCAAGAGACCATTGTATTTATAATCAAGAGAGAGAGAGAGAGAGAGAGAGAGAGAGAAAGCCATCTAGCTACTAACTATGAACCCGAAGGTCTACAAAGAACTACTCATGCATCATCGGAGAGGCACCAATGGAAGTGGTGAACCCCTCTGTGATGGTGTCTAGATTGGATCTGGTGGTTCTTGACTCTGCGGCGGCTCGATGATATTTCGTCGACTCCCCTAGGGTTTCTGGAATATTGGGTATTTATAGAGCAAAGAGGCGGTCCAGGGGGTACCCGTGGTGGCACAACCCACCAGGGCGTGCCTGGGCCTCCTGGCGCGCCCTGGTGGGTTGTTCCCTCCTTGGGACTCCCCCCAGGTGCAACTAGGGCCCATCTTCTTTCTTTTGGCCCATAAAAAAGAATCGTAAATTGGTGTGGCATTTGGACTCCGTCTGATATTGATTTCCTGCGATGTAAAAAACATGCAGAAAACAGCAACTGACACATGGCACTATGTCAATAGGTTAGTACCAAAAATTGATATAAAATAACTATAAAATGATTATAAAACATCCAAGATTGATAATAAAACAACATGGAATAAAAAAATTATAGATACGTTGGAGACGTATCAGCATCCCCAAGCTAACTCATGCTCGTCCTCGAGTAGGTAAGTGATAAAAACCAAATTTTTGATGTAGAGTGATGTTTATCATGTCAAATCATATTCTTTTCTTTATAGCATGGACATTTTGACTTTTATGTGATTCAAAGCAATAGTCTAGTTTTGACAATGATTTAGATACTCAAGCATATCAACAAGCAACCATGTCTTTCCAAATATCAATGCTAAAACAAGTTATCCCTAGCCCATCATGCTCAAACATTGTTCCATTCATGAAACACACTCAAATATTAGCTACACCCAATACTTAAGTACGATCATATTGACCCCTAGTTGGTGCTTTTATAAGAGAGGATGGAGACTCAATTCAAAAATAAAAATTGCATAAAGTAAAAGAAAGGCCCTTTGTAGAGGGAAGTAGGGATTTGTAGAGGTCCAGGGCTTAAAGCGAAAGAATAGAGATAAAAACATTTTTGGGAGGTGTATCCATCCCACCAACGAAAACGACTTGGAGCATCCCAACACTTTCCATGCTAGATATATAATAGGTGGTTCCCAAATAGAAAATAAAGTTTATTCCTTTTTCCACCATACTTTTACTTTCCATGGCTAGCCATATCCAAGGGTGCCCTCCATACCAACACTTTCCAAGGAATTTATTATTTGACAACATAGAGTAAATTCATTTTTGCATTTCAGGACTGAGCATCACTAAAACCTTTGCCTTACTCTCGTGCAATGACAAGTGAATAAACACTCATCGTGAGAATAACACATCTAGCATGGAAAATATTAGCTACCCGTTACCGTTCCGCGAGCGAAACAAACACACAAAAAGAGAAGTTTATTTTGAAAATTAGAGATGGCACATGCAAATTTGCTTAGAACGGCAAAAGAATACCGCATATAGGTAGATATAGTGGACTCATGTGGCAAAACTGGTTTAAAGGATTTTGGATGCACAAGTAGAGGTCATGCTTGCTGCAAAATGAAGGCTAGCAAAAAGATTGAGAAGCGACCATTGATACGTCTCCGTCGTATCTATAATTTTTTATTGTTCCATGCCAATATTCTACAACTTTTACATACTTTTGGCAACTTTTTATATTATTTTTGGGACTAACATATTGATCTAGTGCCCAGTGCCAGTTCCTGTTTGTTGCATGTTTTTTGTTTCACAGAAAATCCATATCAAACGGAGTCCAAACGGGATAAAACCTGACAAATTTTTTTTTTTGGAATATTTATGAATTTTGGGAAGAGAAATCAACGCGAGACGATGCTTGAGAGGCCCACGAGGCAGGGGCGCGCCCCTGACCCTCTTGGACACCCAGTAAGGCGGTTGGTGCCCTTCTTTCGCCGCAAGAAAGCTAATATCTGGAAAGAAATCGTGTTAAAAATTCAGCCCAATCGGAGTTACGGATCTCCGGGAATATAAGAAATGGTGAAGAAAGGCCATAATCTGAAGGCAGAAACAGAGAGAGACAGAGAGACAGATCCAATCTCGGAGGGGCTCTCGCCCCTCCATGCCATGGAGGCCATGGACCAGAGGGGAAACCCTTCTCCCATCTAGGGAGAAGGTCAAGGAAGAAGAAGAAGAAGGGTGACTCTCTCCCCCTCTCTCCCGGTGGCGCCGTAACATCGCCGGGGCCATCATCGTAACAACGATCTACACCAACACTCTGTCATCTTCCCCAACATCTTCATCACCTTCCCCCATCTATATTCAGCGGTCCACTCTCCCGCAACCCGCTGTACCCTCTACTTGAACATGGTGCTTTATGCTTCATATTATTATCCAATGATGTGTTGCCATCCTATGATGTCTGAGTAGATTTTTGTTGTCCTATCGGTAGTTGGTGAAAATTGCTATGATTGGTTTAATTTGCTTGTGGTTATGTTGCTGTCCTTTGGTGCCCATCATATGAGCGCGTGCATGGATCACACCATAGGGTTAGTTGTATGTTGATAGGACTATGTATTGGAGGGCAAGAGTGACAGAAGCTTCAATCTAGCATAGAAATTGATACATACGGGATTGAAGGGGGACCAATATGTATCTTAATGCTGTGGTTGGGTTTTACCTTAATGAACATTAGTAGTTGCGGATGCTTGCTAACAGTTCCAATCATAAGTGCATAGAATTCCAAGTCAGGGATGACATGCTAGCAGTGGCCTCTCCCACATAAAACTTGCTATCAGACTAGTAAAGTAGTCAATTGCGTAGGGACAATTTCGCAAATCCTACCACCACTTTTCCACACTCGCTATACTAACTTTATTGCTTCTTTACCTAAATAGCCCCTAGTTTTTATGTACGTGCTCTTTATATTCTTGCAAACCTATCCAACAACACCTACAAAGTACTTATAGTTTCATACTTGTTTTAGGTAAAGTGAACGTTAGGCGTGCGTAGAGTTGTATCGGTGGTCGATAGAACTTGAGGGAATATTTTTTCTACCTTTAGCTCCTCGTTGGGTTCGACACTCTTACTTATCGAAAGAGGCTACAATTGATCCCCTATACTTGTGGGTTATCAAGACCTTTTTCTGGTGCCGTTGCCGGGGAGCAATAGCGTGGGGTGAATATTCTCGTGTGTGCTTGTTTGCTTTATCACTAAGTAATTTTTATTTTCTGTTCTAAGTTGTTTTCTATCTTTAGTCATGGATAGGAAACACAAAATACCAAAAAAAAATTAGTTGTACCTACTACACCAATGGTTGAAGAACCACTCAAAATCTATCACACTCCTGAAGCTTTTTACTTGGATCATCTTTGATCCCTATGTGCTCGGGCTGAAACCCCAACTAGCTTAGTTGAGGGCAAATCCTTAGATGAGCATGCTTGTTATGTGTGACACTGCATATCTGAAAAAGGGAAACTTTTACAGGATCAAATTCATTGTTTGCAATGCTATGCTTGGAATTTATGTGAAGTATATGATTTTACTTGTTGTTCTCAAGACCCTAAGAAACACCTTCTCTACCAATGTAAGTTTAGTGATAATGGAATCGTATCTTCGTATGCTAAGGGTGTTTATAATTACTATGATGTTCAACAAATTGAAGAATTTGTTGCTTTTAAGGGTGCTTATGAAATTGCTTCTTTGAATGTAAAGTATGATGCTACTCTTTACAAATCTGAAAATTTTGCCATACTTAAATATTGTTATGATAATTATGCCTCTAATGCCTATGCTAAACCATATACTAAGGACTCCTCCGCTGTCCAATAAGATATTAATATTTTGCAGGAATCTATGGAATAAGAAATTGATGAAACTGTGAGCTCATTTGATGAAAAGATGAGGAGGAGAGCGAAGAACAAAAGGAGGAAGAGCGGATTGATCACCTGTGCCCACCTTCTAATGAGAGTAACTCTTCAACTCATACATTGTTTAATTTCCCTTCGTGCTTACCGAAGGATGATTGCTGTCGGTGTCAAAAGCGGCGGATCTTGGGTAGGGGGTCCCAAACTGTGCGTCTAGGCGGATGGTAACAGGAGACAAGGGACACGATGTTTTTACCCAAGTTCCGGCCCTCTCGTTGGAGGTAAAACCCTACTCCTGCTTGATTGATATTGATGATATGGGCAGTACAAGAGTGGATCTACCACGAGATCAAGGAGGCTAAACCCTAGAAGCTAGCCTATGGTATGATTGTTCTTCGTCCTATGGACTAAAACCCTCCGGTTTATGTAGACACCGGAGAGGGCTAGGGTTACACAGAGTCGGTTACAATGGTAGGAGATCTACATATCCATATTGCCAACCTTGCCTTCCACGCCAAGGAAAGTCCCATCCGAACACGGGACGAAGTCTTCAATCTTGTATCTTCACAGTCTTGGAGTCCGGCCGATGATGATAGTTCGGCTATCCGGACACCCCCTAGTCCAGGACTCCCTCAGTAGCCCCTGAACCAGGCTTCAATGACGACGAGTCCGGCGCGCATATTGTCTTCGACATTGCAAGGCGGGTTCCTCCTCCGAATAATTCATAGAAGATTGTGAACACCAGGATAGTGTCCGGCTCTGTAAAATAAATTCCACATACCACCGTAGAGAGAATAATATTTACACAAGTTCAATCTGCTGACGTATTTTGTGGCGTGACGTCACACCACTACCAAGCCTTTACTTGAATCGTTTTTATTATATCACCTCAGCACGTTTAGCGAAGCGGTTTCCTTGGCACGTCTTGTTGAAGCAGAGATCGTGTTGCCCTTATTCCGGGATCCTCATCAATATGGACGTGGGTAACCCAACCGCGCCATTGATTGCGGCGCTTGGGAGATAAGAGAGTTTTACCAGGCTGGTGGGGACGCATAGTCTTCGTCCGCCCATATATAAGGGGATAAGGATCCACCTCTTTTACCTACGCCTTCTTCCTCCTTTGTTTATCCATCTCCGCGCACTCGAGCTCCAGCGCCCAAGTCCGCACATCTCACCTCGACCTTCTCTAGCCATGTCCGGAGCGGGAGGCAAGTGGATGGCCTCCTCTGTTACGGAGGGGCACATAGAGAAGCTGCGCAGCGCCGGATATCTGTCCAGCGACATCGTGCATCGGCTCCCCGACGAGGGGCAGCTCATCCCCACCCCCAGGCCCCATGAGAGGGTGGTATTCCTTCCCCATTTCCTCCGCGGACTGGGCTTCCCACACCACTCCTTTGTCCGGGGGCTCATGTACTACTACGGCCTGGATTTCCACGATCTGGCCCCAAATTTCATCCTCAATATCTCGGCGTTTATCGTCGTGTGCGAGGCCTTCCTCTGCATCCAGCCCCACTTCGGCTTGTGGCTGAAGACCTTCAATGTCAAGCCGAAGGTTGTGAAGGGCAGCCAAGCGGAGTGCGGAGGCGCCATGGTGGGCAAAATGCCCAACGTTACTTGGCTTGAGGGTGCCTTCGTGGAATCCATCAAAGGGTGGCAATCGGGGTGGTTCTACATCACCGAGCCGCGTGACCCTAAATGGGCAGCGGCCCCCGAATTCAGATCTGGCATCCCCATGCAGCTCACCTCCTGGAAAGAGAAGGGCTTGCTTTGGGGTAGTTCGGAGGAGCTGACCGGACTCCAGTCCTGTCTCCAGACCCTGGTGAACAAGAAGCTCAAGCTTGTCAACGTGATCCAGGTCATGCTCGTCCGCCGGATTCTCCCCTGCCAGCAACGGGACTTCAATTTGTGGGAGTTTGATCCGGCACAGCACCGGACCTTAAGCAGGCTCTTCGACACTACGTACGAAGCTGCCTGGAGGGTGCTGTTCAAGGGTGCCGAAGCTCCCGCATCCGCTACCGAAGATCGCGGATTCAGCATGCAGCGTCCAGCCGGCGAGGTAAGCCATGTTATCCTTTATGGGACATTTGCTTTTCATAGTTTGACTCTATGCGGGATCTAAACTCCCAATGCCTTTAACAGGCCTGGCAGAAGACGTCCGGACAGGTTAACTGTCCGGCTCCCCTTCCAGAAGACCCAGCAGATGCCCATTTGACAGGGCTGCTGGTCCCGGCACTTTACGTAGTGCCGAAGAAGAAGGCCAAGAAGAAGGCCACGGGAACCCGAAGGAGTTCCCGGTGCCAGGTGGTATCGGACTCGTCGTCCGATGACTCCGAGGCAGACTCCTCCCACGAAGACGAGGAGGAGAAGAAAGAGGCCTCTCCCCCAGCGGGGGGAGAGAAGAAGAGGAAGGCCTCCCCAACGAGGGAGGCCGAAGGGTCCAAGAAGGGAAGGACCCTTCCCCAGGGCTGTTCCGCCAACGTTGGCGATGGCAACGAGGAGTGGCCCTCAAGGGCCAAGCCCCTGGCGAAATCGTAAGTATCCGGACTCCCAGATGATTTATAATTTTTCTTTTTGCCACACGGTGTCTTTCTAATGTCGCATACAACATATAGTCCGCCCAAGGACGATCTTCCCGCTTCGTCGAGCGGGTCCTTGGTCACGTCGGACATGGATTCTCTTCCGACCGCCTCCACCCCCCGTGATGCTGACGACGTCGAGGTGGGATCCCAGGAAGGGACCCGCCAGGAGGAGGAGGCCCCGGAGGTGCCGTAGGGCAACCTCCCGGACTTTGCACCGGACTCCGCACCGGAACCTGTAGTGGTTCTGGAGTCCGGCGAGCGGCCCCTTCGTAAGAAGGGCAAGACGGTGACACCGGCGGCCTCCGTCCAACCGGAGGCGCCGGATAACTTGATGGAGGCGCTCAACGGCGCTTCCATCGAAGAAGAACACCGCACTGTCATGAGTGCGGTGATTCAGAAGGTTCAGCTCGCCAAGAGCGGGCTGACCGAAGCCTGCAGCAGCCTTCTAACAGGCTTTGAGGTAAGAATTTTAAGATGTGTAATATAATACCGCATAGACAGTAGCCCCTGATGCTCGGTTCGGTGTTCGGAAACAAAAGCCGGACTGAGGATCTAAAAAGATATACGCAGGAGTCTAAAAAATATGTCAATATGGGATTGCAGGCTGCGCTGCTGACCTCTGCCGCACTGACTGCGGAGGTCGATGCTTTGAAGCAGAGCCTCGAGCGGTCCGAGAGCGAGCTCGGCCATGCCAAGAAGCAGCTCGAGGACAAGGAAGGTGAGTAACACCGTATTAAATTTGTACCTTACAGAAAAGGATTTGGTTGCAAGAGAAATAACAAGGATAACGTGGGTACTCCAGGGGCTACGAACGAGGTGGCAACCCTGAAGGAGGCGGTGTCCGCGGCCGAACGCAATGCGGCCGCGGAACGAGCCGAGCGAGAGAAGCAAGAGGCGCGAGTGGCGGAGGTACAGCAAGAGCTCCAGACTCTCGTGGAAAAGCACGAGGGTTTCGAGCGTGACTCGAAGACTCGAGAGTCTGAGCGTGCGTCAGCTCTTGAAAGTGCCAAAGCCGCTAAGGCCGAAGCCCACAAGGCCCTCCAGGAAATCGAGGCGTTGAAGAAAATAGCGGCGGGTAAGGCATTTTTCATGCAAAGCAAGCATGTGAATGTGAATTACCTATTACTTACCCGAATTCGGAGCTCTCCAGGAGCGTTCGCAGATCTGCCCTGCAGCGTGTCCGATGCTGCCGCTTTCTACCGGGCCGAGGAGGGGAGCTCGACGGAGAAGGTCTTCTGGTCTCAGTATGCTGAGGCCGGACATCCGGTGCCCCTTAGCGACCAGCTGAAGCAGCTGGTCGAGCTCCACAAGGTGGCCGAACAGGCCATGAAGGGCCTCATAGTTTGGCTGTGGCCCAAGGAGGCCATGCCTGGGAGCTACTTCGGCCTGGTGCGGCGGCTGGTGGATGCGTGTCCCTGGGTTGAAGTCGTCAAGCACTCCGCCTGCATTGAAGGTGCCCGTCGGGCCCTTGCCCGTGCAAAGGTGCACTGGGGCAGGATGGATGCTGAGAAGCTTGTGACGGACGCGCCACCGACGGGCAAGGAGTATCGCACGCCCGAAATGTATTATAAGAGTGTCCTGAAGGGTGCCCGCATGATTGCGGGTGAGTGCTCCAAAGATGTAATATTTGAGTAGACTCGCATTTTGTTATCCTGTGCGCTGAAAACTTTGTTCATATGCGCTAAGCAACGCTTGTTAATTTAAAATATTACCTTCTGTGCGGCCGTTTATCAAATCTGAGAGATGGCAAGTCGTCGGCTTCAGCCCCCATGCCACGAGTGCTGGGGTGTTCGGGATAAACTTGAGCGCTCTTGTTCCCATTTTTGGGTCCATCTAGGGAGGCGCTCAACACAACGAACAAGGCAACCGGACTTATAATGCTTGAACACTCTCACTTAGCCATAGAATTCTATAATTTTAAATTTCGGCAAAGCCCCTAGTGTTCGGAAGACCGAGTTCGGGGCGCTATCCACGCCTGGGCCGGACAAAGGCGGTTCCTCGCTCTAATCGGCATAAGTCTTTAGGGACTCGAAAAAATCTCTCGAACAGCGACCAGCTCTCGCTTTATCATGACGGTCAGTTTTAGCTTTCTCCACTGAGGCGCTCACCCAGCTCAACCGGGGCGCAATCGCAGTGGCTCTCCCAGTGCTACCTTAGCCGATACAACGGATCGTAAGGGACCAATACATGGGAGCGGGGCAAACCCAACTATTGACCCAAGACATGATTCGGAGCCGATGCATATAATGCTATAAGTTCGAGGTGCCGCACTTGTGAAAGTGTTCGGACTTATCACACCATAATGTGGGGAACTGAAGCCCCTGGTGTATTTAGCCGTACCAAAGTGTACGGATGCAACATGTCATAAATGAACATATGTATAAGAAAGAAATGCAATTATAAGCAAAAAGCGATGCATTGTTTATTCAAGAAATACTGCCATGAATGCAGAACGATACAAATAGTGCGGTAAGCAAGGGATGTGACTATTAAACATGTCCCCCTCCAGGGGTAGGCTGCGGAATGGTGTATAAAACAGGTATAATGCTCGAAATGGAGACCACCTGGATACACGTCGTAGCCTTTCTCCTTCACTGGCTGTTGCATCGTGAGTTCGGCAGGTCTGCTGCCGGACAGGACTTCTGATAAATGGAGCCCTGTTGATAAAAAAGGAAAAAAGATGACACACTTGGGAGCCCCTGGTGTGGTTGAGCCGCACTCTGGGCATGTCGTGGTCGTGCCCCTCCCCCTATGCCCATGGTATCTCCAGAGCGTAATGATGTACGCGAGGGACAAGTCTTGCATTTTGCGAGGGCTGGGGTTGGGGCCGCACTGCTACGCGTGCTCGGAACGTGCCAGGTGGTCTTGTTGTAGGTTACTCCGGGCGCGTTTAGCCGTGTCCGGTCGCTTAACGGCCGGACTCAAGAATTGCCTTAAGAGGCTGCTCTGTACTTCTGCCGCGAGAGCCGCTGTGTGTTCCTCCGTTCGGAGGGAGCGTTCAGTGTTTCCGTTGACCGTGATGACTCCTCGAGGGCCTGGCATCTTGAGCTTGAGGTATGCGTAGTGCGGCACCGCGTTGAACTTTGCAAACGCGGTTCGTCCGAGCAGAGCATGATAGCCGCTGCGGAACGGAACTATATCGAAGATTAACTCCTCGCTTCGGAAGTTATCCGGGGATTCGAAGACCACTTCTAGTGTAACTGAGCCTGTACAATTGTCCTCTACACCTGGTATGACGCCTTTGAAGGTCGTCTTTGTTTTTTTTTGACTGAAGACTGCAGGGCTTACACCCCACAGCATTTTATTAAAACTTAAAACAGCAAGTACAAAGAAAGGTTCCTTAAGAAAAGGAACAAAACAGAAGAAAAGAAGTGAAAACTCTGTACAACCTATTCTAAAAAGAGAAAGAAAGATCTAACTATACATCAAAAAAGTGTTGACCTCTCAAGGAGGAATGAAATCAATCCATTTAAGCAGAGCCTCCCTGTGTTTTGTCTTGATTCTGTGAGCCAGAAGGGAAATGTCCTGGACAAAACCATTTCTCCACTGCCTGAAGGTAGGTCTGATATACCTGAAAGCTTTATCATTCCTGACTTTCCAGATATTCCACCAAGTGAGGAAAACCACTTCAGAAAAGAAAGGCTTATTGAACTCCTTCCTAGCATGGCATGCAATCTGAACCATATCCTGATTGTTGAGCCATGTGATTTGCAGATAGTTCCACACCCTCATGCTGAAGTTACACTGAAAAAACAGATGATTCCTGTCTTCCAGAGCTCCTGTTAGGCAAAGAACACATCCAGGCCCATCATCAATCTTCCACTTCCTGCGCTGAATCATATCCTTGGTGTTTACTCTATCCATAATGACAAGCCAGGCAAACAATTTGATTGTTGAAAGAACATGCGGTGCCCCCATGTTTGGTTTTGGTAATTGATGACAATCTCTATGGACTAATGGTTGCCTTGAGTTTCATTTGAAGGGTTTGTCCATAGGCTTTTCTTGGAGTCCATTTGTTGGTTTCAAGGAGAGTTTGTGATGACCACCGTGCTATTAAGGAATTATCCCAAGATTGGTCATGTGAGTGTTGAGCTTATTGCAAGCATGTCTTGAAGAAAAAGATTGTGTGATCATTCATGTCTACCTTCAAGACATCATCCAAACTAAGAGAGTTGGAAAGATTCAAGGTTGATCAAGACTAAGTCAAGAGTGAATCAAGTTGATCAACTCTCAAAGCGTAAAAGATGTACCGAGGGGGATCAAGTGATCCCATGGTGCAGTAAGCATTGTCCATTGCACTTTGTGTACTAACCCATGGTCTATGTGAGAGTTCTATGTGGGGTTAGGTACATGTCCATGGGCTTGCGTCAAGAGGAAGATATCATACAACCCATGGAAAGGCATCAAGTGGTGATCATCATCAAAATTGCCGTGTGCAAGTTCAAGTGGAGCATCACGAAGAGATCAAGTGCTTGGATCTTGCCATCCATTGTGGTGTCAATGGACTTGTGAAGATGTGCCGAAGAGTGGCTCACCCATAGTGGACTATGAGGGAGCAATCATCTAGTCTTCATCGAGCCAACGCAATCAAGAAAGGTGGTCCAACTTGAGGGAGTCAAGATCGTCATCATCTAGCTCAAGTGGATCATGTGCAAGGCAAAGGTTTGCCCTTGATAGGTTTTCTATTTTACCGGTCTCATGGTGGTAGTTGGGAGACCGGGTTATAGGATCGATAGCCGTACTATCAAGGGGGGCTCTCAAGTGAGTAGCTTGATCGTATCGTTCTTCGAGAGCTCAAACCATTGCATGCTTGCATCATGTTTCTTGGTTCTTGTTTGGTTCTCTTTGTGAGTCTTAGAGCTTATGGTCATCTTGATGACAAGCTTGAGTTCATCAGCGGAGTTTGCATCGTCTTCTATGATGTTTTCGGTGTTGGAGGTTTTACGGTCTTATCCGAGGAAGGGTTCTCACCATTTTCTTTTGGGCCTTTTATCATTTGCTTATTATTGGTATTTCTATCAAGATTGTGTTAGCCCTTGTCGCTAGCTTTCCAACAAACTTGGTTTCGTCGAATTCGGAGTCCGAATGAAGAAGTTGTGGTAGTTTTGGTGTTCTGAAAAGGCTGCAGCGGTACTACCGCGGGTAGGAGCAGAAGTAATTTTTACTACCGCCCTTGGGAGCGGTACTACCGCCCTTGGGAGCGGTACTACCGCTTGGAGCAGTACTACCGCGGCTACTTCCGTGGCTACTTCCGCTCGGGACCAAAATCTCGTCACAAGTCCAGCGGTGGTAGGCACGGATGTAATTTTTTAGTACCGCTCGCAAGCAGTAGTACCGCTACCCCGAGCAGTAGTACCGCTACCCCTAGCGGTAGTACCGTGATGTCAAGCGGTACTACCGCTCGATGCGGGCTGTAAGCATAATGGTTGGATTTTTCCCCACCTATAAAAGGGGGTCTTCTTCCCCATTGAACCTTATCCTTTGAGCTCGTGTTCTTCCCCCATTATTGACCTTCTTCGAGCTTGCTAACTCTCAATCCCTCCATGGATTCTTGCTAGTTTTTGAGGGAAAAGAGAGAGGAGATCTAGATCCACATTTCCACCAATCACTTTCTCCTCTATGTGAGGGGAACTCCTTGGATCTAGTTCTTGGAGTTCTTGGTGTTCTCCTTCTTGTTGTTCCTCTCATTTTCCTCCCTAGCATTAGTTGCTTGGTGGGATTTGAGAGAGAAGGACTTGGCACTCCGTGTGCCTTGCCATTGCATTTGGTGCATCGGTTTGAGTTCTCCACGTGATACGTGGAAGTTACAAGTTGAGAAGCTTATTACTCTTGGGTGCTTGGTGCCCTTGAGCTTGTTCATCTTGGGTGCTTGGGCGCCCTAGTCGGTTGGTGGTGTTCGAGCTCAATCATTGTGGTGTAAAGCTTGAACAGCGTCGGGTCTCCAATTAGGTTGTGGAGATCGCCCGAGCATTTTGACGGTACCGTGACCGCCCCAAGGGTTGCCAAAGTGTCTGGGTTCGGTGACCGCCCCAAGGGTCGCCATTTATGCGGGTTGGTGACCGCCTCAAGGGTCCCTTAGTGGAATCACGGCATCTTGCATTGTCGAGGGCGTGAGGAGATTCTGTGGCCCTAGTGGCTTCTTGGGGAGCATTGTGCCTCCACACCGCTCCAAGCGGAGATTAGCATCCGCAAGGGTGTGAACCGGGATACATCGTCGTCTCCGCGTGCCTCGGTTATCTCTTACCCGAGCCCTTTACTTATGCACTTTACTTTGTGATAGTCATATTGTTCTTTGTCATATATCTTGCTATCACATAGTTGCTTATCTTGCTTAGCATAAGTTGTTGGTGCACATAGGTGAGCCTAGTTGTTTTAGGTTTTGTGCTTGACAAATTAACCGTTAGGTTTATTCCGCATTTGTTCAAGCCTAAACCGTAATTATTTTAAAGCGCCTATTCACCCCCCCTCTAGGCGACATCCACGATCTTTCAATTGGTATCAGAGCCTCGTCTCTCTTTGTTGGGCTTAACCGCCTAGAGAGTAAAGATGTCGACTAGAGGATTAGGATTCTCTGACACTCCTAGTTTCGATGGCACAACTTTTGATGTTTGGGTAATTCGCATGCTTAATCTCTTTAGGGTCATGGACCCAAATTTAGAAACAAATTGTAGATATGGGTTTTCTCCTCCAAAGGATCCCCAAAGATTATCTTTAGAGGATGAGAAAAACTCTTATCTCAATGCTCAAGCCTCTAATGTGCTTTTCGATGCTTTGAGCAATGTAGTTATATTTCAACTCATGCCGTTTCGGGATGCTCATGAGTTATGGACAAATCTTCAAGATAAATATGGTGTGTCCAAGTTTTGTGGGGATGGTTGTTCTCCCTCCACCTCCGGTCATATAGTCTTCTCAACTTCTTCTACTTCACCTACATGTGGTTTGCCACAAGGTAATGATATGGTGAGTAGTGTTGGCCATTGCAATGATGATAGTATGCTTATTGTAGATGATCCTTCATCACTATATTATTGCAATGCTCCCTCTTTGGGATTTAACACTTCGAGCACTCCAAATGTTTCACATGCTTGTGTTGATAGTCCTTGCATATCATGTAGAAATTGCGTGACTAGACCTCATGATGATATGCTTGCTATGTCTTGTTGCCATGATAAAATGCATCTATTTCCTCGAATTGTTGTGCTAACAATGTAGAGAAATCGAACACTCCATGGAACAAGATGTGGTGTTTAATGGTGCCTCAAGGAATCCTACATCATCATCTATTGCTTTTTGCCTTATGGCTAAGGCGTCAAAGGTAACTCCTACTTTGTACCCCAATATGTCTCTTGATGATGGTGTTGATGCTAATGATGATGAGGATAATGATGAAGAGAATGATAATGTTGCCTCCTTAAAAACTAAGGGGAAATGATTTTAAAGCTCTTCATAAAATAAAATTGCTCGTTCAACTTCATGGAAATTATGTCCATTGCCATTGATGGCAAGAAATACATTGAGGAGTTGGAATCTCATCTCGAGGAGCATGAGGTCACCATTGAGAAAATGGAAGCTCATGGGCGTGATTACATAAATGAGATCATGGAGCTATCTCAAGCTCTTGAACATGAACAAACCACCTCCGAATCTCTTGAGGAGACTTTTGCTCTAGAATTATCTAGAGTGAGGGAATCTCATGATAGAGCTCTTGAGGTGGCCAATGATTTCAAAACTAAAATGCTAAGCTTGAAGTTTCTCATGCTAGACTCCTTGAGGATTTTGAGCACCTCGAAAATGGCTCAAGGGTCATCAAGGGTGAGCTCATCAAACTCACGAGTCTCATGCCCAACTTGAAGCTTCTTATTTAAAAGAGCTTGCCAAGTTGTCCTCTCCTATTGTTGTAAATGATGATGCTTGTGCTACTAACTCTATTACTTGTGAAGCATCCATTTTGAAGGAGAATGTTGAGCTACGGGCTCAACTTGAGGTGCTATCTAGCAATTATGGGAAATTGGAAGAAAGTCATGAAAAGCTCTCAAGCTCTCATGATGATCTTCTAGTATCCCATAGTGTGCTAAAGATAGCTCATGAGGCCATGATTGCCAAGGTAACATCTAGTGAGCCTCATGTGGATACTAGCACTACTTCTAGTCAAAATAGTATATTGCCATGTGCTAGTCCTTGTAATTCATCTACTCACAATGTTGGTACATCTTGCGATGAATTGCTTTCCTTGCCTTGTTGCTCTAATGATGAAGCTTATACTTCCTCTAGTACTTGTGTTGAGACTAACCATGTAGAGGAAATCAAAGAGCTCAAGGCCCAAGTCACTTCCTTGAAGAAAGACTTGGAAAAGAGTCATCAAGGGAAATCCAAACTCAACAATATCTTGAGTGTGCAAAAATTCCCCAATGACAAAGGTGGACTTGGATTCAACTCCAACAAGAAGAATAAGTCCAAGATCAACAAGAAGAAGGGCCAAAAACAAGTCAAGGATTCGGCCAAGATTATTTGCTTCAAGTGCAAAATTGAAGGGCATCATGTTAGATCTTGCCCATTGAAGAAGAAGGCTATTAGTGACAAGCAACAAGGGAAGCGGCTACAAGTGCATTCTCATGCTCAACCTCAAGTTGAAGAAAGGCCTCTTCCCAGGAAGACTCAAGCTAATGCTTCTCAAGTTGAGAAATCAAATGAGAAGAAAGTGAAGAGTAGACGTTGCTACTTATGTCGTGAGAAAGGTCACGTCGCTTCTTCGTGCACTAGTGGTAACTTATCCAACCCAATTATTATTGATGATATCTATTCTCTTGGGAAGGATAAGGTTGGCAATGTGTTTGCCAAGTTTGTTGGTACTCAAAGTGGTGTCAAGAAAAGAACCATTTGGGTAGCCAAACCTATTGTGGCTAACCTCTTAGGACCCAACTTGGTTGGGGACCAACAAGCTCAAACTTGATCAATAGGTGTTGTTGGAGGGCATTGGAGACTTGGCTAAATTATGAAGAATTAAGGGGGCTTCATCATTCTCTTTGTCTCAAGCCAAGTCAATTGGATTATCAAGTTTCTATCTTATATCCAATGTGCCTCCTTGCGGTAACTTGTACTTAAATTGTTTACCTTGAAAGTTACTTGCCCCCTTGCATGTTTTGGTTTTGTTCCTTGCATGTGTTTGTATATGTTGTGATTCCAACGTGCTTACCTTGAGCAATCAAGTATGTGTGTGTTGGTTTGCACATCATGTACGTGTGTGTCATGCGTTGAGCCTTTATGCTTCTTATTTGTATCCTAGTTGGCTCGTGTGAGAGATTAATGGAACATCCCATTTTGGGGGAGTGATGTGCTTTGTGCACCCCACAATCCTATAAATGTGTGTACATGAGGAATACCATCTAGTATTGATATTACAATATTATCTAGTCGCTAGGTGGTATATCTCTCATGAGAAATTCAAATTCTAAATACTCCATTAATTATCTCTTGTTTGTTCCTCTTATTGCCTATTGTTAAGTTCTTATTGGTACCACATTATGGGGGAGTAATATGCTAAGTGCATACTACAAGCCTAGAAAATGTGTACATTTGAGATATTGTCACCTAGAATTGATATTGTAGATTATCTTGTTCCTAGGTGGCATGTTAGCTCTACAAGTTGCAATTTGCTTGTGGTTGGTGTGAAGATGGTGTCGGATATTCTTGTTATCTACCACCGGGAATTATTTCCAAATACTTCTTGTCTTTGACAATTGGTAGTCTTATGTGTGGTAGAATTTGTTGATCATCTTAACATTGGCTTTTGTTTTACTTGCCTTTTCTCTTGCCAAGGTTTGTGTGAACTCCCGTTGTCTTCCATACCACTTGTGGATCTTGTTTATTTCTTGTTCTTGTCTAGCGTTCTCTAGATATAGTGAAAGCGGTGATCCCACCTTGTGCTTTTTGTATTCAAATACAAATCCTATATAATGCACAACTCGTGGGGGAGCTATTCTATTTTCTTTAGAACACTCTTTTTCTAATCCTTATCAAGTGTGTTTTGGTGGAAGGCAAGCCTTTTTCTTTTGGTACTTTGTGCCATCATGAAACTTTGTCGAGAGCTTGGTTTGTTTGGAACCATCCTCTCTTTGGGAGTTTGACATCTTTAGTTTAGTGTGTATCAATGGATATCTCATTCCTTGATGTATCTTTATGATATCTTCCAAGTGATGATTTCTCCATTTGGTATCCTTTTCACTTGGCATTTCTTCGTCTTTTGGTTTCGGGTTTTGAAAGTCTTGAGCATGCATGTTTACTTCATGTATTTTATTTGGCATGCTTTCTTTCTTTGACTCAATATATAGCGGAAACTCCACCTAGTCTCAATTTGGATGAGATGTGCATGAAACTCATTATCATATCTATATGCACATATTTATGTGGAGTTTGTCCTATGTATTGGTGTTTCTAACTATTTGGTCCCGATGAGTTTGGGTACCGTTTAGTTTGTGTTGTTCTTCTAGGAACATTTGGAGATGCATTGGATGCTCGGCTCACTCACAAGGAAGGTGTTGTCACCATGTGCATATTGGAGTCAAGCTAGGATGGTCAATGAACTACTATCTACCTTCAATTGGTATCTACTACATCCTTCCGATGATATCTCGGTAACAAGTATCTATTCATGCTTTCCCTTCTTGCATTCAACCTTGTGTAGGTTGCATCTTGGCATGATATTCATTTCATATCTTGTGATACTTGTTTCCTTTCTCAAAGCATCCCAACGATGATCTCTTGTTGCTCGTTGTGATGTCTTTGATGGATGTGTGATTGGAATTCATTTATATACAATAAGACCATATCTAGCCAAGTGCTATGCTTCCAAGAAAATATCTTATTGGTATATTTATGACTTCCTTGTGGATATCTTGTTCCTTCGTGTTGTAACTATTTCGGGTGTACATCCTTCTTTGTAGGTATATTCATCTACATAGAACCTTATACACTTGAGAGAAATTACATCTCTAGTTGATATCCTTTCTTTCACGTCCACCCTGGTCTTTCTTATGTTATTTCTTTGGTGGCTCCGTGAAAGCTCTTGCCTTGAGTGCGTGTCCTCTATCGTTGCATCTTGATGCACTCTTGTGTGGTGAAGATTACTTTCCTCATGCTTATCTTTACAAGGTTTTTGCCATCTAATTGGCATCCCTCGTCTTGATGAGGCTTTCATCTTCTATCTTCACCACGGGTTGTCACAAGCATAAGTTCTTTATATGCTTATTAGTAAGCTTGTGAACCCACTTGCTAGTTGTGTGTGTGGGAATGATAGGCCTTGCACCGTGTGCCTCATTATTTCAAGACTATGTTGATGCCTAATGCTCATCCTAATTTTAGTCCTCTCAAGTGCTTCGCCATGCCTCACACACGTCTTTTTGGTTGAGCCTATTCTTAAGTTGCCTCTTTTACATGTTGCTCAACCATGTACTTGTTGCAAGCGCTAGGCTTTGTTTCCTATATGCTCACTTGCACTGGATGTGAGTTTCTATTGATTTTGGGGGAGCTATGATCCTATTTTGTGCACTTTGTATTCAAATACAAAAATTCTTATGTGTGCACAAATCATGGGGAGCTTCTCTAGTTTCTTTAGAACACTCCTTTGCGTTTATCATAATATCTTTATTCTTGTGGCATGTAGGATCATTGGTCTAGTAGGTTCAATTGATATCCGTTGATTGCTTGCTTCAATTGGTATCTTCTGATTGCTTGTGTCTCTCTCTGTTATGTCTTTGTGTCATATCATTCTTTAGCAATCTTTGTGCCTCAATATAGTTTGTCTTCCTCCAAGTATTTACCATTGGATTTGTGTATGGCATTTCACTCTCTTTTGAGAGATACACAATTTATGGAGGAACACTCCTTATATTGGCATTCTAAGCTTTTCACCCATTTTGGAAATCGATGCCAATGGGGGAGGAGTTTCAGAGAGTTTTGTGGAGAAGTTTAGAGAGTTATCTCCTCTTGCTTTAGTTTTGCTCCGTAGTATTTGCATCTCATTCTCATGCATCATTGGTTGTTGCATTGCATGGTGATGCATAATTCCTTGTATAAACTCTCTTGAAAGTGATTGTCATCAATTACCAAAATGGGGGAGATTGAAAGAACATGCGGTGCCCCCATGTTTGGTTTTGGTAATTGATGACAATCTCTATGGACTAATGGTTGCCTTGAGTTTCATTTGAAGGGTTTGTCCATAGGCTTTTCTTGGAGTCCATTTGTTGGTTTCAAGGAGAGTTTGTGATGACCACCGTGCTATTAAGGAATTATCCCAAGATTGGTCATGTGAGTGTTGAGCTTATTGCAAGCATGTCTTGAAGAAAAGATTGTGTGATCATTCATGTCTACCTTCAAGACATCATCCAAACTAAGAGAGTTGGAAAGATTCAAGGTTGATCAAGACTAAGTCAAGAGTGAATCAAGTTGATCAACTCTCAAAGCGTAAAAGATGTACCGAGGGGATCAAGTGATCCCATGGTGCAGTAAGCATTGTCCATTGCACTTTGTGTACTAACCCATGGTCTATGTGAGAGTTCTATGTGGGGTTAGGTACATGTCCATGGGCTTGCGTCAAGAGGAAGATATCATACAACCCATGGAAAGGCATCAAGTGGTGATCATCATCAAAATTGCCGTGTGCAAGTTCAAGTGGAGCATCACGAAGAGATCAAGTGCTTGGATCTTTCCATCCATTGTGGTGTCAATGGACTTGTGAAGATGTGCCGAAGAGTGGCTCACCCATAGTGGACTATGGGGGAGCAATCATCTAGTCTTCATCGAGCCAACGCAATCAAGAAAGGTGGTCCAACTTGAGGGAGTCAAGATCGTCATCATCTAGCTCAAGTGGATCATGTGCAAGGCAAAGGTTTGCCCTTGATAGGTTTTCTATTTTACCGGTCTCATGGTGGTAGTTGGGAGACCGGGTTATAGGATCGATAGCCGTACTATCAAGGGGGGCTCTCAAGTGAGTAGCTTGATCGTATCATTCTTCGAGAGCTCAAACCATTGCATGCTTGCATCATGTTTCTTGGTTCTTGTTTGGTTCTCTTTGTGAGTCTTAGAGCTTATGGTCATCTTGATGACAAGCTTGAGTTCATCAGCGGAGTTTGCATCGTCTTCTATGATGTTTTCGGTGTTGGAGGTTTTACGGTCTTATCCGAGGAAGGGTTCTCACCATTTTCTTTTGGGCCTTTTATCATTTGCTTATTATTGGTATTTCTATCAAGATTGTGTTAGCCCTTGTCGCTAGCTTTCCAACAAACTTGGTTTCGTCGAATTCGGAGTCCGAATGAAGAAGTTGTGGTAGTTTTGGTGTTCTGAAAAGGCTGCAGCGGTACTACCGCGGGTAGGAGCGGAAGTAATTTTTTACTACCGCCCTTGGGAGCGGTACTACCGCCCTTGGGAGCGGTACTACTGCTTGGAGCAGTACTATCGCGGCTACTTCCGTGGCTACTTCCGCTCGGGACCAAAATCTCGTCACAAGTCCAGCGGTGGTAGGCACGGATGTAATTTTTTAGTACCGCTCTCAAGCAGTAGTACCGCTACCCCGAGCAGTAGTACCGCTACCCCTAGAGGTAGTACCGTGATGTCAAGCGGTACTACCGCTTGATGCGGGCTGTGAGCATAACGGTTGGATTTTTCCCCACCTATAAAGGGGTCTTCTTCCCATTGAACCTTATCCTTTGAGCTCGTGTTCTTCCCCATTATTGACCTTCTTGAGCTTGCTAACTCTCAATCCCTCCATGGATTCTTGCTAGTTTTGAGGGAAAAGAGAGAGATCTAGATCCACATTTCCACCAATCACTTTCTCCTCTATGTGAGGGGAACCCTTGCATCTAGTTCTTGGAGTTCTTGGTGTTCTCCTTCTTGTTGTTCCTCTCATTTTCCTCCCTAGCATTAGTTGCTTGGTGGGATTTGAGAGAGAAGGACTTGGGCACTCCGTGTGCCCTTGCCATTGCATTTGGTGCATCGGTTTGAGTTCTCCACGTGATACGTGGAAGTTACAAGTTGAGAAGCTTATTACTCTTGGGTGCTTGGTGCCCTTGAGCTTGTTCATCTTGGGTGCTTAGGCGCCCTAGTCGGTTAGTGGTGTTGGAGCTCAATCATTGTGGTGTAAAGCTCCGGCAAGCGTCGGGTCTCCAATTAGGTTGTGGAGATCGCCCGAGCATTTTGATGGTACCGTGACCGCCCCAAGGGTTGCCAAAGTGTCTGGGTTCGGTGACCGCCCCAAGGGTCGCCATTTATGCGGGTTCGGTGACCGCCCTCAAGGGTCCCTTAGTGGAATCACGGCATCTTGCATTGTCGAGGCGTGAGGAGATTCTGGTGGCCCTAGTGGCTTCTTGGGAGCATTGTGCCTCCACACCGCTCCAAGCGGAGATTAGCATCCGCAAGGTGTGAACCGGGATACATCGTCGTCTCCGCGTGCCTCGGTTATCTCTTACCCGAGCCCTTTACTTATGCACTTTACTTTGTGATAGTCATATTGTTCTTTGTCATATATCTTGCTATCACATAGTTGCTTATCTTGCTTAGCATAAGTTGTTGGTGCACATAGGTGAGCCTAGTTGTTTTAGGTTTTGTGCTTGACAAATTAACCGTTAGGTTTATTCAGCATTTGTTCAAGCCTAAACCGTAATTATTTTAAAGCGCCTATTCACCCCCCCTCTAGGCGACATCCACGATCTTTCAATTGTCATAGTGCAGCATGACTTCCATACCCAACATAGCAGAGGGTTAGTTGGAATTGGCTCATGGACCAAGTCATAATATTTCTTGGCTGTGTATCCAGCTTTCTTCCCATGTTTCCAATACCAGCAATCCTTAGAATTAGCATCCAAGGAGATATCAGCCATTATTTCAGAGAGTTGATTGAGCTCCCTGTAGGCCATTTCAGATAATGGCAGAGAGAACATGCTATGAAACTCACCAGTGGCCAACACTTCCAAAACAGAGGAATTCTTTTGTGTGCAGAAAGAGAACAGCCTGGGGAATCTATCCTGAAGTGGAATGCAAGAGTTATCCACTTCCCAAGAATCGGACCAGAAAAGCAAGGAGTCACCTTTTCCAACACATACTGAAGACACAACCCTGAATTTGTCCATTAGCTTACATATGTCCCTCCACCAAAAAGAGCCACACATAGCAGTGTCATGTGGAACTCTCTGATAATAATAACTATCCCAGATCAAATGAACCCATGGTACATCAACTTTGTTATAGAACTTATTGAGGAACTTCATTAACAAAGCTTCATTCTGCAGCCCCAGGTTCAGGATGCCAAGCCCACCCTTTAATTTGGGTCTACAGACCAATGGCCAGGCAGCCAGAGAATTCCCCTTTTCCTGGCCATACTTTCTCCAAAGGCATTGTCTTTGTATTCTTTCCAGTTGTTTCAAAATCCCTTGTGGAATAGATAAACTACAGAGGAAGAAGATTGGCAATGAGGAGATAACAGAATTGACCAACTACAGTCTGCTACCTTGGGGCAGAAACCAAGAGCTAGCAGTCAACCTTCTTTCCATGCAGTCAACAAGTGGTAATAGATCCACAATTTTGGGCCTAGTGGTGCCCACTGGCAACCCCAGATATGTAAATGGCATCACCCCCAGTTGACATCCAAATTGAGCAGCAAGAACATTGGCAGAATTGGCATCCACATTAATTGGGTACATTGAAGATTTGTGGTAATTAATCTGCAATCCAGTTGCAAGAGAGAAAGAGTCTAGAACAGTTTTTAGCACCTCTAACTGAGCAGACTCAGCAGCCACAAACAATAAGGTATCATCAGCATACTGAACCACTGGATAGTCAGGATCATGAGTTACTAGGGGTAAGGAAAGAAGTCCTTTACTGAGGTGATCATTAATCATAGTCTGCAAAAGGTCAGCAGCAAGCACAAATAGCAAAGGTGAGATAGGATCACCCTGCTTTACCCCACACTTACACTTGAAATGGCTACCTGGAACCCCATTAAGCAGGATTGATGAGGTTGCAGAGGACAACAATTGTTGTATCCAAGAAATCCACTTATTATCAAATCCCTTTGCCACCATTATTTTTATAATTGCCTCATGCTGTATTGAATCAAATGCTTTTTCAAAATCCAACTTAAGCAACATGATTGGCCTTTTCGATTGATTGCACTGATGAATGTACTCAAAAGTCCATGCAATGCAATCTTGAATGGATCTAGATTTGATAAAACCATACTGATTCTTGTGAACACATTTAGTTATTTCATCCTGAAATCTATTTGCAGCAAGTTTAGTGAGGAACTTCAACCCCACACTTGTCAATGAGATTGGCCTAAAATCACTGGCAGTTTCAGGTGACAGCTTCTTGGGGATCAGAGTTATGTATGCCTCACTGAGATTCTCTAGTTTAACAGTTCCAGCATGAAACTCATTAACTAAAGAAATAAAGTCACCAGAAATGATTGGCCAACATTTTTTCAGAAAAAGACCATTAAAACCATCAGGTCCAGGGGCTTTGTCAATTGGCAATTCCTTGATAACCTGCTCAATCTCCTTGACCTCAAATGGCTTGGTGAGAACATCCAGTCCCTGTACCCTAGGGATTAGTGAAAGAATGTCATTACCCATGAAAATTGGTTTCACAGTTCCCATTCTGCCTTTGAAAATCTCCAGAAATTCCTTTGCAATTATGTTATGATCAGAAGAAACTGATCCATCTGACAACTGCAGAGTGGCAATTGAATTTTTCCTATATCTTTCAGTTGCCATTGCCTGGAAGAATTTTGAGTTTTCCTCACCCACCTTGATATATCTAATAGTGCATCTCTTCTTCCAATATAAAAACTGCAGATGGAGCAGATGATCATGGTGTGATTTCACCAATTTTCTGAAATTGGATTCAGGTAAAAATAAAGGCCTGGAGTCTTCCAAATCATCCAGCCAAAATATCACCCAGTTACATTTCTCAGTCAGACATTTAATATGAGATAAACCCTTCTGCCATTTCTTGAGAGAAAACCTCAAAGATTTTAGTTTATCCATAATAACTGCTGATATGTGAGACTGCTTTTGCCAGACCTGTTGAACACACTCCATAAAACCAGGTTGATGGACCCAATAATTCTCAAATCTGAAAATGTGAGCTTTTGGGATGCTGGTGCTTATGGAAACCACACAAGGAACATGATCCGATGCAGTTTTGGCTAGAGGATTGACCTGCGTATTTGGATATTGATCAATCCAACTGGCAGAGGTGAAAAACCAGTCCAACTGCTCAAGAAGAGGGAAATCCTGCATATTAGACCAGGTGAATCTTCTTCCTTTTAAAGGTAGCTCAAGCAGTCCCAAATGACCAATGATCTCATTAAAAATAAAAGTATCATTGATATCACCCCCAGGAAGATTTCTATTATCCAAAGATCGTATGAAATTGAAATCTCCCAGCAAAAGCCAATTTTGCTCAGGTTCCACATTTAAATTATAAAGCCAACTGACAAATTCATCTCTCAAGGTACCTTGACAGGGTCCATAAACATTAACCAGGTACCAAATGTCACCATTATGCACAGACTTAAAATTAATGACGATCCCATATGGTTTCACTTCCATTAAAGCCCCTGAGAAAACATCAGAGCGCCACACCACTAAAATGCCACCGGAAGCTCCCCGAGAAGGAGATTCTATAAACTGATCAAAACCCGCAGGACAAATGCTCTTAATTAAAGCTCGGGGGCACTCCGATAACTTAGTTTCTTGCAGACAAACAACTGCACATTGGCTTTCAATAACTTTCTGCCGGACCACACGTTGCCTTGCTTCAGAATTAAGTCCATGGACATTCCAACAAAGAACCTTCCAGCTACGCATGGACATTTGATTCATATGATAAAACAAGATAACACATTAAGAACAGTGTGACACCTAGTGCCACACAACCCATAACACATAATAGCAAAAGTGCCAAATCATAACCAGAGTGCCAAGTTTCAGAGATAACATAACAGTCAGCAAATTTGACAGGCTCGCTACACCTAGGAAACACATTAAACTTTAACATTTAAATATTGCTGGAGGAGGTATCATCCTTAGGATCAGCCATAAGCTTCTCCCTAGATAGTAGCTTGGGGTCCATCTCCAGCTCAGCTCCAATTGCCTGCAGCACAACGATCGGCGTCTGCGTATGGACGTCCTCTGGCTTGTCGTGGCGCACATCGTCAGAGTTGTCCACTCCAGCAGCATCAGGTACCTGAATGGGCTGGGCCTTCTCCTCCATGGGCTTGGACCTTGGGCGTCTTTTAGCAGGCTGTAGAGGAAGCTGCTCAAAAACCACCGATTTGAAACCATCCAGTTTTGCCGCGCTCCTCGTACACCTTCTGACTGAAGTGTCAACCAAAGGAGCAGAAATCTTGCGTCTACCACGCTGGCTTTTCTGTCGTGGCGTAGCTTCAGACGCAAAAACCACAGGCGAGGAAACCTCTTCCTGACCAGCAAGTCCCACGGGCTCCAAAGACAGCTGATTATTACTGCTAAATCCCATAGGCTCAGCAACAGTAGTAGTTTCATCGCTTGAAACAGAAAAGCTAGGGGCAGATAGAGTAGCAAACAATGAGCGAGCAACAGGGCGCCGAGTGACAGACGCAGAACTTGACAAACAAGGGACCAACGAAGACAAACATTTGTATCATCAAAAGCAATCGACCACTTGCACTTGGAAAATGTTACTATCCCCAACGGCTTGAAGTAGAGGGACCTTGGCACTTCTTTCACAGAAAATTCAAACATCAAATTTTGAAATGACCGCTTCCAAAGCAATTCAGGTGGAAGAGGGGGTCCAGCCACAATCCTAGCCATCCCAATGAAGATCTGATGGTGTTGAATCACCGGTGGTTGATAGGGGACAATAGCCAAAGGATTTTCTTCCTCAAAAGCAGGTTGTTCCTGAACTTCAGCAGCCAAGTCAACCATCTACGGGTGTTGAGGCACGCCAGCATGCAGAAGCTGTTCTACAGACTCAGATTGCTCAGGTTGATCAATGACAATAGAGACTTGATCTTGTTCAGGCATTGCTGGCTGATGTGGATGATTAATATTGTCATCATCGCCCCACTGAGCATTACCCCAATAAGCATCCACTGGATTATCTGGGGGAGGAGCAGGCGCAAGAGGCGCGTCATTCCAGCCAATCATCGGGTAAGGCGGCAGAACAAACGGAATGTTGTCAGGAATGAGATGACCAGGCATTGGATGAGGATTACCATCCAAAGGCATCGGATCTTCATCATTAGGCATCTGATCAGCAAAATCTGCCCCAAGAACATAGCACGCAGCAGTCCAGGAGAATTGGGGCCACCCCACTCAGCATAATCCCCAAATACCACATCCCGTGGGACTAGCGGCGTATCAGGAAAGCTGGCTTCAACAACAGTTCGTACCAGATACGGATCCTCACTATCCCAAGAATGAAATTTTCCAAAAGTACCTACTGCCTGAGAAATATATTCAGTCGTGCGATAATCCAGGGGAATCCCAACAAACATTAACCAGCCCTTACGAAAACCAGTATTCCCTTTGAAGATTTCACCCTCATCATGCTTCATAAATCTAACAAATCGATCATTCCCCAAAGCAAACGGCGGATGCTGAATCAGAGTGTATCTAACAGTCGGATCTCGAACTTGGAACAAACCAACTCCATGAAACCAAGGCTGAGCAGAACGGACAAGAATACCTCTATTCTGAAGAAACTGCACCACTTCCTCTCTGACCGGCCCTAGAGGTCCATCCGGAGCTGGCATAACTTCAGCAACCATGTAATCTTCATGGTGACAAGGAGGGCGATCCGCCGGCGTGAAGAAAGTGCGAGGTAAGCGCCGATCACCACCATCAATGATATGATGCCCCGGAGGCACTAGGCATTGCGGGTCAAGCTCGAAGTTCGCCATGGCTGGCAGCGGCGACGAACTGAGGGTTTCTTTGGAAGAACAGGTGGTTTCCTTGGCAGGTGGAGGAGGAGATTGGAGCAATGCGGGCGGAGACGATATGACAGGACTAGATATCCCAATAACTCCGGCTCCCTTCCCCTGAACAGCTGATGTTTCCGAAAAACTCGTGTTTCGTTGCAGAGAGCTCTGCCTCCAAGCCAATCCATGAGAGCGAGCAAAATCATTACAGTCATGCCTAAAGTGACCCACCCTGGAGCAAGCCGAACAGACCGCTCGCATTCCACAAGAGACTGCCATGTGGCCCTTCTGACCGCAATCGGTACAGGTTAGAACTTGGTCCACCATGTCATCGACCATAGCTTCAAACTGCTGCGCTGCCTCTTGTGTAGTAGGAATTTCCATAGGCTCACTAGACGGGCAAAGGTGCCCTGGCGGATCCAACCCAATATCTGGAGGTCCAGTAGGAGGGGGATCCAGTGTTGGCCCAGTCGTGGGAGAATCATCTTGGGCCACCAAGCCCACACAGGACGGGTTCACTAATTGAGCGGGCCCGGAGGACAAAGCACCAGTTTGAATCAGCGAAGTTCCCGCTTCCTCAAATTGCGCCGCGAGATTACCGGACCTCACGATTTGTGGATCCACCAAAACCGGTCCGTCTGGAGGCGCAACCGGCTGCCGGAGTAACTCCGGTGAGCTGTTAACCGTACCGAATACTATGGGTGGCTGCGCCACCGTCCAATGCAGGCCAGGAGCAGGTGGTTGCCAAATAACAACGCGCTCATGAGCAGAAAGATCATATCCCCCATCAACTATAGTATCAATGCAAGCCTGAGAAGCTGGGTATCAATAGCCCTTGCAAGCCGAATACTTTTCAAAAGTGGCAAAAGACAGTTTCTTATTTGCAGAAATTCTAGATTTCAAAGCAGATTTAACTGGGGGCTTATGCATAGCCAATAAACCAAGCGAAGACCTACGCTTGGTGGGGCTAATCAAAATCCATTCAGCATCACATTCCTTACGCCAGATCTTAAGTTCTCTGACCCAATTTGGTCCTCCATTCCCCCACAGATGAAAATAGCACTTGAACATATCACAAGCAAAAGAGCGAAGATCCATGATAATAAAGCCAACTTGCTTGCATGAAACTTGGAAAGAAAAAACTTTGTCCTTGACATGACTAACCCGAAGATCAATTGCTGAACCACCAAGCGCAACTTCCAGCGCCGCCGCCACTGAATCTTCAGATAAGCGGAAGGCATGCCTACTGAAGGACACGATCAGG
This sequence comes from Aegilops speltoides, assembly GCA_021437245.1. Lineage (NCBI taxonomy): Eukaryota > Viridiplantae > Streptophyta > Magnoliopsida > Poales > Poaceae > Aegilops > Aegilops speltoides. The sequence continues at coordinate 400,669,762 of CM038144.1, forward strand.
ATGAAAGACCTCCCTCTTCCCAGCGGATGAATTGTGCGACTAGTAGATCTAAAAACTTCATCCAAAAAAACCCTACCCTTGGAGAAATCCAAGCCAAGGGTAGATCCACCAGTAGAACCCATTGGAGATGGATATTGCCTTGATCCAGAGAAGACGTCGGAGAAGATGATCGGAAACGATCAGCAGATCAGTGGAGAGGAAGGGAGATCGCCGGAGGAGAGCCTAGCGCCGAGGTGGGAGGTGGGAGCGCCATTTTTTCGGTCTTGGATATAGCTCTTCTTCTTCTGTTCCTTTTTACTTCACACATTGTGATCCTTGAGGGGTCTATGCCCATCTTGCGCACTGTATCCTGGTAAAGCAGGTTCAGGCTGCTGCCGCCGTCCATCAGGACTCTAGTGAGGTGAAACCCATCGACGATTGGGTCTAAGACCAATGCAGCGAATCCACCGTGGCGGATACTGGTGGGGTGGTCCCTTCGATCAAAAGTGATTGGGCAGGAGGACCATGGGTTGAACTTCGGGGCGACTGGCTCCATCGCGTATACGTCCCTGAGTGCACGCTTTCGCTCCCTCTTGGGTATGTGGGTTGCGTATATCATGTTCACCGTCCGCACTTGTGGGGGGAAACCCTTCTGTCCTCTATTGTTCGGTGGTCGGGTCTCTTCCTCGTCATCGCTATGCAGCCCCTTGGCATTGTTTTCGGCAATTAGCTTGCCTGCCTGCTTGAATACCCAACAGTCCCTGTTGGTGTGATTAGCTGGCTTTTCAGGGGTGCCGTGTATCTGGCATGAGCGGTCGAGTATTTGGTCCAAATTGGACGGACCCGGAGTAGTTCTTTTGAATGGCTTTTTTCGCTGACCGGGTTTGGAGCCTCTGAATCTGGCGTTGACTGCCGTATCCTCAGTGTTATCGCCATTAATGCGGCGTTTGTTTTTGTTGCGACGCGACCTGCCATTGCGGTCCTTGGTATCTAGACTGCCAGAATTTTTGCTGAGGTTGTTACTGCGGGCTAGCCAGTTGTCCTCTCCCGCGCAGAAGCGGGTCATGAGTGATGTGAGGGCTGCCATGGATTTCAGCTTTTCCTGTCCTAGGTGCCGGGCAAGCCACTCGTCGCGGATGTTATGTTTGAAGGCTGCGAGGGCCTCTGCATCCGGACAGTCGACGATTTGATTTTTCTTTGTTAAGAACCGTGTCCAGAATTGTCTGGCCGATTCGTCTAGCTGCTGAATTATGTGGCTTAGGTCATCGGCGTCTGGTGGTCGCACATATGTGCCCTGGAAGTTGTCAAGGAATGTGGCTTCCAGGTCCTCCCAACACCCAATTGATTCTGCTGGCAAGCTGTTAAGCCAATGTCGAGCTGGTCCTTTAAGCTTGAGTGGGAGATATTTGATGGCGTGAAGATCGTCACCGCGGGCCATGTGGATATGAAGGAGATAGTCTTTGATCTGAACCGCGGGGTCTGTTGTGCCATCGTAGGATTCAATATTCACAGGTTTAAACCCTTCGGGGATTTGATGATCCATTACTTCATCTATGAAGCATAGTGGGTGTGCGGCGCCTCTATATTGGGCTATATCACGACGTAGCTCAAGCGAGCTTTGTCTACTGTGTTCGGCCCGACCGGAGTTGCTGTATCCGGCGCGACGGTCGTCGTCGCGCAGCATGGGGCGCCCACGCGATCCGTAGATCGATCTTGATTGTCTTGCCTTATCCTCCAATATGTCTCGCAAGTCCGGCACATTCCCCTGTGGCTTCGTGCTTTTCGAGCGGTGCCAGGGTACGGTTCTGGTGGAGGGCCTAGAGGCCTCTCTGTCGCGGCCACGAGGTGGTCGGTCAGCCATATTGTGCGCTGGTGATGCAGGTTTATATGCCTCCTCCTCTAATCGGGGGAGCAGCTTGCGTTTGGGGTAGCTTTTGGAGGGGCGTTCGAGTTCATGCTCTTCGGCCGCAAGGACTTCAGTCCATCTGTCGGCTAACAGATCTTGATCAGCTCTAAGCTGTTGTTGCTTTTTCTTGAGGCTGTTCGTCGTGGCCATAAGCCTGCGTTTAAAACGCTCTTGTTCGACGGGGTCCTCAGGCACGACGAATTCGTCGTCGTCGAGGCTTGCCTCGTCTCCAAAGGGAGGCATGTAATTATCATCCTCTACGTCTTCGTCTGCCGCTCTCTCGTGAGGGCTGGCGTCTCCGTCCTCCTGTGCTGAATCTTGCTGGAGGGGGTTATCTTCGGCACTGTCAGGGGTGTTATTGTCTCCGGTGCCGGAATCTCCATTCTTGCTGTGGCGGGATTTAGAGCGGCGCCGCTGACGCCGGCGCTTGGGCTGTTTCTTGGAGGAGTCTTCCTCCGCTGCTTCCTTGCCATTCCCATCCTTTGGGATGTCCACCATGTATATGTCGTACGACGAGGTGGTCTTCCAGTGCCCCGTAGGCGCTGTTTCTTGGTCGTCTCCGGCATCGTCGTCCATACTGTCGATGTCTTCGGAGTCGTAGTCTAGCATGTCGGTTAGATCGTCGACAGTGGCTACAAAGTGGGTGGTGGGTGGGCTTTGAATTTCTTCATCGTCCGCATCCCAACCATCCTGGCTGCAGTTCGGCCAGGGCTCTCCTGATAACGAGAGATACTTTAGCGAATTCAGGATGTCGCCAAAAGGTGAGTGTTGAAAGATGTCCGTGGCGGTGAACTCCATGATCGGCGCCCAATCGGATTCGATTGGGGGGGGGGAGGTTCGGAGTCCGGCGAGGAGTCCGGCACCTCGGAGTCACGAGCTTCACAAGGGACAAGGTCAGTATTCGGCTCCATCACCGTAGAGGTTGCAGCCCCCGAGGCGGTGTCTAGCCACCCATCCTCGATCTGCGCAGTCGACTCCAAATTAGGGATCAGAGCGGACTCGTGTGCGGCCTCCAGGACACTATCCGGCAGCAGAGCTAAATTGTGCCCATCGTGACAGTGCGGCGCGCTCGGCTGTGGCTCGAATCCATCGAAGATCAAGTCTCCGCAGATGTTAGCCGTGAAGTTTAGACTTCCAAATCTGACCTGACGGCCAGGGGCGTAGCTTTCGATCTGCTCCAGATGGCCAAGCGAATTGGCCCGTAGTGCAAAGCCGCCGAATACGAAGATATGTCCGGGGAGAAAAGTCTCACCCTGGACTGCGTCGTTAGTGATGATCGAAGGAGCCATCAGGCCTATCGGTGACAACACAGAGGAACTCTCAATGAAAGCACCAATGTCGGTGTCAAAACCGGCGGATCTCGGGTAGGGGGTCCCGAACTGTGCGTCTAGGCGGATGGTAACAAGGGACATGATGTTTTTACCTAGGTTCGGGCCCTCTCGATGGAGGTAAAACCCTACTGCTGCTTGATTGATATTGATGATATGGGTAGTACAAGAGTGGATCTACCATGAGATCAAGGAGGCTAAACCCTAGAAGCTAGCCTATGGTATGATTGTTCTTCGTCCTATGGACTAAAACCCTCCGGTTTATATAGACACCGGAGAGGGCTAGGGTTACACAGAGTCGGTTACAACTGTAGGAGATCTACATATCCGTATTGCCAACCTTGTCTTCCATGCCAAGGAAAGTCCCATCCGGACACGGGACGAAGTCTTCAATCTTGTATCTTCATAGTCTTGGAGTCCGGCCGATGATGATAGTTTGGCTATCCGGACACCCCCTAGTCCAGGACTCCCTCAATTGCTATGATGATTGTTATGATCCCGTTGATTCTCTTGAAATACCCCTTTTTGATGATGCTTGCTATGCTTGTGGCCATGATGCCAATATGAATGATGCTAATGGAGATGAACTTGCTATAGCTCCTTATGTTAAACATCAAATTGTTGCTATTGCACCCACGCATGATAGTCCTATTATCTTTTTGAATTCTCCCGACTACACTATATCAGAGAAGTTTGCCCTTATTAAAGATTATATTGATGGGTTGCATTTTACCGTTGCACATGATGATTTTGATAGATATAATATGCATGTGCTTCTGCTCCTACTTGCAATTATTATTAGGGAGGAACTACATCTCCGCCTCTTTATGTTTCCAACACGATAAAATTGCAAGAAACTGTTTATACTATGCATTGGCCTTTACTTGGTGTGCATGAATTGTTCTTTTATGACATGCCGATGCATATGAAGAGAGTTAGACTTCATTTTTGCATGATATATGTTACTTTGTGCTCGCTACTAAATCACAAATCATTGTTAATTAAAATTGGCTTTGATATACCTTGGGATCCGGGTGGATCCATTACTTGAGCACTATATGCCTAGCTTAATGGCTTTAAAGAAAGCGCTACCAGGGAGACAACCCAGAAGTTTTAGAGAGTCATTTATTTCTGTTGTGTGCTTTTATAAAGTTTAAAAACAAAAAAATAAAGAGGGGAACCCAAAACTTTCAAAAAGGAAAGTGAAAGTGAGAGAGACAAGCATTGTTGAAGTGGGGGAGCTCCTTGAACTTTGTTCATGCTCATGGAAACTTTGTGAATCTTGATTATAGAAACTTTCCAACAAAAATAATTATCCCCTTGTACAATTCTATTTTATTATAAAAATAATGTGCGAAGGTTTTCCTTTAGGATGTTTACAATGCTTGTTGGTTTGTGCGGTGCAGGACAGAAACTTTGGCTGTAATGCGCGATTTTACATTTTTTACTGGAACGTCAAACGGTTCTGAAACTTTTTGCATTGTCTTTCTATAGAAATTGTTTATTTTTCCTAATTTTTCAGAATTGTTGGAGTAAAATAAATGTCGTGAATGTTCAGATTACTACGGACTGCCCTGTTTAAGACAGATTTTGTTTTTGATGCATAATTTGCTTGTTTTGATGAAACTATCAATTTCTATCAGTGGATTAAGCCATGGAAAAGTTATATTACAGTAGCTACAATGCAAAAACAAAATTTGAATTGGTTTGCAACAGTACTTAGAGTAGTGATTTGCTTTATTATACTAACAGATCTTACCGAGCTTTCTGTTGAGTTTTGTGTGGATGAAGTGTTCGAAGATCGAGGAGGTATCGATGTGAGAAGAAGAAGAAGAGGAAAGAGCTCAAGCTTGGGGATTCCCAAGGCACCCCAAGTAAATATTCAAGGAGACTCAAGCGTCTAAGCTTGGGGATGCCCCGTAAGGCATCCCATCTTTCTTCAACAAGTATCGGTATGTTTTCGGATTCGTTTCGTTCATGTGATATGTGCAAATCTTGGAGCGTCTTTTGCATTTAGTTTTCACTTTAATTTTATGCACCATGCTGGTATGAGATAGTCCATGGTTGATTTATAGAATGCTCATTGCACTTCACTTAAATCTTTTGAGTATGGTTTTATAGAATGCTTCATGTGCTTCACTTATATCATTTGAAGTTTGGATTGCCTGTTTCTCTTCACATAGAAAACCGCCATTTGTAGAATGCTCTTTTGCTTCACTTATATTTGTTAGAGCGTGGGAATATCTTTTGTAGAAAGAATTAAACTATCTTGCTTCACTTATATCTATTTAGAGAGATGACAGGAATTGGTCATTCACATGGTTAGTCATGAAATCCTACATAAAACTTGTAGATCACTGAATATGACATGTTTGATTCCTTGCAATAGGTTTGCGTTATAGAGATGATAATATGTGGGGGGTTCTAGTAAATGGTTGTGTTTAGTAAGAATATTGGTGTTAAGGTTTGTGATTCCCGAAGCATGCACGTATAGTCTCCTAACTATGTAACCAAATTGGCGCGCATTGTATTGTGATTGTTTATCTTTGCGTGAAGGTCGGGGGCGCATGATGGTTAACTCCTACCAACCTCCCCCCTAGGAGCATGCGTAGTAGTACTTTGCTTCGAGGGATAATAAACTTTTGCAATAAGTACATGAGTTCTTTATGACTAATGTGAGTCCATGGATTATACGCACTCTTATCTTTTTGCAATTTGCTAGCTTCTACAGTACTGTGCATTGTCCTTTATCACCTCGAGAGTTGGTGCAAACTTCACCAGTGCATCTAAACCCCGTGATACGATACGCTCTATCACACATAAGCCTCCTTATATCTTCCTCAAAACAGCCACCATACCTACCTATCATGGCATTTCCATAGCCATTCCGAGATATATTGCCATGCAACTTCCATCATCATCATATACATGACTTGAGCATTCATTGTCATATTGCTTTGCATGATCGTAAGATATCTAGCATGATGTTTTCATGGCTTGTCCATATTTTTGATTTCATTGCTATGCTAGATCATTGCACATCCCGGTACACTGCCGGAGGCATTCTTATAGAGACATATTTTTGTTCTAGTATCGGGTTGTAATATTGAGTTGTAAGTAAATAAAAGTGTGATGATCATCCTTATTAGAGCATTGCCCCAGTGAGGAAAGGATGTTGGAGACTATATGATTCCCCCACAAGTCGGGACGAGACTCCGGACTTTAAAAAAAAGGAGTCCAAAGAAGCCCAAATAAAAAAAAGAGGCCAAAGAAGCCCACCAAAACAAAAAAATGAGAGAAAAAGAGAGAAGGGGCAATGTTACTATCCTTTTACCACACTTGTGCTTCAAAATAGCACCATGTTCTTCATATACAGAGTCTCTTGAGTTATCACTTTCATATACTAGTGGGAATTTTGATTATAGAACTTGGCTTGTATATTCCGATGATGGGCTTCCTCAAATGCCCAAGGTCTTCATGAGCAAGCAAGTTGGATGCACACCCACTTAGTTTCAGTTTGAGCTTTCATACACTTATAGCTCCAGTGCATCCGTTTCATGGCAATCCCTACTCCTCGCATTGACATCAATTGATGGCCATCTCCATAGCCCGTTGATTAGCCGCGTCGATGTGAGACTTTCTCCCTTTTTGTCTTCTCCACACAACCTCCACCACCATACTCTATTCCACCTATAGTGCTATATCCATGGCTTGCGCTCATGTATTGCGTGAGGGTTGAAAAAGTTGAAGCGCGTTAAAAAGTATGAACCAATTGCTTGGCTGACACCGGGATGGGCATGAGGGGTACCTTGTGTTAAGAAAAGGGAGCATAAAAGACTATATGATTTTGTGGGGATAACATTCTTTAGCATTGATATTTCGAAAGACTTGATTGTTTGTTGGGATGCCCGAGTATTAAATACTTTTATGTCAAATGATAGACTATTGCTTTGAATCACTTATGTTTTAATATTCATGCCATGATTAGATATATGATCAAGATTATGCTAGGTAGCATTCACATAAAAAATTATCTTTTTTATCATTTACCTACTCGAGGACGAGCAGGAATTAAGCTTGGGGATGCTGATACGTCTCCGTCGTATCTATAATTTTTTATTGTTCCATGCCAATATTCTACAACTTTTACATACTTTTGGGACTAACATATTGATCCAGTGCCCAGTGCCAGTTCCTATTTGTTGCATGTTTTTTGTTTCACAGAAAATCCATATCAAATGGAGTCCAAACAGGATAAAAACTGACAGAAATTATTTTTGGAATATTTATGAATTTTGGGAAGTGGAATCAACGCGAGACGATGCTCGAGGGGCCCACAAGGCAGGGGCGTGCCCCAGGGGGTGGGCGCGCCCCTGACCCTCGTGGAAACCCCGTAAGGCGGTTAGTACCCTTCTTTTGCCGCAAGAAAGCTAATATCCGGATAGAAATCGTGTTAAAATTTCGGGCCAATCGGAGTTATGGATCTCCGGGAATATAAGAAACGGTGAAAGGCCAAAATCTGAAGGCAGAAACAGAGAGACACAGAGAGACAGATCCAATCACGGAGGGGCTCTCGCCCCTCCCACGCCATGGAGGCCATGGACCAGATGGGAAACCCTTCTCCCATCTAGGGAGAAGGTCAAGGAAGAAGAAGAAGAAGAAGGGGGGCTCTCTCCCCCTCTCTCCCGGTGGCGCCGAAACGCCGCCGGGGCCATCATCGCGACAACGATCTACACCAACACCTCCGTCATCTTCCCCAACATTGTCATCACCTTCCTCCATCTATATTCAACGGTCCACTCTCCCGCAACCCGCTGTACCCTCTACTTGAACATGGTGCTTTATGCTTCATATTATTATCCAATGATGTGTTGCCATCCTATGATGCCTGAGTAGATTTTCGTTGTCCTATCGGTAGTTGATGAATTGCTATGATTGGTTTAATTTTCTTGTGGTTATGTTGCTGTCCTTTGGTGCCCGTAATATGAGTGCGTGCGTGGATCACACCATAGGGTTAGTTGTATGTTGATAGGACTATGTATTGGAGGGCAAGAGTGACAGAAGCTTCAAACTAGCCTAGAAATTGATGCATACGGGATTGAAGGGGGACCAGTATATCTTAATGCTATGGTTGGGTTTTACCTTAATGAACATTAGTAGTTGCGGATGCTTGCTAATAGTTCCAATCATAAGTGCATAGAATTCCAAGTCAGGGATGACATGCTAGCAGTGACCTCTCCCACATAAAACTTGCTATCGGTCTAGTAAAGTAGTCAATTGCTTAGGGACCATTTCGCAACTCCTACCACCACTTTTCCACACTCGCTATACTAACTTTATTGCTTCTTTACCTAAATAGACCTTATTTTTTATTTATGTGCTCTTTATATTCTTGCAAACCTATCCAACAACACCTACAAAGTACTTCTAGTTTCATACTTGTTTTAGGTAAAGCGAACATTAGGCATGCGTAGAGTTGTATCGGTGGTCGATAGAACTTGAGGGAATATTTGTTCTACCTTTAGCTCCTCGTTGGGTTCGACACTCTTACTTATCGAAAGAGGCTACAATTGATGCCCTATACTTGTGGGTTATCAACCAACCAAGAAACGAATAATCTCATAAGCAAGCATTAAGCATAATTAACACCAAATAATGCATCACAAGTAGGATATAATTTTCATTGCATGATTATTGACTTTCGTACATGCATAGGGAATCACAAACCTTAACACCAATATTTCTACTAGAGCAGAATTCTCATCAACATAACTCACATATCACATCATCATATCTCAAAACTATTACTAAGAATCAAGTTTATTTTGTCCTATGATCTTCATGACATATTTTTTCTTTATTTATCCTTCTTGGATATCTATCACTTTGGGACTAATTTTCATGTGTTGCTTTTTATAAGCTCAAACAAATATAAGTGAAGATCATGAGCATAACATATTTTATTTCTCTCAAAACAATTTAAGTGAAGCAAGAGAGAATTTCTTCAAAATTTTACTAACTCTCAAATAAATCTAAGTGAAGCAAGAGAGCATTTCTTCAAAAATACTACGCACACCGTGCTCAAAAAGATATAAGTGAAGCACTAGAGCAAGTCCATTGCTCATAAAAATTTAAGTGAAGCATAGAGAGCAATTCTAACAAGTCATGGCATAATTTTGGCTCTCTCAAATAGGTGTGTCCAGCAAGGATTGATGACTTAAAACACAAAATAAAACAAGCAAAGACACATATCATATAAGACGCTCCAAGCAAAACACATATCATGCGACGAATAAAAATATAGCCTCGAGTAAAATACCGATGGTCGTTAGAAGAAAGAGGGGATGCCACTCGGGGTCATCCCCAAGCTTAGTTGGTTGCTCATTCTTGGATAATATCTTGGGATGCTGGGGCATCCCCAAGATTAGGCTCTTCGATCCTTCTTTCATCCATCGTAAGATAACCCAAAACTTGAAAACTTCAATCACACAAAACTCAACAAAACCCTTGTCCGATCCGTTAGTAAAAGAAAGCAAACCACTAGTATAAGTGTTGTGTCAAACCAATTCTTATTTTGTTTTTGTATCATATATACTTTATTTCGACTTTTCTATGGCAAAAACTCATCAAAGAAAACCATAGAGCCATCAAAATAAGCACACAACACAAAGAAAACAAAATCTATCAAAACAGAACAGTCTGTAGTAATCTAGAACTTTCGAATAGTTATGTATCCAAAACTTCTACCAAATTAGGAAGACCAGTATAATTTGTATATTAATATTCTGAAAAAAGAATCAGGGAAAAATCTCTTTTCTGTGGTTTATAAGAATTATTTTTGTGGGTGCAATGTTTTTGTCTTTTTCAGCAAGATCAAACAACTATCACCCCAGAAGATCCTAAAGGCTTTACTTGGCACAAACACTAAATAAAACACAAAAACACAATCATACCAGTAGCATAATTGTTCTAACACACAAGAATAGCAAGCAAAAAGCAAAAATAAATTTTATTCATTGGGTTGCCTCCCAACAAGCGCTATAGTTTTACGCCCTTAGCTAGGCATAAAGCAAGGGTCTAAGTTTTGTCATCTTTGGTTCTAGATCCATAGGACGCCCTCATGATTGATTCATATGGTGGCTTAATTATTGTTCTAGGAAAGTGTTCCATACCCTTCCTCGAAGGAAATTGGAACTTAATATTGCCTTGTTTCATATCAATCACTGCACCGGTAGTGCGTAAAAACGGTATCCAAGAATAATTGGACAAGACAGATTGCAATCAATATCAAGAAAAATAAAATCTATGGGCATATAATTCCTATTTACAAGAATAAGAACATCGTTAATTCTTCTCATAGGCTTTTTAATAGTAGAATCCGCTAAGTGCAAATTTAAAGAGCATTCTTCCATATCGGTAAGGCCAAGCACAACACATAAACATTTCGGAATTGTAGAAACACTAGCACCCAAGTCACACAAAGCAAAACACTCATAATTTTTAATCTTGACTTTTATAGTAGGTTCCCACTCATCATGCAATTTTCTAGGAATTGAAACTTCTAATTCCAATTTTTCTTCAAAAGCTTTCATCATGGCATCAACAATATGTTTAGTAAAAGCTTTATTTTGTTCATAAGCATGGGGCGAATTTATCATGGATTGTAACAAAGAAATACAATAAATCAAAGAGCAACTACCATAATTAAAGTCTTTGTAATCCAAAATAGTGGGCACATCACTAGTTAATGTCTTGACCTCTTCAAACCCACATTTATCAATTTTTTCAACAAGATTTTCACCCTCCGAATCATAGGGATGCCTTCTAACTAAAGTTGACTCTTCTCCAGTCCTTTTTCATCAATCTTAAATTTACTAAACAAGGAATCAATAGAAGAAACACCAATCATTTTAAGATCTTCATCAATTTTGCGAAAGAAATCACAAGAAAACGCTTTTTCTAAAAATTCTCTTTTAGCTCTAAGCATAGCGGTTCTTTTCTTACTTTCATCCATAGAAACATAAAGAGCTTTAATTGATTCATCTACTTTAGGCACAAAAAATTTCATCTTGAGATTTTCCACATCATGAGCAATTCTATCAACACTTCTAGACAAATCATCAATCTTATTCAACCTTTCTTCTATGGAAGTGTTGAAACCCTTTTGTGTGTTGATAAACTCTTTAATATTGCTCTCAGGACCAGAGGTATTCCTATTATTATTGTAAGATTGATTTCCATAGGAATTACCATAATTATTAGAGGAATTACAAGGAAAAGGCCTAGGATTAAAATTACCTCTATAAGCATTGTTGGTGAAATTATTGCGAGAAATAAATTCACATCTATGGCATCACTATTTTGCTCAATCAAAGTAGACAAAGGCATATCATTAAAATCAATAGGAGCACTTTTACAATTAACCAATTTCATAAGAGCATCAACTTTTTCACTCAAAGAAGAAATTTCTTCAACCGAATTAACTTTTTTACTAGTAGGAGCCCTTTTCGGTATGCCATTGTGAATAATTTGCCACAATATTATCAAGAAATTTGGTGGCTTCACCCAAGGAAATTTCCATAAAAGTACCAGCCGCGGTCACGAGAAACAAAATTCAACCCTGCATAAATTTTTTGTATGATCATCCAAAGATTTAACCCATGAGTTGGGCAATTCCTTAGCATCAATTTCATTCTTTCCCAAGATTGTGTAGCATGCTCATGTTCAAGTTGCTTGAAATTCATGATATGGGTTCTAAGCAAAATAATTTTTGCGGGAGGAAAAATACTTAGTGATAAAACCATCTTTGCACTTATTCCAAGAATCAATACTATTGCGAGGCAAAGAAGAGAACCAAATTTTTGCAGCATCACGCAAAGAAAACGGAAAGAATTTCATCTTGACCACATCATTGTCCACATCTTTTTTCTTTTGCATATCGCATAATTTCATGAAGGTATTAAGATGGGACACGACATCCTCATTAGGAGTTCCGGAAAATTGTCTTTCATAACAAGATTCAGCAAAGCAGTATTAATATCACAAGTCTCCGCACTAGTAGCAGGAGGAGCAAGCAGAATGCCAGTAAAATCATTGTTGTTGGTATTTGAGAAGTCACATAGTTTGTGTTCTCTTGAGTCATGATGGCCACACAACAAGATTGCACTCAAAAACAGATCCGGCAAGAAAACGGCGAACGGAAAAAGGGAGGCGAATAAAACGGAAAAATTTTGTGAAGTGGGGGAGAGGAAAACAAGAGGCAAATGGCCAATAATGTAAATTGCAAGGAGATGAGATTTGTGATTAGGAACCTAGTTATATTTAAGATCCTCCCCGGCAACGGTGCCAGAAATTCCTTTTGATGTCGCTTGAAGCTACGTCGGTATTTCCCCAAAGAGGAAGGGATGATGCAGCACAGCGGCGATAGGTATTTCCCTCAGATATGAAACCATGGTATCGAACCAGTAGGAGAACCAAGCAACACAACGTAAACAGCCCCTGCACACAAATAACAACACCTCGCAACCCGACATGTTAAAGGGGTTGTCAATCCCTTTCGGGGTACGGTGCCTCGAGATAGGCAAAGGACGTGAGGTAAATTTGTAGATAGGATAAATAGATCACGGAACAAATAATTTGCATCAAGGTATTTTTGTATTTTTGGTTTAATAGATCTGGAAATGAACGCAAGGAAGAAGTAGACTGCGAGGAAAATATATGAGAAAGAAGACCTGGGGGCCGTAGGTTTCACTAGTGGCTTCTCTCGAGAAAGATAGAAAACGATGGGTGAACAAATTACTGTTGGGCAATTAATAGAACTTCAAATAATTATGATGATATCCAGGCAATGATTATTACATAGGCATCACGTCCAAGATTAGTAGACTGACTCCTGCTTGCATCTACTACTATTACTCCATACATCGACCGCTATCCAGCATGCATCTAGTGTATTAAGTTCATGGAAAAAATGGATTAATGCAATAAGAACAATGACATGACGTAGACAAGATCCGTTTATCTATTGCGGCAGATATGGATCCCATCTTTTTATCCTTAGTAGCAACGATACATACATGTCAGTTCCCTTTTTGTCACACGGATCAAGCACCGTAAGATCGAACCCACTACTGGGCACCTCTTCCCATTGCAAGATAAATAATTCAAGTTGGCCAAACAAAACCCAAATATTGGAGAATAAATGCGAGGCTATAAGCAATCATGCATATAAGAGTTCAAAGAAACTCAAATAACTTTCTTTGATATAAAAATATATAACTGATCATAAAATCGAAGTTCATCAAATCCCAACAAACACACCGCCAAAAGACTTACATCATATGGATCTCCAAGAGACCATTGTATTGATAATCAAGAGAGAGAGAGAGGAAGCCATCTAGCTACTAACATGGACCCGAAGGTCTACAAAGAACTACTCACGCATCCTCGGAGAGGCACAAATGGAAGTGGTGAACCCCTCCGTGATGGTGTCTAGATTGGATCTGGTGGTTCTTGACTCTGCGGCGGCTGGATGAATATTTCGTCGACTCCCCTAGGGTTTCTGGAATATTGGGTATTTATAGAGCAAAGACGTGGTCCGAGGGGTACCCGAGGTGGGCACAACCCACCTGGGCGCGCCTGGGCCTCCTGGCACGCCCTGGTGGGTTGTACCCTCCTCGGGACTCCCCCCCCAGGTGCAACCAGGGCCCATCTTCTTTCTCTTGGTCCATAAAAAATCGTCATAAATTGGCGTGGCATTTGGACTCCGTCTGATATTGATTTCTTGCGATGTAAAAAACATGCAAAAAACAGCAACTGGCACTTGGCACTATCTCAATAGGTTAGTACCAGAAAATGATATAAAATGACTATAAAATGATTATAAAACATCCAAGATTGATAATAAAACAACATGGAATAATCAAAAATTATAGATAGGTTGGAGACGTATTAGTCCGCCATCTCTTTGGAAAAGGCCGCCTCGAGTTGGGCATGGGCGGCCGCCATCTGGGCTTTGATGGGCTCCGTCGTGGCAAGGTATGCCGCGCAGGAACGGACGCTGCTCGAATGCTCTTGGCGATTGCCAACTCTTCAGCCGTGGGTTGCCGACCGTTGTTGGAGAAGCTTCTTGCGATTTGTGCAGTGACCGCCGGGAGCTGGGCGTGGGTGGCCTCGACATGGTCCTGGGCGGCCTCCATCAGGCCTAAGGCCGCCGCTGCGGAACGGACAGCTGCTATGCCTCTCTCGCCAGTTGTTATCCCCGAGGCAGATGTTGCTACCGCCGCCAGAGAAGCAAGAGCGGCCGTTTGGGCTGCCTTGGCCGCCCAGTCGCAGATTCCGGTCTTCCTCACGAAGCTTGTTAGCACGCGCCTAGCGGCTGCGGCCGCGCTCTCGCTGGAGTGGGCCGCCGAAGTTGCCCTCGGGACGCGGGTCCACGTCCCCATCTTTCACCGGCGACGATTGAACAGTAAAATGATATTTGGGGAGCGAGCTAGTGTGCTTGACACACCGGCTGTGGACTGTAGCCGACGAACCTTCTTGTGTAAGCCATAGGCATACTATACACCGATCGTGCTCCATGATATTTTGTACTGCATCTCACACGGTTGGTGATAATAAACTATGTGGGATCTACTTGATTTTTCATCTTGATTTGAATTACATAATTGGGTCACAACTGCAAAGGATGGTGTTTGAATTGGTAGAACTTCTATCTGTAGTGAACATGCAACTATAGGTGTGTCTTCAAAAAATTTGGAATTATTCAGGGTTCGTTTGGACATTTATATACAGTAACTTGGTTTCTAGGCATTTCAGGTGCACAATTCAAAATTAAACCACATGCACATGCTCCGGTGCACCAAAATGGGTTGTAAAATTATATATGTGTCCATGGGCTGATGCTTACGTCCCATTCAATAAATGGGGATGAATTTCCAACACCACGGCACCGTGGCTCTCTGGCAAACGTTGATGTGCTTGCTTTTGTAATTCTAGTAAATACAAAACTCGTTTGAAATTCATGAACCTTGGCATGCTATCATGGAACGGCATCAAGATGTTGGGGTAAAAAAATGTTGTCCCATTTGGGCCAGGTTATGGTATAAGCCTGTCGCAAACCAGAGCTTCTCTCACAACAAGCATGATGGTTTCGGTAGGCAATGTGCCACCTTGGGGGATGAAACGATATTTGTTGCATCTTCCTACTTTCAAAATTTTTCTCGTGTCAACATAGAACAACATGAGTGTTCGCAATTTTTTGGGATATTTCGGGGTTCACGTGGACATTTTTATACATTAACTGAGTTTTCTATGCATTCATGTGCATAATTCAAATTTGAACTACATGCACATGCTCCAGTGCATATAAATGGGTTGAAAAATCAAATGTGTGTCCTTGGTTGCAACCTTAGGTCCCATGCAAGAAATGGGAATGAATGTCAAACACCTTTGCCACCGTCGCTCGACCGCTAACATTGAGATACATGGTTTTAAAATTCTAGTAAATCGAAAACTCGTCTGAAATCATGAAACTTGACATGCTATCATGGAACGGCAGCAACATGCAGTGGTAAAAATATTGTCCCATTTGGGGTAGGTTGGGGTATAAGCTTCTCACAAACCAAAGCTTCTCGCAACAAGCCTCATGGTTACAGTAAGGAACGTTTCACCTTTCTGGATGAAAAGATATCCGTTGCCTCTTCTTGATTTCGATTTTTCCTCTAGTGTCAACATAGAACAACAGGAGTGTTGTGTTAAATTTTGGAAATTTTGGAGGTTTGTTTGGACATTTTTATGCATTAATTGACCTTTCAATGCATTTATGTGCATAATTCAAATTTGAACTACATGCACATGCTCTAATGCATATAAATTGGTTGAAAATTCAAATCTGTCTCCTTGGTTGCTTGCTTAGGTCCCATGCAAGAAATGGGAATGGCTGTCAAACACCCTGCCACCCTCACTCGGCCACAAACATTGAGATACCTAATTTTTAAGTTCTAGTAAATCCAAAACTCGTCTATAATTCATGAAACATGGCATGCTATCATGGAGCGGCATCTACATGCCGTCGTAATTTTTTTGTCCCATTTGGGGCAGGTTTGGGTATAAGCTTCTCACAAACCAGAGCTTCTCACAACAAGCCTGATGGTTTCGGTAGGGAACGTTTCACCTTACTGGACAAAACGATAGCCGTTGCCTGTTCTTGATTTAAATTTTTTCTCTAGTGTCAACATAGAACAACATGAGTGTTGTGTTAACTTTTGGAATTTATGGGGTTCGTTAGCACATTTCCTATGCATTAATTTAGTTTTCAATGCATTTATGTGCATAATTCTAATTTTAACTACATGCACATGCTCTAATGCATATAAATTGGAAAATTCAAATATGTGTCCTTGGTTGCATGCTTAGGTCCCATGCAAGAAATGGGAATGAATGTCAAACACCCTGCCACCGTCACTCGGCCGCAAACATTGAGATACCTAGTTTTTAAATTCTAGTAAATCCAAAACTCGTCTGAAATTCATGAAACATGGCATGCTATCATGGAATGGCACCCGACATGCCATGGTAAATTTTTGTCCCATTTGGGGCAGGTTTGGGCATAAGCTTCTCACAAACCAGAGCTTCTCACAACAAGCTTGATGGTTTCGGTAGGGAACGTGCCACCTTCAGGGACGAAACGATACCCGTTGCCTGTTATTGCTTTCAAATATTTTCTAGTGTCAACATAGAACAACAAGAGTGTTCTGTTCAATTTTTGGTATTTTTGGACATTTTTATATATTAACTGGGTTTTCTAGGCATTTTATGTGCATAATTCAAATTTGAACTACATGCACATGCTCCAATGCATATAAATTGGTTGAAAAATCAAATATGTGTCCTTGGGTGCATGCTTAGGTCCCATGCAAGAAATGAGAATGAATTTCAAACACCAGCACTATTGACTGCCGGCAAACGTTGAGATACTTTGTTTTTAAATTCTAGTAAATCCAAAACTCGTCTAAAATTCATGAAACTTGGCATTCTATCATGGAATGGCACCCGACATGATGTGGTAATTTTCGTGTCCATTTTGAGAGAAGGCGCACTCAAATAACAGACAACAAAGGCATTTTGAAACAACTAACTGCCACTCTAACATCGCAAACGTTTTAGATAGAACACCCGTATGTACACTGACAGCTTCCCCAGTAAGCCAAGGGAAAATGTGCCGAGCAGGATTTGTGCACCTCTTCATCACAAAAGTTTTAGATAGAACACCTGTATGCAAAGTGAGAGGTATGGTCTTCTGCAGTAAGCTAAGGGAAAATTTGCTACGCAACATTTGTGCATCTCTTCAATGCAAACGGTTCAGACTGAATAAGGTATGTAAAGCGAGACTTCGGCGCTAAGCCAAGAGAAAATTTGGCAAGCAGGATTTCTACCTCCCTTCAAGACAAATGGTTTTTTTGGATGACCCATGAGCAACCACGTATAGACAATTTGATAAGATTTGCATCTGTCATATTGGGTATATTGCCATTTGTTAAACTTGAAAAAGATTGACATTTGTTGATCTAGTAACATTGCCATTTGTCAATCCTTGTAACACTGCGATTTCTCAAAATATGCAGCTAAAAATCACTAGCATTATCTATTTTTTGCAACTAAAATTCAGTAATTAAGCATAGATTTCATTCATAGATTAAGCAATCGTGCTTAATTTATACACAGTTAAACTTTACAGCTGAACCGACCAAACTTTTCCCCAATTGTTGCCAACCATGCACTGAAATAGCTAGTTCAACTATATATACTAGCTAATTTTAATTACGTTGTACAGTTCCACCACATCTATAGTCAGATGAACTGAACAAAATAGCCCCTAAATACTACTACGGAGGGCTTTGTACTACTTCTGGCAGCCTCTCCTCTGCTGAGCGCGCTCAGTAAGAGGAAGAGGAGGAAGTGGCTACCGACGAGCTGGACAACTGCAATATGGTGCCTGCCGATGCTGCACCTTCAGTGACGCTCACCTCGAACGCCCTCTGCCGCTCCAGACGACCCCTCTCGAAGCGGTGGTTCTCCTCGTAGATCTCCTGATGTCGTGGGAAACGAACACCTATCGGGCAGGGCCCCTTTTGGTCCGGCAAGGGAGCAGAGGGCGCACAAAGAGCAGATCGAGGCGAAGCACGCGAGGGATTTTACCCAGCTTCGGAGCTCTCCGGAGAGATAAAACTCCTACTGCAGCTTTGTGTTTCTATTCTATTCTTGCTCGAGAGCGTGGGTATGTTGTAGTTTCGAATGAGTCGAACCCCTTCTACGTGCGCATGGGCCTCCTTTTATAGGTTAAAGGGGTCACCGACAGGTGGCAACGCATAGAGGGGTAAAAAAGTAAAAATAGGGGTTGGTACAACCGCTATCAATAGTGCCCCCTACCTAACTCTGACGGCAGGGGACAAGGGCATTGAATGCCTGTCCGGTCGCCTAAACAGTGCAGAAAACGACCGTTAGGGGCGCCACCGATCGCCACGATGGCCTTCTCGTCATCTCCACTTGCCACCTCGCACCGCTTGGCTGCACAGCTCCCCGCCACGTGTGCCTGGAACGATCCTGCGGTGACACGTCATCGGATGCGCCGGAGCGTGGGCGCAGAGTGGTGGCTTCGCCGCGGCAAGCGCCTTGCCACGGTCGCTGTCTTGTCGCACCCGCAAGCTTGTCGCTCGCCGGGTCTTGCCGGACTTGGTAGCGTCGCGGCAAGTCTCTTGAAATGCCTTGGTTGGCCTTCCCGGCAAGCTCCTCTTGCCGGGGTCTTGTTCTTCCCGGCAAGCTCCTCTTGCCGGGACCTTGTCTTCACAGTTAAACACTTTGTTCTTGAATGGCAGTAATAGGAATAGCGAAGGATCTTGGCGGAC
The DNA here is from genome assembly GCA_021437245.1 of Aegilops speltoides. NCBI lineage: Eukaryota > Viridiplantae > Streptophyta > Magnoliopsida > Poales > Poaceae > Aegilops > Aegilops speltoides. The sequence goes on from CM038144.1 coordinate 400,688,880, forward strand.
GCCCGGCAAGCCTTGCTGCGGGACGCTGTGACTGCCCGTGCACAAGTTCGGGATACTAAGGTACCCCTACTTTAGTACACCGGCAGAGCCCCCGGCTGGGCCACACGGTGGTGAAGCGCTGTTGGGCCAGGCCCAAAACAGGCACGCAGGCACACGCGCCCGGGTCTACACCAAATCTGACTCCGTATCCACCGCGCCCTCCCGTAACGGCACGCGTCAAACGCGGTGTCGTGGGAGAGATTGTGGGCAATTCTTAAATCAAGGAAAAGCGTAACGTTCGCCTCTCCCCTTTATAAGCAGAGAAAACAGGGGCCGTTCCCCCACCTTCGCCACTTGCGGTTTCTTCCTCAGAAAACTCCACCGCTCCCCTCCGCTTCCAAAGCCAAAAGAGAGCAGCGCTCCGTCGCCCATCGCCGCCGTCGCCCCCAACGCTTCCGCGCTCCCTCGCCGCTTCCGCCATGGCTCCGAAGACCGGCAAGAGCACGAAATCGGCTGAGGCGTTGCGGCTTGAGGCGCTGCGCAAGGAGCGAGTGCTTCCCGAGCTCACCCGGAAGGCGCTGCGGGAGGACTTCTACCTCTTCTGGTCGACGGAGACGCGGGCGCATCCGCGCACGCCGGTGCTCTCCGCCGAAGCTTCTACTTCGAAGCGGTGCCCAAAAGGGTATCATTTCTTTCCAGTGTTCTTCTACTGCGGGCTCTGCCCACCTTTTTCTGATTTCTTCTGTGATATCATGAATACCTACGGGTTTCATCTTCTTGACTTCACCCCCAACGCCGTTCTGACAATGGCGGTTTTCGCACACCTCTGCGAGAACTTCGTTGGCATCCACCCAAATGTTGCTCTTTTTCGCCACTATTTCATCCCCCGAGCCGAGAAAGGAGAGCCCTTGGCCGGCGGGATCGCCTGGGTCTCACGAGTCGGCATGAAGGAGGTGTATCTGGAGGGCGAGCTCCGCAGCAAGTGGGATGAGTGGAGGGCGGAGTGGTGCTGGATTGTCGACGCCAATCCGCAGCCATTCACCAACTTGCGCCAGACCCGGGTAGTGCGCGGCGGCGACTGGAGCGCTCTGTCGCCGGACGATGCCAAGCTGAAGATCGCCACCACCCGAATCCTGCGGCTCAGGCTTGCCGGGCTCATAGTAGGGGCCGTTGGCGCGGATTTCCTTCGCCATCGCATCGCCCCTCTATAGGAGAGGAGGAGGCCCGCCTGGCTGTTTGGCGGCCCGGCGGATATCATGTGGCTGCGTCCACGCCTCAATTTCAACTTCACAGTTCTGGAGCTTGACGGGATGCTCAAGGAGCTGTTCAAGCACGATGCCAACCATCCAGAGTGGTTCAGGCTGCCGCAGGGCGTCATCCCACTGTGCAACAACTCCCAGCGTGATCGCGTTCATGCAATGATGCCGGAGTGTGACTCGCACGGGATTATCCCAACTTGGATGGAGCCCGCCGACGATGTCGTGCGGCAATTCTTTGATAGCTTGGCGGAGGTAGCAGTCCGCACCGACGAGCAGAGGCTCCTCACCCGCGACACCACCGACGACGAGATGCGGTACATCGCCACCAGGGCCGAAGAGGCGGCGGCAGCCGCCGCCGCGGGCGAGTTTGGCTTCACATTGGAGGAGGCAGAGGCGGCCGAGGCGGCAAGCCTTGCCGACCGAGAGGACCTTGGCGGGGAGGTCGCTGGCGAGGGGGAGCCCGAGGCCGAGGCAAGCGAGCCTGCCGGGGGCACAAGTGGACAACCACCTTCAAGTAGCTTGCCTCAGACGGGGCCCTCAGCGCAACCCCCAGTTCAAACAAGGAGGCGTCTTCGCAGGGCCGGAGACACGACAGGGCGGCAGACGGGCCAACAGCCGCAGCGTCGCGGGGCACGCTCCACCGCGGCAAGTACCGTTGCCGCGGGAGCATCTCATGCTGCGCCAGCAACTGGGGCTGGGTCTTCTCGAGCTACCACATCTGATCCCTCCGTAGCCTCCGGCAAGCGCCCAAGGGAGCCTACTCCTCCGCCTCACCGCGCAGAAAGGGTACCTCATTTCGACCTCTCCGCGCTGAGCTCCGACGAGGAGGAAGAAGAGGAGGAGGAGTAAGGCTTTCTCCTTGTTGTACTTGTATTTCTTCGATCATTGTTGCTTCTTGTCTTGCATCTGATCTGCTTCCCTCTGAATCCTTGTTCCATTTCAGGACTCTGGCCGAGAGAGCGGCGAAGAGGGTCAAGGTCCCCATGGTTGTCATCGAGGACGATCCTGCTGTAATGGCGGAGGACACATCCGAGACTACCTTGACGGACCCGGTACCATCTCCTCGAAGCAGCCCCCAGCACAGCCCCCAGCGTAATTGTTTGGTTCACTTCCTGTTGTGGGGCGCGCATGGGTGCTTTTTCTTTTGCTGACATCTTGATTGTTGATTTGCTTGTGTAGGAGCAGAGCAGGCCTATGAGGAGCAACCAGAAGCCGCTCCAGGGGTGCTGTCTGCTTCGACTACGCCGCCAAGGGGTGATTCTCCGACAAAGGAGCGCTCCCCGGCAAGGGGCGGAACCAGTGAGCCTTCGATGGAGGAGCCCATGGTCACAGAGCCCAGCACAGGTAACCCTCCTTGTCGAAAACTTTCCCTTGGGTTCTTCTTCTGATCTTCTTTTTGGATATTTGCTTGACTTTTCCTTCCTCTTCCTATCCTCAGATCCCCCTCTCACAGACCCGATGGAGACTGAGGCCACCGGCGAGGAAGACGCACGCGGCAACACTGAAGACGCCGCCGCTAACGAGGAAGAGGTCGGCGCTGATGAACCCACCGACGAAGAAGCCACCAAGGCTGCTGGCGCAGGAGCTGGCGAGGGGTCCGGCAATCGCACTGACGACCCCGAGGGTGCAGGAGCGCAAGGCGCTACACCGACTGCCGACCCCTCCGCCGCTGATGCAGCGCCGGGCTCCGAGGAGCCCCAGCCAGGCGCCTACTTGAAGGCCGGCGAGGGTGTGTACATTAAGCTTCCCTGGGCGTCGAGCTCCAGGGCGCCGGTTGAAGGAGAGGAGTTTGATGGGGAAGTACTTGCCTCCGCCGGGCTGTCAGTGGTTGACGCACCAAGCAGCAGTAGCGGCGAGTCCGAGGAGGAGCAACTGCTCCGGAAGCTGGTGTCACTCTACCGCGCCCGGCAAGCGAAGTTGGAGCCCCGGGAGGCGCTTGTCGCACAGGCGGGAGTTGACATAGAGAAACATGCGGAGGAGCTCCAGAGCCGAAACCAAGAGGCCCTCCGGTCCATCGCGGAGGAGAGGGCGCAACTTGTCGAGGCAAAGAAGGCATTCATCCTTGAAAAGGCTGAAGCCGAGGAGCAGCAGAGGCTCGCCGCCGAGGAGCTGTCCAAGCGGGAAGGTGAACTGACACAGAAAAAGGTTAACCTGGACAGCCACGAGGAGGAGCTCGCCGCACGGGAGCAATCACTTGGCGGGGCGCTCAAGGAAGCAAAGGATGCTGCCGCAGCTGCCGAAGCCGCCAAGAAGGAATTGGAAGCGAGGGTGACGCAGCTGGAGGCTGACATGAAAGGAAAGGACGAGGAGCTTGCCGCACTCCAGCGCGAACGCGAGAAGGATGTCCTCGCTCATGGAGATCTGCAAGTTCAGCTCGCCGATAAGGTCAGGGAACTGAACGCCGCCAAGGACTCAAGTGCTGATCTGGAGCTGAAGTTGGCCACATTGACGGAGACGCTGGACGCCGCCAAGAGGCGAGAGGATGATTTGAAGAAGGAGATCAAGGGCAACAAGGAGCTGCTGACGAGGGCCACCAAGACTCAAAACACCTTCAGGGCCACGGTGGAGCTCGGGACAGAGGGCCTCGTCAACATTGCCGCAACCATCGACGAGGAGCTGGCGGAACTGGACTTGGCGGGCTTCGGGTACTCCTCCGACGAGAACCTCCAGCCCAGCGCCAAGCTTACTCTTTTCTTCAAGGGTGTGGCGACGACTCTCCAGCAGCTCCGGGAAAGGATCCCAAAGAAGCTTGCTGACGAGTCGCGCGCAATCTGCGCCAAGGTCTTGGAGAAGGTGTTGGTGAAGATACTCTTCCGCAACCCGGGCCTCGACCTCACCCGCGTCCTCAAGAAGCTACTGGCGGGTGCCGATCTTGAAGAGCTCAAAGCCATTGTCGCACCTATCGTGGACATGGTGAATGAAGTCAAGAGGGTCGACGGCGAGCGCGTGGATTAGGCCACCCTTCTTCTCCCTTCCTTGTCGCTGTTATTCGAGTCATGAGAACAACTTAGTCAGTGCCGCAACAAGTTACTTTTGTAACATAACTTTATTCTGGGCAATGCTTGCTATGTTATCTCCTTTACTTGATTCCCTCCCTTGTATGTTTTTACCCTACGCTTTTGGGGAACTTGCCGGCGCAGGCACGCTTGCCGCGAGTGCTGAGTGCGGAACATCAGCAGCCCGCTAGCGGTGCCAGCTCCGGCAAGAAACCTTGCCGCAACTAGTTGCAGCACACTTAAGTTGTTGAGCGGACTCGAAACAAAGTAAGGGCGCAACTAGCTACGAGGAGGTTCCTCCGCGCACAGGGTTTCCATACAAAGCACGGTCGTTCAAGGAATATAACTTAAGAAATTTAAAAATAATTGTGCTCAAACTTTGGCAACTTAGCTTTTCTTTCGCCTGCGTCCCGGCAAAGGCTATACTTCTTTGAACGACGCCTAGTCCATACCACCATCTTCTCTTCCCCCCCCCCCAGGTGAACTTGTGGGCGGATGAACCTTCTCTTTTGAGAGAAAGAAAGAAGAGAAAATAAAGATATGGAGCCTTAAGGCTCGTTATTGCTTACCGGGAGCAAGTGCTGCACAAGGTGTCAGATTATACATGAAAAAGAAAAATGCATGAAATTTGACAACTTTTGCATAGCATATGACCTTTATTTATGCACGGGAACTGCGCCCGGCTTTGTACAAAGGGTTACATGCAACAGCGGCAAAGCTTGTACAAAAGGTGGTTGCCAGGACAGCAGGCTCCGGCAACCGCGCCTTATGGGTAAAACTTACGAAGATGCTCTATGTTCCAGGAGTTGCTCACCGGAAAGCCATCTTCGGTCTCAAGGCAGACAGCGCCAGGCCTAGTGACTCGTTTCACCCGATAAGGGCCTTCCCACTTTGGCGTCAACTTGTTGGAATTCTTGGCAGATTGAACGCGCCGAAGAACAAGGTCGCCTTCCTCGAGACTTCTGGCATTGACTTTGCGGCTATGGTAGCAACGCAAAGCTTGCTGGTAGCGAGCAGCTCGTACAGCAGCCTGAAGACGATCTTCCTCGAGGAGCAGTGCGTCATCTTGCCGCAGCTGCTCTTGCTCAAGCTCATCATAAGCGAGCACTCGAGGCAATCCGTATACGAGTTCCGTGGGGAGAACTGCCTCTGCTCCGTAGACAAGAGCAAAAGGTGTCTGTCCAGTGGCTCGATTTGGCGTCGTCCTGATCGACCAAAGAACCACCGGCAGCTCCTCGATCCAGTTTCTTCCGCACTTGTGCAGCCTATCGAAAGTCCTGGTCTTGAGCCCGCGCAGCACTTCAGCGTTTGCCCTCTCCGCTTGACCGTTGCTTCTCGGGTGAGCAACAGAAGCGAAGCAGACCTTGGCGCCAAGATCTTGGACGTACTGCATGAAGGTGCGGCTCGTGAATTGAGTGCCATTGTCGGTGATGATCCTGTTAGGGACTCCAAAACGGCAAACAATTAACCTGAAGAACTTGACTGCTGACTGTGCTGTCACCTTCCTCACTGCTTCCACTTTCGGCCACTTTGTGAACTTGTCGATTGCCACGTACAAGTATTCAAAGCCCACGACAGCTCGGGGAAAGGGGCCGAGGATGTCGAGCCCCCAGACCGAAAATGGCCAGGACAAAGGGATCGTCTGGAGAGCTTGAGCTGGTTGATGTATCTGCTTGGAGTGGAACTGGCACGCTTCACACTTGGTTACTTGTGCAATTGCATCCTAGAGGGCTGTTGGCCAAAAGAAACCTTGCCGGAAGGCTTTGCCGGCAAGTGCTCTTGCGCCAATGTGATGGCCACATATGCCTCCATGTATCTCCGCCAACAGCTCCTGTCCTTCTTCCCCGGAAATGCACTTCAATTTCACTCCGTTTAATCTTCTTCTGTACAGTATGTCATCGACAAACTGGTACATACTTGATTGCCGGGCTACTCTCTCTGCTTCTTCTTGCTCTTCGGGAAGTTCTCCTGTTTGAAGGAAATGGACGATCTGCTGTGCCCATGCCGGAGCTTGTGGCTCAACGACGAGGACTAAAGGCGCAAATGCTGCTGCGGGAACATCTGCTTCTGCGGCAAGAATCTGTGATTCAGCCGGAGCGTGATGCTCCCCGACAAGCGTGTCGGGACACAGCTTGTCGGGAGCGTCTGCTTCAACGAAACAAACCCTCGGGCTTGTCGGAGCAGACCGCTCCTCAGCACTCTTTGTGTTGATCTTGGGGACCTTCTTGGCGGCGGCTTCTGGGAGCTCTGCCGGAAAGTAGTCACCAGAAATCAACTTCCTCTTCTTGTTCTGTCCAGTTGATGGTGTTACAGATGGTTGAGTCAGCTTGAGCACAAAAATCCCTGGTTCCACAGGCAACTTAAGTGCGACGCATTTTGACAGGCCATCTGCAATGTCATTTTGAGCTCTTGGAACATGTTCCATTTGCAGGCCGTCAAAATGCTCTTCCAACTTCCTCACTTCATCAATGTAGGCTTCCATCAACGGACTCTGATAATCTTTGTTCACTTGACAGACGACAAGCTGTGAGTCACCCCTGACAATAAGCTTCTTGATCCCAAGGTCTGTCGCGATCCTGAGTCCGGCAAGCAAGCCTTCATACTCTGCAGTATTGTTTGTTGCTTGCTCCTTGGGAAAGTGCATTTGGATCACGTACTTGAGGTGTTCTCCAGTGGGTGCGACAAGTAACACACCTGCACCGGCGCCTTGCAGCGAGAAGGCACCATCAAAGTACATGATCCATTCTTTGTTTGCTTCCTTGACGGGGATCCTCATCTCCGGAGTTTCTTCATCGGGTGTTGGTGTCCACTCTGCTATGAATTCTGCCAATGCTCGGCTCTGGATAGTTGAAGTACTTTCAAACTTGAGGCCAAAGCTTGACAGTTCCAGTGCCCACTCGACAATCCTGCCTGTTGCTTCTGGATTCTGCAATATCCTCTTCAACGGAAAGCGAGTAACAACTGTGATCTCATGTGCCTGAAAATAATGGCGCAGCTTTCTCGAGGCCATGAGAAGGTCGAAAAGCAGCTTCTGCACACCAGAGTATCTTGACCTAGCCCCCTGCAGAAGGGAACTGACAAAATAAACTGGGTGTTGCACCATCTTCTTCTGTTTCTCTTCTTGTGGCTGCGCAGATCCATCCTCGCCGGGACCAGAACTTGTCGGGGAAGCCCCCTGCTTGTCGCTGGACTCGCTTGCCGCAGTCGCTGGCTCATCATCTGCCTCCCTCTCCGCTACTAACTCAGAACTAACCACTTGATTGGTTGCCGCTAGATATAGCAGCAACTTCTCTTGTGGCTTAGGTGCGACAAGTATTGGAGTGGAGGATAGGTATCTCTTCAAGTCCTGCAGCGCAGCCTCCGCTTCCGGAGTCCATTTCATTGGACCTGCCTTTTTCAAAATTTTGAAAAATGGCAGGGCGCGTTTAGCAGACTTAGAGATGAACCTACTAAGAGCAGCAACACAGCCGGCAAGCCTTCGCACATCCTTGACGCGCTTTGGTGCTTCGATCTGTTCAATGGCTTTGATCTTGTCGGGATTGGCTTCAATCCCCCGCTGAGATACAAAGAATCCGAGAAGCTTGCCGGAAGGAACTCCAAACACGCACTTCTCGGGATTCAACTTGAGATTGATCTTGCGCAGATTTGCAAAAGTCTCGTCTAAATCTTGGATCAAAGTTTCTTTGTCCTTGCTCTTGACCACTATGTCATCCATGTAAGCTTCTACAATTCTGTGCAACTGTGGCTCAAAAGCATGACTGACTACTCTTGCAAATGTTGAACCAGCATTTTTTAATCCGAAAGGCATTCGTACAAAGCAGTACGTGCCACATGGAGTAATGAATGCGGTTTTCTCTTCATCTTCTTCTGCCATGAAGATCTGATGATATCCTGAGTATGCGTCAAGAAATGAAAGCAAATCACATCCTGTTGTGGAGTCGACAATCTGGTCAATGCGCGGCAAGGGAAATGGATCCTTGGGACAAGCTTTATTAACATCAGTGAAGTCAATACAAAGCCTCCATTTCCCATTCGCCTTGCGCACGACTACTGGATTGGCTAACCATGTTGGATGGAGTACTCCTCGGACAAGGCCTGCTGCTTCCAACTTCTTGATCTCCTCTGCAATGAACTCTTGGCGTTCCACTGCTTGTTTCCTGACTCTCTGCTTGACGGGCCGCGCGTGAGGACAGATGGCAAGGTGGTGCTCAATTACTTTCCTGGGAACACCGGGGATGTCAGATGGTTGCCATGCAAACACATCGACATTCGCCCATGAGAAAGCAACGAGCGCGCTTTCCTATTTAGGGTTAAGCGTGGCACTGATGGTGAAGGTACCACCAGTGCCGTCCTCCTTGGCGGCCACTTTCTTGGTTTCTGGTGAAGCTGTCTTTGCCTTCTTGCACTTGCCGGTGGAGCTCGATGGTGCGTCCTCGACGGTAGCGCAGCACTCTGAAGAGGTGCGCTTGCTGAAGTGGGCATCAGAGCTACTCTTGCCGGACTTGGTCTTCTTCTTCCCCCCGGGAGCTTCAGCGGCAAGTGGTTTGCGTTCTGCTGCAGCTGCTGCTTCCCGGTAGATCTTGTCGGTACAGATAAGTGCATCTTTCTTGTCGCCAGGGACAGAAATAACACTTATCGGACCAGGCATCTTGAGCACGTTATAAGCGTAGTGAGAGGCTGCCATGAACTTGGCGAGCGCTGGACGGCCAAGTATCCCATTGTAGGGCAATGGGAAATCAGCAACATCAAAGGTGACCTTCTCTGTCCTGAAGTTCAGCTCGCTGCCAAATGTCACTGGCAGTGTAATCTTCCCCTTCGGCTTGCTCCTTCTCGGGTTGATTCCTTGAAAGGTACCAGTTTCTTCAAGCTCGCTGTCGGGGATCTGGAGCTTCTTGAGCACCGCGGAGGAGATCAGATTCAAGCCGGCCCCGCCGTCAACCAGCATCTTCGTGACCTTGAGGTTGCGGATTGTTGGCAAAACCAACATCGGCAAGCACCCGACCGCGGTTATGCGGTCAGGGTGATCCTCAACATCAAAGATGATGGGCGTGCTGGACCACTTCAGGGGCTTGCGCGACTCAACAGACGGTTCTGCTGCGTTTACTTCCCGCACCCACTGTTTGAGTTGGCGGTGCGAGGTGTGCAGAGAAGCACCGCCGTCAATGCACAAAACCTCTGTTGCCTTCTAAAACTCCTGCTCGTCGGCCTCATCCTCATCCATCTCATCGTCTTCGTACTCGTCTTCATCCTTGTCGCGGCCGCGGGGAGGCCTGTCTCCTTGCCGCTGCTTGGCCTTGCCGCGGCGCCCTCCCCGGGCGGGACGCTTCTTGCCGGATCCTCCTCCACCTTCTTGGGTCTTCTCCTTGTCGCGGCGCTCGTATTCAGCTTTCTGCAGCTCAACAAGCTGCTCAACCTTCTTGCAGGCCTCGAGATCATGGCCCTTGGTGCGGTGGATCTTGCAGTACTGCTTGTCGGAGCCGTCCTGCTTGTCGGCGGCCACCACAGCCTCGCCGTTGTCACCAGCTTTGGCCTTCTCGGCGCCACCTCCGTTGCCGGACTGCTCGACAACTAGCACATCCTTAGCTTTTCTCTTTCTGTTATTCCGCCTCCGGTTCTTCTTTGCCGGGGCAGCATCCTCACTGTCAGATCCTTCTGCTCCTGCGTTCTCTCCGGGGAGTTTCCCCTCCTCAGCACATGCACATTTATCGGCCAGAGCATATAGCTCACTGACATCTCTGATTTTGCACATCGCCATCTCCTCCCTCATCCTGCGATTACGCACGTTCTGATGGAACACGCTGATAACCACGGCAGGGTGGGCGTGCAGGATGTTGCACCGCACTGGCTGAATCTCTCGTATGAACTTGCGCGGGGTTCTCCTTCCTTCTGGGCGAGCAGATGAAGATCGCTCTCCTGGCCATGGGGCTTGTGGCCGCCTGTGAAGGCGCCGACAAACTGATGGCACAGATCTGCCCATGAAGAGATGGAGTCGTCCGGCAAGTGCATGAGCCAAGATCTGATGTTGGGCTTGAGCATCAACGGGAAGTAGTTGGCGAGGATCTTCTCATCGTGCCCCCCGGCAGCCTGCACCGCGTTGGTGTAGATGCTGAGGAACTCCGACGGATGTATCCTGCCATCGCACTTCTCGGTATGTCGGCTTGAAGTTCTTGGTCTTGGGCCTTTGGACTGCCGCAGCTCACGAGTGAACGCAGGGCAACCTATCGCGTCTGACAAGTCGCTGGTTCCCCGGCACATGCATATCGACAGTGGGCCCAGCGCGCTGGTCCGACCGACGCCGCTTTCTTCGACGCCGATGCGAAAAGCGAAGCGTCTTCGTGTCGTCGTTCTTGGAGAACTTGGCGTTGATCGCGACGAGCTCGCGGATCTGACGACGCGGTGGAGTCGGTGTCGAGGTTGGCCCGGCAAGTCGGCGATCTTGGCCTTCGGGGCGGGGAGTGCATGGTGGTGGCACCCCCGGCGGTTTTGTCGGCGTCGGCTTGCGCCTGGGCGTCTTGTCGGGGCTTCGATGTGCTCGGTTGCCGGGGCTTGTCGCCATTGGCGAAGCCGATGAGGCTCTGAATGGTGGCCCTCCAGTCGTCGATCTTGTCTGGCGCTGGAGGGTAATCTAGAAGCAGCTGGGCTCGTGCCAGCGCTTCCTTTGAAGTCTTGGGCGGTGGCGGCGAACGACGCGAGGAGCGAGTTATGCTCAGACTTCTAACAGTGTTAGAAGGAGCAACATCCCGTCCAGGCGACCGTACTGCGCTCGTGCCAGCTTGTTGACACGCATTTTGGCCTTGAGCGTCCCGCGATCCACCAGCTTGGCCTTGTTCCAACGCGAGTACGGTGCTATGAGCATCATGGCGTTGTCGATTCTGCACCTCCTAGGAGGGGTGTGGTGTATGTGCAGACGCCGAAGCTTGCGGGGCCTTTTCCTTGGACCTGGTGACGATGTGAGTTCCCCTGTCGGCGCCTGCTCCTCCGCCGGCGTCTATCCCACCGCCCGCCTGCTCCGGTGGCGGTGGGATCGACGCGGACGGGCCAGCCACCTCCGAAGTCTTCTTCTTCGGTGGCATGTCGATGAAGAAGTTGATGTAGCGCGCGTGAACACTGGATCAGGTTCGCACAACCTCGACGCACCCCTACCTGGCGCGCCAAAGATGTCGTGGGAAACGAACACCTATGGGGCAGGGCCCCTTTCGGTCCGGCAAGGGAGCAGAGGGCGCACGAAGAGCAGATCGAGGCGAAGCACGCGAGGGATTTTACCCAGCTTCGGAGCTCTCTGGAGAGATAAAACTCCTACTGCTGCTTTGTGTTTCTATTTTGTTCTTGCTCGAGAGCGTGGGTATGTTGTAGTTTCGAATGAGTCGAACCCCTTCTACATGCGCGTGGGCCTCCTTTTATAGGTTAAAGGGGTCACCGACAGGTGGCAACGCATAGAGGGGTAAAAAAGTAAAAATAGGGGTTGGTACAACCGCTATCAACAGTGCCCCCTACCTAACTCTGATGGCAGGGGACAAGGGCATTGAATGCCCGTCCGGTCGCCTAAACAGTGCAGGAAACGACCGTTAGGGGCGCCACCGATCGCCACGATGGCCTTCTCGTCATCTCCACTTGCCACCTCGCACCGCTTGGCTGCACAGCTCCCCGCCACGTGTGCCTGGAACGATCCTGCGGCGACACGTCGTCGGATGCGCTGGAGCGTGGGCACAGAGTGGTGGCTTCGCCGCGGCAAGCGCCTTGCCACGGTCGCTGTCTTGTCGCACCCGCAAGCTCGTCGCTCGCCGGGTCTTGCCGGGACGCGCGGCGCGTCGCGGCAAGTCTCTTGAAATGCCTTGGTTGGCCTTCCCGGCAAGCTCCTCTTGCCGGGGTCTTGTTCTTCCCGGCAATCTCCTCTTGCCGGGACCTTGTCTTCACAGTTAAACACTTTGTTCTTGAATGGCAGTAATAGGAATAGCGAAGGATCTTGGCGGACGCCCGGCAAGCCTTGCCGCGGGACGCTGCGACTGCCCGTGCACAAGTTCGGGATACTAAGGTACCCCTACTTTAGTACACCGACACCTGATTCCTCGCGTCTGTGTTGGCGTGTGCCGCGGCCACAGCGGCTGTAAGGCTCTTTGCATGCTCGACAAGGCGCTCCTCCTCCTCCCGCAGAAAGTCGATGTAGCGCGCAAGGTCGCTGCCGCACGTGCAGTCCTCCACCTCCGCCACCCCACTACGGGCGGTGGTGGTGGAGCAGGTGATGATCCCGGCGGTCGACGGTGGGCTAGCAGCCACGGCGGACAACGATGGGATGGCAGCCACGACCACCACCTCCCGCCTTCAGGCCATGGTGGCGGAGTGGGTGATGGCCACGGTGGCCGGCAGTGGGGTGATGGCCACGGCGGTGGAGCGGATGATGGCCACGGTGGCGGATCGGGTGATGGCCCTGGCTTTCGATGGAGCTCTGGTGGCAACGGCGGCCGGCAACAGCTGCCAACGGGCACCGGCGATCGAGCGTGTGGTGCGTGTTCTGCGCACACCCAACTGAGACGACGCCCGCACTACACTACGCTGGGGACTGCATCGCCGCCGTGGTGTAGCCTCCCAGCTGGAGCTGTGCTCTGATGTCAGGACCCCTACTCAATGCCACACCGATCTAGCATGTAACACCTCTGCGGCCTCATGCATGGTATTCCCACGGGTGTCGCCTTACCAGGCCCGGGACCATTTGTGCCTTTTGGCACACGTATAAGATAGTGTCGCTAGCATCCATATGACAAGGAGCCTGGGCTGACATGGCTAGTCGTGAACCCAAAGTGGCACTAACTTACAGGGATAGGCATACATGACCCAACAATGAACGTGTCGGTCATCAGCGAGTGAATCTAGGCTGTAGCAACTGGGCTAGCAGGGCTCCGGTAAACCGGGCTGTAGCAGGCTAACAGGACTCCAGTAGACACCGCGTGACATTTCCCCGAAGGGACAGATACAGGAACGAAGGACACATGCCGGCCAGCCTAAGTGTTCCGGAGCAGTAGCAAGCTACCAAGGCTCAGTGGAAGCACTAGGAGACATTTCCCGGTAAGAGAGGCTACCAAGGATAAACAACTAGATAGTCAGATCCCACACATACCAAGCATTTCAATAACATACACACAATATGCTTGATATGTGCAAATACAACATGGCATCACAACATGACTCTACAACTCAATTATTTATTCAATAGGCTCCGAGGAGCGAGATATTACAAACATGGGTCTCATGACCAACATTCAGAGCATACAAGTCAAAGCACAAGCGGAAGCTTAACATGTCCGAGTACAGACATCTACAAATGAAAAAAGCTGAGAAGCCCGACTATCTACTAGATCCTGCCGAGGGCACAAGATCGTAGCTGAGGTAACAAGCTAAATATTGAAGTCCAAGCGGAACTACTAGCGAGACTGAAGTCTCTCTGCAAAAATATAAATTAAGCAAATATGAGTACAAATGTACCCAGCAAGACTTACATCAGAACTATCTACATATGCACCATTATCAACAAAGGGATGGTGGGGTTTAACTGCAGCAAGCCAGCTTTGACTCGGTGGCTATCCTAGTCTACGACTGCAAGTAACTCTTTCGAGGTGGCGCACACGAGTCCACATATTCACCATATCTATACACCACTATGAATCCGCTCCCGTCTCCATACGAGAACGCCATCCATAGCACTCACGCTTATCTTGCGTATTTTAGAGTATCCACTTTCACTTGTCTATGAACTGTATAGGCAACCCAGAGGTCATTTACCGCGGACGCGGCTATTCGAATAGATGATGTTAACCCTGCAGGGGTGTACTTCTTCACACACACTCTCGCCACTTACCGCCATGTACACGTCATGTATCTCGGCAACCTTCAAGCGGAAGCCTGGCGAGGGTGTCGGCCATGGCCTACCTAAACACTCAAGTCTCTAGTCCAGGTTTATCGCCTATTCAGGTTCCATCCACAGGGAGTCCGGCCGAAGTTTCCACATACGGCCCCGAACGATGTGTGCAGGGTTCCTGAGACACCAAACGGGCTCCCGGTACACCGAGCCACGTGCCTAGCGCATCATAGCCCACCCCTCGGGTCAGCGCTGGCCACGGCCTCCAGCATACTACAAACACCAGAATCTACTTGCAACTCCTGGACAGAGGACAAGGGTGGTTAAGAAGCCGAGAGGGTCAATTAAGGATCCCAATGAGTGGTAGTAGCTGTTCATGGATCACAAACATATAACTCAGTTCCTGAGGACGGCTTCAATGAGACAACCCACCATGTACTCCTACATGGCCTCTCACCGCTACCTTTACCAAATCGTGTTCACAAACTTAGCTCACACATAGCAGGACATGTTGATCACTGTTCCAATTCATTTCCGATGAATCAGACCTGACTCAACTCTAAGCAGTAGCAGGCATGACAACAAGCATGAATGAGTAGGCACATCAAGGCTCAAACAACTCCTACTCATGCTAGTGGGTTTCATCTATTTACTGTGGCAATTACAGGTCATGCAGAGGAAAAGGGGTTCAACTACCGCAGCAAGTAATACATGAGTCGTTGTTGTCCTAATGCAATAAAAGAGAGCAGGAGCGAGAGAGTAGGATTGTATCGGAATGAACAAGGTTTTTTTTGCTTGCCTGGCACTTCTGAAGATGATATAGCTCTTCATCGGTGTCATTGAACTCATCGTCGGAACACGTCTATCGAGAGGGGACAATTACCGGCAACAGAGAAAGATACACAATCAATGCAATGCATAATAGATGCATGATCATGACATGGCAATATGCTATGGTTTGAGCTAATGCAGCAAGCAACCAGATTAAATGAAGTTGGTTTGAATCAAAGATTCAAATTCAAACTCCATATGTGATTATTCAAATGCCATTTAATTGATTTGACCTGATCAGCAGACATAAGTTGCTCAAACATGCATGAACATGGTACAGATGGATAGATTGGATTTTTCTGATAATTTTTCATATATAACTTGTTTCATTCTGAATTACGGTTAAATTTATATGAATTTTAGAAGTTTTAGTTATTTTCTAGAATTTCTTGAATTAAATTAAATCCAGAAAATGACTTATTCCGTCAGCACTGCGTCACTGTGACATCAGCTGGTCAACGGGGCTTGTCCAGGTCAAACCTAACGTGTGGGGTCCACACGTCAGTAACACATGGCTGGTTAGTGTCGCTGACAGGTGGGCCTGGTCAACAGGCACGTCAGCTAGGTCAATTCTGACGCGTGGGGCCACTGTGATTAGTTAAGGCTAAATGGGAAACTAACTGTTGTTGATTAAGGCTGTGGGGCCCAAATGTAAGTGGGTCAGGGGGTTAAGTAGTGGGGGATTAGCACTAACTAGATGGCCACGTCGATAGTCGCCGGAGCCTCGCCGATGGTGACCTCGAACAACGGCGGAGTTCGCTCAGAACTCGCCAGAGGCGACGGATCGATGCGCCAGGGGCACCAGAAGGTAGCCCGTGCCCGTGCGCATCTAGGAAGACCAACGGGAGGTGCGGGAGTGGCCGGAGTTCGCCAGAAGCAAGCTCGCGGCGGCGGCCGGAGCTCGGCTTCGAGCGGTGCGGGGCTGCGGGATACGGAGAGGCCAAACGAGGGGATAAGCGAAGTCCTAGGGCAGCTAGGAGCTCGCTAGGCTCGTGAGACTAAGCGCAGCAGCACGGCAGCGCCATGCCCGGCGTCCATGGAGGACGGCAGCGCTCGGCACGGTGGCTAGCACGGTTATAGTGGGGAAGAACCACAGGGAGAGAGGGGGAATGTAGGAGAGCTCACGGCGGGGCTAGCAGAGGCGACGACGAGGTCGGGGGAGCTCTGAACACGCCGAATCGGGCGGTGGAGATCGCCGGCAGAGGTGGCGATGAGGACGGCGGGGACGACGTTGCAGGGCTCCTGCAGTCACGTGCATCGGGTGTGTAGCTCCACGGGGTCGTGCCGGAGCTCGGGACGCGGAGAGGAAGCGAGGGGGTGGCTGTGGCCATGCTGGTGCTCGTCGGCGCAGCCGCGGTGGCTTCGGCCATGGCGAGGAGAAGCAGAGGAGCGAGGGGAAAGCGAGTAGAGGGAGATGGTTCGATGTGGACGGAAGCGGTGAGGTCATCTGCGTCGTCGACGTGTCTCGCAGAGCAGCCAGACAGCTGCTGCGTGGCGTGCGGCGGGCACACGCCCGTGTCCTCCTGGCGCGGTGGAGTAGACGGTGGTGGCACTGGTGGGCTGGGCTAGGTAACTGGGCCGGTGGGTGGGCTATACAGGTGAGGCCAGGTAAGATTTCCTGCTCTCCTGTTTTTTCCTATTTCTGTTTTTCTATTTTGTTATTTTGTTCTGGGCTTTATTAAAAATTCCTAGACAGATCCAAAAATCATGAAACTTCTCAATGCCACTGTTTGGAATATAACCAACATCAAACATTTTAGTTTATGATTATTTGAGCATTTAAAATATTTAATAGCATTTAAATGCCCAAATGCAAATACTATATGATTTAATTTAGAGCCCAAATATGACAAGGAAAAATGTGCAACACCTCTGGTTATTGTTTCTAGCATTTTCTAGAAATGATGAACATTTTTGAAAGCCATTTGGATTTACTGAGAATATTTTAGTTGAACCTGGTGAATTCCTTTGATGCTAGGGTTTAGGCAGTCCCCATTTCAGGTTCATTTGAAACTTAGACATGACGACACTCATGAGGCTAGCCTAGTGCATTGCCAGAAGCTAGGGATGTGACAACTCACCCCCACTAAACAAGAATCTCATCCCGAGATTCAAGCGTAGGGTAAGATGAAGGGGGAACGCAAACTAACACAATCTTCACGATCCAGGTTGCACTTCAAATGAATGTTGATTCGATCACCATCATTGTCTTGAAGTCTTGCTCTGAGAACTCCAACTAACATGATAACGAGAGGAAAGGAAAAACTCTAAAAGGATCGATCTTCTCGAAGATCAAACAACTTAGGATCAACTCACGGGGTGAGTCATAGCAACATCTCTTGAGCTGAGACTCGAAGCACACATCTAGAGGAATGGAGTGGAACAGATGACAAAGGTTCACTAGGTAGGCAACAATTTCACGCTTAAGAAGGTGGTGAACAGTTGTCAACGTAGCGAGGAGTAGAGTTGCCATGATACCAAAATGGGACATCTAGGAGGAGGGTGATTCGCAGAGTTATTACCTTAAGTGGCAAAAAGAATTACCTTTGATATAGAGATCATTGAGACTCTCTATACTAGCCTAGGGCAAATCTCGACCGATCATTTGGAGGAGTTCGGTAGAATGGCATACTCGGACTTGTATAGATGATGTGGATTACCTTGTTGAAGACAACGCAATGGATGATTTTGCTTGTCATCGGAGATGGATGGAACCCATCGTAGGACCACTTTGAAGATGATCCTGATCAGTAATTACTAAGAAGGGTAGTCCATGGTAGAATGGCACGATGGCGGGTGCAAGCTGGAAGCAAAATACAATGCTGGGAATGATTCTAGTAACTGGGGAGAACTCAAAAGTCGATACTGATCCCACTATATAAAAGGTTATGGCACAATCGAAGAAACTAAGAGCAATCCCAGTTGGTGCCAATGATTACACCTAGTTCTTGTGCGTGCTTTCAAGAACTTGAGCATCTCCATATTCATCAAGGTTTTACCAATATCCATGACAAGGATCCTGGCAACACAACATACTACCACGATGAATAATGGTGGAGGATGCAGATGCAAAGGAAGATAACACCTTCTCATATTTCACCTTAGCGAGGCCAAGGAAACAAAATCTGGATGATCGACCGAGAGACATTTAGCACTCCGCTTCTAATGTTCTCCTTGATGCACTAGCATATCCCATTCATAGATGTTTGATATCTAGAACATCAAGTAAAAGGTCGGACTTTGGAAAAACAAAAATCCATAAGGAACAACTAGGGAGTAAATCCTACGAAATCCTTATGGGGAGGTGGCCAACTTCCTCAATCAAGATGCTACAATAATAGGTCTTCCGGCTGGGTGTGTTGGCCACGACATCCACTTTACCGGGTTACACAAAGACCAATATTATAGTTCTTGGGAAACGTTCCAACCATCATATCTGCCTGAGATTTAGATCTGGTTAGTGTCAAGATATTCCAGACTCATTGAGTCTAGAAAGAAAAATGATAGTTTGCAACACAAATTGACGAGATGACATTGCAATATTCTCGGGGAATGAACTACGGAAGTAAGCTCCAAAACATGAGCTGGTTCTACTACAAACATGTGACCATGTTGTTCCAAACAAGCATGATCACATGGTAGTCTTACAATGAAGCACTACCGAGTTTAGGTGGGGAACCCCCATCGAGGATATCGAAGTCCTAACATAAGTCATGATTCTTAAGAAGGAACTTCTTCTCCTTGAACAAATCAATCAGTGGCTTGGTGTGCTAGGGACACATATAGAATGGAGGCGGCCAACCTACCAAACCATAGAGTACTTCGCACAAGTGCATGACCAACTTGGGATGATTCCAGAGGAAGCAAAAACAATCCTTCTCGGATCCATGGCGGCAACTTACATCAAGTGCACGTGAATTAGAGAAAGTCACTCCTTTCATCCAAGCATATGCTTCATGAACGGGATATGAAGATAATGCTTATAAAGTTTCCAATACTAGCTTAATGTTCATCAAGATTATGGAGAAGATAAGGATGTTGTCGATGGGCTCAACAACAATTCATCCAGGTTTCCATATAAATGGAATTCCACAATTATGTGAACACGGTGATAGCATTGGTCTGACCAAAGGATGTAATGGTGTATGCCCGAGGAATCAACCACGAGTAAGACAACATTACGAACATCGTTGGTTCTGATTTGATTTTACGATAACCCACACTCAAATCAAAGTTTTGATAAGATAATAGGTCCAACAACTGATCACAGGGACCAATCGATGAAGATATCATCTTTCTTCAACATACACACAACATATCCCTTACCATGAACTAAGTCGGACAAGCTTTTATCTTCCAGCTCTCCAAGCTGTTGTTTAGCTTAACCAACTAGCTCAGGGGTATCCAATACGGATTCTTGGAGAAAGGGTGGTTTACAGGAATAAACCAACTTGATCACGAACTCAACATAAGGGTCAGGGGACAACCTGGTAATACTTCCGAGAAGATATTCGGAAAATCACGAACCACCAATATGCTACTAAGCTCGAGAATAATCTTGCTTTTCAGGGCAAGAGATATGATCAAAAGAGCGGGGGATTGACACAATCCTAACTCATTGATCGAAGAGTGCACCAGAAATAAGGACTAGGTAGCACAATCTATCTTAGAATGATGGTTCAAGAACCAACATGCTAAGAATGAAGTTATTGTCCTCTAACTACCCAGCAACGAAGTTGCTAGGGGTATTGATTTCACACAACATAGTTCACCCGTCGGCATTCCGGTTATAATAACACGTGGACCGAGGAATGAAAATGATGGAGAGAACATCACTGTATCAAGAGTTCATAGGATGGTGTGCAATTCCCATGACATTCTTGACGTAAGACGGTAATACTTTAGGGTAGAACAGAAGCAAAAGCTGGATTGGCATTTTGATCTGCGGAATACAACTACTTTGACCCAATCCTGGATATGGAAGAGGTACTGGAGTTTGTTTCTCCTAGTCATTGTGAATAGAATGGCTTGACAGACCACCGGAGTAATAGGCATCGATGAACGAATGCACACATACTCTTGACTATCAATTGAAGACGAGGTCATAAGACAACTAAAGGGGGACAACCCAAAAGAACATATGATTTTCTGAGTTGTGGATGCATGGACTAGCATGTCGAACGAGTACAACATATTTCTTCCGGATAACCCATGCAGAAAGGTTGAACTGGCAGAGTCACAATATAGAATGGAGAACTCGTCAAGGGCACTCTTGTTGTGATCTTTCGTTCAGCAAGGAACTTCTGCCATAAGTAGTTCATGGTATTTGGAAGAAAGAAATACCACAGACCTCAAGGACTATCACAAAGGTTAATAATAACCTAAGGGAACTAGCAAACACTATCAACACGAAGTAGGGTGAATCTTGCGCTCAGAAACCCAGGAGTAGAATGCCTGCTAACTAAATGGCATTACAGGATGCTTTCGAGAATAATGGCTAGAGTCATCACACTGGGAACGCAAAACATGGTTAGATTACTAGGTGGCACTCTAAGACACCTAGGGTCATAATAATAACTCCAACATATATGTCAAGGCAACAGAGTACCTCAACTCACCGATTAGTGTGGTTAATCTGGCCCAAAGGGACATCGAAACGGGAGGAAGGGATTTTGCAAACGCATCAGATTGTTTAGAAACCTGGGATGACTCGGACAGCATAACGACTATATCTGCTCAAAATGATTTGAGACATCCTACAAAATGGTGGCATAACCACTTGATCATCACAATATCAAGATTCTGAGGCCAGCTATGAATACACGGAAGTAGTAGGAACCGAACAGAAGCTTAGAACCATCAATCCTATAAGTCTATGGATTAGTAACACGTGATCCTGATAAAAAGAAGAGGAAGCCTAGTTTCTTAACCCCGTAGGAAAGATAAGATGACTCAGATCAGAAGGGCATAAGGTATAAGGAGTAAAAAGAGCCTTACGTTCCATCCCACAATCAATTCCCCTACATATAACTAAAGCATTTCTAGACTCAACTTTGACCAGTTTGGCTTGGTAATCCTACAGACAGTCAGGCTCTGATACCAAAGCTGTTAGGACCCCGACTCAATGCCACACCGATCTAGCATGTAACACCTCATATCACTTTGCGGCCTCATGCACGGTATTCCCACGGGTGTCGCCTTACCAGGCCCGGGACCATTTGCGCCTTTTGGCACACATATATGATAGTGTTGCTAGCATCCATATGACAAGGAGCCCGGGCTGACATGGCTAGTCGTGAACCCAAAGTGGCACTAACTTACAGGGACAGGCATACATGACCCAACAACAAACGTGTCGGTCATCAGCGAGTGAATCCGGGCTGTAGCAACTGGGCTAGCAGGACTCCGGTAAACCGGGCTGTAGCAGGCTAACAGGACTCCAGTAAACACCGCGTGACATTTCCCCGAAGGGACAGACACAGGAACGAAGAAGGACACATGCCGACCAGCCTAAGTGTTCCGGAGCAGTAGCAAGCTACCAAGACTCAGTGGAAGCACTAGGAGACATTTCCCGGCAAGAGAGGCTACCAAGGATATACAACTAGATAGTCAGATCCCACACATACCAAGCATTTCAATAACATACACACAATATGCTCGATATGTGCAAATACAACATGGCATCACAACATGACTCTACAACTCAATTATTTATTTAATAGGCTCCGAGGAGCGAGATATTACAAACATGGGTCTCATGACCCAACATTCAGAGAATACAAGTAAAAGCACAAGCGGAAGCTTAACATGTCTGAGTACAGACATCTACAAATGAAAAAGGCTGAGAAGCCCGGCTATCTACCAGATCCTGCCGAGGGCACAAGATCGTAGCTGAGGTAACAAGCTAAACGTTGAAGTCCAAGCGGAACTACTAGCGAGACTGAAGTCTCTCTACAAAAACATAAATTAAGCAAACATGAGTACAAATGTACCCAGCAAGACTTACATCAGAACTATCTACATATGCACCATTATCAACAAAGGGATGGTGGGGTTTAACTGCAGCAAGCCAGCTTTGACTCGGTGGCTATCCTAGTCTACGACTGCAAGTAACTCTTTTGAGGTGGCGCACACGAGTCCACATATTCACCATATCAATACAACACTATGGATCCGCTCCCGTCTCCCTACGAGAACGCCATCCATAGCACTCACGCTTATCTTGCGTATTTTAGAGTATCCACTTTCACTTGTCTATGAACTGTATAGGCAACCTAGAGGTCCTTTACCGCGGATGCGGCTACTTGAATAGATGATGTTAACCCTGCAGGGGTGTACTTCTTCACACACGCTCTCGCCACTTACCGCCATGTACACGTCATGTATCTCGGCAACCTTCAAGCGGAAGCCTGGCGAGGGTGTCGGCCACGGCCTACCTAAACACTCAAGTCTCTAGTCTAGGTTTATCGCCTATTCAGGTTCCATCCGCAGGGAGTCCGGCCGAAGTTTCCACATACGGCCCGAACGATGTGTGGAGGGTTCCCGAGACACCAAACAGGCGCCCAATACACCGTGCCACGTGCCTACCGCATCACAGCCCACCCCTCGGGTCAGCGCTGCCCACTGCCTCCAGCATACTACAAACACCAGAATCTACTTGCAACTCCTGGACAGATGACAAGGGTGGTTAAGAAGCCGAGAGGGTCAATTAAGGATCCCAATGAGTGGTAGTAGCTGTTCATGGATCACAAACACAGAACTCAGTTCCTGAGGACGGCTTCAATGAGACAACCCATCATGTACTCCTACATGGCCTCTCACCGCTACCTTTACCGAATTGTGTTCACACACTTAGCTCACACACAGTAGGACATGTTCATCACTGTTCCAATTCATTTCGGATGAATCAGACCTGACTTAACTCTAAGAAGTAGCAGGCATGACAACAAGCATGAATGAGTAGGGACATCAGGGCTCTAACAACTCCCACTCATGCTAGTGGGTTTCATCTATTTACTGTGGCAATGACAGGTCATGCATAGGAAAAGGGGTTCAACTACCGCAGCAAGTAATACATGAGTCGTTGTTGTCATAATGCAATAAAAGAGAGCAGGAGCGAGAGAGTAGGATTGTATCGGAATGAATAAGGAGGGTTTTGCTTGTCTGGCACTTCTGAAGATGATATAGCTCTTCATCGGTGTCATTGAACTCATCGTCGGAACACGTCTATCGAGAGGGGACAATTACCAGCAACAAAGAAAGATACACAATCAATGCAATGCACAATATGATGCATGATCATGGCATGGCAATATGCTGTGGATTGAGCTAATGAAGCAAGCAACCAGATTAAATGAAGTTGGTTTGAATCAGAGATTCAAATTCAAACTCCATATGTGATTATTCAAATGCCTTTTAATTGATTTGACCTGATCAGCAGGAATAAGTTGCTCAAACATGCATGAACATGGTACAGATGGATAGATTGGATTTTTCTGATAATTTTTCATATATAACTTATTTCATTCTGAATTACTGTTGAATTTATATGAATTTGAGAAGTTTTAGCTATTTTCTGGAATTTCCTGAATTAAATTAAATCCAGAAAATGACTTATTGCGTCAGCACTGCGCCACTGTGATGTCAGCTGGTCAACGGGGCTAGTCCAGGTCAAACCTGACGTGTGGGGTCCACACGTCAGTGACACATGGCTGGTTAGTGTCGCTGACAGGTGGGCCTGGTCAACGGCCACGTCAGCTGGGTCAATTCTGACGTGTGGAGCCATTGTGATTAGTTAAGGCTAAACATGAAACTAACTGTTGTTGATTAAGGCCGTGGGTCCCAAATGTAAGTGGGTCAGGGGGTTAAGTAGTGGGGGATTAGCGCTAACTAGATGGCCACGTCGACAGTCGGTGGAGCCTCGCCTGCGGTGACCTCGAACCGCGGCGGAGTTCGCTCGGAACTCGCCAGAAGCGACGGATCGACGCGCCAGGGGCACCAGAAGGTAGCCCGTGCCCGTGCGCATCTAGGGAGACCAAAGGAAGGTGCGGGGGTGGCTGGAGTTCGCCAGAAGCAAGCTCGCGGTGGCGGCCGGAGCTTGGCTTCAAGCGGTGCGGGGCTGCGGGGTACGGAGAGGCCAAACGAGGGGATAAGCGGAGTCCTGGGGCAGCTAGGAGTTCGCTAGGCTCGTGGGTCTGAGCGCAGCAGCACGGCAGCGCCATGCCTGGCGTCCATGGTGGGCGGCGGTGCTCGGCACGATGGCTAGCATGGTTACAGTGGGGAAGAACCACAGAGAGAGAGAGGGGGAACGTTGGAGAGCTCACGGCAGGGCTAGCAGAGGCGATGGCGAGGTCGGGGAAGCTCTGAATGCGCTGAATCGGGTGGTGGAGATCGCCGGCAGAGGCGGCGATGAGGACGGCGGGGATGACGTTGCAGGGCTCTTGCTGTCGCGTGCGTTGGGTGTGTAGCTCCACGGGGTTGTGGCGGAGCTCGGGACACGGAGAGGAAGCGGGGGGGTGGCTGTGGCCGTGCTGGTGCTCGTCGGTGCAGCCGTGGTGGCTTTGGCCATGGTGAAGAGAAGCAGAGGTGCGAGGGGAAAGCGAGCAGAGGGAGATGGTTTGACGCGGACGAAAGCAGTGAGGTCATCCACGTCGTCGACGTGTCTCGGGGAGCAGCCAGACAGCTGCTGCATGGCGCGCGGCGAGCGCGCGCTTTGGGCACACGCCCGCGTCCTCCTGGCGCGGTGGAGAAGACGGTGGCGGCACTGGTGGGCTGGGCCAGGTACCTGGGCCGGTGGGTGGGCTAGACAGGTGAGGCCAGGTAAGATTTCTTGCTCTCCTGTTTTTTTCCTATTTCTGTTTTCTATTTTGTTATTTTGTTCTAGGCCTTATTAAAAATACCTAGACAGATCCAAAAATCATGAAACTTCTCAATACCACTGTTTGGAATATAACCAACAGCAAACATTTTAGTTTATGATTATTTGAGCATTTAAAATACTTAATAGCATTTAAATGCCCAAATGCAAATACTATATGATTTAATTCAGAGCCCAAATATGACATGGAAAAATGTGCAACACCTCTGGTTATTGCTTCTAGCATTTTCCAGAAATGATGAACATTTTTGAAAGCCATTTGGATTTACTGAGATTATTTTAGTTGAACCTGGTGAATTCCTTTGATGCTAGGGTTTAGGCAGTCCCCATTTCAGGTTCATTTGAAACTTAGACATGACGACACCCATGAGGCTAGCCTAGTGCATTGCCAGAAGCTAGGGATGTGACATCTGATGACGGCGGAGTGGCTGAGCAATGACGATGGTCCGGTGCCATTGCCGGTTTTGGGAGAAGCAGACGAGATAAGCTACGGGGAGGGAGGGGAAAATGCGATGCAGGACTCGCCGGCCGTGAGGGTTTATATAGTAGGCTGATAAGCATTGGGATTTTGGGGGATTTCACCGAGTCGGGCAGCCTTGGGAACTCTCTTGTTGATTCTTGTGAACAGGCTCAGCACCGTTTATTAAAGAACGCCGCACAGCGCTGCTCAAGCTTGCGCTCGAACCGTCTGCGGCAGCGGGGTGACAAGATGTGCGAGAGAAGGACGAAAGGACACATACACATACGTTTAATAAAAAACATTTGCAATTTAATTAACTACTATACGCCCATCCTGGTTTATTAGTAGGATTTAATTAATAAAATACGAATGCATGTCGCCAAAGATGATATCGTCAGATTCGTATTTGAACATAGTTTCCAGTTATATAATTTTTGTAACATGCATTATCATTTTATTGGTTAAATTTGAGGTTATCTACCAGCAAGCGTTTGCCCACAACACACACAGCGCCGACCTCTGCTCGCATCCCTCGGCAAGTTCTACTTGCCGTTAGGCGCCGTGGCGCGCTGTGCTCGTGTCCGTTGGCGCGCTCGGGTTGTGGACAACTTTTCCTTGCGTGTTCAACTGTTGTATGCATATATATGGTTGCTCGCCATTGAGGCGCCCGTGGAGCGCTCTGCTCGCGTCCCTCCGCGCGCACTCTGCCAGCGGTTGGGCCTGCGCACGATCACGTCAAGGCCCCATATGCATGTGGTTGCGCTGCACGTGTTGCTACGCGATGCAGTTACGTGCAGCACGATGTAGTTACACGCTGCGAATTAGAACTGCCATCAGGGTGTGCTGATCGATATTCCAGGATGTCCGGCTTCCCCTTTAATTTCCGCGGCCATTATAACCTTAGTATCTTCAACCTTTCGATCGCGACCCACAACACAACAAGCACACCCACGACGACACATAGAGAGGGGATGTCTAGCGGCACTCCAATGGAGTTCGGCGAGCATAAAGTGGAGACCCACGCGAGGGAGACAGATCTCTCGGTGGTGTACATCATCGATCCAGCCGTGGTGGACGACTACATCAACACTGTTGAGCGGTTGCTTGTTGGAGACAAGTATAAGGTGGTCGGCATCGACCTCCAGTACATCGCCGGTAGTCCCGGTATAGATTTGAAGGTTGTCGTCGCCCAGTTGTGCGAGCGCCATCATGTCCTCATCTACCACTACTGCATGGCCAGAGAGCCTTGCAACTGTTTCAACAGGTTTGTCAACAACGCCGACTACAAGTTCTCCATGGTGGAAACCACCGATGATGTAAAAGCGCTCAGTGTTACGGGCTTGACCTGCTAGAACCTTGTCGAAATCCATGACCACTACAGGGTCTGGTGCAACACAACGAAGGACTCCTTGGTCAAACTCGCCTCGGCCATCATCGGCCGTTACTACAAAAATATGAAGTAGGATGCCCAGAGAACAAATCCCGTATCCTGGCACAGGGCCTAGATGCGGCCACTGGATGAACCTCACCTCAGGTTCGCGGCTAAGAGCGTGTACACATGCTATGAGATGCACAGGCGGATCCTTGACATGAGGAAGTGCCTCTTTACCCAAATCAATGAGCCCGGATCAAGCCACAAGCAGAGTAAGCGTCACAAGAAGTAGATGATGATCAAATGATCGTTTATGCTAGTTAATCATGCATGTAATATATAGTTTACTTTATTGGTGTGTGGAAGTGTCATGTGTGTAGTAGCCACCGATGAAATTATGCATGTAATAGTTTACTTTGGTGTGTGCAAATGCCATGGTTGTAGTAGCCACCTATGTAATTGGATGTTTAATTTGGCTAATCATGCATGTAATATATATGTTGTTGTTCTGTATGCAATTCCATCACACAATACACACGTCTTATTAGCAGCAATCGTCTGTGCTATTATCGGTCTTCGCACGCATTTCTGATTATGGACATGTTTGTCGCGTATCACACACATCTTGTTATATTGAACTGTTTATGTTCTCTTGTCTCAACACAAACAGTTCATCCGCATGAACCGCATGCCGTATATCGCACACACCTTGATCTGGCTGACCGTTTCTTTTGTGTTGCCTAATCACAAACAATTCATCCTAGTTTACCGTATGCTGTGTATCGCACACACCTTCATCTGGCTGCCCATTTCTTTTGTTACTCCTCATCGCAAACAGTTAATTGAACTGAACCATATGTCGTGCATCACACACGCAACTAAAATCTGAACCGTGTTTGATGCATCCGTCATTGCAAACGTTTTGCACATTTTTGATGGTTCTCTTACACCACCGTTTGCGATTATTGCATTGCACATAGTTCTCGAAGGGTCTCTGATCATAGTGTCGCGTTAGCAGCATCCTGTAGTAGTGACAGTTCATACGGTGTCGTCTCTATGGACTTAGATGGTGCCCTATTTAAAGTGAATGCAGCTATGTCTAATGCATAACTCCAAAACGAGAGTTGCAGATCGGAAAGGGACATCATAGAACGCACCATATCCAATAAGGTACAACTACGACATTCAGACACACCATTATGTTGTGGTGTTCCAGGTGGCGTCAACTGTGAAACGATTCCACATTGTCTTAAGTGATTGCCAAACTCATAACTCGGATACTCTCCCCCTCGACCAGATCGTAGGAATTTGATCTTCTTGTTACGATTTATGCTTCATTAAGTAAACATACCCATATATACTCAAGTTATCGGTGAAGGTGAGAAAATAACGATATCCACCGTGCTCGTCAATAGTCATCGGACTGCACACATCACTATGTATGATTTCCAACAAGTTACTTGCCCGTTCCATTGTTCCGGAAAATGGAGCTTTGGTCATCTTGCCCATGATGCATGGTTCGCATGTTTCAAGTGATTCAAAATCAAGTGACTCCAAAAGTCCATTAGCATGGAGTTTCTTCATGCGCATAACATCAATATGACCTAAGCGGAAGTGCCACAAGAAAGTGGTACTATCATTATCAACTCTACATCTTTTGGCATCAATGTTATGAACATGTGTATCATCACTATCGAGATTCAATAAGAAAAAACCCCTCGCAGTGGGTGCACGACCATAAAAGAAATTACCTATATAAGTAGAACAACCATTATTCTCTGATTTATATGAGTAACCATCTTGCATTAAACAAGATCCAGATATAATGTTCATGCTCTCGCAGGCACTAAATAACAGTTATTCAGGTTCATCAGTAATCCCGATGGTAATCAAAGAGCGAGCGTGCCGACGGCGATCACATCAACCTTGCAACCATTTCCCACGCGCATCGTCACTTCGTCCTTCGCCAGCCTCCGTCTATTCCGTAGTTCCTGCTTTGACTTGCAAATGTGAGCAACCGAACCGGTAACAAATACCCAGGCACTACAACGAGAGTTTGTAAGGTACACATCAATAACATGTATATCATATATACCCTTGTTGACGTTGGCCCCCTTCTTGTCGGCCAGATACTTGGGGCAGTTCCACTTCCAGTGGCCAGTTCCCTTGCAATAGAAGCACTTAGTCTCTGGCTTGGGTCCAGCCTTGGGTTTCTTCGGGAGGAGCAACTGCTTTGCCACCTTTCTTGAAGTTTCCCTTCTTTCCCTTGCCTTTCTTGAAACTAGTGATTTTATTCACCATCAACACTTGATGCTCCTTCTAGATGTCTGACTCGGCCGCTTCCAGCATCACGAACAGCTCAGAGACTGACTTGTTTATCCCTTGCATGTTATAGTTCAACACAAAGCTCTTGTAGCTAGGTGGTAGCGATTGAAGAACTCTGTCAGTGACGGCCTCTGGCGGGAGCTCAACTCCCAACTCAGCTTGATGGTTGTAGTACCCAGACATTCTGAATATGTACTCACTAATAGACCTGTGCTCCTCCATCTTGCAGGCATAGAACTTATCGGAGGTCTCATACCTCTCTATCCAGGCATTCTTCTCAAAGATAAACTTCAACTCCTAAAACATCTCATATGCTACATGATGTTCAAAACGCCTTTGAAGTCCCGGCTCTAAGACATACATCATGGTGCACTGAACTATTGAGTAGTCATCAACACGCAATTGCCAGGCTTTCACAACATCCACCGTTGCTGGAGGGGGTGGTGCACCAAGCGATGCATCAAGGACATAAGCCTTTTGGGCAGCCGTGAGGATAATCCTCATATTACGGGCCCAGTCCACAAAGTTACTTCAATCATCTTTCAGCTTACCTTTCTCTAGGAACGCATTGAAATTCAGGGGAGCTACTGCGCAAACCATTGATCTACAACATAAATTTGCAAAGGCAACTTTAGACTATTTTAATGATAATGAGTTCAATTAATCATACTACCTAAGATCTCCCACTCAAATCGACATCCCTCCGGTTGTCCGAGTGTAAAACGATAAAAATTCACCAACCCAAGTCCGATCATCACGTGAGATGAGGTGGTTTCAATGGTGAACATCTCCATGTTGATCATATCTACTATATGACTCATGTTCGACGTTCCGGTCTCTTGTGTTCCGAGGCCATGTTTGTACATGCTAGGCTCGTCAAGTTTAACCCAAGTGTTCCGCATGTGCAAAACTGGCTTGCACCTGTTGTATGCGAACGTAGAGTCTATCACACCCGATCATCACGTGGTTCTTGAAAACGACGAACTTTCGCAACGGTGTACACGTGGGGAGAACACAATTTTATCTTGAAATTTTAGTGAGGGATCACCTTATAATGCTACCGTCATCCTAAGAAAAATAAGATGCATAAAAGGATTAACATCACATGCAAATCATAAGTGGCATGATATGGCCATCAGCTTGTGCTTTTGATCTCCATCCCCAAAGCATCGGCATGATCTCCATCGTCACCAGCATGACACCATGATCTCCATCATCGTGTCGCCATCGAGGTTGTCACGCCAACCATGCTTCTACTACCATTGCTACCGCTTAGCAATAAAGTAAAGCATATACATAGCGCGTAATGATTGACATGCGGGTCATACAATAATTAAAGACAACCCTATGGGTCCTGCTAGTTGCCATAAGCATCGACATGCAAGTCAATATAAACTATTACAAACATGATCATATCATACATCAAATATATTTCATCATGTCTTTGGCCATATCATATCACAACATACCATGCAAAAACAAGTTAGAGGTCCTCTAATTTGTTGTTGCATGTTTTACGTGGCTGGTATGGGTATCTAGCAAGAACGATTCTTACCTACGCAAAGCCACAACAATGATATGCAAGTTGCTATTTAACCTTCTATAAGGACCGCCTTTGTCGAATCCGATTCAACTAAGGTGGGAGAGACAGACACTCGCCAGCCATCTTTATGCAACAAACTCACATGTCGGTCGATGGAACAGTCTCATGTACGTGGACATGTAAAGTTGGTTCGGGCCGCTTCATCCCACAATACCGCTGAATCAAGAAAAGACCAAGGAAGGAAGCAATCTGAATATCAACGCCCACAAACTCCTTTGTGTTCTACTCGTGATGTCATCTACGCATAGACCTAGCTATGATACCACTGTTGGGGAACATTGCATGGGAAACCAAAAATTTCCTATGCTCACCAAGATCAATCTAGGAGATGAACATCTATGACGGGAGAGATTGCATCTACATACCCTTGTAGATCGCTAAGTGGAAGCGTTAAGAAACACGGTTGATGAGTCGAACGTCTTCGCGATCTAATCACGATCCGTCCCACGAACTCCCGATCTAGCACCGAACGGATGGCACCTCCACGTTCAACACACGTACGGTTTGATGACACCTTCACCTCCTCGATCCAGCAAGCGATTGTGAAGTAGTAGCTCGAGTCCTCCGGTAGCACGACGGCGTGGTGGCGGCGGTGGTGGAGAAATCTCGGCAGAGCTTCGCTAAGTACTACAGAGAGGAAGAGGGCTACAAGGGAGAGGGAGGGCAGCATCGTGGCATAGATGGGTGCGACTGCCCTTCCTCTACCCCTCTATATATAGGGGGAAGGGAGGAGGGGTGGCGCCTCCTAGGGAAACCCTAGGGTGGCTTGCCCCCAAGCCAGGTGGAGGCAGCC
The DNA here is from genome assembly GCA_021437245.1 of Aegilops speltoides. Taxonomy (NCBI): domain Eukaryota; kingdom Viridiplantae; phylum Streptophyta; class Magnoliopsida; order Poales; family Poaceae; genus Aegilops; species Aegilops speltoides. Next base: position 400,720,225 of record CM038144.1, read on the forward strand.
CTAGAGGGGGCGCCCCACCTCCCCTGGTTACGTGAGATAGCGTGAGGGGGGAGCACAGCCCCTTAGTGGGCTAGTATGCCCCTTCCTCTTGGCCCATGAGCCCCCCAACACTTGTCGGGGCCCGCCGAAACCCCTTTCGGTCATGCTGGCCATAACTCGGTGCCCCTGGAACACTTCTAGACTCCGATACCCTTTGTCCTATATATCAATTGTTGGAAATATGCCCTAGAGGCAATAATAAATTAGTTATTATTACTATATTTCCTTGTTCATGATAATCGTTTATTATCCATGCTATAATTGTATTGATAGGAAACTCAGATACATGTGTGGATACATAGACAACACCATGTCCCTAGTAAGCCTCTAGTTGACTAGCTCGTTGATCAATAGATGGTTACGGTTTCCTGACCATGGACATTGGACGTCGTTGATAATGGGATCACATCATTAGGAGAATGATGTGATGGTCAAGACCCAATCCTAAGCCTAGCACAAAGATCGTGTAGTTCGTATCCTAAAGCTTTTCTAATGTCAAGTATCATTTCCTTAGACCATGAGATTGTGCAACTCCCGGGTACCGTAGGAATGCTTTGGGTGTACCAAACGTCACAACGTAACTGGGTGGCTATAAAGGTGCACTACGGGTATCTCCGAAAGTGTCTGTTGGGTTGGCACGAATCGAGACTAGGATTTGTCACTCCGTGTGACGGAGAGGTATCTCTAGGCCCACTCGGTAGGACATCATCATAATGTGCACAACGTGACCAAGGGGTTGATCACGGGATGATGTGTTACGGAATGAGTAAAGAGGCTTTCTGGTAACGAGATTGAACAAGGTATCGGGATACCGACGATCGAATCTCGGGCAAGTACTATACCGCTAGACAAAGGGAATTGAATACGGGATCGATTGAGTCCTTGACATCGTGGTTCATCCGATGAGATCATCATGGAACATGTGGGAGCCAACATGGGTATCCAGATCCCACTGTTGGTTATTGGCCGGAGAGTTGTCTCGGTCATGTCTACGTGTCTCCCGAACCCGTAGGGTCTACACACTTAAGGTTCGATGACGCTAGGATTATAGGAATAGATATACGTGGTTACCGAATGTTGTTCGGAGTCCCGGATGAGATCTCGGACGTCATGAGGAGTTCCGGAATGGTCCGAAGGTAAAGATTTATATATGGGAAGTCCTGTTTTGGTCACCGGAAAGGTTCCGGATTTTATCGGTAATGTACCGGGACCACCAGGAGGGTCCCGGGGGTCCACCAAGTGGGGCCGCCGGCCCCAGAGGGCAGCATGGGCCAAGTGTGGGAGGGGACCAGCCCCAGGTGGGCTGGTGCGCCCCCCACAAGGGCCCAAGACGCCTAGGGTTTGGGGAGGGGGCTCCTCCACCTTGCTTGGGGGGCAAGTTTCCCCCTCTCCCCCCCTTGGCCGCCACCCTAGATGGGTTTTGGGGCAGCCGCACCCCTTGGGGTGGGAACCCTAAGGGGGGCGCAGCCCCCTCCCTCTCCCCCATATATACTTGAGGTTTTGGGGCTGCCACACACAAGGTTTTCCACCTCTCCCTGGCGCAGCCCTACCTCTCTTTCTCCTCTTCTCCCGCGGTGCTTGGCGAAGCCCTGCAGGATTGCCACGCTCCTCCATCACCACCATGCCGTTGTGCTGCTGCTGGACGGAGTCTTCCCCAACCTCTCCCTCTCTCCTTGCTGGATCAAGGCATGGGAGACGTCACCGGGCTGCACGTGTGTTGAACGCGGAGGTGTCGTCCGTTCGGCACTAGGATCATCGTTGATTTGGATCACAACGAGTACGACTCCATCAACCCCATTCATTTGAACGCTTCCGCTTAGCGATCTACAAGGGTATGTAGATGCACTCTCCTTCCCTCGTTGCTAGATTACTCGATAGATTGATCTTGGTGTTGCGTAGAAAATTTTGAATTTCTGCTACGTTCCCCAACAGTGGCATCATGAGCTAGGTCTATGCATAGTTACTATGCACGAGTAGAACACAAAGCAGTTGTGGGCGTAGATGTTGTTAATTTTCTTGCCACTACTAGTCTTATCTTGCTTCGGCGGCATCGTGGGATGAAGCGGCCCGGACCGACCTTACACGTACGCTTACGTGAGACGGGTTCCACCGACTGACATGCACTAGTTGCATAAGGTGGCTAGCGGGTGTCTGTCTCTCCCACTTTAGTTGGAGCGGATTCGATGAAAAGGGTCCTTATGAAGGGTAAATAGAAATTGGCATATCACGTTGTGGTTTTACGTAGGTAAGTAACGTTCTTGCTAGAACACCTATAGAAGCCACGTAAAAACTTGCAACAACAATTAGAGGACGTCTAACTTGTTTTTGCAGCAAGTGTTTTGTGATGTGATATGACCAAAGGATGTGATGAATGATATATGTGATGTATGAGATGATCATGTTCTTGTAATAGGAATCACGACTTGCATGTCGATGAGTATGACAACTGGCAGGAGCCATAGGAGTTGTCTTTATTTTTTGTATGACCTGCGTGTCATTGAAGAACGCCATGTAAATTACTTTACTTTATTGCTAAATGCGTTAGCCATAGAAGTAGAAGTAGTCGTTGGCGTGACAACTTCATGAAGACACGATGAAGGAGATCATGATGATGGAGATCATGGTGTCATGCCGGTGACGAAGATGATCATGGCGCCCCGAAGATGGAGATCAAAGGAGCAATATGATATTGGCCATATCATGTCACTATTTAATTGCATGTGATGTTTATCATGTTTTACATCTTATTTGCTTAGAACGACAGTAGCTTAAATAAGATGATCCCTCGAAATAATTTCAAGAAAAGTGTTCCCCCTAACTATGCACCGTTGTGAAGGTTCGTTGTTTTGAAGCACCACGTGATGATCGGGTGTGATAGATTCTAACGTTCGAATACAACGCGTGTAAGCCAGATTTACACACGCAATACACTTAGGTTGACTTGACGAGCCTAGCATGTACAGACATGGCCTCGGAACACGGAAGACCGAAAGGTCGAGCATGAGTCGTATAGAAGATACGATCAACATGAAGATGTTCACCGACGTTGACTAGTCCGTCTCACGTGATGATCGGACACGACCTAGTTGACTCGGATCATGTAATCACTTAGATGACTAGAGGGATGTCTATCTGAGTGGGAGTTCATAAGATGAACTCAATTATCCTGAACATAGTCAAAATGTCTTCGCAAATTATGTCATAAGCTCGCGCTTTAGTTCTACTGTTTAGACATGTTCCTATAGAAATTTAGTTGAAAGTTGATAGTAGCGATTATGCGGACTAGGTCCGTAAACTGAGGATTGTCCTCGTTGCTTCGTAGAAAGCTTATGTGCTTAATGCACTGCTCAGTGTGCTGAACCTCGAACGTCGTCTATGGATGTTGTGAACATCTGACATACACGTTTTTGATAACTACGTGATAGTTCAGTTAAATGGTTTAGAGTTGAGGCACCAAAGACGATTTCGAAACGTCGCGGAACATATGAGATGTTTCGAGGGCTGAAATTGGGATTTCAGGCTCGTGCCCACGTCAAGAGGTATAAGACCTCCGACGATTTTCTTAGCCTGCAAACTAAGGGAGAAAAGCTCAATCATTGAGCTTGTGCTCAAATTGGCTGAGTACAACAATCACTTGAATCAAGTGGGAGTTGATCTTCCAGATGAGATAGTGATGTTTCTCCAAAGTCATTGCCACCAAGCTGCTAGAGCTTCGTAATGAACTATAACATATCAGGGATAGATATGATGATCCTTGGATATTCGCGATGTATGACACCGAGAAAGAAGAAATCAAGAAGGAGCATCAAATGTTGATGGTTGGTGAAACCACTAGTTTCAAGAAGGGCGAGGGCAAGAAGGGATACTTCATGAAACAACAAATCAGCTGCTGCTCTAGTGAAGAAACCCAAGGTTGAACCCAAACCCGAGACTAAGTGCTTCTGTAATAAGGGGAACAGTCAGTGGAGCAGAATTACCCTAGATACTTGGTAGATGAGAAGACTGGCAAGGTCGATAGAAGTATATTGGATATACATTATGTTAATGTGTACCTTACTAGTACTCCTAGTAGCACCAGGGTATTAGATACCGGTTCGGTTGCTAAGTGTTAAGTAACTCGAAATAAAAGGCTGCGGAGTAAACGGAGACTAGCTAAAGGTGAGCTGGCGATATGTGTTGGAAGTTTTTACAAGCTTGATGTGATCAAGCATCGCACGCTCCCTCTACCATCGAGATTTGTGTTAAACCTAAATAATTGTTATTTGGTGTTTGCGTTGAGCATAGACATGATTGGATTATGTCTATCGCAATACGGTTATTCATTTAAGGAGAATAATGGTTACTCTGTTTATTTGAATAATACCTTCAATGGTCTTGCACCTAAAATGATGGTTTATTGAATCTCGATCGTAGTGATACACATGTTCATGCCAAAAGATAAAAGATAGTGATGATAGTACCACCTACTTGTGGCACTGCCATGTAAGTCATATTGGTATAAAACGCATGAAGAAGCTCCATGTTGATGGATCTTTGGACTCACTCGTTTTTGAAAAGCTTGAGACATGCGAACCATGTCTATTGGTGTATATGCATGAAGAAACTCCATGCAAATGGACCGTTTGGACTCACTTGATTTTGAATCACTTGAGACATGCAAATCATACCACATGGGCAAGATGACTGAAAGCCTCGTTTTCAGTAAAATGGAACAACAAAGCAACTTGTTGGAAGTAATACATTTTGATGTCTGCAGTCCAATGAGTGCTGAGGCACGCAGTGGATATCGTTATGTTCTTACTTCACGGATGATTTGAGTAGATACTGAGTATATTTACTTGATGAAACACAAGTCTGAATTATTGAATGGTTCAAGTAATTTCAGAGTGAAGTTGAAGATCATCGTGACAAGAGGATAAATGTCTATGATATGATCATGGAGATGAGTATCTGAGTTACTAGCTTTGGCACGCAATTAAGACATTGTGGAAATTGTTTCACAATTAATACCGCCTCGAACACCATAGTGTGATGGTGTGTCCGAACATCATAGTTGCACCCTATTGGATATGGTGCGTACCATGATCTCTCTTATCGAATTACCACTATCATTCATGGGTTAGGCATTAGAGACAACCGCACTCACTTTAATAGGGCACCACGTAATTCCGTTGAGACGACAGCATTTGAACTATGGTTTGGAGAAACCTAAGTTGTCGTTTCTTAAAAAGTTTGGGGCTGCGACGCTCATGTGAAAAGGTTTCAAGTCGATAAGCTCGAACCCAAAGCGGATAAAATGCATCTTCACAGGACACCCAAAACAGTTGGGTATACCTGCTAATTCAGATCCGAAAGCAATAGGGATTGTTTCTTGAATCAGGTCCTTTCTCGAGGAAAAGTTTGTCTCAGAAAGTTGAGTGGGAGCATGGTGGAGACTTGATGAGGTTATTGAACCTTCACTTCAACTAGTGTGTAGCAGGGCACAGGAAGTTGTTCCTGTGGCGCCCACACCAATTGAAGTAGAAGCTTATGATAGTGATCATGAAGTTTCGGATCAAGTCACTACCGTACCTCGCAGGGTGACAAGGATGCGTACTACTTCAGAGTGGTACAGTAATCCTGTCTTGAAGGTCATGTTGCTAGACAACAATGAACCTGCGAGCTATGGAGAAGCGATGGTGGGCCCATATTCCGACAAATGGTTAGAAGCCATGTAATCCGAGATATGATCCATGTATCAGAACAAAGCACAGACTTTGGTGGACTTGCCCGATGATCGGCAAGCCATTGAGATAAATGGATCTTTAAGAAGAAGACAGACGTGGACGGTAATGTCACCGTCTATGAAGCTCGACTTGTGGCAAAGAGTTTTTCACAAGTTCAAGGAGCTGACTACGATGAGATTTTCTCATTCGTAGCGATGCTTAAGTCCGTCGGAATCATGTTAGCATTAGTTGCATTTATGAAATCTGGCAGATGGATGTCAAAACGAGTTTCCTTACCAGTTTTCGTAAGGAAAGGTTGCATGTGATACAATCAGAAAGGCTTTGTCAATCCTAAGGATGCAAAAAGGTATGCTAGCTCCAGCGATCCTTCTAAGGACTGGAGTAAGCATCTCGGAGTTGGAATGTGCGCTTTGATGAGATGATCAAAGATTTTGGGTTTATACAAAGTTTATGAGAAACTTGTATTTCCATAGAAGTGAGTGGGAGCACTATAGAATTTCTGATGAGTATATGTTGTTGACATATTGTGGATCAGAAATGATGTAGAATTTATGGAAAGCATATAGGGTTATTTGAAAAGTGTTTTTCAATAGAAAACCTGGATTAAGCTGCTTGAACATTGAGCATCAAGATCTATGAGGATAGATCAAAAACGCTTAATGGTACTTTCAAATGAGCACGTACCTTGACATGATCTTGAAGATGTTCAAGATGGATCAGTCCAAGAAAGAGTTCTTGCCTGAGTTGTAAGGTATGAAGTTAAGACTTAAAGCTCGACCAAGGCAGAAGAAAGAGGAAGGACGAAGGTCGTCCCCTATGCTTTTGTCATAGGCTCTATACGGTATGCCATGCTGAGTACCGCACCTGATGTGTGCCTTGCCACATGTCTGGCAAGAGGGTACAAAGGTGATCAAGGAGTGGATCACCGGACATCGGTCAAAATTGTCCTTGGAGTAATAAGCACATGTTTCTCGATTATGGAGGTGATAAAGAGTTCGGCGTAAAGGGTTACGTCGATGCAAGCTTTAACACCTATCCGAATGACTCTGAGTAGCAAACCGGATACGTATAGTGGAGCAACCATTTGGAATAGCTCCAAGTGGAGCGTGGAAGCAGCATTTACAATATGACCTAGAGATTTGCAAAGTACATACGGATCTGAATCTTGCGGACCGCTGACTAAAACCTCTCTCACAAGCAAAACATGATCAAACCCCGTAACTCATTGAGTCTTAATCACATGATGATGTGAACTAGTTTAGTGACACTAGTAAACTCTTTGGATGTTGGTCACATGGCGATGTGACCTGTGAGTGTTAATCACATGGCGATGTGAACTAGATTATTGACTCTAGTGCAAGTGGGAGACTGTTGGAAATATGCCCTAGAGGCAATAATAAATTAGTTATTATTACTATATTTCCTTGTTCATGATAATCGTTTATTATCCATGCTATAATTGTATTGATAGGAAACTCAGATACATGTGTGGATACATAGACAACACCATGTCCCTAGTAAGCCTCTAGTTGACTAGCTCGTTGATCAATAGATGGTTACGGTTTTCTAACCATGGACATTGGATGTCGTTGATAACGGGATCACATCATTAGGAGAATGATGTGATGGACAAGACCCAATCCTAAGCCTAGCACAAAGATCATGTAGTTCGTATGCTAAAGCTTTTCTAATGTCAAGTATCATTTCCTTAGACCATGAGATTGTGCAACTCCCGGATATCGTAGGAATGCTTTGGGTGTACCAAACGTCACAACGTAACTGGGTGGCTATAAAGGTGCACTACGGGTATCTCCGAAAGTGTCTGTTGGGTTGGCACGAATCGAGAGTGGGATTTGTCACTCCGTGTGACGGAGAGGTATCTCTGGGCCCACTCGGTAGGACATCATCATAACGTGCACAATGTGACCAAGGGGTTGATCACGGGATGATGTGTTACAGAACGAGTAAAGAGACTTGCCGGTAACGAGATTGAACAAGGTATCGGGATACCGACGATCGAATCTCGGGCAAGTACTATACCGCTAGACAAAGGGAATTGAATACGGGATCGATTGAGTCCTTGACATCGTGGTTCATCCGATGAGATCATCGTGGAACATGTGGGATCCAACATGGGTATCCAGATCCCACTGTTGGTTATTGGCCGGAGAGTTGTCTCGGTCATGTCTACGTGTCTCCCGAACCCGTAGGGTCTACACACTTAAGGTTCGATGATGCTAGGGTTATAGGGAATAGATATATGTGGTTACCGAATGTTGTTCGGAGTCCCGGATGAGATCTCGGACGTCACGAGGAGTTCCGGAATAGTCCGGAGGTAAAGATTTATATATGGGAAGTCCTGTTTTGGTCACCGGAAAGGTTTCGGGTTTTATTGGTAATGTACCGGGACCACCGGGAGGGTCCCGGGGGTCCACCAAGTGGGGCCGCCGGCCCCAGAGGGCAGCATGGGCCAAGTGTGGGAGGGGACCAGCCCCAGGTGGGCTGGTGCGCCCCCCCCCCCACAAGGGACCAAGGCGCCTAGGGTTTGGGGAGGGGGCTCCTCCACCTTGCTTGGGGGGCAAGTTTCCCCCTCTCCCCCCCTTGGCCGCCACCCTAGATGGGTTTTGGGGCAGCCGCACCCCTTGGGGTAGGAACCCTAAGGGGGGCGCAGCCCCCTCCCTCTCCCCTATATATACTTGAGGTTTTGGGGCTGCCACACACAAGGTTTTCCACCTCTCCCTGGCGCAGCCCTACCTCTCTTTCTCCTCTTCTCCCGCGGTGCTTGGCGAAGCCCTGCAGGATTGCCACGCTCCTCCATCACCACCATGCCGTTGTGCTGCTGCTGGACGGAGTCTTCCCCAACCTCTCCCTCTCTTCTTGCTAGATCAAGGCATGGGAGACGTCACCGGGCTACACGTGTGTTGAACGCGGAGGTGCCGTCCGTTCGGCACTAGGATCATCGGTGATTTGGATCACGACGAGTACAACTCCATCAACCCCGTTCACTTGAACGCTTCCGCTTAGCGATCTACAAGGGTATGTAGATGCACTCTCCTGCCCTCGTTGCTAGATTACTCCATAGATTGATCTTGGTGTTGCGTAGAAAATTTTGAATTTCTGCTACGTTCCCCAACATCAATCTCCACCTCCGAACCCTTCCGAAGTTCCTCTTCATGTCCGTGATCTCATCCGGGACTCCGAATAACCTTTGGTAACCACCATAACAACTCAATTATACTTATATCGTCACCAAACGTTAAGTGTGTCGACCCTGCGGGTTTGAGAACCATGCAGACATGACCGAGACACCTCTACGGTCAATAATCAATAGTGGGACCTGGATGCCTATATTGGTTCCTACATATTCTACAAAGATCATTATCGGTCGAACATTCGATGTCGAGGATTCAGCTAATCCCGTATGTAGTTCCCTTTATCTATCGGTATGTTACTTGACTGGGATTCGATCGTCAGTATCATCATACCTAGTTGAATCTTGTTATTGGCAAGTCTCTTTACTCGTTCCGTAATACAAGATCCCGTGGCTAACACTTTAGTCACATTGCTTGCAAGCTCATTGTGATGTTGTATTACTGAGTGGGCCTTGAGATACCTCTCCGTCATACGGAGTAATAAATCCCAGTCTTGATCCATGCCAACTCAACAGACACCCTCGGAGATACCGGTAGAGCACCTTTATAGTCACCCAGTTACGTTGCGACATTTGGTACACACAAGGTATTCCTCCGGTGTCAGTGAGTTGCATGATCTCATGGTCATAGGAACATATACTTGACATGCAGAAAACGATAACAGTAAACTTGATACGATCATATGCTACGTTTATAGTTTGGGTCTTGTCCATCACATCACTCTCCTAATGATGTGATCCCATTATCAAATGATAACTCATGTCTATGACTAGGAAACCATAGCCATCTTTGATCAACGAGCTAGTCCGGTAGAGGCTTACTAGGGACATGTTGTTGTCTATGTATCCACACATGTATTTGAGTTTCCGGTCAATACAATTATAGCATGGATAATAAACAATTATCATGAACAAGGAAATATAATAATAACCACTTTATTATTGCCTCTAGGGCATATTTCCAACACCGACAACTGTTATCCTAGTCGTATGCAATTCTTTTAATGATGATTTAGTTTGTCTCTGCATGTTTTTTGGTAGTATACGATGATCCTCTAGTTATATTTTGTCGATGCACTGAGCCTCATCTTCAAATGCTTATATGACCTAGGTTTTGTTAGATAAGTTTGTTTTGTTGATCATGTCTCATCTAGGGTTTTAGAGAATTTTGGACAGTGTAAGCAGCATTGTCCATGTGTTGGTGTCTGGTCCTTCTTCTACAATTTGTTTCCCCTTCAATTTTCCGTTCTTCTGATTTTCTTCCTCTTCACCCATCTTTCCTAGTTATTAATGGAGGCGGCTGGGGGAACAGTCATGATCTGGGGTGTGGGGAAGAAGATGGGGTCATGGGGTAGAAGAGGGGACGGATTTAACGTGTTAAAGGATCACACATTTAACCCGGAACGGTTTGCCAGCTTAGTTTTTGTGAACCCAGGTAATTCGACAAAAAAAGAAAAAGAATACATTCACCTTTTCTTCTGGTTTCTTTCTTGTCCACTGATTCATTATCTGACGGATCATATTCAATGTGTCTAAAACATAAGAAATTTCAAGGCACCTGATGCATAGGTGCTCCTATTAAAGTTCTAAGTGTATCTTAAGTCAAACTTCATTAAGTTTGACCAAGTGTTATATAAAAACTTATGAACATGTACAACACGAATTTGCTTCATTAGATTCATGATCACATATACTCCCTCCGTTCCTAAATATTTATCTTTCTAGAGATTTCAACGAGTGACTACATACGGAGCAAAATGAGTGAATCTACACTCTAAAATATGTCTATATACATCCGTATGTGGTAGTCCATTTGAAATCTTATAAAGACAAATATTTAGGAACAGAGGGAATATTTTCATACTAGTGAACCAACCTTTGGTTGAATGGTTAGGAGGACAGTGATACCCCCAGCACACCAGGTTTCAAGTTCCACAGTTAACACCGGTGCTCGCGTTTTTCCAGATTTATTTTAGGCCTTTCGACCATGTGTGTTCAGTTGGAGGAGACGTTCCCGTCTACTAAGAAGGTGTCTGTGATGACTTCGTCAATCTCAGAACAATGTGGCGGATCAGTATTTCAGTGGTGCTCATACGGATAGGGTGCGGATACTGCGTTCATACAGGTGAGTGTATGTGCATATGTATGTGCGTCCGTGTCTGTACCGTGCTAAAAAAATCATACTTTATATATTTGATACTATAGGGCTTGGTAGATTTGTACATAGATTTGGTCAAATTTAAAAGGTTTGATTTAAGATAATTCTAAAAAAAATAAATATTTTGAAATAGATGGAGTAGAATAGACACTGTAATGCAAAATTGAACAATGAAAGCAGCCTCGATGTCCTTTTTCTTATTAAAACTGTCTTTTTAACAGCGTCGCATCATCCATCCGTTTCAGGTAATAAAATAACTTTGTCTAAAGAAAGGAGTAATAAAATAACTGACATGCATTACAATCCAGAGAGTTTCTAAACCAATGCAGATTTCCTACTCAATCGATGGCATCCCATGGCCAAGCGGCCTGCACGCTGACGCCCTCGGCGATCTCGCTCCCCGGAGCATCTTTCTGTACCGCAGATTCTCGCGCAGGCAGAACCAGTCTTGCACGCCGCCTGGCACAGCGGCGAAATACCACCACAGGAGCCGGTGCCTGAGGTTGGGCACGCAGAGCGGGCCGCCCTTCCCGATCCAGCCCACAGCCGCGCGCGCGTACGTGTCGGCTGTGGGCACCAACGCCGACGGCCGCCAGGTCGCGGCGAAGCCGGAAGCCATCGTAGTCCCCACGAAGAACGGCGCCTGCACGAGATTACACGACCTCTTTTACTGCTCGTCAAAACGGTCGTAGTACCATATACGCATTGAATTGATTCGACTGCAGGCCGCTTGCAAGAACGCATGCATGTGCAGTGTTGAGAACACGGCATTTAATCCAGCCCCACGACGTTCCGGTGGAATCGTTTCTAGAGCCGGTGAGAAATTTAGATCGGTTGAAATTATGTTACGTGCCACTACCACCACTACTACGTACCTGGTATCCTCAAAAAATAATACGTACCTGGCATTGGACATCTATCCCCTTGCTTTTGTACTCAACGTAAAGGCTCCTGGAGAACTGAGCGACGTACCTGCTCGATCGAAATGCACCAAATCCTCAACATGTGGAGAACTCAAGAGTTGGGGATTAAGATTTGCATATGGATGCATGCTTCATCATACGTACGTACCGTTTGGTGGCGGAATACATGGTGTGGAGGGGTAAGGAGTTGATGCCCTCGGACGACGCCGATCCCATGTTGACGATGGCGCCCCTGCCCCGCCGCAACATCCCGGGCAGCACCGCGGCGGTCACCTCCGTCACCGCCCACAGGTTCACGCGAATCATCCTCACCCACGCCTCCACGTCGGCCTCATGCAGGAACACCGCACCCGGCTTCGCTATCCCGGCGTTGTTCACCAGAATCCCCACATCCAGCTTCTTCACGGCATCCCGGAGCCGCCGCAACGCCTCGTCACCTGCATGCATGCATGCCACGTCGATGACGACGGCGGCAATCAAATTCGAGTGTTTGTTTCTATGCGCTGTCCTAGTCCTATATCATGCGTTAAATCATGCTTGAGTAGATGCATGCATGGTACCTTTAGGAGTGGAGACAAGCGAGAGGTCGAATACCACGGCCATGGTCTGCACGGCGTGTCGAGACATGATCGTGCCGGAGACTTCGTGGAGATTGCCGGCGTCGAGGTCAACCAGAACAAGGTTGAGGCCCCGGCGTGCGAGCTCCAGGGCGACGGACCGACCGATGCCAGACGTCGGGCCGGTGACGACGGCCCACGTGCCGTAGCGCAGGCGGAGGTCCTCGGGCCGGCGCAGGCAGTGCATGAGGTAGACGAGGAGGCGGGGCAAGAATGCCGAGACGTATAGGGCGCCGAGGGAGGCCAGCCAGAGGAACCATGCCGGCGCTTGCTGGAGGTAAGCCATTCTCCACTCGCTTGTCTCCTCACCCTCGTTGATACGCTGTTGGTGCCAGTGTTATAGCTGTAGCTACTGTCCGTGTATAGATAACTGTCCACTAGTCATGAAGGCACGCCAGCTACCAGCCTTCAATTTGTTCGAATAACAAGCAAGAAGCCCCATTTCGATGATCATGGATGCCGGCCTAGCTACTTTCTCGTTCCCGGTTAATGCAGTGTGGTTGGGCCTTCCATATCAATGATAGAGGAGTCCAACAAGATTTTCAGCAATAACATCCAGTTCAGTTCGGCAGGGCTATGTGCTCTTGCAGTCACATGGCCACACAGGCGTGTACAGCTCTTCCAAATCACCTTAGCAGAAATTTGTGACAACATAAGGGATTCACGCGCACAACTAGCAAGTGTTTATTATGTTTGGTTGAACAGAAGGCTGCAAAATGGGTGAACGGTACGTACCCATAAATCTATCGACAACTAGTGACGAACAGTGACGCCAAAAAGAAAATACTAGTGACGAACAGTGCCCGCGGAATGGGCAGTGAATCGTGCATGGGGCTGCCTGGCCCTAGAAGGCTGCGGATAAATTGATACTCCCTTCGTCCGGAAATACTTGTCATTGAAATGGATGTATCTAGATGTATTTTAGTTCTAGATATATCCATTTTGATGACAAGTAATTCCGGACGGAAGGAGTACAATCACAGTGCTGACATATGCATACATATTTCAAGAGTAGTACTGGTGCTTCCACTACTTCGATAAACCCAGATGATGAGTTGCCGATGGTTGCCCTAGAGGAAGAGCAATAGACTAATGGGAATTGGGGATTTGATCAGCAAAAATAAAATGTTGACAGTTTGATGAAAGTGATTGTCAAGAAGGAATTCTAGAAGCTGATTTAAAGAACTCATGGTGTTTAAAAATACATTTAGTTTTACGGAGCTCGGGCACCCTTAAGTCACTAAGTGATAATGAATTTGAAGTGTTGCCCAAAATTTGCAGAAACGTTCTCTCTTGCTGGTTCATCTGATGTTGAGGTATATGATCTTATTTCTGAATTGAATATTATGAGATCCAGTTTGCCAGATTGTGTAATGTCTGCTTTGTAGATTTTCGGGCATGTCAGAGAAGTTGATTGTCATCCGCATATATTCATTGCTTATCGCATCTTACTGATGGTTGCATCGGGTCAAAGAAGGTTTTTGAAAATGAAATTGTTGAAGAATTATTTGAGGACAACTATGACTCAAGAGAAGTTAAATGGTTTGGCTACATTATGCATCAAAAGAAATTATTGGATGAGATCGATATCGACCCCTTCGTAAGTGACTTGCATTGGGGAATGTTAGAAGAAAATTTTAAGATAATATGTATAAATTATTTGATACTATACTAATTTTGGATGGATTTAAGTGTTATTGGTAATTTTTCATATAAACATTTATACATTATTATTATTATTATTATTATTATTATTATTATTATTATTATTATTATTATTATTATTATTATATGTTTATTAAGGGCCCCAAATTTTAGTTTCGCCCTGGGCCCCGAAAACCTTAGGACCGGCCCTGCCTGCATATTGAAATATATTGCCCGCCTCTCTCTTTCAATTCGGACTTTTGGGCAACTGGCTGGAGCATGAATTCAATATGGTATCCGAGCCAAGAGGTCTTGAGTTCAAGACCCTGTCAACGCAGTATTAAAAAAATGATTCTGCGGCCTACATCGATCCCACACCTAAGGACTAAAATGTTCTAGACGTGAGGGGGAGTGTTGAAATATATTGCTCGCCTCTCTCTATCCATTCGAACTTTTGGAGCAATGCACGTCCTCAAGCCTACCTTTCGTACGACTACCACGTCGGAGGCGGCGGTGCCCTCCGCCCCGTCCCCCGGTGTAGCCCACGCATCAGGCGTGCCTACAATGGCGTGCTGGTGAGCCCGGTGGAGCGCGCTGCCAAGCGTAACGCGGCGGTGACCGAATCCAGCTCCAGCAGCGGCCCTTCCCGCCATTCCAGCTCCTCTTCCTCGCACCGCAAGAAGGCAAAGGCGGCGGCCATGGCTGGCCTCCTCGAGCTGCCACTGTTGGCGACCCCGATGCCACTGCCATCGGGTGAAGCGTTGGCCTCTCCTGCTGCCAGCACCTCCTCTGCTTCCTCTGTACGTGTCCTCGACACCTCTAATGCATAGATCTTATGCTGCTTTCTGCCTATGGGCGTCGATGTTCAAGCTTGTTGCTTTTAAGTGTTTGTTGTTAGGTTCGCGTGCTAGCAGCTGCTTTCAGCATTTAGGTTATGTCATGCAGTCTAGTCATAGTAGTTTGCTTTCCACCAATGGCGTAGTTGTTGTCCTCTGCATTAGTCTGTATCACGTCTGTTTCCCTCTCCGCAAGGGCTTTCTAGTACTATCTATGTCTTGCACTATATCAAGCATGCATGTGTTTTACTACACTTTCCATATGGGTTGCACGCTCATTGCTACTTTATGAAGGTTCTAAGCTGGAATGTTCGTGGGCTTGGTGAAGACGATAAGTGTTCACTGGTCTGCGATGCTATAACTTCTTGTTGTCCCAGTGTTGTTTCTTTGTAGGAGACTAAGCTGGCTTCCCTCTCTTCTTTCAAGTTGAGGTCCTTCCTACCCGCGAGTCTCAAAGATCATGTTGTTACTCATTCTGAAGGCGCCTCCAGGGGAATTTTAGTGGCATGGGGCCCCAGTTGTGTTCTTGGTCAAGTCATTGCAACCCACAAATATCACATAACTCTCAACCTGACCTCTACTACAGCCAACAACTCTTTTCTCCTTACTACCATCTATGTGTCGTGCCTGGGTAGTGAGTGGCCAGATTTCTTCGAGCCAGTCTCTAATGTTGCGGCCCCTCCTGACACGCCATGGGTTGATCTAGGCGACTTCAACATGTACAGGTTCACGCATGAGAAATACCGTGGCCGGGTTAGCTAGATGATATTCAGATTGATAACAGGTTGTTCACTTGGTCAAACAAGAGAAGCATGCCAACTCTGGCTGATTTGGACCGTGTTCTAGTCAATGCTGCTTGGAACCTTGGTTTTCTGCAGACCTCTACTTCCTGTGTGCCTACAACTACATCCGATCATGCACCGGTCCTATTGATGCACCCAAGAGCAGATTATTTCGTATGGAGAACCACTGGCTGGAAATGGATGAGGCCAGGGAGATTTTCTCATTAACTGCTGGTCCAGGGGCTCCAGGCACATATCTTCTTCTACATCCCTCATTAACTTCAAAATGAGACGTGTGCGGGCGGTGCTCCGACAGTGATGTCAGAGGAAATATAGACTTAGAGCTTTGATTGAAAACAACAAGCATGTGGTGTGTTTCTTAAACGTTGTGGAAGACAGAGGCAGTTATCTGTTTTGGAAACGGTTCTCAGTGAGTTTGCTTCGGCCAAAGCAAAACATTTGATCTTGTGGCAAGTTGCACTATGGCGTCGTAGGGCCAAGGTGCGTTGGTGTGTCTCCGGAGATGAAAACTCTCAGTTCCTTCACGCGGCGGCAAACTGTGAAGCTTGTCGCAACAAATTTAATGTTATCGTTCACAATGGAGTGGAGCACTACCAGAACTGTCAAAAGCTCAGCCTAGCCACTCACTGTTTTTCTTCTATTTTGGCGCATCCTGCTTCTTCAATGCCCACGGTTCAGCTTAGCTCTTTGTACACGCCTATGGATCTCTCAGGGCTTGTGGGGCCTTTCTCTTGGGCTGAAATTGTTGAGGCCATAGATAAAGCACCAAATAACCGGAGCCCGGGTCCGGATGGGTTCACCAATGAATTCTACAACGCTTTCAAACACTTACTAAAGGAGGATCTGCTCAGGTTCTTCAATGACTTGCATAGTAGCAGCGTTGATCTTGCTGGCATCAACACTGCTTTCGTTACTCTCCTGCCTAAGAAGGATACCCCGTTGGAGATGAGAGACTATAGGCCCATTTCCTTGGTACATATTACGCCAAAGCTGGCTTCCAAGGTTATGGCCAATACGCTACAAAGGCGGATTCCTAACTTAGTGCATTCTTTGCAGTCTGGGTTCTTGAGGGGACGTTCTATTGTTGATAACTTTGCCTTGGCAGCTGAGTTAATCCAGTGCGCTCACAAAAGGAAGCTTCGGTTATTGCTTTGAAATTGGATTTTCACAAGGCTTTTGATAGCATTAGCTGGAGTTGTCTTGGTCAAGTTTTGGAAGCTAGAGGTTTCCCTCAGTTGTGGAGATAGTGGATCTCTAACCTCATTTCTACTGGCCATTCGAAGGTATTGATTAATGATGAGTTGGGGGCTCCATATCTGCTCCACTGTGGAATCGGTTCATCATTCGGTACTTCATTCTCGAGCAGTGAATGCTGTATGGAATAGGCTGCACCTAGCCCCCTTGGCATGTCGATCACCTGATATCATGTCCTTTGTTCGGCAAGCTGCCCATCAACTAGAGTTCAAGCGAAAATGGAATGTGGCCTTTGCCGCTTGTGCTATCACTCTCTGGCATGTACGGAATGACCGAGTTTTCAACTCCTGTTCCTGGACGGATTCTTCCATTAGATTCCATGCAGCGGATATGATCCGCCTTTGGTGCAACAGAACTACTAAACAGCAGGACAAGGATGATCTAAGGTTCTGGGGCAACTTGATCGCTGGCTAGTTTTTTCCTGATGTAACATCCCTCTGCCTCCCCACATCTCTCTACTCTCTAATATAGGCTACTTGTGGCCTTGTACCTTGGTGCATCCCACAAGCTTCATGTACCTCCTACTTTGTTCATCAGGCTTCACCCTGCTTTGAAATATAAGGTTGGCGTTGCGCCACCTTCTTATTTTCAAATAAAAGGCTCATAGAGATGGCGAGGCGTGGGGAGATAATTCAATTTGATGCCCAGTCTCATCTGCACCCGGTGAACTGCAAAATAGAAAAATAGTACATACATTCAAAATGATGATTTCTTCTCTAGTTCCAAGACGCTCAAGTGTGTGATGTCCATGCAAAATTTCAGGGTATCTGGACATTTCAGGAGCTCGTGGAAAAAAATAAAAAAAAGTCGGCTTTGAACACCGATATTCATTTTGGTGCACGGGCTCATCTGCACCCGGTGAACGGTAAAAAAGGTAGAAACATGCAAAAAATCTTGAAAAAATTGATGCAAGATGATCCAATACGCCAGGTGCGTGCAAAATTTTGTGTCGAAATGAAATTCGAGGAGTTTGTGAGAAAAAGACAAAATGAGATCCAAACAGTGTTGTTTTCAATAGTTTCTTACATGTCTGAAAATTGCCTTTTTGCTAAGAGTTGTTGAAATGTCCAAACTCCATGAAATTTGGCCCGGGTTTCACGCAAATGAGCATATTGCTGAAGGAAATATGCCCTAGAGGCAATAATAAAGTTGCTATTTTATATTTCCTTATTGATGATAAAGGTTTATTATTCATGCTAGAATTGTATTGATCAGAAACTTAAATACATGTGTGAATACATAAACAAATACCATGTCCCCAGTATATCTCGTTGATCAAAGATGGTTAAGGTTTCCTAACCATAGACATGTGTTGTCATTTGATAACGGGGTCACATCACACTACAAAAAAATACACTTCCGTGATGAAATGTGTTTGTCATAGTAGGTCGCGTTTTGTCATGCATGTACATCC
This sequence comes from Aegilops speltoides, assembly GCA_021437245.1. Taxonomy (NCBI): domain Eukaryota; kingdom Viridiplantae; phylum Streptophyta; class Magnoliopsida; order Poales; family Poaceae; genus Aegilops; species Aegilops speltoides. Next base: position 400,738,790 of record CM038144.1, read on the forward strand.
ATGACGTTTTTACAACAGAATCAAGATAGTCATACATGTGCTGTCGTAGAAGTGTTCCATGACATTACCAAAATTATCATCACGGAAGTGTCCACTTCCATGACGATAAATTGCGCGTCACAGAAGTGCTTGCGTCAAGGGTGACCGACACGTGGCATCCACCGTAACGGAACGCCGTTAAGCTATCGGGTCGGGTTTTGGATCCGATAACCCGTTAACAGCCCCGACCAATGGGGATTTTCCACGTGTAAAATCATCATTGGCTGGAGGAGACACGTGTCAGGTCCGCGTTGGCACAGGTGTCACTCATCCAATGGGCGAGACACGCCTATGATATATTGACACGTGGACTGGCCCATCAAGTTTAGATGGGCCGGCCCAACTAAAGGCCCACAAGATTTTGCGGACCATAATGGGCCGGCCCAGCTAAAGGCCCACAAGATTTTGCAGACCATAATGGGCTGGCCCAGCTAAAGGCCCATAAGATTTTGCGGGCCATAATGGGCCGGCCCAGTTAAAGGCCCACAAGATTTTTGTGTGCCATAATGGGCCGGCCCAGGTAAAGGCTCACAAGATTCTTGCAGATCATAATGGGCCGGCCCTGCTAAAGGCCCACGAGATTTCGCCGACATTAATGGGCCGACCCAGTGGTAGGCCCACAAGATTTTGAGGACCCTAGTAGGCCAGCCCATTAACTGGCTGCCATGTTTTGGGCCAAATGCCGGCCCATATTTGATCCGGTCCTTTAATGGCCTGCCACGTTCCAGGCCTAATAATGGCCCATATGAGATCCAGCCTGTTAAAAGCCTACCACGCTCACAAATTACGCCCAGATCAGGTCCGACCCTTTAAGAGGCTTTGGGCTAAAGTATGGCCCATATCAGATTCGGCCCGTCAACTGGACGCTATGCTTTTGGGCCCACTTGCTAAAGGCCCATTTATTAACTCGGCCTGATATTAGTTTCGGCCTGTTAAGGACCTGTTTAACATTTTGGCCCAATATTAATTTCAGCCTGTTAAAAGCCCATCATATAGTTGGGCCTAACTACGGCCCGGTTTGCATCCGGCCTGCTCGCAGCCGATATCTGATTGGGCCAAACAAGGACCGAGACAATTTTGGCCTGTTAAAAGCCCGTGATTTGGTTCGCACAATCATGGGTCGGGGTCCATTTCGGGCTGCTGCCGGCTCGTGAGCTGTTCGGCACGTTTCAGGCCCAACCTACTTCTCAGCCTCCTAAAAGCCCATTGAGTTTTCTTGCGAAAAGAGGGCCGGGGGTTACTCGGTCTATTAAGGGCCCTTATCTACTAGTGGGCCAGTTTACTTTTGGCCGTTTAACGGACCAAGATGACGGGGCCCATGATGCGGATCATACATCGTGATTGCATGACAGCCCGATTATGTACCGTAATTTTACGGTTTGGCCAGTTTACTGCGAAGACATGATATATATACAGTAAAATAATTGCAGCATCATGAATAAGAAAAAACCTAGACTATACAATAAATAAATTATGGCATATTACATCCACTGGGCATCAAAGTTCGCCACTATGATAATAAAGCACAAGCAGACATAGATTACATACTTTGGGCATCAAAGATCGCCACCGATTGCAAATAAACACGCCGCAAAATAATATACAAAACCGACAAAGACTTCAATAGAGTTCAAGAAAGGTTAGCCTATTGGGAGCTGCAAATGAAAGCAAATGAGCAAGATGATGAGATCAAGCGCTTGTTCAATACTTATATCTTCCTCACTCAAAGATAAACAAGCGAGCACAGATGACAAGTTTTGCACATAAAAGTATCAGTCTTGACAATTCATCACATTTCTATCGATTTGAATAAAGTGACACAGTTTAAAATTGCATTAACACAATATGGTATTGTTCAGGTCAAGACATGGCAGGAAATGACATTGTGAAGGAGTTGGCAGCTTCACGGCACCACTGGATTACAGATCAAGAACTCATAAGTATCAATGGTTAGTGTGCTGTCAATTTATCCCATTCCAGATTGGCAAATAAAGAGACGGTTTAAATAATAGTAGAATGATATGACATTGTTCATAGTTAAGACATTGCAGAATATAACATTGTGTTGTAGTGGGTAGGTTCACCACACTCTTTGGATTACGATGAAGAATGAAGCATACATGCAAAGGCAAAAGAAGATCACTTGCTCAGATAGTTTAATTTACATGGTATGAAGAAGGAACTTGGTTGTACAACTGAAAACTTAAATTGAGAAGGACAAACTTTTGTTTATGAACTACATAATAAACTTTAAACATGCAATTTGATGCAAACACCAAAAATAAATAGCTGTTGCAGTCATGCCTAACCAAATATACACAACAAAGTTTGAAGGCTTGATAAGGACAAACTTACATTACTGGTGAAGACAGGCTCTATAAAGCCCTTGTCCATGCTGATGGGGGGGGGTCAATTCAAGAAGTTTACCACAGAATCTTCTTCATAAGCATTGCCTTTATTCTACATTTTCTTAAGAATAAATATAGATGTGATAATATACGAAAAATGGAGAACATTTAAGATAAGATGAAGAGTGATGCAACATAACCAAGTAGCTATAAATGTATGTGCAGCGATATAGGCAAAAGGCACAACCAAGAGCAATGCACAGCTAAACTTCTTCAGTACGAACCTTATGGTAAGAGTAAATACAGATCTGATGTGTAGAAAATGGAGGGCAAAGGAAAATAAGTCGCAGAGTGATGGTACATGAACAACTACCTGTCAATATATGTACACTAATAAAGGACAGCATGTACTTACAAGAACAATGCAGAGCTAAAAAAAATTCATCGGCATTGGATATATTCTACACTAATGTAACCATTCATACAGATAAGATAATTTGGAGCGAACAATTGATAAGCAAGCTATCATGCATACTGCTATCACATAATGAACCAGGTATGTATGCAAGTACAGTGATACAAGACAACAGGTACTAAAAAGAGCAAAGCAGCGGGCAGCATATTTGCGATATCCTATCGTTCTTTTCAAACCGGAATTCTTCTTCGAGCAGATTTCCTGCAAAAAAGATCCGTAAGGCACATGCGGAAAAATAGAAGTTCAAATTGTCATGTGATTTCATAGACAGTACCTCATCCTGGGAACGAGACCAGTGCATAACAAGGTTTTTCCATTCAATGTCTTCTAAATTTAGCACAGGAGACTTCACCAGAAATTCGTTTATAGACTTGCCATCAAAGTGTGATTTCCTCAAGTAACACTGATACTCTGCAATGCTTCCTTGAAAAGCACAAGCAAGCTTTGCTCGTCATGACTATCCAGATTGACCCTCGCCTAGTTACAACAATGTAAATCATTGATGTGTTCAATCAGCAAAAAACAGGAAAATAATAACCATGAATAATAGCACTTATACGTAAGTTGGACAGGAAGATGTGAAAATGGTGTTTGTCTTCACTATAATCTTCCCGTGATGGGAATATATGCACGTAGTCCCTAACAACATTGAAAGCATTGTCTTTTAAACTGGGAATAAATGGATTGGTGTTCCAATCTGCAGGAATTGGCCGTCTCTGCAGTTGGGATAGGTCTTCGGCCGGTGGACTTGCTGTACTTTTTGCTGCAGTGGGATTTTTCTGTGGTACGGCTGGTGTCGGTGTCAAAACCGGCGGATCTCAGGTAGGGGGTCCTGATCTGTGTGTCTAAGGCTAATGGTAACAGGAGGCAAGGGACACGATGTTTTACCGAAATTCGGGCCCTCTCGATGGATGTAAAACCCTACTTCCTACTTGATTGATATTGATGACATGGGTATTACAAGAGTTGATCTACCACGAGATCGTAGAGGCTAAACCCTAGAAGCTAGCCTATGATGATTATGATTGTGATCGTCCCTCTAAGGACTAAACCCTCCGGTTTATATAGACATCGGAGAGGGCTAGTGAGGGAGTCCTAGACTAGGGGGTGTCCGGACAGCCGAACTATCATCGTTCGCCGGACTCCAAGACTACGAAGATACAAGATTGAAGACTCTGTCCCGTGTCCGGATGGGACTTTCATTGGCGTGGAAGGCAAGCTTGGCGATACGGATATGTAGGTCTCCTACCATTGTAACCGACTCTGTGTAACCCTAGCCCTCTCCGGTGTCTATATAAACCGGAGGGCTTTAGTCCGTAGGACATAACCTCCATTACAACAATCATACCATAGGCTAGCTTCTAGGGTTTAGCCTCCTTGATCTCATGTTAGATCCACTCTTGTACTACCCATATCATTAATATTAATCAAGTAGGACGTAGGGTTTTACCTCCATCAAGAGGGCCCGAACCTGGGTAAAACATCGTGTCCCTCGTCTCCTGTTACCATCCGCCTAGACGCATAGTTCGGGACCCCTACCGAGATCCGCCGGTTTTGACATCGACATTGGTGCTTTCATTGAGAGTTCCTCGTGTCGCCGCCAATAGGCTCGATGGCTTCTTCAACCAACAACGCCGTCTGTGGTGAGACTTTTTCCCGGACAGATGTTCAGATTCGGCGGCTTCAAGACCGCGGACCAACTCACTTGGCCATCCGAGCAGATCGAAGTTCGCGCCCGCCATCGAGTCGGGTTCGGAGCCTAAACTTCACGGCCGACATCCGCGGGGACTTGATCTTCGACGGACTCGAGCCACAGCCGAGCGTGCCGCCCTGTCATGATGGGCATGATTTAGCTCTGCCGCCGGACAGTGCCTTGGTGGCCGCACACGAATCCGCTCCGACCTTCAGTCCGGAGCCGATCGGCCAAATCGAGGACCGGTGGCTGGACACCGCCTCGGGGGCTGCAACTTCCACGGCTATGGAGCCGAACACTAACCTTGTCCCTTGCGAAGCTCGTGACTCCGAGGTGCCGGACTCCGAACCTCCCGCGCCCCTGCCAATCGAATCTGATTGGGCGCCAGTCATGGAATTCACCGCCGCGGACATCTTCCAACACTCGCCCTTTGGCGACATCCTAAATTCGCTAAAACATCTCTCGCTATCCGGAGAGACCTGGCCGGACTATGGCTAGGACGGTTGGGATACGGACGATGAAGAAATCCAAAACCCACCCACCACCCACTTTGTAGCCACTGTCGACGATCTAACAGACATACTAGACTACGACTCCGAAGACATCGACGGTATGGACGACGATGCCAGAGACGAACAAGAACCAGCGCCTAAAGGGCACTGGAAGACCACCTCGTCATATGACATATACATGGTGGACACCACAAAAGAGGGGGACGGCGAAGAAGCAGCGGAGGCAGATTCCTTAAAGAAACAGCCCAAGTGCCGACGTCAGCGGCGCCGCTCTAAATCCCGCCACAGCAAGAATGGAGATTCAGGCACAGGAGATAATAATACCCCGAAAGTGTTGAAGACAATCCCTCCAGAAGATTCAGCGCAGAGGAGGCGAAGCAAGCCCTCACGAGAGCGGCAGATGAAGAGGCCGAGGATGATAATTACACACCTCCTCCAAGACGAGGCAAGCCTCAACGACGCATTTAATTCGTCATGCCCGAGGATCCCGTCGAACAAGAGCGTTTTAAACGCAGGCTTATCGCCACAGCAAATAGCCTAAAGAAAAAGCAGCAGCAGCTTCAAGATGATCAAGACCTGCTGGCCGATCGATGGACCGAGGTCCTCGCGTCAAGAGTACTAACTCAACGCCTCCAAAAGCTACCTAAAACGCAAGTTGCTCCCCGATTAGAGGAGGAAGCATACATACCGCATCACCAGCGCACAATGTCTGGCCGACCGACCACCCCGTGGTCGCGACAGAGAGGCATCTAGGCCCTCCACCAAGACCGCACCCGGCATCGCTCCAAAAGTACGAAGCCAAGAGGGAACGACCGGACTTGCGAGATATATTGAGGACAAAGCAAGGCAATCCAGATCCATCTATGGATCACGGGCGCCCACGACCCACGAAGAATACCGTCGCGCCGGATACAATAACTCCGCCGGGCGAACACAGCAGCATAACGCCACTCGAGCTACGCCATGATATTGCTCAATATAGAGGCGCCGCACACCCACTATGCTTCACTGACGAAGTAATGGATCATCAAATCCTCAAGGGTTTAAACCCATAAACATTGAATCCTACGATGGCACGGCAGCACCCCGCGGTTTGGATCAAGATTATCTCCTTCACATCCATATGGCCCGCGCACGCATCTCCATGCCATCAAGTATCTCCCACTGCTTAAAGGACCAGCTCGGCATTGGCTTAACAGCTTGCCCGCAGAGTCAATTGGGTGTTGGGAAGACCGAAGCCGCATTCCTCGACAACTTTCAGGGCACATATGTGCGACCACCGACGGCGATGACCTAAGCCACATAATTCAGCAGCAGACGAATCGCCGACAGTTACCGACACGGTTCCTAACAAAGAAAAAATCAAATTGTCGATCGTCCGGATGCGAGGCCCTCGCAGCCTTCAAACATAACATCTCGCGACGAGTGGCTAGCCCGCACCTAGGACAGAAAAGCCAAATCCATGGCGGCCCTCACATCCTTAATGACCCGCTTTTGTGCGGGAGAGGACAGCTGGCTAGCTCGCAGCAACAACCTCAGTAAAAAATTTGGCAGTCCGGATACCAAGGACCACAATGGCAGGTCGCGTGAAGCAAAAATAAACGGCGCATTAATGGCGACGACAAGGAGGATACGGCAGTCAACGCCGGATTCCGAGGCTCTAAACCCAGTCAGCGGAAGAAGCCATTGAAAAGAACCACTCTGGGTCCGTCCAATTTGGACCGAATACTCGACCGCTTATGCCAGATACATGGCACCCCCGAAAAGCCAGCCAATCACACCAACATAGATTGTTGGGTATTCAAGCAGGCAGGCAAATTAATTGCCGAAAACAATGACAAGGGGCTGCACAGCGACGATGAGGAAGAGACCCGACCGCCGAACAATAGAGGACAGAAGGGTTTCCCCCCACAAGTGCGGACGGTTAATATGATATACGCAACCCACATACCTAAGAGGGAGCGGAAGCGTGCACTAAGGGACGTATATGCGATGGAGCCAGTCGCCCCTAAGTTCAATCCATGGTCCTCTTGCCCGATCACTTTCGATCGAAGAGACCATCCGACTAGTATCCGCCATGGCGGATTCGCCGCATTGGTTTTAGACCCAATCGTCAATGGATTTCACCTCACGAGAGTCCTGATGGACGGTGGCGATAACTGAACCTGCTTTATCGTGATACACGAGGCGCAAGATGGGCATAGACCCGCAAGGATTAAACCTACAAAGACGACCTTTAAAGGCGCCATACCAGTGTTGAAGCCAATTATGCAGCTCACCACACCGAAGTGGTCTTCGGATCCCCGGACAATTTCCGGAGCGAGGACCCGTTCCGCAGCGGCTATCACGCTCTGCTCGGACGAACCGCGTTTCCAAAGTTCAACGCGGTGCCGCATTATGCATACGTCAAGCTCAAGATGCCAGGCCCTCGTGGAGTCATCACGGTCAATGGAAATACGGAACGCTCCCTCCGAATGGAGGAACATACAACGGCTCTCGCGGCAGAAGTACAGAGCAGCCTTTTAAGGCAATTTTCGAGTCCGGCCGTTAAACGGCCGGATACGGCCAAACGCGCCCGGAGCAACATCAACCAAGACCACCTGGCATGATCCGAGCACGCGTAGCAACGCGGCCCCGACCCCAGCCCCCGCATGATCGCAAGAACAACCCTCTGCGTACATCACTACGCTTTGGAGATACCATGGGCGTAGGGGAAGGGGCACGACCACAATAAACCCAGAGTGCGGCTCGACCACACCAGGGGCTCGCAAGTGTGTCACCTTTTTTCTTATTATTTTCCTTCTTTTTACACACAGGACTCCGTTAACCAGAGGCCCTGTCCGGCGGCGAACCTGCCGAACTCACGATGCAACAGCCAGGGAGGGAAGAAGGCTGCGACGAACACTCAGGTGGTCTCCATTACGAGCATTAAATTTGATTGTATACACCAAGTCCGCAGCCCACCCCTGGAGGGGGACATGTTTAATTAGTCCAAACCCTTGCTTACCGCACTATTTGTATCCTTCCGCACTCATAGCAGAATTCCTTAAATAAATAATGCAGCATTTTTTGCCTGTTATTGCATTACTTTACACATATGTTCATTAATGACATCTTGCACCCGTATATTTTGGTACGGCCAAATACACCAGGGGCTTACGTTCCCCGCATTATGGTGTGATAAGTCCGAACACTTTCAAAAGTGCGGCACCCCAAACTTATAGCATCATATGAATCGGCTCCGAATCATGTCTTGGGTCAATAGTTGGGTTTGCCCGGCTCCCGTTTTGGTGCCTTACGCCCGCTCGTCGGCTAAGGTGGCACTGGAGAACCACTGCGATTGCACCCCGGTTGAGCCGGGCGAGCGCCTTAGTGGAGAAAGCTGAAACTGACTGGCATGATAAGGCAAGAGACTGGTCGCTGTTCGAGAGGTCTTTTCGGGTCCCTAAAGACTCATGCCACTTCGAGCGAAGTACCGGATAATGTCCGACGAAGGCGTGGATAGCGCCCCGAATTCGGTCTTCCGAATACTAGGGGCTTCGCCGAAATTTAAAATTATAGAATTCTATGGCTAAGTGAGAGTGTTCAAGCATTATAAGTCCGGTTGCCTTGTTCTTTCTGTTGAGCGCCTCCCTAGATGGACCCAAAAATGGGAACAAGAGTGCTCAAGTTATCCCGAACACCCCAGCACTTGTGGCTCGGGGGCTGAAGCCAACGACTTGCCATCTCTCAGATTTTATAAATGGCCGCACAGAAGGTAATATTTTAAATTAAACAAGTGTTGCTTAGCGGATATGAACAAAAGTTTTCAGCGCACAAGATAACACATAGCGAGTTTTACTCAAAAATTACATCTCTGGGGCACTCATCCGCAATATTGCGGGCACCCTTCAGGACAGTCTTATAATACATTTCGGGCGTATGATACTCCTTGCCAGTTGGCGGCGGGTCTGTAAGAAGCCTCTCCGCATCCAGCCTGCCCCAGTGCACCTTTGTGTGGGCAAGGGCCCGACGAGCACCTTCAATACAGGCGGAGCGCTTGATGACCTCCACCCAGGGGCATGCGTCCACTAGCCGCCGCATGAGGCCGAAGTAGCTCCCAGGCATGGCCTGTCCAGGCCACAGCCGGACTATGAGGCCCTTCATTGCCTCCTCAGCCGCCTTGTGGAGCTCGACCAGCTGCTTCACCTGGTCGCTAGGGGCACCGGATGGCCGGCCTCAAAGATACCGAGACCAAGACCTTCTCCGCTGAGCTCCCTCCCGCCACGGTAGAATGTGGCGGCATCGGATACTGCTGCGGCAGATCTGCAAACGCCTCGAGAGCTCGAATGCGGTAAGTATCGTAGTTTACATTAACATGCTTGCTTTGCATGAAAATGCCTTACCCGCCGCTATCTTCTTCACATCTTCAACCTCCTGAAGGGCCTTACGGGCCTCGGCCTTGGTGGACTTGGCACTTTCGAGAGCCGAGGCAAGCTCAAACTCTCGAGTCTTGGAGTCGCGCTTCAAGCTCTCATGCTTCTCCATGAGAGCCTGGAGCTCTTGCCGCACTTCCGCCACCCGCGCCTCCTACTTCTCTCGCTCGGCTGTTCATGGGCTGCATTGTGTTCGTCACAGAGACACGGCCTCCTTCGAGGTTGCCACCTCGTTAGTGGCCCTGCAGTACTCCATGTTATCCTTGTCATTTTTATTGCAACCTAAATCCTTTTCTGTAAGGTAAATTTTTAAAGTGGTGTTACTCACCTTCTTTGTCCTCGAGTTGCTTCTTGGCATGGCTGAGCTCTTGCTCGGACCGCTCGAGATCCTGCTTCAATGCACCGACCTCTGCAGTCAGTGTGGCAGAGGTCAGCAGCGCAGCCTCCAAACCCATATTGACATATTTTAGCAACCCTGCGTATATCATTCTAGATCCTCAGCCCGGCTTTTCTTTCCGAACGCCGAACTAAGCATCAGGGGCTACTGTCTATGCGGTACTACATTACATAATTTTAACTTCTTACCTCAAAGCCTGTTAGAAGGCTGCTGCAGGCTTCGGTCAGCCCGCTCTTGGCGAGCTGAACCTTCTGAATCACCGCACTCATGATAGTGTGGTGTTCTTCCTCGATGGAAGCGCCTTTGAGCGCCTCCAACAAGTTGTCTGGCGCCTCCGGTTGGACGGAGGCCGCCGCGCCACGGTCTTCTTGAAGGGCCGCTGCGGACTCGAACCACTGCAGTTCGGCGCGATAGTCCGGCAAGAAAGTCCGGAGGCTGCCTTGCGGCGCCCCGGAGCCTCCTCCCGATGGGTCCTTTCGATCCCACCTCGGCCCCTCATCGGCGCGAGGGGTGGAGGCAGTCGGGATGGAATCCACATCCGACGGAGCCAACGACCCGCTCGATGAAGCGGGGAGATCATCATCGGCCGGACTGTAGGCATTATGCGGCATTAGAAGGACACTATGTGACACAAAAGAAATTGCAGATCATTTAGGGATCCGGATACTTACGATCTCGCCTGAGGCCTGGGCCTTGAGGGCCACTCTTCACCGCCAACGTTGGTGTTGGCGGAGCTGTCCGGGGGAATAGTTCTTCCCCTCTTGACCCTTCAGCCTCCCCCTGGGGAAGCCTTCCTCTTCCTCTCTCCTCCTCGGGAGAGAGTCTTCTTCCTCCTCCTCATCTTGGGAGGAGTCCGCCGAGTCGTGGGACACTGAAAGCGGAACTCTTTCGAGTTCCGTGGCCACCTTCTTGGGTTTTTCTCCGCACCACGTGCGGTGCCGGAACCAGCAACCCCGCTTAGACGGGCGTTGTCGGTGTCAAACCTGGCGGATCTCGGTAGGGGCCCCGAACTGTGCGTCTAGGCGGATGGTAACAAGAGACGAGGGACACAATGTTTTTACCCAGGTTGGGCCCTCTCGATGGAGGTAAAACCCCACGCCCCGCTTGATTAATATTGATGATATGGGTAGTACAAGAGTAGATCTACCACGAGATCAAGGAGGCTAAACCCTAGAAGCTAGCCTATGGTATGATTGTTGAGATGTATGTCGCCCCACGGACTAAAGCCCTCCGGTTTATATAGACACGGAGAGGGCTAGGGTTACACAGAGTCGGTTACAATGGTAGGAGATCTACATATCCGTATTGCCAAGCTTGTCTTCCACGCCAAGGAAAGTACCATCCGGACACGAGCCGAGTCTTCAATCTTCTATCTTCGTAGTCCGGGAGTCCGCGGATATTGATAGTCTGGCTGTCCGGACACCCCTAGTCCAGACTCCTCAAGAGTCTCCTAACCAAGCTTCAATGACGATAAGTCCGGTAGCGTTTATAATCTTTGGCGTTGCAAGGCGGTTCTCCTTCAAATTCCATGTACCGCCGAATAGTGTCGGCTTTATCTCAACACCGTGTTCTCGGCTTCTCACGCCAAATAATGGCCCTCTTCCACGAGTCGCATTTAATGCGAAAAGCCGTGGTGTTTTTGCATTTCACCCCTAATTGTGCGAAGTCGTCCGCCTATAAAAGAGGCAAGAATCCAGATCCAAACCACACCGCCTTCCTCCCGTACAGACATCGCATCGAAGCGCCTCGACCTAGAAATCCATTCCACCATGGATCGTCAACGCGACTCTTCTTCACGCTCCCAGCCCATCGCCGGGAATGGAGGAGGTGCTCTATTTTGCACAATGAGCTAGTGAAGCTCCAAACGGAGGGATTTCTCCTCCGCCTTCATGGTTCCAAATCCGAGCCGGACTGGTTACTTATCAAGGTGGGAGGCAGCGGAGGACACTCCAAGCCCCAATAAGGGGAGCGAGTGTGTTTTGTCCTCACCCGATAAGGGACTCGGATTTCCAATACATCCGCTCCTCCGCTGGCCTCGAAGTTCTACGGACTCCAGCTCCATCACCCACGCCCGCCTCATCCCGCATATCATGGCTACGAGCTCTTTGCGAGCTATTCACGGCATCGAGCCCCATTTTGCATTGTGGAAGAGGCTATTTTGCCTCGCACCCGCTCTCACCAGGGGTCCATATATCAAGTGGGCGGCGCCAAATATGGCGATCGCCGGGACCGATACCTATCCGCACTCCCAAGAAGGCGTCCAAGACTGGCCCTCGAGTGGTTTTATATAGGAGACGCCCGCTGCCGACCCCATTCGGATCGCCTCCGGAGTTTAGTGCTGCTCCCTTGAAGAAACGCCTCACTGGCGCCCATGAGCCCCGATTGAGGAAGACAAGAGCGCCCACTACTTGATGGGCCGGATAAGATTAATGGCTCATTCCGGCCTGACCATGATCGGAGTCATGGCGACATGCATCAAGCGAGGGGTACAGCCACTACAATACAGAGGCCACCCCATGTGGGATTTCAACGGGGAAGACGATGCTACTCGGCATGGCCGCAAAGGGCCAGATTCAACCGAGGATCTGGCGAAGATCCTGTCCGGCCTGTACAAGGGGGAGAAGGAGGATTTCCTTCGGACGAACCCTTTGAATGGGTTTTCCATGATCAACCCCAGAGGATGGGTAAGTGAACACCTCGAAGGGCTCAACCCATGTTTTCGAAGTTTTAAGCTTCTCACATTATGTCTTCGACGCAGGATCTACGCCGGACTGTGGAGGACATGGTGAGTCCTGCTCCGCAACCCAAGATCCGTAGGATCTCGGTCCGCCTCCAAGAGGACCCGACATCGAGGTGGAGCTGATCGACGGGGTGTATCACCACCAAAGATAGACAATGCTCGTTGCCATTAGGGCAGACTACCCCGACTAAGTTCGGCTTCCTGTGATCGCGATCAAGTCCGGACACCAAGATCTCTTCCTGCCCATTTCGACCTTCGCGAACGATGGTATTTTGCAGAAGCGCCTTTACGGCAGAAGCCGAGCTCAGCGGCGGTCGACCAACAGAGGCCATCCGAACCAGCGGCGGAAAATGAGCGCTAGAAGCGGACGGAAACGCCGCCGCAAAGGTATAGCTCAGATTCGAATTTTCAGAGCAATGTTCCGAGGAAACGCTGAGTGCTCATGGTCTTTGTAGAGAAAAAGCGCCACGGACTGCGGCGAGGAATTGCCGATCCGACCAACACCAGCCAGCTCCAGCGCCGGACTGGAGGGGAGATAAGCACAAGACGCGAGCGGATCCTGCTCCAACGGAGGATACCGACAGATCGTCCGCCACCAAGTCTCGAGGTGGAGAGCGCTATGAACCATAGGCGCCACTGACAAGATTTCAAGAAGTGCTTTTCCCGAGGCATTGGATGCCTTTACGCGAGGGCGTGCATCTCCGTGCTGCTCAAATTGGTTTTACCAGAGCTACGGAGAGCAAGATGTGAAAGACATACGGGTAAGGGAATTTTAATGGTTGTATATACCAGTAGCCCCCGAGACTTAAATTAGTTATGCTAACTGATTTAAGGATCATTGTAAATTTCAGGCACTTAACGAGAAGAATGCCCAGCTGTCTCGGGAGCTGCAAGATTGCAAGGCCCAACTTGAGGCCGCACTTGCTGCCGCAGGAGGAGACGGAAAGACCCCTCCTGGTAACACATTATTAATAAATATAAGCGCTGTGCGGCGTGCGCATGAGTCTAATAATGATATTGCAGGTACCGTCGGACAAGATCCGGACAGGCAAGCATTTCTACGCCAGCTAAAGGCCAGCGAGAGTGTGCTGAATAGGGTTCAGCAGGAAAGGAACAAGCTCCAGGATGCCAACGCCAAGCTCGGAGAAGAGCTGAAAGGCGCTCAGCCGAGCTGTCCGGCCCGCTAAGGAGAATCAGCGGCCGTCGCTGCATTTACAAGAGTGCTTGAGCGAACTTTTTGAAAAGAAGAGTTCGGCGAGGAAGTGCTTTGACATGATATGTCTTGTAGGTATACTCACGGGTCGTCCTGCAGAGGAAATGCCCATATCAATGGGTGATCAACTTCGAACTGTTGCAGCTACTCGAACGAAGTTCGGCAGCAATGCGCGCGTCATTCAGACTTTATGGCCAGCCTCACCCTACCCGAGGGCCTCGGGAGCTTATGGAGAAGCTGCAGGAGTGCGGCAGCGCTCCGCTTGTGGAAGATTTCGCTTGCCGTCAACGTGCTGTGGAGGCTTGGGCCATGGTGAAGACGCGGTAGAAGAAGGCGGACCCCAACCATATGGCGAAGTTGGACGGTGGGGCCCGATGGGAAGGAGATCCTCGTGAGTTTAGTGTACAGCCAAGTAGAGTTGGCTGCTAAATTTTCCCAACGGATGTAAACTAGACAGCCTGTTAGACGGGATTGAGGAGGAATACAATCAATAAATTTGACAATGTATGTTATCCTTTAAAGTGACATGTGAAATGCCTTCTAGCCGGATTGTAGATCGTTCCGGAGTGTGTCCAAATACCTCTTTGGTTAAGAAACAACCGTGGTATGCATGGAGACCAGGCGAGGGGTCATTAGTACTTTATCGCATAAGTGCCCAACTAGTTATGTTATATTACATGGTTAGTAAGAAACATCTTCCAGGAGAATAGTTCCGTTAAGGGTTCCTTTATTTGGGAGGCATGCCCTAAAGTGCATGTCCGGACTGCAAAGAAAGCGATAAAACATCTAGGGCAAATAGATAAATAGGTAAAAATCATCTTTTAAGTCACCGATCAATATTCCCTTAAGAACGCTTAGCTTTCGGCTTCACCTACCGAGGTACACATCCGGTGACCCGGCAAGAATAATCGCAGAGGTGCTCCTTTACCTCCTAGCGAACAATCGGGAACGAGGGGTAAGCACAGAGCCAGCAACCCAGCTTGGCCAAAACTTAAGTCATATCGATGCATACAATGGTGAGTAAAAGGTACATGTGGAAGCTTGACACATGTCTTGGGTATGAAACCCGTATAACTGAGCTTCTGAAAAGAAGCCCCCAGGGATAATGAGTGCGGATGGCACATCATGCGTATGCAAAGAATGCAAAAATAGGCCCAGAAGGGCTTTTAAGTAAAAAGGGAAAAAAGAGAAACAAAAGACAGCCGAAATATAAAAGTTTGGACGGGGGAAGGGGACGAACTCTTTAGTCCGGCGCTAGGCATAGAATCGTCGGAGGCGGGCTGCGTTCCATGGGTTCGGCTCGAGTCGGTTATCCGACACATTTCGTAGACGGTATGCTCCGCCGGTCAGTACTTGATCGATAATGAAGGGCCCTCCCATCTAGGCTTGAGCTTGTCCTTTTCTTGTCCGGCAGCGAGAACTAGTTCGCCAACGTTGTAAGTCTTGGCCCGTACTTCTCGCTTTGATATCTTCGCCTCGCTGCCGATAGAATGCGGAACGAGCCTTCGCGACGCCCCGCTTCTTCCTCCAATATGTCCAAGCTGTCCCGCCGATCAAGCTCGGCCTCTCTTTCCTCATACATGCGCACTCGAGGTGAGTCATGAATAATGTCACAGGCAAGACTGCTCTGCGCCAGATACCATAAAAATGGTGTGAATCCGGTAGTGCGGTTAGGCGTTGTCCGCAGCCCCCAGAGTACGGAGTCGAGCTCCTCGACCTATTGTGCGTCGGATTTATTGAGTGACCTCACTAGTCCGGGTTTAATGCCGCCATTATTAGACCATTTGCTCTTTCCACTTGACCGCTGGTTTGAGGGTGATAGATCGACGATAGTCGAGCTTGATGCCCATATTTTTGCACCATGACTTAACCTCATCGGCCGTGAAGTTCGTGCCGTTGTCGGTGATGATGCTGTGGGGGACTCTGTAACGGTGTACTACCCCTGATATAAAGTCTATCATTGGTCCGGACTCTGCCGTTTTGACCGGTTTGGCCTCTATCCATTTGGTGAATTTATCCACCATGACCAATAGGTACTTTTTCTTGTGGGTTCCCCCTTTAAGGGTCCAACCATGTGAAGCCCCTGCACCGCGAACGGCAGGTAATGGGTATGGTTTTGAGGCGGTGGGTGGCATATGGCTCGATTAGCAAAGAGTCGACAACCAACGATCCTCGACCAAGTCCTGTCGTCGCCCGAGCCGTTGGCCAATAAAATCCTGCACGGAATGCCTTTCCTACAAGGGCCGGGCTGCTGCGTGGTGTCCGCCTAGTCCGCATGAATTTCAGCCAGAGGTTTCGCCCTTCTTCTTCGGTGATACACCTTGAAGGACTTCGGTAGTACTTTTCTTATAAAGTTCTCCTCATGGACCTTGTAGGCCTTCGATCACGGACTATGCAATGGGCCTCATTTTGGTTCGGAAGTTCCTGCCTAAGTAAGTAGGCTAGAAAGGTTCTGTCCACGCGCGATTATCGCCATTATAACGTGGGCGGAGGGTGTTATGTCATCTGCCGAATCACCGGTTGGTGCGGTTTTCTCCGGTTTGTCGCTGCGGGCTCCTCTTCCCATAGTACGGATGGCTTGAAGAGCCGCTCCAGAAGATATTTGAGGGACAGATCACGTTTCGCACCGATGCGTGCTGTGACGCCGCCGCTTGGTTATTATCTCGGCTATGTGATGGAATTCAAGTCCTTCAAACCGAAATGACATTTTAGGACAGCGCTGCGATATGCTGCCATTTTCGGATCCTTGGCGTCAAGTCCCGCTTATTTGGGATATTGCAAGGTTTGAGTCCTCGCGCACCTCTAGGCGTTGAATGCCCATGGAGACCGCCATCCGGAGACCATGTAACAGGCGTCAGATTCGGCTGCATTGTTGGAGTCCGTGTACATTATTTGAAGTACGATCGATCAGATCTCCGGTGGGGACGCCAAGACGACGCCAGCCCCATCCGCCAACATTTTGGAGCCGTCGAAATGCATAGTCCAATTGAGTATGCGCCGCACTCTTTAGGGAGTTCGCCGGTCCATTCGGCGATGAAGTCAGCCAAAACTTGTGACTTTATAGCTCGCCGAGGTCTGTAAGTGATGTCGAATGGTAAGAGCTCAATGGCCCATTTTGCTATCCTGCCCGTTGCGTCGCGGTTATTTATAATGTCATTGAGTGGTACTTCAGAGGCCACTGTTATCGAGCACTCTTGAAAGTAGTGCCGGAGCTTTCGAGACGCCATGAACACCGCATATGCTATCTTCTGATAGTGCGGGTAACGGGATTTGCAGGGGGTTAACACAAGGATACATAATACCTTTGGTTTTTGAAGAGGGAATTTATGCCCTTTCGCCGCTCGCTCGACGACGAGGACTGCGCTTACAACTTGATGTGTTGCTGCGATGTATAACAACATTGGTTTGCCCAGAGTGGGCACAGCCAGAACCGGATTTGTTGCCAGTATGGCCTTTATTTCTTTGAGTCCTGCAGTGGCAGCATCCGTCCACTCGAAGTGTTCGGTGTGCCTAAGGAGGCGATAGAGGGGCAACGCCTTTTCTCCTAAATGGGAGATAAAGCGGCTTAAGGCTGCCACGCATCCTGTTAATTTTTGTATTTGTTTGAGGTCTTTGGAATATCCAAGCGTGACAGAGCTCGGATTTTGGCCGGATTTGCTTCAATTCCTCTACCGGATACGATGAAGCCCAAAGCAGCTTTCCGGTGGTACGCCAAAACGCATTTTTCCGGATTCAGCTTGATGTCATATGCTCGAGGTTGTCGAATGTGAGCCTCAAATCGCCTACTAAAGTTTCGACGTGTTTTGTTTTGATGACTACATCGCTCACGATGCCTCGATTGCTTTTGCCGATCCGGGTGGCGGACATGTTTGAATCATGCGCTGATATATTTGCCGGCGTTTTTAAGTCCGGAGGGCATCGTGTTGAAGCAGAATGGTCCATATGGAGTGATGAATGCCGTTGCGGCTTGGTTCGCTTCCGCCATCTTGATTTGATGATAGCCGAGTATGCGCCCGTGAAGCACAACGAATCGTGTTCGCTGTGGCATCGATAATTTGATCGATGCGGGGGAGAGGGAAGGGATCCTTTGGGCAAGCTTTATTGAGGTCTTTAAAATCGACACAGAGGCGCCATGATCTATCCTTCTTTGGTACCATCACCAAATTTGCTAGCCAGTCCAGATGTTTGATATCTCTGATGAATCCGACTTCCAATAGTTTGGCTAGCTCTTCTCCCATTGCCTGTCTTTTGGGCTCGGAAAATCGTCGAAGAGCCTGTTTGACTGGCTTGAATCCTTTTAGGATGTTTAGGCTGTGTTCTGCCAACCTGCGAGGGATTCCGGGCATGTCCGAAGGATGCCAGGCGAAGATATCCCAATTTTCCCGAACGAATTCGCGCAGTGCGGCGTCTACTTCGGGGTTCAACTGTGCCCCAATGGAAGCCGTCTTTGTTGGGTCCGTTGGGTGGACCTGGAATTTTATTATCTCGTCTGCTGGTTTGAAGGAAGTGGACTTGGATCTTTTGTCGAGTATCACATCGTCCCTGTTCACCGTAGAGCGCAGTGCGGTGAGTTCCTCTGCCGCTAAGGCTTCGGATAGTGCCTCGAGGGCTAGTGCGGCTGTCTTGTTTTCGGCGCGGAGTGCTATGTCCGGATCACTAGTGAGAGTGATTATTCCGCTGGGCCCAGGCATTTTAAGCTTCATGTACCCGTAATGAGGTATTGCTTGAAAAATTGTGAATGCCTCTCGCCCTAATATGGCGTGATACCAACTGCTGAACGGGGCCACCTGGAACGTGAGTTCTTCGGATCTGTAATTGTCCGGAGAGCCGAACACCATATCGAGTGTGATTTTTCCGGTGCAGCGCGCTTCCCGGCTAGGGATTATTCCTCTAAAGGTTGTGCTGCTTCGCTCAATACGGCTCCAATCGATTTCCATTTTTCGCAGAGTTTCCTCATAAATGAGGTTTAGTCCGCTGCCACCATCCATGAGGACTTTTGTGTCGAAAAGCCGCCCACTATGGGACTAAGTACCAGTCTTGGGCCGGGCTCGTTGTTCGAATGTGGGCTCGTCGCTGGCATTGACGGTAATAGCTGAGTCGCTCCATGGGTTTGCTGTTGCTACTTGGTAGACTTCGGCGAGTTCGCGGATTGTTCGTTTTCGCATATTATTTGATGCGAAAGTCTCGAAGATTGTTGATACCGTGCTGGTACTGTTGGAGTGGTTTCCCGGAGCTAGGAGCTCTTCGCCACTTTTGGCCACCTGCCGTAATATCCAACATGCTCGAAGGCTATGTGTTGGGACGGCTCCCTCTGTACTATGAAGTTTACAGGGTCCATTGAGCCATCCCTCCAAAGACAGTTCCGCTTCCCTTAATGGGTTTTGTTTTTCGTTTTTGCATCCGGGGCCCGATTGTGAGGCGCCTTTATCGCGGATGGGTTTGGGGCCGGATTATCCCAAAATTGATTTTCGGTCTTCCGGAAACTCTCCATCGCACAGTACTTTCGCACAATGGATGCCAGATCGGTGAAGCGCGTAATTTTGCGACGATCAATGGCGTTTAGTATTCCCTTGTCCGTGCAGTTATTGCGGAAGATTGATATTGCGTTTTCCTCTCGGCAGTCCTTTATCCCTGCCCATAACCAGGAGGAATCGGCCCGAGAGTGATGTAATTGTTTGAAGAGGCTCTTGCCGTATTAGAGATAGATCGCATATGTGCGGGCGGGTGGGTGGAATAAACCGGATCCCTGCCCATCTTGAGGCTCAAAGGCCAAGGAGTTTCCGATCTGAAGCTTGGTTTGCTGGACGCAATCCAGCGAGTCCGGGCGATGCATGATTTTAAGTTCAATGCTCGATCGAAGTCCGTCCCTCCGGGATCCGCATGGAGGGTTGGGAATCGGACATGAATTGTCTTCAACATTGGCAAAGAGTTGCCGTATTGTTCCTCTACCACGGGGACGTGGTGGGTGGCCTGGGGAGAGTTAATCTCTCTCAGATCGGTTTTAGGCCCAATCTGGTTGTAGTCCGTAGTGACTCCCAGGGCGGCGATGCGATCCAAGAGCGCGTTAACAGACGATAGCTCTATTGGATCTAACTGTTCGGCAGCTTTAGGGCTGACGCGAAGATTGCTTCCGACGACTCAAGAGGTCATTGCTGAAGCGGCGGCCGGACAGGCGGTCATGAGGAAACTACCAAGCCGGATAGTTTGGCCGGCGGCCAAGGCCCCTCCGGTGAAAACACGGTCTTTGAAGACGGGTGGAGGTATCCGCTCTATCGGTGACGACACAGAGGAACTCTCAATGAAAGCACCAATGTCGGTGTCAAAACCGGCGGATCTCGGGTAGGGGGTCCCGAACTGTGCGTCTAGGCGGATGGTAACAAGAGACGAGGGACACAATGTTTTTACCTAGGTTCGGGCCCTCTCGATGGAGGTAAAACCCTACGTCCTGCTTGATTAATATTGATGATATGGGTAGTACAAGAGTATATCTACCACGAGATCAAGGAGGCTAAACCCTAGAAGCTAGCCTATGGTATGATTGTTGAGATGTATGTTGTCCTATGGACTAAAGCCCTCCGGTTTATATAGACACCGGAGAGGGCTAGGATTACACAGAGTCGGTTACAATGGTAGGAGATCTACATATCCGTATTGCCAAGCTTGTCTTCCACGCCAAGGAAAGTACCATCCGGACACGAGCCGGAGTCTTCAATCTTCTATCTTCGTAGTCTGGGAGTCCGGCGGATATTGATAGTCCGGCTGTCCGGACACCCCCTAGTCCAGGACTCCCTCAGGCGTCCACTGGGTCTTCTGTCATGGGAGCCGGGCAGATGAGCTTCTCGGCCTTCTTCATCCATTCCTATCAAAGGAGAAGTGAGATTAAAAAACCCGCTTAGGGCCAAATTATTAACAACAAGTGTCCCGTAAAGGGGTAGAATCACTTACCTCGTCAGCTGGACGCTGCGAGTGGAATCCGCGATCTTCCGTCGCGGATGTGGGGGCTTCGGCGCCCTTAAACAGCACCCTCCAGGCGCCTTCGTACGTGGTGTCGAAGAGCCCGCTCAGCGCCTGGTGCTGTTCCGGATCGAACTCCCACAGATTGAATGCCCGTTCTTGGCATGGGAGAATCCGGCGGACGAGCATGACTTGGACCACGTTAACCAGCCTGAGCTTCTTGTTCACCAGCTTTTGGATACAGGCTTGGAGTCCCGTCAGCTCCTTCGAATTACCCCACAACAAGCCCTTCTCTTTCCAGGAGGTGAGCTGCGTGGGGATACCAGATCTGAACTCGGGGGCCGCCGCCCACGTAGGGTCGCGCGGCTCGGTGATGTAGAACCACCCCGATTGCCACCCCTTGACGGATTCCACGAAGGCCCCTTCGAACCAAAGGACGTTGGGCATCTTGCCCAACATAGCGCCTCCGCACTCCACTTGAGTGCCCTTCACTACCTTTGGCTTGACATTAAAGGTCTTGAGCCACAAGCCAAAGTGGGGCTGGATGCAGAGGAAAGCCTCGCACACGACAATAAATGCCGAGATGTTGAGGATGAAGTTCGGCGCCAGATCATGGAAATCCAGGCCGTAGTAGAACATGAGCCCCCGGACAAAGGGGTGAAGTGGAAAGCCCAGTCCGCGGAGGAAGTGGGGGGAGGAAAACGACCCTCTCATGGGGCCCGGGGGTGGGGATGAGCTGCCCCTCGTCAGGCAGCCGGTGCGCGACGTTGCCGGAAAGGTATCCGGCTGTTCGCAGACGAACACGCCACCGTGTACCCTCGACGCCGGGGGTGATGCACCGCAACTCACGTCGAAGGAGACCCGACCAACAGCGCGATACGCAAGACAGTCGGCGGGTGCTTTTGTAGACCCGAAGCCCCACTTGCCCGGGAGGGACCCCGTCAGGGCTCGCGGCGGCTATGGGCTGCCCTAGGTCGATTCGCTCGCCCCTAGAGCCTCGTGGATCGCTGCCCTCCAACACGAAGAACGAGAAAGAAAGATACAAGGGTAGGGGATAAAGATAGATGAACACAAAAGTGTAATAGATTGATTGGTTCGATTGGTGTTGTTCAATCGGCCGTCACCCCCAACATATATAAGAGGCGGCTGGACTTCCCGTACAAGTAAAGGATTCATCTAGGCTTTCCTTACAAGAAAATTACATCAATTCACGTCCTAGAGTCCTAGTTCTATTCCAACTCGGATTCAGTCTGAATCTGGCCCAACTTCTGTCTTCCTCCTTGTGCGGGCCTTCGAGCTTGCATATGATCTCCGATCAAGACGGCCCAAATATCAAACTTGTGCGCCTCGACGAGACGAACAACTCTCATGTTGATCACTTTTCCAAATAAGGCCATCTTGAATACTCCACGAAGCCATCTTTACGTTCCAGTCGGATTCGTTCTTGCAGTAGACTGGATTATCCGAGTCTCATAGTGAATTTGCATGCCATATGCTATCTCTGATGATGATGACTCCAAAACCAAATTTCACCCTTTTTACGATACGCACAACTTCTGTATTGAACACTTCTCCATCCGAGATCATCTTAATAAACTTTTGGGCACATGTTCAGTTTCACTCGGATTTGAGCTCATCCACTCGGATATTAGAGTCTTTCACTCGGATGGTCCGACTGGACCTTTTCACTCGGATGACTATATTTTCACTCGGAAGACAATCTTCCACTCGGATGATGACCACATTTTCAGTCGGAAGACAATCTTTTACTCGATCGGTAGGTTTTCACTCGACCTTTTACTCGATCGGTAGGTTTTCACTCGACCTTTTACTCGATCGGCAGGTTTTCACTCGACCTTTTACTCGATCGGTAGGTTTTCACTCGACCTTTTACTCGATCAGTGGGTTTTCACTCGACCTTTTACTCGATCAGTGGGTTTTCACTCGACCTTTTACTCGATCGGTAGGTTTTCACTCGACCTTTTACTCGATCGGTAGGTTTTCACTTGACCTTTTACTCGATCGGTAGGTTTTCACTCAAAAGGAAAGCTTTCACTCGACCGGTGAGTTTTCACTCGGATGGTAAGCTTTCACTCGACCAAAAATATAGCCTGATCTTGATTTGCCTCTCCAGGTTACATACGACCTCGGATTGAGACGAATTTTATATGAAAATCGATCGGCTCGACGAGACGAAACTTTTTCGTGTTGAAGGTTTTTCGATTCAAGGATTTCTTGAGGGCCTAATTGCTCGCGCGACCCATCAGACATGGCGTCTGGTACTCCGCGCCATATTTCCATCCAGCTTCGGTCTGCAGTGTATTGCCTCTAACTTTTGCATATGAACTCGGATTGAGATGATTTATATATCAAAATCAATTGCCTCGACGAGACAAAGACAATTCCTTTAGAGTACTCCTTCATCCGAGGTCGTCTTGAAGGCGTGATTGGCCAAAAATCACTCGGAACATTGAATTATGCCACTTGAAGTATAGTTTCGGTCCGTAAGGTAAGGTCGAATGAATATAACCAGAACATCAAAGTTGTTTCACTCGGCAAAGTGAATCTTTTCATGCTGAAGGCCCATTCACTCGAGACCATCTTCATTGCAATCTGTATCTTGCCAAAAACAGGTGTCAACACATGGCCCCCTGTTTTCTGGCAGAGCTTGCGTGCCAGAAAATACCTTGCCTAGGGTAATTTTTTTTAAGCACGATGTCAACACTCCATCGGCTGTGCATGTTGAGTATGATAATTTTCATCATCCATATGCTCATGTTTGTTGCTTCTTCGGTAGAGCCTCTTGGATAATATTTGTCTGAAAACAACAATTGGATGTCACAAAGGCTTCCACGTAAATTTCTTATGTCAATCCGGACCTTGCATTTGTCCAGGCATTCCCTGGGAATATTAGAACCCTTCAACGAAGACGGTTGCCGGACGATTATGACCATGCACCTCAAAGGAATACTGTCAACTATTCGGTGACTCAACTCGTTATCAAAGTACACTATCAAGCCTCCGCCGAACAACGTCTATCTCCTGACTTGAATCCTGCAAATAAATGACATCTGGAGTCGGGGCTCTTTTATGCACTAGACCCTTGATTGTTGGTCGACCCAATAATTAAGTCGGCCTCGCCAGTACTGGCAAACACTGAGCATCGGCTATAGGAGTAGGAAATCCACCATGGTGAACACCGTTAGCCAGATGCCGGGTTTTGCAAACACAATGAATTATGAGGGCGATATACAAATATCAGCCATGCGTTCTTATCTCAAAAGTGCTCGGGAGTCCGTCCACCAAAGTGTGAATAGCCGAAATAAGTCCGATGTTTCGGCTGAGGAAATATTCCATAGCGTTGATTTTGATGGTACGATCGAAGAATATGGATAAGACGCCTCTTGGAGTCTCCTATATGAAAATTGTCGTCCTTGCCTACGAGCTTTATACTTGTACTCCCTTATTTCTGCTGGCTTCGCAACAGGAGATGTGATGCCGCTCTTGATTCGAGGATTTCCCTTAGGAACCCAGGCCATGTTCCTCTTCTCCAGCTCTTTGGCCCTAAGCCGTTTTAGCTTCTTCTGTTGCGAATATGGTAAGCCGAGTGGGCGTCCTGGCTGGTACTTTGGTTTATGCACTGGCAAATTCTTTCTGACTTTGGGCATTTCTGGCTTGGCCTGTCCAAACTTGACTATTGGATCCTTGAAATTTACTTGCTTCACTTTCTTGTCCTTTGCAGCCAACATAGGCTTGGCTAGCCTTTTGTCATTTGGAGTCGGATCTGAAATAGCACTCTTGCGGCCATCCTTTTCTTTCTTCACTTTTTTAACACTTGTTGCAATAGAAGGTCGGACATCATTTCTACTTTGACTGCTCCTCTTGGGAACCCATGTCATGTTCTTCTTTCTCAACTCATGTGCACAAAGTCTTTGTAATTCCTTCTCTTGCCAATGTGCTAAGCCGAGTGGGCACCTCGGCTGTGATTCTATCTCAACCAATGCCAACTCTTTTTTGGCCTTGTGCACTCTCAACTTCTTCCCTTCAGATTTTGCACTTGATTGACTTGCCTCGTTACCTTTTGTAGCCAATGTCAATACTTTAACTAGCTCTTTGTTATTTGAGAACAAATCTGAAGTAGCACACTTACGACCATCTTTCTTGACCTGGTACACTTGCTTGACCACCTCTTTCTTGTTCCTTGAGCTCCGGACCGATTCCTTACGATTGAAACGGTCTTTGACGTGTGATTGTTCATCAAATGTTGATCTTTTTGGAGCTGCATAATGTTGGCGAGATGATCTAAAATAAGATGGATAATTTGCCCTTGTATCATACCTGCCCCATGACGGATATGGATTTACATGAGTGTAGGGAGGCATCAACGACATTGGCATTGGCGGCCCAATAGCAGGATATGAAGTCTGCTTGCTCAACGTCTTCCTTTGCCAATCCAAGTCTTCAAATTTATGCCTTGGGGGCGACTTCGATACTTTTGTTTCACTCGGCCGATAAGCACTCTTTGCCTCATTTATTTTCTGATATTTTTCTAATAAGCTGCTTGAAAGTGACTTTCGGCTTTTTACCTTTGTGCTTACCATTGCCTTTGCTTTCTTTAGTTGTGCGTGCATCGGTCTCTGAATTTTCTCGTTGCCCCCAGTGCTAGATGTCGCCATTGTAGCTTTGATGAAACTCCCATCTTCAAGATTGTTCTTGATGCACTTTTAACAATATCCTTGCTCAAGACTGACCCGTCATCGTCGGTGTGTACCTGTTGACCTTTAGATGAATCGGCTTGAGATAGCCGAGTCAACATTTGATCACCATCAAGACCAATCTGATACGACTGGCCATATGCTCGTGCCTCAACGAACTCCAATCGTCCTATGTTGTCCAATTGTGCAGCTTGATGAATCACGTCGTTGTCTTTGATATTGTCTTCAAACAAGCATTGCATTTGTTCTTGTCCTGATGGCTCGACATCATGATCAATTATAATTGGATCAGTCAACAATGCACCAACGATGTGATCAACTATGCCTATACTGGATGTACACTCATGGTCCATTAACCGATATTGTGATACCAGTTTTGATACAAAACAACCGAGTGGTATCAGTTTAACATCTGACTCGGCTATGCATTGATTTTCGTCCTTCTTTCCCGATGCTCTTGAATCAGCTATCCTGGAGAACTTTGAACCTGGCTTTATATTCCTGCAACCAAAATAATTACAGAATATACGTCTCCTCTGAGACCAAATGTTAGCCAGGCATGAAACAAACAAAGTTGCCCATATGAATGTAAAGTTCAGTCGGCATGAAGGGAACAACTTTGGTTGCGATAAGTTGTCACTACTAGCCTCTTTGAATAATGCCATGTGTTGATCAGCATGATTAGTGACAAGATCGTTCCTAACAAATAGATTACTCATTTCAATTGGTCTTTCAAAATTAATTAGAATCTTACTAACAGGTGCATCAACAACATGATTTTGACCGAATCGAAAATTGAGTAAACTATCAGCTAGGTGTACCTTTGTGAAGACGTTGGGAGGAGAAGATGGTTGCACCACTGGAACAATACATTGCTCCACTTCTGAACAATTCTCCAATGCCTCTTCCTCTTTTTCTAGATCTCGTGCCTCATCACTCGGACTGCCCGAGTATATTTCAGTCGGATTGCCCGAGTGGATTTCACTCAGATGCTCTTTGTCAGTTGAACTTTGCTTAGCTGCATGTTCTTGTTCTTGATGTTTATCATTAACCGAACTGTGTTCGGCCGTATTACTTTGTTCTTGATGCTCATCAATTTCTTTAGCACGAAACTCATATGGCAGCATGTAAGATCCCTTGCATTTAGAAAAATCGAGCATAGCCAATTTGCTGTGTTTGTTGTTCCTCTGCTTGGTGAAGCTTGCATCATCTGTTTTGGTTCACTCGGTAATAACTGGCTCTATGCACTCAACATTAGCCGGTGATGCACTCGGATGACTCAATGCACTTGGCTGACTTGATGCACTCGGCCTTAACTGGCTCGATGCCCTCAGTTGGTTCGACGCACTCGATATTGACTCTACGCACTCGACCTTAGCCCTCTCGGTGCTCAATCTGGTTTCAACCGAATCCACCATTGTCTTTTCTTTAAAGTAATCGTTCGACTCGGCTGTAGATGACTTATTCCTATTTGACACAGTTTCAACTGAATCAACCGTATTAGCCGAGTGAACCCTTTCTTGCTGATTTGCTTGCAAACCTTCTTGCTTCAATATCGCAGAAGGGCCAACATAGTTGCTGGATGGAGGAAGGCACTTGACGTATTCTTGCAAATATTCCTCTCCACGGCTCTTCTTGAGTGCTTCGTAAGCCTGTCGATATTCTGCTGGTAATTCCTCAAGAGTTAGCGTAGTAAAGCCATTGACTCTATTCCCTGTGAGAGTTGGCTTGACCCCATCCATTCGGGCGACATATTTTTCTTTAGACTCAGCCCTACTTGGATCAGCTTGCCCCCCAATACTTTTAGGATCTTTCGGCAATGAATTGTTGTTGCCGAAATTTTGTAATTGTATAGGGGGTGTATAACATGCTGCAATGATAGGTGAAGATGTGTGCACTGTTGTTGAATATTTTCTCACGCCAATTTGATCAATCGGCAACACTTCGTCTTCGTTTAAAACCCTAGCTTTTATTGCCTCATAATCAGGAACCAAACCTTTATCATGTTGCTCAAGGCAAAGAGCGGTAATCTTCTTATTTTGCGCTAAGCTTTTTACCGCAGCCAAAGTCACCTCATCTCCTGCAATATTAGACACATACACTCCTGTAGAATCTCCATTCATTCGGCCATAAAAGTGAGCCGAGTCATGAATACTTTTAGTTGCATATGATGCTGAACAATTAATATCATGAGGTGTATCATATGATGTTTGAGGATAACCGGCCAAATAGCTAATGGAAGCATGGCCGATTCCCCCATCCATCGGCATGTTTGGGGATGAACCCGCATATTGCGAGTCGGCTACCGATGGATAAAACAGTGAGACACCCTCCTGTAATTGAGGTGTCATATATTGATTACTCGAACAAATCGTGTTGTTCACCGGCATATTGAAAGATGTTGCCGATGCACGAAAGTTCAGATTCGTAGGTTGCATGTCGCAATTCTGTAAATTCCAAGTTTCTCCAATGGAATAACTAGTCGGCCTTTGCTCGTTAGGGCTAGCCGACATGACATGTCCATTGAAAGATCTAGCAACATCAACATAATGGCTATTTGCATCTACGTAAGGAGATTGATGATACATGTTACCGTTGTAGATTGCAGCCGCTTGATGACGCTCTCCTCGTAGCAAGAACAGTGGAGACTGTTCAAAGCTTCGTCCCCAATGAGTCGCCAAAAGTGTGTTCGCACACGAACACGTCACGTGTACCCTCGACGCCGGGGGTGATGCACCATAGCTCACGTTGAAGGAGACCCGACCGACAGTAGGCACGCAAGAGACGGTCGTGGCGCTTTTAGAACCGAAGCCCCACTTGCCCGGGAGGGACCCCATCAGGGCTCGCGGCGGCTATGGGCTGCCCTAGGTCGATTCGCTCACCCCTAGAGTCTCGTGGATCGCTGCCCTCCAACGCGAAGAACGAACGAAGAACGAGAAAGAAAGATACAAGGGTAGGGGATAAAGATGGATGAACACAAAAGTGTAATAGATTGATTGGTTCGATTGGTGTTGTTCAATCGGCCGTCACCCCCAACATATATAAGAGGTGGTTGGACTTCCCGTACAAGTAAAGGATTCATCTAGGCTTTCCTTACAAGAAAATTACATCAATTCACGTCCTAGAGTCCTAGTTCTATTCCTACTCGGATTCAGTCTGAATCTGGCCCAACTTCTGTCTTCCTCCTTGCGTGGGCCTTCGAGCTTGCATATGATCTCCGATCAAGACGGACCAAATATCAAACTTGTGCGCCTCGACGAGACGAACAACTCTCATGTTGATCACTTTTCCAAATAAGGCCATCTTGAATACTCCACGAAGCCATCTTTACGTTCCAGTCGGAATCGTTCTTGCAGCAGACTGGATTATCCGAGTCTCATAGTGAGTTTGCATGCCATATGCTATCTCTGATGATGATGACTCCAAAACCAAATTTCACCCTTTTTACGATACGCACAACTTCTGTATTGAACACTTCTCCATCCGAGATCATCTTGATAAACTTTTGGGCACATGTTCAGTTTCACTCGGATTTGAGCTCATCCACTCGGATATTAGAGTCTTTCACTCGGATGGTCCGACTGGACCTTTTCACTCGGATGACTATATTTTCACTCGGAAGACAATCTTCCACTCGGATGATGACCACATTTTCAGTCGGAAGACAATCTTTTACTCGATCGGTAGGTTTTCACTCGACCTTTTACTCGATCGGTAGGTTTTCATTCGACCTTTTACTCGATCGGCAGGTTTTCACTCGACCTTTTACTCGATCGGTAGGTTTTCACTCGACCTTTTACTCGATCAGTGGGTTTTCACTCGACCTTTTACTCGATCAGTGGGTTTTCACTCGACCTTTTACTCGATCGGTAGGTTTTCACTCGACCTTTTACTCGATTGGTAGGTTTTCACTTGACCTTTTACTCGATCGGTAGGTTTTCACTCAAAAGGAAAGCTTTCACTCGACCGGTGAGTTTTCACTCGGATGGTAAGCTTTCACCCGACCAAAAATATAGCCTGATCTTGATTTGCCTCTCCAAGTTACATATGACCTCGGATTGAGACGAATTTTATATGAAAATCGATCGGCTCGACGAGAAGAAACTTTTTCATGTTGAAGGTTTTTCGATTCAAGGACTTCTTAAGGGCCTAATTGCTCGCGCGACCCATCAGACATGGCGTTTGGTACTCCGCGCCATATTTCCATCCAGCTTCGGTCTGCAGTGTATTGCCTCTAACTTTTGCATATGAACTCGGATTGAGATGATTTATATATAAAAATCGATTGCCTCGACGAGACGAAGACAATTCCTTTAGAGTACTCCTTCATCCGAGGTTATCTTGAAGGCGTGATTGGCCAAAAATCACTCGGAACATTGAATTATGCCACTTGGAGTATAGTTTCGGTCCGTAAGATAAGGTCGAATGAATATAACCAAAACATCAAAGTTGTTCCACTCGGCGAAGTGAATCTTTTCATGCTGAAGGCCCATTCACTCGAGACCATCTTCATTGCAATCTGTATCTTGCCAAAAACAGGTGTCAACACCGGCGCTGCGCAGCTTTGTGATGTGCTCCTCCTTAACGGTGGAGGCCAGCCATTTGCCTCCCGCTCCGGACATGGTCGGAGAAGGTCGAGGCGAGATGTGCGAACTTGGGCGCTGGAGCTCAAGTGCGCGGAGATGGATAAGCAAAGGAGGAAGAAGGCGTAGGTGAGAAGGTGAATCCTTATCCCTTATATATAGGCGGACAAAGACTATGCGCTCCCCCCTAGCCTGGTAAAACTCGATTATCTCCCAAGCGCCACCATCAATGGCGCGGTTGGGTTACCCACGTTCGTATTGATGAGAATCCCAGAATAAGGGGAACACGATCTCTGCTTCGACAAGACGTGCCAAGGAAACCGCTTCGCTAAACGCGCTGAGGTGGTATAATAAAAAACGATTCAAGTAAAGGCTTGGTAGTGGTGTGACATCATGCCACAAAAAACGTTAGCAGATTGAACTTGTGTATATATTATTCTCTCTACGGTGGAATGTGGAATTTATTTTGCGAGCGGACACTATCTGGTGTTCACAATCTTCTGGATTATTCAAAGGAGGAACCCGCCTTGCAATGCCGAACATTATGCGCGCGGACTCATCGTCATTGAAGCCTGGTTCAGGGAGCTCTTGAGGAGTCTGGACTAGGGGTGTCCGGACAGCCGGACTATCATCGTCCGCCGGACTCCAAGACTACGAAGATACAAGATTGAAGACTCCGTCCCGTGTCCGGATGGGACTTTCCTTGGCGTGGAAGGCAAGCTTGGCGATACAGATATGTAGATCTCCTACCATTGTAACCGACTCTGTGTAACCCTAGCCCTCTCCGGTGTCTATATAAACCGGAGGGCTTTAGTCCGTAGGACATAACCTCCATTACAACAATCATACCATAGGCTAGCTTCTAGGGCTTAGCCTCCTTGATCTCGTGGTAGATCCACTCTTGTACTACCCATATCATCAATATTAATCAAGCAGGACGTAGGGTTTTACCTCCATCAAAATGGCCCGAACCTGGGTCAAACATCGTGTCCCTCGTCTCCTGTTACCATCCGCCTAGACGCACAGTTCGGGACCCCCTACCCGAGATCC
Source organism: Aegilops speltoides (assembly GCA_021437245.1). Classification (NCBI taxonomy): domain Eukaryota; kingdom Viridiplantae; phylum Streptophyta; class Magnoliopsida; order Poales; family Poaceae; genus Aegilops; species Aegilops speltoides. The sequence goes on from CM038144.1 coordinate 400,769,924, forward strand.
GCCGGTTTTGACACCGACAGCTAGGGTTTACATGGAGTCGGTTACGAAGAAGGAAATATAATATCTGGATCGCCAAGCTTGTCTTCCACGGAAAGGAGAGTCCCATCCGGACACGGGGCGAAGTCTTGAGTCTTGTATCTTCACGCTCCAATAGTCCAGCCAAATTATATAGTCCGGCTGTCCGGATACCCCCTAATCCAGGACTCCCTCAGTAGCCCCTGAACCAGGCTTCAATGACGATGAGTCCGGCATGCAGTTTTGTCTTCGGCATTGCAGGGGGGATTCCATCCCGAATAATCCAAAGTAATTATCAAACACTTAAACCGTGTCCGGATCTACAAGATGATCTTCACATACCATCGTAGAGAGAATGATATTTCACAAATGTGATCTGCTGACAACTTCAGACAACGTGACATGACACTACGGTCGGGTCATTATTCGAACCGTTTTCCCACAACCAGCCACAGCGCATATTGCGAGGCGGTTTCCTCGGCACGTCTTGTGAAAGCAGAGATCATGTCCCCTTATCACGGGATTCCCATCAATACGGGTATGGGTAACCCAGCCGCACCATCAATTGTGGCACTTGGAAAATAAGTGATTCTCGACGAGCAAGTGGGGAGACGCACCGCTTTCGTCGCCTCTATAAAGGGATAAGGGTTCCCCATTTTCACCCACGTCTTCTTCCTCCTTTGCTTATCCATCCTTGCCTCCTCGAGCTCCAGCGCCCTAGTCCACGCCTTCTCCGCACAGCCAAACATGTCCGGAGCAGGAGGCAAGTGGGTGGCCTCCATCGTGAAGGAGGAGCATATTGCGAAGCTCCGGGCGGCCGGATACTTGGCCGCAGACATCGCGCACCGGCTACCGGACGAAGGGCATATCATTCCAACTCCGTAACCCCACGAGAGGGTCGTGTTTCTCGCCAACCTCGTCCGTGGACTGGGATTTCCACTTCATCCCTTCGTCCCCGGGCTCATGTTCTACTACGGGCTAGATTTCCATGATCTAGCCCCAAATTTCGTCCTCAACATCTCGGCGTTTATCGTCGTGTGCGAGGCCTTCCTCTGCATCAAGCCTCACTTCGGCTTGTGGCTACAAATCTTCTGTATGAAGCCGAAGATCGTGAGCGGCCAGCAAGCGGAGTGCGGAGGTGCCATGGTGGGCAAGATTCCCAACGTCACCTGGCTTGACGGCTCCTTCGCGGAGACCGTGAAAGGGTGGCAATCGGGGTGGTTCTACATCACCAAGCCGCGCGACGCCAACTGGGCGGCAGCCCCCGAATTCCGATCCGGAATCCCCATGGGCTCACCTCCTGGGAAAAGAAGGGCCTGGCCTGGGGTGAGCCTGCGGAGCTGACCGGACTTCAGAACTGCATCAAGAATATGAAGGACAAGAAAATCAAGCTTGTCAATGTGGTCCAACTCATGCTTGTCCGCCGGATTCTTCCGTGCCAAAGGCGGGCATTTAATCTGTGGGAGTTCGTCCCAGCCGAACACCAGACACTTCGAGATCTCTACGGCATGACATACAAGGACGCATGGAAGGCGCTGTTCAAGGCCTCCGAAATACCTCCTCCCACATTTGAGGACCGTGGACTTCACGCCACGCAGCTCCCCCGTCCGGTGAGTTTTCTGACTATCACTGGATGTAGTCTTTCCCAGTGTACTCATGGGAGGATCTTAAGTCATTGTGTGTGTTTAATCAGGAGTATGTGGAGACGGCAGAGCGGATTGACTGTCCAGCTCCACTGCCAGAAGGTCCAGCAGATGCTCTCCTGACGGAGATGCTAGTCCCGGCGCCCTACATGGCACCGGAAAAGAAGGCCGAAAAGAAGGCCCCGGGGACCAGGAAGGGTCTCCGGCGTAAGGTCGTACCGGACGCCTCGTCCGAAGACGACGAGGCACACTCCTCCCCCGAAGGGAAGGAGGAAGAGGAAAGGGCCGCCCCGTCCAGAGAGGACGAGGGGCCTAAGAAGGCGGCCCAGGGGACTAGGAAGAGTCCCCGGCGCAAGGTCGTCATACCCTCGTCGTCCGAAGACGACGAGGCAGATTCCTCCCGCGGAGGTGGGGGGAAACACGAAGACACTCTGCCTCCCTGCACTGGGGAGGAGAAGAAGAGGAAAGCCGCCCCGGAGGGGGAGGCCAGGACGCCCAAGAAGGGAAAGGTGTCCCTTCCGGATTACTCCACCACGGCTGCCTATAGCAAGGAGGAGTGGCTGCCCAGGGGGAAGCCCCTAGTGAGATCGTAAGTATCCGCACTCTGTTATACTTTAGTGCGACTTCGCTTCATAGTTTATTATAACGCCGAACACATATATGCAGTCCGGCCAGGGTCCATCCCGAGGTATCATCTTCGGATGGGTCCTTGAGTTATTCAGCGATGAACTTGCTCCCGACGGCCACTACTCCTCAGCCTGCGGATGACACGGAGGTGTTATCCCAAAGGGTCCCAGAGCAAGGGGAGTGACTCTAGAGACGCCCAAGCCAAAATTCCAGACGTCGGGCACACGGGGTATAAGATCCCCGCGGATTGTGCCGACGAGAGCTGCAGCAAGACGGGCTCTCAGCCGGATACTGTGCCAGAACCTCCAATGGTTCCGGATTAGGGTAGGCGGAGGGAAGGCGAGCCGTCCGTGCCGATGACTTCCGTTACGCCGGAGGCGTCAGATAGTCTGCTGGAAGCGCTTCGCTGCGCTTCCATGGATGAAGAGTACCGTACTCTTATGAGTGCGGCGATTCAGAAGGTTCTGTCCGCCAAGAGCGGACTAACCGAAGCCTGCACCAGCCTCCTGACAGGTTTTGAGGTAAGTATAATTAAAAATGTGTGAAATTATCACCCGATAGGTAGTAGCCTCTGATACTCTGTTTGGTGTTCGGAAAGAAAAGCCAAACGGAGGGTCAATTAAAATCAGCAGGAGTCTAATAGTAGGTGTGCATGTGAATAAGCAGGCAGTGCTGCTTGCCGCTGCTGCCCGCACAGCCGAGGTCGCCGGACTCAAATGGGGCCTGGGGCAGGCACAGGAAGAGCTCGGCCTCACGAAGAGGCAGCTCGAAGAGAACAAAGGTTTGTGATACCCCATTCGCATATCATAAAGAATAGACAAAATTGGTGATTCTAACGACAAAGCGTCGTGACTTTGATATAGGGGCCACAACTGAAGTGGCGTCCTTGAAGAAAGCATTGTCCGAGGGCGAAGACAAGGTGGCCCTAGGGCGCATCGAGCGTGAAAAGCAGAATGCTAGTGTGGACGAGGTACAGCAAGAGCTCCAGGAGCTTGGCAAGAAGTTCGAGTCCTTGGAGCGTGACCTCGAGACGAAGGAGTCTGAGCTTGCGAAGGCCCTTGCGAGTATGAAAGACGCCAAGGCCGAAGCCGAAAAGGCCCAGCAGGAAATCCAGGCGGCCAAGAAGATAGCGGCGGGTAAGACATTCTTTATGCAAAGCAAGCATGTGGAGGAGGCGTTTCTTTTACTTACCCGAATTCGGAGCTCTCCAGGGGCATTCGTAGATCTGCCGCACAGCATATCAGATGCTGCGGAGATCTACCGTGCCGAGGAGGGGAGCTCAATGGAGAAGCTATTCTAGTTCCAGTATGCTGGAGCCGAACACCCAATGCCTCTGAGTGACCAACTGAAGCAGTTGGTTGAACTCCACAGGGCGGCCGAAGTGGCTATGAAAGATTTCATAGTCCGTATGTGGCCTGGTGAGCCCCTGCGTGCTAGCTACTTCGGCCTGATAAAGCGGATGGTAAATGCTCGTCTGCGGCTTGAAGTGATCAAGCGATCTGTTTGCATTGAGGGTGCCGCAGACCTTTGCCCGTCTTGAAGGTGCATTGGGGCAAGCTGGATGCGGAGAAGCTGGTGAAGGACGGACCGCCGGTGGGCAAGGTGCATCGCTGTCCTGAAAAATATTATGATGGCGTTATGAAGGGCGCTCGTTTTGTGGCCGAAGAATGTACCAAGGACACGATCTTTGAATGAATGTACTTCTGTCATTTTTGTAATATAAAGACGAAGTTATTTGCGCTATATAGCGCTTTGTTTTGATTTAAAACATTACCTTTTGTGCGGCTGTTTATAAAATTCTGAAAGTAGGCCAGTCGTCGGCTTCCGCCCCCACGTAACCAGTACCGGGGTGTTCGCGGAAAACCAAAAAAAACTCTTTTATCCAATTTTTTGGTCCATGAAGGAGGTGTTTGGCGCACCGAATAAGGCAATCGAACTATGCGGCTTTATAACTTTCACTTAGCCATAGAAGTCTACAATTTTAAATTTCGGCGAAGCCCCTAGAATTCGGAAAGCCAAATTGGGGCGCTATATACGCCTAAATCGGACGAGGCCGATTCCTCTCCTAAAGCGGAAAAAATCTTTAAGGATTTTAAGACTTCTCGAACAGCGACCAGCTCTCGCCGTATCATGCCAGTCAGTTTTCGGCTTCCTCTACTGTGGTGCTCGTCTGGAAGAACCGGGACACAATCGCAGTAGTTCTTCCTGCACTACCTTAGCCGATATAACGGAATGTAAGGTACCAAAACAAGGGAGCCGGGAAACCCAACTATTGATCCAAGACATGGTTCGGAGCTGATGCATATAATGCTGTAAGTTTGGGGTGCCGCACTGTTGAAAGTGTTCGGACTTGTCTTGCCGTATTATGGGTCGCCATAAGAAGCCCCTGGCAAACTGAACGTACCAAGGTGTACGGATGCAATATTAAATAAACATTTATAGGAAAAATGTGCAAATAGGAATAATAAGCTGATGTTATATATTATCTCCCATTGATGAATAATACTTTTAAGCGTATGTTTACAGTCAATGCGTTTAAGCAGAAGTAAATAGGACTATTTAACATGTCCTATCCAAGGGCGGGCTGCATGTAGGTATATAAAACAAGTATAACGATCGTGAACAGATTCCACCTGGGTATTCCCTTTATGCGCAAAGCCTGTTGCCTCCTTGGTTTTTCTCTTGTGTAAGTCCGACAATCCGGCTCTTCTGAAGAGGCTACCCGAAAGCAGTGTCCTAAAAGATAAAGGGGGGCTATTAAAGTATGTTGCGGTTATACCGCATTGTTGACTGAGTCACTGTTGCGCCTCCGCCTATGCCCATGGTATTTTGAGTGCGTAATTGTGTACGCGCGGTACGAATGTTGCTTTGATGGGGCTTGAGCGGAGGCCGGACTGCTAGTCGCGCTCTTGGCGTGCCTGGCGATCCTGTTGCGGGGTGCTCCGGACTCGCTTGATGGTGTTTGGGGTTGTTGTCACCGGATTGGTGGTTTGCCGGAGAAGGTTGCATTGTACTTCTGCTGCGAGGGTTGTAGTATGCTCTTCTGTACGGAGAGAGCATTCCATGTTTTCGTTGACTGTTATGATCCCGCGAGGTACTCGCATCTTGAGCTTGAGGTATGCATAGTGTGGTGCTGCATTGAATCAACCGAATGCGGTTTGTCCAAGCAGTGCGTGATAACCACTGTGGAAAGGGACGATATCGAAGATTAACTCCTCGCTTCGGAAGTTATCCGGAGATCCGAAGACCACTTCTAGTGTTATGGAGCCGTGTAGCGGCCTCTACTCTGGAATTACACCTTTGAAGGTGGTTTTGGTGGGCTTGATCCTCGAAGGGTCGATGCCCATTTTGCGCTTGTGTCCCGATAAAGCAGGTTCGAGCTCCTGCCGCCATCCATAAGGACTGCGTGTAGGTGGAATCCATCGATGATTGGGTCTAGGACCAATGCGGCTGAACCGCCGTGACGGATGCTGGTAGGGTGATCCCTACGATCAAAGGTGATCAAACAGGCTGACCATGGGTTGAATTTTGGGGCGACTGGCTCCATCGCATAGACGTCCCGCAGTGCTCGCTTCCGTTCCCGTTCGGGAATGTGGGTGGCGTAGATCATGTTGACCGTTTTCACCTGGAGAGGAAATTTCTTCTGTCCCCCCGTGTTCGGACGCCGGGGCTCCTCGTCATCATCGTTGTGCAGCCCCTTATCCTTGTTTTCGACGTTTATTTTACCGGCCTGTTTGAACACCCAGCAATCTCTATTAGTGTGGTTTGCTGGCTTGTCCGGGGTTCCATGAATTTGGCACGAGCGTTCAAGTATGCTGTCCAGACTGGATGGTCCCTGATTGTTTCTTTTGAACGCCTTTTTCCGTTGACCGGATTTGGATCTGCTGAATCCGGCGTTGACTGTCGTGTCTTCAATGTTGTCGCCGTTGTTCCGTTGCTTATGCCTGTTGCGCCGTGGCTTTCCGTTATTGTCGCGGACATCTAAGGTGCCGAAATTTATAGGCGTGGTGCTACTGCGAGCCAACCAGCTGTCCTCGCCCGCGTAAAAGCGGGTCATGAGTGTCGTGAGGGCCGCCATGGATTTTGGCTTTTCCTGGCCGAGGTGTCGGGCGAGCCACTCATCACGGATATTATGCTTGAAGGCCGCCAGGGCTTCGGCGTCCAAACAGTCGACTATTTGGTTCTTTTCTGTGAGGAACCGAGTCCAGAATTTGCTGGCTGACTCTCCGGGCTGTTGGGTAATGTGGCTCAAGTCATTGGCATCCGGTGGTCGCACGTACGTGCCCTGGAAGTTGTCGAGGAACGTGTCCTCCAGGTTTTCCCAACTGCCAATGGAATTTGCCGGCAGGCTATTTAGCCAGTGCCTTGCCGGTCCTTTGAGTTTAAGGGGAAGGTACTTGATGGCGTGTAGATCGTCACCGCGGGCCATGTGAATGTGGAGAAGGAAATCGTCGATCAATACTGCGGGGTCTGTTGTGCCATCGTATGATTCGATGTTTACGGGTTTAAACCCTTCTGGGAATTCATGATCCATCACTTCGTTAGTGAAGTAGAGGGGGTGAGCGGCGCCTCTATGCCGGGCTATGTGGCTACGCAGTTCTGAGTCCGGTTGGCTGTATTCGGCCCGGCCGGACTTGTTGATGGTGTATCCAGCGTAACGATCATCGTTATGTGTTGGGGTGCCCCCCCCCACGATTCGTAGATCGATCTTGGCTGTCCTGCCTTGTTTTCCAGTATATCTTGCAGGTCCTGCCTATTGCCCCGGGCCGTAGTGTATTGGTGTGGGGGTGCGGGCTGGTATGCCGTTTTATCCCGGCCACGAGGTGGCCGGTCAGCCGTCTGGCACACGAGTCCATATTCCTCAGCTGCCAGGACTTCAGTCCATCTGTTTGTGAGCAGGTCTTGATCAGCTTGGAGCTGCTGCTGCTTCTTTTTCAGGCTTCTCGTAGTGGCCATAAGCCGACGCTTGAAGCGCTCCTGCTCCACGGGGTCCTCAGGCACGCCGAACTCGTCGTCGCCGAGGCTAATCTCGTCTTCGAAGGGGGGCATGTAGTTGTCCTCCTCCGGATATCCGTCCGTCGCTGTTAAATGCAGGCTGTCCCGCCCATCTTCTGCTTTGGCCTTTCAAGGCAGGCTGATCGAGGTTTTATTCATCTTCGGCACCATCCGGACTGTTTTTGTCACCTGTGCCGGTATTGCTGCGGCGGGGCTTGGAGCGGCACCGACGACACCCATGCTTTGTTTTCTTCCTTGAGGGGTTATCCTCCATTGCCTCATCGCCATTGGTTTCTTTTGGAGTGTCCACCATATATATATATATATATCATATGAGGAGGTGGCTGTCCACCGCCCCATGGGCGGTGGTTCCTGTTCTTCTCTTGCATCGTCGTCCACACCGTCGACGTCTTCAGAGTCGAAGTCAAGCACGTCGGTTAAATCATCGACTGTGGCAATGAAGTGGAGTCTTTGGGTGGGCAACGAATTCCTTCGTGCTTTGCTTCCCCCTCGAGCGGACATAGTTCGGCCAAGAGTCTCCTGACAAAGAGAGAGACTTTAACGATTTCAGCACGTCGCCAAAGGGCGAGTGCTGGAAGATATCCACAGCGGTGAACTCCATTACCGGAGCCCAACCAGATTCCGCGGGCTCGGAGTCTGTGGATCGAACCTACAAACGGATATGAGTCAGGGGTCCGTGTCCTGAGCTTCCTTGGGGGTGAGGCCTGTGTTTAGCTCTACCGCCGATGAGTGTGCGGCCTCCGGGGCGGGGTCCATCCACCCTCCTCGGGCAATGCAATCTGCTCCAGATTTAGGTCCGGGGCTCCTGCAGGGGCGATATCCCGAGCATTGTCCGACAGCAGGTCTAAGCCGTGCTCATCGTGATTGTCCGGCGCTCCTGGCGCAGGCTCAAACCCATTGAAGATCAAGTATCCGCGGATATCGTCCGTGTAGTTCAATTTTCGAACTGACACGGTGGCGGGGCGTGGTGTCGATCTGCTCGGATGGCCAGCGAATTGGCCCTTGATCTTGAAGCCGCCGAACACGAAGATCTGTCCGGGGAGAAAAGTCTCACCGCAGACCGTGTTGTTGTTGAAGATTGAAGGAGCCATCAAGCCTTGCAGCAACGACACAGAGGAACTCTCAATGAAAGAACCAATATCGCTGTCAAAACCGGCGGATCTCGGGTAGGGGGTGACGATCTGTGTGTCTAAGGATAATGGTAACAGGAGGCAAGGGACACGATGTTTTACCCAGGTTCGGGCCCTCTCGATGGAGGTAAAACCCTACTTCCTGCTTGATTGATATTGATGATATGGGTATTACAAGAGTTGATCTACCACGAGATCGTAGAGGCTAAACCCTAGAAGCTAGCCTATGATGAATATGATTGTGATCGTCCCTCTAAGGACTAAACCCTCTGGTTCATATAGACACCGGAGAGGGCTAGGGTTTACATGGAGTCGGTTACAAAGAAGGAAATATAATATCCGGATCACCAAGCTTGTCTTCCACGCAAAGGAGAGTCAAATCCGGACACGGGATGAAGGCTTGTGTCTTGTATCTTCACGCTCCAATAGTCCGGCCAAAGTATATAGTCCGGCTGTCCGGATACCCCCTAATCCAGGACTCCCTCAGCTGGTGCTATGGCAAATGAAATCGGTATACCTTTTGCTGGAGTGCTGGTCCTGTGTGGTGGGGCTTGTGGTGAGTCGGTCCTATGATTTGTGTCACTGGTTGTACAACCAACATAAGTGGGGTGTTGTCTAATTTCTCTGGCACCACCACGTTTTTCAAGGACTTTGCTAGTGCTCCTTCAGGTTCGGCAATCACCCTCTTCCTTTTTGATGTCTGATGCACAAAAACAACATTTGAGTGGAAAAACATGGTATGATGACAGATGGAATATGTATTGATAATGGATGGGCATGGCATCTCGACATATATGATGAGTAAACTAAGAAGATGCCGGTGCAACAAAGTAGAAGAATGCAAGACAACATATGCAAGATACGCGCAATCAATAAAACCTTGCCAAATTAGAACAGGCACCTTGATGGGTGAACAGGACAGACCATCTGCATTTGACTCCTCGAGGTTAGAATAGTCATTAGGGTGATATTCTGAACAAGAATCAACAGGTGGGGAGCGTATGAGTTTTATTGCATCTAGAATGGCACTCAATGCCTTGGTGCCAGTTTTGTAAGTCATTGCAGTGTTCCACAATATTCTTCTGATGCGCGGATTCTGATATTCACTGTAATTGCGTATAATATCTGAGAACAATAAAAACATAAATAGTTGTGAGATTATCTTTGTAATGTAGATGATATTCTAATATAGGGGCGCCCCTGTAAACAATTGTGTGCTATCACTAGATTCTAATGAGAGAGCTCATGTGTGTTGTAATGTGGTGCGTGCATTTATATAATCTGGCACAAGTACACAAAAAATAGGCTCCAGAAGTAAGGATAGTTGGCAGATGATAGGTTCATAATATACTATATAGAGAGTTTATTGCCAAACCATGATAACAAGAGCACACAACAACTAGGCAGATCATAGTGTACATAACAGGGGTACACCATAACCACGATATATAAATCGGGAAAGTGGAACTGCCTTGAAAATACGGTGTTGTATTGCCGCTAGTAATTGAAAGCCTATCGATCACGTACAGGCCAGCTCTATCGGTGTTATTCGCAGATGTCCCTGCGCCCCTTCGACAAGGAACATACGATGCGATACTAAATCTGAGAATAAACAAAGAGGAACATGTTAAAAAACGAAGAGGAAGCATATTCTTGAGGTTACGCTTCATTGCATACAATGTTGGTTGCCCACTCATGATGAATCACAGCGCCCAAAGAAATGCAATTCCATGTTGTCTCTCTATATGTGGCAATTTTGAACAAGAGTCATTAGGATCATAATGCGAACAAGAGTCAGCGGTTGGGGGCGTATGAGTTTCATTGCATCCGAATGGCACTCAATGCTTTGGTGCCAATTTTTAAGTCATTGCAGTGTTTAGCTTCAAGAGTGGACTGCTGCTAGTGTGACACAAAGCAGCTACACAGATCATAGTGTAGATATAACGGGAAAACCTTAAGCATCAGAGCAAAATCAGCAAAGTGGAAGTTGCTAGAATATATGTGCTAGTATTGCCAGTACAGCTAGAAAGGCTTCGGATACCAGCTCTCTTCAAGTGAAGGTACGGTACTGTTAATATCAGTGTAACTCTCAAAGGCGACATAGCTCCCCGCATTTCCCTATTCTTATAGGATTCAAGTGGGCAGGCCACTCCAAATCCTATTCCTATGTTTACAAAATCCTACGAATCTAAGAGGCTCAAAGTGTCCATCTGTCGGTGTACTAAAGTAGGGGGGCGCCTTAGTACCCCGAACTTGTGCACGGGCAGTCATAGCACCCCGCGGCAAGGCTTGCCCGGACGTCCGTGAGCTCCCCACCACTCCTTATCACTGCCATTCAAGAACAAAGTACCAGCCCGAGCGAAGGCCCGGCAAGAGGAGCTTGCCGAGGGCTAACTATAGCATCACCGGAAAACTTGCGCGGCGCCCTGCGCCCGGCAAGTTCGATGGCGGCAAGATTGCCGGCACGACAAAAGGACATGACAAGACACTTGTCATGCAAGACTGCCACCCAACTCCAGCGCACCCTATGACGCGTCATCACCGAGCCGCCCCAAGAGCACGCGTGGCGGGATACTACGCAACCATGCAGAGCGAGGTGGCAAGCGGGCTGACAGAGGCGCCGTCGTGGCACCGTGAGGGCTCACCTAACGGTCCTCCACTTGCCTTTGTTGGGCGACGAGACGGGCATTTAATGCCCTTGTCCCTGCCGTCAAAGTTAGGTAGAGGGCTTCACAGCACCGTTGTACCAACCTGCGCTTTTACGTTTATACCCCCTCTTCCCACGCTGCCGCTGTGGGTACCCCTTGAGACTATAAAGGGAGGCCCATGCGCACGTAGAAGGGGTTCGATTCATTCGACACCCGCAACACCACCATATGCTCGCACGTTCAAGCTAGATTCTATAACAACTCAGAGCAGCAAGAGGGTGTTATCTCTCGGAGAGCCCGAAGCTGGGTAAAGATCGCCGTCTCCCGCGTGTGCTCGACCTCGATCTGCTCTGCGCGCGGCCCTCGCCCCCCTGCCGAACCAGAAGGGGCCCCCGAGTGCCCCATAGGTGCTCGAGGCCACGGATACGCGTCCGGACCCCGACATCTTTGGCGCGCCAGGGGAGAAGTCGGTCGTGAGCATCGATCGATCTCCGCGCGCACTACATCAGCGTCATCGTCAACATGCCACCGAAGAAGAAGCCTTCAGAGGTGGCCGCTCCGTCTACATCAACCTTACCGCCACCGCCGGAGCAAGCAGGTGGTGAGGTGGGCGCCGGCGGTGGAGCGGGTGCCGCCGGTGGGTCTCGTGTCGTCACCAGATCCAAGAACAAGTCCCCGCGAGCGTCGGCGACGGTGCAGACGCCATGCCCGTCCCAAGAGGTTCAAGGTCAACAACGCCCCGGTGCTCCAAGCACCGTGCTCGCGTTGGAGCAAGGTCAAGCGGTGGGTCGCGGGGCGCTTCGCGGGCAGCATGCACAAACGCATCTTTGGTGCGAGTGTCTGATCGCCCGGACGAGGTACTGCTCCTCCCAACCCGATTGGGAGTCCGAGCACGTCTCGCTCCTCGCGCCGCCCATCACCACCGCTGCCCAAGACTGCAGAGGAAGCGCTGGCGAGCCCGGCTGCTTTAGATTTCCCTCGGCGCCACACAAGATCGGCGGCGGAGGATGGCCATACACAGCCTCGTCGGCCGCCAATGGCGACAAACCCGGCGACCGAATGCGTCGAGGGTCGACAAGATGCCCGGCGCGGGGCCGGCGCCGACAGACCGTTGAGGTACCGCTTCCGTGCGCTCCCAGCCCCACGAGCCAAGATCGCCGGCTCGCGGACCAACCTTAGCGCCGACTCCACGCGTCGCCGGACCCGCGAACTTCGCGGGATCAGCGCCACGTCCTCCAAAACGGCAACATGAAGGCGCTTCGCGCACTCAGTCGGCGCCGGAGAAAGCGCGCGTCAATCGACCAGCGCGCCGGGCCCATTGCCGACGCAGCGACGCACCGGAGAACGAGCGACTTGCCGATGCGGCTGGTTGCCCTGCGTTCACCAGCGAGCTGCGGCAAGTCGATGGCCCAAAACTAAAACTTCAAGCCAGATGTGCGAGAAGTATGATGGCAGGATACACCGTCGGAGTTCTCGGCATCTACACCATCGCGGTGCGAGGCTGCGGAGGACGCGACGAGAAGATCCTCGCCAACTACTTCCGCTGGTACTCAAGCCCAGCGTCCGATCTTGGCTCATGCACTTGCCGGACGGCTCCATCTCTTCATGGGCGGACCTGTGTCATCAGTTTGTCGGCGCCTTCACAGGCGGCCACAAGCCTCATGGCCAGGAAAGTGACCTACACTTGCTCATCCAGAAGGAGGGGGAGCCCCTGCGCAAGTATATACAAAGATTCAGCCAAGTGCAGCGTAACATTCCGGACGTCCACCCTGCCGCGGTTATCAGCGCGTTTCATCAGAACGTGCGTAACCGCAGGATGAGGGAGGAGATGGCGATGATAAAAATCAGAGATGTCAGCGAGCTCTACGCTCTCGCCGACAAGTGTGCACAGGCTGAAGAGGGGAGGAAAATCCCCGGAGAGGTTACTTGAGCAGAAGGATCTGACAGCGAGGATGCCGCCCCGGCAAGAAGGAACCGGAGGCGGAACAATAGGAAGAGGAAAGCTAAGGATGTGCTAGCCGTTGAGCATTAAGAACAGAGGCTGACTCCGACAAAGCCAAGACCGGCGACTCGGCGAGGGCTGTGCGACCGCCGACAAGCGGGGCGGCTCCGGCAAGCATTATTGCAAGATCCACCGCACCAAAGGCCATGACCTCCAAACCTGCAAAAAGTAGAGCAGATGGCGGAGCTGCGAGAAAGCTGAGTCTGGCGCCGCGATAAGGAGAGAGCCCAGGGAGGTGGCGGAGGATCCGGCAAGAAACTTCCCACCCGGGGAGGGAACCGCGGCAAGGCCAAGCCGCGGCAAGGAGACAGGCCTCCCCGCGGCCGCGACAAGGATGAGATGGAGGAAGATGAGACTGAGGATCAAGAATTTCAGAAGGCAATAGATGTATTGGCCGTCGGCGGCGCCTCCTGCCGCCCCACCGCCGACTCAAGCGGTGGGTGCGAAGTGAATCTTGTGGAGCCGTCCGAGGCGCCGCAGCCTCTGAAGTGGTCCAAGCCGCCCCTCGTCTTCGGCGTTGAGGATCACCCTGATCGCATCACTGCGGTCGGTGCTTGCCATCGTTGGTCTCACCAACGATCCGCAACCTCAAGGTCACGAAGATGTTGGTTGACGGCGGGCCGGCTGAACTTGATTTCCTCCGCGGTGCTCAAGAAGCTCCGGATCCCCGACAATGAGCTTGAAGAGCGGCACCTTCAAGGAATAAACCGGGAAGGAGCCAACCTAAGGGAAGATCACATTGCGGTGACGTTCGGCAGCGAGCTGAACCGGATCGAGAGGGTCACATTCGGCGTGGCTGATATCCCTTTGCCCTATAATGGGATACTCGGCCGACCCTTTTCGCCAAGTTCATGGCGGCCTCTCACCACGCATACAATGTGCTCAAGATGCCTGGCCCGATGGCGTCATTTCCATCCAAAGCGACAAGAAGGATGCACTCATCTGCGCCGACAAGATATCCGAAGAAGCGGCTGCTGCGGCGAGCGCGAGCCACTTGCGCTGAAGCTCCCGGGGAAGAAGAAGGCCAAGTCCGGCAAGGAGGATAGCTCTGGTGCCCCTCCGCAAGCGCATTTCCCGGCGCTGCTTGCTGCCGTCGAGATCGCCATCGAGCTCCACGGCAAGTGCAAAAGAAGCGAAAATAGCGTCACCAGAGACCAAGAAGGTGGCCGCCAAGGAAGACGGCACTGGTGGTACCTTCACCATCAGTGCCACACTTGACCCTAAATAGGAAAGCGCGCTCGTTGCTTTCCTGCGGGCGAATGTCGATGTGTTTGCATGGCAACCTTCCGACATCCCCGGCGTTCCCAGGGAAGTAATCGAGCACCACCTTGCCGTCTGCCCTCACGCACGGCCAGTCAAACAAAAAGTCAGAAAACAAGCGGTGGAGCGGCAAGAATTCATAGCAGAAGAAATCAGGAAATTGGAAGCAGCAGGACTGGTCCGTGGAGTACTCCATCCAACGTGGCTAGCCAACCCTGTGGTCGTACGCAAGGCAAATGGGAAGTGGAGGCTTTGCATTGACTTCACTGATGTTAACAAAGCTTGTCCCAAGGATCCATTTCCCTTGCCGCGCATTGACCAGATAGTTGACTCCACGGCGGGATGCGATCTGCTTTCATTCCTCGATGCATACTCAGGATATCATCAAGTCTTCATGGCTGAAGAGGACGAAGAAAAGACCGCATTCATTACTCCATGTGGCACGTACTTCTTCGTACGGATGCCTTTCGGGCTAAAGAATGCTAGCTCAACATTTGTGAGAGTAGTCAGTCACGCTTTTGAGCCACAACTGCACAGAAATGTGGAAGCTTACATGGATGACATAGTGGTCAAAAGCAAGGACAAAGAGACTTTGATCCAAGACTTGGACGAGACTTTCACGAATCTGCGCAAGATCAATCTCAAGTTGAATCCTGAGAAGTGTGTGTTTGGAGTTCCTTCCGGCAAACTTCTCGGATTCTTTATATCTCAGAGAGGGATTGAAGCCAATCCTGACAAGATCAAGGCAATTGAGCAGATCGAAGCACCGACCGAGTCAGGGCGTCGCGCGCAGCTTGCGGCTGTGTGGCTGCTCTCGATAGGTTCATCTCTAAGTCTGCTGGCGTGCCTCGCCATTTTCAAAATCTTGAAAAAGGCAGGTCAATGAAATGGACTCGAAGCGGAGGCGCGCTGCGAGACTTGAAGAAATACCTATCCTCCACCCAACACTCGTCGCACCTAAGCCACAAGAGAAGTTGCTGCTATATTTAGCGGCAACCAATCAGGTGGTTAGTGCTGCGTTGGTTGCGGAGAGGGAGGCAGATGACGAGTCAACAACCGCGGCAAGCGAGTCCAGCGACAAGCAGGGGGCTTTCCCGACAAGTTCTGGCCCCGGCAAGGATGGGTCTGCGCAGCTGCCGGAAGGAAAACGGAAGAGGATGGTGCAGCGCCCAGTTTACTTTGTCAGTTCCCTCCTGCAGGGGGCTAGATCAAGGTACTCTTGTGTGCAGAAGTTGCTTTTCGGCCTACTCATGGCCTCGAGGAAGCTACGCCATTACTTTCAAGCACATGAGATCACAGTAGTCACTCGATTTCCGTTGAAAAGGATATTGCAAAACCCGGAAGCAACGGGCAGGATCGTTGAGTGGGCACTGGAATTATCAAGCTTTGACCTCAAGTTTGAAAGTACTTCAACTATTTAGAGCCGAGCACTGGCAGAATTCATAGCAGAATGGACGCCAACACCCGACGAAGAAACCCCAGGCAGGAGCATCCCCGTCAAGGAAGCTTGCAAAGAATGGATCATGTACTTTGATGGTGCCTTCTCGCTGCAAGGCGCCGGTGCGGGCGTACTACTCGTCGCACCCACCGGAGAGTACCTCAAGTACGTGGTCCAAATGCACTTCCCCAAGGAGCAAGCAACAAACAATCTGCAGAGTATGAAGGCTTGCTTGCGGACTCGGGATAGCAGCGAGCTTGGGATCAAGAAGCTTATTGTCATGGGTGACTCGCAGCTTGTCGTCCGTCAAGTTAACAAAGATTATCAGAGTCCGTTGATGGAAGCATACATCGATGAAGTGAGGAAGCTGGAAGAGCACTTCGACGGCCTACAAATGGAACACGTTCCAAGAGCTCAGAATGACACTGTGGATGGCCTGTCGAAGTGTGCTGCACTCAAGTTACCTGTGGAACCAGGTACTTTCGTGCTCAAGCTGACTCAGCCGTCTGTAACACCATCAACAGGACTAAGCAAAAAGAGAAAGTTGGTCACTGGTGATTACTTTCCGGCACAGCTTCCCGGAGCCGCCGCCAACAAGGTCCCCAGGATCAACACAGAGATTGCCGAGGAGCACCCTGCTCCGGCAAACCCTAAGGTTTGTTTCATTGAAGCAGGCACTCCCGACAAGCTGTGTCCCGACACGCTTACCGGGGGGCATCACGCTCAGGCAGAATCTCAGATTTTTGCCGTGGAAGCAGATTTTCCCGCAACAGCATTTGCGCCTTTAGTCCTTGTCATCGAGCCTCAGGCTCCGGCATGGGCACAGCAAATCGTCCATTTCCTTCAGACAGGGGAACTTCCCGAGGAGCAAGAAGAGGCAGAGAGAGTAGCCCGGCAATCGAGTATGTACCAGTTTGTCGATGGCGTCTTGCATGAAGAAGATTCAACGGAGTGAAATTAAAGTGCATTTCCCGGGAAGACGGACAGCAGCTGTTGGCAGAGATACACGGAGGCATATGTGGTCACCACATTGGCGCAAGAGCACTTGCCGGCAAGGTAATCCGGCAAGGTTTCTTCTGGCCGACAGCCCTCCAGGACGCAACTGCACAAGTAACCAAGTGTGAAGCATGCCAGTTCTACTCCAAACAGATTCACCAACCAACTCAAGCTCTCCAAACAATCCCTTTATCCTGGCCATTTTCGATGCAGGGGCTCGACATCCTCGGCCCCTTTCCCGAGCTGTCGGGGCTTTGAGTACTTATGCGTTGCAATCGACAAGTTCACGAAGTGGCTGAAGTGGAACCAGTGAGGAAGGTGACAGACACGATCGTGATCAAGTTCTTCAGGTCAATTGTTTGCCGTTTCGGAATCCCAAACAGGATCATCACTGACAACGGCACACAATTCACGAGCCAAACCTTCATGCAGTACGCCCAAGATCTTGGCACCAAGATCTGCTTTGCTTCCGTTGCTCACCCGAGAAGCAACGGTCAAGCGGAGAGGGCTAACGCTGAAGTGTTGCGCGGGCTTAGAACCAGAACTTTCGAGAGGCTGCACAAGTGCGGAAGAAACTGGATCGAGCAGCTACCGGTGGTTCTTTGGTCGATCAGGACGACGCCAAATCGAGCCACCGGCCAGACACCCTTTGCTCTCGTCTACGGAGAAGAAGCAGTTCTCCCCACGGAACTCGTATACGGATCACCACGAGTGCTCGCTTATGATGAGCTCGAGCAAGAGTAGCTGCGACAAGACGACGCACTGCTCCTCGAGGAGAATCGTCTTCAGGCCGCTGTGCGAGCTGCTCGCTACCAGCAAGCTTTGCGCCGCTATCATAGCCGCAAAGTTAACGCCAGAAGCTTCGAGGAAGGCGACCTTGTTCTTCGGCGGATTCAGTCCGCCAAGAATTCGAACAAGTTGACGCCGAAGTGGGAGGGCCCTTATCGGGTGAAACGAGTCACTAGGCCTGGTGCTGTCCGCCTTGAGACTGAAGATGGCGTTCCAGTGAGCAACTCCTGGAACATAGAACATCTTCGCAAGTTTTACCCGTGAGGCGCGGTTGCCGGACCCGTTCCGACAACCACTCTCTTTTGTACAAGCATTGCCGTTGTCGCATGTAACCCTTTGTACAAAGCCGGGCGCAGTTCCCGTGCATAAATAAAGTTCGCGTGTTTTGCACATCCCGTCAAATTTAATGCATTATCCTCTTTTTTGCATCTATACCTGACACTCTGTGCAGCACACCCCCCCGGTAAGCAATAGCGTACCTTGAGGTTCCATACGATTATTTTCTCTTCTTTCTTCTCATAGATAGAAGATACCTCCGCCCGCAAGTTCACCGGGGGGGAGAAGGTAGAAGTATGGAACAGGCAACGTTCAACCGAATCTAGCCTTGTCGGGACGCCGAAGACAGAGAAGCTAAGTAGCTAAAATTTGGGCCCGCTCAAATTTAAATTTCTTTTCCAGCTATAGCCCTTGAACGTTCGTGCTTTGTATGGCGAACCTGTGCGCGGAGGAATTGACTCGCGGCTAAGTTGCGCCTCTGCGTTGTTTTCGAGCCCGCTCGACAATACGAGTGGGTTGCAACTAGCCCCGACAAGATCCCTTGCCGGAGGCAGCGCCGCCAGCGGGCTGCTGATGTTCCGCACTCAGCAAGTGTGCTTGCTCCGGCAAGGTCCCCCAAAACGCAGGGTAAAGGCATGCAAAGGACGCAACGAAATAAAGGGGGATAGCGCGGCTAGCAGTACTCATAATTAAGTTATATTACAAGAATGACTTATTGTGGCACTAACTGAAATTGTTCTCATAGTTAAATGGCAGCAGCAAGGAAAGGGGAAAGGAAGAGCAGCCTAATCCGCGCGCCCGCCATCAAGCCTCTTAACCTCATTCACTTTATCCATGATGGGTGCGACAATGGCCCTGAGGCCCTCGACGTCAGCACCTGCCGGCAGCTTTTTTGTGACGCGGGAGAGGTTGACGTCCGGGTTGCGGAAGAGGACCTTCACCAACACTTTCTCCAGGACCCCGGCACAGACGGCGCGCGACTCTGCGGACAACTGCTTCGGGATCCTTTCCCGGAGCTGCGCAGCGCCGTCACCACATCCTTGAAGAAAGCGTGAGCTTAGCCTTTGGGTTGGGCGTTAAACTCATGGAATACCGAAGCCCGTCAAACCCAGCTCGCCAACTCCTCATCAATGAGCGGCAATGTTGGCGAGGCCTTCCGTCGAGCTCCACCGTGGTTTTGAGGCGTTACGGGCTTGGCGGCCCTCGTCAATAGCTCCTCATGGTCCCCGAGGTCCTTCTTGTGGTATCTTCCCGTTCTTGGCGGCGTCAGATGTCTCCGTCAAAGCGGCGATTTCAGCTCCAGATCGGTGCTCGAGTCCTGGCGGCGTCCAGCTCTTTGATCTTCTCGAGAGTTGGGCTTGCGGTCGCCGTGTATGCTGGCGTCCTCCTGGCGTCACGCTGGAGTGCGGCAAGCTACTCGTCTTTCCTCGTCGCGTCCGCCTCGGGCGTGTCACTTTCTCCTCCAGCTCTTTCTTGGCGGCCTCGGCAGCAGCGTCATCTTTGCTTCCTTGGCGCCCGCCGAGGATTGTTCCCGCTGGCGAGCTCCTCATCATGGCTGTCCAATGCGCTTTACATTGTATCAGCTCACCGTCCCGCTTGGACAGCTCCTCGGCGGCAATCCTCTGCTGCTCTTCGCTTCGCCTTCTCGAACGAAGGCTTCGCCCGCTTCATCGAGCTCGCCCTCTCCTCGGCGATAGACGGAGGGCCGCAGTTGCGACTCTTGAGCTCTTCGCATGCTTCTCTATGTCAGCTCCGCTTTGCTTGGCGAGAGTGCTTCCGGGACACGAAGTTTCGCTTGCCGGGCATGGTAAGTGACACCAGTTTCGGAGCAGCTCCTCCTCCTCGACTCACGCTGCTGCTGCTATGGCCCACTCGACCACCGCCAGCAGAGGCGAGTACCTCCCCATCAAATTCCTCTCCTTCAACTGGCGCCCTGGAGCTCGATGCCCAGGGGAGCTTGATGTACACACCCGCGCCGGCCTTCAGGTATACGCTGGGTTGAGGCTCCTCGGAGCTCGGCGCCGTACCAGCAGCGGAGGGATCAGTGGTTGGCCCGGCGCCTGGTGCTCCTGCGTCCTCCGGGCCGTCGGCGCGATCACCGGACCCCTCACCGGCCCCTATGCCGGCGGCCCGGCGGCCTCCTCGCCAGTGGACCCCTCCGCACCGGCCCCTTCCTCGGTGGCAGCGGCGTCATCAGTGTTGCCGCGGCCGTCCCCCTCAACGGCAGCCTCGGCCTCCATCGGGTCCCCGAGGGGAATATCTAAAGGCAGGGAGGAAAAGAGACAATCAACAACCAGAAGAAATTAAAGAGAGATCAGCAGGTTCCAAGGGAAAACCCCCGACGAGGAAGCTCACCTGCGCTGGACTCCGCGAACACGGGTTCCATCACCGGGGGCTCGTCGGTCTCGCCCCTTGCCGGGGATCCCTTCCTTGTCGGAGACGGCTCCCACACCGGGGAGTCGGCCCTCGGTGGCGTAGTGGAGGCCGACGACGCCTCTGCGTCGAACCCCGGCTGCCCCTGGTGGGCCTGCTCTCCTCCTGCATACAAAAGAACCAACGATCAAGATATTGGCTGAGGAAGAAGCGACCTTGCACCCCCCATGACGAAGGATGAATCGAGACGCTCACGCCGAGGGCTGTGCTGGGGGCTGCTGCGAGGAGAAGGGATTGGGTCCGTCAAAATGGTCTCGGACGTATCTTCTGCTATCACGGCAGGATCGTCTTCGACGTTGACCACGGGGACTTTGGCCCTCTTCGCCACCCTCTCCGCCAAAGTCCTGTTACGAGACATAAGTTTGGAGAAAAGCAGATCAGATACAAGACAAACAATAAGAAAGATTGAGAGAAGGACAAGCACGGTGCGAGGAAAGCCTTACTCCCCCTCCTCTTCCTCCTCGTCGTCGTCGGAGCTCAGCGCGGAGAGATCGAACTCCGGCACCCTCTCGGCACGACGTGGTGGAGGGGTGGGCTCCCTCCGGCGCTTGCCGGGGGCTACGACAGGATCAGGCATGGCGGCCCGGGAAGACCCCGCCTCGGTTGCCGGCGTGGCCTGGGACCCGCCCGCGGCTGTGGCCGCGCCGCCAGAAACGTGTTCCGCGCGCGCTGCTGCGGGCGGCTTTGTTCCTCCGCCAGCTCACCGACCCGGCGAAGCGCCTTCTCGGACGGAATTGGGGCTGCGGCTGTGGGCTCCGCTTTGTGGCGGGCCGCCCGAAGACGGTTGGCCGCTCGCGCCCTCAGCGGACTCGCCCGTCCCTGCCTCGACCTCTCCTTCACCTTCGCCTTCCCCGGCTAGCGCTTCCAGGGCGGCAAGGCTTGCCGCCGCCCGGCGTCGCCTCGCCGGCGTGAATCGAACTTCGCCGCCCGCGGCCGGCGGCGGCCTCTTCGGCCCGGCTAGCAATATATGCTAGCTCTTCGGCAGTGGTTGCGTGGGTGAGGAGTTTCTGCTCATCGGAGTTGACTGCCGCCTCAGACAAGTTGTCAAAAAATTGTTGCACGACCTCGGCGGCAGGCTCTATCAATTCGCATTTATCCCATGCGAATCACACTGCAGCATCATCAGATGCGATCGCTCGCGCGGGAATTGTTGCACAAAGGGGCGACACCCGCGCCAGCTGGAACCACTACGGATGATTGGGATCGTGCTTGAACATCTCCCTCAACATAGCGCCGAGCTCCATGACCGTGAAGTTGAAGTTGAGGCCCGGGCGCAGCCTCATGAAATCTGCCGGGCGGCTGAACGCGGGCAGGCCGCCCCTCGCTTGTAGAGGCGTCTGGCGGCGGAGAAATCGCGCCAACCGCCCTGTGGTGAGCCCGGCCTGCTCGAGCGGAGGATTCGGGTGGTGGCGATCGACAGCTTGGCGTCGTCCGTGACAGAGCGCTCGATCGTTGCCACGCACCACCCGAGTCTTGCGCAGCTCGGTGAACGACGGCGGGTTGTTGTCACAGATCCAACACCACTCCACCCTCCACTCGTCCCACTTGCTGCGGAGTTCGCCCGACAAGTACACCTCCTTCATACCCATCCGGGAGGTCCAGGCGATTCCGCCGGCCAGCGGCTCCCCTTTTTCAGCCCGAGGGGAGAAGTAATGACGGAAGATTGCCACATTGGGGAGGATGCCAACGAAGTTCTCGCAAAGATGCGCGAAAACCGCCATTGTCAGAACGGCGTTGGGGGTGAAGTCAAGCAGATGGAACCCGTAGGTGTTCATGATATCACAAAAGAAATCGGAAAAAGGTGGGCAGAGCCCGCAGTAGAAGAACACAGGGAAGAAGTAGTACCCCTGGGGCACTTCTTCGATTTGGAAACCTCCGGAAATCACCGGCGTCTTGATGCGCGCCGCGTTCCATCGACGGAAAAGGTAAAACTCCGTCCGCAGCGCCTCCGGAGTAAGCTCGGGGAAAGAGCACTGCTTCTGCAAGCGCCTCGAGCTCCATCGCCTCGGCGATTCGCGGCCTTCACAGCCTTCGCGGCCGTAGCCTTCCGGTTTTGAGCCATGGCGGGGAGGCGCGGCGACGACGGCGACGAGCGGCGGGCGCTGTTTTCCTCTCGATTCGGGAGACGCGAGGGGAACAGCGGGCTTTCGGAGGAAAGAGCTGCGAATGGCGGAAGTGGAAACGGCCCGGTCCCCTGCTTATAAATAGGAGATCTGGCGTTCGCATTTCACTGGAATTAAATAGACCCACGTCTCCCACGGCGCCGCGATCGACCGCGTCTTGAATTCTGGAGAGCGCGGTGGGTACGGAGCCCGTTGCTGTGTGGACCAAGGCCATGCGTGCCCGTGCACTGACTTGGGCCTGGCCCAACAACTTCGGCACGTGTATGGCCCGAGCCGGGGCTCTGTCGGTGTACTAAAGTAGGGGGGCGCCTTAGTACCCCGAACTTGTGCACGGGCAGTCATAGCACCCCGCGGCAAGGCTTGCCCGACGTCCGGCGAGGCTCCCCACCACTCCTTATCACTGCCATTCAAGAACAAAGTACCAGCCCAGAAAACGAAGGCCCCGGCAAGAGGAGCTTGCCGGGAGGGCTAACTATAGCATCACCAGAAAACTTGCCGCGGCGCCCCGCGCGCCCCGGCAAGTTCCAGTGGCCGGCAAGATTGCCGGCACGACAAAGGGACCGCGGCAAGACACTTGCCGCGGCAAGACTGCCACCCAACTCCAGCGCACCCTATGACGCGTCATCACCAGGCCGCCCCAAGAGCACGTGGCAGGATACTACACAACCATGCAGAGCGAGGTGGCAAACGGAGCTGACAGAGGCGCCGTCGTGGCACCCGTACGCTCACCTAACGGTCACTCCACTTGCACTGTTGGGCGACCGGACGGGCATTTAATGCCCTTGTCCCCTGCCGTCGAGTTAGGTAGGGGCCTTTGTTGTCTGTTGTACCAACCTGCGCTTTTACGTTTATACCCCTCTTCCCTCGCTGCCGCTGTGGGTACCCCTTCAGACTATAAAAGGGAGGCCCATGCGCGCGTAGAAGGTTCAGATTCATTCGACACCGCAACACCACCATATGCTCGCACGTTCGAGCTAGATTCTATAACAACTCAGAAGCAGCGATGGGGTGTTATCTCTCCGGAGAGCCCCGGCTGGGTAAAGATCGCCCGTCTCCCCGTGCGTGCTCGACCTCGATCTGCTCTGCGCACGGCCCTCGCCCCCCTGCCGAACCAGAAGGGGCCCCCGAGTGCCCCATAGGTGCTCGAGGCCACGGATACGTGTCCGGACCCCGACACCATCACAACCGACCGTATAGACCTCTATACTGCAAATGTCCCTGCTCATCTTTAGTACAAGGAACATACTATACTACTATCATACTCCCTCCGTTCCAAAATATAAGTCTTGGTAGAGATTTCCACTATGGATCACATACAGATGTATCTAGATACATTTTAGAGTGAAGATTCACTCATTTTGCTCCATATGTAGTCCATGGTGGAATCTATACAAAGACTTGTATTTAGGAACGGAGAGAGTACATATAAAAGAAGAACGGAAGAGGAACATGGTAAAGAAGAGCAAGCAGATTTTGGATATAAAATGTAGGTTGCGCAGTGCCCACACATGATGAACCAGAGCGCATTAAGAATGCAACTCCCAGCTGTCTCTCGACCATTTCAGGCGGTTGGATGAAGATCCTACGTCTCTTAACCCTTATTCTTCCTCGTCTCTGATTCTTCCCATATAGAACACCGCACGGGCCGCCGGCCGGACCACCGGCCCCATCGCCTGTGTTCCTCTGCCACCCCCACCGCCCACCCCCGCCCCAACCCCCACCCGCGTCGAGTTTTCTTCGTTAGGCGAGGCCCCACAACCACCTGAGCCCTTCGTTCTCAAGACCGTGACTCCGTGAGCTCTAAAAATCGTGACCCAATTTTGAAATTTAGTCTCTTGTGATTTAACTAGTGTGGAATATAAAGGGAAAACCATAAGCATTGGGAGTATAGTGTTGGCGTGCCATGGTGGATCTGAAGGTGCAAACGGACAAAGGAAACTTAGCAACCAAGACAAGAAATCGAGTAAAGCGGTGGAGATCTATTTTCTTGCTGCGATAAATAAGTTGAGCAGAATCTAAAGAGTACCGCCTCAGTGCGGCGCCGTGTCATGCGATCTCACGAGAATTTGACGGTGTTGCGGTAGCGATGGCTGTCGGCGGCGTGGAAGCAGATCTAGGAGTGTATACGGTGGCGGCAGGGCGCGGTGGACGAGACGGTCGTAGGAGCGGCGCCGGCAAGGTGGACGACGGCGGGGATGAAGCAAGAGGACGGGATGCAAGGATCCCGGTCCAAAGCCGTGGATGATAGAGGTCGGTCTCTTGTAATGGACGGCGGCGTCGGGGTATCAGCTCCGGCATGGTGGAGGAGGACGGTGGGGGATGGGGTGGCGGACGGCAGTGGACGGAGGAGGGTGGGGTGGAGAGGGTGTTTTGGCGCCCACGGAGTACGAATGGGGAAAAGGGAGGTTGAGAGGAAGGGGGGAACCATGTATTCAGGGCGCGCTTGTTTCAAATGCGAGGAAATTTACAAACTTAGCCCCCATTTCAAATTTCTACTACATCACATCAATATTAGTCGGTTGGGGATAGGACGGTAATCTCGCATACACCGAATATTTGCCGACGAGAGTTTGTTTTGGCGCCCACCATGTATGAATATGAATCGGGGAGGGAGTCGATTTTGGCCGAGGACACACTGTGTTTTGGCGCCCACCGTGTATGAATCCGGGTGAGAGGCGGTTACGTCACGTTTGTGTGAAATTACAAACCTACCCCTATCGAAACCTATAGAAATCCAGCAGATAGGCTTTGCGTGGCGGGGATAGGCGTAGTAATTTCCATCTCGCATGATTTTGGTTTCGGTGATTCTGCGACTTTCCCTTCGTTCAAATTTTGTAGAGTGCGTTTATCGTGCCAACTCAATCGAATCCCGTTTGTATTCTATTTTTTTGGTAGGATCCATTTTCAATTGGAATTACATTCTATATATCATTTTTATATATACTTTCAAAAGCACAACACCATTTATACATAAATATGGTTTACAAATGGCATGATCTCAGATTCATAAGGTTGTATCAATCAATTTGGATTTTAAAATATTTGAAACCACTTTATGTTGAAATCCAATGTATGCATTCCTCGCTAACTGTCTCCAATTAATGTGTGTTTCATGCGGGTTTTTTTACTTCTCAAACATGTATAATGTGTTTCACACACGCAACATATAGTGTAATCCCGTTTAGACATTGATTGCATATAAACCATGCATTGTTTGTAATTAAAGAATCTATGGATCACCAATATTGATAAACTATATAACATTACACGTGTGCCCAAATTCAAATGAATATGCACGTTTGATACACCAATTTGCGTTATGATATTATCGATGTCGTGATCTCCAGTTTAAATATTTGAATCCCCTTTAATCCAGATATTCGTCTCATATAGCTATCACTCATGCTTATATAGGACTATCTCTCGGACCTATACCGTTCATCGTCTCTCGTATCTCTCGTGCTACCGTATGTCAACAATGATCTTTTATCTTCGTAACACACTCGACGGTACTCTCTCCCTCGACCTTCATCACTCTATCTCTCTAAGTATATCTCGCTCCTGTTATGTGTCTCTAACTATGATTCTCCATGTGGAATCTCTTTCTCTCACACAAACACAAAACTTTGTCTCTCGGGGTCTCATTTCTCTCTACTATTCCCATGTGTGCCACTCGCACACCCCTCATACAAAGATGTCTTTCGCTCCTTAGATATGAGAACCTACGACTCTTCCTCTTAAATATCTCTTTCTCACACACAAAC
The DNA here is from genome assembly GCA_021437245.1 of Aegilops speltoides. Taxonomy (NCBI): domain Eukaryota; kingdom Viridiplantae; phylum Streptophyta; class Magnoliopsida; order Poales; family Poaceae; genus Aegilops; species Aegilops speltoides. The sequence continues at coordinate 400,796,084 of CM038144.1, forward strand.
ACAAACTCTGTCTCCCAGGGTCTCATATTTCTCCATTGTTCTCTTGTATGTCGCTCACACACACTCTCTCTCCCTAGAGATATCTTGCGTTCCCCCATATGTTTCTCTAGCTATCACTCTCGTTGTGAAATAGATTTCTCTCTCGCAGACACAAAACTCCGTCCCTCGGGATCTCATTTCTCTCTAATATCTGTTAGTATGTGACTCACATGCATCCTCTCTCTATCTCTCTCACACCCACACATATAACTCACCCTTCTGATCCACTTGACTCCTATCTCTAACGCACACTAGCTAGCATCTTTATCTTTCTATTTATCTGTTTCTCCATCAACCTTCTTTCTCGCCCTCACTCTTGATTCCTATCACGCACACTACATATGTTTCTCTCTACATGCAGTCAAGTGCCCTCTCACACACATATATAACTTCACCCACTGAACCACCCGGCGGTCATCTCCAACACCCAAACGAGCGGATGTCCCTCTAGCTAGCATCTCCATCTCTATATCTATCTGTAGTTTCTCCGTCAACATTTCTTTCTCGCACGGAGTCTTGCTTCCTATCACCCACACTATATATGTCTCTCCATACATATGCATTTATAGGTTGATCTCTTTTGCACAATCGTTGTGCCTCACTCCCTCTGCTCGCCATAGATGCATGCTCCAGCCCACGCCACTATCTGTTAAAGACAAAAACACATGCTCAATTGTCGGGCCTTCTTCCCTGCATTCTCACATGCATGCATGTTGTCATACCAATCCGTCTCTCCCATGTCGTTGATCTTATGACTTATGTCTTCTTTCTTTTATCTCGATCATGCGCGCGTGCACACACACACATCCCACGTATACATGTATACCTCTCACACATGCACGTTCAAGGTCTCTATGTCTCCATACGTAGTTAATTACCCTCAATCCTAATGCCACATTGAATTGTTCTCCTCTTGTGTGCACATAACTTCCGCCTGGATGGGTAAAACACACACTCACACTTAACAATCTCCTTCTAGCTACCCCCCCCCCCCCCGCCTCTCACTCTTCCCCTATATCCCCGAAACCAATAAGACCATCCCTTTGTTTAATTCCCGCCTACATGCACCATCGATATATAGTAGTCTTCCTCGATGTCTCTCGAACAAAACGTTCTCTCGATGTCGACTCCTCTCACGCGCACACACCTTTTCTTCCCTCTCTACGGGCATTTTCTCTCTCGCACCCCATCGTTGGTGGCCTCTTCCATACACATTACCTCTCTATGATGAAGCCATGCACACACTCACACACACAAACACACACACACACACACACACACCCCCACACACATACTAAGACTCCATCTCTCTCTCTCTCTCTCTCACACACACACACACACACACACACACACACACACACACGCACCCCCCCCCACACACACACACAATAAGACTCCATCTCTCTCTCTCTCTGTCTCTCTCTCTCTCTCTCACACACACACACACAAACACACACACTAAGACTCCATCTCACACACACATGCTCTAGGCGGAGCATTTGTTCCTACCACCCTTCATCCAACCTTACCCGTATGATAAACAATCACCTTAACTTACTTGCATAACATGGACAAATTCCACTTTACTTTAGTAGTCAGCAAACTTATCATCTTTACCCTTATAAAAAAGCGAGTTGGCAATGATGGTGTGCCTGCCATCTTGTAATACAGACCGTATGATCTATAACTGACGAATAGAAAGCAAACTATGATAATTTTACAAAAGATACCCGGACCTCTCTCCACATCCTTATCTCCCACAACCTCATTGCTCAACAATTAAAAAAGGAAGTCTCTGGAACAATCTAGCATGGCGGCCACTACCGCCTGCTAGCGCCGTCCATCCCCATGCCTCCGCCCATTCCGACCACCAGTCACCACCACGCTCCACTCCTCCTCGCCTTATCTTTCATCTTTCATTTTTTTCGATGACATTCTCAAGATACCGGTTTTCCGATAAAATTCTCGAGATATCATTAGTTTTTACACATGGGATTACTCCTGCATGTGTCAATCACAACAGGTGTTTTGTAAAAAAATGCATATTGATGTTCCGTGCAATGCACGAGAATCTTGCTTGTAATTCTATAACGCAAATCACGAGCAGGAAGTGACATTTTTTTGACACAACCACGTTAACATGGCCACGTAAATCACTAGCTAAAGTAAATACCATTATACTTATATCTTGATGCAAAAGGTTGAGTACATGTCCGAAGAGTAGAGTCACACACACGCACTTTGTCTCTCAGAATCTCCCACACACACACACCAGTTACGCGAAGCCCACTTAAGAAGACACGTATGTTACAATTTGTGCACCCGCGGGTACACGTGATGCTGCGCATTTATTTAAGCCGGAAGGCGAACTCAAACAGTAGCTGCATTCATTCCCCTCCCGCTGCCTCTTCTCTGGTCGTCGTCGCCCGGTAGCCATGGCCCGGCCGAAGGTAACAACTTACGCCATACTCCCGCCGGATCAGCGCTTTAATATGGAAATTTTAGTGGTCATGCATGCATCTTTTTGTGCTAGCACTCCTATATAAGGGTTGACCAGTCGCTTCCCATAGACGTGCGCGAGAGGTGAGAGAGGAAGGAGAAGGGAAGCGGGCTGTGGAGTAACATTTTTACCACAATTTCTTAGGAAACTGAGTGCAATAATTGAGTAGTTTCGCAAACTACCAGTACTGCACCTGAAATGATTCAAAACCTATACTCCCAAGCCAGCGCGCGCTTCTCGCGTGAAACGATCAGCGTTTCCCTGGAGCGTCAGTGCTGCATTAATGCCCGGCCAGAGCGGAGGCGGCCTCTCACTGGCGCCGGCTTTGAAGTGGCGCGATGGCCGGGAGAGCGCCGCTTCCCGGTGCACGCGACTGCTCCGCGTCGAGACTGTCCATAGGCCCTATTTGGATCCATGGGTTAGAGTTAGTTTGAGCTAGTTGGGGCTCAAATAGCCCAAAAGTATCCAAGCATGAGGCTTTAAAATGGAGCAAGTTGTACCGAACCCACCAAAAAAATATCCCACCCAAGAGGTGCTAACTGGAGATAGTTCTCATTGGGACCACTGAAAAATCACTTTTCTCTCTCCATCAAGTGCATTTATTGTCAATCTAACCCTGTCACCCAAACACCTCTTTGGCTACAGTTAGTTCAGGGTTAGTCATGAGTTAGTCTAACCTCTAGCTAAGTAAGAGTATCAAACAGGAGCAGTATAGGACATGCAAGTTGCTCAAAGCATACAGTCAAATTCGTACGTGAAAGGATTTTTTTTCTTTTTGAAAACGGAACATGAAAGGAATTTTTTTTAGAATGCTCTTGGCATGTCGCTAACATGTGATGAGTTAACCGACCTCAATAGACGGCAAAAACGCCAGCCCACCGCATTTTGATAGAGGCGAGGAGGGAGAAGCGATACGGGCTGCTGGATTACTAGAGATAGGTGTCGCACGGAAGCCAAGAAATATGATGATAGCGTGGGTTAGCCATGTACTAGTATGATATAACTACATTGGGCTGCCGTGTTTCGTACTCTTCCAGTCCACTATGGAGATGATTGGTTGATTTTATATCGCTGAATAATATTAAATATTATGAGTGCAGATGCTCCACCACGAGGTTCCTTGCTCCTTCTCGGTCGTCGGGAATCTATGTTCTTCCACTCTTTTTTTACATGAGCTTTGTTCATCCTTTTGCCAACACGCGAGACATCTAGCATCAACGTGCACGTGTTATGCAAGGATCATTCCATCTATATGAAGAACACGTGGGACTGGAACTACGAGACGGACATGTACCCAGGAGTGGACGTACAAACCTGAGTAATGTAGCGCAGTAAGTGAAGTAGAAAGGCACAAATGGTATGAACATGTGTGGCATATAGGGTGTGTTTGGTTGCGTTCTCGTCTCAGCATAGTTGTTCCCTCTTCATGCATGCTCAACTCAACACCCCTCTTCATGCATGCTCTCTTCATGCATGCTTCTAGTGTATTTGTGCTAAACTAGTGTGGACTCATGCACCCTCCATACACTCTACCAAACACCCAAAAGTAGGTCGAGAAGGGAACTCTTGGGCGACATTTGTCTCTTACTACGTACTACCACTAAATGTTGTACGTGCAATGCACGATGATGTTATGGAGTACGTGCCTAAGTACTCTACTACTACTACATTAGTTGGAGGCACATATTAACTTTTATATTTGTTTACGTGTATGCCCCGAGACCTTCCAACTAGACGTGTCTTTCTCTCCAGGTCGCACTTTATATCATTCATACCACTAAGTACTACTACGTGTGGTCTCCGACCCGTAAGTGGAAGAAGTGGAGACGCTCTAGCACGCTATTTTTTTACGCTGGGCTCTACCACGTTGTTCTTGTCCCACTCCTTTCGCTGACGTGTGGGACATCCAGCACGTGTCGTGTTTGGCACTCTTCGTCGTAAGAGTTGAAACTCTAGCATTCCTCAGAAATAAAAAATAATTATAAATCAGCAGTGATACTACTTTTTTAGAACCAATCAGCAGTGATACTATACCACGCGGTTTCCTTGTTCCTCGATATCGGAAAGAATACTTCCGTTCGCCAACATGTGGGACATCGACCATCCTGGTCCACTTGCCATGCACGCAGAACTCCAAGGGAGAGTCACCCCGGTCGTCGCGCCGCAGTAACAATGACTAATGAGCCATCAAATCACAGGCCCACTTCCCACTTTGAAGTTGCTCGGACGAAGGAACCATCATGACTTCGTTGAATTCCGCTTCTTGAAGAAAACTACTGTACCAACAGTACTGCTTGCTGCAGTAGTTACTCCAACAGAGGCCTCGTTTCATTCATAGGATAGGAATTTTATAGGAATATGAAAATCATAGGAAGTGGGATGACATGCATCTCAATTCCTATAGAGAAAGAGATGACATTTGATGCATAGGATAGGAATTTTTCCATTTAGTCTACGCTAATGTACTGGTAATTTTCTCTAAAACTACAGTAGTAACTAGTGTACTGGTACATGTTCGTACTCAGACACAGACACACACACTAACTACTAGTACTACTACTTCTCACATGCTGGCCAGACACCGTCGTTCTCCTTCCCGTCTTTGTCGGCGACACCCCACCGTGCTCGGATCTCCGCGACCTCTCCGCAGCAGCGCGTGCGTCCTTTTCTTTCTTGCGGCAGCGGGCCTCTCTTTTCTTGAGTGCTTTCTGACTTTTCCGCTCCCTCTGTGCAGCTTTGGCCGCCTCTTGCTCTACCGCCAATTCGGCCTTCGCATCTTCAAATTCCTCCCACATAGTTGTGAGGTCGCGAGCGGCGATGAACTCGGCACGGCGGGATGTCATCGCTTCCCTACCATTTTGTGTGCGGTCGTGGGCGGCGAGGAACTCGGCGCGGCGGGATGCCATTGCTGCCTTACCGGTTAGTGTGCGGCGCGGTGGCATGAACGACGCTTGGTGAGAGCTCTGGGGTGGAGTGGCCGGACAACCGTATAGTGCATTGGTTTGTCAAGAGCTCAAGGACAGAAGACGAAGGAAATTTGGATTCCCCCTCAATCCTGGTCATTTATTACCGAGTAAGATGCATTGGCGGTCATCGAACTTGTCTTGATAGCTCACTTTGATCATTGTATACGAGATATGGTGATTATACGGTCACTGGCTCAGCGTATAGCTCCGTATTTGTCTGGTTGACCAGTCAAACAGTACGCATGCACCTCATCAGCTCGTGTTCTTTATCTATCTATGCGGGCCTACCGGTGAATGGAGAAAGAAATACTGCAAAAACCAAAATTATGCGTATGTGGGGAATCAAACCACGGACTCATCGCTGCAACACACCCTCGTCAGCCAAATGAAAATGAAATACTTCACGACAGACACTCACGCTCACGCTGTCAAAGCATGCTAATGCATGCACGTCGCCATCTAAATCAAAGTCCTGCTCATGGCGCAACGCAACGGCAAGCCCATCACCTGCGCGCCCCGGCGGTGCCTGACATTACTGTTTAGACATTTGATGGAGGCCTACGCGAACGTCGAGCATGTATTCACCTGACTCAACACCAACGGTCATACTCGGAGCGCCTTGCTCATGTATATCGTCCATCACAATGACAATCTATAAAACAGCCTAGCTAGAGAGGGTACTATGGTAATATGGTATGGAGTATGTACTATTATGAGCGACCGATCTTAGTGCCACTGCACACCGAAACCCCTTCCATCGCTAGCACGCGCTTCCCGCCTGAAACGATCACCGTCTCGCCAGAACGTCAATGCCGCATTCACCGGACTTAATTGCAGGTGCAATTGGTGTGTCACTGACATGCGGGCCAGATGCCCGTTGGGCCCACATGTCGGTAACCCAACGCATCTGCATTTAAGTCACTAAAGCAGCGTCCGCATTCACGCCGGACAAACCTACTCCGGCGCCAGTTGTCCATCCGTCTGCCGCGGCTCATGCCATTCGCCCGCTATATTAACTTGAGCCCCAGCTCCCAACCATAGCCAAAGACCCACACTTATTCTCCTCCGGCCCTTCCTTCTGTCGGCACCACTCCAACCATGGCCTCCTGGCGCTCCGAAGCTCTCTTGGACGTACTGTCGCAGGAGCAGATGAGGGACATCGGCGGCTCCGCTCCGGGCACGCACCAAAGCTCTCTTCGACGTACTGTCGCAGGAGCAAACGAAGGAGATCGCTGGCACCCCCCCGGCCGCCCACCGCCGCCACGACCACGAAGCCAGCGTGCGCGGGCGCAGCCGGCAGCAAGGAAGAGTAGTACACGGTAGGTCGCCGCCGCTCTAGTCCCAGGAAGGCCACCGCTACTCCACTCAGTTGACGCAAGGCTTGGTGGGGTAAACATTGGCGGCTGATTAGCCGCTTGACGGCGACGTGGAGGCGGAAATCTTCAGAACCTTGTGCTCCGGAGGAGGAGGTTATCGAGGCGGATGACAAGGAGGCAAAGGCAATGGCCAGCTTTCTCAGGTTCATGGCCGGACATGGTGGTCGTGCGCCAGTGATCGTTTAGATTAGGTTTGCAGTAGGTTTTAGTACGGTTTGTGCGAAAGATGTAATGAATTTCGTCCAGTTTGTAGGAAAAGTTTTCGAAATGTAATGAATTTCATCCGGTTAATTTGAAATTTGCGTTGTTTGCACGAATTTCATCCGGGTAGTTCATATAGTTGTCGAAAGGTATGCGGGAAGCATCGGATGGCATCCATCAGTGTCCTCGGACAGATGCCGGTGTAAATTTGTGGGCCAGCGCTGGAGATGCCCTAACTATCATGCTATAATCGCTAACAGTCCTCCATTATTTGGTAGGGAACAGTTATCCCTCAATCAAAATCAGATCTGTGGTGTTTCGCACTCCTCCCATGTAAGAGTATAAACTCTTGCTTACATAAAAATGGAGCAAGTGGACGACACTCTAGCACGTCATATCACTCGAACTAGCCCGCCTAACAAGCGGGAAAGCACCACCCTCATCATTTTGTTCTGGATTTCTATCGATCGATCGCGCGAAAATGTTATGCTTCGCAAGTTCTAAAGGAAAAGGCAGCACACTTATGACTCGTGCGCGTCGCGCCCCCGACAGTCCGGCTCGCATGCCGCTCACCAGAGGGGACACACATTGTCTTGCAATTTCACTGACATGTGGGACTGTAATTGAGTAAACCGTCGATAGCCGAAATCTAATCGCTCGGCGGGCGTCGGCTGATAAGAGAGAAACGGGGGAGGGAGAAGAGATCGCCCACCCACCGCGCACGAACTCCAAGAAATATATGGTGATAATGTGAGGTGGGCCATGCTGGAGTCCGGACCGCTTCCGGAGCCCGCTCTGACCGCCCTGGTCCCTCAAGACGCCAGCTGCCCACCGCATGCATGCATTGCAAGTATTAAAAAACTGGGCTATAAGGCCTTGTACAATGGGAGATGCTTAGGGAAGATGCTTAGAGAAATAAACCAGACTTTTGTTAAGCACCGGTGCTTACTTGTACAGGATAGATGCTTAACTAAGCGTCTATCCTATAGAAATAGGCACTGGTGCTTAAGAGAGCCTGGTTTATTTTTCTAAGCATCTCCCATTATACAAGGCCTAAGCCCTCTTATGTGGAGGAGAGAGAGGCATTGACAAAGTCAAGGAGTGGGCTCTGCAAGAGCCCGTCTCTACACGTGCTCCTAGGTATAAAAAAATAATTCTAAAAAAGGCATAAAAAACAATTGTGTCTAAAAAAGAAAGGTTAAAAACATTTGATAGTAAATAGATAGAGAGAAAGTGAGAAAAGGTTGTAACCTTATAGCCAACCTTATAGTCAACAGTATGGTAGCATTACATGAGGAAGGAGGGAGTGGTGCACATACCAAGTTCACTGGACTGCCGTGTTTCACACTCCTCCGTCGTAATAGTGGAGACAATAGCTTTCATCAAAAATAAAAAAATTATCCAGGTCTACCCCGGTCGTATCGCAGGCCCAACCTTTCCCACTGTAAGTTGTTCGTACGAAGGAACAATCATGACTTCGTTGAATTCCGCTTCTTCAAGAAAACTTACTATACCCGCAATACTGCTACCACACGCGAAGACTGGACGGCACTGTACCACGTCATATCACTGAAACCCACTAGGCCAAACTACCCCGCCTAGGTCATCTATTTTGGAACGGAGGGAGTACGTATCTGCACTGCTATGATTTTGTGTTGTACGTCTCTGTACTATCACTACGATTTTCCTACCCTATGAACCAAATGAGGCCTGAATGTATCCGTGTCGACTATTGTCTGATCGATCGCTAAGCCTACAATTTTAGGAGCTAGGGCTATTGGTCAATCGACGACGGATAAGTATAAGCGTAGCAAGAGCTCATCAGCCCCAATGTTTCTCTTCGGTGAGTGTTTTGCAAGTACTATAGCTCGCACAGTAGCTAGCCTACTAACACCAAGAATCATCAAACAAGCCCTGCTGATAAGATAAACAGTTCAAACTTACATCTAGGCATGCCATATATTACATCAAAAGTTGGTGAGGATACATCTGTTTCCATAACTCGGGGAGGGTTCGCATGATTCACGACAGTGCACTAGCCCTAAGATGGTTTGATAACACGCATCATTCTGGTAATTAAACACTGGGCAACGCAAACTACCCTGAAGGATTAGCGAGACCAACTATTTCTTGTCATCGATCTCTCGGGCAATGACCACAGCACGGACAACGGCATGGGAATCGATCTATGGGGCGATGTCCACAGGACTGACCGCGACATCGGAATCGATCTCTGGGGCGATGTCCACAGGATGGACAGCGGCATCAGAATCAATCTCCGGGGCGGTGCCAACAGGACGGGCCACGACATCGGAATCATCAAGGACGTCCACCCGCACCTGCACAACCCTGACATATTAGCAAGCACATTGCAAATAATCAAAAACCACAACTATGGTAATAAGCCATTATTTTTACCTTTTGCAGCTCACCGGGGGATCTCATCCCTCCGGGGCCATCTCCTCATCCTCGATGGGGGCCATCACCTTGCTAGGGGAATACTGCTTCTCAACGGCGACTATCTCCTCAAACTCGGCCTCGAGCCTCGCATAGGTGGCCATCAGAGTTCCTGGGGTAGGCACGGTGGGGCCCTTGTTGTTCTTCCAACTTTCTTTGAGGAGTTCGTTCACCAACGTCATCAACTCTTTGGCCAGTGCTTGTTTCTTGGAGTTCTTCGTCTCCATGGGTTGGCCCGCCAACATGGTCAACTCGTTGGTCGGTGCTCGCTTCCTGGAGATCGCTGTCTCCAGTGGGTTGTCCGCCGGCAACTCTTTGCCTAGTGCTCCGGGATCCATCAATGAACTTACAAGCAAAAAGCAATCGAAAGGAAACCACAATCGCAATGAAAACAGGAAAGGAATAGGATGTGAGAATCGGTCAGTGCTTCGCAAAAAGAAGATTCTTGGAATGAAAATATAGCAGCATAACTGATTCGCCCACCTTTTCTTCGTCAGTACAGAAGAAAAATGGCAGAAGTGAGTAGCCTGGAGTGAGGTTTTCTTCAAGAAATGGAAGAAAGGGCTTGAACGAACGTTCCAATGAAATGATGGTTGCTTCGTCCAGTCCAACTTGGATGCCACCTTACCACTGCTGGTAAAGGTGTGGGTTTTGTGATATGACGGGTCATGACGGCCACACCGGGGTGATAGGTGAGTCTCGACTGTAGCACCTCGCTGTGACTTGGTGGATGGCACGCGGGCCCGGATGCTTTGAAATGTCCCACATGTAGATAGAGCGGCTAGTCATATAGGAGTGCTCAATACTTGTGCACCGCGACCAAGGCGGAGAGGAAAACGAGAGAGCTACCTAATTAATGCATGAGTTTAATTACTCCCTCCGTCTAGGTGGGTAAGTCATCTTACGAAAACCAAATAATCCCAAAACACTTAGGCGCGGTGCATTAAATTCTACCTCGTTTCTTGTTTCTTGACATATCAACCAATAAGAGATGTGGGGTGTGCATGTTTTTAATGACTTGAGATTACCAAACACGATATGAAGTGGTTAGTGCATTGCATGCAATGCTATTAATTAGCAAATGAACATTAAGTTCTCTCGTTTTACCCTCCTTCTTGGTCACGGTGCACAATACTAATTAGGCGCGGTGTGGGCTCAAATAGCAATTTTGTCTCATGCAAGAGCATGGCTACTATATGCGGGCTCCAAGGCACCGCACCACATGAGCGTTCGCAACTGCCACGTTCGGGTTGCGCTTGGCTCTTCGCCTCTTCGAGAAGACAAACAATGATGTTACTTCTTTCTATAGTATTGAATCCACTGCTGCATGTCTGTCCACTTCGTGCGGGAGGGATAGCGTGTAGCGAAAGCTTCTACTTACTACTCCTGCCTTTGCATCTATGACAGGTGGGCCCAACAGGTGGTTGGCCCACCTGTTATGCAGCCAAAGGCAGGTGCAGTTAAGGCACCGGAGCTCAGTCCGTGAGGGAGAGGGCGTTGTAGTAATCAAATTTCTCGGTCTTGTACGAGTTGACGCGACACATCAAAGCACTGCACTCTATATAAGTCTTTTTACACATCTCAAATGGCCTACAACATACGGATGTATGTAGACATATTCTGCTTCGTATGTAGTCACTTGTTGTAATCTCTAAAAAGATTTATATTTGGAAACGGAGGGAGTACAACGCATGCATGCATGCCGTGACTTTCCTTTTGATACTTGCATGTGTTGATTTGATGCACCTTGCCAAATTTTGACTATAAATTTAACTAACCCAATTTTCATGCATGTCACAAAAAATTACGGGGCTGTTTGGATGGAGACTATGTTTTTCTTATGTTGCCACATTATTTTTCCCACACTTGCCACACTTGCCTAACTTGAGTTGCTCAAATTGTTAGACACACTTTGGCTTACCTAAGGGAATCTTGCCACAATTTTTGTGTCTATGACATGTGGGGTTCACTGCTAATAAAAAAATTCTTGTCTTAGGTGTGGCTAATAAAAAAGACTTATATTTAGGAACGAAGGGAGTAGAAAATATAAATAATAATGCATGTTGGGGCAACCCACGTTTCCGCTAATTTTAGCCATGGGCTTGTTCACAATTTTTACGAGGGGGTGGTTGTTCATTTAATGGAGGGACTTGTAGTAGTACCAGGCTTGAACAATACAAAGTGCAACCTGGCACACCGTAACACCACTTGGAACAAGCGGGTAGCTATCTCAAAAAACATTGAACAACTAAAAAAACAGTGACCTGGCATGTAGTAGTAGTACACAATTTTAAATGATTGTTTTGATGGAGTGAAAAAGGAAAACTACCCCACTACGTATATATAGGTCGGAGCCTCCACGCTTGCTTGCTAGGGTTGCTCTATTCATACACTCTCATCCTCTCCAGATCTAAACAAGATAGGGGTAGTAACACTGTCTTCCTCCCTTCAAAAAACACTATCTTTCTATCCTCACCGCTGGTTACAGATCCGGACGTATCCCCCTCCGCCGGTGAAGGGGAGGAGGGGCAGCGTTTAGGCCGTCGTCGACAGCGAGGGAGGAGACCCACTGCCGGCCGCATGTTATCTCTGGACGAGCGCCGGCGCGGGAGGTCCTCCGATCCCTTCGGTATTGCCTGTGGGCGAATCCGGCCTCCCGCCGCCCACCTATCCACATCCCGACGACCTTCAGGTATATCTTCGTTCGAAACCGCCTTAGCTCTACTTCCCCAGCTCGCTACGCTGCTGCATGTGCATCATTTTCTACCTCTCAGCCCCTCTCTATCGGATGGTCCAATGTCACCTATTTTTTTCTTCTATTGTTAGAGGTAAAGCTACTTCATGGAGTCGAATCTTGTACTCCCTCCATCCGAAAATACTTGTCATTGAAATGGATGTATCTAGATGTATTTTAGTTCTAGACACGTCCATTTTGATGACAAGTAATTTCGGACCGAGGGAGTACTTGGTTCAAACAAGAAATAAAGTGGGGGTGGGGGATTTAGTATGTACATCGGACTTGGTACAAACAGGAAGGAAAGGGGGTGAAAGTAGTACAGACTGGTCGTCCAACCGGTCTCTTGGTCGAAAAGGGAAATATAGGGGTAACGTTGTACACAGTGGTATGACCAGGACTAGATTTGCTATCCACACATAGGAGTAGGTGGCTAGAGTGAACAAAAATGGGACCAACCCAGATATGTTTCTTGGATGTTTGTTTCTCGGGGCAACAAACTATGAATCACCACTGTCGGGGCGGTCTCTGTGCGGCCACGAGCACCTATGGGGCACGGGGGGCCCTTCTAGTCTGGCAAGGGAGCAGAGGGCGTGCGCAGAGCAGATCGAGGTCGAGCGCGTGGGGGAGACGGGCGATTTTTACCCAGCTTCGGGGCTCTCCGGAGAGATAAAACCCCTACTGCTGCTTTTGTGCTTGTATTTGATCTTGCTCGAGAGCGCGAGCGTATGGTGGTGTTGTGGGTGTCGAATGGACTGAACCCCTTCTACGTGCGCATGGGCCTCCCTTTTATAGTCTGAAGGGGGCACCCACAGGTGGCAGCGAGGAAGAGGGGTAAAAGGTAAAACGCAGGTTGGTACAACAAGGATGACCAAAGTGTCCCCTACCTAACTCTGACGGCAGGGGACAAGGGCATTTAATGCCCGTCCGGTCGCCCCAATAGTGCAAAGAAACGACCGTTAGGTGAGCCACCGGTTGCCACGATGGCGTCTCTGTCGGCTCTGCTTGCCACCTTGCTCCGCATGGTTGTGCGGCGCCTCGCCACGTGCCCCTGGGATGGCCTTGGGGTGACACGTCGCTGGATGCGCTGGAGTTTGGGTGGCAGCCTTGCCGCGGCGAGTGCCTTGCCGCGGCCCTTCTCTTGTTGTGCCGGCAAGCTTGCCGGCCGCCGGGCCTTGCCGGGACACGCGGGGCGTCGTGGCAAGTCTTCTGGGAGCGCCTTGGCTAGCCTTCCCGGCAAGCTCCTCTTGCCAGGTATTGACGGAGGGTCTTGGCGGGCGCCCGGCAAGCCTTGCCGCGGGGTGCTATGACTGCCCGTGCACAAGTTCGGGGTACTAAGGTACCCCTACTTTAGTACACCGACAGAGCCCACGGGCCTGGGCCATACACGGTGCCGAGCGTTGTTGGGCCAGGCCCAGAACAGTGCACGGGCACGCGCGGCCTGGGCCCACTCAAAATCGGACTCCGTGTCCACCGCGTCCTCCCGCAACGGCACGCGTCGATTGCGGCTTCGTGGGAGGCGTGGGTGGTGTGTGCAATTTATAAGGCGTCCTCCCCCGTGATTACGGGGCAGGGTAAGGTCACTTCATCCGTCGCATCGGCTTCGCCTCCCCGCCACGCGGCTCCCATGCGCGTGGGGTCATGGGCGGCGAAGGTGGGAAACCGAGCCGTCACGGGCGGAGATGGTGGGCCGGCCCTGTTCCTCTACCCTCCCCGTGCTCCGATTGGCTGAGCGGGGCGGCCGAGCCCCCACCTCGGTCCTTTAAAAAGGGCGGAAGGGGAGTGCAAAAATCCCGCACTTCCCCCTCTTCCTCTTTCTTCAACTTCTACTATTCTTCCTCCCATCTGCCATGGAGGGAGGGAACCCTCGTCCTTCGTCGGTGGCGGCGAGGGTTGCCACCAGGCAGCGCGCCTCTCCCTATCCCGCGCCTGTGGTGGCGGAGCCGGCCACGAGGGGAAGAGGGAGGGGGAGAGGCCGTGGACGAGGTCGAGGACGTGGTCGGAGCGCTCGGGGGAGAGGCGGCCGGGGTGGTGCGCCACCCCCGTCCCCGCCGGCAGCTCCTCTCCTCAAGGCGGTCCACACCGGTGACGACCCCTGGGAGTTCTTCGTCAAGCTGCGTCGGGCACCTCGTCGACGCCTCCGGCTTCCGGCCCCGTTTGCGAGCGCGATGGAACCGGAGCCGCCCGAGATGTTGGAGTTGCGCATGAGGGGCTGCGGGATCAGCGGCACTCGAGTTAGTGTCGTATCCCTAGCCCCCGGCGTGATGTACTTCGATCGAGGGTGGAAGACGTTCGCCCGCATCCACAGCTTGACGGCGGGGTTTACCCTCCATTTTAATTTAATGGAGGCGACCTTCTCGCCGTCAAGGTCTCGGGACTCCGGCACCGGCGCGATGCTGCGTGGACAGCTCCTCCGATAGCGAAACTCTCCCTCGAGAGTGACAAGGAGGAGGCGAGAAGCGGCACGACGGTAGCGGTGAGTCCGACTAGGCGTCGGCCATCGCCTGCAAGTCGCCACCGGGCGACCCCATCATCCGGTCGCCGCCTTCAACTCCCGGGGCGTCTCCTTGGGCGGCTGGCGTAGGGAGGCTGCGGAAGAGGAAGAGGGGTGGCGGCAAGGCCGTCAAGTCGGAGTATGAGGGCGAGGCGCCCTCGACAGCGTGCTGACGTCCTGCCGCCCCGTCTTCGAGCTCTGCCTCCGGCGCCCCCGTCTCCGCCAAGCTCCTGGTCGGCCCCCGAGAAGTTCTCTTGGTGTCTTCTGGCACCCGTAGCTCACCTAGGCGCCCCTTTCGCCCTCCCCGGGAAGATTCTCTTGCCGAGGCCTCCTTGACCTACCTCCTGAAGAGAGAAACAGGAGAGGGATTACGGGCATCTTATCTCTTTTTAATTTGTAAGCCTTCGGGCCTTAGCTGCATTTAAAACTTGTAATCCTCTCTCTCATGTTTTTCATCCTCTATGGACTTGTACTAAATTGGGATGTTTTTTAATGAAAAGAGGGGAATGCTTGCTGGATTATGTCCCTTACTTGATTCTGTGCCTTGTATGTTTCCACCCTACGCTTCTAGGGAACTTGCCGGCGCTACACTTGCTGAGTGCGGAACGTCACCAGCCCGCTGGCGGTGTTGTTTCCGGCAAGAAACCTTCTCAGGACAGTTGCAGCGCACTTGTATTGTTGAGCGGACTCGGAAACAAAGCAAGGGCACAACTTGGCCGCGACTCGGTCCCTCCGCGCACAGGTTTTTTTTCATACAAGGAACACTCGTTCAAGGATGCGGCCTCGCTTTCCCCAGTCCATAAGAGGATGCATGATGAGGGATAAAAAACTTATCTGATACCGCAGCCCCCGACGACTCTAGCTCGCCGGGGATGAATCTTGGCATTTGCAGCCCCCCGGCAACTCTGGCTCCGCCGAGACCTAGGTGCCGGGGCGCCTTTCCTTGCCCTTGTCACTGACGCTGTAGCCCCCGGGGATCCTGGCTTGTCGCGAAGGGATTTCGGTACTGCATGACCCCAATGAAACCGGTTCGCGGGGCCCATGTGTTGGCGCCTATACCTTTTTCCTTGTCGCTGTTATTATAGTCACGAAAATAACTTAGATAGCGTCGCAATAAGTCACTCTTTGGTGGCGTAACTTTCAGGTTGGGCAACGCAATGCCATGCTTCGCCCTTCGTATGTTTATACTCTACGCTTTCTAGGGGACTTGCCGGTGCATACACACTTGCTGAGTGCGGAACATCAGCAGCCCGCTGGCGGTGTTGCCTCCGGCAAGAAACCTCATCGGGCTAGTTGCAGCGCGCCTTCATTGTTGAGCAGACTCGGAAACAAATCAAGGGTGCAACTCAGCCGCGAGTCAGCTCCTCTGTGCACAAGTTGCTCATACGAAGGACGTCTCACGGCAAGGCTTGCTATGTTACGTCCTCTACTCCATTACATCCCTTGTACGTTTTTACCCTACACTGCTAGGGGACTTGCCGGCGCTAACACACTTGCTGAGTGCTGAACATCAGCAGCCCGCTTGGCGGTGTTGTTTCCGGCAAGAAACCTTCTCGGGCCAGTTGCAGCGCACTTGCATTGTTGAGCGGACTCGGAAACAAAGCAAGGATGCAACTTAACCACGAGTTAGTTCCTCCGCGCACAGGTTTTTCGTACAAGGCACGAACGTTCAAGGGATATAACATAAAAGCTTAGAACTAAAAGTGCTCTGTATTCAAGCTTGGGCGACTTAGCTTTTCCGTCTTCTGCGATCCGGCGAGGCCGCACTTCTCCCTTGATTTCCTCCCTTGTACGTCTTCGCCCTCACGCTTTCAGGGAACCCGCCGGCGCAAACAAACTTGCTGAGTGCGGAACATCAGCAGCCCACTGGCGGTGTTGCCCCCGGCAAGGAGAACTCGTTGGGCTAGTTGCAGCGCGCTTTCATCGTTGAGCGGACTCGAAACAGATCAAGGGTGCAACTTAGCCACGATTCGACCCCTCTGCGCACAGGTTCTTCATACAAGGTACGGATTTTCGTGGAATACAACTCAAAAGTTGAATCGGCTGCTTTTGCCCCATCTTGGCGGTGGAGCTTGATGGCACGTCCTCGACGGCAGCGTGGCACCCCGGAAAGGCGTGCTTGCCGGAGCAGGCACCAGAGCTGTTCTTGCCGGGCCTAGTCTTTGGTAGATCTGCCTTTGCCTTCTTGTACTTGCCGGTGGAGCTCGATGGTGCGTCCTTGACGGCGGCGCAGCACTCCGGGGAGGTGCGCTTGCCAGAGTGGGCATCAGAGCTACTCTTGCCGGACTGGGCATCAGAGCTACTCTTGCCGGACTTGGCTTTCTTCTTCCCTCGGGGATGTCGGGGCGGTCTCTGTGCGGCCACGAGCACCTATGGGGCACGGGGGCCCCTTCTAGTCCGGCAGGGGAGCGGAGGGCGTGCACAGAGCAGATCGAGGTCGGCTGGGAGAGGCAGGCGATTTTACCCAGCTTCGGGCTCTCCGGAGAGATAAAACCCCTACTGCTGCTTTTGTGCTTGTATTTGATCTTGCTCGAGAGCGCGAGCGTATGGTGGTG
The DNA here is from genome assembly GCA_021437245.1 of Aegilops speltoides. Classification (NCBI taxonomy): domain Eukaryota; kingdom Viridiplantae; phylum Streptophyta; class Magnoliopsida; order Poales; family Poaceae; genus Aegilops; species Aegilops speltoides. Next base: position 400,813,406 of record CM038144.1, read on the forward strand.
TTGTGGGTGTCGAATGGACCGAACCCCTTCTACGTGCGCATGGGCCTCCCTTTTATAGTCTGAAGGGGGCACCCACAGGTGGCAGCGTAGGAAGAGGGGGTAAAGGTAAAACACAGGTTGGTACAACAAGGATGACCAGCAGTGTCCCCTACCTAACTCGACGGCGGGGACAAGGGCATTTAATGCCCGTCCGGTCGCAACAAAGGCAAAGAAACGACCGTTAGGTGAGCCACCGGTTGCCACGATGGCGTCTCTGTCAGCTCTGCTTGTCACCTTGCTCCGCATGGCTGTGCGGCGCCCGCCACGCGTGCCCTGGGATGGCCTTGGGGTGACACGTCGCTGGATGCGTTGGAGTTTGGTGGCAGCCTTGCCGCTGGCGAGTGCCTTGCGGCCCTTCTCTTGTTGTGCCGGCAAGCTTGCGGCCGCGGGCCTTGCCGGACGCTGCGAGGCGTCGGGCAAGTCTTTTGGGAGCCTTAGCTAGCCTTCCCGGCAAGCTCCTCTTGCCGGGCCTTTGTCTTCTCGATTGATACTTTGTTCTTGAATGGCAGTAGTAGGTATTGTGGAGGGTCTTGGCGGGCGCCCGGCAAGGCTTGCCGCTGGTGTTGCTGTTGCCCGTAGACAAGTTCGGGGTACTAAGGTACCCCTACTTTAGTACACCGACAGGAGAAGTGCGGCCTCGCCGGATTGCATAAGATGGAAAAGCTAAGTCGCCCTAGCTTGAATATAGAGCACTTTTAGTTCTAAGCTTTTATGTTATATCCCTTGAATGTTCGTGCCTTGTACGTCTTCACCCTCACGCTTTCAGGGAACCCACCGGCGCAAACACACTTGCTGAGTGCGGAACATCAGCAGCCCGCTGGCGGTGTTGCCCCCGGCAAGGAGAACTCGTCGGGCTAGTTGCAGCGCGCTTTCATTGTTGAGCGGACTCGAAACAGATCAAGGGCGCAACTTAGCCACGATTCGACCCCTCTGCGCACAGGTTCTTCATACAAGGTACGGATTTTCAGGGAATACAACTCAAAAGTTCGAAACTGGCTGCTTTCTTTGCCCTCTTGGCGGTGGAGCTCGATGGCACGTCCTCGGCAGCAGTGGCACCCGGAAAGCGTGCTTGCGGAGCAGCACCGAGCTGTTCTTGCGGGCCTAGTCTTTGGTAGATCTGCCTTTGCCTTCTTGTACTTGCGGTGGAGCTCGATGGTGCGTCCTCGACGGCGGCGCAAAGACTCGGGAGGTGCGCTTGCGGAGTGGGCATCGAGCTACTCTTGCCGGATGGGCATCGAGCTACTCTTGCGGACTTGGCTTTCTTCTTCCCGGGGAGCTTTGCGGCAAGTGGTTTTAGCTCTGCCGCGGCTGCTGCTTCCCGGTAGATCTTGTCGGTGCAAATAAGTGCATCCTTCTTGTCACCTTGGACGGAAATGACACTTATCGGACCAGGCATCTTGAGCACATTGTATGCATAGTGAGAGGCTGCCATGAACTTGGCAAGCGCTGGTCGGCCGAGTATCCCATTGTAGGGTAATGGGATATCAGCAACATCAAACGTGACCCTCTCTGTCCTGAAGTTCAGTTCGCTGCCAAATGTCACTGGCAGTGTGATCTTCCCCATGGGCTTGCTCCTTCCCGGATTTATCCCTTGAAAGGTACCAGTTTCTTCGAGCTTGCTGTCGGGGATCTGGAGCTTCTTGAGCACAGCGGAGGAAATCAGGTTCAGGCCGGCCCCGCTGTCAACCAGCATCTTCGTGACCTTGAGGTTGCGGATTGTTGGTGAGACCAACATCGGCAAGCACCCGACCGCAGATGATGCGATCGGTGGTCCTCAACATCGAAGATGATGGGCGTCTTGACCACTTGAGAGGCTCAGGCGACTCGGACGGACGGCTCTGCTGCGTTCACTTCTCGCACCCACTGCTTGAGTTGATGGTGCGAGGCGTGCAGAGAGGCGCCGCCGTCGATGCACAACACCTCTGTTGCCTTCTGAAACTCTTGGTCATCAGTCTCATCCTCCTCCATCTCATCATCCTCATCCTCATCTTCGTCCTTGTCGCGGCCGCGGGGAGGCCTGTCTCCTTGCCGCGGCTTGGCCTTGCCGTGGTGTCCTCCCCGGGCGGGAAGCTTTTTGCCGGATCCTCCGCCACCTCCCTAGGCCCTCTCCTTGTCGCGGCGCTCGTATTCAGCTTTCTGCAGCTCCGCCATCTGCTCCACTTTCTTGCAGGTTTGGAGGTCATGGCCCTTGGTGCGGTGAATCTTGCAATATCGCTGTCGAGCCATCTGCTTGTCGGGCGGCTACCACAGTCTCGCCGGAGTCATCGGCTTTGGCTTTGTCGGAACCGCCTCCGTTGCCGGAATGCTCGACAGCTACCACATCCTTAGCCTTTCTCTTCCTGTTGTTCCACCACCGGTTATTCCTTGTCGGGGCGGCATCCTCACTGTCAGACCCTTCTGCTCCTGCAATCTCTCCGGGGATTTTCCTCCCCTCCTCAGCCTGTGCACACTTGTCGCCAGAGCATAGAGCTCGCCGACATCTTCGATCTTGCACATCGCCATCTCCTCCTCATCCTGCAAGCTCGCGACGTTCGATGAAACGCGCCGATAATCGCGGCGGGGTGGACGCTCGATGTTGCGCTGCACTGCTGAATCTCAGATGTACTTGCGAGGGCTCTCCTCCTTCTCGACGCAGCAGATGCAGATCACTCTCCGCCATGGGGTTTCGCCGCCCAGAAGGCGCCGACAAACTGGTGACATAGTTCCGCCCATGAAGAGATGGAGCCGTCCGCAAGTGCATGAGCCAAGATCGGCGACAAGGCTTGAGCACCGCCGGAAGTAGTTGGCGAGATCTTCTCGTCGCGCCTCCAAAGCAGCCTCGCACCGCGATGGTGTAGATGCCGAGGAACTCCGATGGATGTATCCTGCCATCGCATTCTCGCACGCGTCGCTTGAAGTTCTTGGTTTTGGGCCTTTCGACTTGTCGCAGCTCACGGGTGAACGCAGGGCAACTCGCCACGTCACGGCAAGTCGCTGGTTCCCGGTGCGTGAACATCGAGAAGGGGGCGGTAGCGCTGCTCAGATTGACGTCGCGCTTCTCTCCGGCGCTCGATGTGAGTGCGAGCGTCTTCGTGTTGCCGTTCTTGGAGAACGTGGCGTTGATCACAGCAAGTTCGCGGGTCCGACGACACGGTGGAGTTGGCGTCGGGGTTGGTCCGGCGAGCTGGCGATCTTGGCCTTCGGGGCTGGGAGTGCACGGAGGTGGCACCCCCAGCGGTCTTGTCAGCGTCGGCTTGCGCCTGGGCGCCTGCCGGGCTTCGGCGCGCGGCTGCGTGGCTTGTCGCCATTGGCGAAGCCGATGAGGCTGTATATGGTCATCCTCCAGTCGTCGATCTTGTGTGGCGCCGGAGGGTAATCTAGAAGCAGCTGGGCTCGGGCCAGCGCTTCCTTTGCTGTCTTGGGTGGCGGTGGCGACGAGCGACGCGAGAAGCGGGATGTGCTCGGACTCCCAACTGGATTGGGAGGTGCCACACCCGCCCGGCGATCAGTACCTCACTCGCGCCAAAGATCTCGGGGCGTGTATGCCGACCTCGAACGCCCCGCGACCCACCAGCTTGGCCTTGCTCCAATGCGAGCACGGTGCTAGGAGCACCGGGCGTTGTCGACCTTGCACCTCCTGGGAAGGGTGTGGTGTCTGCACGGTCGCCGACGCTATGGGCCTTGTTTTTGGACTGGTGACGACGTGAGTCCCATCGTCGGCGCCCGCTCCTTCGCCGGCGTCCACTCCACCGCCCGCTTGTTCGGCGGTGGTGGCAGAATCGATGTAGACGGAGCGGCCACCTCCGAAGGCTTCTTCTTCGGTGGCATGTTAATGAAGACGTTGATGTAGCGCGCACGGAGGCCGGATCAGATGCTCACGACCTCGACGCAGCCCCTACCTGGCACGCCAAAGATGTCGGGGCGGTCTCTGTGCGGCCCCGAGCACCTATGGGGCACGGAGGCCCCTTCTAGTCCGGCAAGGGAGCGGAGGGCGTGCGCAGAGCAGATCAAGGTCGAGCGCGCGGGGGAGACGGGCGATTTTTACCCAGCTTCGGGGCTCTCCGGAGAGATAAAACCCCTACTGCTGCTTTTGTGCTTGTATTTGATCTTGCTCGAGAGCGCGAGCGTATGGTGGTGTTGTGGGTGTCGAATGGACCGAACCCCTTATCGCGCATGGGCCTCCTTTTATAGTCTCAAGGGGCACCCGCAGTGGCAGCGAGGGAAGAGGGGGTAAAAGGTAAAACACAGGTTGGTACAACAAGGATTAACAAAGTGTCCCCTACCTAACTCGACGGCGGGGACAAGGGCATTTAATGCCCGTCCGGTCGCCCTAACAAAGGCAAAGAAACGCCGTTAGGTGAGCCACGGTTGCCACGATGGCGTCTCTGTCAGCTCTGCTTGCCACCTTGTTCCGCATGGCTGTGCGGCGCTCGCCACGTGCCCACAGGATGGCCTTGGGGTGACACGTCACTGGATGCGCTGGAGTTTGGTGGCAGCCTTGCTGCATGGCGAGTGCCTTGCGGCCCTTCTCTTGTTGTGCCGGCAAGCTTGCCGGCCGCCGGGCCTTGCCGGGACGCGCGGGGCGGCGGCAAGTCTTCTGGGAGCGCCTTGGCTAGCCTTCCCGGCAAGCTCCTCTTGCCGGGGCCTTTGTCTTCTCAGTTGATACTTTGTTCTTGAATGGCAGTAGTAGGTATTGACGGAGGGTCTTGGCGGGCGCCCGGCAAGCCTTGCCGCTGGTCTTCTGTTGCCTGCAGACAAGTTCGGGGTACTAAGGTACCCCTACTTTAGTACACCGACAACCACTTTATGCCCCTTTTTACGTACATGGTGTTGGACTGCTGGTGCACCCACTGTCCCATGCCCTTAGACCAAATATTTAGTTGTTCTTAATCTAATGTCCCTGGTAAAAATGAAGCCATGCCACTGTTATAAGCCATGACAAGTTTAGCCAAATGTTTTTGCCTCTGTAATTGTTTGAGACTCGATTGTTTCTCTCTGTAGATTTTGTGCAAACAGGATATCCAATTCACACAGTTTGTTGTTGTAGACCTTCGGTGCCATTGCACAAAACTCTTCTTAAAAGAAGTGAGTTTTGTGTGTTTAACTCGAATGTCGAGAATGGAACAGCTTGGTTCATTTCGGTGGAACTACACAAAGGAGATCTGTGTTCCAATCCTCATCATTCATATTGGCGCCATAACCTTCCTTTAGGTAAGAATGATATTTAATGCATGTGTTCATCTCTATTTTCCGACTGCCATGAGAAAATAATGCTATTTCTAACTAGTACACTTGTACTCCCTCACTGACAAAACCAATTCTAAATTAGAAGGCCAATAATGTACTTGGTTTCACCAACTGGTGAGGAGAAAGAGAAACAGAGCATGAAGAGGAAGAAGAAGAAGAATAAACAGTGCCAAGGCGATATTGCTGAAGCCAGAGGCCTCAGTCGAGGCCATTCAAGGGCTCCGGCAAGGACTACCTTACATGTGAGATGATCCTCCAGGGAGCTCTTCCACTTCTGATGTCTCACTTAATTAATTAGGAGTACTTAAGTACCACTAATTTATTGCTGCCTAATTTTCCTATCGGAGTTAAACAAATCTTTAGTAGGACCCTATGCTGAATCATGTACGTGTGTATGTTTGTCTATGGAGGTGAATCATGTGGTGGAGCAGGGACGGAATATTATTAGTGTGATGACATAATAGTGCTATTGTTTTCCATGTCAATTTATTACCATTGGTTCAATGAGGCAATATTTTGTGTATTGTCCATCATGAATTTGATGCTACTGTTTGAGTAATATGCTAATGTCTTCCTATCCTTTCTCACTAAGCTAATGAAGGTTTCACCTTGTTCCTACTTGTGCAAACAGGGATCATGTTGTGCCAATCATACATTTTAGTGGAACTACACAAGACAATACAATGAACTCGATCCCAGCCAAAGTGCTTTAACTCTGCTGGAAGTTCTTGATAATCTTCGATATAATCTCAAAGATCGTAAACAAGAGTGACTTCAACCATACATTTGAAGTGCACAAAAATATATACTATTGTGTGACTCCAGTGAGTGCTTTATCATCTCTTATGGGACTACATGAATAAGCTTTTTTTCTCAGGTTGGTTCGGGCCTAAGGCCTTCATCCATATTAGTTTGTTGTCATCTCTATTTGTATCGTGCTACTGTCATGAGAAACTCCTTTATCTTTGCACATTAAAAAGTTTTGCAACCTATGATAAATGGCAGTGCTTTGAGTGCTGAGCTAATTGGCACTGATTAAATAAACTAATACCTCTCTTTAAGCAAGACTACTATGTTGCTAACTTTAGCCATTAAGATAATGAGGGTGCTTCTATTTTTTAGTGTATGTTTCATCAACTAGTCCCACTATTACAGTAATCTCACTCTCTCAATATATGTGCCAACAGGGATGCTCGATTTTGGTGGAACTGCACAAAAACTTTGGGTGCTTCATTGCCTCGACAGCTTCCATCCTTTCCTGTCAGTCGCTAATCTCGGCTTGCTTTCTTCCTTCGCTGTCAGCCGCTTCGCTTATCTCGGCTTCCAGTCAAAGGAAATAGTAATTGATATGCTACCTCACACAGGTTGGTACTGGTCTTTATCCTGATTATTGTGCTTGTCATGTATTGGTAATTTGGTATTGTGCTACTATTTGCCGATTTTATAAAGGAGTAACTTGGAGCCTAAACTCGTAGGCAAATCATTGCATTGGGTGATTTCAGTAGAACTGAACAAAATGATCAGATGGACAAATACTTATGATGCTGCCATGTACTCCAAAGTTCACTCAGACAAGCATCGATGTTGAAAAGAAGTGCCTATATTCATTCAAGTATCAACTGGCGTCAACCAGTTGTCAAACTCCCAAGTATTAGGAGAGTGAACGCCAAAAATATTGCTTGGTGCATAGCCCAGAAGAACACAGTCCAGTCTTTGGTCCCAACTTGTGCCTTTTGGTTATCGACAGATATGGTAGCGAACTATATGGCTTGGAGTCTAAAGATTCCAAACAAGTTGGTTGACGCGTATATTCATCTGGCACTTAATCAGTCTGCACGTCAAGGATGCTCCATTTCAGTTGAACTGCACAAAAAATTTGGGTGGTTCATTTTCTCAACTGCCTCCTTTCTCGTCTGCAATGTAGAATTTGGCGAGCTACAGGACCAAGATGAGCCAGTAAACTAGTTGGATGAAAGTAGTGGCCAAGTTTCTCAAACCTTGCTTGGCACGAGACCACTATTTGAGGATAAACCTACAAGCAAAGTTCAGATTGTCTGTGCTGCCTCTTATGTACTCGAAAGTTTACTCGTACAAGAACTAATTTTAGCAAGAAGTGCCTCCGACTAAACACCATTTACCAGTCTGTACCCTAGGTAATTAAAGTTCATCCATGGACCATATTGGCGGTGATCTCAATCATTTGGATGCATAAACATAATGAACATGTGTATATCTGAATCTTTTTGTGAATTATGCATGAATATTGTCGTGTGATCTATCAATCATTTGGATGCATAGATATGCTGAGCTTGTGTATGTATGAATCTTTTGAGTTGTTGATAGTTAATGTTGGCTATGAATATGAACGTGTCCTGTGAACCTAAGTTTGATACGAATGTTTACCTTTTCTGTTGTATTTGTGTGTGAACTTGTTAGTATGCCTACTGTGGGCTATGTGATGTGTGGGTGTCAATGGCACACCTTCTTCCCGAGAAGAATTGCACCTGCTTTGTTAGGGTAGCAACGGCGCATCAGCTCTTTTTAATCTTTTTATTACTCTGTCTTCCCCTCTCCCCCGCTCAACCCCTGCCGTAATGTTTTCGGCCTCAAACAAACATAGTACTGCGTTGTTTTTGGGGCTTGATGAAAAATCAAGTGCTGGTTTCTGTAGGTTGGCCCGCATAGCAAATGGGCTGTTGGTCCACCACGACGGACTGGGAGGCTAAAAATACAAGTTGTATGGTGCAAAGGCAATAAAAAACGCCATCGAGAGCCATCCACTGAAGGAAGAAAATTGCTCCTGATGTGCTTCTTCAGTCATGCCGCCGACCCCCTCTTTAATCCAGTTCGCTCGGGGATCTGGTATCATTTTTTTTCAGAGGGCGAACAAGTATCAGCTAGGCCTAGGTTTTGTATTTTAACATGCATAGCCCGTGATATACGGAGACAGTGGTTTCAACTTAATTTTTGAGGTCCATACCGGCCTATGGGCTTTTTCTTAAAGATCGACAGCCGAATGTATTTTTTAGTAAAACGCAGGTCTCAGTTCTATTTATCTATATATAAGAATAATAATGTTGTGTCCAATTTATATTTTCCCTTCTAACCACATTATATATATTTATATTATTACTATTATCGTATATTTTATAGACTTATATATACATTATAAAAACATCCCACGTGTTATTAACTTATAAAAGTAAATGTTTAACGGAAGTTGGCAAGGAAAATCCTGGTTGTTTTTGACTCACGTGCAAGGAAAATCCTGGTGATTATGCATAAAAGCTGTAAGATTTTAAGGACCAATTTAATAATAACGCGCTCATTTTTATTTTTAGCAATAACTCGCTAATTTGTTAATTATATATATATAGTGTGCCTCTCCGGTTTATTCTTTGATATTAATTGCTCCTTCTAACATAACATTATATATATAACGAGCCCAGCTAATTCGTGTATTTCGAGGAAGTGCAAATGGGCTGGGATTGCTTAGAAAATATAAATGGGCCTGATTGATGCGAAACTATTTGTTCACCCAGCCCAGCAAATGGACTGTACATTCTAGCAAACATGGGTTAAATATATGCCACATTTTTGCAGGCTGACATGTGGGCCAATAGGGTCGAAGCCTACACAGGGCGTTGTCAACTTGGTCAACAAATGATTGTGACATCCACAACCATTGGATTTATATCCAACGGCCGGCATGCATCTCCAATCTGTCGTCTTCTTCCTCCAGCATTGCCGGGACTGCCTGGTCCGACCTCCGGCGGCTAGCGGCTCTGCTTAGCACGCATCGCTGCGAAGTGCTACCCCACCGCCGGCCAGGCTATCCCTCCACCCCTCGACACCTCCTGTTATTCTCCACAGACTACAGCCCCACGCCGCAACAGAACGAGTTATAGCCCTTCTCCTCCTCTCAATCTGCGACTCCACTGCCGCGTCTTCCCATCTCCGAGTCGTTCCCGTCCGAGGCCTCGCCATCGTCCACCGCCTCGTTGCGCTCGGTGCGGCGGGGTCAACAAACGAGAGTCATCGGAAGAGGACTGTACGTGGAGAGCCTGACGGCTGGGACCCACGAGGTCCATGGTCGCATGCAAGGAAAGTTCCTCCTTATTAAGCTTAAAAATGTTTCCTCCACCTGACAGCTGGGACCCACCGACTGTATCTTTGCACGGAAGGAAGTGCCTCCTTGTTTTGCGAAAAAAATTATTCATCCCGTTGACAGCTGGGACCCGTTAGATTTGGTGGCTGACTTGTGGGCCTACTAAGCGGACGTGTACGCACGACTTTCTCAACTTAATCAACAAATGATTCTAGTAGCTGGACCGTTGGATGTTAATCCAACAGTCGTGCTCCTACTTCAACCTGTGTTCTTGCTCCTGTCTCCGTGGGCGGCACCGCGGCTGTGCTGTCGCGACCCCAACCAGTCAAGTTTCCCACTCCTCTCCATCTGCGACTCCACTGCCCCGTCTTCCCCATCTCCGGGTTGTTCCAGTCTGGGGACTCGCCGTCGTCCACCGACCTTGGTGCGCTCGGCACAATGTGGTCAACGTGGTCAACAACCGAGAGTCATCGGAAGATGACTGTACATGAGAGGCTGAAAGTGGGGACGCACCACGCCCATGGGCGCATGCATGCAACGGAACGCGACATGGTCAACGTGGTCAAGGAATGACTTCCATCGGAAGTATACTGTATGTGGAGAGGCTGACAGCTGGGTCCACGGCCGCAGCAAGGAAGTGCCTCCTTATTACGCGGGAAATAATGATTCCTCCACCGACAAATAGGGACCCTTTGGACAGGCCACCGTATTTTGAAAAAATGTTTCCCCCGATCGCTGGGACCCACCGACGGGCCACCGATTCATGAAAAACGCCCGCTGTCAGCTCGGACCCACCGGAAGTGCCTCCTTATTAAGGAGAAAAAACGAATACTTCCCCTGCTAGCTGGGACCCACCTTGGTGGGAGGCTGACTTGTGGGCCCACTAAGTTGATGGGGATGGAGGGCTTTGTCAACTTAGTCAATATGAACGATTCTAGCTGCAGTGACCGTATGATGTCCATCCAACGGCCATCGTGCTTCTTTCAACCTCTGGTCTTCTTCCTCCAGCCGACCAAAGCAGCGCCGGTCGTGTCGCCGCTCCTCGCCTCCGTGGTCGGGCCGTGATGCATGGAGGCCTCACCGCCCTACTACTCCCCGCCACGACAGGCCATCCCTCCACTCACCCATACCCCCTGTTATTCTGCGGTGACGACAGCCTCACGCCGCAGCCGAACGAGTGAACTCCTCTACACGTGGGCATCCACTGCCGCGTCTTCCCCGGCTCCATGTCATCCCCTTCCTAGGCCTCGTCGTCGTCCACTGCCGTGGTGCCCTCGGCGCGGCATGGTCAATGTGGTCAACAACCGACTTCCATCGGAAGAGTACTGTACGTGGAGAGGCTGACAGCTGGGTCCACGGCAGCTGCAAGGAAGTGCCTCCTTATTACGCGGAAAATAATCATTCCTCCACTTGACAGTAGGGACCTACCGGACAGGCCACTAGTATTTCATGAAAAAAAATGTTTCCCCTTGACTGCTGGGACCCACCGGATGGGCCACCGTATTTCACGAAAAAAACGTTCCCCGGCTGTCAGCTCGGACCCACCGGAAGTGCCTTCTTATTATGCACAAAAAATGAATACCCCCTGCTAGCTGGGACCCATCCTAGTGGGACGCTGACTTGAGGGCCTACTAAGTTGACTGGGATGGAGGCCTTTGTCAACTTTAGTCAATATATGAACGATTCTAGCTCCAAAGGACCGACGATGTCCATCCAACGGCCGTAGTGCTTCTTCAACCTCTCGTCTTCTTGCTCCAAATACCAAAGCAGCGGTCGTGCCGCAAGATGCTCCTCGCCGCCCGCGGGTCGGTCAGGATGCCGCGGAGGCCTCACCGCCCCCTACTACTCCCACCACTGGCCAAGCCATCCCTCTACTCACCCACACCCCCTGTTATTCTACGATGACGGCAGCCGAACGAGTGAACCCTCATACTCCTCTACGCGTGGGCATCCACTATCGCGTCTTCCACGGCTCCGCGTCGTCCCCTTCCTAGCCCTCGCCGTCGTCCACCGCCCTGGTGCTCTCGGCGCGGCGTGGTCAACGTGGTCAAGGAACGACTTCCATCGGACGTGGATCGCATATGGAGAGGTCGACAGTTGGGTCCACGGCCCCAGCAAGGAAGTGCCTCCTTATTACGCGGAAAATAATGATTCCTCCACCTGACAGCAAGGACCCACCGGACGGGCCACCATATTTCACGAAAAAAAATGTTTCCCCCATGACTGTTGGGACCCACCAGCTACATCTTCGCACGCAAGGAAGTGCGTCCGGGCAAATAAACGATTCGCCCCCTGACTGCTGGGACCCACCAGCTACATCTTCGCACGCAAGGAAGTGCATCCGGGCAAAAAATAAAAAATCGATTTGCCCCCCTGACTGTTGGGACCCACCATCTACATCTTCGCATGCAAGGAAGTGCCTGACAGTCGGGACCCACCTGGTCGAAGCGTACGTAGCGTTGGCATTCTGGTCGCGAATGTGTACGTACACACTGGTCGATGTAGAGGCACGCACGTGTCATAGTAGAGGCGCGCATGTGTCGTTTTAGAGGCGCGCACGTAGCATGTACACGTACGTACAACGGCCAGTGTGCAAGAAAGAAAATACGGCCACGTATGTGTACATACGGGGGGTCTCGAACGCCTACACGTGCATACGTACGGCAGGGCTCGTGTACATGGCTGGGTCGGAATGGAGAAACAACGTCGTCGTCGTGTTCATGGGGAGCCAACCGGCTGGGTCGGAACGGAATGCGTCGTCGTGTTCATCGGGAGGGCTTGGACGGAACAGGCGATGGAAACGAGGCCTGGCGTACCGCAGAACGGAGGAAACGGCCTTGTGTTCAACCGGCCATGTTTGAAACGGGATCTTGTTCATCAGGAGGGGTCTGGCGTACCGCAAAACGGAGGAAACGGACCACCTACGGTCGAAACGGGGGTCCTGTTGATCGGGAGGGGTGTGGCATACCGCAAAACGGATGAAACGGACTTGTGTTGGAGCGCTACGGTCGAAATGGGGGTCCTGTTCATCGGGAGGGGTGTGGCGTACCGCAAAATAGGACTCCACGGGATACTGTTCATCTCCACCGTCGATCTCCTCCAGCCTCCACGGGCGCCAGTACATCCAGCCTCCACCGCGCGCTACTCCACCGACTCATCGCTCAACCACCCTCCACGGCACCCCTCCACCGCTCATCGCTCATCCAGCCCTCCACGGGTCGCCCTATTCATCCAGCCTCCACGGGTCCTGTTCATCCAAAGACCAACCGCTCGTCGATCGGGTCCTGTTCATCCAGAGGCAACGCCACCGCCCATCGCTCATCCACTTCCCCGCATAACGCCACTGCTCATCCGAGAGGCAAGATCGGTCACTTCACTTAGCGGCGAGAGAAGGAATCGCTCGATCGGGTTTAGTTAACAGCCATCAATCGATCGCCGGGTTCGAAGAACGCGTAACTCGCAGGTAATCGCCGGTTCGAGTTGAGCCCAATGCCTCGCTCGAGTTCGGTTAGAGCCAACACCTCGCACACACACACACACGTACGTGTACGAGAGAAACGCGCATCGCTCGGCCCCTGACCACCCACCATAACCCGGAACTCCTCGAAATTTTCCTCGCCCTCGTTCTACCACGGTTTTTTCCGTCATGGACGGCCCAAAGAATGTCATGCAGCTACGTCTCCAGCCCGCCCAGGACGAAAAGCCCATTTTCTGTCATGATTTTTGTCATAGAAGTAGGAGCCCACCACATGTATGATGATACCGGGTTTTGTCACAATTATCGTCATAGAAGTGTCATATGTATGACAGAAAAAAAATTCGTTCAGCCCAAAATGTCACGGATGTGTCATTTTTTTGTAGTGTCATTAGGAGAATGATGTGGTGGACAAGACCCATCCGTTATCATTCAGTTTATTGTTATTGCTTTCTTCATGTCAAATACATATTCCTTTGACTATGAGATTATGCAACTCTCGACTACCGGAGGAATGCCTTGTATGCTATCAAATGTCACAACATAATTGGGTGATCATAAAGATGCTCTATAGTTATCTCTGAAGGTGTTTGTTGAGTTGGCATAGATCAAGATTAGGATTTGTCACTCCGAGTATCGTAGAGGTATCTCTGGGCCCTCTCGGTAATACACATCATAAGAAGCCTTGCAAGCAAATGACTAATGAGTTAGTTACGAGATGTTGTATTACGAAACAAGTAAAGAGACTTGCTGGTAATGAGATTGAACTAGGCATAGAGATATCGACGACTGAATCTCAGGCAAGTATCATACTGATGGACAAAGGAATTACATATGTTGTCATAACGGTTCGAATGATAAAGATCTTCATAGAATATGTAGGAGCCAATATGGGCATCCAGGTTCTGCTATTGGTTATTGACCGAAGAGGTGCCTCGGTCATGTCGACATAGTTCTCGAACATGTAGGGTCCGCACGCTCAACGTTCGTTGACGATATAGTGTTATATGAGTTATATGATTTGGTGACCGAATGTTGTTCGGAGTCCTAGATGAGATCACGGACATGACAAGGAGTCTCTAAATAGTCGAGAGGTAAAGATTGATATATAGGACGATGATAATTGGACACCGAAAGTGTTTCGGGACGTACCGGGAAAAAATCGGGTCACCGGAAGGGGTTCCAGGCACCCTCGACATGTATATGGGCTTAATGGGCCAAGGGAGGGACAGACCAGCCCACAGGGGGCTGGTGCGCCCCTTTCCCTAGCCAAAAAGCCCTAGGGACGGAAAGGGGGGAGGGCTAGCCCCTCCAGCCTTTCCCTCTCATGGGAGAAAGGAAAGGGGGGCGCCACTGAGGGAGTCCTGGATTAAGGGGTCCTCGGACAGCCGGACTATATACTTTGGCCGGACTGTTGGACTATGAAGATACAAGATTGAATACTTCATCCCGTGTACGGATGGGACTCTCCATTGCGTGGAAGGCAAGCTTGGCAATTCGGATATGTAGATCTCCTTCTCTCAGAATCGACTCTGTGTAACCCTAGCCCCTCCAAAGGTCTATATAAACCGGAGGGTTTAGTCCGTAGGACAACAACAATCATAATCCTAGGCTAGCTTCTAGGGTTTAGCCTCTACGATCTCGTGGTAGATCAACTCTTGTAATACTCATATCATCAAGATCAATCAAGCAGGAAGTAGGGTATTACCTCCATCGAGAGAGCCCGAACATGGGTAAACATCGTGTCCCCCGCCTCCTGTTACCATTAGCCTTAGACGCACAGTTTGGGACCCCCTACCAGAGAGCCTCCGTTTTTGACACCGACATTGGTGCTTTCACTGAGAGTTCCATTGTGTCGTCGCGATAAGGCTTGATGGATCCTTCAATCATCTTCAACGAATCGGTCCAGGGAGAGGTTTTCCTTCCCGGACAGATCTTCGTATTCGGCGGCTTCGCACTGCGGGCCAACTCACTTGGCAACCTGGAGCAGATCGATAGCTACGCCCCTGGCCATCAGGTCAGGTTTGGAAGCTTGAACTATACTGCCAATATCCGCGGAGACTTGATCTTCGACAGATTCAAGCCCATGTCAGGTACGCCGAACAGTCGCGACGAGCATGACTTAGATCTACCATCAGAGAGTGTTCGGGAGATCGCACCTGCGGCGGCCCCGAGAATCAATCCGGAGCAGATCGCGCCCTCCAAGGACGGGTGGATGGACCCGCCACGGAGGCCGCACACTCATCATCATTGGAGCTGAACACTGATCCCACCTCCTGTGAGGGTGGTGTCATCGTACACTCGGACTCGTCTCCGGCTACAGGATCCGAACCGCGTACGTCCATGCCTATCGAATCTGATTGGGCACCGGTCATGGAGTTCATCCCCGTGAATATTTTTAAGCACTCGCCCTTGGGTGATGTGCTAAATTCATTACGGTCTCTCTCCTTGTCAGGAGATTCCTGGCCGAACTTTGTTTGGCTTGAGTGGGATGCGGACGACGAAGAAATTCGTTCCCCACCCACCACCCACTTAATAGCCACTGTCGATGACTTAACCGACGTGCTTGACTTCAACTCCGTAGACATCGACAGTATGGACAACAATGCAGGAGAAGAACAGGAACCACCGCCTATAGGGCGCTGGACAGCCACCTCATCATATGATATACATATATATATATATATATATATATATATATATATATACATAATGGACACCCCTAAAGAAAGCAATGGTGACGAGGCAACTGAAGATAACCCCTTGGAGAAGCAATCTAGGCACCAGCGTCATAGGCGCCGCTCCAAGCCCCGCCATAGCTAAAATAGTGATACCGGCACAAGAGATGATAACAATCCGGATGGTGCCGAAGACGAAAACAATCCTGCCCAGCCAGGCTTCGAGCAGGCCGAGCAAGAGAATGGGCAAGCTAGCCCTAAGGAACAGGCAACAGATGGAGAATCAGAGGATGATAATTACATGCCTCCCTCCAAAGACGGTGAGCCTTGGCGATTTAAGAATTCATCGTGCTCGAGGACCCCATCGAGGAGGAGTGTAAGCCGCCCGCTTATAGCCACCGCAAAGCTCAAGAAAAGCAGAATAGACTTCAAGCTGATCAAGATCTGCTAACTGATAGATGGACCGAGGTCCTGGTTGCCGAGGAATACGGACTCGAGCGCCCCACAAAAAGTTACCCAAAGCGCAGGTTGCTACCTCAACTCGAGGGGGGGCGTTAAAGCCCACACTACTAGCGCATCATGCGGCTGACCGGCCACCCCGTGGCCGAGGCAAAGTGGCGCACCAGCCAGAAGTCCAAACCGCACCCCATCGCCAATCAAACAATAGTACTAAGGCCCGGGGCTACACGAAGGACCTGCAAGACGTATTAGAAAACAAAGCAGGACAGTCAAGATCGATCTACGGATCACGAGGGCACGCCACAACGCGTGACGATGACCGTCACGCCGGATACAATGACTCATTTGAACTACATCGGGATGTAGCCCGGCATAGAGGCGCCGCACACCCCCTATGCTTCACTGATGAAGTAATGGATCATGAATTCCCAGAAGGGTTTAAACCCGTGAACATTGAATCATATGGTGGCACAACAGACCCCGCGGTATGGATTGAAGATTTTCTCCTACACATTCACATGGCCCGCGGCGATGACTTACACGCCATAAGGTACCTACCACTTAAGCTCAAAGGACCGGCTCGGCATTGGCGGAATAGCCTGCCAACAAGCTCTATTGGCAGTTGGGAGGACCTGGAAGACGCATTCCTTGATAACTTCCAGGGCACTTACGTGCGACCACCGGATGTTGATGACTTAAGTCACATAACCCAACAGCCCGGAGAGTCAGCTAGGAAATTCTGGACTCGGTTCCTAACTAAAAAGAACCAAATTTTCGACTGTCCGGATGCCCAAGCCTTAGCAGCCTTCAAGCATAACATCCGTGACGAATGGCTTGCCCGACACCTCGGCCAAGAGAAGCCAAAATCCACCCGCTTTTGCACAGGCAAGGATAGCTAGCTGGCTCGTAGCAACATCACACCCAAAAGCTCCGGCGATTTAGACGCCAGAGATAGCAACGGCAAGCCACGACGCAATAGATACAAGCGTCGCAACAATGGCAACAATGCCGTAGACACGGCAGTCAATGCAGGATTAAGAGGCTCTAAATCCGGACAGCGGAAAAAGCCATTCAAAAGAAACAGTCCGGGCTCATCCAGTTTGGACCGCATACATGATCGCTCATGTCAAATTCACGGCACCCCCGATAAACCAGCCAACCACACCAACAGAGAATGCTGGGTGTTTAAACAGGCCGGCAAGTTGAATGCCGAAAACAAGGAAGAGGGGCTGCATAGCGATGACGACGAGGATCCCCGGCCGCCGAACACAGGAGGACAGAAGAAATTCCCTCCCCAGGTGAAAACAGTGAATATGATATACGCAACCCATATTCCCAAGCGGGAACGAAAGCGTGCACTAAGGGACGTATATGCGATGGAGCCAGTCGCACCAAAGTTCAACCCATGGTCCTCTTGTCCGATCACATTCGACCACAGGGACCATCCTACCAGTATCCGTCATGGCGGTTCGGCCGCATTGGTCCTTGACCCCATCATCGACGGATTCCATCTCACACAAGTCCTCATGGACGGTGGCAGCAGCCTGAACCTGCTCTATCAGGATACAGTGCGCAAAATGGGCATCAACCCCTCAAGGATCAAGCCCACAAAAACCACCTTCAAGGGTGTCATACCAGGTGTGGAGGCCTGTTCACGGGCTCAATCACACTAGAAGTGCTCTTCGGATCTCCGGACAATTTCCGAAGTGAGGAGTTAGTCTTCGATATCGTCCCCTTCTGTAGTGGTTATCATGCCCTACTAGGATGAACCGCATTTGCTTGATTCAATGTGGTACTGCACTATGCATACCTCAAGCTCAAGATGCCAGGACCTCGTGGGGTTATAACAGTCAATGGAAACACAGAACGCTTGCTCCGTACGGAGGAGCACACTGCGGCCCTCGCAGCAGACGTACAAAGCAGCCTTCTTAGGTAGACCGCCAATCCGGCGATAAAGCCCCCGGACACTGTCAAGTGAGTCCAGAGTACCCCGTAACAGGATCGTCCAGCACGTCCAGAGCTTGACTAGCAATTCAGCCTCTGTCCTAGTCCCAACCAAGCAACAAAATTTGTGCGCGCGTACATAATTACGCACTCAAAATACCATGGGCATGGGCGGAGGCACGGCTACGACGCGGTCCACAACGTGGCTCAACCGCCCCAGGACCCATATTCCTTCATCATTTTCTTTCTTCCAGGACCCTACTTTCTGGAAGCAATTTCAGGTATCCGGATTATCGGACTCATCACAGGAAGGAAAACCCAAGAAGACAAGAAGTTGGGGCGTATAAGGGAATACTCAGGTGGTCTCTGATAACGATTGTTATACCTGTTTTACATACCCACGTGCAGCTTACCCTTGGCTAGGACATGTCAAATAGTCCCATTTTGCTTATCGCACTACTTGTATACATACGCTTTGACGAATTATTTAAATAACAATGGGAAAATATACAACGTCAGCTTATTATTACACTTTCTTTATGTTTTTCCTTGGCGGCTTATTTACTACAAACTGCACTCGTACACTTTGGTACGTTTAGTTCGCCAGGGGCCTCAGTGTACCCCATAACATGGCAAGAAAAGTCCGAACACTTTCGACAGTGCGACACCCCAAACTTATAGCATTATATGCATCAGCTCCGAATCATGTCTTGCGTCAATAGTTGGGTTTGCCCGCCTCCTATGTTTTGGTACCTTACGTTCCGCTATATCAGCTAAGCTAGCGCAGGGAGAACTACTGCGATTGTGTCCCGGTTCTTCCGGACGAGCACCTCAAGAGAGAAAGTCGGCCCGATCGTCATGATAAGGCGAGAGCTGGTCGCTGTTCGAGAGGTCTCAAATCCTTAAAGATTTTTTCCGCTTCAGGCGAGGAATCGGCCTCGTCTGATTTAGGCGTGTATAGCATCCCAAGTCCGGCCTTCCGGATACTAGGGGCTTCGCCAGAATTTAAAATTGTAGACTTCTATGGCCAAGTGAGAGCGATAAAGCTGTATAGTCTGATTGCCTTGTTCACTGCGCTAAACACCTCCTTAAAAGGACCAAAAATTTGGATAAAGAGTGTTTATATTTACCCCCACACCCCAGTACTAGTTACATGGGGGCAGAAGCCGACGACTAGCCAACTCTCAAGATTTTATAAACGGCCGCAGAAGGTAATATTTTAATTTAACAAGCGCCATATAGTGCACATGAACTTGTTTTCATATTACAGGATGACATGAGTACATTCATTCAAATATTACATCCTTAGCACATTCATCCGCCACAAGGCGGGCACCCTTAATGACATTGTCATAGTACTGTTCGGGGTGGTGATGCTCCTTGCCCTTCGGCGGCCCCTCTGTCACCAGCTTCTCGGCATCCATCTTCGCCCAGTGCACTTTTGCATGGGGGGGGGAGGTTCTAGAAGGTTCCGAAGTGGGGCCCACCTACATGGGGGGACCCACATGAACGTGGGTAGTGGGGGAAAGGCCCCACACCCCTCGTTAAGGTGCACCAAGATCCCCCGTTAGAAGGAATAAGATCATATCCCGAAGGGATAAGATCAAGATCCCTAAAAAGGGGGGATAACAATCGATGGGGAAGGAAATGATGAGATTTCTTTCCTCCCACCTTTGCCAACGCCCCGATGTACTTTGAGGGCAAGAAACCAGCCCCCTCCACCCCTATATATAGTGGGGAGGCGCATGGGAGCTTCATCCCTTGCCCCTGGCGCAGCCCTCCCCCTCTGCAACTCCACCTCCTCCTCAGTAGTGCTTGGCGAAGCCCTGTCGGAGAACTGCAAGCTCCACCACCACGTCGTCGTGTTGCTAGAGCTCTCCCTCAACTTCTCCTCTCCCCTTGCTGGATCAAGAAGGAGGAGACGTCCCCAGGCTGTACGTGTTTTTAACGCGGAGGCGCCATCCGTTCGGCGTTAGATCGGATCTTCCGCGATTTGAATCGCCGCGAGTACGACTCCCTCATCCGCGTTCTTGTAACGCTTCCGCATCGCGATCTTCTAGGGCATGAAGATGCTCGTCCTCTCCCTCTCTTGTTGCTAGAATCTCCATAGATTGATCTTGGTGATGCGTAGAAAATTTTGAATTATTGCTACGTTCCACAACATTGGCATCATGAGCTAAGTCTATTGCGTAGATTCTATGCACGAGTAGAACACAAGTTGTTGTGGATGTCGATTTTGTCAATTTACTTATCATTAGTAGTCTTATCTTGATTCGGCGGCATCGTGGGATGAAATGGCCCGGACCGACCTTACATGTACGCTTACGCGAGACAGGTTCCACCGACTGACATGCACTAGTTTCATAAGGTGGCTAGCAGGTGTCTGTCTCTCCCACTTTAGTTGGATCAGATTCGATGAAAAGGGTCCTTATGAAGGGTAAATAGCAATTGGCATATCACGTTGTGGTTTTGGCATAGGTAAGAAATGTTCTTGCTAGAAACCTATGGCAGCCACGTAAAAACTTGCAACAACAATTAGAGGACGTCTAACTTAGTCTTGCAGCATATGTCGTGTGATGTGATATGGCCAAAAGGATGTGATGAATGATATATATGTGATGTATGAGATTGATCATGTTCTTGTAATAGGAATCACGGCTTGCATGTCGATGAGAATGACAACCGGCAGGAGCCATAGGAGTTGTCGTAATTTATTGTATGACCTGCGTGTATACCTGGCCAAACCTCAGGCCGGGCCGGGCCTAGCCAAGCCCGACACAAAAAACCCAGGCCCGGGCCCGGCCCGGACCGGCCATCAGGCATGTGTTTATGGGCCCGAGCCAGGCCCGAACACGTAAAAGCCCATCGGGCTCTAGGCCGGCCCGGCCCGACCTTCAGAAAAATGCAAAAACGACGGGCCCGGGCCCGGCCCGGCCTGGCCTTCGGTCTCAAAAACTAGGCCCGAGCCCGGCCCGGGGGCAGCGTCGGGCCGGGCCGGGCCGGCCGGGATGAGCTTCCCATGGCCCGGACTACCTGCGTGTCATTGAATAACGCCATGTAATTACTTTACTTTATTGCTAAACCATTAGCCATAGTAGTAGAAGTAATAGTTGGCGAGACAACTTCATGAAGACACTATGATGGAAATCATGATGATGGAGATCATGGTGTCATGCCGGTGATGATGATGATCATGGTGCCCCGAAGATGGAGATCAAAAGGAGCAAACTGATATTGGCCATATCATGTCACTATTTGATTGCATGTGATGTTTATCATGTTTTTACATCTTATTTGCTTAGAACGACGGTAGCATAAATAAGATGATCCCTCGCTAAAATTTCAAGAAAGTGTCCCCCCTAATTGTGCACCGTTGCGAAGATTCGTTGTTTTGAAGCACCACGGGATGATCCGGTGTGATAGATTCTAATGTTCGAATATAACGGGTGTAAGCCAGATTTACACAAGCAAAACACTTAGGTTGACTTGACGAGCCTAGCATGTACAGACATGGCCTCGGAACACAAGAGACCGAAAGGTCGAACCTGAGTCGTATAGCAGATACGATCAACATGAAGATGTTCACCGATGATGACTAGTCCGTCTCACGTGATGATCGGACACGGCCTGGTTGACTCGGATCATGTATCACTTAGATGACTAGAGGGATGTCCATCTGGGTGGGAGTTCATTAAATTAGATGTACTTCGTTATCATGAACATAGTCAAACGGTCTTTGCAAATTATGTCGTAACTTGCGCTTTAATTCAACTATTTTAGATATGTTCCTAGAGAAAATTTAGTTGAAAGTTGATAGTAGCAATTATGCGGACTAGGTCCGTAAACTGAGGATTGTCCTCATTGCTACGCAGAAGGCTTATGTCCTTAATGCACCGCTCGGTGTGCTAAACCTCGAACGATGTATGTGGATGTTGCGAACATCTGACATACACGTTTTGATGACTACATGATAGTTCAGTAATGTTAAACGGTTTAGAATTGAAGCGCCGAAGACGATTTTGAAACGTCATGGAACATATGAGATGTTCAAAGGGTTGAAATTGGGATTTCAGGCTCGTGCCCATGTCAAGAGGTATGAGACCTCTGACGAGTTTCTTAAGCCTGTAAACTACGGGAGAAAAGCTCAATTGTTGAGCATGTGCTCAGATTGTCTAAGTACTACAATCACTTGAATCGAGTGGGAGTTAATCTTCCTTAAGAGATAGTGATAGTTCTCCAAAGTCATTGCCACCAAGTTACTAGAGCTTCGTGATGAACTATAACATATCAGGGATAGATATGATGATCCGCTATTCGCGATGTTTGACACCGCGAAAGTATAAATCAAGTAGGTGCATCAATTGTTGATGGTTAGTGAAACCACTAGTTTCAAGAAGGGCAAGGGCAAGACGGGATACTTCATGAAACGGCAAATCAGTTGCTTCTCTAGTGAAGAAGTCCAAAGTTTGAACCCAACCCAAGACTAAGTGCTTATGTAATGAGGGGAACAGTCACTGAAGCAGAACTTCCCTAGATACTTGGTAGATGAGAAGGTTGGCAAGGTCGACAGAAGTATATTAGATATACATTATATTAATGTGTACTTTACTAGTACTCCTAGTAGCAATTGTGGTAATAGATACCGGTTCGGTTGCTAAGTGTTAGTAACTCAAAATAAAAGGCTACGGAATAAATGGAGACTAGCTGAAGGCGAGGTGACGATATGTGTTGGAAGTATTTCCAAGGTTGATATTATCAAACATCGCACGCTCCCTCTACCATCGGGATTGGTGTTAAACCTAAATAATTGTTATTTGGTGTTTGCATTGAGCATAGACATGATTGGATTATGTTTATCACAATGTGGTTGTGCATTTAAGGAGAATAATGGTTACTCTGTTTATTTGAATAATACCTTCAATGGACTTGCACCTAAAATGAAGTTTATTGAATCTCAATCGTAATGATACACATGTTCATGCCAAAAGTTATAAGATAGTAATGATAGTACCACCCACTTGTGGCACTGCCATTTGAGTCATATTGGTATAAAACGCATGAAGAAGCTCCATGTTGATGGATCTTTTGGACTCACTCATTTTGTGAAAAGTTTGAGACATGCGAACCATGTCTATTAGTATGTACGCATGAAGAAACTCCATGCAGATGGATCATTTGGACTCACTTGATTTTGAATCACTTGAGACATGCAAATCATACCACATGGGCAAGATGACTGAAAAGCCTCATTTTCAGTAAGATGGAACAAGAAAGCAACTTATTGGAAGTAATACATTTTGATGTATGCACTCCAATGAGTGCTGAGGCACGCACTGGATATCGTTATGTTCTTAATTCACAGATGATTTGAGTAGATGTTGAGTATATTTACTTGATGAAACACAAGTTTGAATTATTGAAAGGTTCAAGTAATTTCAGAGTGAAGTTGAAGATCGTCATGACAAGAGGATAAAATGTCTATGATATGATCATAGAGATGAGTATCTGAGTTATGAATTTTGTATACAATTAAGACATTGTGGAAATTGTTTCACAACTAATACCGCCTGGAACACCATAGTGTTATGGTGTGTCCGAACATCATAGCTGCACCCTATTGGATATGGTGCATACCATGATGTCTCTTATCAAGTTACCACTATCGTTTATGGGTTAGGCATTAGAGACAACCGCATTCACTTCAAATAGGGCACCACGTAATTTCGTTGAGATGACAGCGTATGAACTATGGTTTAGAGAAACCTAAGTTGTCATTTCTTAAATGTTTGGGATTGTGAAGCTTATGTGGAAAAGTTTTAGCCTGATAAGCTCAAATCCAAAGTGGATAAATACATCTTCATAGGACACCCAAAACAGTTGGGTATACCTCCTATTTTAGATCCGGAAGCAAAAGTGATTGTTTCTAGAAACGGGTCCTTTCTCGAGGAAAAGTTTCTCTTGAAAGAATTGAGTGGGAGGATGGTGGAGACTTGATGAGGTTATTGAACCATCACTTCAACCAATCTATAGCAGGGCATAGGAAGTTGTTCCTGTGGCGCCTACACCAGTTGAAGTGGAAGCTGATGATAGTGATCATGAAACTTTGGATCAAGTCACTACCAAACCTTGTAGGTCAACAAGGACACGTACTGCTTCGGAGTGGTATGGTAATCCTGTCTTGGAGGTAATGTTGCTAGACAACAATGAACCTACGAGTTGTGGAGAAGCGATGGTGGGCCTGGATTCTGACAAATGGCTCGAGGCCATAAAATCCGAGAGAGGATCCATGTATAAAACAAAGTGTAGACTTTGGAAGAACTACTTGATGGTCATAAGGCTGTTGGGTACGGATGGATTATAAAAGCGAAGATGGACAATGATGGTAAGTGTCACCATTAAGAAAGCTCGACTTGTCACTAAGATGTTTTCCGACAAGTTCAAGGAGCTGACTACAATGATACTCTCTCACTCATAGCGATGCTAAGAGTCTATTGAAATTATATTAGCAGTTCCTACATTGTTTATGACATCTTGCAGATAGGATGTCAAAACATTGTTTCCTCAATGATTTTCTTGAGGAAAGGTTGTATGTGATACAACCAGAAGGTTTTGTCAATCCTAAAAGATGCTAAAAAGTATGCAAAGCTCCAGCAATCCTTCTAAGGACTGGAGTAAGCATCTCGGAGTTGGAATATACGCTTTGATGAAATGATTAAAGATTTTGGGTTTATACAAAGTTTATGAGAAACTTGTATTTCCAAAGAAGTGAGTGGGAGCACTATAGCATTTCTGATGAGTATATGTTGTTGACATATTGTTGATCGGTAATGATGTAGAATTTCTGGAAAGCATATAGGGTTATTTGAAAAGTGTTTTTCAATGGAAAACATGGATTAAGCTACTTGAACATTGAGCATCAAGATCTATAAGGATAGATCAAAATCGCTTGATAGTACTTTCAAATGAGTACGCACCGTGACAAGATTTTGAAGGAGTTCAAAATAGATCAGCAAAGAAAGTTGTGTTATAAGGTGTGAGTATTGAGTAAGACTCAAGACCTGACCACGGCACAAGAGAGAGAAAGGACGAAGGTCATCCCCTATGCTTTAAACATAGGCTCCACAGTATGCAATGCTATATACCGCAATTAAAGTGTGCCTTGCCATGAGTCAGTCAAGGGGTACAAGTGTGATCCAGGAATGGATCACAGGATAGCGTTCAAGGTTATCCTTAGTAACTAGTGGACTAAGGAATTTTCTCGATTATGGAGGTGGTAAAAGAGTTCGTCGTAAAGGGTTACGCTGATGCAAACTTTGAAACTAATCTGGATGACTCTGAGTAGTAGACCGGATTCGTATAGTAGAGCAGTTATTCGGAATAGTTCCAAATAGCGCGTGGTAGCTGCATCTAGGAGATGACATAGAGATTTGTAAAGCACACACGGATCTGAAAGATTCAGGCCCATTGACTAATAACCTCTCTCACAAGCGAGATATGATCAAACCCAATGGGTGTTGGATTCATTACAATCACATAGTGATGTGAACTAGATTATTGACTCTAGTGCAAGTGGGAGACTGTTGGAAATATTCCCTAGAGGCAATAATAAAATGGTTATTATTATATTTCCTTGTTCATGATAATTGTCTATTGTTCATGCTATAATTGTATTAACTGGAAACCATAATACATGTGTGAATACATAGACCACAACATGTCCCTAGTGAGCCTCTAGTTGACTAGCTCGTTGGTCAATAGATGGTTATGGTTTCCTTACCATGGACATTGGATGTCATTGATAACGGGATCACATCATTAGGAGAATGATGTGATGGACAAGACCCAATACTAAGCATAGCACAAAATCGTGTAGTTCGTTTGCTAAAAGCTTTTCTAATGTCAAGTATCATTTCCTTAGACCATGAGATTGTGCAACTCCCGGAAACCGTAGGAATGCTTTGGGTGTGCCAAACGTCACAACGTAACTGGGTGGCTATAAAGGTGCACTACGGGTATCTCCGAAAGTGTCTGTTGGGTTGGCACGAATCGAGACTGGGAATTGTCACTCCGTGTGACGGAGAGGTATCTCTGGGCCCACTCGGTAATGCATCATCATAATGATCTCAATGTGACTAAGTAGTTAGTCACGGGATCATACATTACGGAACGAGTAAAGTGACTTGCCGGTAATGAGATTGAACGAGGTATTGGGATACAAACGATCGAATCTCGGGCAAGTAATGTACCGATTGACAAAGGGAATAGTATACGGGATTGCTTGAATCCTTGACATCGTGGTTCATCCGATGAGATCATCGTGGAACACGTGGGAGCCAACATGGGTATCCAGATCCCGCTGTTGGTTATTGGCCAGAGAGCTGTCTCGGTCATGTCTGCATGATTGCCGAACCCGTAGGGTCTACACACTGTGACGCTAGAGTTGTTATGGGAATTAGTGTGCAGTTACCGAATTTTGTTTGGAGTCCTGGATGAGATCCCGGACGTCATGAGGAGTTCCGGAATGGTCCGGAGGTAAAGATTTATATATAGGAAGCCCTATTTTGGCCACCGGAAATGTTCGGGATTTTTTGGTATTTTACCGAAAAGGTTCTAGAAGGTTCCGGAGTGGGGCCCACCTGCATGGGGGACCCACATGAACGTGGGTAGTGGGGGCAAGGCCCCACACCCCTGGTCAAGGCGCACCAAGATCCCCCCTTAGAAGGAATAAGATCATATCCCGAAGGGATAAGATCAAGATCCCTAAAAAGGGGGGATAACAATCGATGCGGAAGGAAATGATGAGATTTCTTTCCTCCCACCTTTGCCAACACCCCAATGGACTTGGAGGGCAAGAAACCAGCCCCTCCACCCCTATATATAGTGGGGAGGCGCATGGGAGCTTCACCCCTTGCCCCTGGCGCAGCCCTCCCCCTCTCCAACTCCAACTCCTCCTCGGTAGTGCTTGGCGAAGCCTTGCCGGAGAACTACAAGCTCCACCACCACGCTGTCGTGCTGCCAGAGCTCTCCCTCAACTTCTCCTCTCCCCTTACTGGATCAAGAAGGAGGAGACGTCCCCGGGCTGTATGTGTGTTGAACGCGGAGGCGCCGTCCGTTCAGCGTTAGACCGTATCTTCCGCGATTTGAATCGCCGCGAGTACGACTCCCTCATCCGCGTTCTTGTAACGCTTCCGCATCGCAATATTCTAGGTTATGAAGATGCTCATCCTCTCCCTCTCTTGTTGCTAGAATCTCCATAGATTGATCTTGGTGATGCATAGAAAATTTTGAATTATTGCTACGTTCCCCAACACATCTTGTGAAATATAGAGAGCTTACCGGATTGGCGGGGCGCTTTGCGCTGAGTCCGCGGTCCACGGAGGTGGGAGGAGGTACTTCGGCGGACTTGAACAACACCTTCCAGACATCTTTGTGCGTTGTGTCGAAGAGCTCTCGCATCATCTAGTGTTTGGACGAATCAAACTCCCACATGTTGAATGCCCGTATTTGACACGGGAGGATCCGGCGGAAGAGCACGACCTGGACCACGTTGACAAGCTTGATCTTCTTGCCTATCATATTTTTGACGCACTTCTGGAGTCCGGTCAGCTCGGCATGCGCACCCCAGGCTATGCCCTTCCTTTTCCAAGAGGTAAGCCGCATGGGGATGCTGGATCTAAATTCGGGGACCGCCGCCCAGTTGGAGTCGCGCGGCTCAGTGATGTAGAACCACCCCGACTGCCACCCCTTCACGGTCTCCACATAGGAGCCTTCGAGCCAGGTGACGTTGGGCATCTTTCCCACCATGGTGCCTCCGCACTCGCTTGCTGGCCGACCACTATCTTCGGCTTCACGTTGAAGATCTTCAGCCACAGGCCGAAGTGGGGCTTGATGCGGAGGAAAGCCTCGCACACGACGATAAACGCCGAGATGTTGAGGATGAAATTAGGGGCCAGATCATGAAAATATAGCCCATAGTAAAACATGAGCCCACGGACAAATGGGTGGAGGGGGAATCCCAGTCCGTGGATGAAGTGGGCGGAGGAACACAACCCTCTTGTGGGGTTCCGGAGTCGGAACGATCTGCCCTGCATCCGGAGCCGATCGCAAGAATGTCTCCGCGTCACAGATCCGCCTCCGGAGCCAGAATGTCCTCCTCCATGAGGGAGGAGGCCATCCACTTGCCTCCCGCTCCGGACATGTTTGGAATGGCTGTACGGAGAAGGTGACAACTGGGGCACTGGAGCTCGAGTGTGCGAGAATGGATGAGCGAAGGAAGAAGATGGCGTGGGTGAAAAGGGGGAATCCCCATCTCTTTATAAAGGCGGTAGAAACTGTGCGCCTCCCCACTTACCCGTTAAAATCGCTTATCCCCCAAGCACCACGATTGATGGTACAGTTGGGTTACCCATGCCCGTATTGATGAGAATCCCGCGATAAGGGGACACGATCTCTACTTCTACAAGACGTGTCAAGGAAACCGCCTCGCATTATGTGCAGTAGCTGGTTGTGAAAAACGGTTCGAATAAAGACCGGGCCGTGGCGTGACGTCACGCCATTAAAAGTTGTCAGCAGATTAGATTTGTGGAATATTGTGCTCTCTACGGTGGTATGTGGAATTTGTTTTGTAGAGCCGGGCACGATTCTTGTGTTCAAAATCTTCTATGGAGTATTCGGAGAAGGAACCCGCCTTGCAATGCCGAAGACAATCTGCGCGCCGAACTCATCATCATTGAAGCCTGGTTCAGGGGCTACTGAGGGAGTCCTGGATTAAGGGGTCCTCTGAACGCTGGACTATATACTTTGGCCGGATTTTTGGACTATGAAGACACAAGATTGAAGACTTTGTCCCGTGTCCGGATGGGACTCTCCTTTGCGTGGAAGGCAAGCTTGGCAATTTGGATCTGTAGATCTCCTTCTCTGTAACCGACTCTGTGTTATCCTAGCCCCCTCCGGTGTCTATATAAACCGGAGGGTTTAGTCTGTAGGACAACAACAATCATAATCATAGGCTAGCTTGTAGGGTTTAGCCTCTACGATCTCATGGTAGATCAACTCTTGTAATACTCATATCATCAAGATCAATCAAGTAGGAAGTAGGGTATTACCTCCATCGAGAGGGCCTGAACCTAGGTAAACATCGTGTCCCCCTACTCCTGTTACCATTAGCCTTAGACGCACAGTTGGGGACCCCGTACCCGAGATCCACCGGTTTTGACACCGACAGCCACCCCCCCTGACTTTCCCCTGCTCCTATACACGGCAGGCGCCACCATGTCTGAATATCATTGTCCTATATATCAATCTTTACCTCTCGACCATTTCGAGACCCCTCGTCATGTCCGTGAACTCATGCAAGACTGCGAACAACATTCGGTCACCAAAACATATAACTCATATAACACTATATCGTCAACGAACGTTAAGCGTGCGGATCCTATGGGTTCGAGAACAATGTAGACTTGAGCGAGACTCCTCTCCAGTCAATAACCAATAGTGGAACCTGGATGCCCATATTGGCTCCTACATATTCTACGAAGATCTTTATCAGTCGAACCTCTATGACAACATACATAATTCCCTTTGTCCATCGATATGTTACTTGCCCGAGATTCAATCGTCGATATCTATATACCTAGTTCAATCTCGTTACCGACAAGTCTCTTTACTCGTTCCATAATACATCACCTCGTTACTAACTCCTTAGTCATTTGCTTGCAAGCTTATGATGTGTATTACCGAGAGGGCCCAGAGATACCTCTCTGATACTCGGAGTGACAAATCCTAATCTCGATCTATGCCAACTCAACAAACACCTTCGGAGATACCTGAGAGCATCTTTATGATCACCCAGTTATGTTGACGTTTGATAGCACACAAGGTATTCCTCTGGTATCCGGCAGTTGCATAATCTCATAGTCGAAGGAATATGTATTTGACATGAAGAAAGCAATAGCAAGAAAACTGAACGATCATTATGCTAAGCTAACGGGTGGGTCTTGTCCATCACATCTTTCTCCTAATGATGTGATCCCATTATCAAATGACAACACATGTCCATGGTTAGAAAACCTTAACCATCTTTGATCAGTGAGCTAGTCTAGTAGAGGCTTACTAGGGACACGGTATTTGTTTATGTATTCACACATGTATTTAAGTTTCTGATCAATACAGTTCTAGCATGAATAATAAACCTTTATCATGAATAAGGAAATATAAAATAACAACTTTATTGTTGCCTCTAGGGCATATTTCCTTCAAATACTTCTCAATGGAAGTATCAATGAAGTCTTGAAAACTAGTAATACTTCTTGATCTCAAATTGGTATGCCAAGTTTTTGGCATCATCTTTTTGTCAGAAAAGAAACAATTCAAGCATGATGATGATCTGAAAACCGTTGAGCCCTTGATAGGGTTGCTCATGGACGGAGTGCGCATAGAGAATCAAGATAAGGTAAACACAGGATGAGGATTTACCTATGTTTAGGTCCTCAAGGTGGAGGTAATACCTAGACCCGGGCATGGATAGCCCGGCCCGAAGACCCCAGCCGATCCCGGTCCAAAAAACTTGGTGATCGTGTCCTGGACTAGGGGGTACTTACCACGTAGGACCGCCACTTGTGGGCTAGGCTGAGGACCCGCCAATAGCTGACGAATGGGCCATGCACGCCCTGACCCTTGGCATAATCAAGATGAAGATCTCCAAAGACTTGGCGTACACTTCAAGGTGTGTTTAAACTATCGACATGTTTATCCCTAGATTGTAACCGACCATGTGTAAACCCTAGATACCCCCGATGCCTATATACTTCGCGGGGTTTAGTCCGTAGAGGCATGATTACAAGGTCTATAGCTTAGAACTCCTCCATATGATCTCGAGGTAGATCACACTATACTTTGTACCCCATCACAATCAACATATCACAAGCATGACGTAGGGTTTTACCTCCTCAAGAGGGCCTGAACCTGGGTAAAACATCGAGTCCTTACTTTCCCTGTTACCATCATGCTTAGATCACCAGCTTGGGACCCTTGATACGTCTCCAATGTATCTATAATTTTTTATTGTTCCATGCTATTATATTATCAATCTTGGATGTTTTATATACATTTATAAGCAACTTTACATCATTTTTGGGACTAACTTATTAACTTAGTGCCCAGTGCGAGTTGACGTTTTTTGCTTGTTTTTGACTTTGAAGAATATCAGTACCAAACGAAGTCCAAATGCCACGAAACTTTTTGGAGATTTTTTTCTAGCAATCAGAGACCCTGGAAGCTTCGGGAAGGAACGAGAAGACGAAGGAGTGGCCCACTAAGCACCAGAGCGCGGCTTGGTACATAGTAGGGCCCACAAGCCACCGTCTGACCTAACTCCGCCTCTATAAATACTCTAAAAACAGGAAACCTACCAAGGAGTCCACGACATACTTTTTTCGCCGCCGCTGTCGGATTTCGGGTTCCGGCAGATCCTTGAGGTTCGAACACTGGGGACACAAGATTCGCACCTCCCCGACCCTCTACTGCCTCGCACCTCCCCGAATCGCTGAGACCTAAACTACTCAACAGAACAGCACAAGAGACACAAGATTTATACTGGTTCAGGCCACCATTGTGGTGTAATACCCTACTCCAGTGTGTGGTGTGGTGGATTGCCTCTTGGGCGGATGAGGAATAATACAAGGAAGAACAGACTCGCGAGGGTCTGTTCTTGGCTGGTGAGATGAACCGCTGAGAGGGGTCCAGTCGCTCTAACTACTGGTTTCTTGATGGGGATCCAGATGCCTCTGCCCTGGGGGTGGCTAGTCCTATTTATAGGCGAAGGCCCCGGCCTCTTCCCAAATATTGAGCGGAAGGGCGCCAACAATTGGCCATTTTGAAGGGGAACAGCGGGTACACTTATCCCGACTAAAGTTGGTCCTCGCCGCCAAAGGCTCGTGATGACGCCGCTTGGGCTCCGCGATGACTCCTTCCGCCGCTGGGCTGGTCTTGGTCTTGTTGCACCAAATGGATGCCTTTGCTTGATACTTCGCCGCGCTTGCTCCCTTAGCACCAAAGAGGAAAGGAGGACATGCGTGGGCTGGCGCCACCGGGCGCCCTTGGTCGTCATGGCTTGCGTCATGGGCACCTCGCGAGGTACCCTGCCTTGAACTCTCCGCCTCCTCATGAGCCAGCTTGACGAGGCCGTGCCTGAGGAAGCTTCTTGTCGTCCGCCCGGAGGCTTGGCCTCGCGAGGGTCTTGAGCTTGCGCTGATGAAGATGGGCTGTGCTGGGCCTCCTTTGAGCCACGCCGCAGCCGCAGTGTGCAAGTCTGGGACCCCATTCCCGTAACACCGACAGAGCCTCGGCCCATGGCGCGCCCGAACTTGGCCGAGTCTGAGGCGAAGGGCAAGGGCGGGCATCGCGCGTGGCGGTTGATCGACGCGGGCGCACTGTTCCCCACGCCTCCTTATTCCGCGTTTTGCTAGGGCGGACACGCCGCCGCATTACGCCGTTTCTTCGCCGCTTGAGCGCCTCGCCCTTTCTTCTCTCGAACTCCAGCCTCGCATCCACTCTAATCTTGAACCTTCCCCATCCCTTCCTGTCGCCATGGCTCCGCCGAGGAAGGAAAAAGGAAGAAACCTGCCGCCGCCGCCGCCGCCGACGGCGGCCCCCGCCGCCGATTGGCGGTCATAGTCAACCAAGAAGGACCGGGCAAGGTCCGCCGCCTGGCCACCATCTTTAATGAGTGCGGAGGACGACGGCCTGGCTGCGCCTCGCTTCTCGCTGACAGATTCCCACCGAGGTCCGGTATTTACCGATGCCCTTTGGGCAGGACGTTCCCCTTCTCGATTTCTTCAATGCCGTGCTTTCCCATTACCGATCCATATGATGCATCCGGGTCCTGAATCCATCACCCTTCTCGCGGTATTTGCCTTCGTTTGCGAGGCAATGACGGGCATCATTCCTTCGGTCGCCTTGCTGCGCCACTTCTTCTCTCCGCGCCTTGTCGACCCCACTCAATGCTCGGGGTGCGTGAGCTTCATTGCTGCGCCCGAGACAGCGGCTTCCGGAATTGACTTCAGCCTTCCCCCGCCCTCGCCGGGGTTTCGCGGGCGGTGGCTGTACGTGGACGTTGGAGTGCCCAGCCCCCTGCTGACGGAGCCGTCTTCGCCTGCCGTCCCCAACTCAGGCTGGGGCCAGGTGACGCTCGCGAGCCCCCGACTTGCCTTTGTATGGCACCGCTTTGAGTTCCTGAGAAAGCTTGGCGTGACGGTGCCCAAGGTGGTGAAGGAGTTCTTGCTATGCCGTGTCGCCCCTCTCCAGCGCCACTCCCATCGAATGTGGGCCACAATGTGGTCGAAGGACCAGAGGCGGCTCCAGAAGGGACCTGGCGCCTGAAGCTCTGAGGAAGGTGCTCTTGGTCTTGACTGGGGATCCTTCCACCGCCGACATTCGTCAGGGGGGAGCCTTGCTGTACCTCTGTTCGAACAGAGGCGACTTTGTGGGCCAAATGCCCATCTTCGACGAATGGGGGCCGCGCCCCGCTGGCCTCCAGGGGCCTCGCGAAAACCTAGTGGTGGTGGTTACCCTCGCGGCCGCCCGGGGCGACTCTTCCTCAAGTGGTGGTGCAGGGAGGCGTGAGCCTCCGAGGGCCGAGGGTGCCATCGTCGAGGCGACAGCGCTGGGCAGCACTCATGAGGGAGTGACTCCTGAGGCCCGTGCTGCCGCAGTTGAAGGTGGCGAGAGGCCACTTGCAGTGCCAGGGGCTGGGGCTCCCGAGGCTCCAGCCGTTCTTCTTGATGAAGCGTCCAGCAGCGCACACCAGGCGGACGCCCCTGACGCGAGTCTCTTCGATGCCTCCTCCTCCTCCCAAGCTGACCCCTGCGCTCAACTCTTGGGTCGCTTCCGCGTGGACTTCGAGGCCCTACGGAAGAGGAGGGAGGCCCTGGGCGACGATTACCCCTGTCGCCTGCTGAAGCGTAGGAAGTACTACGCCATCGACGAGTAAGCCCTCTCCATTCCCTGCTCCTGATTCTTCCATTGCTTGTTCTGACTCTTGCCCTGCAGGGCCCTTCCTTCCAAGCTCACGGGGGTGGATGAGGAGACATCTCCTTCGCCTCCACCTCTTTCGTTGTCTTCGATCATCCCGAGCAGCTGGGCCCTCGTGGTGAGGCCGGTCGGCGAGATGAGTCATCCCAAAATGCAACTTGGCCCTGCGCTCCCCGCGGTCTTCCTTCGCAGGCCTTCCCGTGGCATAGCCAGCCTGCCGTGGGCTTCTCGCCTGGCTGTGGACCGCGATTGGCTGGGGTACTCCCGGCGCTCTTTTCTTGGAGATGGGCTGGCTTCAAGTCGAGCCTTCGGCGGGGCGCGCCCGGTCATCTCGAGGGCGCCAGCCCCCAGCCCCCTGCCCGAGAGGGGAGTGCTGATCCGCACCCCACGGCGCCTGCTTGGGGCGGATGATGGTGTGGAGGATGTACTCGAGCGCTCCCGGGAGCGTCGCACTCTTCGCCAAGGGTTCCTCCGGAGGGCGGCTGACGCGGTGAGCATGCTTGGTGAGGAACTTGCGGATGAAGACGTGCGCCTTGAGGCCGAGGGCCTTCGGCTGGTCGCGGAGAGGCGTGAGCTGGAGGCGGCTGCCGTCCTCGCGCACCGTCGGCGCGATCTTGATGATGAGGAGGCAAAGGCGTCGCTGGCGGCCTCTCGGGAGGCCCGTTCCCAGGCCGTCGAAGAAGCCCGGGAAGCTGACCGGCGGCGAGAGGCCACGGAGGAGCGGGCACAGGAACTCTTGGCCCTGTGCCGTTCACTGGAGGAGCAGGTGGAGTTGCACGAGGCGGCCCTCGCGTCGATGAAGGTGGCCTCTGGCGACCCAGCGGAGCTCCAGAAGCGTGAGGAGGCGTTGACGCTGGAAGCCGCCGAGCGCACGCGTGAGCACGAGCGCCTGGAGACGAGGGAACGCTGGGTGACACGGGCGGAGGACGACGTCGCTGCGCGGGAGGCTCGTGTCGCTGAGGAAGTTGGGCGTTGGGTGGCGACGGCGCGCCTGAATCTCGAGCGCGAGCTCAAGGAGAGGCTGGAGCTGGTCCGGACCGAGGCTGAAGGTAGGACCAATGCCCTTAGGGCCAAACTGGGGGAAGCGATGAGGCAAGCCGATGCCTTGCGGGTCGCACTTGAGGCGGCACAGGGGGAGTCGGCCACTTCCCATGCCGAGGTGCTTCTTCTTCGCCAACAGGTGGTTGAGGCCGAGGCTGTCGCTAGCCAAAACGCGCACGAGATGCGTCAGCGGCGGCTCTTGGAGCATGAGCACGCCCCCATGCTCTCCACGCTTCGAGAGAGAGCCAACATGGCCCTGGGTGTCATCTGCGAGGCGGCCGTCGATGAGCCACGTGCTATTAACTACGCCGGTAATCTTCAGTTCTTTGCCGACATCGTGACGCAGCTGGAGGCACGGTCAGTTTGTGCCAATAGGTTGGTGGAGGAGAGGAGTCGAGCATTGCTTGGGCGTGCCTTCTCCCGCGTCTTCAGCCATCTCCGGAACATGGACCCTCACTTCGATTTCGACGCCGCCATCGCCCCAGTCCCCCAGGCCATCCGAGACGACCTGGCGTATTGGGTGGAAGACAACATGGACGCCCTTGTTAGGGCCTTTGCCTCAGACAATGACGGCGTGATCATGGCCGCCGATGAGGGCGGCGTGGTGAATGGCCCTGACACCGCTGACGGCAACGCGGAGGGCGATGGCGAGGCATGCGACGCCCGCGACAGCTCGGGCGGCGCTCCTGAGGATGCATTGGGAGATTTATCCGACTGATAGCACGTCGTTCCTGTTTCCATATCCTGCATGAATAGAACTCAGGCTTTTGTCCCGATGGTTGTGAGAGCATTTTTGGGAGGGGGTGCCCCTCATGTAAAACCAACATTTCAGCGCTTTAGTCAATGCTACATTGCTCGTAGGCCCGTGCCGAGTGGCTGGCCATGTGCCGAGCCGGCTAGTTAGTTTACCTTTGTCCTTTGCGGGTCCTGAAATAATTTGTGGGGGGCTGCGGTGCCTCGAGCGCCTCTCGATCGAATCCGTGGGATCTGCAGCAAATAAACCTCCTGAGAGGGTACGTCAGCAGCAGTCTAGGCTGCACGCAAGCTAGGCCAGACCCGGCTCGCGAGGGGCTCGCGAGGGGAGGCAGCTGAGGTGAGGTCGTAACCGAAACGCAAGAGATTGCTCGAACGAGACTAAGCACCCCATCCCCAACACACGCAAACTCCAAATTTGAATTCAACTTAAATCCAGCGGGGGGAAGCAGCAACCAAGGGAAAAGCAACGAAAGCAAACAAATGCCGCGTCCGGCACCTAGTCTAGTCTTGGACGTCTTCTCACCAAATGAGTTATGCTGCCATCGGCGTGGGAGGGAGCCCAGGCCCGAGGCCGGCACCTCGAGACTCCGGGCGGTACAGCCCCACTCATTATTACGTGAGAGTGTCACGGGCGGCGAGCTTCACAGCACTGGGCCTTCTTCACATGTACCGCCTTGCTTCATATCGCCAGACGAGGGCCCTCCTTGCGCCACACCCTAGTGCCATCAACGATTTACCGAAACCAGACGCCGCCGATGGGGTAGGGCGGTCGCCAGCCGTTCCCCGACGACCACGGGTCCTCCGCCAGGCAGTGCTCGAGGCACCTCTCGGCGAAGGGCCTACCTCCCGTGAACGCTTTGTTCAACGCCACAAGTGGTGATGTTGATCTCGGCCCCTCTCCCGCAGCCCCGACGCCTCCTCCCGAGGGGTAAGAGATCGCTGGAGGGGCAGCTTGCTCGTCATGGCGACCTGCACCTCCTGCTACCCATGATTAGTGTATGTCTCCGCTCTCGAGGGATAAGTGGTACCGATAATCGCTACTTCAGCGTGGGCGGGCGGGCCGCCCCGGTTCCTGGAAGAGCTCAGCTTCGCGCCTCCCCCCAGCCAGCCGAGGAGCGAGCCTTGTTCCTCGACGGGTGCCCTTGATCCATCATGTGGGGCACGTACTCTTCCGCGGCTGTCATCCCGAAGGCTGCGCCATAGGGCTCCGCGTGCCACGCAGCTCTGCTTGACGTGCCAGCCTGATGATGGTAGCGCGGCGGCCCACGGGTGCCGTGGGCCGCAACGAGTCCTTCTTCACTGACGGGGAGCGGAGCCGGTGCCGCCGCCGGCCCCGTGCTGACGGCTTCACTGTTGTTGGAGTAGCTTGGGAGCCCACGGTTGCATGTGGGGCCCCCGCGCGGGCCGCCCAGGGCCTCAGGCGGGAGCGGGGTGCAGAAGGGGTGAGCCCCCGAGGTGGCGAAGCCCAGGAGCTCCGCCACCCGCTCCAGCAGCACGTCGCTGCCGCCTTCCATCAGTCTGCACTGCAGCGGCTCTCGGGCCACCGTGACCGCGGCCCTTGAGTTCGCCTGCTCCCGACGGGTGTACGGCGCTGTTGCTGCGGCGTGGTTGGAGGCCCTCGCTGCCGACCGCGTCTGCCGTAGTGTTAGGGCCGTCGAGGTCTGTCCGCATCACCCACGGCCCGCAGCGCCCTGCGGACCGCGAGCTGCCTGGGGCATGGAGTCGCCCCGCGCGAGTGGCTCTTCGCGGGTGGGCCAAGCCGCCCAAGGATCTGGGTTGTCCGCCTGGTTGCCGGACATGGTGACGATGATGCGCCGGGGCGCGAGGCGGCAGGAGGCGGATCCTAGCACACCCCTACCTGGCGCGCCAAATGTCGGATTTCGGGTTCCGGCAGACCTTTGAGGTTCGAACACTGGGGTGCGCGCGGAGATCCAACCCTCTACCGTCTCGCACCTCCCCGAATCGCTGAGACCTAAACTACTCAACAGAACAGCACAGAGACACAAGATTTATACTGGTTCAGGCCACCATTGTGGTGTAATACCCTACTCCAGTGTGTGGTGTGGTGGATTGCCTCTTGGGTGGATGAGGAACAGTACAAGGAAGAACAGCCTCGCGTGGGTCTGTTCTTGGCTGGTGAGATGAACCGCTGAGAGGGGTCCAGTCGCTCTAACTACTGGTTTCTTGATGGGGATCCAGATGCCTCTGCCCTGGGGGTGGCTAGTTCTATTTATAGGCGAAGGCCCTGGGCCTCTTCCCAAATATTGAGCGGGAAGGGCGCCAACAATTGGCCATTTTGAAGGGGAACAAAGGTACACTTATCCCGACTAAAGTTGGTCCTCGCCGCCAAAGGCTCTCGTGATGACGCCGCTTGGGCTCCGCGATGACTCCTTCGGCCGCTGGGCTGGTCTTGGTCTTGTTGCACCAAATGGATGCCTTTGCTTGATACTCTCGCCGGCTTGCTCCCCTTAGCACCAAAGAGGAAAGGAGGACATCGTGGGCTGGCGCCCGATCGGGCGATTTGGTCGTCATGGCTTGGGTCATGGGCACCTCGCGAGGTACCCCGCTTGAACTCTCCGCCTCCTCATGAGCCAGCTGACGAGGCCGTGGCTCGAGGAAGCTTGTCGCCCACCTCATGAGGCTTGGCCCCTCGCGAGGGTCCTGAGCTTGCGCTGATGAAGATGGGCTGTGTTGGGCCTCCTTGAGCCACGCCAGCAGCAGCAGTGCAAGTCTGGGACCACTGCTCTGTAACCTCGACAGCCGCAAGTTCCGTAACCACGAGATCCCACCTAAAGGCCTTTTCCTCAGACTCACGGAGGGGGCTCTTCATAATCCTTGCTGCCTCCAATGATGCGTGAGTAGTTTACCACGGACCTAAGGGTCCATAGTTAGTAGTTGCATGGCTTCTTCTCTCTTTTTGATCCTCAATACAATGTTCTCCTCGGTGTTCTTGGAGATCTATTTGATGTAATGATCTTTTGCGGTGTGTTTGTTGGGATCCGATGAATTGTGAGTTTATGATCAGATCTTTCCATGAATATTATTTGACATTTCTCTGAACTCTTTTATGCATGATTGTTATAGCCTCACATTTCTTCTCCGATTTATTGGTTTGGTTTGGCCAACTAGATTGATTTATCTTGCCATCGTAAGAGGTGCTTTGTGATGGGTTCGATCTTGCGGTTCTCAATCCTAGTGACATAAAGGTACATGAAATGCATGTATCTTTGCTATTAAGGGTAACAAGACGGGATTTATTTCATACATGAGTTTATCTTATCTACATAATGTCATCTTGCTTTGTCAACTTAGTCAATATGAACGATTCTAGCAGCAGTGACCGTATGATGTCCATCCAACGGCCATCGTGCTTCTTCAACCTCTGGTCTTCTTCCTCCAGCCGACCAAAGCAGCGTCGGTCATGTCGCCTGCTCCTGCCTCCCATGGCGGGCTGTGATGCTGCGGAGGCCTCACCGCCCCCTACTACTCCTGCCGCTAGACAGGCCATCCCTCCACTCACCCATACCCCCTGTTATTCTGCGGCGACGGCAGCCTCACGCCGCAGCCGAACGAGTGAACTCCTCTACACGTGGGCATCCACCGCCGCGTCTTCCCCGGCTCCGCGTCATCCCCTTCCTAGGCCTCGTCGTCGTCCACTGCCGTGGTGCTCTCGGCGCGGCATGGTCAATGTGGTCAACGACCGACTTCCATCGGAAGAGTACTGTACGTGGAGAGGCTGACAGCTGGGTCCACGGCAGCTGCAAGGAAGTGCCTCCTTATTACGCGGAAAATAATCATTCCTCCACCTGGCAGTAGGGACCCTCTAGACGGGCCACTAGTATTTCGCAAAAAACGCTTCCCTTCGATCGCTGGGACCCATCGGACGGGCCACCGATTTCAAAAAAAAACGCTCCTCGGCCGTCACCGACACACCGGAAGTGCCTTCTTATTATGCACAAAAAATGAATACCCCCTGCTAGCTGGGACCCAACCTGGTGGGAGGCTGACTTGTGGGCCTACTAAGTTGACTGGGACGGAGGCCCTTGTCAACTATAGTCAATATATGAACGATTCTAGCTCCAAAGGACCGTGACGATGTCCATCCAACGGCCGAGTGCTTCTTCAACCTCTGGTCTTCTTGCTCCGGCCGCCCAAAAGCCGCCGGTCGTGTCCGCATGCTCCTCGCCGCCCGTGGCGGGTCAGGATGCCGCTGGAGGCCTCACCGCCCTACTACTCCCACCGCTGGCCAAGCCATCCTCTACTCACCCACACCCTCGTTATTCTACTTGACGGCAGCCTCACACCGCAGCCTAACGCAGTGAACCTCATACTCCTCACGCTGCGGCATCCATCGTCGCGTTTTCGCTGCTCCATGTCGCCCCTTCCTAGCCTCACCGCCGCCCACCGCCTCGGTGCTCTCGGCGCGGTGTGGTCAACGTGGTCAAGGAACGACTTCCATCGGACGTGGATCGCATATGGAGAGGTCGACAGATGGGTCCACGGCCCCAAAGAAGGAAGTGCCTCCTTATTACACGGAAAATAATGATTCCTCCACCGACAAATAGGGACCCACCGGACGGGCCACCGATTTCACTTAAAAAATGTTTCCCGATCGCTTGGGACCCACTAGCTACATCTTCGCACGCAAGGAAGTGCGCCCGCAAATAAACGATTCGCCCGATCGCTTGGACCCACCCTACATCTTCGCACGCAAGGAAGTGCGTCCCGCAAAAATAAAAATCGATTCGCCTCGATCGCTGGACCCACCATCTACATCTTCGCATCCAAGGAAGTGCCTGACAGTCGGGACCCACCTAGTCGAAGCGTACGTAGCGTTGTCATTCTGGTCGCGAATGTGTACGTACATACTGGTCGATGTAGAGGCACGCACATGTCATAGTAGAGGCGCGCATGTGTCGTAGTAGAGGCGCGCACGTAGCATGTACATGTACGTACAACGGCCAGTGTGCAAGAAAGAAAATACGGCCACGTATGTGTACATACGGGGGGGTCTCGAACGCCTACACGTGCATACGTACGGCAGGGCTCGTGTACATGGTTGGGTCGGAACGGAGAAACAACGTCATCATCGTGTTCATGGGGAGCCAATCGGCTGGGTCAGAACGGAATGCGTCGTCGTGTTCATCGGGAGGGCTTGGACGGAACAGGCGATGGAAACGAGGCCTGGCGTACCGCAGAACGGAGGAAACGACCTTGTGTTCAACCGGCCATGTTCAAACGGATCCTGCTCATCGAGGGTCCGCGATCGCAAAACGGAGGAAACGGACCTCCCACGGTCGTAAACGGGGTCCTGTTGATCGGGAGGGGTGTGGCATACCGCAAAACGGACGAAACGGACTTGTGTTGGAGCGCTATGGTTGAAATGGGGGTCCTGTTCATCGGGAGGGGTGTGGCGATCGCAAAACAGACTCCACGGATACCGCTCATCTCCACCGCCGACCTCCTCCACCTCCACGGGCTCCAGCTCATCCAGCCTCCACCCGCTTACTCCACCGGCCATCGCTCAACCACCCTCCACGGGCACCCCTCCACCATCTATCGCTCATCCAGCCCTCCACGGGTCGCCCTATTCATCCAGCCCTCCACGGGGTCCTGTTCATCCAGCACCAACCGGCTCGATCGATCGGGGTCATGTTCATCCAGAGGCAACGCCACCGCTCACTGTTCATCCAACCCCCCCCCCTCAACACTCACTGTTCATCCAGAGAGGCAGCATCAGTCGGCTTCACTTAGCAGCAGTAGAGAAGGAATCGCTCGATCGGGTTTAGTTCACAGCCATCGATCGATCGCTCGGGTTCAGTAAGGCATAGCCTGCAGTGCAATCGCTCGGGTTCAGAGCCCAATGCCTCGCTCGAGTTCGGTTAGAGCCAACACCTCGCACACATGCAGGTATGTGTACGAGAGAAACGCGCATCGCTCGGCCCCTGACCAACCACCGTAACCGGGAACTCCTCAAAATTTTCCTCGCCCTCGTTCTACCACGGTTTTTTCCGTCATGGACGGCCCAAAGAATGTCATGCAGCTACGTCTCCAACCCGCCTAGGACGAAAAACCCATTTTCCGTCATGATTTTTTGTCATAGAAGTAGGAGCCCACCACATGTATGACGATACTGGGTTTTGTCACAATTATCGTCATAGAAGTGTCATATGTATGACAGAAAAAAATTCGTTCAGCCCAAAATGTCAAGGATGTGTCATTTTTCTGTAGTGTCATTAGGAGAATGATGTGGTGGACAAGACCCATCCGTTATCGTTCAGTTTATTGTTATTGTTTTCTTCATGTCAAATACATATTCCTTCGACTATGAGATTATGCAACTCCCGAATACCAGAGGAATGCCTTGTATGCTATCAAACGTCACAACATAATTGGGTGATCATAAAGATGCTCTACAGTTATCTCTGAAGGTGTTTGTTGAGTTGGCATAGATCAAGATTAGGGTTTGTCACTCCGAGTATCGTAGAGGTATCTCTGGGCCCTCTTGGTAATAAACATCATAAGAAGCCTTGCAAGCAAAAGACTAATGAGTTAGTTACAAGATGTTGTATTACGAAACAAGTAAAGAGACTTGCTGGTAATGAGATTGAACTAGGCATAGAGATATCGACGATTGAATCTCAGGAAAGTATCATACTGATGGACAAAGGAATTACATATGTTGTCATAACGGTTCGAACGATAAAGATTTTCATAGAATATGTACGAGCCAATATGGGCATCCAGGTTCTGCTATTGGTTATTGACCGAAGAGGTGCCTCGGTCATGTCGACATAGTTCTCGAACCCGTAGGGTCCGCACGCTCAACGTTCATTGACGATATAGTGTTATATGAGTTATATGATTTGGTGACCGAATGTTGTTCGGAGTCCTAGATGAGATCACGGACATGACAAGGAGTCTCTAAATAGTCGAGAGGTAAATATTGATATATAGGACAATGATAAATGGACACCGAAAGTGTTTCGGGACGTATCGGGAAAAAATCGGGTCACCGGAAGGGGTTCCAGGCACCCCCGACATGTATATGGGCTTAATGGGCCAAGGGAGGGACAGA
Source organism: Aegilops speltoides (assembly GCA_021437245.1). Lineage (NCBI taxonomy): Eukaryota > Viridiplantae > Streptophyta > Magnoliopsida > Poales > Poaceae > Aegilops > Aegilops speltoides. The sequence goes on from CM038144.1 coordinate 400,856,239, forward strand.
CCAGCCCACAGGGGGCTAGTGCGCCCCTTTCCCTAGCCAAAAATCCCTAGGGACGGAAAGGGGGGAGGGCTAGCCCCTCCAACCTTTCCCTCTCATGGGAGAAAGGAAAGGGGGGGCGCCACTGAGGGAGTCCTGGATTAAGGGGTCCTCGGACAGCCGGACTATATACTTTAGCCGGACTGTTGGACTATGAAGATACAAGATTGAAGACTTCATCCCGTGTCTGGATGGGACTCTCCATTGCGTGGAAGGCAAGCTTGGCAATTCGGATATGTAGATCTCCTCTCTCAGAATCGACTGTAATTCCTAGCCCTCCTGTTTATATAAACCGGAGGGTTTAGTCCATGGGACAACAATAATCATAATCATAGGCTAGCTTCTAGGGTTTAGCCTCTACGATCTCGTGGTAGATCAACTCTTGTAATACTCATATCATCAAGATCAATCAAGCAGGAAGTAGGGTATTACCTCCATCGAGAGAGCCCGAACCTGGGTAAACATCATGTCCCCCGCCTCCTGTTACCATTAGCCTTAGACACACAGTACGGGACCCCCTACCCGAGATCCTCCGTTTTTGACACCGACATTGGTGCTTTCATTGAGAGTTCCACTGTGTCGTCGCGATAAGTCTTGATGGCTCCTTCAATCATCTTCAACGAATCGGTCCAGGGAGAGGTTTTCCTTCCCGGACAGATCTTCGTATTCGGCGGCTTCGCACTGCGGGCCAACTCACTTGGCCACCTGGAGCAGATCGATAGCTACGCCCCTGGCCATCAGGTCAGGTTTGGAAGCTTGAACTATACTGCCAATATCCGTGGAGACTTGATCTTCGACGGATTCAAGCCCATGTCAGGTACGCCGAACAGTCGCGACGAGCATGACTTCGATCTACCATCAAAGAGTGTTCGGGAGATCACACCTGCGGCGGCCTCGGGAATCAATCCGGAGCAGATCGCGCCCTCCAAGGACGGGTGGATGGACCCCGCCACAGAGGCCGCACACTCATCATCATTGGAGCCGAACACTGATCCCACCTCCTGTGAGGGTGGTGTCATCGGACCCTCGGACTCGTCTCCGGCTACAGGATCCGAACCGCGTACGTCCATGCCTATCGAATCTGATTGGACACCGGTCATGGAGTTCACCTTCGCGGATATTTTTCAGCACTCGCCCTTGGGTGATGTGCTAAATTCATTAAGGTCTCTCTCCTTGTCAGGAAATTCCTGGCCGAACTCTGTTCGGCTTGAGTGGGATGCGGACGACAAAGAAATTCATTCCCCACCCACCACCCACTTAATAGCCACTGTTGATGACTTAACCGACGTGCTTGACTTCAACTCCGTAGACATCGACGGTATGGACGACGATGCAGGAGAAGAACAGGAACCACCGCCTATAGGGCGCTGGACAGCCACCTCATAATGGACACCCCTATAGAAAGCAATGGCGATGAGGCAACTGAAGATAACCCCTTGGAGAAGCAATCTAGGCACCAGCATCATAGGCACCGCTCCAAGCCCCGCCATAGCAAAAATAGTGATACCGGCACAAGAGATGATAACAATCCGGATGGTGCCGAAGACGAAAACAATCCTGCCCAGCCAGGCTTCGAGCAGGCTGAGCAAGAGAATGGGCAAGCTAGCCCTAAGGAACAGGCAACAGATGGAGAATCAGAGGATGATAATTACATGCCTCCCTCCGAAGACGAAGTGAGCCTTGGCGATGAAGAATTCATCGTGCCTGAGGACCCCATCGAGGAGGAGCGCTTCAAGCGCCGGCTTATAGCCACTGCAAAAAGCCTGAAGAAAAAGCAGCAACAGCTTCAAGATGATCAAGATCTGCTAACTGATAGATGGACCGAGGTCCTGGTTGCCGAGGAATACGGACTCGAGCACCCCACAAAAAGTTACCCAAAGCGCAGGTTGCTACCTCAACTCAAGGGGGGCGTTAAAGCCCACACTACCAGCGCATGATGCGGCTGACCGGCCACCCCGTGGCCGAGACAAAGTGGCGCACCAGCCAGAAGTCCAAACCACACCCCATCGCCAATCAAACAATAATACTAAGGCCCGGGGCTACACGAAGGACCTGCAAGACGTATTAGAAAACAAAGCAGGACAGTCAAGATCGATCTACGGATCACGAGGGCATGCCACAACGCGTGACGATGACCGTCACACCGGATACAATGACTCATTTGAACTACATCGGGATGTAGCCCTACATAGAGGCGCCGCACACCCCCTATGCTTCACTGATGAAGTAATGGATCATGAATTCCCAGAAGGGTTTAAACCCATGAACATTGAATCATATGATGGCACAACAGACCCCGCGGTATGGATTGAAGATTTTCTCCTACACATTCACATGGCCTGCGGCGATGACTTACACGCCATAAAGTACCTACCACTTAAGCTCAAAGGACCGGCTCGGCATTGGCTGAATAGCCTGCCAACAAGCTCTATTGGCAGTTGGGAGGACCTGGAAGACGCATTCCTTGATAACTTCCAGGGCACTTACGTGCGACCACCGGATGTTGATGACTTAAGTCACATAACCCAACAGCCCGGAGAGTCGGCCAGGAAATTCTGGACTCGGTTCCTAACTAAAAAGAGCCAAATTGTCGACTGTCCGGATGCCCAAGCCTTAGCAGCCTTCAAGCATAACATCCATGACGAATGGCTCGCCCGACACCTCGGCCAAGAGAAGCCAAAATCCATGGCAGCCCTCACGACACTCATGACCCGCTTTTGCACGGGCAAGGACAACTGGCTGGCTCATAGCAACATCACACCCAAAAGCTCCGGCGATTCAGACGCCAGAGATAGGAACAGCAAGCCACGACGCAATAGACACAAGCGTTGCAGCAATGGCAACAACGCCGTAGACACGGCAGTCAATGCAGGATTAAGAGGCTCTAAATCCGGACAGCGAAAAAAGCCATTCAAAAGAAACAGTCCGGGCTCGTCCAGTTTGGACCGCATACATGATCGCCATGTCAAATTCACGGCACTTCGATAAACCAACCAACCACACCAACAGAGAATGCCGGTGTTTAAACAGCCGCAAGTTGAATGCGAAAACAAGGAAAAGGGGCTGCATAGCGATGATGACGAGGAGCCCCAAATGCCGAACACAGAGGACGTAAGAAATTCCTCCCTGTGAAAACAAAGTGAATATGATATACGCAACCTATATTCCCAAGCGGGAACGGAAGCGTGCACTAAGGCACGTCTATGCGATGGAGCCAGTCGCCCCAAAGTTCAACGCATGGTCCTCTTGTCCGATCACTTTCGATCGCAGGGACCATCCTACCAGTATCCGTCATGGCGGTTCGGCCGCATTGGTCCTTGACCCCATCATCGACGGATTCCATCTCACACGAGTCCTCATGGACGGTGGCAGCAGCCTGAACCTACTCTATCAGGATACAGTGCGCAAAATGGGCATCGACCCCTCAAGGATCAAGCCCACAAAAACCACCTTCAAGGGTGTCATACCAGGTGTGGAGGCCTGTTGCATGGGCTCAATCACACTAGAAGTGCTCTTCGGATCTCCGGACAATTTCCGAAGCGAGGAGTTAGTCTTCGATATCGTCCCCTTCCGTAGTGGTTATCATGCCCTACTAGGACGAACCGCTATTGCTCGATTCAATGTGGTACCGCACTATGCATACCTCAAGCTCAAGATGCCAGGACCTCGTGGGGTTATAACAGTCAATGGAAACACAGAACGCTTGCTTCGTACGGAGGAGCACACCGCGCCCTCGCAGAGACGCATACAAAGCAGCCTTCTTAGGTAGACCGCCAATCCGCGATAAAGCCCTGACACCGCCAAGCGAGTCCGGTACCCCGCAACAGATCGTTCGCACGCCCGAGCTCGACTAGCAATTCGCCTCCGCCCTAGTCCCAACCAAGTTTAAAATTTGTGCCGCTGCATGAATTACGCGACTCAAAATACCATGGGCATGGGCGGAGGCACGGCTACGACGCGGTCCACAACGTGGCTCAACCGCCCCAGGACCCATATTCCTTCATCATTTTCTTTCTTTCAGGACCCTACTTTCTGGAAGCAATTTCAGGTATCCGGATTATCGGACTCATCACAGGAAGGAAAACCCAAGAAGACAAGAAGTTGGGGCGTATAAGGGAATACTCAGGTGGTCTCTGATAACAATCATTATACCTGTTTTACATACCCACGTGCAGCTTACCCTTGGCTAGGACATGTCAAATAGTCCCATTTTGCTTATCGTGACTACTTGTATACATACGCTTTGATTTAATTATTTAAATAACAATGGGAAAATATACAACGTCAGCTTATTATTACACTTTCTTTATGTTTTTCCTTGGCGGCTTATTTACTACAAACTGCACCCGTACACTTTGGTACATTTAGTTCGCCAGGGGCCTCAGTGTACCCCATAACATGGCAAGAAAAGTCCGAACACTTTCGACAGTGCGGCACCCCAAACTTATAGCATTATATGCATCAGCTCCGAATCATGTCTTGGGTCAATAGTTGGGTTTGCCCGCCTCCTATGTTTTGGTACCTTACGTTCCGCTATATCAGCTAAGGTAGCACAGGGAGAACTACTGCGATTGTGTCCCGATTCTTCCGGACGAGCACCTCAGTAGAGAAAGTCGAAAACTGACTGTCATGATAAGGCGAGAGCTGGTCGCTGTTCGAGAGGTCTCAAATCCTTAAAGATTTTTTCCGCTTCACGCCAGGAATCGGCCTCGTCCGGTTTAGGCGTGTATAGCATCCCAAGTCCAGCCTTCCGGATACTAGGGGCTTCGCCAAAATTTAAAATTGTAGACTTCTATGGCCAAGTGAGAGCGATAAAGTCAGATAGTCCGATTGCTTTGTTCATTGTGCTAAACACCTCCTTAAAAGGACCAAAATTTGGATAAAGAGTGTTTATATTTATCCCAACACCCCAAAGATTAGTTACATGGGGCAGGTTTACGACTAGCCAACTCTCAAGATTTTATAAACGGCCGCAGAAGGTAATATTTTAAATTAACAAGCGCCATATAGCGCACATGAACTCGTTTTCATATTACAGGATGACATGAGTACATTCATTCAAATATTACATCCTTAGCACATTCATCCGCCACAAGGCGGGCACCCTTAATGGCATTGTCATAGTACTGTTCGGGGTGGTGATGCTCCTTGCCCTTCGGCGGCCCCTCTGTCACCAGCTTCTCGGCATCCATCTTCGCCCAGTGCACTTTTGCATGGGGGGAAGGTTCTAGAAGGTTCCGAAGTGGGGCCCACCTACATGGGGGGACCCACATGAACGTGGGTAGTGGGGGAAAGGCCCCACACCCCTGGTCAAGGCGCACCAAGATCAACCCTTAGAAGGAATACGATCATATCCCGAAGGGATAAGATCAAGATCCCTAAAAAGGGGGGATAACAATCGATGGGGAAGGAAATGATGAGATTTCTTTCCTCCCACCTTTGCCAACGCCCCAATGGACTTTGAGGGCAAGAAACCAGCCCCCTCCACCCCTATATATAGTGGGGAGGCGCATGGGAGCTTCATCCCTTGCCCCTGGCACAGCCCTCCCCCTCTCCAACTCCTTAGTAGTGCTTGGCGAAGCCCTGCCGGAGAACTGCAAGCTCCACCACCATGTCGTCGTGTTTCCAGAGCTCTCCCTCAACTTCTCCTCTCCCCTTGCTGGATCAACAAGGAGACTGTAACACCCCGGATGCAACTTTCCATATTCGTAACTCCAACTCTTGCCTTTTCCGGAGATGTGATATGTTATTTCCTCCGTGGTTGGGTTTTTGTCTGTTGTTTTGCATTTTGTTCTTGTTATGCATCTCATCTCATGTCTTCATTCGCATTGCATTGGCATCGTTTTCTTAAAACTTGCACCCGTTCGTAGTTGCCGCGTCCCCCCTTGCCTTCGTTGACCGTTCCGAGACCAACCGTGTTTTCGTTTCCCTCTTGTCAAACCACCTAACCTCTCATCAACCACCGACCCCCTCTTTCGTGCGTCCGAAAACTTCCCCGAACCCGACCCGGACTATCGTTACCATTGCGTCCGGATCATCTCCAAACATCTATAAAACATATCCGTTTTATTATTTGGACTCCCTACCTATTTATGCTTGACTGCCCGATTACGATCGGACGGATCGCGTTAACCCTGCCTTAATCCCCTGCCTATATAAATAGTCCAACCCTAGACCAGTCCCTAAAATCTAGCCCCCTTGTCCCATCCATCCTCCTGCCCGCCGCCACTCTCTACCAAATCCTCTTCCTCGGGATCTCCCCCGTTCCAAATCAGCAGCGCCACCTTTCCCTCCTCGATTTTGCCACCGAACCAACCAGCCACCACCGATCCTCTCCCTTGGGATCCATCCCTTCCCGATCCACCAACCACAACCAGACTCCTTCTCCTCCCTGTTTTCTCCTCTCGCTTGTTCGTCTCGAAGCAGCGCCTCCACTGTCAGCCGCGATCGCGTCATCAGACCTCACAAGACGAAGCTCCTCCTTCTCACGCTACCGAGACCAGAAGAAGAGCCCCAGCCGACCCCGCGCCCTCTCCCTCGGTCCCTCCTTCTCTTCCTTCTTTCTCCTGATCTCACATCTCTCTCTCTCTCGCAGGACCCTGACGGCCAAGGCGCCAGGAGCCCGCAGCCACAGCCATGCAGTCTCGCAAGCAGCAGCTCCACCGGAGCTCCCTCTGCCATCTAGCCCGTCCAGCCAGGTCGCCCCATCGCGTCCCCCCGCCTTCCATGGTTCTCCTTTCTCATCCTCGTGCCTCACCTCTCTCTTTTGCGGGTTTCTGCGGGAGCAGCAGCAACCGCCATGGCCGCCTGAGCTCTTCAACGCCGTCCGCGCTTCTTCCTCGCCTCGGATCGGCCGATCCACCTCCTCCTCCAGCCACGGCCCTTCTGGCCGGATCTCGCCACCGCCGCGCCAGCCTCCACCTGCTCAAGTCCCGCCATCACGCGCCTACGCCCGTGCAAGCAGAGGACGAGGCGCTAGCTCCGCTCGTTCCAGCCGCGTTGACCGCGTCCTGCCTCATCCCAGCGCCCTTGGCCCGGCTCTAGATTCGGCCTCCAGGCCCAATGTGAGCAGCCCCCTCTAGTCCCTCTCCTGTGCACTTTTGGGCCGATCAGATTCGGCCCGAGTCACTATTTTTTTTCGCGAACGAATTTGCTAATTAATCAGGAAGTTACTTGTTTTACAGATTTGCAGAAAACCCCTCCATCTTCATGCATTTAATAATTCACAAACCGTGCATCGGATTAAAATAATTTATATATGAAAAGTGCTTAGTTTTTCATCTAGTTTCATAATCTGCCACTTTCATCCATATTTAAAATGCTTAAAATGTTGTTTGTTTAAATTTGTTCAAATGCCATGCTAAAATGTTTTATTTCATAACTAAATAACCGTAGCTCCAATTTTAATAAACTTTATATGTAAATGGGGTGGAAAAATGCCTAGTTTAACGTGGTGCACTTTATTTTGCTGTTTAACAACATTAAAATTGTGTTTAGGGCAGAACAGTACCAAATTCATAAATTGCATATGAGGATTTTTCGGAAATGTTGTTTGTTGTCCCGGCCTCATTTCAACTTACCTAAATAGTTAGTTTACTTTTGTTACACCCCTTGCCATGTTTAACAACATTTAACATTGTTGTGTACCTAAACGAGAGCGTAACTAAATAACTTTCAGATGTGGAGCCATTAATATGCAACTCGTTGCATATTGAGCTCCACTTAACTTGTAGTATTGTTTGTTGCACTTTGCCATGCCTTGCCTCATTAAACCGAACATGCATCATATTTGTTTGTGCATCATGCCATGTTTATGCTTGTGCATTTACCATGTTGTTTGTTTCTTTTCAGTGTTGCTTCTTAGTTCCGGTAATGTTGCGATTGTGAGGATTCGTTCGACTACTCCCATTCGTCTTCTTCATGGACTCGTTCTTCTTCCTTGCGGGATTTCAGGCAAGATGACCGCTACCCTGGATCTCACTACTATCATTGCTATGCTTGTTGTTTTGTTCTATCGCTATGCTGCACTTCCTATCACTTGTTCTTCAAGCCTCCCAAATTGCCTTGAACCTCTAACCTTTGACACCCTTCCTAGCAAACCGTTGTTTGGCTATGTTACCGCTTTGCTCAGCCCTCTTATAGCGCTAGTTGCAGTGAAGTTGAAGATTGCTCCATGGTGGACAGGATTATGTTGGGATATCACAATATCTCTTATTTAACTAATGCATCTATATACTTGGTAAAGGGTGGAAGGCTCGGCCTTATGCCTGGTGTTTTGTTCCACTCTTGCCGCTTCTAGTTTCCGCCATACCGTGTTGTGTTCCCGGATTTTATGCTCCTTACGCGGTCGGGTGATTTATGGGACCCCATCGACAGTTCGCTTTGAATAAAACTCCTCCAGCAAGGCCCAACCTTGGTTTTACCATTTGCCTCACCTAGCCCTTTTTCCCTTGGGTTTCCGGAGCCCGAGGGTCATCTTTATTTCCCCCCCCCCCGGCCAGTGCTCCTCCGAGTGTTGGTCCAAACTAGAGCACCGTGTGGGACCATTCCTTGGCAACTTGGATTACGTCGGTTCCTGTACGCTTCGCTTATCCGGTGTGCCCTAAGAACGAGATATGTGCAGCTCCTATCGGGATTTGTCGGCACATCGGGCGGCTTTGCTGGTCTTGTATTACCATTGTCGAAATGTCTTGTAAACCGGGATTCCGAGACTCGATCGGGTCTTCCGGAGAAGGAATATCCTTCGTTGATCGCGAGAGCTTATCATGGGCTGTTGGGACACCCCTACTGTGGTATAAACTTTCGAGAGCCGTGCCCGCGGTTATGTGGCAGATGGGAATTTGTTAATGTCCGGTTGTAGATAACTTGACACCAGATCCGAATTAAAACGCATCAACCGCGTGTGTAGCCGTGATGGTCTCTTCTCGGCGGAGTCCGGGAAGTGAACACGGTTTCTGGGTTATGTTTGACGTAAGTAGGAGTTCAGGATCACCTCTTGATCATTGCTACCTTCACGACCATTCCGTTTGTTCTCTTCTCGCTCTTATTTGCGTATGTTAGCCACCATACTTGCTTAGCCGCTGCTGCAACCTCACCACTTACCTTTTTTTTACCCATTAAGCTTTTCTAGTCTTGATACCCATGGGAATGGGATTGCTGAGTCCTCGTGGCTCACAGATTACTACAACAACAGTTGCAGGTACAGGTTATGCAATGATCATGACGCGAGAGTGATGTTTGCTTGTTTTGGAGTTCTTCTTCTGCTTCTTCTTCGATCAGGGGATAGGTTACAGGTCGGTAGCCAGGGCTAGCAGGGTGGATATTGTTTGAGTTTCTGTTTATGTATCATCCGTAGTCAGATGTTGATCTCTTATATGACGATGTTGTATTCGTGTGGCATTGTATGCCTTATGTTTGTATCCCCATATATTATGTAATGTTGATGTAATGATATCCACCTTGCAAAAGCGTCTTCAAGATGCGCTTCTATCCTTGGTGGGACCTTCGAGTTCCTTTAGGATAGGGTCGCATCTTGGGCATGACAGAGACGTCCCCGGGTTGTACGTGTGTTGAACGCGGAGGCGCCGTCCGTTCGGCGTTAGATCGGATCTTCCGCGATTTGAATCGCCGCGAGTACGACTCCCTCATCCGCGTTCTTGTAACGCTTCCGCATCACGATCTTCTAGGGCATGAAGATGCTCATCCTCTCCCTCTCTTGTTGCTAGAATCTCCATAGATTGAACTTGGTGATGCGTAGAAAATTTTGAATTATTGCTACGTTCCACAACATTGGCATCATGAGCTAGGTCTATTGCGTAGATTCTATGCACGAGTAGAACACAAGTTGTTGTGGATGTCGATTTTGTCAATTTACTTGTCATTAGTAGTCTTATCTTGATTCGGCAGCACCGTGGGATGAAATGGCCCGGACCGACCTTACACGTACGCTTACGCGAGACAGGTTCCACCGACTGACATGCACTAGTTTCATAAGGTGGCTAGCGGGTGTCTGCCTCTCCCACTTTAGTTGGATCAGATTCGATGAAAAGGGTCCTTATGAAGGGTAAATATCAATTGGCATATCACGTTGTGGTTTTGGTGTAGGTAAGAAATGTTCTTGCTAGAAACCTATAGCAGCCACGTAAAAACTTGCAACAACAATTAGAGGACGTCTAACTTAGTCTTGCAGCATATGCCGTGTGATGTGATATGGCCAAAAGGATGTGATGAATAATATATATGTGATGTATGAGATTGATCATGTTCTTGTAATAGGAATCACGGCTTGCATGTCGATGAGTATGACAACCGGCAGGAGCCATAGGAGTTGTCGTAATTTATTGTATGACCTGCGTGTATACCTAGCCAAACCTCAGGTCGGGCCGGGCCTAGCCAAGCCCGACACAAAAAAACCCAGGCCCGAGCCCGGCCCGGCCCGGCCATCAGGCATGTGTTTCTGGGCCCGAGCCAGGACCGAACACGTAAAAGCCCATCGGGCTCCAGGCCGCCCGCCCGACCTTGAAAAAATGCAAACGACGGCCGGGCCCGCCCGCCTTCGATCAAAAACTAGGCCCGAGCCCGGCCCGGGGGCAGCGTCGGGCCGGGCCGGCCGGGACGAGCTTCCCATGGCCAGGACTACCTGCGTGTCATTGAATAACGCCATGTAATTACTCTACTTTATTGCTAAACCGTTAGCCATAGTAGTAGAAGTAATAGTTGGCGAGACAACTTCATGAAGACACGATGATGGAAATCATGATGATGGAGATCATGGTGTCATGCCGGTGATGATGATGATCATGGCGCCCCGAAGATGGAGATAAAAAGGAGAAAAATGATATTGGACATATCATGTCACTATTTGATTGCATGTGATGTTTATCATGTTTATACATCTTATTTGCTTAGAACGACGGTAGCATAAATAAGATGATCCCTCGCTAAAATTTCAAGAAAGTGTCCCCCCTAACTGTGCACCGTTGCGAAGGTTCGTTGTTTTGAAGCACCACGTGATGATCCGGTGTGATAGATTCTAATGTTCGAATACAACGGGTGTAAGCCAGATTTACACAAGCAAAACACTTAGGTTGACTTGACGAGCCTAGCATGTACAGACATGGCCTCGGAACACAAGAGACCGAAAGGTTGAACCTGAGTCGTATAGCAGATATGATCAACATGAAGATGTTCACCGATGATGACTAGTCCGTCTCACGTGATGATCGGACACGGCCTGGTTGACTCGGATCATGTATCACTTAGATGACTAGAGGGATGTCCATCTGGGTGGGAGTTCATTAAATTAGATGAACTTAATTATCATGAACATAATCAAACAGTCTTTGCAAATTATGTCGTAACTTGCGCTTTAGTTCAACTATTTTAGATATGTTCCTAGAGAAAATTTAGTTGAAAGTTGATAGTAGCAATTATGCGGACTAGGTCCGTAAACTGAGGATTGTCCTCATTGCTACGCAGAAGGCTTATGTCCTTAATGCACCGCTCGGTGAGCTAAACCTCGAACGATGTCTGTGGATGTTGCGAACATCTGACATACACATTTTGATGACTATGTGATAGTTCAGTAATGTTAAACGGTTTAGAATTGAGGCGCCGAAGACGATTTTGAAACGTCACGGAACATATGAGATGTTCAAAGGGCTGAAATTGGGATTTCAGGCTCGTGCCCATGTCAAGAGGTATGAGACCTCTAACGAGTTTCTTAAGCTTGTAAACTAAGGGAGAAAAGCTCAATTGTTGAGCATGTGCTCAAATTGTCTGAGTACTACAATCACTTGAATCGAGTGGGAGTTAATCTTCCTTAAGAGATAGTGATGGTTCTCCAAAGTCATTGCCACCAAGCTACTAGAGCTTCGTGATGAACTATAACATATTAGGGATAGATATGATGATCCTTGAGCTATTCGCGATGTTTGACACCGCGAAAGTATAAACCAAGAAGGTGCATCAATTGTTGATGGTTAGTAAAACCACTAGTTTCAAGAAGGGCAAGGGCAAGACGGGATACTTCATGAAACGGCAAATCAGTTGCTTCTCTAGTGAAGAAACCCAAAGTTTGAACCCAACCCAAGACTAAGTGCTTATGTAATGAGGGGAACGGTCACTGAAGCAGAACTACCCTAGATACTTGGTAGATGAGAAGGTTGGCAAGGTCGACAGAAGTATATTAGATATACATTATATTAATGTGTACTTTACTAGTACTCCTAGTAGCACCAGGGTAATAGACACCGGTTCGGTTGCTAAGTGTTAGTAACTCAAAATAAAAGGCTATGGAATAAACGGAGACTAGCTGAAGGCGAGGTGACGATATGTGTTGGAAGTATTTCCAAGGTTGATATTATCAAACATCGCACGCTCCCTCTACCATCGGGATTGGTGTTAAACCTAAATAATTGTTATTTGGTGTTTGCATTGAACATAGACATGATTGGATTATGTTTATCGCAATACAGTTGTTCATTTAAGGAGAATAATGGTTACTCTGTTTATTTGAATAATACCTTCAATGGTCTTGCACCTAAAATGAATGGTTTATTGAATCTCAATCGTAATGACACACATGTTCATGCCAAAAGATATAAGATAGTAATGATAGTACCACCCACTTGTGGCACTGCCATTTGAGTCATATTGGTATAAAACGCATGAAGAAGCTCCATGTTGATGGATCTTTTGGACTCACTCATTTTTTGAAAAGTTTGAGACATGCGAACCATGTCTATTAGTATGTACGCATGAAGAAACTCCATGCAGATGGATCATTTGGACTCACTTGATTTTGAATCACTTGAGACATGCAAATCATACCACATGGGCAAGATGACTGAAAAGCCTCATTTTCAGTAAGATGGAACAAGAAAGCAACTTATTGGAAGTAATACATTTTGATGTATGCACTCCAATGAGTGCTGAGGCACGCAGTGGATATTGTTATGTTCTTACTTCACAGATGATTTGAGTAGATGTTGAGTATATTTACTTGATGAAACACAAGTCTGAATTATTGAAAGGTTCAAGTAATTTCAGAGTGAAGTTGAAGATCATCGTGACAAGAGGATAAAATGTCTATGATATGATCATAGAGATGAGTATCTGAGTTATGAATTTGTATACAATTAAGACATTGTGGAAATTGTTTCACAACTAATACCGCCTGGAACACCATAGTGTTATGGTGTGTCCGAACATCATAGCTGCACCCTATTGGATATGGTGCATACCATGATGTCTCTTATCAAATTACCACTATCATTTATGGGTTAGGCATTAGAGACAACCGCATTCACTTCAAATAGGGCACCACGTAATTGCGTTGAGATGACAGCGTATGAACTATGGTTTAGATAAACCTAAGCTGTCATTTCTTAAAAGTTTGGGACTGTGAAGCTTATGTGGAAAAGTTTTAGCCTGATAAGCTCAAATCCAAAGTGGATAGATGCATCTTCATAGGACACCCAAAACAGTTGGGTATACCTCCTATCTTAGATCCGGAAGCAGAAGTGATTGTTTCTAGAAACGGGTCCTTTCTCGAGGAAAAGTTTCTCTTGAAAGAATTGAGTGGGAGGATGGTGGAGACTTGATGAGGTTATTGAACCATCACTTCAACCAATCTGTAGCAGGGCACAGGAAGTTGTTCCTGTGGCGCCTACACCAGTTGAAGTGGAAGCTGATGATAGTGATCATGAAACTTTGGATCAAGTCACTACCAAACCTTATAGGTCGACAAGGACACGTAGTGCTTCGGAGTGGTACGGTAATCCTGTCTTGGAGGTAATGTTGCTAGACAACAATGAACCTATGAGTTGTGGAGAAGCGATGGTGGGCCTGGATTCCGACAAATGGCTCGAGGCCATAAAATCCGAGAGAGGATCCATGTATAAAACAAAGTGACTTTGGAAGAACTACTTGATGGTCATAAGGTTGTTGGGTACAGATGGATTATAAAAGGGAAGACAGACAATGATGGTAAGTGTCACCATTAAGGAAGCTTGACTTGTCGCTAAGATGTTTTCCGACAAGTTCAAGGAGCTGACTACATTGATACTTTCTCACTCATAGCGATGCTAAGAGTCTATTGAAATTATATTAGCAGTTCCTGCATTGTTTATGACATCTTGCAGATAGGATGTCAAAACATTGTTTCCTCAATGATTTTCTTGAGGAAAGGTTGTATGTGATACAACCAGAAGGTTTTGTCAATCCTAAAAGATGCTAAAAGTATGCAAAGCTCCAAGAATCCTTCTAAGGATTGGAGTAAGCATCTCGGAGTTGGAATATACGCTTTGATGAAATGATCAAAGATTTTGGGTTTATACAAAGTTTATGAGAAACTTGTATTTCCAAAGAAGTGAGTGGGAGCACTATAGCATTTCTGATGAGTATATGTTGTTGACATATTGTTGATTGGTAATGATGTAGAATTTCTGGAAAGCATATAGCGTTATTTGAAAAGTGTTTTTCAATGGAAAACCTGGATTAAGCTACTTGAACATTGAGCATCAAGATCTATAAGGATAGATCAAAATCGCTTGATAGTACTTTCAAATGAGTACGCACCGTGACAAGATTTTGAAGGAGTTCAAAATAGATCAGCAAAGAAGGAGTTCTTGGCTGTGTTATAAGGTGTGAGTATTGAGTAAGACTCAAGACCTGACCACGGCACAAGAGAGAGAAAGGACGAAGGTCATCCCCTATGCTTTAAACGTAGGCTCCACATTATGCTATGATGTGTACCGCACCTAAAGTGTGCCTTGCCATGAGTCAGTCAAGGGGTACAAGTGTGATCCAGGAATGGATCACAGGACAGCGTTCAAGGTTATCCTTAGTAACTAGTGGACTAAGGAATTTTCTCGATTATGGAGGTGGTAAGAGAGTTCGTCGTAAAGGGTTACGCTGATGCAAACTTTGACACTAATCTGGATGACTCTGAGTAGTAGACCAGATTCGTATAGTAGAGCAGTTATTTGGAATAGTTCCAAATAGCGCGTGGTAGCTGCATCTAGGAGATGACATAGAGATTTGTAAAGCACACACGGATCTGAAAAATTCAGACCCATTGACTAATAACCTCTCTCACAAGCGAGATATGATCAAACCCAATGGGTGTTGGATTCATTACAATCACATAGTGATGTGAACTAGATTATTGACTCTAGTGCAAGTGGGAGACTGTTGGAAATATTCCCTAGAGGCAATAATAAAATGGTTATTATTATATTTCCTTGTTCATGATAATTGTCTATTGTTCATGCTATAATTGTATTAACTGGAAACCGTAATACATGTGTGAATACATAGACCACAACATGTCCCTAGTGAGCCTCTAGTTGACTAGCTCGTTGAACAATAGATGGTTATGGTTTCCTGACCATGGACATTGGATGTCATTGATAACGGCATCACATCATTAGGAGAATGATGTGATGGACAAGACCCAATCCTAAGCATAGCACAAAATCGTGTAGTCCGTTTGCTAAAAGCTTTTCTAATGTCAAGTATCATTTCCTTAGACCATGAGATTGTGCAACTCCCGGAAACCGTAGGAATGCTTTGGGTGTGCCAAACGTCACAACATAACTGGGTGGCTATAAAGGTGCACCACGGGTATCTCCGAAAGTGTCTTGGGTTGGTACGAATTGAGATCGGAATTGTCACTCCGCAGACGGAGAGGTATCTCTGGGCCCACTCGATAATGCATCATCATAATGATCTCAATGTGACTAAGTAGTTAGTCACGGGATCATACATTACGGAACGAGTAAAGTGACTTGCCGGTAATGAGATTGAACGAGGTATTGGGATACCAACGATCGAATCTCGGGCAAGTAACGTACCGATTGACAAAGGGAATTGTGTACGGGATTGCTTGAATCCTTGACATCGTGGTTCATGCGATGAGATCATCATGGAACATGTGGGAGCCAACATGGGTATCCAGATCCCGCTGTTGGTTATTGGCCAGAGAGCTGTCTCGGTCATGTCTGCATGATTGCCGAACCCGTAGGGTCTACACACTGTGACGCTAGAGTTGTTATGGGAATTAGTGTGCAGTTATCGAATGTTGTTTGGAGTCCCGGATGAGATCCAGGACGTCACGAGGAGTTCCGGAATGGTCCGGAGGTAAAGATTTATATATAGGAAGCCCTATTTTGGCCACCGGAAAATGTTCGGGATTTTTTGATATTTTACCGGAAAGGTTCTAGAAGGTTCTGGAGTGGGGCCCACCTGCATGGGGGACCCACATGAACGTGGGTAGTGGGGGCAAGGCCCCACACCCCTGGTCAAGGCGCACCAAGATCCCCCCTTAGAAGGAATAAGATCATATCCCGAAGGGATAAGATCAAGATCCCTAAAAAGGGGGGATAACAATCGATGCGGAAGGAAATGATGAGATTTCTTTCCTCCCACCTTTGCCAACACCCCAATGGACTTGGAGGGCAAGAAACCAGCCCCCTCCACCCCTATATATAGTGGGAAAGCGCATGGGAGCTTCACCCCTTGCCCCTGGCACAGCCCTCCCCCTCTCCAACTCCAACTCCTCCTCGGTAGTGCTTGGCGAAGCCTTGCTGGAGAACTGCAAGCTCCACCACCACGCTATCGTGCTGCCAGAGCTCTCCCTCAACTTCTCCTCTCCCCTTGCTGGATCAAGAAGGAGGAGACGTCCCCGGGCTGTACGTGTGTTGAACGCGGAGGCGCCGTCCGTTTGGCGTTAGACCGGATCTTCCGCGATTTGAATCGCCGCGAGTACGACTCCCTCATCCGCGTTCTTGTAACGCTTCCGCATCGCAATATTCTAGGGTATGAAGATGCTCATCCTCTCCCTCTCTTGTTTCTAGAATCTCCATAGATTGATCTTGGTGATGCGTAGAAAATTTTGAATTATTGCTACGTTCCCCAACACATCTTGTGAAATATAGAGAGCTTACTGGATTGGCGGGGCGCTTTGCGCTGAGTCCGCGGTCCTCGGTGGTGGGAGGAGGTACTTCGGCGGACTTGAACAACACCTTCCAGACATCTTTGTGCGTCATGTCGAAGAGCTCTTGCATCATCTGGTGTTTGGACGAATCAAACTCCCACATGTTGAATGCCCGTATTTGACACAGGAGGATCCGACGGAAGAGCATGACCTGGACCACGTTGACAAGCTTGATCTTCTTGCCTATCATATTTTTGACGCAGTTCTGGAGTCCGGTCAGCTCCGCAGGCGCACCCCAGGCTAAGCACTTCCTTTTCCAAGAGGTAAGCCGCATGGGGATGCCGGATCTAAATTCGGGGGCCGCCGCCCAGTTGGAGTCGCGCGGCTCAGTGATGTAGAACCACCCCGACTGCCACCCCTTCACGGTCTCCACATAGGAGCCTTTGAGCCAGGTGACATTGGGCATCTTGCCCACCATGGTGCCTCCGCACTCGCTTGCTGGCCGACCACTATCTTCGGCTTCACGTTGAAGATCTTCAGCCATAGGCCGAAGTGGGGCTTGATGCGGAGGAAAGCCTCGCACACGATGATAAACGCCGAGATGTTGAGGATGAAATTAGGGGCCAGATCATGAAAATATAGCCCATAGTAAAACATGAGCCCACAGACAAATGGGTGGAGGGGGAATCCCAGTCCGCAGATGAAGTGGGCGAGGAACACAACCCTCTTGTGGAGTTCCGGAGTCGGAACGATCTGCCCTGCATCCGGGAGCCGATGCGCGATGTCTGCGGCCGAGTATCCGGCCTCCCGGAGCTTCGTAATGTCCTCCTCCGTGAGGGAGGAGGCCATCCACTTGCCTCCCGCTCCGGACATGTTTGGAATGGCTGTACGGAGAAGCTGAGAACTGGGGCACTGGAGCTCGAGTGTGCGAGAATGGATGAGCGAAGGAAGAAGAAGGCGTGGGTGAAAAGGGGGAATCCCCATCTCTTTATAAAGGCGGTAGAAACTGTGCGCCTCCCCACTTACCCGTTAAAATCGCTTATCCCCCAAGCACCACGATTGATGGCACGGTTGGGTTACCCATGCCCGTATTGATGAGAATCCCGGGATAAGGGGACACGATCTCTGCTTCGACAAGAAGTGTCAAGGAAACCGCCCCGCATTATGTGCAGTAGCTGGTTGTGAAAAACGGTTCGAATAAAGACCGGGCCGTGGCATGACGTCACGCCATGAAAAGTTGTCAGCAGATTAGATTTGTGGAATATTGTGCTCTCTACGGTGGTATGTGGAATTTGTTTTGCAGAGCCGGGCACGATTCTTGTGTTCAAAATCTTCTATGGAGTATTCGGAGAAGGAACCCGCCTTGCAATGCCGAAGACAATCTGCGCGCTGAACTCATCATCATTGAAGCCTGGTTCAGGGGCTACTGAGGGAGTCCTGGATTAAGGGGTCCTCTGAACGCTGGACTATATACTTTGGCTGGATTTTTGGACTATGAAGACACAAGATTGAAGACTTCGTCCCGTGTCCGGATGGGACTCTCCTTTGCGTGGAAGGCAAGCTTGGCAATTTGGATCTGTAGATCTCCTTCTCTGTAACCGACTCTGTGTTATCCTAGCCCCCTCCGGTGTCTATATAAACCGGAGGGTTTAGTCTGTAGGACAACAACAATCATAATCATAGGCTAGCTTGTAGGGTTTAGCCTCTACGATCTCATGGTAGATAAACTCTTGTAATACTCATATCATCAAGATCAATCAAGCAGGAAGTAGGGTATTACCTCTATCGAGAGGGCCTGAACCTAGGTAAATATCATGTCCCCCGACTCCTGTTACCATTAGCCTTAGACGCACAGTTGGGGACCCCCTACCCGAGATCCACCGGTTTTGACACCGACAGCCACCCTCCCCTGACTTTCCCCTGCTCCTATACATGGCAGGCGCCACCATGTCCGAATATCATTGTCCTATATATCAATCTTTACCTCTCGACCATTTTGAGACCCCTCGTCATGTCCGTGAACTCATGCAAGACTGTGAACAACATTCGGTCACCAAAACATATAACTCATATAACACTATATCGTCAACGAACGTTAAGCGTGCGGACCCTATGGGTTCGAGAACAATGTAGACTTGAGCGAGACTCCTCTCCAGTCAATAACCAATAGCGGAACCTGGATGCCCATATTGGCTACTAAATATTCTACGAAGATCTTTATCGGTCGAACCTCTATGACAACATACATAATTCCCTTTGTCCATCGATATGTTACTTGCCCGAGATTCAATCGTCGATATCTCTATACCTATTTCAATCTCGTTACCGACAAGTCTCTTTACTCGTTCCATAATACATCACCTCGTTACTAACTCCTTAGTCATTTGCTTGCAAGCTTATGATGTGTATTACCGAGAGGGCCCAGAGATACCTCTCTGATACTCGGAGTGACAAATCCTAATCTCGAACTGTGCCAACTCAACAAACACCTTCGGAGATACCTGAGAGCATCTTTATGATCACCCATTTATGTTGTGACGTTTGATAGCACACAAGGTATTCCTCTGGTATCCAGCAGTTGCATAATCTCATAGTCGAAGGAATATGTATTTGACATGAAGAAAGAAATAGCAAGAAAACTGAACGATCATTATGCTAAGCTAACGGGTGGGTCTTGTCCATCACATCATTCTCCTAATGATGTGATCCCATTATCAAATGACAACACATGTTCATGGTTAGAAAACCTTAACCATCTTTGATCAGTGAGCTAGTCTAGTAGAGGCTTACTAGGGACACGGTATTTGTTTATGTATTCACACATGTATTTAAGTTTCTGATCAATACAATTCTAGCATGAATAATAAACCTTTATCATGAATAAGGAAATATAAAATAACAACTTTATTGTTGCCTCTAGGGCATATTTCCTTCAAATACTTCTCAATGGAAGTATCAATGAAGTCTTGAAAACTAGTAATACTTCTTGATCTCAAATTGTTATGCCAAGTTTTTGGCATCATCTTTTTGTCAGAAAAGAAACAATTCAAGCATGATGATGATACAGAAAACCGGTTGAGCCCTTGATAGGGTTGCTCATGGACGGAGTGCGCATAGAGAATCAAGATAAGGTAAACACAGGATGAGGATTTACCTATGTTTAGGTCCTCAAGGTGGAGGTAATACCTAGACTCGGGCATGGATAGCCCGGCCCGAAGACCCCAGCCGATCCCGGCCCAAGAAACTTGGTGATCGTGTCCTGGACTAGGGGGTACTTACCACGTAGGACCGCCACTTGTGGGCCAGGCTGAGGACCCGCCAATAGCTGACGAATGGGCCATGCACGCCCTGACCCTTGGCATAATCAAGATGAAGATCTCCAAAGACTTGGCGTACACTTCAAGGTGTGTTTAAACTATCGACATGTTTAACCCTAGATTGTAACTAACCATGTGTAAACCCTAGATACCCCCAGTGCCTATATAATTCGCGGGGTTTAGTCTGTAGAGGCACAATTACAAGGTCTATAGCTTAGAACTCCTCCATATGATCTCGAGGTAGATCACACTATACTTTGTACCCCATCACAATCAACATATCACAAGCATGACGTAGGGTTTTACCTCCTCAAGAGGGCCCGAACCTGGGTAAAACATCGAGTCCCTACTTTCCCTGTTACCATCATGCTTAGATCACCAGCTTGGGACCCTTGATACGTCTCCAATGTATCTATAATTTTTAATTGTTCCATGCTATTATATTATCAATCTTGGATGTTTTATATACATTTATAAGCAACTTTACATCATTTTTGGGACTAACTTATTAACCTAGTGCCCAGTGCGAGTTGACGTTTTTTGCTTGTTTTTGACTTTGCAGAATATCAGTACCAAATGAAGTCCAAATGCCACGAAACTTTTTGTAGATTTTTTTTCTAGCAATCAGAGACCCTGGAAGCTTCGGGAAGGAACGAGAAGACGAAGGAGTGGCCCACTAGGCACCAGGGCGTGGCTTGGTACATAGTAGGGCCCACAAGCCTTCGTCTGACCTAACTCCACCTCTATAAATACTCTAAAAACAGGAAACCTACCAGGGAGTCCACGACATACTTTTTCCGCCGGCCGCTGTCGGATTTCAGGTTCCGGCAGACCCTTGAGGTTCGAACACTGGGGTGCGCGCGGAGATCCAACCCTCTACCGTCTCGCACCTCCCCGAATCGCTGAGACCTAAACTACTCAACAGAACAGCACAAGAGACACAAGATTTATACTGGTTCAGGCCACCATTGTGGTGTAATACCCTACTTCAGTGTGTGGTGTGGTGGATTGCCTCTTGGGCTGATGAGGAACAGTACAAGGAAGAACAGCCTTGCGAGGGCCTGTTCTTGGCTGGTGAGATGAACCGCTGAGAGGGGTCCAGTCGCTCTAACTACTAGTTTCTTGATGGGGATCCAGATGCCTCTGCCTTGGGGGTGGCTAGTCCTATTTATAGGCGAAGGCCCTGGGCCTCTTCCCAAATATTGAGCGGGAAGGGCGCAAACAATTGGCCATTTTGAAGGGGAACAGCGGGTACACTTATCCTGACTAAAGTTGGTCCTCGCCTGCCAAAGGCTCTGGTGATGACGCCGGCTTGGGCTCCGCGATGACTCCCTTCCGGCCGTTGGGCTGGTCTTGGTCTTGTTGCACCGAAATGGATGCCTTTGCTTGATACTCTCGCCT
The DNA here is from genome assembly GCA_021437245.1 of Aegilops speltoides. NCBI lineage: Eukaryota > Viridiplantae > Streptophyta > Magnoliopsida > Poales > Poaceae > Aegilops > Aegilops speltoides. The sequence continues at coordinate 400,877,932 of CM038144.1, forward strand.
GCGCTTGCTCCCTTAGCACCAAAGAGGAAAGGAGGACACTGCGTGGGCTGGCGCCCGACTAGCGCCCTTGGTCGTCATGGCTTGCGTCATGGGCACCTCGCAAGGTACCCTGCCTTGAACTCTCTGCCTCCTCATGAGCCAGCCTGACGAGGCCATGCCTGAGGAAGCTTCTTGTCGTCCGCCCTGCGAGGCTTGGCCCCTCGCGAGGGTCTTGAGGTTGCGTTGATGAAGATGGGCTGTGCTGGGCCTCCTTTGAGCCACACCGCAGGCCGCAGGCAGGCAAGTCTGGGGACCCCCGTTCCCAGAACGCCGACAGTAGCCCCCGGGCCCAAGGCGTGCCTGAACTTAGCCGAGCAGAGAGGCGAAAGGGCAAGTGCGAAGCGTCGCAGCGTGGCGGTTGATTGGACGTGGGCGGCACTGTTCCCCCACGCCTCCTTATTCCGTGCCTCGCTAGGCGGACACGCTGCCTCACACAGCCGTTCCCCCTTCTGCTGCTTGAGCGCTCCCTGTCCTTTCTTCTCTCAAACTCCAGCTCCTGCATCCACTCTAATCTCGAAGGCCTGGGCAAGGTCCGCTCGGCCCTGGCCACCATCTTTAATGAGTGCGGGGACGACGGCCTGGCCTGCGTCTCGCTTCTCTGCTGACAGATTCCCACCGAGGTCTGGTATTTCGCCAATGCCCTTTGGGCAGGACTGGTTCCCCCCTTCTCAGATTTCTTCAATGTCGTGCTTTCCCATTACCAGATCCATATGATGCATCTGGGTCCTGAATCCATCACCCTTCTCGCGGTATTTGCCTTCGTTTGCGAGGCAATGACGGGCATCATTCCTTCGGTCACCTTGCTGCACCACTTCTTCTCTCCGCGCCTTGTCGACCCCACTCAATGCTCGGGGTGCGTGAGCTTCATTGCTGCGCCCGAGACAGTGGCTTCCGAAATTGAATTCAGCCTTCCCCCGCCCTCGCCTGGGTTTCGCGAGCGGTGGCTGTACGTGGACGTTGGAGTGCCCAGCCCCCTGCTGGCGGAGCCGTCTTCACCTGCCGTCCCCAACTCAGGCTGGGGCCAGGTGACGCTCGTGAGCCCTCGGCTTGCCTTTGTCTGGCACCGCTTCGAGTTCCTGAGAAAGCTTGGCGTGATGGCGCCCAAGGTGGTGAAGGAGTTCTTGCTATGCCGTGTTGCCCCTCTCCATCACCACTCCCATCGAATGTGGGCCTACAGCGGTCGTAAGGACCGTATGCGGCTCCAGGAGGGGGCCTGACGCCTAAAGCTCTGAGGAAGGTGCTCTTGGTCTTGACTGGGGATCCTTCCCCCGGCGACATTCGTCAGGGGGGAGCCTTGTTGTACCTCTGTTCGAACAGAGGCGACTTTGTGGGCCAAATGCCCATCTTCGACGAATGGGTACCGCGCCCCGCTAGCCTCCAGGGGCCTCGTGAACACCCAGTGGTGGTGGTTACCCTCGCGGCCGCCCGGGGCGACTCTTCCTCAAGTGGTGGTGCAGGGAGGCGTGAGCCTCCGGGGGCCGAGGGTGCCATCGTCGAGGCGACAGCGCTGGGCAGCACTCATGAGGGAGCGACTCCCGAGGCCCGTGCTGCCGCAGTTGAAGGTGGCGAGAGGCCACTTGCAGTGCCAGAGACTGGGGCTCCCGAGGCTCCAGCCGTTCTTCTTGATGAAGCGTCCATCAGCGCGCACTAGGCGGACGCCCCTGACGCGAGTCTCTTCGATGCCTCCTCCTCGTTGCAAGCTGACCCCTGCGCTCAACTCTTGGGTCGCTTCCGCATGGACTTCAAGGCCCTACGGAAGAGGAGGGAGGCCCTGGGCGACGATTACCCCTGTCGCCTGCTGAAGCGTAGGAAGTACTACGCCATCGACGAGTAAGCCTTCTCCATTCCCTGCTCCTGATTCTTCCATTGCTTGTTCTGACTCTTGCCCTGCAGGGCCCTTCCTTCCGAGCTCACGGGTGTGGATGAGGAGACATCCCCTTCGCCTCCACCTCTTCCGTCGTCTTCGATCATCCCGAGCAGTCGGGCCCTCGTGGTGAGGCCGGTCGGCAAGATGAGTCATCCCGAAATGCAACTTGGCCCTGCCCTCCCCGCGGTCTTCCTTCGCGGGCCTTCCCGTGGCATAGCCAGCCTGCCGTGGGCTTCTCGCTTGGCTGTGGACCGCGATTGGGTGGGGTACTCCCGGCGCTCTTTTCTTGGAGATGGGTTGGCTTCAAGTCGGGCCTTCGGCAGGGCGCGCCCGGTCATCTCGAGGGCGCCAGGCGCCAGCCCCCTGCCCGAGAGGCGAGTGCTGATCCGCACCCCATGGCGCCTGCTTGGGGCGGATGATGGTGTGGAGGATGTACTCGAGCGCGCCCGGGAGCGTCGCGCTCTTCGCCAAGGGTTCCTCTGGAGGGCGGCTGACGCGGTGAGCATGCTTGGTGAGGAACTTGCGGATGAAGACGTGCGCCTTGAGGCCGAGGGCCTTCGGCTGGTCGCGGAGAGGCGTGAGCTGGAGGCGGCTGCCGCCCTCGCGCACTGTCGGCGCGATCTTGATGATGAGGAGGCCAAGGCGTCGCTGGCGGCCTCTCGGGAGGCCCGTTCCCAGGCCGTCGAAGAAGCCCGGGAAGCTGACCGGCGGCAAGAGGCCACGGAGGAGCGGGCACAGGAACTCTTGGCCCTGTGCCGCTCACTGGAGGAGCAGGTGGAGTTGCGCGAGGCGGCCCTCGCGTCGATGAAGGTGGCCTCCGGCGACCCAGCGGAGCTCCAGAAGCGTGAGGAGGCGTTAACGCTGGAAGCCGCCGAGCGCGCGCGCGAGCACGAGCGCCTGGAGACGAGCGAATGCTGGGTGACACGGGCGGAGGACGACATCGCTACGCGGGAGGCTCGTGTCGCCGAGGAAGTTGGGCGTCGGGTGGCGACGGCCCGCCTGAATCTCGAGCGCGAGCTCAAGGAGAGGCTGGAGCTGGTCCGGGCCGAGGCTGAAGGTAGGACCAACGCCCTTAGGGCCAAACTGGGGGAAGCAACGAGGCAAGCCGATGCCTTGCGGGTCGCACTTGAGGAGGCACAGGGGGAGTCGGCCACTTCCCATGCCGAGGTGCTTCTTCTTCGCCAACAGGTGGTTGAGGCCGAGGCTGTCGCTCGCCAAAACGCGGACGAGATGCATCAGCGGCGGCTCTTGGAGCATGAGCACGCCCCCATGCTCTCCACGCTTCGAGAGAGAGCCAACACGGCCCTAGGTGTCATCTGCGAGGCGGCCGTTGGTGAGCCGCGTGCTATTAACTACGCCGGCAATCTTCAGTTCTTCACCGACATCGTGACGCAGTTGGAGGCACGGTCGGTTCGTGCCAACAGGTTGGTGGAGGAGAGGAGTCGATCATTGCTTGGGTGTGCCTTCTCCCGCGTCTTCAGCCATCTCCGGAACATGGACCCTCACTTTGATTTCGACGCCGCCATCGCCCCAGTCCCCCAGGCCATCCGAGATGACCTGGCGTATTGGGTGGAAGACAATGTGGACGCCCTTGTCAGGGCCTTTGCCTCAGACAATGATGGCGTGATCGTGGCTGCCGACGAGGGCGGCGTGGTGAACAACCCTGACGCTGCTGGCGGCAACGCGGAGGGTGATGGCGAGGCCAACGACGCCAGCGACAGCTCGGGCGGCGCTCCTGATGATGCATTGGGAGATTTATCCGACTGACAGCACGTTGTTCCTGTCTCCTTATCCTGCATGAATAGAACTCAGGCTTTTGTCCCGATGGTTGTGAGAGCATTTTTGGGAGGGGGTGCCCCTCATGTAAAACCAACGTTTCAGCGCTTTAGTCAATGCTACATTGCTCATAGGCCCGTGCCGAGTGGCTGGCCATGTGCCGAGCCGGCTAGTTAGTTTACCTTTGTCCTGTGCGGGTCCTGAAATAATTTGTGGGGGGCTGCGGTGCCTCGAGCGCCTCTCGATCGAATCCGTGGGATCTGCAGAGAATAAACCTCCTGAGAGGGTACGTCAGCGACAGTCTGGGCTGCACGCAAGCTAGGCCAGACCCGGCTCGCGAGGGGCTCGCGAGGGGAGGCAGCTGAGGCAAGGTCGTAACCGAAACGCGAGAGATTGCTCGAACGAGACTAAGAACCCCATCCCCAACACACGCAAACTCCAAATTCAAATTCAACTTAAATCCAGCGGGGGAAAGCAGCAACCAAGGGAAAAGCAACGAAAGCAAACAAAAGGCCGCGTTCGGCACCTAGTCTAGTCTTGGACGTCTTCTCACCAGCACGGAGCTAAGTGCTGCCACTAGGTGTGGGAGGGAGCCCAAGGGCCTGAGGCCGGCACCCCTGAGACTCCGGGGCGTGTACAGCCCCACTCATTATTACGTGAGAGTGTCACGGGGCGGCGAGCTTCACAGGCACTGGGCCTTTTTCACAGGTACCGACCTTGCTTCATATCGCCAGATGAGGGCCCCGCCTTGCGCCACACACTAGTGCCATCAACGACGACCGGAAACCAGGACGCCGCCGATGGGGTAGGGCGGTCGCCAGCGGTTCCCCGACGACCACGGGTCCTCCGCCAGGCAGGCTCGAGGCACCTCCCGGCGGAGGGCCTACCTCCGAACGCCTTTGCTCAACGTCGCGGTGGTGATGTCGATCTCGGCCTCTCTCCGCAGCCCCGACGCCTCCTCCCGAGGGGTAAGAGATCGCTGGAGTGGGGCAGCTGCTCGTCGTGGCGACCTGCACCTCCTGCGACCCATGATTAGTGTATGCCTGCTCCTGAGGGATAAGTGGTACCCGATAATCGTCACTCCCAGCGTGGCCGGCGGGGCCGTCTCGGGGTTCCTGGAAGAGCTCAGCTTCTGGCGCCTCGTCCCCCCCAGCTCGGGCTGAGGAGCGAGCCTTGTTCGCCCTCGCGCGGGTGCCCTTGATCCATCATGTGGGGCACGTACTCTTCCGCGGCTGTCATCCCGAAGGCTGCGCCGTAGGGCTCCGCGTGCCACGCAGCTCTGCTTGATGTGCCGGCCTGATGATGGTAGCGCGGCGGCCCACGGGTGCCGTGGGCCGCAATGAGTCCTTCACTGACGGGGAGCGGAGCCGGTGCCGCCGCCGGCCCCATGCTGACGGCTTCACTGGTGTTGGAGTAGCTTGGGAGCCCTTGATTGCACGTGGGGCCCAGCGTGGGCCGCCTGGCCCGAGGCGGAGCGGGTGCGAAGGGTGAGCCTCGAGGCGGCGGCTTCCAGAGCTCGCCACCCGCTCCAAAGCAGCACGCCGCGCCGCCTTCCATCGCCTCGCACCGCAGCGGCTCTCGCCACCGTGAGCGCTGCCCTTGAGTTCGCCACCTCCGGCAGTGTACTGGCGCCGTTGCTGCGGCGTGGTTGGAGGCCCTCGCTGCCGACCGCGTCTGCCGTGATGTTAGGGTCGTCGAGGTCTGTCCGCATCGCCCGCGGCCCGCAGCGCCCTGCGGACAGCGAGATGCCTGGGGCATGGAGTCGCCCGGGGCGAGTGGCTCTGCGCGGGTGGGCCAAGCCGCCCAAAGATCTGGGTTGCCCGCCTGGTCGCCGGACATGGTGACGATGATGCGCTGGGGCGCGAGGCGGCAGGAGGCGGATCCCGGCACACCCCTACCTGGCGCGCCAAATGTCGGATTTCGGGTTCCGGCAGACCCTTGAGGTTCGAACACTGGGGTGCGCGCGGAGATCCAACCCTCTATCGTCTTGCACCTCCCCGAATCGCTGAGACCTAAACTACTCAACAGAATAGCACAAGAGACACAAGATTTATACTGGTTCAGGCCACCATTGTGGTGTAATACCCTACCCAAAGGTGTGGTGTGGTGGATTGCCTCTGGGCGGATGAGGAATAAGATAAGGAAGAACAGCCTCATGAGGGTCTGTTCTTGGCTGGTGAGATGAACCCGAGAGGGGTCCACGCCTAACTACTGGTTTCTTGAGGGGATCCAGATGCCTCGCAGGGGTGGCTAGTCCTATTTATAGGCGAAGGCCCCGGCCTCTTCCCAAATATTGAGCGGAAGGGCGCTAGCAATTGGCCATTTTGAAGGGGAACAGCGGGTACACTTATCCTGACTAAAGTTGGTCCTCGCCTGCCAAAGGCTCTGGGGATGACGCCGGCTTGGGCTCCGCGATGACTCCCTTCCGGCCGTTGGGCTGGTCTTGGTCTTGTTGCACCGAAATGGATGCCTTTGCTTGATACTCTCGCCTGCGCTCTCTGTTGGAAAAGGCAGTGCCTAGGAGGCGCTTAGGCACGCCTAGGCGCTAGGCAATGGCCAAACGCCTCGCCTAGGGCATAAATGGAGGTCTAGGCAGGGCAAGCAAGGAATTTCCTACACAAGCAAGAAATCATGTCATAAACTGCACTAATATGCCAAACGGGTTATATTCCAATGGTAGTCGATGGTAACTAACTTATTTATATGCCCTAAACTAACATCAACACCCATATAATAATCAAAAATACACTACGAGCAACAACTATATTACCGCCTAGGCCGCGCCTAGGGCGCTTAGGCACTGCCTAGGCACTAGGCGAAGGCCCACCGCCTCGCTTACGCCTACCGCTTTTTCCAACCTTGCCTGCGCTTGCTCCCTTAGCACCAAAGAGGAAAGGAGGACACTGCATGGGCTGACGCCCGACTGGCGCCCTTGGTCGTCATGGCTTGCGTCATGGGCACCTCGCGAGGTACCCTACCTTGAACTCTCCGCCTCCTCATGAGCCAGCCTGGCGAGGCCGTGCCTGAGGAAGCTTCTTGTCGTCCGCCCCGCGAGGCTTGGCCCCTTGCGAGGGTCTTGAGCTTGCGTTGATGAAGATGGGCTGTGCTGGGCCTCCTTTGAGCCACGCCGCAGGCCGCAGGCAGGCAAGTCTGGGGACCCCCGTTCCCAGAACGCCGACAGCCGCAAGTTCCAGAACCACAAGATCCCACCTAAAGGCCTTTTCCTGCACTCTGCCGGAGGGGGCTCTTCATAATCCTTGCTGCCCTCCAATGATGCGTGAGTAGTTTACCACGGACCTAAGGGTCCATAGTTAGTAGTTGCATGGCTTCTTCTCTCTTTTTGATCCTCAATACAATGTTCTCCTCGGTGTTCTTGGAGATCTATTTGATGTAATGACTTTTTGCGGTGTGTTTGTTGGGATCCGATGAATTGTGAGTTTATGATCAGATCTATCCATGAATATTATTTGACTTTTCTCTGAACTCTTTTATGCATGATTGTTATAGCCTCGCATTTCTTCTCCGATTTATTGGTTTGGTTTGGCCAACTAGATTGATTTATCTTGCCATCGGAAGAGGTGCTTTGTGATGGGTTCGATCTTGCGGTTCTCAATCCTAGTGACATAGAGGTACATGAAACGCATGTATCTTTGCTATTAAGGGTAACAAGATGGGATTTATTTCATACATGAGTTTATCTTATCTACATCATGTCATCTTGCTTAAGGTGTTACTCCGTTCTTCCATGAACTTAATACTTTTCTACTATATCTTTGTGCTTCTCGTCCTGACATAATGTTGAGTGTATGCATGTCTGCTCGATATCAAGCAGCCCCTAAAGAATGTCATCTTAAAGCTGTTAAAAGGATTGTGAGATATTTGATACACACACCAAACTTTGGCATTTGGTATCCTAAGAGGGCCTCTTTCGACCTTGTTGGCTATTCCGACTCGGACTATGCCGGTGACAGGGTTGATAGAAAGTCAACTTCGGGTACGTGTCAATTCCTTGGTCGATCCCTTGTATCTTGGTCTTCCAAGAAACAAAATTCGGTATCATTATCCACTGCCGAAGCGGAATATATTGCTGTTGGTTCATGTTGTGCTCAATTGCTATGGATGACACAAACACTTAAGGATTATGGGATACATGTGAGACATGTTCCCTTGCTTTGTGACAATGAGAGTGCGATTAAGATTGGACACAATCCCGTGCAACACTCTCGAACGAAACATATTGAAGTTCGTCACCATTTCATTCGTGATCACATTGCCAAGGGTGACATCAATCTTAAGCATGTTCAGATCGACAAACAACTCGCTGATATCTTTACAAAACCTCTTGATGAGAAGGTGTTTTGTCGCTTAAGGAGTGAGTTGAACATCATTGATGCTTCAAACTTGGAGTGAAAACTCCATTGATGCATGCAAGGCATGAGCCTACTTGACTAATCCTTGATATTACTCTTATGATGATGATCATATGTCTTGGACACATTTGCCCCTTGTATTGCATCTAACTCCTTGCGGTACTTGGATGATCTACATTCCACAAGATTACCACACACTCAAATCATGAGTAATCTTGTCATTAACCAAGTATCTAGCCCTTTGGGATGTTGAGTTCAAGGAACACAATTCCACATATCCTTTTTGACATCTTATACATCTAGTATTTCACTCTTGTCATCTTGGATATCCTTGAGTATTTCCTTGCTTGCCTAACCCATGTAGGAAGATGAACTACACAAGTGGAAATGGCGCTCTAACTTCACATTCAATGAGCACCAACATCACGTTCACCTACATGAGCAAAGCAACAAGCCCAAGGTATGTTCTTCACATCTTTAAGGAGCTTTGCTCAAAGACATGAGTACAAGCAGCTTCATAAGATGTGATCACATCAAATGCTTAATCGAAAAATGGCAACCCCATTTTGTGCTTAAACGATGAGTATGACCTATGATCAAATGTTCTCATTTGACTCCTAAGTCAAAATACTCAAACATAGGTGACCTAGTCGCCGACCCCTATCTAGATGAAGTACATATGTTTTGGAGTTTTTTTTGTTTTCTCTTATGTTCTCTCATTGAGTTTTCTTTAAAAAAAACTTCATCTAGGAATCTTTTTCATTTCTATTCTTCTGCTTTTTGTGAATATCCTTTTGGCTCGATCAATTCCTCGAAAATCATTTACAAATTCATTGCAAATCCTTTGAAACATTCCTTGCAAAGTGAGCTGAATTATTTCTGTATTTCCTTGAATTAAACTCAAGGCCACCGACTTAAATATTTCGGTCTGACCGAAAAGGATCTGCCCTAAGTCCATGACTTTCGGACCCACCGATCCATCTTAATTCAGTGTCACCGATTTCTTTCTTTCAGGATATCATCTTCTACAGCTCCCCTCAATGATTCTCTATGCATGTTTCTTATTGCCCTGTTGTGATTCTTAAGGATCCCACTTCTTTCCATCTTCCCTGACCTTCCTAGTTTGTTGTCCTTTTCGGCACTTGATGTCAAAGGGGGAGAAGACTTAGGGGGAGAAGAGAAGATTTAGGGGGAGAAGGAGAGCAATCTTACCTTAAGGGGGAGAGAATCACATCAAAGCTTTGCCGTGTTCCACATTGGATATTTCAATTGGCATCATTCTCATTTGGCATCATTCTTTGGATTTTGCTCTTTCCATCAAACCCCTTGATCTGAGACAACTCAAAGGGAGAGGAACCTTCACAATTGATATCTTATGGAAAGCAAAATCTCTCAGAGTTCATTGAAAATCTTTTTAGTTTCGGAGACATGTTTGCTAATTCAAGCTTGTGCTCAATATGAGACACTCTTTATACATGTCATCCCTGGCTTGGTACTCTTGATGTTCTTGCAATTGGTTGAAGAAATACTCTTGTGTTATCTAACCCTGTTTTCCCAAGTCTATTTCTTCAGGTACAATGCCAAGGAACCTCAAGGTAAGTATATGCACTTTGCAGAATGTGCATGATGGTGACTTGCTTGTGAATACTTGTTTGCAAGAAATCACCATGCACATATGCATTATCACTCACTTCTTTTCATCTGCCTCGATGCATATAGCCAAGCTGCATGTAGCACATCTTGCTTTTTCTCTTGTGTGCTTGTGGTAGTCCAAAACCATAATTTATGAAAATCTTGCACACTTGTAGGGGAGCCTGTACTACATGTTTGTCAAAGCTTTCGTGATAATTCATCTTTCTTTCAAGAAGCTTTGATGTCTTGTTTTGTGTGTTGCCATCAATTACCAAAAGGGGAGATTGAAAGCACATTTGCTCCCCGGGTGGTTTTGGTAATTAATGACAACATACTTTGTGGTTGGACTAATGCTTTTATCAAGTATGTTTCAGAAATTCAATCACATTGGCATGGCAAAAGGATCAAGAGGTGGACCCTCAAAATGCTAAGGCAAGCATTGGCAAAATCTCAAGACTCCATTTTTGGTTTAGTGATCCAAGATCACATTGAGTCCATAGGAAAGCCAATACTATTAAAAGGGATGAGGTTATGATGATGATCCGTTGCTCAAAGTGCTTAGTGATACATCTCCTAAACTATCGCAACTCTCACTCCCATATACACTCATAAGTAATCTCGGTCCCACCGATATTCCAAACTCACCACACCGAGATGAACCACCTCACCATAAAGCCAAACCCTAGAAAACTCGGATTTTCCGATTCGAACTCGGTCTCACGAAACTTGAGTTGCCAAGCTTCAGAACCTTCGTCATCAAATCGGTGTCACCGAGATGATGAAGTCGGTCCCACCGAGATTGGCAAGCTCCTGTCTTTACACGAATCGGACTAGCCGAGATTGTATTTTCGGTCCCACCGAAAATCCCAACGTTCACATGATTTGAACTTTCGGTCTCACCGAGTTGTCAACTTTGGTCCCACCGAGATTGGTCAAATGTGTGTAACGGTTGGATTTTGTGTGGAGGCTATAAATACCCCTCCACCCCCTCTTCACTCGTGGAGAGAGCCATCAGAAAGAACTACCACTCCTACCTTACATTTCTGAGAAGAGAACTACCTATCCTTGTGTTGAGATCAAGTGGCTCCACTCCCACCATATGAAGCTTGATCTCTAGCCTTCCCAAGTTGCTTTCCACTCAATCCTTTCTTCCACCACAGCCAAATCAGTGAGGAGAGTTGAGTGTTGGGGAGATTATCATTTGAAGCACAAGAGCAAGGAGTTCATCATCATCAACACCATCTATTACCTTTTGGAGGGTGGTGCCTCCTAGATTGGTTAGGTGTCACTTGGGAGCCTCCACGAGATGTGGAGTTGAACCAAGAAGTTTGTAAGGGCAAGGAGATCGCCTACTTCGTGAAGATCTACCCCGAGTAAGGCTAGCCCTCCGTGGGCGAGGCCATGATGGCATAGACAAGGTTGCTTCTTCGTGGACCCTTCGTGGGTGGAGCCTCCGTGGACTCTCGCAGCTGCTACCCTCCGTGGGTTGAAGTCTCCATCAACGTGGAAGTACGATAGCACCACCTATCGTAACCACGAGAAAAATCACCGCGTCTCCAAATTGCGTTTGATCTTCTCCACTTCTCTTTACTACTTGTGCAATTTACTTTCCGCTGCCCATACTCTAGAATTGCATGTGTAGTATGCTACTTGACTTGTGTGTGTTATGCAAAATCTGTCCTTGATAAAAGACTGAATTTTTATCTTGTCGAGTAGTCTAATCACCCCCCCCTCTAGACACTCTCACCTTCTTCGATCCTACAGTTACATATGATAATGAAACTTTCTTGAGGACTACGAAATAATCATATAGCTGTCAACTCTATACATGACTTGCATTGATTATTGTTGGGTGTTCAGTTTTGTAGGGATAAAGCCTAAATTTATGTGGTGCAACCCCGTTGACTCACACATAGTTATGATTATGCTCTTAACAAGCAATCCGCAACAAACTAAGATGTGCTAAGGTAAATACCCAACCATAGGCATATCTTTCTCTAGGGTCCTTATTCACCCCTAATTTCATAACTTGTAAACTCATGGATCGGTAATTTCTATCACTCGGCCTCCCATCATAAACTTATTATAACACAATGCTCTCCTCTATGTGCATATAGGTGAGGTGTTATGTAGTCGATGTTCGCACAACACCTGCCTATTGCCCGACTCTAACGACGACCAGGTCCTTCATGAGGTCTTGTGCTGGTCGTTAACCTTCATGAAGATGGACACCCGTCGTCGCAAGAACGAGAAGGCGCTGCTGGAGGGGATCGAAACATCCGAGCAGGGCGTGGCTGAGAAAGTTGCGGCCGTTGCCAAAGCCTGTCACCTCGCTACATCGCAGGTCTCATCACATGACGTCTCGCCGGGTCTCATGCTCCTGATCCTCCTTCGATGGCAGGTCCTCCGACTCTGACAGACCCCTACATCATCTTCCCTCGCCCCCTATGTTGTCTTTCCACGTACTACCCTTTCCCCATAGATGATAAGGGGAAGGGCAAGTCAAAGCAGCGAATCATGTCCTCATTCTTAGTTAAAATTATAGTATATCTAGTTGTATGACGACGAACTAGCCATCTCTTTTGTTGTCCGATGAAGAACCGTGTGATTAACTTGTTGTCTCTTTTGTTAGATGCATCTAAGAGCATCTCCAATGGCGACAACAACAACAAAGCCTTTAGTCCCAAACAAGTTGGGGTAGGCTAGAGGTGAAACCCATAAAATCTCGCGACCAATTCATGGCTCTGGCACATGGATAGCAAGCTTCCACACACCCCTGTCCATAGCTAGTTCTTTTGTGATACTCCAATCCTTCAGGTCTGTCTTAACGGACTCCTCCCATGTCAAATTCGGTCTACTCGGACCTCTCTTGACATTCTTTGCACGCTTTAGCCGTCGGCTATGCGTTGGAGCTCCGGCGGCCTACGCTGAATATGCCCAAACCATCTCAGACGATGTTTGACAAGCTTCTCTTCAATTGGTGATACCCCAACTCTATCTCGTATATCATCGTTCCTCGTGTTGTCACACATCCATATCAACATACGCATCTCCGCCACACCTAACTATTGAACATGTCGCCTTTTAGTCGGCAAACACTCAGCGCCATACAACATTGCGGGTCGAACCGTCGTCCTGTAGAACTTGCCTTTAAGCTTTTCTGGCACTCTCTTGTCACAGAGAATGCCAGAAGCTTGGCGCCATTTCGTCCATCCGGCTTTGATTCGATGGTTCACATCTTCATCAATGCCCCCATCCTCCTGCACCATTGACCCCAAATATCGAAAGGTGTCCTTCTGAGGCACCACCTGCCCATCAAGGCTAACCTCCCCCTCCTCACACCTAGTAGTAATGAAACCGTGCATCATGTACTTGATTTTAGTTATACTAAGCCTAAAACCTTTTGATTCCAAGGATTGTCTCCATAACTCTAACTTCCTATTTATCCCCGTCCGACTATCGTCAACTAGCACCACATCATCCGCAAAGAGCATACACCATGGGATATCTCCTTGTATATCCCTTGTGACCTCATCTATCGCCAAGGCAAAAAGATAAGGGCTCAAAGCTAACCCATGATGCAGTCCTATCTTAATCGTGAAGCCATCAGTGTCGACATCACTTGTTCGAACACTTGTCACAACATTATCGTACATGTCCTTGATGAGGGTAATGTACTTTGCTGGGACTTTGTGTTTATCCAAGGCCCACCACATGACATTCCATGGTATCTTATCATAGACCTTCCCCAGGTCAATGAACACCATATGCAACTCCTCCTTTTGCTCCCTGTATCTCTCCATAAGTTATCGTACCAAGAAAATGGCTTCCATGGTCGACCTCCCAGGCATGAAACCAAACTGATTTTTGGTCACGCTTGTCATTCTTCTTAATTGGTGCTCAATGACTCTCTCCCACAGCTTCATTGTATGGCTCGTCAACTTAATTCCAGGGTATTTAGTACAACTTTGAACACCCCCCTTGTTCTTGAAGATTGGTACTAATATACTCCGTCTCCATTCTTCTGGAATCTTGTTTTCTCGAAAAATGAGGTTGAAAAGCTTGGTTAGCCATACTATCGCTATGTCTCTGAGGCCTTCCACACCTCAATGGGGATACAATCAGGGGCCATCACCTTGCCTCCTTTCATCCTTTTTTAAAGCCTCCTTGACCTCAAACTCCTGGATTCATCGCCCGAAACATGTGTTGGTCTCATCAAAGGAGTCGTCCAGTTCAATCGTAGAACTCTCATTCTCCCCATTGAACAGCTTGTCGAAGTACTCCCGCCATCTATGCTTAATCTCCTCTTCCTTCACCAGGAGTTGGTCTGCTCCGTCCTTGAAGCATTTGACTTGGCCAATATCCCTCGTCTTCCTCTCTCGGATCTTGGCCATCTCATAGATGTCCCTTTCGCCTTCCTTCGTGCCTAACCGTTGGTAGAGGTCCTCATTCGCCCGACCCCTTACTTCACTGATAGCTCACTTTGCGGCCTTCTTCGCCATCTTGTACTTCTCTATGTTGTCTGCACTCCTATCCAGGTATAGCCATCTGAAACAATCTTTCTTCTCTTTAATCGCCTTCTGGACAGCATCATTCACCACCAGGTATCCTTATCCTCGCTTCACCTTCCCCTGGACACTCCAAAGTCTTTCGAGGCCACCTTACGAATGCAAGTCACCATCTTCATCCATGTATTGTCCGCATCCCGTCCTTCCTCCCAAGGGCCCTCCTTAATGACCCTCTCCTTGAACGCTTGAGCTACCTCCCCTTGAGCTTCCACCACTTTGTTCTGGCGACTTTGGCATGCTTATCTCGCTGGACACGAATCCGAAAGTGGAAGTCAGCAACCACCAGCTTATGCTGGGGTACAACACTCTCTCCAGGTATCACCTTACAGTCTAGGCACGCACGCCTATCTTCTCTTCTCGAGAGGATGAAATCAATCTGGCTAGAGTGTTGGCCACTACTAAAAGTCACCAGATGTGATTCTCTCTTTCCAAAGAGGGTGTTAGCTACAATCATGTTGTAGGCTAGAGCAAAGCTTAAGACATCTTCTCCTTCTTGATTCTTGATGCCATAGCCAGAGCCCCCATGCACCCTTCAAAACTTGTGTTAGATGCCACCACGTGGCCATTGAGGTCTCCTCCTAGGAAGAGCTTCTCGCCATTCGGTACACTCCAAACCATGTCTTCCAGGCCTTCCCGGAACTCCCTCTTGGTATTCTCACTATGGCCTACTTGCGAGGCATACGCGCTGATAACATTGAGAACTAAGTCCCCTACTACCAGCTTGACCAAGATAACCCGACATCTCCAACGGCAACCCGCAAAAATCCCCCCGCATCCGTTCACGGACAGGGGGGACCAGTCCGCGAACATGGATGCGGGAGGACGCTCTCCAGCCGTAGCCGCATACATTTTCACTACAACTTGAACCAACCGGACGAAATTCGTGTAAACACGACCGGATTTCATATAAACATGACAGATTTCTTATAAAAATGCTGGATTTTCATATGAACATGATGGATTTTAGTACATTTACATCAAATAAGCGGTGCTAGTCCGGCTCTGGAGGTATAATAATACCTAATCTAAATGGCCACCCATGGATCCCTTTGTCTTCCTCATGTGCGACAACCCGATCACCGGACTGGCGGGAGCCTCGGAGGTATATGCTTCAGCACAAAGGACGGATCGCTTCCCCACTGCTCATCGGAGTGGAACCCTTGGTTGATGCTTCAGCGGGAGGGGAAGGCCGCACCTCCGCTTCTGTGGAGCCCATGTGGGATTGACGGAGGTCCTCGCAAGAGAAGAACCGGGCAAGGCACCGGCTGTGTACGCCGGCGTCGCCTTGGCGGTGGCCTTCATGGGACCCAAGCGGCGACGCCCTCCCGTGTTCTACTTCTCCTCGATGATGGCGGCGGACGTGGAGGCACTGGCCACGGGCTCATCGCTCTCGCGCACCCGGCTTCTTTCTCTGCTTGCATGGCACGATCGCATGCACGGGAGGCACGATCACACGCACGATGTAACGCCCTCGATGCGGCTATATCTCCCATGTGTCGAAGCACAACTTAGAGGCATAACCGCATTGAAAGCAATGTCGCAAGTGAGGTAATCTTCACACCACCCATGTAATACATAAGGGAAAGAGATACATAGTTGGCTTACAATCGCCACTGCACACAATTACATGAATAAAGCATTACATCATCCAGATACAATCAAGGTCCGACTACGGAACCAAAATAAAAGAAGAACCCCAAATGCGACAAAAGGTCCTCGATCGACCCCAACTGGGCTCCACTACTGATCAACTAGTACGAAACAACACAAAGGGCAAGATCTTCATCGAGCTCCTCCTTGAGCTGGGTAGCGCCACCGCCGGTAACATAGGCACCGCAAACTGGTTTTGAAGTATCCGTGAGCCACGGGACTCAGCAATCTCGCACCATGAGATCAAGACTATTTAAGCTTATGGGTAAGGTAAAGGCATGAGGTGGAGCTGCAGCAAGCGACTAGCATATACGGAGGCTAACATACGCAAATGAGAGCGAGAAGAGAAGGCAAAGCACGGTCGTCAAAAGTATGATCAAGAAGTGATCCTATAGCAACTCGCGCCAAACATAACTCGAACATCAGTGTTCACTTCCGGACTCCACGGAAAGAGACCATCACGGTAACACACACGGTTGATGTATTTTAATTAAGGTCAACTTCAGGTTTTCTACAACCGACATTAACAAATTCCCATCTGCCACATAACCGCATGGCACGGCTCTCGAAAGTTTATACCTGCAGGGTGTCCCAACTTAGCCCATGGCAAGCTCTCGCGATCATCGAAGGAATAGACCTTCACCCAAACATTCCGATCGACTCGGTATCCCGGTACATCAAGACATTTCGACAATGGTAAAACAAGACCAGCAAAGCCGCCCGATGCGCCGACAATCCCGATAGGAGCTGCACATATCTCGTTCTCGTGGCAACACCGGATAAGCGAAGCGACAGAACCGACGTAACCCAAGTTGCCAAGGGATGGTCCCAAGACGGTGCTCTAGTTTGGACCAACGCTAGACAAGCAATCGCCCGGGGGCTATAAAAGATGACCTCGAGAGAGCGACTCCCAAGGGAAAAGTAGGTGGTGGTGAGGCAAATGGTAAAAGGCAATGTTGGGCCTTGCTGGACAAGTTTTATTCAAAGCGAACCGTCGGGGGTCCCATAAATCACCCGACCGCGTTAGGGACGCAAAATCCGGGAACATAACACCGGTATGACGGAAACTAGGGCGGCAAGAGTGGAACAAAACACAGGCATAAGGCCGAGCCTTCCACCCTTTACCAAGTATATAGATGCATTAATAATATAAGAGATATTGTGATATCCCAACATAAACCCCGCCCACCATGGAGAAATCTTCAACTTCACCGCAACTAGCAACGCTATAAGAGGGGCTGAGCAAAGCGGTAACGTAGCCAAACAACGGTTTGCATAGGTAAAGGTGTCAAAGGTTAGGGGTTTGACATGGCAATTTGGGAGGCTGACAAGCAAATGGTAGGCATCGTAGCATTGGCATAGCAAAAGAGCGAGCAAACTAGCATAGCAAAGATAGTAGTGATTTCGAGGGTATGGTCATCTTGCGCAAGGTTCTCGAGTTGTCGAAGACTTGATCCTCGAGGCGTTCTCAACAGGTTCCTCGCTCACGCACTCGTCTCCGGCTCTACCCAAAGCAAGAACACAAGCAACGGAACCACAATCAAACAAGGAACAATGCACAAGCAATATGATGCAATACATGACATGCGATGCGAGATGTGATATGCAATGCATATGTATGCTCCGGAAGGAAAATGATGAACTGGCATCAACTTGGCAAACCAAGTATGCCGCTGAAAGATGAGATGATTTCGTTGAAATCGATATAAAGATCACCGAATCGGATGCACGGTTTGCAAATGACAAGCAAAACAAGAATGACGCAAATCTGCGTTTAGCAGCCCGATGCTACTTAGCACGCAACACTAAACTATGCTACAGCACCCCAACATAAAAACAAAGCATATGACAGCGAACTACAGGAGATGCTTAACAAAAGAGGAACACTGAGCTACGGCTAAATCACATCATAACATGTTCAAACAAGCATGGAGAAAGTGCTCAAAATATCAGGTTCACAGACTTAGTGAAAATACTAACATGGCAGGAATTAACATCAGGAAGGCATGTTTAGAGCAAGCAAACAACATGCTACAGGAACTTATAATAGCAAAGCAAGGCATGACATGATTCTACTCAAAGCATATATCAATAGTTCCTTACTGACCATAAGCCAAAAAGGACTCTAAGAAATGATGGCACCCATGTAAACATAGCAAGTTTTATTACAGATTTCAGACTTAGTGAAATATCAGGACATGGCAAAAACAGATTCAACATGGCATGTTCGTGAGCTCGATGCACTCACTACAGAGCATCTCATGATAAACTAAGCATACACCCATCAAGAAGACATGGCATAGGAGCTATACATGGCAAGAACAACATCATAGCATACACGGATCAACTACAACGACCTCGTGAAAATTGAATCTCATGCAAACAATCTGCCAGGAAACATTTTCAAGCAACTTTAGAGCAAAATTACAACATGTTCCAGCAGGCTAAAATTGCAAACAAGGGCATGAATGGATAGAGCATGACATGTATATCAAAACATGTTTATATAGCATCTCCAGATTATGCATAGAATGATTAGCGGAAGCATGTTAACATGGCATCAAATTATAACAGAATCTGCCAGAAAACAACAACAGCAACTACCCTACTTTACAAGCTTGATACACTCAGCACACAACTCACAAAAATACATGGTCAACACCTCTGGAAAGATGGCATGTCCTAGTCCAACATTCATGTAGAGCTCATACTCATAGGATGCACACATAAATCATGGCAAAAATGACAAAAGAGCTCGAGCTGATAAGATTCTGAAACTAACGATCTGAAGCCTTCTTCCAACAGCTTTTTGGGCATCAAGATGAGCTCAAATGCAAATGACGCAATGGAATGAAATGATGTACTCTTCGAGGCGAACAATTTGACATATTATACGCACGAAACGGAGCTACGGATGCAGAGATGTGATGCGATGAAAATGGCATGAAATTATCAGAAAACTGAGACTTAGGCAATTTCGGGGTCAACCTGCACGGATTACGAGGCACGACGCGGATCTCGCCGGAGTTCGCCGGGGGGTCGCCGGACTTGCGGGAGAAGGCCGCCGGGGGTCGGGGAAGGTCGGAGGACGCCGGGACCGGCCGGATCCGGTCCGACCCGACCGGATCTGCGGAGGAGGCTTGGCGGGCGGGCGCGGGCGTCGGAGTTCGGGCGCCGGCTGCTCGTCCATGGACCGGGCGCTGAGAGCGGGCGGCTCGGGAGGCGCGGGCGGGCGGGCATCGGCAGGCAGCGGGCGGCAGCGGGCACGGCGAGGCGCCGCGGCGGCGGCGGCTGGCGGCTGGCGGCGGCGGCGCCGGCTTGTGGCCAGAGGCCGAGGCGGGCGGCGCGGTGCGTTGGCTCAAGGGGTTCGATCCGCCCGGCAAGCAAGGCGGCGGAGGGCGGCGGCGGGACAGGTGGCGCTCGTGGATTGGCCGGGCGGCGGCGGCGGACGCGGTCCGTCCAGATCGGACGTGTCCGTGGGCGTGAGAGGAGCGGGACTAGGGTTAGGGAAAATCATCCGCGAATTTGGAAGGGGAACACTTATTTATAGGTAGAGGAGCTAGGAGAGTCCAAATGAGGAGCGGAGCCGCCACGCGATCGTGATCGAACGACCGAGAGCATGGAGGGAGTTAGATGGGTTTTGGGCCACTTTGGAAGGGTGTTGGGCTGCAACAAAGAAGGCTTTACTTGTTATCTTGTTAACCGTTGGAGTACCAAACGACCTCCAAATGGCACGAAACTTGACAAAGCGGTTCACGGTGCTATACCAAGGCCGCTTGGCAAACCTCGGGCCATTCCGAGAAAGTTTAATACCCGCACACGAAAAGAGGGAAGAAGGGAACACCGGAGGACATAGGAGTGCCGGATTGCAAAACGGACAACGGGGAAAATGCTCGGATGCATGAGATGAACATGTATGCAAAATGAAATGCACATGATGACATGACAAAATGCAACACGCAAGCAAATGACATGGCAACGACGGCGAATAACTGGCGGACACCTGGCGCATCGGATCCGGGGTGTTACAACACTCCACCACTATGAGAGGATCTCGTCCCGAGATCTAGGATGGCACCGGAGGGAAAACGGAAGAGGAAGAGAAGAGGTAAAACTAAGTTGCTTCTTCGACAAACGAGTGAAAACATGAACCTTGAGATGTTGAGCAATTTAAAAGAAAGAGTACAACATAGATGAGCGAGATTGCAAACAATCCGGTAGAAAAAAGAACAAGGAGTATTACGAGAATTTAAAGGTTGCAAAGACATGAATCAAGAGTTTCACGATGGAAAAGAATATGACCACCTCGGTATAATGAGATAGCCAAGGAACAACAATGACAGAATTTGGACAGCACTCCGGTAGAAAAGAGAAGAAAAACTTGATGAGATGAAAAGATATTGAAGAGATGATACAACACTCCGGTTAAATGGATAAGCAAGAAAAGAACGTGATCCTCACAATTTGAGATGATGAGTGAAGAGCACAACATCACAATGCCTCCATAATGAAAGAATAGAAGTTAGATCGTTGGGATAAAGGGACGGAGAAGAAAATGACAACTTTTGCCACCAGTGAACTTGGAAAACATCCTTGCAAAGAAGAATCGAATGGAGTTGTTGCAGAACCAACAACTAAACGAATAGGCTTGTAGTGGGCTTATGGAAAAAACATCTCAATACTATGAGGTGACAACCGGCCACTAACGGAAACCAATGATTTGATTCAGCACCAAAGAGATGAAAAACTGTTTTCGCCGAGAGGATAGGAGAAAACTTGGATCATTGATAAACACCATAATAGCAACATTCCTTAGGGAAGGCTTTAGGTGAAATCTTTACCAAGATAACTCCAACGAAGAGATTGATGGATTTAAAATACCTCATTCTTGACAACAATATGAATCATGAAACATGAATGGAAATTGCCAAGAATGATATAACACCATCTCAAAAGATAAGGTAGAAAGAATTGCACTTCGGATGCAAGATGAAGAATACTTGAGCTCCTTAGATAAGAATCTCGATGAAAACTTTGAGAAGGGAATTAGATCCTTGATGAACCATCATGTAGAACCTCCATGAAGAACTCCGGTTATCAAAAGGGTGATAGAAAGAAAGAGAAGTTGAAAACACAAGGTGAATCCTTGCAATGACTTAGATGGATCTCCGTGATAATTACAGCTTGGAACTCCGGGAAAAAGAGAAGATGAAGCGAATGAAACCGAGAATTTATTCATCATGAACAAACTCCGAAAGAAGGAATTAAACACTTGGATGAAACAAGAGCAACGGATTTGGTATACTACTTATTCTCGTAGAAATTATTAAAAGAGATATATGAAGACTTGAGAAGGTCTTCAACGAACCACCGGTAGGATTGGAACAACAAATGAATTAAATGATAACGAAAGAGGTGAAATCTTGAACGAACCACCGTAAGAATTGAAAATGAATGTAGCAAAGGCACAATTCACCGGAAGAATTGGAAAACGAATGAAGATACTTGAAGGGATTTAGATACATGAGAACGGAGAGAACATGAACTGATTAGAGTATATTTGAACGAATCACCGGTAAGATTTAGAGAACGAAAGCTACACGCTTAGAATGAAGAATTATGACATGATGGCCTTCGGAGGAAAGAAATGGAAACAACTCATAAAATGCTCCGAATGGTAAGAAAAGAATTGTCACGATCAAAACAATTATGAGGATAGCATGAAGCTAGAACCATGAACCTTGAAGAGAATAGAGCAAGATTAAAGAGAAACTCTTCTTCGGTCTTCAAATGATGAGAATGACAACGAGAAACACCACCAAGTATTATTGAGGCACACCGGAAGAATCAAAAGCGAAGAGGTTGAGCCAACTATGAAAAGAATTTGAAGATCTTGGAGAAAAGCATTTGACTGATGAAAATTCATTCTTACGTCAAACTTGGAGAAGAATTTAGGATAGCTCTGGGAAAATAGAAGAGTCAGGTAAGATCCTGGGAAAAGACCTGTGGGTTAGGGCCCACTCAAAAGAACACCGTTGAAAATGATTTAAAAGAGATGTTGCACCGGTTGAATTAAATGGCTTGAATGAGAAAACAATCTCGAAAGAGCTTGAACGAATGCAGAGTGGAAACACGAATCTTCGAGATATCTTGAGCACTCCGGAATAACAAATAGCGAGAAGTAGAATGATAATGAGGTGCACCGGTATGAAAAAAGCATTGAAATGAGGAAAAAGGTATGATCAACAAAACTTGACTTGAATCCACCGGAGAAGAAACAACAATGGAGGATGATGAACTTGAAACTGTTGAGCATCTTCATGAGAACCACCGGGTAAGAACATTGACAGAAAAGAATGGAGAAAACTTCACAAAAATAAAAGGATATTTGGTAAAGAAATCTGTGTCCTTGAAGAAAAGGGTGGGAGGGCGGGATAAACAAAGGCAACTTGAAGACGGATGAAACAAACACCGTTGAGAAGAAATGATAATTGGTCTTGCTGATGTTGAAGTGATCGGATCCACTTGAAGAGAAACACGCTGGTTGAAAAGAATTGACATGATAATCTCGATTGTCGAGAAGGATTGGTATTCACATCGGAGTATGAGAACACCATTTCAGAAAGGTATGGAATCAACACTTGACATTGAAGCAACTCGAATACCACAATTAAAACAAAAACAAAGGATTTGGCTTGCAGAATAAGCCAGAACAAACATATGATAGAGATTTCGTCCGAAGTTTTCGTGGTGGGGCCTACACGGGCTCAATCGTACAGCACCATCATGTACAAGGCAGTGCACATGACATCTGAAGCGCCCCAGTCGGCATAGCCAAGGACTCTTTAAGACACAACGAGACCATGTAAAACCAACCGTGAATAGGCGGACCACTAGACGTCGAACCCCAATTTCATATCATACATCCGTCGGAAAGATATCCTAAGAGCTACTTGAATTCCCACCTATGAAACTCCGAAATTTTACGGTTACGCAATCTGGTGTTGGGGATACAGGAGCAATATATATCTCACCCAAGCTAACAATCCCTACATCCATTGTATCCATCCTTCAACACATAACCAAGAAACCTTCGAAATCGTGTACCTCAACCTTCGAAAAGCATCCGTTATACAAGTCATGGCAATACTCCCGTACTCACCTCAATACTGGGTTAGCGGGGTTATCTCACCAACAACTGCATAAAAGAGATTTTCGATGTCGGCGTACTAAACTCAGGTATTCCAGAACTGCAGCGATAAAATTATGACGACAACACCTCGGAGCTCAACTCCCCGGGACACTGCCACAACCCCTAAATGACAGGAGGCACCAAGACAATGTTGTCATCATAAAACCATCGGAACGATTCTAAGATACCCGCGTGATCCTAAAAAAAAAATTTAGTGAAATTTGAGAAGAGAAGAGTCAAAACTCTACGTCAGGATATCTCACCGTAAGGTCGAAGGACCGGGAGTAAAAAGAATTCCTAACTCTCCGATATATATAATCCTAAATGACTCAAAACATTTTTCTAGACACAACTCGCCACTAAAAGCGATCAAGCGGTGGGGGCTCCTAAGGTCGGGATGGCTCGATTACCAACTTGTAACGCCCTCGATGCGGCTATATCTCCCACGTGTCGAAGCACGACTTAGAGGCATAACCGCATTGAAAGCAATGTCGCAAGTGAGGTAATCTTCACACCACCCATGTAATACATAAGGGAAAGAGATACATAGTTGGCTTACAATCGCCACTGCACACAATTACATGAATAAAGCATTACATCATCCAGATACAATCAAGGTCCGACTACGGAACCAAAATAAAAGAAGAACCCCAAATGCGACAAAAGGTCCTCGATCGACCCCAACTGGGCTCCACTACTGATCAACTAGTACGAAACAACACAAAGGGCAAGATCTTCATCGAGCTCCTCCTTGAGCTGGGTAGCGTCACCTTCTCGGTAACATAGGCACCTGCAAACTGGTTTTGGAAGTATCTCGTGAGCCACGGGACTCAAGCAATCTCGCACCGCGAGATCAAGACTATTTAAGCTTATGGGTAAGGTAAAGGCATGAGGTGGAGCTGCAGCAGCGACTAGCATATACGGAGGCTAACATACGCAAATGAGAGCGAGAAGAGAAGGCAAAGCACGGTCGTCAAAAGTATGATCAAGAAGTGATCCTATAGCAACCTCGTCAAACATAACTCGAACATCGTGTTCACTTCCGGACTCCGCGGAAAGAGACCATCACGGTAACACACGGTTGATGTATTTTAATTAAGGTCAACTTCAGGTTTTCTACAACCGGACATTAACAAATTCCCATCGCCACATAACCGCGGGCACGGCTCTCGAAAGTTTATACCTGCAGGGTGTCCCAACTTAGCCCATGACAAGCTCTCGCGATCATCGAAGGAATAGACCTTCACCCAAACATTCCGATCGGACTCGGTATCCGGTACATCAAGACATTTCGACAATGGTAAAACAAGACCAGCAAAGCCGCCCGATGCGCCGACAATCCCGATAGGAGCTGCACATATCTCGTTCTCGTGGCAACACCGGATAAGCGAAGCGTCAGAACCGACGAACCCAAGTTGCCAAGGGATGGTCCCAGACGGTGCTCTAGTTTGGACCAACGCTAGACAAGCAATCGCCCGGGGGCTATAAAAGATGACCCTCGAGAGAGCGACTCCCAAGGGAAAAGTAGGTGGTGGTGAGGCAAATGGTAAAAGGCAATGTTGGGCCTTCTTGGACAAGTTTTATTCAAAGCGAACCGTCGGGGGTCCCATAAATCACCCGACCGCGTTAGGGACGCAAAATCCGGGAACATAACACCGGTATGACGGAAACTAGGGCGGCAAGAGTGGAACAAAACACTGCATAAGGCCGAGCCTTCCACCCTTTACCAAGTATATAGATGCATTAATAATATAAGAGATATTGTGATATCCCAACATAAACCCTGTCCACCATGGAGAAATCTTCAACTTCACCTGCAACTAGCAACGCTATAAGAGGGGCTGAGCAAAGCGGTAACGTAGCCAAACAACGGTTTGCATAGGTAAAGGTGTCAAAGGTTAGGGGTTTGACATGGCAATTTGGGAGGCTGACAAGCAAATGGTAGGCATCGTAGCATTGGCATAGCAAAAGAGCGAGCAAACTAGCATAGCAAAGATAGTAGTGATTTCGAGGGTATGGTCATCTTGCCTGCAAGGTTCTCAGAGTTGTCGAAGACTTGATCCTCGTAGGCGTTCTCAACAGGTTCCTCGTTCACGTACTCGTCTCCCGGCTCTACCCAAAGCAAGAACACAAGCAACGGAACCACAATCAAACAAGGAACAATGCACAAGCAATATGATGCAATACATGACATGCGATGCGAGATGTGATATGCAATGCATATGTATGCTCCGGAAGGAAAATGATGAACTGGCATCAACTTGGCAAACCAAGTATGCCGCTGAAAGATGAGATGATTTCGGTTGAAATCGATATAAAGATCACCGGAATCGGATGCACGGTTTGCAAATGACAAGCAAAACAAGAATGACGCAAATCTGCGTTTAGCAGCCCGATGCTACTTAGCACGCAACACGAAACTATGCTACAGCACCCCAACATAAAAACAAAGCATATGACAGCGAACTACAGGAGATGCTTAACAAAAGAGGAACACTGAGCTACGGCTAAATCACATCATAACATGTTCAAACAAGCATGGAGAAAGTGCTCAAAATATCAGGTTCACAGACTTAGTGAAAATACTAACATGGCAGGAATTAACATCAGGAAGGCATGTTTAGAGCAAGCAAACAACATGCTACAGGAACTTATAATAGCAAAGCAAGGCATGACATGATTCTACTCAAAGCATATATCAATAGTCCCTTACTGACCATAAGCCAAAAGGACTCTAAGAAATGATGGCACCCATGTAAACATAGCAAGTTTTATTACAGATTTCAGACTTAGTGAAATATCAGGACATGGCAAAAACAGATTCAACATGGCATGTTCGTGAGCTCGATGCACTCACTACAGAGCATCTCATGATAAACTAAGCATACACCCATCAAGAAGACATGGCATAGGAGCTATACATGGCAAGAACAACATCATAGCATACACGGATCAACTACAACGACCTCGTGAAAATTGAATCTCATGCAAACAATCTGCCAGGAAACATTTTCAAGCAACTTTAGAGCAAAATTACAACATGTTCCAGCAGGCTAAAATTGCAAACAAGGGCATGAATGGATAGAGCATGACATGTATATCAAAACATGTTTATATAGCATCTCCAGATTATGCATAGAATGATTAGCGGAAGCATGTTAACATGGCATCAAATTATAACAGAATCTGCCAGGAAAACAACAACAGCAACTACCCTACTTTACAAGCTTGATACACTCAGCACACAACTCACAAAAATACATGGTCAACACCTCTGGAAAGATGGCATGTCCTAGTCCAACATTCATGTAGAGCTCATACTCATAGGATGCACACATAAATCATGGCAAAAATGACAAAAGAGCTCGAGCTGATAAGATTCTGAAACTAACGATCTGAAGCCTTCTTCCAACAGCTTTTTGGGCATCAAGATGAGCTCAAATGCAAATGATGCAATGGAATGAAATGATGTACTCTTCGAGACGAACAATTTGACATATTATACGCACGAAACGGAGCTACGGATGCAGAGATGTGATGCGATGAAAATGGCATGAAATTATCAGAAAACTGAGACTTAGGCAATTTCGGGGTCAACCTGCACGGATTACGAGGCACGACGCGGATCTCGCCGGAGTTCGCCGGGGGGTCGCCGGACTTGCGGGAGAAGGCCGCCGGGGGTCGGGGAAGGTCGGAGGACGCTGGACCGGCGGATCCGTCCGACCGACCGGATTCGGCAGGGAGGAGGGCGGCGCGGGCCGAGGCGGCGTCGAGCTCGGTGGGCGCCGGCGGCTTCGGGTCCATGGCCGGGCGCTGAGAGCATGGCGGCCTCGAGGCGCTGCGGGCGGCTGGTCTTGGCGCCGCGCGTGCAGCGGGCACGGCGAGGCGCCGGGCGGCGGCGCGGCGCTGGCGGCGGCGGCGGCGGTTGCGGCGGCGGTGGCCAGAGGCGAAAGGCGGGCGGTGCGGAAGGCTGTGAACTGTGAGCCGATCCGGCCCCATGGCATGCGGCGGAGGGGCGGCGGGGACAGTGGCGCCAGGATTGGATTGGCGGCGGCGGGCGGACGCGTCCGGTCCAGACGGACGTGTGTCCAAGGGCGCGAGAGAGCGGGACTAGGGTTAGGGAAAATCATCCGCGAATTTGGAAGGGAACACTTATTTATAGGTAGAGGAGCTAGGAGAGTCCAAATGAGGAGCGGTTTTGCCACGCGATCGTGATCGAACGACCGAGAGCATGGAGGGAGTTAGATGGGTTTTGGGCCACTTTGGAAGGGTGTTGGGCTGCAACAAAAGAAGGCTTTACTGGTTTCTTGCTAACCGTTGGAGTACCAAACGACCTCCAAATGGCACGAAACTTGACAGGCGGTTCACGGTGCTATACCAAGGCCGCTTGGCAAACCTCGGCCATTCCGAGAAAGTTTAATACCCGCATACTAAAAGAGGGAAGAAGGAACACCGGAGGACATAGGAGTGCCGGATTGCAAAACGGACAACGGGGAAAATGCTCGGATGCATGAGATGAACATGTATGCAAAATGAAATGCACATGATGACATGACAAAATGCAACACGCAAGCAAATGACATGGCAACGACGGCGAATAACTGGCGGACACCTGGCGCATCGGATCCGGGGTGTTACACACGAGAGGCGCAGTGCGGCGCGACGTCGTTGACGGCAGCGATGACACCCGTGTCGTCGTGCTCCCCGCCGTGTCGGCGTGGGGCAACTCGCCACTCCTCATCGAGTGGCCCTAGAGCAACGAGTTGTTGAACCACGCGCCGGCTTGGGGCGGCAACTTGCTTCGTCGGGTCAGGCGAGGTAGGTGGAGCAGCGAGCTGCCTCGCTCGTATCCGGCCTGCTCGGCGGACCACCCCGGCAGCTTGTATGACGAAGAAATGCTCTTCGAAAGCCATCAGAACAGTGGTGAAGGAGACATATGAATGCGGAGAGGAGGCGTGTTCAGCCGGGCGTGCAGCGGGCGCATCCGCGACCGGTGCGCCGCTTCAATGGCGGAGGCAGTGAGAGGTCGCGTCCGCTCTGAGCCGCCTTCAATGCGAAGCGGCGCGCTCTACAGCTGCATGAATGCGGGCAGCTGGTGCAAGCCGGGATGTACGCGTGGGAGAGGGAGGATTTTTTGTTGGGTCAGAACAGTCAGAAGCGGACTTAGGATCGGTCCGGACTCCTACAAACCTCCGCACTTTTGTCTTCGGTTTGCGAGAGAAATCGCGTCCGGACCGTCCCGCGGACCATACAAGTCAACATTGGATGGCTTCCGCGGTCCGACGGGATGATCCGAACGGTTGCTGAAGGTTTGAGGGTCGGACGTTGGAGCTGCTCTAAGGATGCATTCAGAACGACTGGAAAAAAGTCAACTGAAGCAGTATATTCGGGCATCCATGCCTGAATGGAAGCCGACGAAACAAACATCAAACATCTGGCTGTGTGTTGAGCCGTGGGCGTGGTAA
This sequence comes from Aegilops speltoides, assembly GCA_021437245.1. Taxonomy (NCBI): domain Eukaryota; kingdom Viridiplantae; phylum Streptophyta; class Magnoliopsida; order Poales; family Poaceae; genus Aegilops; species Aegilops speltoides. Next base: position 400,906,491 of record CM038144.1, read on the forward strand.
ACAAAGCAAAGCATCGCTGTCCGGCCTTCACTTGTGAAATGTACAGACTGCGCTTTCCTGGCAAGATGCCAAGGCGTGAGATATTCTCCTCGTGCAAAGCGCGAACTCGTCTCGCCACTCCCCATCAATCAACTCAAATTCACCGGAACGAAACCTAAATTGAATTGAATAAGCAAAGAGAAAAACTAAAACGATGCCCGAATATATACATTTTTCACACGAGACCCATTTTGCTATCCCCGCTACAGTTTCAGAGCTCAATTCGATTTAATTCGGGATCAATTCGATTGGTGATCCGGTAGCAGTTGGAGAACTCACTTGATCAATTCGATTTAATTCGGTTTAAAAACGTGTTTATTAAACAACAACTGGCGGTTTAAAAAGGTGGGCGGAGGGACACGAGCTGACGAGCAGCAGTAGTACTCTACTATGCAGACGTCTGAACTTGAAGGGGAAGCAGGACAGTACCAGTAAAGCACGGGACCGAACCGAGGAGACCACGCCTCCTCCGTCCCTCCCACTCCCACGGCAGCAATCCAGCGACGCCCGGCAAGCAACCAGCGACCGAGGCGGCGGGGGCCTCGGGTCTTCGGGCAGCCCACCGCGCCGCGGCGGCGATCCAGCGGGGTGGCGGGGCGGAGATGTCGGACGCGCTGATCAACGGCCTCGCCGGCGCCGGCGGCGGGATCGTCGCCCAGCTCCTCACCTACCCCCTCCAGACCGTACGTATCGCCTCCCCGCGCCCCAGATTGCTCGCTCGCGCGCTCGCTCGCCTTTTGCTGTTGTTGCTTCTGCGTGCTGAACGGGGAAGGGTTTCCGCGGCAGGTGAACGCGCGGCAGCAGACGGAGCGGGACCCCTCCAAGCCGGCGTTCAAGGACGGCGCCGTCCGCCAGTTGTGCCTGGTCCTCCTCCTCCCCCCGACCCCCTTCTCCTCTTCGTCCGGGCTGACGCGTAATCTGCCCTGATCCGAGTCTAATGCTTCCGTGATCTCCTCTTCTGCTCTAGTAGGTGGTGCAGAACGAGGGGTGGGAGCGACTCTACGGCGGCCTGGCGCCCTCGCTCGTCGGCACCGCGGCCTCTCAGGTTCGTTCGCTGCTTGCTCGATTCACCTACTACCTGCCTGCCTTGTTTTTATTCTTCCTGTGAATTTTAGTCCAGCCTTGTTTTTGAGATGCTTTACACGCTTCTTGATGAAATTGATGTGCCATTAGGGTGTCTACTACTTCTTCTACCAAATATTCCGGAGCAGGGCGGAGGCAGCATCCCTTCGGCGATCCATTAGAGGAATTGGGGATGGATCCGTCGGGATGTTCCAATCACTCACTGTCGCTGCACTTTCTGGGTAATTCGAATTATTTGTGCATCTATCGTTGACCTCATGCTTTCGCATTGTCTTTTCCTGGACTTAATTACTGTAAGCTCATACTGTGTGTTCTAAAAGGTTACGGCTATGATGATGAGCTTTTTGTGCTTTTGATTCCAAACCTGCACGTTTGCTTTTTGCAGATGCGTTAATGTACTTCTCACGAACCCAATTTGGGTTGTTGTCACACGAATGCAAGTAAGGAAATGCCAGTTTCTGGGAGCAGTGTTTCCCAGTCAACTGCCTTTAGTGGAAATCATTTGATATCCTGAATACTAATTTATTATTGTTTGCAGACTCACAGAAAGGCAAACAAACAGCAAGGCCCTCAGGATCAGGGTTTGACATCTGCTCTTGATAAGGCTCTACAACCTGTCCCAGTGGAAAACGTCCCTCATAAAACTATCAATGTTGTATGTATCCCTGATCATTCTCCCTCTAGGATAAGACAATAGGGATGCAATTACATTTTGCTGACTACTACATGTCTGATTAATGTTTTGTTCTTAACCATATTGGGACGCTACTATTAAGTAGTTTGTGGGATTATAAGGTTGTGACTGGGCTCATGTTACTATTAAGTAATCCCTCCGTCAGCGGCACATATTTCGGACAGAGGGAGTACTATTTATTTTGCATCTTGAATATCTTTTGAGGATTTTCGTGGATATGAATGTTTACCTTGTAACTGATAGTTCGTGCACATCCATGTTTCTTTTATTATAATTCATTAGTATGTCATTTCTTGCTAAGTCACAACCTTTGGCATCAGCTAGAAGCCTATAAGGTTACCATCTAGTAACAAGACACATAAATCCTTATAAGCACTAAGATTTCAAACTGATAAATTCACCCTTTCTCCGCCCTTTATTTGAAGGCGCCCAGCTGGTGAGAATCGGTAATGCCTTAAATTGTTTATAAGTATCAGGTTCCGGGTTCCACAGGGTGTCAGGATTCACTAGGTGAACAGTAAGCACTGAAATGGTACATGATATATTCTTCACATCATTGCTATGTTGCTGCACATATCGTATAACAAAGTGCATATGGTTTGTATTCTTGATAAAAGGAACATGGTCTGAGCCGACTCTTTGAATCTTGTAAATGTTGAATTATGATTGTAATGCAAGGAATATAACTTGCTTGGGCTAAACTTAGGGAAAAAAAAATCTTCCTATTTTGAATTTGCATATGTCGGAATGGAAGGACCTGGGAGTCATCTTGCGGTCAGCATTACAGGACCAAGATAAATAATGTACTAGAAGAATGGGGTCAATAATGTTACTTTATGAAGGCACATAACAAATTCATGTTTCTTTTCGTTGTTGTCTTTTATTTATTTATGTAAGGCTGTTATTTCACCCGTGATCTTAATTCAAGGCCGCTCTCAACTGCTACAGTTATGAACTGGTTTGAAGTATGGCTGATTGACTTAGTCTATCTGCAGATTCAGGATCTTTACAAGGAAGCTGGAGTGTTTGGCTTCTGGAAAGGGGTTATTCCAGCTCTTATTATGGTAAGTCTCTGTTTTTCGCAGTTTCTGTTGCCCAGTGGTCTTACAAGGGTGGTTCACCACGTTTTACCTGCTACTAGGTCAGCAATCCTGCAATTCAGTTCATGCTGTACGAGACTCTTCTTAAGAAGCTGAAGAAGAGACGTGCCTCTAATTTTAAGGGGGCTCAAGGACTGACTGCTATTGAAGTAAGCTATAGCTTTTCTGGTGAATTATTTTTAGTGATTATTAGGAGGTTTGTTGCTGGGGCCTGAAGGTCCTGAACCTATTACTTATGAATACCTGAAAGTTTGTTCATTCATGATATATATCCACTCTATAAAAAGGGAACAAGATTTGTTGAAAGCACTTTGGCATTTTGATGTGCTCCTCTAATACTAGCATCTCTTTGTTAGTTAACTATGTTATGGAAATTCGTAACAGCTAACCTCCTTCGTGAAAACACATGCTCAGGTTTTTCTTCTCGGAGCTGTTGCAAAACTGGGTGCAACTCTTGTTACATATCCTCTTCTAGTCGTGAAGGTGATTATTTGGTGCAGCAGATATAAGTGCAACTTTTCCACTGCATATTTGTTCATGTATGTCAAACTGAACCATGTTTATGCTGCAGGCAAGACTTCAGGCGAAGCAGATGATTGATGATGACAAGAGGCATCGCTACAAAGGTACAAGATCAGCCACCATTGTTTTTTTTTTAAATGATTCAGTACTGTTGCTTCAGTTCCTCTTTCTGCTATCAAGTCTTTTACTTCTCTTCCGGTTATTATTTCTTGTTATTACTGACCTTCCTATCAAATATTTCATTGCATGATGTCTTCCTTTCAGGCACATTTGATGCAATCACAAAAATGATGCATTATGAAGGCCTATCAGGGCTTTATAAAGGAATGGGCACAAAAATTGTACAGAGTGTTTTTGCTTCTGCTCTCCTTTTTATGATCAAGGAGGAGCTGGTGAAAGGTGCTCGATTCTTGGTAACCGGTGACACCAGCCTGGTAAAGAAGTTGCCTTCAAAGCCCTCAAGATGATCTAGGTCTGCGCAGAAGTGTTAGTTGCTGATTATATATCATAAATTGCAAACAGAGTAGGCAAAAAGAGCTCGCCTCTGAGGTATCAGGTTACAGATGGTAGACACAATGGGTATGTAAACTTGAGATTATACGGTGACCACTATGATTCTTGTAGCTACTGGGATAAATTACACATTGGATAGGATATTTAAGCCATTCATGTAATGTAAAATATATTCAGGAAGGTTGGAACATCAAAAATAAGTTGGTAGTGAGAATTGCAACTGTCTCATGTGCTCGGGTCTCTTCGTTTTCTTTAGGTTGTGTTTGTTTCGTGAAAGGATGTCTTGTAGTATATCTGAAAATCAGCAATTACTTCAGCTTATCGATATTGGAAAGTATCTATAACACCAGTGAGTGAGCAGTGAGCCTGGTACTTTAGGGACTAGAGCTGACTTTGGAAACTAAAGTGTAAACTAACTACTCCCTCCGTCCCATAATGTAAGACGCTTTTTTAACACTAGTACCTGATAGGAGAAAGAACTCCAGATGGAATTTAATTGTATTATTGGGTATTCTTCCACCTTGGTCTGAAATCTATCAAAAATCTTATACTCCCTCCGTCCCAAAATAAGTGTCTCAACTTTGTACTAAGCTTGAGACACTTATTTTGAGATGGAGGGAGTATAAGACATTGCAAGTTAGGACATGGCCCCCATAATAATTTGTTTCAATCATTTTTCTTTTATAAGAGAAGTATAACTTATTTTGAACAAAATCTTTCTGTGATGAAAAATCTTTATCCTAAATGTCATCGGGGGAAAACCCAGTTTTTTAGAGCATTTCCAACCGGGCATCCCATGTTGGCCCCAAACGCCCGCGGCCTGCCCGGTCATTGTTTAGTTAGGAATTTGCCGCCCAACTGGGTTGTGCTTTGGATTGTCTGGTACTCCTCATACTCAGCCCATATGTGGGACAGATATGGGGACAACCAAATGTGCCCGCCACGTAGGTTGTGGCCCGCTATGGCCCGCCACGACCCCACAAATGCCCTACCTATCGGACAAAACCCTACTGTCCACACTCGACCGCTCCACTCAGTCTCCTCCCATTCCCGTCCCTCCCCTCCCTTTTCATCCCCTCCCCTCCATCATGGCCGGCTCCGGCAGTGACTTCAGCAGGAAGGCCGATCCGAACGGACTCCTGAAGGAGGACGACTACGGTAGCGAGGCGCTGGATGATGAGGAGCTAGCGCTCCACATCACCATTGAGAGTTTGTGGGTGGACACTGGCGAGAGCTCGAGCTCCGCGCCATCCTCGGTGGCCCGTTGACGCAATGCGGCCGAGCGTGGCGGGACTTCTCGCTTCACGCCACTGCAGATCCGGTGTCGGGTGCGCCTCTCCCCTTCCCCTCCAAAGAACCATGTCTTTTTGTGTCGGGTTGTGTTATATATTTGTAATTCTGATCTACATAGCAATGTTGATCTAGGTAGTTGCATGTTTTGTATGAATTTGGGGGTTGGACGATTTGAGGACGACGGTTGTGGGCGAGGACAAATAGACTGGCGAGGACAGATAGACGGTGCAAGTTAGTGTTTGTAGACGCGTCCGAATGCGTTCGCGGATGTATAGAGACCATATTTGACAACCAGGGTTGTGGATGCTCTTAGAGCAACTCTAGCAGATATTGCAAATCTATCCATCCCACAAAGTAACTGTTGACCTAAGGTACTGGCGCAAAAAAACATCCCGAACAGGTGCCACATATCGGCCCGTCCCATAATTTTTTTGCGCCAAGGGGGGCGGGGGGGGGGCTGTATATTTTGACCCGCATATGTCATATCTCTAATTTTTCCTCCTCGTTTTTACAGTTTCCTCTATCCTTGGTGGTGGAAATTTCTTCACCAACCGCCATGCCTCGCCTGCTCCCAACACCAACGAGCCCAGCGTCGCTGCCGCCTATGGCCGTCGAGCAGTGCGGGTGCAGGCCGGAGACAGTAGCGTGTTCAGTTACCGGGGAGGCTCGGGGAAGGGTGCATGTAGCGGTGGAGCCTCCCTAGCGTCTAGCGACGCACTCGCCGACCAATGGGAGGGGCGTCAGAAAGCTAGGGGACTGGGCGACACGCGTGTGCTTGGGGAGGCGAGGGGACATGGGGGCATGGGAGACTGGGCACGTAGTTTGCGACTCAGCACGAGAGAGGAGGAAGGAGGCGGGGCAGGAGTAAAGGGCTCGCCGGTGGCGACCAATGCAACAGTCCCCGACCCTGCTGTTGGAAATATGCCCTAGAGGCAATAATAAATTGGTTATTATCATATTTCCCCGTTCATGATAATCGTTTATTATCCAGCTATAATTGTATTGATCAGAAACTCAGATACATGTGTGGATACATAGACAGCAACGTGTCCCTAGTGATCCTCTACTAGACTAGCTCGTTGGTCAAAGATGGCTATGGTTTCCTAGTCATAGACATGAGTTGTCATTTGATAACGGGATCACATCATTAGGAGAATGATGTGATGGACAAGACCCAAACTATAAACGTAGCATATGATCATATCAAGTTTATTGCTATCTTTTTCTGCATGTCAAGTATATGTTCCTATGACCATAAGATCATGCAACTCACTGACAGCGGAGGAATACCTTGTGTGTACCAAACATTGCAACGTAACTGGGTGACTATAAAGGTGCTCTACATGTATCTCCGAGGGTGTCCGTTGAGTTGGCTTGGATCAAGACTGGGATTTGTCACTCCGTATGACGGAGAGGTATCTCAGGGCCCACTTGGTAATACAACATCACGGTAAGCTTGCAAGCAATGTGGCTAATGAGTTAGCCACGTGATCTTGTATTACGGAACGAGTAAAGAGACTTACCGGTACGAGATTGAACTAGGTATGTACCGACGATCGACTCTCGGGCAAGTAACATACCGATAGACAAAGGGAACTACATAAGAGATTAGCTGAATCCTTGACATCGAGGTTCGACCGATAAGATCTTCATAGAATATGTGGGAACCAATATGGGCATCCAGGTCCCGCTATTGGTAATTGATCGTAGAGGTGTCTCGGTCATGTCTGCATAGTTCTCAAACCCACAGGGTCTACACACTTAACGTTCGGTGATGACATAAGTATAATTGAGTCATTATGGTGGTTACCGAAGGTTGTTCAGAGTCCCGGATGAGATATCAGACGTGACGAGGAACTCCAAAATGGTCCGAAGGTGAAGATTGATATATTGGACGAAGGGTATTGGAGTCCAGAAGTGTTCCGGGGGTACCGGGTGATGACCAGCATGACCGAAAGGGGTTTCGGGGGGTCCAGGCAAGTGTTGGGGGGGCTCATGGGCCAAGGGGAGGGGGCAAACCAGCCCACTAAGGGGCTGAGAGCCCCTCTCACCCCATCGCACGTGACCAGGGGAGGTGGGACGCCTCGTGGCTTGGGAGGCAAGCCTCCACCTGGCTTGGGAGGCAATCATCCACCTGGCTTGGGGGGCAAGTCACCCTAGGGTTTCCCTAGGGTAGATCCCATCTGCCCTGGCCGACGCCCCCTAGGGGCGCCACCCCCTCCTCCCTTCTCCTATATATAGAGAGGTAGAGAGAGGGCAGGTGCACCCATACAGATCTATTCGTGCCACGGCGCTGCTTATCTTCTCCCTCGCATCACTCTTCCTCTTCGTAGTGCTTAGCGAAGCTCTGCTGAGATCCCGACACCACCGCCGCCACCATGCCGTCATGCTGCCGGAGGACTCGAGCTACTACTTCACCATCGCCCGCTGGATCGAGGAGGTGAAGGCGTCAACAAGCCGTACATGTGTTGAACGCGGAGGTGCCATCCGTTCGGCACTTGGATCGAAGTTCACGGGACAGATCGTGATTGGATCGCAAAGACGTTCGACTACATCAACCGCGTTTCTTAACGCTTCCGCTTAGCGATCTACAAGGGTATGTAGATCACTCCTCTCGTAGATGATCGTCTCCTAGGTTGATCTTGGTGAGCGTAGGAAATTTTTTGTTTCCCTTGCAACGTTCCCCAACAGTGGTATCAGAGCTAGGTCTATGCATAGATGACATCACAAGTAGAACACAAAGGAGTTTGTGGGCGTTGATATTCAGATTGCTTCCTTCCTTGATCTTTTCTTGATTCAGCGGTATTGTGAGATGAAGCGGCCAGGACCAACCTTACATGTCCACATACATGAGACCGGTTCTATCGACAGACATGTGACTTTGTTGCATAAAGATGGCTGGCGGGTGTCTGTCTCACCCACCTTAGTTGAATCGGATTCGACAAAGGCAGTCCTTGTAGAAGGTTAAATAGCAACTTGCATATCACTGTTGTGGCTTTGCATAGGTAGGAATCGTTCTTGCTAGATACCCATAGCAGCCACGTAAAACATGCAACAAAAATTAGAGGACGTCTAACTTGTTTTTGCAGGGTATGTTGTGATATGATATGGCCAAAGACATGATGAAATATATTTCAAGTATGAGATGATCATGTTTGTAATAGTTTATATCGACTTGCATGTCGATGCATACGTCAACCAGTAGGAGCCATTGGGTTGTCTTTAATTATTGTATGACCTGCGTGTCAATCATTAAGCGCTATGTAATGCTTTACTTTATTGCTAATCGATAGCAATAGTGGTAGAAGCATGATTTGTGTGACAACCCCGATGGCGAAACGATGATGGAGATCATGGTGTCATGCTAGTGACGATGGAGATCAAGCCGGTGCTTTGGAGATGTAGATCAAAAGCACGAGTTGATGGCCATATGATGTAATTTATGATTTGCATGTGATGTTAATCCCTTTATGCATCTTATTTTGTTAAGGACGACGGTAGCATTATAAGGTGATCCCTCACTAAAATTCCAAGATAAAATTGTGTCCTCGCCAAGTGTGCACCACTGCGGAAGTTCGTCGTTTCGAAGCACCACATGATGATCGGGTGTGATAGACTCCACATTCACATACAACGGGTGCAAGCCAGTTTTGCACATGCAGAACACCTAGGTTAAACTTGATGAGCCTAGCATGTACATACATGGCCTTGGAACACAAGAGACCAAAAGGTCGAAAATGAGTCATATAGTAGATATGATCAACATGGAGATGTTCACCATTGAAACCACCTCATCTCACGTGATGATCGGACTTGGGTTGGTGAATTTGGATCGTGTTACACTCTAACGACTAGAGGATGTCAATTTGAGTGGGAATTCTTAGGTAATAGGATTAATTGAACTCATTATCATGAACAAGTCTAAATTGTCTTTGCAAATTATGTTGTACATCAATAGCTCGCGCTGTAGCTCCTTGTTTTAATACGTTCCTAGAGAAAGACTAAGTTGAAAGATATTGTAAGCAATTATGTGGACTAGGGCCGTAGTGTGAGGATTATCCTCACTGCTACGCAGAAGGCTTATGTTCTTGATGCACCGCCTGGTGTACCAACCCCTCTAGCACCATGTGTGGATGTTGTGAACATCTGGCAGACACGTTCAGATGACTACTTGATAGTTTAGGGCGCCATACTTTAGGCTTAGAATCGGGGCTCTAAAGACGTTTTTGAACGCGATGGAACATATGAGATGTTCCAAGAGCTAAAATTGGTATTTCAGGCTCATGCCCGTGTTGAGAGGTATGAGACCTCTGACAAGTTCTTTGCCTACAAGATGGAGGAGAATAGCTTAGCCAGTGGGCATGTGCTCAGAATGTATGGGTTCTACAATCGCTTGAATGAAGTGGGAATTAATATTCCAGATAAGATAGTGATTGACAGAGTTCTCCAGACACTATCACCAAGCTACTAGAACTTCGTGATGAACTCTAGCATGAAAGGGATGGATATGATCCCGGAGCTGTTCGCGGTAGGCCGCGGAGGTAGAAATCAAGTAGGAACATCAAGTGTTGATGGTTAACAAGACCATAGGTTTCAAGAAGGGCATGGGCAAGAAGGGAAACTTGATGAATGGCAAGCTAGTTGCCGCTCCAGTGAAGAAAACCAAGGTTGAACCCAAACCCAAGACCAAGTGCTCCTATTGTAAGGGGAACGGTCACTCATAGCGGAACTACCCCAAATACTTGGTAGATAAGAAGGATGGCAACTTCAACAAAAGTATATTTGATATACGTGTTATTGATGTGTACCTTACTAGTACTCCTAGTATCACCTGGGTATTAGATATCGGTTCAGTCGCTAATATTGGTAACTCGAAACAAAAGCTACAGAATAAATGGAGACCAGCTAAGGGTGAGGTGACGATGTGTGTTGGAAGTGTTTCCAAGGTTGATGTGATCACCATCGCACGCTCCCTCTACCTTCGGGATTAATGTGAAACCTAGATAAACTGAAGGAAATATGCCCTAGAGGCAATAATAAAGTTGTTATTTATATTTCCTTATATCATGATAAATGTTTATTATTCACTCTAGAATTGTATTAGCTGGAAACTTAGTACATGTGTGAATACATAGACAGACATAGTGTCCCTAGTATGCCTCTACTTGACTAGCTCGTTAATCAAAGATGGTTATGTTTCCTGACCATAGACATGTGTTGTCATTAGATGAACGGGATTACATCATTAGAGAATGATGTGATGGACAAGACCCATCCGTTAGCTTAGCATAATGATCGTCAAGTTTTATTGCTATTGCTTTCTTCATGACTTATACATGTTCCTCTGACTATGAAATTATGCAACTCGCGGATACCGGAGGAACACCTTGTGTGCTATCAAACGTCACAACATAACTGGGTGATTATAAAGATACTCTACAGGTGTCTCTAAAGGTGTTTGTTGGGTTGGCATAGATCGAGATTAGGATTTGTCACTCCGTGTATCGGAGAGGTATCTACTGGGCCCTCTCGGTAATGCTCATCACCATAAGCCTTGCAAGCAATGTGATTAATGAGTTAGTTACAGGATGATGCATTACAGAACGAGTAAAGAGACTTGCCGGTAACGATATTGAACTAGGTATGAAGATACCGACGTCTGAATCTCGGGCAAGTAACATATCGATGACAAAGGGAACAACGTATGTTGTTATGCGGTTTGACCGATAAAGATCTTCATAGAATATGTAGGAACCAATATGAGCATCCAGGTTACGCTATTGGTTATTGATCGGAGATGTGTCTCGATGATGTCTACATAGTTCTTGAACCCGTACGATCCACATGCTTAACGTTCAATGACGATTTATATTATGAGTTATGTGTTTTGGTGACCTAAGTTTGTTCGAAGTCCCGGATGAGATCACGGACATGACGAGGAGTCTCAAAATGATTGAGAGGTAAAGATTGATATATTGGAATGTTGCATTCGGACACCGGAATGGTTTCGTGAAGTATCGGAGTACCGGGAGGTTATGGGAACCCCCGGGGGACTATTGGGCCTTCATGGTCCTAGTGGAGAGAGAAGGCCGGCGGCCAGGTGGTGGCGCGCGCCCCCCAAGCCCAAACCGAATTGGACTAGCGGTGGGCGGTGAGGGAGTCCTGGATTAGGGGTCCTCGGACAGCCGGACTATATACTTATGCCGGACTGTTGGACTATGAAGATACAAGATTGAAGACTTCGTCCCGTCTCCGGGTGGGACTATCCTTTGCATGGAAGGCAAGCTTGGCAATTCGGATATGTAGATTCCCTTCTCTATAACCGACTCTGTGTAACCCTAGCCCCCTCCGGTGTCTATATAAACCGGAGGCTTTAGTCCGTAGGACAAGGACAATCATAATCATAGGCTAGCTTCTAGGGTTTAGCCTCTACGATCTCGAGGTAGGTCAACTCTTGTAATACTCATATCATTAAGATCAATCAAGCAGGAAGTAGGGTATTACCTCCATAGAGAGGGCCCGAACCTGGGTAAACATCGTGTCCCCCGCCTCCTGTTACCATTAGCCTTAGACGCACATTTCGGGACCCCCTACCCGAGATCCGCCGGTTTTGACACTGACATTGGTGCTTTCATTGAGAGTTCCACTATGTATTCACCATAAGGCTTGATGGCTCCTTCAATCATCTACAATGATGCGGTCCAGGGTAAGGTTTTCCTTCCCAGACAGATCTTCGTATTCACCGGCTTCACACTGCAGGCCAACTCGCTTGGCCATCTGGAGCAGATCGATAGCTACGCCCCTGGCCATCAGGTCAGGTTTGGAAGCATGACCTACACTGCCGACATCTGCAGAGATTTGTTCTTCGACGGATTCGGGCCCATGACAGACACACCCTACAGCCATGATGAGCATGACCTAGACCTGCCATCGGACGGTGTTCAGGAGATCACACCTGCAGTTGCCCTGGCCTTAAATCCAGTGCAGGTCATGCCAACCGAGGACGGGAGGATGGACCCCGCCACGAAAGCCGCACACTCAATGGCGATAGATCCGAACACAAATTTCACTCCCAACGAGGTCTGTGTCATCGGACCCTCGGACTCGCTTCCGGCCATAGGCTCCGAACCACGTGCATCCGTGCCCATCGGATCTAACTAGGCACCGATCATGGAGTTCAGCTCCGCGGATATCTTTCAGCACTCGCCCTTGGGCGACATGCTAAACTCATTAAAATCTCTCTCCTTGTCTGGAGACTCTTGGCCAAACTATGTCCGGCTTGAGTGAGAAGCGGACGACGAAGGAATTCGTTACCCACCCACCACCCACTTAAAAGCCATTGTCGATGACTTAACTGACATGCTTGATTTCGCTCTGAAGACATCGACGGTATGGACGAAGATGCCGGAGAAGAACAGGAACCACCGCCCACAGGGCACTGGACAGCCACCTCATCATATGACATATATATGGTGGACACACACAAACAAAACAATGGCAAGGATCAAAAGGCTGCAACGGAGGGTAATCCTCTCGAGAAGCAGCCGAAGCACCGACGTTAGCGGCGCCGCTCTAAACCACGCCAGGGTAGAAACAGCTATAGCGGCACAAGAGATAATAGCACTCTGGATGATGCCGAAGACGAAAACAATCCCGCCCAGCCAGGCTTCGAATAGGCCGGACGGGAGGACGGGCAAGCTAGCCCCGATGGACAGGCCATGAACGAAGACTCGGAGGATGACAATCACATGCCCTCTCCGAAGACGAGGTGAGCCTCGGCGACGGAAATTTACCGTGCCTGAGGATCCCGTCGAGCAGGAGCGCTTCAAGCACCGGCTTATAGCCTCTGCAAAGAGCCTGAAGAAACAACAAAAGCAGCTTCAAGCTAATCAAGATCTGCTCATTGATAGATGGACCGAGGTCCTGGCGGTTGATACGTCTCCAACGTATCTATAATTTTTGATTGCTCCATGCTACTTTATCTACTGTTTTGGACTATATTGGGCTTTATTTTGCACTTTTATAATATTTTTGGGACTAACCTATTAACCGGAGGCCCAGCCCAGAATTACTGTTTTTTCGCCTATTTCAGTGTTTCGAAGAAACGGAATATCAAACGGAGTCCAAACGGAATGAAACCTTCGGGAACGTGATTTTCTCACCGAACGTGATCCAGGAGACTTGGACCCTGCTCCAAGGAACAAAAGAGGCGGTCACGAGGGTGCCCCCTCCTAGGGCACGCCCCCTGTCTCGTGGCCCCCCTGTTGCTCCACCGACGTACTCCTTCCTCCTATATATACCTACGTATCCCCAAACGATCAGAACAGGAGCCAAAAACCTAATTCCACCGCCGCAACCTTCTGTATCCACGAGATCCCATCTTGGGGCCTGTTAGGAGCTCGCGGGGGGGCATCCATCACGGAGGGCTTCTACATCAAGACCATAGCCCCTCCGATGAAGTGTGAGTAGTTTACTTCAGACCTTCGGGTCCATAGCTAGTAGCTAGATGGCTTCTTCTCTCTTTTTGGATCTCAATACAATGTTCTCCCCCTCTCCCGTGGAGATCTATTTGATGTAATCTTCTTCTTTTTGCAGTGTGTTTGTTGAGACCGATGAATTGTGGGTTTATGATCCAGCTTATCTATGAACAATATTTGAATCTTCTCTGAATTCTTTTATGTATGATTGACTTATCCTTGCAAGTCTCTTCGAATTATCCGTTTGGTTTGGCCAACTAGATTGGTAGTTCTTGCAATGGGAGAAGTGCTTAGCTTTGGGTTCAATCTTGCAGTGTCCTTTCCTAGTGATAGAAGGGGCAGCAAGGCACGTATTGTATTGTTGCCATCGAGGATAACAAGATGGGGTTTTATCATATTGCATGAATTTATCCCTCTACATCATGTCATCTTGCTTAAGGTGTTACTCTGTTTTTAACTTAATACTCTAGATGCATGCTGGATAGCGGTCGATGAGTGGAGTAATAGTAGTAGATGCAGAATCGTTTTGATCTACTTGTCTCGGACGTGATGCCTATATACATGATCATTACCTAGATATGCTCATAACTATGCTCAATTCTATCAATTGCTCAACAGTAATTTGTTCACCCACCGTAGAATATCTATGCTCTTGAGAGAAGCCACTAGTGAAACCTATGGCCCCCGGGTCTATTCTCATCATATCAATCTCTATTGCTTTATTTACTTGCTTTGTTTTTACTTTGCCTTTTACTTTTCACTTTGCATCTATCTATCAAAAATACCAAAAATATTATTTATCATCTCTATCAAATCTCACTCTCGTAAGTAACCGTGAAGGGATTGACAACCCCTAATCGCATTGGTTGCGAGTAGCTATCGTTTTGTGTAGGTACGAGGGACTTGTGCGTGGTCTCCTACTGGATTGATACCTTGGTTCTCAAAAACTGAGGGAAATACTTACACTACTTTGCTGCATCATCCTCTCCTCTTCGGGGAAATCGAACGCAGTGCTCAAGAGGTAGCAAGAAGAATTTTTGGCGCTGTTGCCAGGGAGGCTCACGCAAGCAAGTCAACCATACCAAGTACCCATCACAATCCCTACCTCTCGCATTACATTATTTGCCATTTGCCTCTCGTTTTCCTCTCCCAGACTTCACCCTTACCGTTTTATTTGCCCTCTCTTTCCCAATCTCCTCCTCTCTTCCCCGTTTGCCTTTCTGTTTGCTTGTGTGTTGGATTACTTGTTGCCATGGCGCAAGATAATACCAAATTGTGTGACTTCTCGAATACCAATAATAATGATTTCCTTAGTACTCCTATTGCTCCTCTTAATAATGATGAGTCTTGTGAAATCAATACCGCTTTGCTGAATCTTGTTATGAAAGATCAATTCGTCGGCCTTCCTAGTGAAGATGCCGCTACTTATCTAAACAATTTTGTTGATTTGTGTGATATGCAAAAGAAGAAAGATACAGATAACAATATTGTCAAATTGAAGTTATTTCCGTTTTCACTTAGAGATCGTGCTAAAGTTTGGTTTTCGTCTTTGCCTAAAAATAGTATTGATTCTTGGAACAAGTGCAAAGATGCTTTTATCTCTAAGTATTTTCCTCCCGCTAAGATCATCACTCTTAGGAACGATATTATGAATTTTAAACAACTTGATCATGAGCATGTTGCCCAATCTTGGGAAAGAATGAAATTGATGCTTCGCAATTGCCCTACTCATGGTTTGAATTTATGGATGATCATACAAAATTTTTATGCCGGATTGAATTTTGCTTCTAGAAATCTTTTAGATTCGGCCGCGGGAGGCACGTTTATGGAAATTACGTTAGGACATGCTACAAAATTGCTTGATAATATTATGGCTAATTATTCTCAATGGCACACCAAAAGATCTTCTAGTAAAAAAGTGCATGCTATAGAAGAAATCAATGTTTTGAGTGAAAAGATGGATGAACTTATGGAGATGTTTGCTCCTAAAAATACTCTTCTTGATCCCAATGATATGCCTTTGTCTACTTTGCTTGAGAATAATAATGAATCTATGGATGTGAATTTTGTTGGTAGGAATAATTTTGGAAACAATGCGTATAGAGGGAATTTTAATCCTAGGCCTTATCCTAGTAATCCTTCTATAATTATGGAAATTCCTACAACAACTCTTATGGAAATTTTAATAAGATGCCCTCTGAATTTGAGAATAGTGTGAAAGAGTTTATGAATTCACAAAAGAATTTTAATGCTTTGCTTGAAGAGAAATTGCTTAAAGTTGATGATTTGGCTAGAAACGTTGATAGAATTTCTCTTGAAATTGATTCTTTAAAGCTTAGATCTATTCCTCCTAAGCATGATATCAATGAGTCTCTCAAAGCCATGAGAATTTCCATTCATGAGTGCAAAGAAAGAACCGCTAGGATGCGTGCTTCCAAAGATGCCTTTATTAAAGCGCGTTCTTCCAATTCCTATGAAAATCAAGATGAAGATCTAAAAGTTATTGATGTGTCCCCCATTAAATCTTTGTTTTGCAATATGAATCTTGATGAAACTGAAGATGCTCTTCCTTTACCTAGAAGGCGTTTTAAGAATTCGGAGTTTCTTGATCTTGATGATGAAATTGATGAAAGTGGGATTGAAAGAAATAAAAACCTAGATATTGATAAACCCACTATTTTGGATCTCAAGGAATTTAATTATGAAAATTGCTCTTTGATTGGTTGTATTTCCTTGTTGCAATCCGTGCTAGATTCTCCTCATGCTTATAGTCAAAATAAGGCCTTTACCGAACACATTGTTGATGCCTTGATGCAATCTTATGAAGAAAAACTTCAAGTTGAAAGTTTCTATCCCTAGAAAACTCTATGATGAGTGGGAACCTACTATTAAAATTAAAATTAAATATTATGAGTTTCATGCTTTGTGTGATTTGGGTGCTAGTGTCTCTACTATTCCCAAAACTTTGTGTGTTTTGCTAGATTTCCGTGACTTTGATGATTGCTCTCTAAACTTGCATCTTGTGGATTCCACTATTAAAAAGCCTATGGGAAGAATTAATGATGTTCTTATTGTTGCAAATAGGAATTATGTGCCCGTAGATTTTATCGTTCTTGATATAGATTGCAATCCTTCATGTCCTATTATTCTTGGTAGACCTTTCCTTAGAACGATTGGTGCAATTATTGATATGAAGGAAGGGAATATTAGATTCCAATTTCCCTTAAAGAAGGGCATGGAACACTTCCCTAGGAAGAAAATAAAATTACCATATGAATCTATCATGAGAGCCACTTATGGATTGCCTACCAAAGATGGCAATACCTAGATCTATCCTTGCTTTTATGCCTAGCTAGGGGCGTTAAACGATAGCGCTTGTTGGGAGGCAACCCAATTTTATTTTTGTTTTTTGTTTTTGCTTCTGTTTAGGAATAAATAATCCATCTAGCCTCTGTTTTGATGTGGTTGTATCTTTTAATTAGTGTTTGTGCCAAGTAGAACCTATAGGATAACCTACGATGATAGTTGATTTGATTCTGCTGAAAAACAGAAACTTTGCACGCACGAATATAATTTTGTTAAATCACAGGAACGTGATTTTGCGTTGATTCTTTTTGCTTCTGTTAAATAAACAAATTTTCCAGGACCTCCTATTTTGTTAGAATTTTTATAGTTCCAGAAGTTTGCGTTAGTCACGGATTGCTACAGACTGTTCTTTTTTTGACAGATTCTGTTTTGCGGGTGTTGTTTTCTTATTTTGATGAATCTATGGCTAGTAAAATAGTTTATAATCCATAGAGAAGTTGGAATACAGTAGGTTTAACACCAATATAAATAAATAATGAGTTCATTACAGTACCTTGAAGTAGTTCTTTGTTTTCTTTCTCTAACGGAGCTCACGAGATTTCTATTGAGTTTTGTGTTGTGAAGTTTTCAAGTTTTGGGTGAATTCTTTTGATGGATTATGGAACAAGGAGTGGCAAGAGCCTAAGCTTGGGGATGCCCATGGCACACCCAAGATAATCCAAGGACACCAAAAAGTCAAAGCTTGGGGATGCCCCGGAAGGCATCCCCTCTTTCGTCCACTTCCATCGGTAATTTACTTGGAGCTATATTTTTATTCACCACATGATATGTGTTTTGCTTGGAGCGTCTTGTATTATTTGCGTCTTTGCTTGTTAGTTTACCACAATCATCCTTGCTGTACACACCTTTTGAGAGAGCCATACATGAATTGGAATTTGATAGAATACTCTATGTGCATCACTTATATCTTTTGAGCTTGATAGTTTTGCTCATAGTGCTTCACTTATATCTTTTGAGCGTGATAATTTTTGCTCTAGTACTTCACTTAGATCTTTTAGAGCATGGTGGTGGATTTGTTTTAAAGAAACTATTGATCTCTCATGCTTCACTTAGATTATTTTGAGAGTCGTTAATAGCATGGTAATTTGCTTAATGTTAATATACTTGGTATTCAAGATATGTGTAACTTTCTTTTGAGTGAATTGAATACTAAGATAAGTTTGATGCTTGATAATTGTTTTGAGATATGGAGGTGATAATATCAAAGTCGTGCTAGTTGAGTAATTGTGAATTTGAGAAATGCTTGTGTCGAAGTTTGCAAGTCCCGTAGCATGCATGTATGGTTAAAGTTGTGTAACAAATTTGAAACATGAAGTGTGCCTGGCTTGTGCATCCTTATGAGTGGCGGTCGGGGACGAGCGATGGTCTTTCCCTACCAATCTATCCCCCTAGGAGCATGCGCGTAGTACTTGATTTTTGATGACTTCTAAATTTTTGCAATAAGTATGAGTTCTTTTGACTAACGTTGAGTCCATGGATTATACGCACTCTCACCTTTCCACCTTTGCTAGCCTCTTCGGTACCGTGCATTGCCCTTTCTCACCTTGAGAGTTGGTGCAAACTTCGCCGGTGCATCCAAACCCTGTGATACGATACGCTCTATCACACATAAACCTCCTTATATCTTCCTCAAAACAGCCACCATACCTATCTATCATGGCATTTCCATAGCCATTCCGAGATATATTGCCATGCAACTTACATCATCGTCATCATGACATACATTACTTTTGTCATATTGCCATCGCATGATCATGTAGTTGACATCGTATTTGTGGCAAAACCACCATGCATTATTTTTCATACATGTCACTCTTGATTCATTGCACCATCCCGGTACACCGCCGGAGGCATTCACATAGAGTCATATCTTGTTCTAAGTTTCGAGTTGTAATCCTTATGTTGTAATCAATAGAAGTGTGATGATCATCATTGTTAGAGCATTGCCCAAAAAGAGAAAAAAAAAGAAGAAAGGCCAAAAAAGGCCCCAAAAAAAGAAAAAAAAAGAAAAGCAAAAAAGGAAAAAAAAGAGGGCAATGCTACTATCTCTTTTTCCACACTTGTGCTTCAAAGTAGCACCTTGTTCCTCATGTAGTGAGTCTCATATATTGTGCTTCAAAGTAGCACCTTGTTCTTCATGTAGTGAGTCTCATAAAGTTGTCTTTTTATACTAGTGGGAATTTTTCATTATAGAACTTGGCTTGTATATTCCTACGATGGGCTTCCTCAAATGCCCTAGGTCTTCGTGAGCAAGCAATTTGGATGCACACCCACTAGTTTTCTTTTGTTGAGCATTCATAGCTCTAGTGCATCTGTTGCATGACAATCCCTACTCCTCATGTTGACATCAATTGATGGGCATCTCCATAGCCCGTTGATTATCCTTGTCAATGTGAGACTTTCTCCTTTTTTGTCTTCTCCACGCAATACCCATCATCATATTCTATTCCACCCATAGTGCTATATCCGTGGCTCACGCTCATGTATTGCGGGAAGGTTGAAAAAGTTTGAGATTATTTAAGTATGAACAATTGCTTGGCTTCTCATCGGGGGTATATAAGTTGGGAACATCTTTGTGTGACGAAAATGAAGCATAGCCTAACTATATGATTTTGTAGGGATGAACTTTCTTTTGCCATGCTATTTTGAGAAGACATGATTGCTTTGATTAGTATGCTTGAAGTATTATTATTTTCATGTCAATATGAACTTTTGTCTTGAATCTTTCGGATCTGAATATTCATGCCACAATTAAGAAGATTTACATTGAAATTATGCCAAAGTATCACTCCGCATCAAAAATTCTTTTCTTTTATCATTTACCTACTCGAGGACGAGCAGGAATTAAGCTTGGGGATGCCTAATACGTCTCCAACGTATCTATAATTTTTGATTGCTCCATGCTACTTTATCTACAGTTTTGGACTATATTGGGCTTTATTTTCCACTTTTATATTATTTTTGGGACTAACCTATTAACCGGAGGCCCAGCCCAGAATTGCTGTTTTTTGCCTATTTCAGTGTTTCGAAGAAACGGAATATGAAACGGAGTCCAAATGGAATGAAACCTTCGGAACGTGATTTTCTCACCGAACGTGATCCAGGAGAGTTGGACCATGCTCCAAGGAACAAAAGAGGTGGTCACGAGGGTGGGGGCGCCCCCCCTCCTAGGGCGCGCCCCCTGCCTCGTGCCCCCCTGTTGCTCCACCGACGTACTCCTTCCTCCTATATATACCTACGTATCCCCAAAAGATCAGAACAGGAGCCAAAAACCTAATTCCACCGCCGCAACCTTCTCAGATCCACGAGATCCCATCTTGGGGCCTGTTCGAGCTCACGAGGGGGCATCCATCATGGAGGGCTTCTACATCAACACCATAGCCCCTCTGATGAAGTGTGAGTAGTTTACTTCAGACCTTCGGGTCCATAGCTAGTAGCTAGATGGCTTCTTCTCTCTTTTTGGATCTCAATACAATGTTCTCCCCCTCTCTCGTGGAGATCTATTCGATGTAATCTTCTTCTTTTTGCGGTGTGTTTGTTGACACCGATGAATTGTGGGTTTATGATCTAGCATATCTATGAACAATATTTAAATCTTCTCTGAATTCTTTTATATATGATTGAGTTATCTTTGCAAGTCTCTTCGAATTATCCGTTTGGTTTGGCCAACTAGATTGGTAGTTCTTGCAATGGGATAAGTCCTTAGCTTTGGGTTCAATCTTGTGGTGTCCTTTCCCAGTGACAGAAGGGGTAGCAAGGCACATATTGTATTGTTGCCATCGAGGATAACAAGATGGGGTTTTTATCATATTGCATGAATTTATCCCTCTACATCATGTCATCTTGCTTAAGGCGTTACTCTGTTTTTAACTTAATACTCTAGATGCATCTTTGGATAGCGGTCGATGAGTGGAGTAATAGTAGTAGATGCGTAATCGTTTGATCTACTTGTCTCGGACGTGATGCCTATATACATGATCATTACCTAGATATGCTCATAACTATGCTCAATTCTGTCAATTGCTCAACAGTAATTTGTTCACCCACCGTAGAATATCTATGCTCTTGAGAGAAGCCACTAGTGAAACCTATGGCCCCCGGGTCTATTCTCATTATATCAATCTCTATTGCTTTATTTACTTGCTTTGTTTTTACTTTGCCTTTTATTTTTCACTTTGCATCTATCTATCAAAAATACCAAAATTATTATTTATCATCTCTACCAGATCTCACTCTCGTAAGTAACCGTGAAGGGATTGACAACCCCTAATCGCGTTGGTTGCGAGTAGCTATCGTTTTGTGTTGGTACGAGGGAGTTGTGCATGGTCTCCTACTGGATTGATACCTTGGCTCTAAAAAATTGAGGGAAATACGTATGCTACTTTGCTGCATCATCCTCTCCTCTTTGGGGAAATCCAACGCAGTGCTCAAGAGGTAGCAGCGGTCGAGGAATATGGACTCAAGCGCCCAACCAAAAGTTACCCGAGGCGCAGGTTGTTACCTCAATTCGAGGACGAGGCACTAGAGCCTATACTACCAGCGCAGGATGCGGCTGACCGACCACCTCGTGGCCTGAACAAAGCGGTGTATCAGTCTGAACACCAGCCCGCAACCCGTCGCCGAACAAATAGAAATGCGAAGGCCCGGGGCTACATGAATGACCTGCGAGACGAAATGGAAAACAAAGCAGGATAGTCAAGATCGATCTACGGATCATGGGGGCGCGCCCCAGCGTGTGATGATGACCGCCATGCCGGATATACTAAATACAAATCCGTCTGGGACGAATACAGCAGACCAGATTCATCCAAACCACGTCGCGATGTAGCCCGGCATAGAGGCGCCGCACACCACCTATGCTTCACTTACGAAGTAATGGAGCATGAATTCCCGGAAGGGTCTAAATCCGTAAACATCGAACCATATGATGGGACAACAGACCCGCGGTATGGATTGAAGATTTCCTTTTCCACATTCACATGGCCCGCGGTGATGATCTCCATGCAATCAAGTACCTCCCACTAAAACTCAAGGGACCAGCTCGGCACTGGCTGAATAGTCTGTCGGGAAACTCCATCGGCAGTTGGGAGAACCTGGAAGACGCATTCCTTGACAACTTTCAGGGCACTTATGTGCGACCACCGGACACTGATGACTTAAGTCACATAACCCAACAGCCCGGAGAGTTAGCCAAGAAATTCCGGACTCTATTCTTAACTAAAAAGAACCAAATCGTCGACTATCCGGATGCCGAAGCCCTAGCAGCCTCCAAGCATAACATCCATGACGAGTGGCTCGCCCGACACCTCGGCCTAGAGAAGCCGAAGTCCATGGCAGCCCTTACGACACTCATGACCCGCTTTTGTGCGGGCGAGGATAGCTGGTTGGCTCGTAGCTACAGCATATTAAGAAATCCTGGCACTTCAAACGCCAGAGATAGCAACGGCAAGCCCCGACGCAACAGACACAAGCATCGAAATAATGGCGACAACGCCGAAGACACGGCTGTCAATGCTGGATTCAGCGGCTCTAAGACCGGTCAAAGGAAGAAACAATTCAAAAGAAACAGTCCAGTCACGTCCAGTCTGGACCGTATACTCGATCGTCCATGTCAGATTCACGGCACCACAGGAGCACCAACCAATCATACCAACAGAGAATGCTGGGTCTTCAAACAAGCCGACAATTCAAGTGTCGAAAGTAAGGAGAAGGGGTCGCAAAGCGATGACGACGACAAGGAGCCCCAGCCACCGAACACAGGAGGGCAAAAGAAGTTTCCCCCACAAATTAAAATAGTGAATATTATACACACCACCCATATTCCTAAACGGGAGGGGAGGCGCACACCTAGGGCAATCTACGCAACGGAGCTAGTCGGCCCAAAATATAACCCATGGTCATCCGGCTCGATCACCTATGACCGCAAGGATCGTCCGACCAATATCCGTTAGGGCAACTCAGCCGCACTAGTCGTTGACCCAATAATTGACGGATTCCACCTCACGTGAGTCCTTATGGACGGAGGCAGCAGTCTGAACCTGCTTTATCAGGATACAATGCGCAACATGGGTATCGATCCTTTAAAGGTGTCATACCAGGCGTTGAAGCCAGCTGTACAGGCTCCATCTGTAGCGACCAGACCTCAGACAGTCTGATCTTTGTGCATCAGTGTCATCCCTGGATCGGTAATGCTAACACGCACAATACTCGAAGGATTTATAACAGAGTAGCAATCACACACTTATTACATCGAATGTCTCAAAAGAGAACTTATTACAATAAATATGGCTTAAGGCCATCTAAAAACGATAATAGCAGAAGGCTTGGAAGATAAAGCGAGTCCATCAACTCCAATGACATCACTGAGTGAAAGATCACGATCTAAGGCACCTTACTCATCGTCTGAAAAGTCTGCAACATGAATGTTGCAGCCCGAAAATGGGTCAACACATGGAATATGCTGGCAATGTAACACATAGAGAGTAATATACATAATAATTCTATCACTACATGCATATATGGCTGGTGGAAAGCTCTATGGTTACAGTTTTGCGTAAAGCCAATTTTTTCCTACAACAAAGGAATAAATTTTATTCAACTATCATGGTGGTTGTTAAACATTGAGAAGGTTCACCCAACTCAATCCCAATTAAGCATCATCATTAACCCAACAAAATTAATTTAAGTAACATGATGGGATCACATGATAATCCTGGTACTAGATTAGTCAAAACGCCCATAACCGGGGACACGGTTAACCATGATTAGTTTGTACACTCTGCAGAGGTTTGCACACTTTTCCCCGCAAGACTCAATCTCCTCCGTTGGATTTCTCGCACTCAAGGTGTTTGAGAAACGGATGACCGAGACACAGTCTTTCAGAAGCATTAACTCTTTACTCTGGGTAGACAGTACCAACCTACATCCCCTACATCTGCTAGTCTACCACCGAAAGAGGTCACACAACATACTCAACTATGCTAGAGCCCATAGTAGCTTGCGGCTGCACACGGAAGTTTCTAGCATGAATAATCTCATGATCCCTTTGAGCCTGGGTGGCGGTCCATAGGTGAATCACATGGTACCCCGGGATTTCCAAAAAATATAGGAAACACTGGGTTCCCCAGGTGCCTCAATCCACCCAGATGTGGATTAAAGTTGCCACCTTAAGTAAACCATTAATTAACAATCTCACATCTGTCATGGATACACTCACCCAATCCACGTCTACTAGCATAGCATAGCAATATAAGCAAACGTAGAAGTAACTCCCAAAGGTTTGATAATAAAACAGGTAATAGGTACTACCTCATCTACTTCCCAAAACCCACATATTAATCAGATCCTAACCATGCAATTGTTTAAGGGTAGATCTAATGCAATAAAACTTGGTAGTAAAGAGGTATGATCAAAGTGTTACTTGCCTTGCTGATGATCCGTGAAACCTAGAGACTCGTAGTAGCACGCGGTGCACTCCAGATACTCTATCGCAAACAAACAAGCATACAATAAGAACTCATCTAATGCATAGGTAAAACTCAAATAAGAGATCTAACCAGAAAGTTCAACTTAATAACTCTGGTTTGCAAAAAGAATCAAATCAAACGAAACAACGAAAGTCAAACGGCAAAAGAAACAAGCTTCGTTTACTAATCTGGACCTAAGTCAAATTTTACAGTAGCAAAAAATTGTTTGAGTTGCTTAACAGAAAGAGGGTTTCGAGACAAAACTCTAGGCGCTTGAATCACCTGATTCCGATAAACGAGCAAAAAGTTATACTAGAACGAAAATTGGATCAGAAATCACGATCGGAAATAATCGCGAAAAATCTGAGAAAAAAAAAACGGACGAACAGGCTAACGAACAAACGTTCGCTGTCTGCGGCTAAGCGACAAAAACCGTTCGTTAAAACGAACATACGAACGAACGTCCGCTAAATAACTAAACCGGAAAAATAAATAAAACTGATCTATATAAAAAAATAAACTGGGGTTCCTAAAAAACCGACGGTTTTCTCTCGAAAACCGCGGCGGTGGTGGTGACTGCCTCCAGTGGGTCAACGCGGCGGCGGCGGCGGTCGGCTCCGGCGAGGCAGCGATGATCGGCGGCGGCGGCTAGCGGCTAGGATTCGGCGGTGGCGGTAGGGGCTAGGGTTTGGCGGGGGTGGGTGGGTGAGGCGGCTCGGGCGCACTATTTAAAGGGCCGACCGAAGGAGTCTGGCGAATCTGCCCGAGGTCGGTTTGACTTTTTTTTAAATAATTCTGACTTGAAGAAAAAGAATGAAAAGAAATACTAAACGGACTCCAAAAATCCCAAATAAAATTTTGCCCATCCTCTAAAAATAAGCCGGACAAGATGAACATTTATTTGGGCCTAAAATGCCATTTTGAAAACGCGTATTTTTCCTAATTCGAATAAAATATCAATAAAACTCCGAAATAAAATCTTATATGATTTTATTATTAAATCCTCAGTATTTCTTTATTTTAGGAAAATCATTTTATTCCCTCTCTCTTATTTTGATTATAGAAATATTCGAAAATAAAATAATTAAAATCAAATGATCCTTTTTATCAAAATTTGAGAAAACTCAAATATGAAATTAACGAAATCCCCAACTCTCTCCGTGGGTCCTTGAGTTGCGTGAAATTT
Source organism: Aegilops speltoides (assembly GCA_021437245.1). Taxonomy (NCBI): domain Eukaryota; kingdom Viridiplantae; phylum Streptophyta; class Magnoliopsida; order Poales; family Poaceae; genus Aegilops; species Aegilops speltoides. The sequence continues at coordinate 400,932,230 of CM038144.1, forward strand.
CTAGGATCAAACCAAAATGCAATAAAATATGATATGCAATGATGATCTAATGTATAACATTCCAAATTGAAAATTTGGGATGTTACAAACCTACCCCCCTTAAGATGAATCTCGCCCTCGAGATACGGGTTGGCTAGAAAATAGGTGAGGGTGGTCCTTCAGTAGGTCTTCCTCTCGCTCCCAGGTGGTGTCATCTTCGTTATGGTGGCTCCACTAAACTTTTCAAAATTTGATAACCTTGCTGCGTGTGACTCAGTTGGCAAACTCGAGAATCTTGACTGGTTTCTCCTCATAGGTCAAATTGCTATCCAACTGAATTGCTTCCAGTGGCACTGTATCTCTCAGAGGTATATCGACCATCTCTGCGTGGCACTTCTTCAACTGGGAAACGTGGAACACATCATGAACTCCTGACAATCCTTCACGCAATCCCAACTTGTAAGAAACTTCTCCCATACGCTCCAAAACTTTGTATGGTCACACAAAACGTGGTGCTAACTTTCCCTTAGCTCCAAAATGCTTAACTCCTCGAAGTGGGGACAGTCGAAGATAAACTCTGTCTCCGACTTTGTAAACTGTCTCCTTGCGTTTAGAATCTGCATAGCTCTTCTGCCTGGACTGGGCTACCTTGAGCCTATCGCAAATCAACTTCACCTTCTTTTTGGACTCTTTAATCAAATCTAGTCCAAACAACTGATGATCTCCAACTTCATCCCACAACAATGGTGTCCTGCACCTCCTTCCGTACAAGGCTTCGAAAGGGGCCATCTTCAAACTGGATTGATAACTGTTATTGTAAGAGAACTCTGCATATGGCAAATTGTCGTCCCAACTAGATCCATAATCTAGCGCACAAGCTCTCAACATGTCTTCCAGAATCTGATTGACTCTCTCGGTATGTCTGTCTGTCTGTGGATGAAAGGCTGTACTGAACTCTAGCCTGGTACCCAAGGTTTCGTGCAACTGATTCTAGAACTTTGGGGTAAACTGGGTTCCTCTATCTGATACAATGGTCCTCGGAACTCCATGCAGACATACGATCCTTGTCATGTATATCTTCGCCAAATTAGCACTGGTATAAGTGGTCTTCACTGGGATGAAATGAGCTACCTTCGTCAATCGATCGACTACAACCCATATCGAGTCATAGCCTGAACGAGTCCTGGGAAATCCCGTGATAAAGTCCATGCCTAGCTTATCCCACTTCCATTCGGGTATCGACAATGGCTGTAGCAATCCTGCTGGCTTCTGATGCTCTGCCTTCACTCCCTGACATACATCACAAACTGCTACATACTCCGCAATATCCTTCTTCATTCCGGTCCACCAGAAAGTGTCCTTCAAATCCAGATACATCTTGGTATTTCCTGGGTGAATCGAATACGATGAATCATGGGCCTCTTGTAGAATCAACTTCCTGATCTCCTGGTCATTAGGCGCATAAACGCGGTCCTCAAACCATAGGGTATCGTGCTCATCCTCACGAAATCCTTTAGCTTTTCCTTTGCTCATCTTCTCCTTTATCTCGGCAATCTCCTTGTCTGTCTTCTGAGCTTCTCTGATCTTATCCATCAAAGTAGACTGAATCTCCAATGCTACCACATAGCCTCTCAAAACTATCTCTAAGCATAGCTCGCGAAGATCCTCGGCTAGCTCCTTTGGTAACTCTCCGGTCATGAGTGTGTTGACATGGCTCTTGCGGCTCAACGCATCGGCTACTACATTAGCCTTTCCGGGGTGATAATGCAATCTCATATCATAATCCTTAATGAGCTCCAACCATCTCCTTTGCCTGAGATTCAACTCCTTCTGCGTGAAGATGTACTTCAAACTCTTGTGATCCATGTATACCTCACAATGGTTTCCGATGAGAAAATATCTCCATGTCTTCAATGCATGCACCACGGCTGCTAACTCCAAATCATGTGTGGCATAATTCAACTCATGGGGCTTAAGCTGTCGTGAGGCATACGAAACAACTCTTCCCTCCTGCATAAGCACTGATCCGAGTCTTCGATGAGAAGCGTCACAATATACTTCATAATACTTGCACTGATCTGGCAGAATCAACACCGGGGATGTAACCAAACGTTTCTTCAACTCCTGGAAACTGGCCTCACATTCCTCAGTCCATTTGAACTTGGTGTCCTTCTTCAAAAACTCCGTCATGGGTTTTGCAATCTTCGAGAAATTCTCAATGAACCTCCGGTAGTATCCTACGAGTCCAAGAAAACTCCGGATCTCTCCAACTGATGTGGGGGCTTCCCAATTTGTCACAGTGACAACCTTAGTGGGATCTACTGCTATTCCTTCTCCAGATATAACATGTTCGAGGAATCCAACTTCCTTCAACCAAAACTCACACTTGCTGAACTTGGCATATAGCTGATGTTCTCTGAGCTTCCCAAGTACCAAACGCAAATGCTCCTTATGCTCCTCTTCATTCTTCGAGTAGACCAAAATATCATCAATGAACACCACGACGAATTTATCCAGAAACTCCATAAATACCTTGTTCATCATGTTCATGAAATAGGCAGGTGCGCTAGTCAGACCAAATGACATAACGGTATACTCATATAGCCTGTACTTGGTGGTAAAAGCTGCCTTAGGTATATCCTGCTCCCGAATCTTCAGCTGGTGGTATCCTGATCGTAGATCGATCTTGTAAAATACCTTAGCTCCTTGCAACTGGTCAAACAGATCATTGATCATCGGCAGTGGGTACTTGTTCTTGATTGTCACTTCATTCAATCCTCGATAATCAACAACCATCCTCAATGATCCGTACTTCTTCTCTACTAGAAGCACTGGTGATCCCCAAGGTGACGAACTTGGGCGAATATAGCCTTTATCCAGTAACTCCTTAATCTGCTTCTTTATTTCCTCCAAATCTTTTGCAGACATCCTGTACGGTCTCTTAGATATTGGCCCTGTGCCTGGCAAAAGCTCAATCAAAAACTCAACGTCTCTATCCAGTGGCATGCCTGGCAACTCCTGTGGAAATACGTCAGGGAAATCCTTCACCACTGGTACTTCCTCCTGTATACACTACTAGGGAAAAGCCTATACATAGAATCTTACGAGCAGCGCTCTTCAAAATACCACGCTACTGCTACTTAGCAGCAGCGCGTGTCCGCCAAACGCGTTGCTGACTTGGAAGTAGCAGTAGCGCGTGTATCGCATATAGCGCTACTGCTATAGTTGCCATGACCTTGGCCCTCGCTAGCTATAGCGATGGCGACTTCATCAGAGAGCGCCATCGCTACTCAGTTAGCTGTAGCGCTTTGGCAAACGCGCTAAAACTATCCCTACCTTATCCCCACACACGACCGGCCCTCTCACTCACACTCTCTCTCGCCCGCGTCAACGTAAATCGTCCGTCTGCCCGCCGCCGCTTTCAGACGTCTCGCCGAGGTACTCCTCCTTCCGTCCATCCTCCATCCTCCTCGCACATCCTCCTCCGCTGCGACCGCCCCTCCTCCTCCGCCGCCTCCTCCTCCTCGCTTTGTGGCCGCCCTCCTCCCTCCTCCCATGGCAGCCTCCTCCCACCGCCCTCGACCTCACCGCCCCTAGCTACCTCTCCGTCGCCCCCACCCCCTGCCACTAGTTAGTACTAGATTTAGTAGTAGTAGATGTTAATTTAGGCTTAGCTAGTACTAGATGTTGCTTAGTTAGTACTAGAATTTTAGTAGTAGTAGTGGTAGTTGAACTACTTTAGTTGTAGTTGAACTAGTTTAGTAAGTAAATTAATAAACTAGTTGAACTAGTTGAATTAATAGAACTAATCTATTTTTAGTAAGATAATTAATATAACTAGTTGAACTGCTTTATTTTTAGAAAGAACTAGTTTTTTCTATTTGTAGTAAGTTTATATTTAGTAAGAACTAGTTGAATTAATAAAACTAGTTGAACATGTCATGTTTTTGTTAGTGATAACTTATATGGTTTCAGTGACCTCCGTCGTCCCGTCACCGACCCCTCCGACATCCCCGCCGTCGTCGCGAGCCACCGACCCCTCCGACATCGAGGTGAGACCAGCCAAATATCCTTGTATATCTTGTGTTGTTGCTCAAATTGGATATGTGGTTGCCCAAGTGGCCGTTCATGTTCAGTTTACATCTCCGAGTGGCCTATGTTTTGCCGGAGTGTTGATTAATTTCCATTCCGGCAAATTTCAGGCACTCGATATGTCCTTTTTTAGCAAAGGTCATGCCGGATTTTGTCGTGAATTCTGGCATGACTTGTGCTAGAATATGTACAAGTTTAATCTTTGAATTATGATTGTAGGAAATGTCGTACTCGGACGACGACAGTCTCCCGGGGGAGTGTAGCTGGTGCCATGACGATCGAGGTATGTGCGATAGGTTCGTTCGGCTGGACGAAGATCGGCGCTTCAAAGATTAAGCTCGAGGAGACCTTCGATTGTGAAACGATGCACGCAACAACGACAAGTGTTTTTCTCCATTAAGCATGACTTCAACTATTTCAACGTCTAATTTTCATATTTTACAATTCGACTAGCTTATCCCATGCCATGCAAGACGCTATGTCTTGGAGAGGATGGGTTTTGAAGACCATGAAAATTTCAAACAAAGAAAATACACCTAAGGACCCATCATGATATGGATTTTGAAGTAAACTCAGACAATGCTCAGAGCGTAACCCATTTTGGTTGCCAAAATTGGGAAGCACTTTGCAAAATGTATGGTTTTTATGAGGGTATGATTGTCACCATGGATCTTGGTAATCCCGACAATGAGGAAGACAATATGGACATTTGGGTCCTTGTTGATACGCTTCGATTGTACCGCTATGTGAGTTTCTCAAACATAGTTATTAACTAATTTATATTGTTTATTTCAAAATAGTTGATAGCTTATTTCCATTGACAGCTTATTTTGATTCTTCAAAGACTGTGCGGAAGATGGTAGATAAAACCCACTACACCGAAGGCAGCCAATTAACGTATAAGGAGAAAAATCATCTGATCGCATTTTGTACTCTTCTTGAGAATTACAATGACTATTATCGAACTCCTCCAAATTATGGTGAATATGTGCCACTAGTGCATGTGTTGAACAACGATAACTTCTCTGGAGATACCCTGGTAAGATTTTTTACTATTACGACATCCATGCATTTTTTGCATACTTCTAAAACTAGTACATCATTGCTAACTACGGTTATTATTATGTTTTTCAATGTAAACTCCCGATGGATTGTGTGCCACATCCGATGTCTCGCATGGTCGCCTCTCGATTCTGAACATACCGCAGTAAATCTATTGAGCTCACTGCACATCGGATTTCTAAAACCCGTGAACACATGATCATCAGAGAATGGAAGAAATGTATGGACATTCGCAAGGAGGTTCTTGGAAGTAACATTCAGCGAAAGGAAAGAATGGGAGACAGGCTAATCTCCATTCTCCATAATGGAGAGTCAGGGGCTATCTTGTTTTTTTTGCTATTTTACCTTAGAAAATGTAGTAGGTCTTAATCGAATGTAATAGGTCCTATGAGGTACAATATGTTTATTATGTGGTAATGTTTTAGAGTTGATAATGATGATCTTGAGGAGGTGTTATGTGATGTCAATGATGAAAACGATGATATTGAGGAGGTGTTATATGACAATGATGTATTATGATGCTAAGTTGTTAATGATATGATGATGATGATGATATTATTATATCATTGGGTGAAAGAATCATGATTAGTTTCAAGTGGATGGACATCCACTTGAAACTAGTCCACGGTTCTTTCACCCCATGATGTAATAACTCATTATGATGTAAAAACAATCTCTAAATTCCTGTTGTATGAAAACTTGTGTAAAGGTGTATGAATACAACATGAAAACGAAAAGAAATAAAATACTAAATAATAGTAGTAGTGCGGGTAAGGAGAAGCGCTACTACTAATTACCAGTAGCGATGTTCTAAAGAACCGCTGCTACTAAGTCAATTTAGCAGTAGCGCATGTCAAGACGCGCTATTGCTAAGCATTAGCTGTAGCGCCTTATCAGTAGCGCTCCTGCCCGCATACTTGATCCTTCTTCCTTCTAGGGTGGTAAGCAAAATCGACTTACTGGTGCATTCAATGTTCCCTCCATACTTCGATAACCAATCCATGCCTAATATCACATCCAGTCCTTGCAACTCCAATACTATTAGGTCTGAGGGGAACACATAGTTACCAATCCTTAATGGTAAACGATCACACCATAGACTAGCCATATATTCTGCTCATGGCGAGGTTACTAACATGGGTGACCTAAGGGTTTGGGTTGGCAGTTTATACTTATCCACAAATCCCCTTGATATGTATGAATGTGATGCACCAGTATCAAAAAGAACGATTGCAGTAAATGACTTAACCAAAAACTTACCTATTACTACATCTGGCTGGGCTTCAACCTCCTCCACGTTAACGTGGTTCACCTGTCCCCTGTTGAAAGGGTTAGGTTTCTTCCCAGAGCTTCCATTGCCAGTTCCATTCTTAGCTTCAGGACAATCATTGGCATAATGTACAGTCTTCTGGCACTTGTAGCAAGTGACGTGGCTCAAATCCTTCTTGGCTGGCGTGACTGGGTTGGTACGGTTCTGACCGCTACTTCCTCCATTCCATTGCCATTATTGGTGCCACTATGGTTGTGCGAACTCCCTCCATTATGACTGTGGCCTCCATGGGTATGCTAAAAAGGTTCTCCCGAGTTCGGGGTAAAACGAGGGTTTTGTTGAGCTCCAGAATTGTACTTCCCTTGTCCATACTTCCTCTTGCCGCTATCAATCTGCTGCTGCTTCCCTTCAATCATGAGAGCTCTATCTACCAACTCCTAGTAGTTGTTGAAGGTTGCCACCATCAACTGCATGCTCAGCTCATCATTCAGTCCTTCCAGAAACTTCACCGCTTAGTCTGCATCGTAGCAACGCTATCCGGGGCATAACGTGATAGCTTACTAAAATCATCCACATACTGGCCAACTGTACGTCCTCCTTGGCGCAAGTTGCGAAACTCACGCTTCTTCATGGCCATAGCTCCTGCTGAAACATGGGCGGTACGGAAAGCTTGCTAAAACTGGTCCCATGTGACAGTGTCGTTAGGATAAGTGGCTGTGAAATTCTCCCACCATGATGTTGCGGGTCCATCAAGCTGATATGCAGCAAAACGCACCTTCTCCGCATCTGTGCATCCTGCAATGGTCAACTCCCTTCCCATCTTGCGGAGCCAATCATCTGCAACTATCGGCTCTATGCTACTGGAGAACACCGGCGGATTCAGCCTCAAGAAACGGGCTAAGTGATCAACAGGTGGTGGTGGTGGGTTGTTGTTGTTGTTGTTGTTATTCCCTGATTCTGATTCTGGACTAGCATCTGTATCAATGCATTGTGCTGCTGGATCAACTGAGTGAGCTCCGGTGGGAAAGCAAATCCATTGTCACGTCTCGGAGGCATCTGAGGGTTTAGAAAGGATGAGAATATAGAATAGAATGAGGTCTATAGATAAAAACACTACCCATATGCACATGATACAAACATAATCAATCTCACTTGAATCAATTCAAGCAAGGGCATACAATGGTCTAACTATCGTTACAAAAGTGCTCAGACTATACTATATACATGGGGGAAACACTACTACTGTCATGGTGGTCGACTAGAAAAATTGATCAGTCAAAGACTCCATGATATCTGCTCCAGCTTCATCAACAAAGTCATCATCGCTATCGTTTGGGTCCGAGTCGGTGTCGTCGATGATGATGTAGTTCTCCGGGCAAGTGCAATCATCGTCTTCTCCTCCAGTCGCGGGGTCTCCCATGAATACTCCGATCTTCTTTATCTGGTCGTCATTCTTCTCCAATAATGTTACGATTTCCTCCTCATATCCATCGCGTGTGGATTTATGTTCTTCCTCCAGCTCGGTGATCTTGGTCATAGCCTTCTTCAGATCTATCATGCCTGCGCACATTTGGTTCTCCTGGCGGTGAATGTGCTGGTTTAAGTCCTGGATGAAAGCTGCAATAGATCTATCCTTCCTGATGCTGATCATCTCCCATTGCTCATCTTGGTGCCCACAAATCTGGTAGATAGTATCCTTGAGATCCTTGTGGTAAACTTCTCCAATGTGTCCCATGGTGATGTGGGCTGCCATGCTCTTTCCTACACTCCAGGTTGGTGCATCAAAGAAAAACTCTATGGGCTCAGTGACGGGCATGAACGTCCTTCCTGGAACTTGAACTTGAATCATCCAATGCTCCTCTTCTGGTAAAGTGGCGATGTAGGTACCGGTGAAGCTTGGTACTCCGATGTTCAGGTATCTAGTGACTTCCTTCAAGTGGCGTCCAAAGGGTGTATCTTCATCCGGTTGAGTGAACTTGTTCCTTGCATCCGCCATCCTAAAGAGTAGAAAGGGTGAGGAGTCAGAAATGAGAAGAGAGTGGTGATCTAGGGCTTTATCTTAGTGTTCGTGTCCTACAGTCAACTTGGCTCTGATACCATCTTGTAACGACCAGACCTCATACAGTCTGGTCTCTGTGCATCAGTGTTATCCCTGGATTGGTAATGCTGACACGCACAGTACTTGAAGAATTTATAATAGAGTAGCAATCACACACTTATTACATCGAATGTCTCAAAAGAGAACTTATTACAATAAATATGGCTTAAGGCCATCTGAAAATGATAACAATGGAAGGCTTGGAAGATAAAGCGAGTCCATCAACTCCAATGGCATCACTGAGTGAAAGATCACGACCTAAGGCACCTTACTCGTCCTCTGAAAAGTCTACAACATGAACGTTGCAGCCCGAAAACGGGTCAGCACATGGAATATGCTTGCAATGTAACACATAGAGAGTAATATACAGAATAATGCTATCACTACATGCATATATGGCTGGTGGAAAGCTCTATGGTTACAGTTTTTCATAAAGCCAATTTTTCCCTACAACAAAGGAATAAATTTTATTTAACTATCATGGTGGTTGTTAAACATTGAGAAGGTTCACCCAACTCAATCCCAATTAAGCATCATCATTAACCCAACAAAATTAATTTAAGTAACATGGTGAGATTCACATGATAATCCAGGTACTAGATTACTCAAAACGTCCATAAACCGAGGACACGGCTAACCATGATTAGTTTGTACACTCTGCAAAGGTTTGCGCACTTTTCCCCGCAAGACTCGATCTTCTCCGTTGGATTTCTCACACTACAAGGTGTTTGAGAAACGAATGACCGAGACACAGTCTTTCAGAAGCATTAACTCTTTACTCTGGGTAGACAGTACCAACCTACATCCCCTACATCTACTAGTCTACCACTGAAAGAGGTCACACAACATACTCAACTATGCTAGAGCCCATAGTAGCTTGCGGCTGCACACGAAAGTTTCTAGCATGAATAATCTCATGATCCCTTTGAGCCTGGGTGGCGGTCCATAGGTGAATCACATGGTACCCCGGGATTTCCAAAAAATACAGGCAACACTGGGTTCCCCAAGTGCCTCAATCCACCCAGATGTGTATTAAAGTTGCCACCTTAAGTAAACCATTAATTAACAATCTCACATCTGTCATGGATACACTCACCCAATCCACATCTACTAGCATAGCATAACAATATAAGCAAATGTAGAAGTAACTCCCAAAGGTTTGATAATAAAACAGGTAATAGGTACTACCTCATCTACTTCCCAAAACCCACATATTAATCAGATCCTAACCATGCAATTGTTTAAGGGTAGATCTAATGCAATAAATCTTGGTAGTAAAGAGGTATGATCAAAGTGTTACTTGCCTTGCTGATGATACGTGAAACCTAGAGACTCGTAGTAGCACGCGGCGCATTCCGGGTACTCTATCGCAAACAAACAAGCATACAATAAACACTCATCTAATGCATAGGTAAAACTCAAATAAGAGATCAAACCAGAAAGTTCAACTTAAGAACTCCGGTTTGCAAAAAGAATCAAATCAAACGAAACAAAGAAAGTCAAACGGCGAAAGAAACAAGCTTCGTTTACTAATTTGAACCTAAGTCAAATTTTACAGTAGCAAAAATTTGTTTGAGTTGGTTAAACAGAAAGAGGGTTTCGAGATGAAACTCTAGGCACTTGAATCGCCTGATTCCGGTAAACGAGCGAAAAGTTATACTAGAACGAAAATCGGATTAGAAATCACGATCGGAAATAATCGCGAAAAATCCGAGAAAAATAAAAACAGACGAACAGGCTAACGAACGAACATTCGCTGTCTGCGGCTAAACAACGAAAACGTTCATTAAAACGAACGTACGGACGAACGTCCGCTAAATAACTAAACTGAAAAAAACTGATCTATATAAAAAGAATAAACCGGGGTGACTACCTCTGGCGGGTCAACGGGCGGCGGCGGCGGTCGGCTCGGCGAGGCGGCGGTGATCGGCGGCGGCGGCGCGCAGCGCTTGGCGGCAGTTGGCGGCTAGCGGCTATGGTTTAGCGGCAGGGTGGACTGGGTTGGGGCCGCTCGGGCGCACTATTTAAAGGGGCCATTGTTGGAAATATGCCCTAGAGGCAATAATAAAAGTATTATTATATTTCCTTGTTCATGATAATTGTCTTTTATTCATGCTATAATCAGTATTATCCGGAAATCGTAATACACGTGTGAATACATAGACCACAATATGTCCCTAGTGAGCCTCTAGTTGACTAGCTCGTTGTGATCAACAGATAGTCATGGTTTCTGGCTATGGACATTGGATGTCGTTGATAACGGGATCACATCATTAGGAGAATGATGTGATGGACAAGACCCAATATTAAGCATAGCACAAAGATCGTGTAGTTCGTTTGCTAGAGCTTTTCCAATGTCAAGTATCTCTTCCTTAGACCATGAGATCGTGTAACTCCGGATACCGTAGGAGTGCTTTGGGTGTATCAAACGTCACAACGAATCGGGTGACTATAAAGGTGCATTACGGTATCTCCGAAAGTGTCTTTTGGGTTGACACGGATCGAGGCTGGGATTTGTCACTCCGCAAACGGAGAGGTATCTCTGGGCCCACTCGGTAGGACATCATCATAATGTGCACAATGTGATTAAGGGGTTGATCACGGATGATGTGTTGCGGAACGAGTAAAGAGACTTGCCGTAACGAGATTGAACAAGGTATCGGTATACCGACGATCGAATCTCGGGCAAGTAAAATACCGCTAGACAAAGGGAATTGTATACGGGATCGATTGAGTCCTTGACATCGTGGTTCATCCGATGAGATCATCGTGGAACATGTGGGAGCCAACATGGGTATCCAGATCCCGCTGTTGGTTATTGACGGAGAACGCCTCGGTCATGTCTACATGTCTCCGAACCCGTAGGGTCTACACTTAAGGTTCGATGGACGCTAGGGTTATAAAGGAAGTTTGTATGTGGTTACCGAATGTTGTTCGGAGTCCCGGATGAGATCCCGGACGTCACGAGGAGTTCCGGAATGGTCCGGAGGTAAAGATTTATATATGGGAAGTCCTATTTTGGCCACCGGAAAATGTTCGGGATTTTTCGGTATTGTACCGGGAAGGTTCTAGAAGGTTCCGGAGTGGGGCCCACCTGCATGGGGGACCCACATGAACGTGGGTAGTGGGGAAAGGACCCACACCCCTGGTCAAGCGCACCAAGATCCCCCTTAGAAGGAATAAGATCATATCCGAAGGGATAAGATCAAGATCCCTAAAAGGGGGATAACAATCGTGGGGAAGGAAATGATGGGATTTCTTTCCTCCCACCTTGGCCAACGCCCCAATGGACTTGGAGGGCAAGAAACCAGCCCTCCACCCCTATATAAAGTGGGGAGACGCATGGGAGCTTCACACAAGTTTCGCGCAGCCTCCCTCTCCCAAGTCCTCCTCCTCTCCTTGGTGCTTGGCGAAGCCTGCGCAGATTGCCACGCTCCTCCACCACCACCACGCCGTCGTGCTGCTGCTGGATGGAGTCTTCTCAACCTCTCCTCTCTCCTTGCTGGATCAAGGCATGGGAGACGCCACCGGCTGTACGTGTGTTGAACGCGGAGGTGCCGTCTGCTCGCACTAGGATCTCGGTGATTTGGATTACGACGAGTACGACTCCTTCAACCCCGTTCTCTTGAACGCTTCCGCTTAGCGATCTACAAGGGTATGTAGATGCACTCTCTTTCTATTCGTTGCTGGTTTCTCCATAGATAGATCTTGGTGTTGCGTAGAAAATTTTGAATTTCTGCCACGCTCCCCAACAAATGGCATCATGAGCTAGGTCTATTGCGTAGATTCTTTGCACGAGTAGAACACAAAGTAGTTGTGGGCGCTGATGTTGTTCAATATGCTTACCGTTATTAGTCCAATCTTGTTTCGACGGTATTGTGGGATGAAGCGCCCGGACCGACCTTACACGCATTTCTACGTGAGACAAGTTCCACTGATTGACATGCACTTCGTGCATAAGGTGGCTAGCGGTGCCGCCTCCCACTTTAGTCGAACGGATTCGATGAAAAGGGTCCTTATGAAGGGTAAATAGCAATTGGCATATCACATTGTGGTTTTATGAGGTAAGAAACGTTTTGCTAGAAACCCATAGCAGCCACGTAAAACATGCAACAACAATTAGAGGACGTCTAACTTGTTTTTGCAGGGTATGCTATGTGATGTGATATGGCCAAGAAGAATGTGATGAATGATATGTGATGTATGAGATTGATCATGTTCTTGTAATAGGAATCACGACTTGCATGTCGATGAGTATGACAACCGGCAGGAGCCATAGGAGTTGTCTTAATTATTGTATGACCTGCGTGTCATTGAACAACGCCATGTAATTACTTTACTTTATTGCTAACCGGTAGCCATAGTAGTAGAAGTAATAGTTGGCGAGACAACTTCATGAAGACACGATGATGGAGATCATGATGATGGAGATCATGGTGTCATGCGGTGACGATGATGATCATGGAGCCCTCAAGATGGAGATCAAAGGAGCAAAATGATATTGGCCATATCATGTCACTATTTGATTGCATATGATGTTTATCATGTTTATGCATCTTGTTTACTTAGGACGACGGTAGTAAATAAGATGATCCTTACAAAATTTCAAGAAGTGTTCTCCCTAAGCGTGCACCGTTGCTACAGTTAAGTCGCTTCTAAGCACCACGTGATGATCGGGTGTGATGGATTCTTACGCTCACATACAACGGTGTAAGACAGTTTTACACAGCGAAAACACTTAGGGTCAACTTGATGAGCCTAGCATGTACGACATGGCCTCGAACACGGAGACCGAAAGGTCGAGCATGAGTCGATGGAGGATACGATCAACATGAAGATGTTCATCGATGATGACTAGACCGTCTCACATGATGATCGGACACGGCCTAGTTGACTTGGATCATGTAATCACTTAGATGACCAGAGGGATGTCTATCTCGAGTGGGAGTTCATAAGATGAACTTAATTATCCCTGAACATAGTCAAAAGATCTTTGCAAATTATGTCGTATGCTCGCGCTTTAGTTCCACTGCTTAGATATGTTCCTAGAGAAAATATAGTTGAAAGTTGTGAGAGCGATTATGCGGACAAGAGAAAGCTTATGTCCTTAATGCACCGCCAGCAGTGCTGAACCCCAACGCCGCTTGTGGATGTTACGAACATCGGACATACACGCTTTTGATAACTACGTGATAGTTCGCTTAAACGGTTTAGAGTTGAGGCACCAAAGACGTTTTCAAACGTCATGAACATATGAGATGTTTCGAGGGCTGAAATTGAGATTTCAGGCTCGTGCCCACGTCAAGAGGTATGAGACCTCCGACGATTTTCTTAGCCTACAAACTAAGGTAGAAATGCTCAATCGTTGAGCTTGTGCTCAAATTGTCTGAGTGCAACAATCACTTGAATCGAGTGGGATTTGATCTTCCAGGTGAGATAGTGATGTTTCTCCAAAGTCATTGCCACCAAGGTGCTAGAGCTTCGTGATGAGCTATAACATATCAGGGATAGATATGATGATCCTTGAGGTATTCGCGATGTTTGACACCGCGAAAGTAGAAATCAAGAAGGAACATCAGTTGTTGATGGTTGGTGAAACCACTAGTTTCAAGAAGGGCAAGGGCAAGAAAGGATACTTCATGAAACGGCAAATCAGCTGCTGCTCTAGTGAAGAAACCCAAGGTTGAACCCAAACCCGAGACTAAGTGCTTCTGTAATAAGGGGAACAACCACTGGAGCGGAATTACCCTAGATACTTGGTAGATGAGAAGGCTGGCAAGGTCGATAGAAGTATATTGGATATACATTATGTTAATGTGTACTTTACTAGTACTCCTAGTAGCACCAGGGTATTAGATACCGGTTCGGTTGCTAAGTGTTAGTAACTCAAAATAAAAGCTACGGAATATACGGAGACTAGCTAAAGGTGAGTCGACGACATATGTTGGAAGTGTTTCCAAAGTTGATGTGATCAAGCATCGCACGCCCTCTACCATCGAGATTTGGTGTTTATGCTGAGCATAGACATGATTGGATTATGTCTATCGCAATACTGTTATTCATTTAAGGAGAATAATGGTTACTCTATTTATTTGAATAATACCTTCAATGGTCTTGCACCTAAAGAAATGGTTTATTGAATCTCGATCGTAGTGATACACATTTTCATGCCAAAATGATATAAGATAGTAATGATAGTACCACTTACTTGTGGCAATCGCCATGTAAGTCATATTGGTGTAAACGCATGAAGAAGCTCCATGTTGATGGATCTTTGGACTCACTCGTTTTGAATAGTTTGAGACATGCTAACCATGTCTATTGGTGTATACGCATGAAGAAACTCCATGCAGATGGATCGTTTGGACTCACTTGATTTTGAATCACTTGAGATATGCAAATCATACCACATGGGCAAGATGACTAAAAGCCTCGTTTTTCAAAGAAATGGAACAAGATAGCAACTTGTTGGAAGTAACACATTTTGATGTGTGCAGTCCAATGAGTGCCGAGGCATGCTGATGAATATCGCTATGTTCTTACTTCACGATGATTCGAGTAGATGTAGAGTATATTTACTTGAAGAAACACAAGTCTGAATTATTGAATGGTTCAAGTAATTTCAGAGTGAAGTTGAAGATCATCGTGACAAGAGGATGAACTGTCTATGATATGATCATAGAGATGAGTATCTGAGTTACGAGCTTTGGCACGCAATTAAGACATTGTGGAAATTGTTTCACAATTAATGCCGCCCGGAACACCATAGTTTGATGGTGTGTCCGAACATCATAGTTGCACCCTATTGGATATGGTGCGTACTATGATGTCTCTTATCGAATTACCACTATCGCTTATGGGTTAGGCATTAGAGACAACCACATTCACTTTAAATAGGGCACCACGAAATTCGCTGAGATGACACCGTATGAACTATGGTTTAGAGAAACCTAAGTCTGTCATTTCTTAAAAGTTTGGGGCTACGATGCTTATGTGAAAAAGTTTCAGTTGATAAGCTTGAACCCAAAGCGGATAAAATGCATCTTCATAGGACACCCAAAACAGTTGGGTATACCTCTTAATTCAGATCCAAAGCAATAGGGATTGTTTCTTGAATCGGGTCCTTTCTCGAGGAAAAGTTTGTCTCGAAAAGTTGAGTGGGAGGATGGTGGAGACTTGATATGGTTATTGAACCACATTACAACTTGTGTGTAGCAGGCACGTGAAGTTGTTCTGTGGCACCTACACCAATTGAAGTAGAAGCTTATGATAGTGATCATGAAACTTCAGATCAAGTCACTACCATACCTCGTGAGGGTGACAAGGATGCGTACTACTTTGGAGTGGTACAGTAATCTGTCTTGAAGGTCATGTTGCTAGACAACAATGAACCTACGAGCTATGGAGAAGCGATGATGGGCCCATATTCGACAAATGGTTAGAAGCCATGAAATCCGAGATAGGATCCATGTATCAGAACAAAGCATGGACTTTGGTGGACTTGCTCGATGATCGGCAAGCCATTGAGATAAATGGATCTTTAAGAAGAAGACGGACGTGGACGGAAATGTCACCGTCTATGAAGCTTGACTTGTGGCGAAGAGTTTTTCACAAGTTCAAGGAGTTGACTACGATGAGATTTTCTCATCCGTAGCGATGCTTAAGTCCGTCGGAATCATGTTAGCACAAGCTGCATTTATGAAATCTGGCAGATGGATGTCAAAACGAGTTTCCTTACCAGTTTTCGTAAGGAAAGGTTGTATGTGATACAATCCGAAAGTTTTTGTCGATCCTAAGGATGCTAAAGGTATGCTGGCTCCAATGATCCTTCTAAGGACCGGAGTAAGCATCTCGAGTTGGAATGTACTTTGATAAGATGATCAAAGATTTTGGGTTTATACAAATTTATGAGAAACTTGTATTTCCAAAGAAGTGAGTGGGAGCACTATAGAATTTCTGATGAGTATATGTTGTTGACATATTGTTGATCAGAAATGATGTAGAATTTCTAGAAAGCATATAGGGTTATTTAAAGGTGTTTTTCAATGGAAAACCTAGATTAGGTTACTTGAACAATAAGCATCAAGATCTATAAGATAGATCAAAATGCTTAATAGTACTTTCAAATGAGCACGTACCTTGACATGATCTTGAAGGTGTTCAAGATGGATCAGTCAAAGAAGGAGTTCTTCCCTGAGATGTAAGGTATAAAGTTAAGACTTAAAGCTCGACCACGGCAGAAAAGAGAGAAACGACGAAGGTCGTCCCCTATGCTTTAGACGTAGGCTCCACAGTATGCTATGCTGTGTACCGCACCGGAAGTGTGCCTTGCCATGAGTCACTCAAGGGGTACAAGAATGATCCAGAATGGATCATTGGACATGGTCAAAATTGTCCTTGGAGTAAATAAGGACATGTTTCTCGATTATGGAGGTGATAAAGAGTTCGGCGTAAAGGGTTACGTCGATGCAAGCTTTAACACCTATCTGAATGACTCTGAGTAGCAAACCGGATACATATAGTGGAGCAAACATTTGGAATAGCTCCCAGTGGAGCGTGGAAGCAGCATTTACAGAATGGCCTAGAGATTTGCAAAGTATATATGGATCTGAAAGTTGCAGACCCGTTGACTAAAACCTCTCTCACAAGCAAAACATGATCAAACCCCAGAACTCATTGAGTCTTAATCACATGATGATGTGAACTAGTTTAATGACACTAGTAAACTCTTTGAATGTTGGTCACATGGCGATGTGACCTGTCAGTGTTAATCACATGGCGATGTGAACTAGATTATTGACTCTAGTGCAAGTGGGAGACTGTTGGAAATATGCCCTAGAGGCAATAATAAAAGTATTATTATATTTCCTTGTTCATGATAATTGTCTTTTATTCATGCTATAACTGTATTATCCGGAAATCGTAATACACGTGTGAATACATAGACCACAATATGTCCCTAGTGAGCCTCTAGTTGACTAGCTCGTTGTGATCAACAGATAGTCATGGTTTCCTGGCTATGTACATTGGATGTCGTTGATAACGGGATCACATCATTAGGAGAATGATGTGTTGGGAAAGACCCAATACTAAGCATAGCACAAAGATCGTGTAGTTCGTTTGCTAGAGCTTTTCCAATGTCAAGTATCTCTTCCTTAGACCATGAGATCGTGTAACTCCCGGATACCGTAGGAGTGCTTTGGGTGTATCAAACGTCACAACGAATCGGGTGACTATAAAGGTGCATTACAGGTATCTCCAAAGTGTCTTTTGGGTTGACACGGATCGAGATGGGATTTGTCACTCCGCAAACGGAGAGGTATCTCTGGGCCCACTCGGTAGGACATCATCATAATGTGCACAATGTGATTAAGGGGTTGATCACGGATGATGTGTTGCGGAACGAGTAAAGAGACTTGCGTAACGAGATTGAACAAGGTATCGGTATACCGACGATCGAATCTCGGGCAAGTAAAATACCGCTAGACAAAGGGAATTGTATACGGGATCGATTGAGTCCTTGACATCGTGGTTCATCCGATGAGATCATCGTGGAACATGTGGGAGCCAACATGGGTATCCAGATCCCGCTGTTGGTTATTGACCGGAGAACGTCTCGGTCATGTCTACATGTCTCCCGAACCCGTAGGGTCTACACACTTAAGGTTCGATGACGCTAGGGTTATAAAGGAAGTTTGTATGTGGTTACCGAATGTTGTTCGGAGTCCCGGATGAGATCCCGGACGTCATGAGGAGTTCCGGAATGGTCCGGAGGTAAAGATTTATATATGGGAAGTCCTATTTTGGCCACCGGAAAATGTTCGGGATTTTTCGGTATTGTACCGGGAAGGTTCTAGAAGGTTCCGGAGTGGGGCCCACCTGCATGGGGGACCCACATGAACGTGGGTAGTGGGGTAAAGGCCCCACACCCCTGGTCAAGCGCACCAAGATCCCCTTAGAAGGAATAAGATCATATCCCAAGGGATAAGATCAAGATCCCTAAAAGGGGGATAACAATCGATGGGGAAGGAAATGATGGGATTTCTTTCCTCCCACCTTGGCCAACGCCCCAATGGACTTGGAGGGCAAGAAACCAGCCCTCCACCCCTATATAAAGTGGGGAGACGATGGGAGCTTCACACGAAGTTCGGGCGCAGCCCTCCCCTCTCCCAAGTCCTCCTCCTCTCCATGGTGCTTGGCGAAGCCTGCAGATTGCCATGCTCCTCCACCACCACCACGCCGTCGTCTTTGCTGCTGGATGGAGTCTTCTCAACCTCTCCTCTCTCCTTGCTGGATCAAGGCATGGGAGACGCCACCGGCTGTACGTGTGTTGAACACGGAGGTGCCGTCCGCTCGCACTAGGATCTCTGGTGATTTGGATCACGACGAGTACGACTCCTTCAACCCCGTTCTCTTGAACGCTTCCGCTTAGCGATCTACAAGGGTATGTAGATGCACTCTCTTTCTACTCGTTGCTGGTTTCTCCATAGATAGATCTTGGTGTTGCGTAGAAAATTTTGAATTTCTGCTACGTTCCCCAACACCGGCCGGGCGGAGTCTTGGCCGAATACGGCCCGAGGTCGGTTTGACTTTTTTTTAAATAATTTCGACTTGCAGAAAAAGAATGAAAAGAAATACTAAACGGACTCCAAAAATCCCGAAATAAATTTTCCCCGTCCACTAAAAATAAGCCGGACAAGATGAACATTTATTTGGCCTAAAATGCAATTTTGAAAAACGTGTATTTTTCCTAATTCAAATAAAATAGCGATAAAACTCCAAAATAAAATAGCGATAAAACTCCTATATTTCTTTATTTTGGGAAAGTCATTTTATTCCCTCTCTTATTTTGATTATAGAAATATTCGAAGATAAAATAATTAAATTCAAATGATCCTTTTTTTTCAAAATTTGAGAAAACTCAAATATGAAAATAACGAAATCCCCAACTCTCTCCGTGGGTCCTTGAGTTCCGTGAAATTTCTAGGATCAAACCAAAATGCAATAAAATATGATATGCAATGATGATCTAATGTAAAACATTCCAAATTGAAAATTTGGGATGTTACACCATCACTCTGGAAGTAGTCTTCGGACCCCCGGATAATTAGAGTAACAAAGAGTTAATCTTTGATATTGTCCCTTTTTGCAGTAGCTATCACGCACTGCTCGGACGAACCACGTTTGCTCGATTCAACACGGTGCCACACTACGCTTATCTTAAGCTCAAGATGCCCAGTCCACACGGCATCATAGCAGTTAATGGCAAAGACGAACGCCCCCTCCGTACCGAAGAGCACACCGCCGCCTTAGCAGTAGAAGTGCAGAGTGGCATTTTTCAATCGAACCTTCATTCGACAGCCAGGCTCTCGGACACCGTCAAAAGAGTTCAACTACTCCGCGGCAGGATAGCCCAGTTCGTCAAGAGCTCAATTAACCACTTCGGCGATAGGCGGAGGCAAAGCTAGGTTAGACCCCTCAATGTGGCTTAACCGCTCCGTGGCACACAAACATTTTTTGCATTTTCTTTGCAGGTCCACTTTTGTCTAGGCCATCACTGGCAGCCTGGCGACCGGACCTATGAAGGGACGAACATACCAAGGAGGGAAACAACTCGAACGTGTAAGGGAATCCTTAGGTATTCCCCTTGATGATCATCCGATTATTCCCCGGATCCGCAGACAACCCCCCTGGTCTCAGCAGGTTCCGAAGTCATATTTCTTTTTATCGCACTACTTGTATTCGTACGCCTTGACGTATTATCCAATTACAACATGCGGCTTTATATGACGCTTACTTGTTGTTCTGTCTTATTGATATTTTCTGTCAAGTGGCAGCCGTACACTACGGTACGTCTTAATATGTCAGGGGCCTTGTTGTACCCATAATACGGCAATAAAGTCCGAACACCCTCATGGTCGTTCGGCACCCCGAACTTATAGCATTATATGCATTGGCTCTGAATCATGTCTTGGGTCAATAGTTGGGTTGCCCGGCTCCTGTGCTTGCTACCCTATGTTCCGCTATATCGGCTAGGGTAGTAAAAGGAGAACTACTGCGATTGTGTCCCGGTTCTTCCGGACAAGCACCTCGGTAGAGAAAGCCGAAAAGTGACTGTCATGATGCGGAGAGAGCTGGTCAGCTGTTTGAGAGGTTACAAAATCTTTAGGGATTTCTTCCGCATTATGCGATAACTAATGCAGCGTGCGACGGATCGGCTTTTTCTTCCGATCAGGTGCTTATAGAGCCCCTAGTGCGGTCTTCTGAACACCAGGGGCTGCGCCTACCTTTCATTTGTCAAACTCCTATGGCTAAGTGCGGGTGATAAAGCCTTATAGTCAGATTGCCTGGTTCGTTGCGCTGAACACCTCCTTCAAGGACCCAAAACTGGGGTAAAGAGTGTTTAGGTTTATCCTGAACACCCCCGTACTTCCTACGTAAAGGTGGTTTCATTTAATCGCCAACTCTCAGGATTAATATATAAAACGGCCGCACAAGAGGTAAAATTTTCCAAATAACAGGCATTATATTATATAAATGACCTTGTTCAGCATTACAAAGGATAACATGAATGTATTGATGGGAATATAATATCCTTGGCACATTGCTCCGCTACAAGGCGGGATCCTTTCAGGACACTATCATAATATAACTCGGGCTTGCGGTGCACCTTCCCCAGAGGCGGTCCTTCGGTCATCAGCTTTTCAGCATCCATCTTCGCCCAGTGCACCTTTGCGTGGGCGAAGGCCATTCGCGCACCTTCCATACAGATCGACCGCTTGATGGCTTCAACTCGAGGGCAAGCACTTACAAGCCGCTTCACGAGCCCGAAGTAGCTACTGGGAATCGCCTCGGTGGGCCATAGCCGGATAATTAAATCCTTCATGGCTAGTTCGGCCGCCCTATGCAGCTCGATCAGCTGTTTCAGTTGATCAGCAAAGGGCACTGGATGCTCTGGCGCCAGATGTTGTGACCAGAACAGCTTCTCCGTAGAGCTCCTTTTTCGGCTCGATAGAATTGTGCAGCAACAGATACGTTGCGCGGCAGTTCTGCAAACACCCCTTGAGAAATCCGAATTCGGATTAGTAACGTGATTTTCTTCCTTCAAATATTTGCTTTGCATAGAAAAAGCCTTACCCGCCGCGATCTTTCTGGCCTCCTGGATTTCTTGAAGGGCGCCTTGGGCTTCGCCCCGGGCATTGTGTGCAGCTTGACGAGCCTTGGTGAGTTCGGATTATTTCTCCATTAAACTCTGCTCCAAGGTCTCGCACTTCTTCACGGCCTCTTGGAGCTCTTGCTGAACTTCAATAACCCTAGCCTCGTGCTTTTCACGAAGGGCCTGCTCTTTGGCCGCCTTCTTCTCGGCCTCGGCCACTGCCTTCTTAAGAGCCTCGACTTCAGCCGGCGCTCCTAGAGCACATCATGAATTTTTTTTGGCATACTCAATTATTCATTCATACTGAATACAAACAAGGTTTTTTGCATACCTTGGTTATCCTTCAACTGCTTCTTCATTTGGCCGAGCTCTTCTTTGGCCCGCTCCAGACTCTGCTTCAGTCCGGAGATTTCCGCAGTATGAGGGGTGGCAGTCACCACAGACGCCTGCTTAGAAAAACAAAAGAGGGAGAGGTACTACAAGGTAAGTCTCCTGCGAACATATATTTGATCCTCTGTCCGGCTTTTTCTTATGAACACTGAAAAGTGTATCAGGGGCTACTATCTATGCAATGACACTCTTTGAAACCTCACAACATACCTCAAAGCCCGTTATAAGGCTGCTGCAGGCTTCAGTCAGCCCACTTTCGGCAGAGTGATGAAGGAAATATGCCCTAGAGGCAATAATAAAGTTATTATTTATTTCCTCATATCATGATAATTGTTTATTATTCATGCTAGAATTGTATTAACCGGAAACATGATACATGTGTTGATACATAGACAAACATAAACGTCACTAGTATGCCTCTACTTGACTAGCTCATTAATCAAAGATGGTTATGTTTCCTAACCATAGACATGAGTTGTCATTTGATTAACGGGATCACATCATTAGGAGAATGATGTGATTGACATGACCCATTCCGTTATCCTAGCACTTGATCGTTTAGTATGTTGCTATTGCTTTCTTCATGACTTATACATGGTCCTGTAACTATGAGATTATGCAACTCCCGTTTACCGGAGGAACACTTTGTGTGCTACCAAACGTCACAACGTAACTGGGTGATTATAAAGGAGCTCTATAGGTGTCTCCAAAGGTACATGTTGGGTTGGCGTATTTCAAGATTAGGTTTTGTCACTCCGATTGTCGGAGAGGTATCTCTAGGCCCTCTCGGTAATGCACATCACTATAAGCCTTGCAAGCAATGTAGCTAATGAGTTATCTACGGAATGATGCATTACGTAACGAGTAAAGAGACTTGCCGGTAACGAGATTGAACTAGGTATTGAGATACCGATGATCGAATCTCGGGTAAGTAACATACATATGACAAAAGGAACAACATATGTTGTTATGCGGTTTGACCGATAAAGATCTTCGTAGAATATATAGGAGCCAATATGAGCATACAGGTTCCGCTATTGGTTATTGACCAGAGACGTGTCTCGGTCATGTCTACATTGTTCTCGAACCCGTAGGGTCCGCACGCTTAACGTTATGATGACAGTTTTATTATGAGTTTATAAGTTTTGATGTACCGAAGATTGTCCGGAGTCCCGGATGTGATCACGGACATGACGAGGAGTCTCGAAATGGTCGAGACATAAAGATTGATATATTGGAAGCCTATGTTTGGACATCGGAAGTGTTTCGGGTGAAATCGGCATTTTACCGGAGTACCGGGAGGTTACCGGAACCCCCCGGTAACCTAATGGGCCTTATTGGGCCTAGTGGAGGAAGAGGAGAGGAGGCCTAGGGGCTGCCGCGTGCCCCTTCCCCCCAAGTCCGAATTGGACAAGGAGGGGGGCGGTGCCCCCCTTTCCTTTCCCCCCTCTCTTCCTTCCCCCCCAAGTCCTAATCCAACTAGGGAAAGGGGGGGAGTCCTACTCCCAGTGGGAGTAGGACTCCTCCGGCGCGCCTCCTCCTAGGGCCGGCCGCACCCCCCTTGCTCATTTATATACGGGGGCAGGGGGCACCCTAGAACACACAAGTTGATCTTCGTGATCGTTCCTTAGCCGTGTGCGGTGCCCCCCTCCACCATATTCCACATCGGTCATATCGTTCCGGTGCTTAGGTGAAGCCCTGCGTCGGTAGAGCATCATCATCGTCACCACGCCTCGTGCTGACGGAACTCATCCCCGACTCTTTGCTAGATCGGAGTCCGGGGATCGTCATCGAGCTGAGCGTGTGCTCAACTCGGAGGTGCCGTACGTTCGGTACTTGGATCGGTCGGATCGTGAAGACGTACGTATACATCAACCACATTGTCATAATGCTTCTGCTTTCGGTCTACGAGGGTACGTGGACAATACTCTCCCCTCTTGTTGCTATGCATCACCATGATCTTGCGTGTGCGTAGGAATTTTTTTGAAATTACTACGTTCCCCAACAGTGGTATCAGAGCCTGGTTTTATGCGTAGATGTCATATGCACGAGTAGAACACAAGTGAGTTGTGGGCGATACAAGTCATACTGCTTACCAGCATGTCATACTTTGGTTCAGCGGTATTGTGAGATGAAGCGGCCCGGACCGACATTACGCGTACGCTTATGCGAGACTGGTTTCACCGTTACGAGCATTCGTGCTTAAAGGTGGCTGGCGGGTGTCTGTCTCTCTCACTTTAGTTGAACCAAGTGTGGCTACGCCCGGTCCTTGTGAAGGTTAAAACAGCACTAACTTCACGAACTATCGTTGTGGTTTTGATGCGTAGGTAAGAACGGTTCTTGCTAAAGCCCGTAGCAGCCACGTAAAATTTGCAACAACAAAGTAGAGGACGTCTAACTTGTTTTTGTAGGGCATGTTGTGATGTGATATGGTCAAGACGTGATGCTATATTTTATTGTATGAGATGACCATGTTTTGTAACCGAAGTTATCGGCAACTGGCAGGAGCCATATGGTTGTCGCTTTATTGTATGAAATGCAAACGCCCTGTAATTGATTTACTTTATCACTAAGCGGTAGCAATAGTCGTAGAAGCAATAGATGGCGTAACGACAACGATGCTACGATGGAGATCAAGGTGTCGCTACCGGTGGCGATGGTGATCACGACGGTGCTTCGGAGATGGAGATCACAAGCACAAGATGATGATGGCCATATCATATCACTTATATTGATTGCATGTGATGTTTATCCTTTATGCATCTTATCTTGCTTTGATTGACGGTAGCATTTTAAGATGATCTATCACTAAAATTATCAAGAAGTGTGCTCCCCGAGTATGCACCGCTATGAAAGTTCTTCATGCTTTGAGACACCACGTGATGATCGGGTGTGATAGGCTCTATGTTCAAATACAACGGGTGCAAAACAGTTGCACACGCGAATACTCAGTTAAACTTGACGAGCCTAGCATATAACAGATATGGCCTCGGAACACGGAGACCGAAGGTCGAGCGTGAATCATATAGTAGATATGATCAACATACTGATGTTCACCGTTGAAACTACTCCATCTCACGTGACGATCGGACATGGTGTAGTTGATATGGATCACGTAATCACTTATAGGACTAGAGGGATGTCTATCTAAGTGGGAGTTCTTTAGTAATATGATTAATTGAACTTGAATTTATCATGAACTTAGTACCTGATAGTATTTTGCTTGTCTATGTTTGTTGTAGATAGATGGCTCGTGTTGTTGTTCCGTTGAATTTTAATGCGTTCCTTGAGAAAGCAAAGTTGAAAGATGATGTTAGCAATTACACGGATCGGGTCCGTAACTCGAGGATTATCCTCATTGCTGCACGTAAGAATTAAATCTGGAAGCACCGCAGGTGCCGAGCCCGCTGCTGATGCAACCGAGCGATGTTAAGAACGTCCGCAAAGCAAAGTGATGACTACTCGATAGTTCAGTGTGCCATGCTTTACGGCTTAGAACCGGGTCTTCAACGACGTTTTGAACGTCATGGAGCATATGAGATGTTCCAGAGTTGAAGTTAATATTTCAAGCAAATGCCCGATTGAGAGATATGAAGTCTCCAATAAGTTCTATAGCTGCAAGATGGAGGAGAATAGTTCGTCGGTGAACACATACTCAAAATGTGCGGGTATAATAATCACTTGATTCAACTGGGAGTTAATCTTCACGATGATAGTGTCATTGATGTAATTCTTCAATCATCGCCACCAAGCTACAAGAGCTTCGTGATGAACTATAATATGCAAGGGATGGACAAGACTATTCCCGAGCTCTTCGCAATGCTAAAAGCCGCGGAGGTAGAAATCAAGAAGGAGCATCAAGTGTTGATGGTCAACAAGACCACCGTTTCAAGAAAAAGGGCAAAGGGAAGAAGAAGGAACTTCAAGAAGAACAACAAACAAGTTGCTGCTCAAGAGAAGAAACCCAAGTCTGGACCTAAGCTCGACATCGAGTGCTTCTATCGCAAGCGATCGACTTCGAAGCGGAACTGCCCCAAGTATTTGGCGGATAAGAAGGATGGCATAGTGAACAAAGGTATATGTGATATGCATGTTATTGATGTGTACCTTACTAATGCTCGCAGTAGTACCTGGGTATTTGATACTGGTTCTATTGCTAATATTTGCAACTCGAAACAGGGACTACGGATTAAGCGAAGATTGGCTAAGGATGAGGTGACGATGCATGTGGGAAATGGTTCCAAAGTCGATGTGATCGCGGTCGGCACGCTACCTCTACATCTACCATCGGGATTAGTTTTAGACCTAAATAATTGTTATTTGGTGCCAGCATTGAGCATGAACATTATATCTGGATCTTGTTTGATGCGAGATGGTTATTCATTTAAATCGGAGAATAATGGTTGTTCTATTTATATGAGTAATATCTTTTATGGTCATGCACCCTTGAAGAGTGGTCTATTTTTATTGAATCTCGATAGTAGTGATACACATATTCATAGTGTTGAAGACAAAAGATGCAGAGTTGATAATGATAGTGCAACTTATTTGTGGCACTGCCATTTAGGTCATATCGGTATAAAGCGCATGAAGAAACTCCATCTCGATGGACTTTTGGAATCACTTGATTATGAATCACTTGGTACTTATGAACCGTGCCTCATGGGCAACATGACTAAAACGCCGTTTCTCGGAACTATGGAGCGAGCAACTGATTTGTTGGAAATCATACATACCGATGTTTGTGGTCCAATGAATGTTGAGGCTCATGGCGGTATCGTTATTTTCTCACCTTCACAGATGATTTGAGCAGATATGGGTATATCTACTTAATGAAACACAAGTCTGAAACATTTGAGAAGTTCAAAGAATTTCAGAGTGAAGTGGAAAATCATCGTAACAAGAAAATAAAAATTCTACGATCTGATCGTGGAGGAGAATATTTGAGTTACGAGTTTGGTTTACATTTGAAACAATACAGAATAGTTTCGCAACTCACGCCACCCAGAACACCACAACGAAATGGTGTGTCCGAACGTCGTAATCGTACTTTACTGGATATGGTGCGATCTATGATGTCTCTTACTGATTTACCGCTATCGTTTTGGGGTTATGCTTTAGAGACGGCCGCATTCACGTTAAATAGGGCACCATCAAAATCCGTTGAGACAACGCCTCATGAACTGTGGTTTGGCAAGAAACCAAAGTTGTCGTTTCTTAAAGTTTGGGGCTGCGATGCTTATGTGAAGAAACTTCAACCAGATAAGCTCGAACCCAAATCGGAGAAATGTGTCTTCATAGGATACCCCAAAGAGACTATTGGGTACACCTTCTATCACAGATCTGAGGGCAAGATTTTCGTTGCTAAATTCGGATCCTTTCTAGAGAAGGAGTTTCTCTCGAAAGAAGTGAGTGGGAGGAAAGTAGAACTTGATGAGGTAATCAGTACTGCTCCCTTATTGAAAGTAGTTCATCACAAGAACCGGTTCGTGACAACTACACCAATTAGTGAGGAAGCTAATGATATTGATCATGAAACTTGGATCAAGTTTCTATGAACCTCGTGAGGTCTACCAGAGTAAGATCCGCACTGAGTGGTATGGTAATCCTATTCTGGAGGTCATGTTACTTGACCATGATGAACCTACGAACTATGAGGAAGCGATGATGAGCCCAGATTCCACAAAATGGCTAGAGGCCATGAAATCTGAGATGGGATCCATGTATGAGAACAAAGTATGGACTTTGGTTGACTTGCCGATGATCGGCAAGCCATTGAGAATAAATGGATCTTTAAGAAGAAGCGATCTTGATGGTAATGTAACTGTCTATAAAGCTCGACTTGTTGCGAAAGGTTTTGACAAGTTCAAGGGTTGACTACGATGAGACTTTCTCACCGTAGCGATGCTTAAGTCTGTCCGAATCATGTTAGCAATTGCTGCATTTTATGATTATGAAATTTGGCAAATGGATGTCAAAACTGCATTCTTGAATGGATTTCGGAAGAAGAGTTGTATATGATGCAACCGAAGGTTTTGTTGATCCAAAAGGTGCTAACAAAGTGTGCAAGCTCCAATGATCCATTTATGGACTGGTGCAAGCATCTCGGAGTTGGAATAAACGGTTTGATAGTGTGATCAAAGCATATGGTTTTATCTGAGACTTTTGGAGAAGCCTCAGATTTACAAGAAAGTGAGTGGGAACTCAGTAGCATTTCTAATATTATATGTAGATGACATATTATTAATTGGAAATGATATAGAATTTCTGGATAGCATAAAGGGATACTTGAATAAAAGTTTTTCAATGAAAGACCTCGGTGGAGCTGCTTACATATTGGGCATCAAGATTTATAGAGATAGATCAAGACGCTTAATAGGACTTTCACAAAGCACATACCTTGATAAAGTTTTGAAAAAGTTCAAAATGGATCAGGCAAAGAAAGGGTTCTTGCCTGTGCTAAAAGGTGTGAAGTTGAGTCAGACTCAATGCCCGACCACAACAGAAGATAGAGAGAAAATGAAAGATGTTCCCTATGCTTCAGCCATAGGCTCTATCATGTATGCAATGTTGTGTACCAGACCTGACGTGTGTTTAGCAATAAGCTTGGCAGGAAGGTACCAAAGTAATCCAGGAGTGGATCACTGGACAGCGGTCAAGAACATCCTGAAATACCTGAAAAGGACTAAGGATATGTTTCTCGTATATGGAGGTGACAAAGAGCTAGTCGTAAATGGTTATGTCGATGCAAGCTTTGACACTGATCCGGACGATTCTAAATCACAAACCGGATACGTGTTTTTATTAAACGGTGGAGCTGTAAGTTGGTGCAGTTCTAAACAAAGCGTTGTGGCGGGATCTACATGTGAAGCGGAGTACATAGCTGCTTCGGAAGCAGCAAATGAAGGAGTTCATTTTCGATCTAGGTGTCATACCTAGTGCATCGGGACCAATGAAGATCTTCTGTGACAATACTGGTGCAATTGCCTTGGCAAAGGAATCCAGATTTCACAACAGGACCAAGCACATCAAGAGACGCTTCAATTCCATCCAGGACCAAGTCCAGGTGGGAGACATAGAGATTTGCAAGATACATACAGATCTGAATGTTGCAGACCCATTGACTAAGCTCTTCCACGA
This sequence comes from Aegilops speltoides, assembly GCA_021437245.1. Taxonomy (NCBI): domain Eukaryota; kingdom Viridiplantae; phylum Streptophyta; class Magnoliopsida; order Poales; family Poaceae; genus Aegilops; species Aegilops speltoides. Next base: position 400,961,417 of record CM038144.1, read on the forward strand.
GCAAAACATGATCAGCACCAAGACTCCATGGGTGTTAGAATCATTACTGTGTAATCTAGATTATTGACTCTAGTGCAAGTGGGAGACTGAAGGAAATATGCCCTAGAGGCAATAATAAAGTTATTATTTATTTCCTCATACCATGATAAATGTTTATTATTCATTCTAGAATTGTATTAACCGGAAACATGATACATGTGTGAATACATAGATAAACATAAACGTCACTAGTATGCCTCTACTTGACTAGCTCATTAATCAAAGATGGTTATGTTTCCTAACCATAGACATGAGTTGTCATTTGATTAACGGGATCACATCATTAGGAGAATGATGTGATTGACATGACCCATTCCGTTAGCCTAGCACTTGATCGTTTAGTATGTTGCTATTGCTTTCTTCATGACTTATACATGTTCCTGTAACTATGAGATTATGCAACTCCGTTTACGGAGGAACACTTTGTGTGCTACCAAACGCCACAACGTGAATCGGGTGATTATAAAGGAGCTCTACAGTGTCTCCAAAGGTACATGTTGGGTTGGCGTATTTCAAGATTAGGTTTTGTCACTCTGATTGTCGGAGAGGTATCTCTGGGCCCTCTCGGTAATGCACATCACTATAAGCCTTGCAAGCAATGTAGCTAATGAGTTATCTAAGGAATGATGCATTACGTAACGAGTAAAGAGACTTGCCGGTAACGAGATTGAACTAGGTATTGAGATACCGACGATCGAATCTCGGGTAAGTAACATACAGATGACAAAAGGAACAACATATGTTGTTATGCGGTTTGACCGATAAAGATCTTCGTAGAATATGTAGGAGCCAATATGAGCATCCAGGTTCCGCTATTGGTTATTGACCAGAGACGTGTCTCGGTCATGTCTACATTGTTCTCGAACCCGTAGGGTCTGCACGCTTAATGTTACGATGACAGTTTTATTATGAGTTTATAAGTTTTGATGTACCGAAGATTGTTTGGAGTCCCGGATGTGATCATGGACATGACGAGGAGTCTCGAAATGGTCGAGACATAAAGATTGATATATTGGAAGCCTATGTTTGGACATCGGAAGTGTTAGGGTGAAATCGGCATTTTACCGAGATCGGAGGTTACCGGAACCCCCCGGTAACCTAATGGGCCTTATTGAGCCTAGTGGAGGAAGAGGAGAGGAGGCCTAGGGGCTGCCGCGCCCCCCTTCCCCCCCAAGTCTGAATTGGACAAGGAGGGGCGGCCCCTTTCCTTCCCCCCTCTTCCTTCCCCCAAGTCCTAATCCAACTAGGGAAAGGGGGGGAGTCCTACTCCCGGTGGGAGTAGGACTCCTCCGGCGCGCCTCCTCCTAGGGCCGGCCGCACCCCCCTTGCTCCTTTATATACGGGGCAGGTGGGCACCCTAGAACACACAAGTTGATCTTCGTGATCGTTCCTTAGCTGTGTGCGGTGCCCCCCTCCACCATATTCCACATCGGTCATATCATTCCGGTGCTTAGGTGAAGCCCTGCGTCGGTAGAGCATCATCATCGTCACCACGCCTCGTGCTGACGGAACTCATCCCCGACTCTTTGCTGGATCGGAGTCCGGGGATCGTCATCGAGCTGAACGTGTGCTCAACTCGGAGGTGCCGTACGTTCGGTACTTGGATCGGTCGGATCGTGAAGACGTACGACTACATCAACCGTGTTGTCATAACGCTTCTGCTTTCGGTCTACGAGGGTACGTGGACAATACTCTCCCCTCTCGTTGCTATGCATCACCATGATCTTGCATGTGCGTAGGAAATTTTTTGAAATTACTATGTTCCCCCACAACCGAATCTTCTCAATCACCGCACCCATAAGGGCACGGTGTTCTTAAACGATGGAAGCGTTCCTCAGTGCTGCTGATAAGGTATCCGGCACCTCTGGTTGGGAAGAGGTTGCTGGTGGAACAGGCGCACCCCCTTCTGTCGAGGGAGGTGGCCCGCCTGATTCTGGAGCCGTGTTGGTCTCCGGAACTGTGTCCGGCTGGGGGCCGAATTCAAGATAACCCCTACTGTCGGTGTCCATGGGGGCCTTTTCCCCCATGTGACCGTCCGCCGAGGTTTGACACTTTGGCGCCGCCTTAACGGTCTCCCCAGCCCCTCCTCGGCCTGGGTCCCTTTCGGACGATACCTCGGTGTCTTCCACGTGTTTTGGGGAGGGGGCAGTCGGGGGAGTCCCACTGTCCATAGCGTCCGAACCCAGTGAATCCTCCGATGAGGATTGCTCGGCGGGACCTGGTCGGACTGCAAAAAAGGCGTGCAATGCGTTAAATGCTATACGATAGTGAATCTGGATATACAAAGGTGTCCGGGTTTTATATACTCACGATTTAACCAGGGGCTGGACCCTGGGATCCCACTCCGGGCTACTGTCAGTGCCGGTGGTGGATTCATCCGGAAAGGGGGGGTTTTCCCTTCTTAGGCAACTCAACCTCCAAGTGTGTGGAGGTCGTCCTTTTCTTTCTCCCCCTTGCTGGGGGGGATCGGCTTTCCTCTTCTTCCTCGTCCTCTTTGGAGGAAGAGCGGGCCTCGGAATCTTCGGATACTATGTCCGAAGTACCTTAGCGATGAAGGCCGCCCCTGGTCTCTTTGGCCTCTTTCTCGGCTTTCTTCTTCGGAAGTGGGCCGGCTTGTTCTTCTGGTAGAATTGTATTTCCTTATATCATGATAAATGTTTATTATTCATGCTAGAATTGAATTAACCGGAAACTTAGTACATGTGTGAATACATAGACAAAATATAGTGTCCCTAGTATGCCTCTAATTGACTAGCTCGTTAATCAAAGATGGTTATGAACGGGATCACAACATTAGATAATGATGTGATGGACAAGACCCATCCGTTAGCTTAGCATAATGATCGTTAGGTTTTATTGCTATTGCTTTCTTCATGACTTAGACATGTTCCTCTGACTATGAGATTATGCAACTCCCGGATACCGGAGGAACACCTTGTGTGCTATCAAACGTCAGAACATAACTGGGTGATTATAAAGATGCTCTACAGGTGTCTCTTAAGGTGTTTGTTGGGTTGGCATATATCGAGATTAGGATTTGTTTCACTCCGTGTATCGGAGAGGTATCTACCGGGCCCTCTCGGTAATGCTCATTACTATAAGCCTTGCAATCAATGTGACTAATGAGTTAGTTACGGGATGATACATTACAGAACGAGTAAAGAGACTTGCCGGTAACGAGGTTAAACTAGGTATGAAGATACCGACGATTGAATCTCGGGCAAGTAACATATCGATGACAAAGGGAACAACGTATGTTATTATGCGGTTTGACCGATAAAGATCTTTGTCGGTGTCAAAACCGGCGGATCTCGGGTAGGGGGTCCCGAACTGTGCGTCTAGGCAGATGGTAACAGGAGACAAGGGACACGATGTTTTTACCCAGGTTCGGGCCCTCTCGATGGAGGTAAAACCCTACTCCTACTTGATTGATATTGATGATATGGGTAGTACAAGAGTGGATCTACCACGAGATCAAGGAGGCTAAACCCTAGAAGCTAGCCTATGGTATGATTGTTGTAATCGTTGTTCGTCCTAGGACTAAAACCCTCCGGTTTACATAGACACCGGAGAGGGCTAGGGCTACACAGAGTCGGTTACAATGGTAGGAGATCTACATATCCGTATCGCCAAGCTTGCCTTCCACGCCAAGGAAAGTCCCATCCGGACACGGGACGAAGTCTTCAATCTTGTATCTTCATAGTCTTGGAGTCTGGCCGACGATGATAGTCCGGCTATCCGGACACCCCCTAGTCCAGGACTCCCTCAGTAGCCCCTGAACCAGCCTTCAATGATGATGAGTCCAGCGCGCATATTGTTCGGCAATGCAAGGCGGGTTCCTCCTCCGAATAATTCATAGGAGATTGTGAACGCCAGGATAGTGTCCGGCTCTGCAAAATAAATTCCACATTCCACCGTAGAGAGAATAATATGTACAAATTCAATCTGCTGACGTATTTTGTGGCATGACGTCACACCTCGCCTCAACCTTCTCCAGCCATGTCCGGAGCGGGAGGCAAGTGGATGGCCTCCTCCGTTACGGAGGGCACATCAACTTCTGTGGCGCCGGATACTTGTCCAGCGACATCGGCGCACCAGCCGCCCGACAAGGCAGCTCATCCCCACCCCAGGCCCCATGAGAGGGTCGATTTCTTCCCCACTTCCTCCGCGGACGGGCTTCCCACTTCATCCCTTCGTCCAGGGGCTCATGTACTACTACGGCTGGACTTCCACGATCTGGCGCCAAACTTCATCCTCAACATCTCGGCATTTATCGTCAGGTGTGAGGCGTTCTCTGCAGATCCGCCCCACTTCGCTTGTGGCTAAAGACCTTCAATGTCAAGCGTCAAGGTGGTGAAGGGCGTCAAAGCGAGGCGGAGGCGCCATGGTGGGCAAAATGCCAAACGTCACCTGGCTCGAGGGGGCCTTCGTGGAGTCCGTCAAGGGGTGGCAATCGGGGTGGTTCTATATCACCGAGCCGCATGACCCTAAATGGGCAGCGTCCCCCGAGTTCAGATCTGGTGTCCCCATGCAGCTTACCTCCTGGAAAGAGAAGTGCTTGCTATGGGGCAGTTCGAGGAGCCGACAGACTCGATCTGTCTCTGCACCTTGGTGAACAAGAAGCTTAGGCTTGTCATTGTGATCCAGGTCATGCTCGTCCGCCGGATTCTCCCCTGCCAACAGCGGGCCTTTAATTTGTGGGAGTTCGATCCGACACAGCACCGGACCCTGAGCGGGCTCTTCGACACAACGTACGAAGCTGCCTGGAGGGTGCTGTTCAAGGGCGGAGAAGCCCCCGCGTCCGCGATGGAAGACCGCGGATTCAACACCAAGCGGCCGGCCGGCGAGGTAAGCTTTGTTATCCTCTATGGGATACTTATTTTCTTTCATAGTTTGACTCTATGTGGGGTTTAAAACTCCCACTGCCTTTAACAGGACTTGCAGAGGACGTCCGGACAGGTAGACTGTCCGGCTCCCCTTCCCGAAGACCCAGCAGACTCCCGTTTGACGGGGTTGCTGGTTCCGGCCCTTTACATGGTGTCGGAGAAGAAGGCCAAGAAGAAGGCCACGGGAACCCAAAAGAGTTCCCGGCGCCAGGTGGTATCGGACTCATCGTCCGATTGCTCCGAGGCGGACTCCTCCCTCGAAGACGAGGAGGAGAAACAGGACTCTCCCCAAGAGGGGGGAGAGAGGAAGAGGAAGGCTTCCCCAACGGGGGAGGCCGAAGGGTCCAAGAGGGGAAGGACCCATCCTCCGGACAGCTCCGCCAACGCCAATGTTGGCGACGAAGGGTGGCCCTCAAGGGCCAAGCCTCCGGCAAGATCGTAAGTATCCGGATTCCTAAATGATTTATAATTTCTTTTTTGTGCCACGTAGTGTCCTTCTAACGCCGCACACTACCTGTAGTCCGGCCGAGGATGATCTTCCTGCTTCATCAAGAGGGTCCCTGGCTCCGTCGGATGTAGATTCCATTCCGACTGCCTCCACCCCTCGCGACGCTAAGGACACCGAGGTGGGATCCCAGGAGGGGACCCATCAAGAGGAGGCTCCGGAGGTGCCACAAGGCAGCCTCCCGGACTTTGCGCCGGACTCCATGCCGGAACCCGCAGTGGTTCCGGAGTCCGGCAGGCCGCCCCTTCGTAAGAAGGGCAAGACCGTGACACCGGCAGCCTCCGTCCAACCGGAGGCGTTGGACAACTTGTTGGAGGCGCTCAACGGCGCTTCCATCGAGGAAGAGCACCGCACTATCATGAGTGCAGTGATTCAGAAGGTTCAGCTCACCAAGAGTGGGCTGACCGAAGCCTGCAGCAGCCTTCTAACAGGCTTCGAGGTAAGAAGTTTTAAAATATGTAATGTAATACCGCATAGACAGCAGCCCCTGATGCTCGGTTCGGTGTTCGGAAAGAAAAACCGGACTGAGGATCTAAAAAAGATATACGCAGGAGTACTAAAAATTATGCCAATATGGGTTTGCAGGCTACGCTGCTAACCTCTGCCGCACTGACTGCGGAGGTCGGTGCTTTGAAGCAGGACCTCGAGCGGTCCGAGCACGAGCTCGGCCTTGCCAAGAAGCAGCTCGAGGACAAAGAGGGTGAGTAACACCGCATTAGATTTGTACCTTACAGAAAAGGATTTTGGTTGCAATAGAAATAACAAGGATAACGTGGGTACTGCAGGGGCCACAAACGAGGTGGCGACCCTGAAGGAGGCCATGTCCGTGGCCGAACGCAACGCGGCCGCGGAACAAGCAGAGCGAGAGAAGCAGGAGGCGCGGGTGGTAGAGGTGCGGCAAGAGCTCCAGGCTCTCATGGAAAAGCATGAGAGATTGGAGCGCGACTCGAAGACTCGAGAGTCTGAGCTTGCCTCGGCTCTTGAAAGTGCCAAAGCCACTAAGGCCGAGGCCATAAGGCCCTCCAGGAGATTGAGGCGGTGAAGAAAATAGCGGCGGGTAAGGCATTTTTCATGCAAAGCAAGCATGTGAATGTAAATTACCTGTTACTTACCCGATTCAGAGCTCTGTAGGCGCTTGCAGATCTGCCTCGCAGCATGTGTCCGATGTCGCCAGATTCTATCGGGCCAAGGAGGGAGCTCAACGGAGGAGGTCTTACGGTCTCAAGACGCCGAGGCGGACATCCGGTGCCTCTAGCGACCAGTGAAGCAGCTGGTCGAGCTCCACAAGGTAGCCGAGCAGGCCATGAAGGGCCTCATAGTTCGGTTGTGGCACGGAGAGGCTATGCCAGGAGCTACTTCGGCCTCGTGCGGCGGCTGGTGGATGCGTGCCCCTGGGTGGAAGTCATCAAGCGCTCCGCCTGCATTGAAGGTGCCCGTCGGGCCCTTGCCCGTGCAAAGGTGCATTGGGGCAGGCTGGATGCTGAGAGGCTTATCACGAACACGCCGCCGGCGGGCAAGGAGTATTGTACGCCCGAAATGTACTATAAGAGTGTGTTGAAGCGTGCCCGCAAGATTGCGGATGAGTTCCCCAAAGATGTAATTTTTTAATAGACTTGCAATGTGTTATCCCGTGCGCTGAAAACTTTGTTCATATGCGCTAAGCAACGCTTGTTAATTTAGAATATTACCTTCTGTGCGGCCGTTTATCAAATCTGAGAGATGGAAAGTCGTCGGCTTCATCCCCCATGCCACGAATGCTGGGGTGTTCGGGATAAACTTGAGCGCTCTTGTTCCCTTTTTGGTTCCATCTAGGGAGGCGCTCAACACAACGAACAAGGCAACCGGACTTATAATGCTTGAACACTCTCACTTAGCCATAGAATTCTATAACTTTAAATTTCGGCAAAGCCCCTAGTGTTCGAAAGACCGAATTCGGGGCGCTATCCACGCCTGGGCGGACACAGGCGGTTCCTCGCTCTAAGCGGCATAAGTCTTTAGGGACTCGAAAAGACCTCTCGAACAGCGACCAGCTCTCGCCTTATCATGACAGTCAGTTTTAGCTTTCCACCGAGGCGCCGCCCAGCTCAATCGGGCGCAATCGCAGTGGTTCTCCCGATGCTACCTTAGCCGATAGAACGGAACGTAAGGTACCAAAACATGGGAGCCGGGCGAACCCAACTATTGACCCAAGACATGATTCGGAGCCGATGCATATAGTGCTATAAGTTCGGGGTGCCTCACTTGTGAAAGTGTTCGGACTTATCACACCATAATGCGGGGAACATAAGCCCCTGGTGTATTCGGCCGTACCAAAGTGTACAGATGCAAGATGTCATAAATGAACATGTAAAGAGAGGAATGCAATTATAAACAAAAAGTGATGCATTGTTCCTTCAAGGAATTATGCCACGAGTGCAGAACGATACAAATAGTGTGGTAAGCAAGGGATTGGACTATTTAAACATGTCCCCCTCCAGGGGTAGGCTGCGGACTGGTGTATTTAAAAAATTTAATGCTCATAATGGAGACCACCTGAGTGTTCGTCGTAGCTTTTGTCCCTCCCTGGTTGTTGCATCGTGAGTTCGGCAGGTTTACCGCCGGACAGGGTCTCTGGTGAACGGAGTCTTGTGGATAAAAAGAAGAAAAAGAAAAATAAAAAGAGCGACACACTTGGGAGCCCCTGGTGAGGTTGAGCCGCACTCTGGGCCTGTCGTGGTCGTACCTCTCCCCCTATGCCCATGGTATCTCCAGAGCGTAATGATGTACGCGAAGAGCTGGTCTTGCAATCATGCAAGGGCTGGGGTTGGGGCCGCATTGCTACGCGTGCTCGGAACGTGCCAGGTGGTCTTGATTGATGTTACTCCGGGCGCGTTTGGCCATGTCCGGTCGTTTGACGGCCGGACTCGAAAATTGCCTTAAAAGGCTGCTCCGTACTTCTGCCGCGAGAGCCACTGTGTGTTCCTCCGTTCGGAGGGAGTGTTCAGTGTTTCCGTTGACCGTGATGACTCCACCAGGGCCTGGCATCTTGAGCTTGAGGTATGCATAATGCGGCACCGCATTGAACTTTGCAAACGCGGTTCGTCCGAGCAGAGCGTGATAGCCGCTGCGGAACGGGACTATGTCGAAGATTAACTCCTCGCTTCAGAAATTATTCGGGGATCCAAAGACCACTTCCAGTGTGACTGAGCCTGTACAATTGGCCTCAACACCTGGTATGACTCCTTTGAAGGTCGTCTTTGTGGGTTTAATCCTTGAGGGGTCTATGCCCATCTTGGCGACTTTGTATCCTGGTAAAGCAGGTTCAGTTGCCGCCGCCATCCATCGAGGACTCTAGTGAGGTGAAATCCATCGACGATTGGGTCTAAAACCACGCGGTGAATCCACCATGGCGGATATTGGTAGGGTGGTCCTTCGATCGAAAGTGATCGGGCAAGAGGACCATGGGTTGGACTTCGGGGCGACTGGCTCCATCGCATACACGTCCCTAAGTGCACGCTTCCGCTCCCTCTTAGGTATGTGGGTTGCGTATATCATGTTTACCGTCCGCACTTGTGGGGGAAAACCCTTCTTTCCTCTATTGTTCGGCGGCCGGGTCTCTTCCTCGTCATCGCTATGCAGCCCCTTGTCATTGTTTTCGGTAATTAACTTGCCCGCCTGCTTGAATACCCAGCAATCTCTGTTGGTGTGATTAGCTGGCTTTTCGGGGGTGCCATGTATCTGGCAAGAGCGGTCGAGTATTCGGTCCAAATTGGACGGACCCGGAGTGGTTCTTTTGAATGGCTTCTTCCGTTGACCGGTTTAGAGCCTCTGAATCCGGCGCTGACCGCCAGATCTTGATGTTGTCGCCATTAACGGCGTTTGTTTTTATTGCGACGCGACCGCCATTGTGGTCCTTATTGTCCGGACTGCCGAATTTTTGCCGAGGTTGTTCTTTGCGAGCTAGCTAGCTGTCCTCTCCCGCACGAAGCGGGTCATGAGTGATGTGAGGGCTGCCATGGATTTCGCTTTTCTGTCCTAGGTGCCGGGCCAGCCATTCGTCGCGGATATTATGTTTGAAGGCTGCGAGGGCCTCGTGATCCGGACAATCGACGATTTGATTTTTCTTTGTTAGGAACCGTGTCGTAACTGTTCGCCGATTCGTCTGGCTGCTGAATTATGTGGCTTAGGTCATCGGCGTCTGGTGGTCGCACATATGTGCCCTGGAAGTTGTCGAGGAATGCGGCTTCCAGGTCCTCCCAACATCCAATTGACTCTGCGGGCAAGCTGTTAAGCCAATGCCGAGCTAGTCCTTTAAGCTTGAGTGGGAGATACTTGATGGCATGGAGATCGTCGCCGCGGGCCATATGGATATGAAGGAGATAATCTTCGATCCAAACCGCGGGGTCTGTTGTGCCATCGTAGGATTCAATGTTCACGGGTTTAAACCCTTGAGGATTTGATGATCCATTACTTCGTCTCGTGAAGCATAGTGGGTGTCTTGGCGCTCTATATTGAGCAATATCACGACGTAGCTCAAGAGAGTGTTGTCTGCTGTGTTCGGCCCGGCCGGAGTTGTTGTATCCGGCGCGACGGTAGTCGTCGTGGGTCGTGGGGCGCCCACGTGATCCGTAGATAGATCTGGATTGCCTTGCCTTGTCCTCCAATATATCCCCCGCGCCGGACATGTCCGCTGCCGCCCTCCGGCCAATCCCCGCATGCCACGTCACCCTCTCTCTCTCCCCCGCCGCCGCAGCCCACCGGGGACCGAGGCAGGCCCGCCTGCCCGGACGCCCGCCGCCGCCCGCCGCGCCCGTTCGCGCTTCCGAGCTCCGCCTCGCTCCGCCGCCTCCTGTCGCCGTCCGGCCCGCCTCCGCCGGCGAGCGCGGAGCTTCGGCTGGCTCTGCCGCCGCCCGGCCATGCCGAGTCCGCACCGCCCATCTCGCGTCGGCCGCGATTTCGCCATCGCGCCTCGCCAGCGCCGCCCAACCTCCGTCGCCGGCCGCCTGCGCGCCTTCCGCCTCGCTTCGCCGGCGTGCGCGCGCCTGGGAGCGCGCCCCGCCGGCCGTTCGCTCCGGCCAGATCCGGGCGGGTGGATGAGATCCACCCATCCCGGGATCCAAACGCCAGCCCCATCTCCGGATCTCTCCGTCCCGGGTCTCCTCCATCCCGTCTTTCCCCGAGGTGCTAAATCCACTAAGTCCCCGAATTTTTGACATTGTCATGCCATGTTCATCATGCTGTATCTCTGCATCCGTAGCTCCGTTTCGTGCGTGTAATATGTCAAATTGTTCGCCTCAGCGAGTAATTCATTTCATTCCATTGCATCATTTTCATTTGAGCTCATCTTAATGCCCGAAATGTAGTTGGGAGAGTGCATGTTGATGTTAACCTGCTGAAACTGTTATAACTTGCTCATTTGTCATTTTTGCCATGATTGATGTGTGCATCCTATGGGGTTGATGTCTACATGTGTTTTGATCTATGCCATGCCATCTTTCCAGGGGTGTATGCCATATATTTTTGTGATCAATGTGGTGACTAGCACAAGCATGCAAACTAGGCTTCGTGATATTGCTGATTTTAGTCCCTGTTCTGCTGTTATTTTGATGCCATGTAAACTTGATGCTACAGAGAGATCCATGCTTATTTTGAGATACTTCAGTAAGGGTGTTTTGAACATATGGTTGTTGTATATCCATTCATGCCCTTGTTTGCAATTATGGAGTAGTCTAGCATGTCATTTGAGTGCTCTACTTTTGCTTCAAAATGTTTCCTGGCAGATTGTTTACATGTTATTCAATTTAGCCAAGGTTGCTATAGTTGATCCTTGCATGCTATGGACTTGTTCTTGCCTTGGTTTGTTTCACAAACATGTCTTCTTGATGATGATATTCTTATCTTGTCATTCAATGACTTGTGGTGAGTGAATCGAGCTTGCTAAGTAGTGTACTTGCTGTTGCTGTTTTGCTAGGCAGATTCTGTTATTTTGTGATGCCATGTTAACATGTTGTTACTAATCATTCTATGCATAATCTGGAGATGTTCTATAAACATGTTTTGATCTACATGTTATGCCCTATCCATCCATGCCCCTGGTTGCATTTATAGCTTGCTGTAGATTGCTCATATCTTGCTCCAAAGTTGCTTGATAATGTTGCTATCAGCCTGTTAATATTAAGTTCACTAGTTCCCATGTGTTCTCCTAGTGATCCATGCACCCTATGAACTTGATCTTGCCATGCTTAGCTTCATAAACATGTCTCCTTACTGTTGGTTGCCTTGCCATGCCATGTAATGCTCTGTGGTGAGTGGTTCAAGCTCACCAACATGCCTACTTATTGTTGTTCCTCGCCATGTTTGAATCATTATATAACTTGCCATGTTTACATGGGTGCCATCATATTTTCTGTGCCCTTTTGGCTCATGGTCAGTAAGGGACTTTTGATCTATGCTTTTAGTAGATTCATGCCATGCCTTTGTTTGCCATGATAAGTTCCTGTAACATGTTGTTTGATAGCTCTAAACAATGCAACCTGACGTTATTTCCTGATGTCTGAAACTGTTATTATTTGCAATCTTTCCATGTCTTTGAGCATGTTCTAGTCTTTTCTGGAGATAGCTCAGTGTTCATGTTTTGTTATGCTTTACCTGTACTTCATGCCCATGCCTTTTGTTATTATGTTGGGGTGCTGTAGCATGTTGTTTTGATGCTTGTAAGATGCCTAGTTGCTGTTTTGGACAGATTGTTGTTATGACTTGTATAGAGTGTATGTGTTGCACCGTTGCTCCGTTTTGAGTGTGCTCTATATGAAACTTGCTTGTTTTTGCATGTAGCTTCATATTATCATGTTGCTTCCTTGTTTTGAGGTGTTTGCTTGATGTTTGTATGCATTTTGCATCAATGCCATGTTTGACTTGTTTTGCTCATATCTTCTAGGCCGTAGCTCCAAATCCAATGAACTTTATATGTAACTTGACTAGAATTTCGTGTAGATTCTCTTGGTGCATCTTAACTTGCTGTTTAATAACTTGAACATAAGGTTTATTCAGTTCTGGACCAATTTTGAAATATGCATATGAGGACTTACCGAATTGTTATATGTTGTTGGACCAAGGTGACAAGAAGGATGCACTTATCTGCACCGACAAGATCTACCGGGAAGCTGCAGCATGCAAGTGAGCGCAAGCCACTTGTCGCTGAAGCTCCCTCGGGGAAGAAGAAAGCCAAGTCCGGCAAGAGTAGCTCTGATGCTCACTCCGGCAAGCGCACATCGCCGGAGTGCCGCGCTGCCGTCGAGGACACGCCATCGAGCTCCACCGGCAAGTGCAAGAAGGCAAAGACAGCTTCACAAGAGACCAAGAAAGTGGCCGCCAAGGAGGACGGCACCGGTGGTACCTTCACCATCAGTGCCACGCTTGATCCTAAATAGGAAAGCGCTCGTTGCTTTCCTCGGGTGAATGTCGATGTGTTTGCATGGCAACCATCCGACATCCCCGTGTTCCTGTGGAAGTAATTGAGCACCACCTGCCGCTCTGCGCCTCACGCCGCCCGTCGTGCAAAGAGTCGTAAAGCAAGCAAGAGGCGCCAAGAGTTCATAGCAGAGGAGATCGAAGTTGGAAGCAAGAGGCTGGTCCGAGGAGTACTCCATCCGACGTGGCTAGCCAATCCAGTGGTCGCGCGCAAGGCAAACAGAAGTGGAGGCTTTGCATCGACTTCACCGATGTTAATAAAGCTCGCCCCAAGGATCCATTCCCTTGCCGCGCATTGACCAGATTGTAGACTCCACAGCAGGATGTGATCTGCTTTCTTTCCTTGATGCTTACTCAGGATATCATCAGATCTTCATGGCAGAAGAGGATGAGGAGAAAACCGCATTCATTACCCCATGTGGCACGTACTGTTTCGTACGGATGCCTTTCGGGTTAAAGAATGCTGGTTCAACATTCGCAAGAGTAGTCAGCCATGCTTTTGAGCCACAGTTGCACAGAAACGTATAAGCTTACATGGATGACATAGTGGTCAAGAGCAAAGGCAAAGATACTCTGATCCAGGATTTGGATGAGACTTTTGCAAATCTGCGCAAGGTCAATCTCAAGTTGAACCTCGAGAAGTGTGTGTTCGGAGTTCCTTCCGGCAAGCTTCTCGGGTTCTTTGTGTCTCAGAGGGGAATTGAAGCCAATCCCGACAAGATCAAGGCCATTGAGCAAATTGAAGCACCAAAGCACGTCAAGGATGTGCGAAGCTTGCTTGGCTGCGTTGTTGCTCTCAGTAGATTCATTTCCAAGTCTGCTGAACGTGCCTTGCCCTTTTTTAAAATCTTGAAAAAGGCAGGTCCCATGAAATGGACTCCGGAAGTGGAGGTTGCGCTACAGGACTTGAAGAAGTATGTGTCCTCCACTCCAACACTCGTCGCACCTAAGCCACAAGAGAAGTTGCTGCTATACCTGGCGGCAACCAATCAAGTGGTTAGTGCTGCGTTAGTGGCGGAGAGGGAGGCAGACGATGAGCCAGCAGCCGCGGCAAGCGAGTCCAGCGACAAGTAGAGGGCTTCTCCGACAAGCTCTGGCCCGGCAAGCCCCGATCCGACGAGTCCTGGCTCCACCGAGGATGGGTCTGTGCAGTTGCCGGAAGAAAAACAGAAGAAGAAGGTGCAGCGCCCAGTTTACTTTGTCAGTTCCCTTTTGCAGGGGGCTAGATCAAGGTACTCTGGTGTGCAGAAGCTGCTCTTCGGCCTACTCATGGCCTCAAGGAAGCTGCGCCATTACTTCCAAGCACATGAGATCACGGTTGTTACTCGCTTTCCGTTGAAAAGGATACTGCAGAATCCAGAAGCAACAGGCAGGATTGTCGAGTGGGCACTGGAATTGTCGAGCTTTGGCCTCAAGTTTGAAAGTACTTCAACTATTCAGAGTCAGGATTTGGCAGAATTTATAGCAGAATGGACGCCAACACCGGATGAAGAAACTCCGGAGAGGAGCATCCCCGTCAAGGAAGTCAGCAAAGAATGGATCATGTACTTTGATGGTGCCTTTTCGCTGCAAGGCGCCGGTGCGGGCGTACTACTCGTTGCCCCCACCGGAGAGCACCTCAAGTACGTGGTGCAAATGCACTTTCCTAAGGAACAAGCAACAAATAATACTGCGGAGTATGAAGGCTTGCTTGCCGGGCTCAGGATAGCAGCAGAGCTTGGGATTAAGAAACTTATTGTCAGGGGTGACTCACAGCTTGTCGTCCGCCAAGTCAACAAAGATTACCAAAGTCTGTTGATGGAGGCATACATTGATGAAGTGATAAAGCTAGAGGAGCATTTTGACGGCCTACAAATGGAACATGTTCCAAGAGCGCAGAATGACATCGCAGATGGCCTGTCAAAATGTGCCGCACTTAAGTTGCCTGTGGAACCAGGGATTTTTGTGCTCAAGCTAACTCAGCCATCCGTCACACCATCAACTGGACAGAACAAGAAGAGGAAGTTGCCTGCCGGCGACCACTTTCCGGCAGAGCTCCCCGGAGCCGCCGCCAAGAAGGTTCCGAGGATCAACGCAGAAAACGCTGAGGAGCAGTCCGCTCCGACAAGCCTCGGAGCTTGTTTCGTCGAAGCAGACACTCCCGACAAGCTGTGTCCCGACACGCTTGCCGGGGAACATCTCACTCTGGCAGGATCCCCGATCCTTGCCGTAGAAACGGATGTTCCCGCAGCCGCATTTGCGCCTTTAGTCCTCGCTGTCGAGCCACAAGCTCCAGCCTGGGCACAGCCAATAGTCCATTTCTCCGCATGGGAGCTTAGGAAGAGCAGGAACAAGCGGAAAGAGTAGCCCGGCAATCAAGTATGTACCAGGTTTGTCGATGACATCTTGCATGTAAGAAGATTCAACGAAGTGAAATTGAAGTGCATTTCTCGGGAAGATGGACAAGAGCTGTTGGCGAGATACATGGAGGCATATGTGGCCACCACATTGGCGAAGAGCACTTGCCGCAAGGCTTTCCTAAGCAAGGCTTCTTCTCGCCAACAGCCCTCCAGATGCAACCGCACAAGTAACCAAGTGTGAAGCGAGCCGTTCCATTCCAAACAGATTCATCAACCAGCTCAAGCTCTCCAAACAATCCCTTTATCCCCGCCATTTTCGTCCAGGAGCTCGACATCCTCGGCCCTTCCCCGAAGTTGTCGGGGCTTTGAGTACTTGTGCGCTGTAATCGACAAGTTCACAAAGTGGCACGAAGTGGAACCAAGTGAGGAAGGTGACAAGACATCGTGATCAAGTTCTTCAGGTCGATTGTTTGCCGTTTTGGGATCCCCAATAGGATCATCACCGACAATGGCACACAATTTACGAGCCACACCTTCATGCAATACGTCCAAGATCTTGGCACCAAGATCTGCTTCGCTTCTGTTGCTCACCCGAGGAGCAACGGTCAAGCGGAGAGGGCGAACGCTGAGGTGCTGCGCGGGCTCAAGACCAGAACTTTCGACAGGCTGCACAAGTGCGGAAAAAATTGGATCGAGCAGTTGCCGGTGGTTCTTTGGTCGATCAGGACGACGCCAAATCAAGCCACTGGCCAGACACCTTTTGCTCTTGTCTATGGAGCAGAGGCAGTTCTCCCCACGGAACTCGTATACGGATCGCCACGAGTGCTCGCTTATGATGAGTTTGAGCAAGAGCAGCTGCGCCAAGATGACGCGCTGCTCCTCGAGGAGGATCGTCTTCAGGCTGCTGTGTGAGCTGCTCGCTACCAGCAAGCTTTGTGCCGCTATCATAGCCACAAGGTTAACGCCAGAAGCTTCGAGGAAGGCGACCTTGTTCTTCGGCGCGTTCAATCCGCCAAGAATTCAAACAAGTTGACGCCGAAGTGGGAGGGCCCTTATTGGGTGAAACGAGTCACTAGGCCCGGCGCTGTCCGCCTTGAGACAGAAGATGGCATTCCGGTGAGCAATTCCTGGAACATAGAACATCTTCGCAAGTTTTACCCATAAGGCGCGGTTGCCGGACCCGTTCCGGCAACCACCTTTTGTACAAGCCTTGCCGCTGTCGCATGTAACACTTTGTACAAAGCCGGGCATAGCTCCCGTGCGTAAATAAAGTTTATGTGCCCTGCACATCTTGTCAAATTCAGTGCATCTCTATTTTTCTTGCATATATATCTGCACCTTGTGCAGCACTTACCCCCGGTAAGCAATAAAGAACCTTAGGGTCCCATATCATTATTTTCTCTTCTTTCTTCTCAAAGAGAAGATTCCTCCGCCCACAAGTTCACTGGGGGGAAGAGGAGAGGAGATAAAAGTCTGGACCGGGCGTCGTTCAAAGGAATCTGGCCTCGTTCAAAGGAATCTGGCCTTGCCGGGACGAAGAAGACAGAAAAGCTAAGTAGCCAAAGTTTGAGCCTAGTCAATTTTAAATTTTTTCAAGTTGTATTCCTTGAACGTTCAAACCTTGTATGGAAAACCTGTGCGCGGAGGAATCGACTCGCGGCTAAGTTGCGCCACTGCGTTGTTTTCGAGCCCGCTCAACAATACAAGTGAGTCGCAACTAGTCCCGACAAGATTTCTTGCCGGAGGCAGCACTTGCCAAGAAGCTCTTGACGTTCGCAAGACTCAAGAAGAGTGCTTGCGCCGGCAAGGTCCCTCAAAGCGTAGGGCAAAAGCATACAAGGGATGCAACAGAGTAAAGGGAATGACATAGCAGGCAGTGCACGGAATAGAGTTATATTACAAGAATGACTTATTGTGGCACTGACTAAATTGTTCTCATAACCGAAACGGCAGCAGCAAGAAAGAGGGAGAAGAAGGGCGGACTAATCCGCGCGCCCGCCGTCGACCCTCCTAGCCTCGTTCACCTTGTCCATGATGGGTGCGACGATGGCCCTGAGCTCCTCAAGATCAGCGCCCTCCGGCAGCTTCTTGGTGACACGGGAGAGGTCGATGCCCGGGTTGCGGAAGAGGACCTTCACCAACACCTTCTCCAAGACCCTGACGCAGATCGCGCGTGACTCGTCGGCCAGCTGCTTCGGGATCCTTTCCCGGAGCTGCCGGAGAGCCGTCACCACATCCTTGAAGAAGAGCGTGAGCTTGGCGCTGGGCTGGAGATTCTCCTCGGTAGAGTACCCGAAGCCCGTCAAGCTCAGCTCCGCCAACTCCTCGTCAATGAGCGCGGCGATGTCGACGAGGCTCTCCGTCCAGAGCTCCACTGTGGTCTTGAAGGTGTTCTGGGTCTCGGCGGCCCTCGTCAGCAGCTCCTCGTTGCCCTTGAGGTCTTTCCTCAGGACATCTTCTCGCTTCTTGGCGGCGTCTAGCGTCTCCGTCAAAGTAGCCAGTCTCAGCTCTAGACCAGCGCTCGAGTCCTTGGCGGCGTTCAGCTCCTTGATCTTCTCGGAGACCTAAACTTGCAGATCGCCGTGGGCGCGTGCATCCTTCTCGCGATCGCGCTGGAGGGCGGCAAGCTCTTCGTTCTTCCATGTTGCGTCCGCCTCCAGCTGCGTCACCTTCTCCTCTAGCTCCTTCCTGGCGGCTTCAGCAGCCGCAGCGACATCCTTCGCCTCCTTGAGTGCCCCGCCGAGTGATTGTTCCCGGACGGCGAGCTCCTCGTCATGGCTGTCCAAGTACGCCTTCCTCTGTATCAGCTCACCATCCCGCTTGGACAGCTCCTCGGCGGCGAGCCTCTGCTGCTCCTCGGCTTCAGCTTTCTCCAGATGAACGCCTTCTTCGCTTTCATCGAGCTCGCGCCTCTCCTCAAGAATGGACCGGAGGGCCTCCTGGTTCTTGACTCTTGAGCTCTTTGCGATGTTTTTCTATATCAACTCCGCTGCTGCGACAAGCGCTTCCGGGACTCAAGCCGCTTGCCATGTAGAGTGACACCAGCTGAGCATTTGCTCCTCCTCGGACTTCTGCCGCTCTTTGCTATTGGCACATCAACCACCGCCAGCCCCAAGCAGAGGCAAGTACTTCCTGTCAAACTCCTCTCCTATAACCGGCGCCTGAGCTCGATGCCGTGGGAGCTTGATATATACGCCGCGCCCGGCTTTCAAGTAAGCGCCAGTTGGGGTTACTGAACCCAGCCAGTGTCGGCCGGGCGGAGGGGTCGGCATCGGTGCGGCGCCAAGGCCTCCTGCGTCCTCCGGGTCGTCAGTGCGGTCGCCGGACCCCTCGCCAGCCCCTGTGCCAGCGGCCATGGCGGCTTCTTCGCCGGCGGTCTCCTCCGCGCCGGCCTCTTCTTCATTAGCGGCGGCATCCCCAGTGTTGCCGCGCCCGCCCTCCTCGCCGGTGGCCTCAGCTTCCATCGGGTCCCCAAGGGGAGGATCTGAAGACAGGGAGAGGAAGGGAAAGTAAAGAAAATGCCCAAAAGAAAGAAAAGGGAGACCAGCAGAACCCAAGGGAGAGTCCCCGACGAGGAGGGTCACCTGTGCTGGGCTCTGTGATCGTGGGCTCCACCACCGGGGGCTCACTGGTTCCGCCCCTTGCCGGAGATCCCTTCCTTGCCAGAGATGGCTCCCATATCGGGGAATCGGCCCTTGGTGGCGTGGTCGGCCGATGACACCTCCGGTCGGCCTCCGACCGCTCCCGTGGGCCTGTTTCGCTCCTCAGATACAAAAGAGTCAACAATCAAGATGTTGGCGGAAGAAGAAGCAACCATGCGCGCCCCACGACAGAAGTGAATCAAGGCACTTACGCTGGGGCTGGCTGAGCTGCTCTGAGGGAAGGGACCGGTCCGTCAAAGTGGTCTCGGACGTATCTTACGCCGCCACAAAGCAAGATCGTCCTCGATGTTAACCACGGGGACCTTGGCCCTCTTCGCCGCTCTCTCCACCAAAGTCCTGAGACGGAACAGGGGTTTGGAGAGAAACAGATTAGATACAAGACAAACAACGACAAGGATCAAAAGAAAGACAAGTACAGTATGAAGAAAGCCTTACTCCTCCTCCTCCTCCTCTTCATCGTCATCAGAGCTCAGCGCGGAGAGGTCGAACTCCGGTACCCTCTCAGCGTGACGTGGCGGAGGAGTAGGCTCCCTC
This sequence comes from Aegilops speltoides, assembly GCA_021437245.1. NCBI lineage: Eukaryota > Viridiplantae > Streptophyta > Magnoliopsida > Poales > Poaceae > Aegilops > Aegilops speltoides. The sequence goes on from CM038144.1 coordinate 400,980,831, forward strand.
CGGCGCTTGCCGAGGGCTGCGGCAGGATCAGGCATGGCGGCCCGGGAAGACCCCGCCTCAGTTGCCGGCGCGGCCCGGGAACGTGTCCCACGGCGCCGCGGCTGTTGGATGGCCAGCTCCTCTACCAGCTCTCCGACTCGACGGAGGCGCCTTCTCGGTCGGAATTGGGGCTGCGCTGTGGGCTCCGCCTGCGGCAAGTTGCTCGAAGACGGCTGGCCGCTCGCGCCCTCGACGGGCTCGCCCGTTCCGGCCTCGACCTCCCCTTCGCCATCGCCTTCTCCGGCAAGCTCTTCCCGGGCGGCAAGGCTTGCCGCCGCAGCTGCATCCGCCTCCGCCAGCGTGAAGCCAAACTCGCCCGCAGCAGCGGCTGCCGCCGCCTCTTCGGCCCTGCTAGCAATATACGCCAGCTCATCGGCAGTGGTGGCACGGGTGAGGAGCTTCTGCTTGTCGGAATTGACTGCCACCACTGACAAGTCGTCGAAGAATTGCTGCACGACCTCGGCAGCAGGCTCTATCCAGTTTGGGCTTATCCCATGCGAGTCGCACTCTGGCATCATTGCGCAGATGCGATCGTGCTGGGAGTTATTGCACAAGGGACGACGCCCCACGCCTAACCGAACCACTCGATGATTGGCGCCATGCTTGAACATCTCCCTCAAACATCGCGCCAAGCTCCATGACCGTGAAGTTGAAGTTGAGGCCCGGGCGCAGCCTCATGAAATACTGGGCCGCTAAACAGCCAGGCAGGCCTCCCCCTCGCCTGCAGAGGGGCGATACGACGGCGAAGGAAATCCGCGCCAACCGCCCCTGTTGTAAGTCCGGCATGCCTGAGCCGGAGGATTCGGGTGGTAGCGATCGTCAGCTTGGCATCATCCGGCGATAGAGCACTCCAGTCGTTGCCACGCACCACCCGGGTCTTGCGCAGCTTGGTGAACGATGGCGGATTGGCATCACAGATCCAGCACCACTCCGCCCTCCACTCGTCCCACTTGCTGCGGAGCTCGCCGCGTCAAGTACACCTCCTTCATGCCCATCCGGGAGGTCCAGCAATTCCGCCACCGCTGGCTCCCTTTCGCCCGAGGGGAGAAATAATGACGGAAAAGAGCCACATTGGGGAGGATACCAACGAAGTTCTCACAAAGGTGTGCGAAAACCGCCATTGTCAGAACGGCGTTGGGGGTGAAATCAAGCAGATGAAACCCATAGGTGTTCATGATGTCGCAAAAGAAATCGGAAAAAGGTGGGCAGAGCCCGCAATAGAAGAACACAGGGAAGAAGTAGTACCCTTTGGGGCACTTCTTCGATTTGGAGGCCTCCGCGGAAAGCAAGTGCGCGGATGCGCCCGCGTTTCCGTCGACCAGAAGAGGTAGAACTCCGCCCGCAACGCCTCCGGAGTGAGCTCTGGGAAGCACTGCTTTGCGCAGCGCCTCGAGCTCCAGCGCCTCGGCCGACTTCGCGGCCTTCGAAGCCTTCGCAGCCTTCGTAGCCTTCCAGGCCTTCGGAGCCATGGCGGGGGCAGTAGGGGGGAGGCGAAGGCGACGGCGGCAACGGCGACGACGGGCGGCGGAGCGCTGTTTTCTTCTCGATTTCAGGAGACGGAGGAGAACAGTGGAGCTTTCGGAGGAAGGAACTGCAAGTGGCGAAAGTGGGGGAACGGCCCCGTTTCCTCTTCTTATAAACGGGGGATGCGAACGTTATGCATTTCCTGGAGTTAAGTATTGACCACGCTCTCTCCCACGACGCCGCAATCGATGTGTGCCGTTGCGAGAGGACGCGGTGGACACGGAGTCCGATTTTATGTGGACCCAGGCCGCGCGTGCCCGTGCACTGTTTTGGGCCTGGCCCAACAACGCTCGGCACCGTGTATGGCCAGTTCGGGGGCTCTGCCGTGTATTAAAGTAGGGGTACCTTAGTACCCCGAACTCGCTGCAGGCATCGCAGGCCCGCGGCAAGGCTTGCCGGCCGCCCGCCAAGACCCTCTTATTACTGCCATTCAAGAACAAAGTATCAACTGAGAAGACAAAGGCCCCGGCGAGAGGAGCTTGCCGGGAAGGCCAACCAAGGCGCTTCAGAAGACTTGCCGCTGGTTACGCAGCGTCCGGCAAGGCCGGCGGCCGCAAGCTTGCGGCAAGACAATGAAGAAGGCGCGGCAAGGCGCTTGTCAGCGCAAGACGCCACCCAAACTCCAGCGATCCAATGACGTGTCACCCTGTGGCCATCCCAGGGCACGTGGCGGCGCAAGCAGCCATGCGGAGCGAGGTGGCAAGCGGAGCCGACAGAGACGCCATCGTGGCAACCGTGGCTCACCTAATGGTCGTTTCTTTGCCTTTGCTAGCGACCGGACGGCATTAAATGCCATTGTCCCCGCCGCCGAGTTAGGTAGGGGACACTGTTGGTCTTGTTGTACCAACCTGCATTTTACCTTTTACCCCCTCTTCCCACGCTGCCACTGTGGGTGCCCCTTCAGACTATAAAAGGGAGGCCCATGCAAGTAGAAGGGGTTCGTCCATTCGACACACGCAACACCACCATACGCTTGCACTCTCGAGCAAGATCAAATACAAATACAAGGCAGCAGTAGGAGTTTTATCTCTCCGGAGAGCTCCGAAGCTGGGTAAAATCGCCTGCCTCCCCGCGCCTCGACCTTGATCTGCTCACAGACGCCCTCCGCTCCCTTGCCGGACTAGAAGGGCCCCCCCGTTCCCCATAGGTGCTCGTGGCCGCAGCGAGAGCGCCTCGACAGAAGTGAACACGGTTTCTGGGTTATGTTTGACGTAAGTAGGAGTTCAGCATCACCTCTTGATCATTGCTAGCTTCACGACCGTTCCTTTTTTTCTCTTCTCGCTCTCATTTGCGTATTTTAGCCACCATACTATGCTTAGTCGCTGCTGCAACCTCACCACTTTACCCCCCTTCCTTTCCCATTAAGCTTTGCTAGTCTTGATACCCATGGTAATGGGATTGCTGAGTCCTCGTGGTTTCATGATTACTACAACAACGATTCTTGCAGTACAGGTTTGTGATGATCATGACGCGAGAGTGATGTTTGCTTGTTTTGGAGTTCTTCTTCTGCCTCTTCTTCGATCAGGGGATAGGTTCCAGGTCGGCAGCCTGGGCTAGCAGGGTGGATATTGTTTGAGTTTCTGTTTATGATTCATCCATAGTCGGATGTTGTTCTTGTATGTTGTGTTGTTGTATTCATGTGGCATTGTATGCCTTATGTATGTATCCCCATCTATTTATGTAATGTTCATGTAATGATATCCACCTTGCAAAAGTGTTTCAATATGCGGGTCTATCCTTGGTGGGGCCTTCGAGTTCCTCTTGGATAGGGTCGCATATTGGGCGTGACAAGTTGGTATCAGAGCCTCGACCGGCCCTAGGAGCCCCCCTTGATTGATCGTGTAGCTTGGCCGTTGTTGAGTCTAGAAAAAAACTGTTTTCGGAGTCTAGTTATATCGGAGAGTAGGAGTTCTTTTACTCCTCCGCCCCTAAATCGCTCCGGTGAGGAATCTTGACGTAGGTGTTTTGAATTACTCCTCTTCCCATTCAAATTTTTCTTTAGGTTCACGCAGTTGGTTTTTCGATCGTTGTTTCTCAGCTCTTTTCATCCGGTTCATTTCTCGTCAAGTTGACTCAAGCCTCTTCATCTTTGAGTTCAATCCTCAGTTGTTTTCTTTTCCCACCCGCCCACCCCTTTCTTCTTCCCGGAGCCTGAGTCTGTTTCAAACATCTATTTCATTCGTACGGAGGTTCTTCAGTCTTCACTCAATCATTTCAACCGGTGAATTCTCGTCTCGTTCATCATTCATCATCTCTTTCTCTTTTCCGGTGGACTCAATTCAAGTTTTTCGGGTTGATCATATTCTTTCTCTCGGCTCAAGTATTTCCCTTTGCTCGTTTGCCTCTCGCCATTCAATCATTCCGGAGTTCTAGACATCTCAGAAGATTCATCTGTGTTCGAATTAATTCGAGGTTGTCACCTCATTCAAATATTTCAATTGTTCCGGTGCATCATCTATCTGTTCAATAATCCTTTCCAACGGTGTTATCTCTTCAGTGGGCCCTAACCCACAGGTCTTTTCCCAGGATCTTACCTGACTCTTCTAATTATTCCGGAGTTATTCTCAATTCTTTTCAAGTGTGACATAAGAATGGATTCCATCAGTCACATGCTTTCTCCAAGATCGTTTTCAAATTCTTTTCATCCATCCGGAGTATTTCAGAGAGCTTTCCTCTCGATCATCCGAGGTCATCTTTTGGAAGATTTCTTCGTTCTAAGTTTTCAGCTTGGTCGTCTCAATATTCTTCGGTGCTTCGCTCAAGTGTTCTTTAATCACCTCATGACCTCTTTGTTCTTTTGCATCTAAATCCCTTTGCATATTTGGTTCTTCTAATTCTTCCCGGTGATTCATTCTCTTTCATCAGTCATTTCCGAATTCTAACGGTGGTTCTTTAACATTCTTTTCCTTGATTATCATATGAATCCATTCGTTCTTTCCAATCCTACCAGTGGTTCATGAAGACTTTCTCAAGTTTGAGATATGTCACTTCTCAATTCTTTTTCAAGAAGAATAAGTAATATGTAAATCCATTGCTTGTCATCAATTTAATTTGATGAAGGATAAGCATACAATAAATCTTATTCTTATTTCATCCAAGTGAGTAATCCCTTCCTTCGGAGTTTGTTCCTGATGAATAAATTCTAGTTCCAAGTGTTTTTCATCTTTTCTTTTCCGGAGTTCAAATTTCCTCGGCCATCTCATCGAAACCTCCATCTAAGTCATCGCAAGCTTTAGTCTTATTCTTTCGTCTTTCATTCTATCTCATCATCCTTTGTTTTACCAGAGTACTTCATGGTGATTCTTCATGATTTAATTCATTCTTCAAGAGTTCATCAAGCACCATTCCATCCTCTCAAGTTCGTTCTAATCCTCCCATTTTCAGCCGGAGTGCTACCTAAATCCTTTCAGTCTTATTCGTTTCTTTTCTCATTCTAACCACTCCGGTTAGAACGAGTGGTTTCATAGTCTATCTGATTCCGTGAGTTTTCGATTCTCGTCATTCTCGTTTCCTCTCTTCTTCTCGAGTGTTCTCGATTCTTTGCTTCTTCTCTTGAGTTCTTGTTTCGCCTCATCTCGTTTCCCTTCCGTCTCGGTTCTAAGATCTCGGGACGAGATCTCTTGTTAGTGGAGGAGTGTTGTAACGCCCCAGATTCGATGCGCCAGGTGTCCGCCAGTTATTCGCCGTCTTTGCCATGTCATTTGCTTGCGTGTTGCATTTTATCATGTCATCATGTGCATCTCATTTTGCATACGTGTTCATCTCATGCATCCGAGCATTTTCCCCGTTGTCCGTTTTGCAATCCGGCACTCCTATGTTCCCCGGCGTTCCCCTTTTGCCTCTTTTCGTGTGCGGGTGTTAAACTTTCTCGGAATGGCCCGAGGTTTGTCAAGCGGCCTTGGTATAGCACCGGTAGACCACCTGTCAAGTTTCGTGCCATTTGGAGGTCGTTTGATACTCCAACGGTTAACCGGGTAACCGTAAAGCCCCTTTCTCTTTGCAGCCCAACACCCCTTCAAAGTGGCCCAAAACCCATCTAACTCCCCTCCATGCTCTTGGTCGTTCGATCACGATCGTGTGGGTGAAAACCGGTCCTCATTTGGACTCTCCTATCTCCCTCTACCTATATATATATGTGATCCTCCCCGAAATCTCGCAGTCCAAACCCTAGAAATTCCCCTCGCGCCGCCGGACGTTTCTTCTCCCGCGCCGGACATGTCTGCCGCCGCCCTCCGGCCAATCCCCGCATGCCACGTCACCCTCTCTCTCTCCGCCAGAGCCCACGGGGCCCGAGGCAGGCCCGCCCTGCCCGGACGCCGCCGCCGCTTCGCCGCTGCTGCCCGTTCGCTTCGAGCTCCGCCTCGCTCCGCCGCCTCCACTGTCGCCGTTCGGCCCGCCCCGGCCGGCGAGCCGCTTGAGCTCGCTGGCTCAGACCGCGCGCCATGCCGGAGTCCGCGCCGCCCATCTCCGCGTCGGTCGCGATTTCGCCATCGCGCCTCGCCCGCGCCGCCCAACCTCCGTCGTCGGCCGCCTGTCGCGCCTTTCGCCTCGCCGGCGGCGTGCACCGCCTGAGGAGCGCCGCCCGCTGCCGGCCGTTCGCTCCGGCCAGATCCGGGCGGGTGGATGAGATCCACCCGTCCAGGGATCCAAACGCCAGCCCCATCTCCGGATCTCTCCGTCCCGGGTCTCCTCCATCCCGTCTTTCCCCGAGGTGCTAAATCCACTAAGTCCCCGAATTTTTGACATTGTCATGCCATGTTCATCATGTTGTATCTCTGCATCCGTAGCTCCGTTTCGTGCGTGTAATATGTCAAATTGTTCGCCTCAGCGAGTAATTCATTTCATTCCATTGCATCATTTTCATTTGAGCTCATCTTAATGCCCGAAATGTAGTTGGGAGAGTGCATGTTGATGTTAACCTGCTGAAACTGTTATAACTTGCTCATTTGTCATTTTTGCCATGATTGATGTGTGCATCCTATGGGGTTGATGTCTACATGTGTTTTGATCTATGCCATGCCATCTTTCCAGGGGTGTATGCCATGTATTTTTGTGATCAATGTGGTGACTAGCACAAGCATGCAAACTAGGCTTCGTGATATTGCTGATTTTAGTCCCATTACTCATTGTTATTTTGATGCCATGTAAACTTGATGCTACAGAGAGATCCATGCTTATTTTGAGATACTTCAGTAAGGGTGTTTTGAACATATGGTTGTTGTATATCCATTCATTCCCTTGTTTGCAATTATGGAGTAGTCTAGCATGTCATTTGAGTGCTCTACTTTTGCTTCAAAATGTTTCCTGGCAGATTGTTTACATGTTATTCAATTTAGCCAAGGTTGCTATAGTTGATCCTTGCATGCTATGGACTTGTTCTTGCCTTGGTTTGTTTCACAAACATGTCTTCTTGATGATGATATGCTTATCTTGTCATTCAATGACTTGTGGTGAGTGAATCGAGCTTGCTAAGAAGTGTACTTGCTGTTGCTGTTTTGCTAGGCAGATTCTGTTATTTTGTGATGCCATGTTAACATGTTGCTACTAATCATTCTATGCATAATCTGGAGATGTTCTATAAACATGTTTTGATCTACATGTTATGCCCTATCCATCCATGCCCCTGGTTGCATTTATAGCTTGCTGTAGATTGCTCATATCTTGCTCCAAAGTTGCTTGATAATGTTGCTATCAGCCTGTTAATATTAAGTTCACTAGTTCCCATGTGTTCTCCTAGTGATCCATGCACCCTATGAACTTGATCTTGCCATGCTTAGCTTCATAAACATGTCTCCTTACTGTTGGTTGCCTTGCCATGCCATGTAATGCTCTGTGGTGAGTGGTTCAAGCTCACCAACATGCCTACTTATTGTTGTTCCTGCCATGTTTGAATCTGTCATATAACTTGCCATGTTTACATGGGTGCCATCATATTTTCTGTGCCCTTTTGGCTCATGGTCAGTAAGGGACTTTTGATCTATGCTTTTAGTAGATTCATGCCATGCCTTTGTTTGCCATGATAAGTTCCTGTAACATGTTGTTTGATAGCTCTAAACAATGCAACCTGACGTTATTTCCTGATGTCTGAAACTGTTATTATTTGCAATCTTTCCATGTCTTTGAGCATGTTCTAGTCTTTTCTGGAGATAGCTCAGTGTTCATGTTTTGTTATGCTTTACCTGTACTTCATGCCCATGCCTTTTGTTATTATGTTGGGGTGCTGTAGCATGTTGTTTTGATGCTTGTAAGATGCCTAGTTGCTGTTTTGGACAGATTGTTGTTATGACTTGTATAGAGTGTATGTGTTGCACCGTTGCTCCGTTTTGAGTGTGCTCTATATGAAACTTGCTTGTTTTTGCATGTAGCTTCATATTATCATGTTGCTTCCTTGTTTTGAGGTGTTTGCTTGATGTTTGTATGCATTTTGCATCAATGCCATGTTTGACTTGTTTTGCTCATATCTTCTAGGCCGTAGCTCCAAATCCAATGAACTTTATATGTAACTTGACTAGAATTTCGTGTAGATTCTCTTGGTGCATCTTAACTTGCTGTTTAATAACTTGAACATAAGGTTTATTCAGTTCTGGACCAATTTTGAAATATGCATATGAGGACTTACCGGAATTGTTATATGTTGTTGGACCAAGGTGACAAGAAGGATGCACTTATCTGCACCGACAAGATCTACCGGGAAGCTGCAGCCGCGGCGGAGCGCAAGCCACTTGCCGCTGAAGCTCCCTGGGGGAAGAAGAAAGCCAAGTCCGGCAAGAGTAGCTCTGATGCTCACTCCGGCAAGCGCACATCGCCGGAGTGCTGCGCTGCCGTCGAGGACGCGCCATCGAGCTCCACCGGCAAGTGCAAGAAGGCAAAGACAGCTTCACCAGAGACCAAGAAAGTGGCCGCCAAGGAGATGCGCAGCCATGCGGAGCGAGGTGGCAAGCGGAGCTGACAAAGACGCCATCGTGGCAACCGGTGGCTCACCTAACGGTCGTTTCTTTGCACTGTTGGGGCGACCGGACGGGCATTAAATGCCCTTGTCCCCTGCCGTCAGAGTTAGGTAGGGGACACTGTTGGTCACTGTTGTACCAACCTGTGTTTTTACCTTTTTACCCCCTCTTCCCACGCTGCCACCTGTGGGTGCCCCTTGAGACTATAAAGGGAGGCCCGTGCGACGAGAAGGGGTTCGGATCCATTCGACACACGCAACACCACCATACGCCGCACTCTCGAGCAAGATCAAATACAAATACAAGGCAGTAGTAGGAGTTTTATCTCTCGGAGAGCTCCGGCTGGGTAAAATCGCCTGCCTCTCCCGCGCCTCGACCTCGATCTGCTCTGCGACGCCTGCGCTCCCTTGCGGACTAGAAGGGCCCCCTGCCCCTATAGGTGCTCGTGGTCGCAGCGAGAGCGCCCGACATCTTTTGGCGCCCTGTAGGGGTGCGCCGAGGTCGTGAGCATCCGATCCGTCTCTCGCGCTACATCAACGCCTTCATCAACATGCCACCGAAGAAGAAGCCTTCGGAGGTGGCCGCTCCGTCTACATCGAATCCGCCACCACCGCCGGAGCAAACGGGCGGTGGAGTAGACGCCGGCGGAGGAGCGGGCGCCGACGGTGGGACTCATATCATCACCAGGTCCAAAAACAAGGCCCCGCAAGCGTCGGCGACCGTGCAGACACCACACCCTTCCCAGGAGGTGCAAGGCCGCCAACGCCCCGGTGCTCCTAGCACCGTGCTCGCATTGGAGCAAGGTCAAGCTGGTGGGTCGCGAGGCGTTCGAGACCAGCATGCACGCCAGCATGCTGGCGCAAGCGAGGTACGGTCGCCCGGACGGGGTGTTGCTCCTCCCAATCCAGATGGGAGTCCGAGCACATCCCGCTCCTCGCGCCGCTCGTCGCCACCGCCACCCAAGACAGCAGAGGAAGCGCGGCCCAAGCCCAGCTGCTTTAGATTACCCCTGGCGCCGCACAAGATTGACGACCGGAGGATGACCATATACAGCCTCATCGGCCGCTTAACGGCGATAAGCCCCGCAACCGAAGCGCATAGAAGTTCCGCAAGGCGCCGAGCACAAGCCGACGCCGATAAGACCATTGGGGTGCCACCCGTGCACTCCCAGCCCCGAGTTAAGATCACCGGCTCGCCGGACCAACCCCGACGCCGACTCCACCGCGTCGTCGGACCCGCGAACTCGCCGTGATCAACGCCATGTTCTCCAAGAACGACAACACGAAGACGCTCGCACTCGCATCGAGCGCCGGAGAGAAGCGCGACCTCAATCTGACCAGCGCGCTGGGCCCACTGTTGATGTGCACGCACCAGGGGAGCCAGCGACTTGTCAGACTGTGGCAGTTGCCCTGCGCTCACCCGTGAGCTGCGGCAAGTCCAATGGCCCAAAACCAAGAACTTCAAGCCGACGCGTTCGAAGTACGATGGCAGGATACATCCGTCGGAGTTCCTCAGATCTACACCATCGCGTGCAAAGCACGGAGGGCGCGACGAGAAGATCCTCGCCAACTACTTCCCGCTGGTGCTCAAGCCCAACGTTAGGTCTTGGCTCATTCACTTGCCGGACAGCTCCATCTCTTCATGGGCGGACCTGTGTCATCAGTTTGTCGGCGCCTTCACAGGCGGCCACAAACCCCATGGCCAGGAGAGTGATCTGCATCTGCTCATCCAGAAGGAGGGGGAGCCCCTACGCAAGTTCATACAGAGATTCAGCCAGGTGCAGCATAACATCCCAGACGTCCACTCTGCCGTAGTTATCAGCGCGTTTCATCAGAACGTGCGTAACCGCAGGATGAGGGAGGAGATGTCTATGTGCAAGATCAGAGATGTCAGCGAGCTCTATGCTCTGGCCGACAAGTGTGCACGGGCTGAGGAGGGGAGGAAAATCCCCGGGGAGATTGCAGGAGCATAAGGATCTGAAAGTGAGGATGCCGCCCCGGCAAGGAAGAACCGGAGGCGGAACAACAGGAAGAGAAAGGCTAAGGATGTGCTAGCTGTTGATCATTCCGGCAACGGAGGCGGCTCCGACAAGGCCAAAGCCGATGACTTCGGCGAGGCTGTGGTAGCCACGACAAGGTGATAGCTCCGCAAGCGGTATTGCAAGATCCACTGCACTAAGGGCCATGATCTCCAAACCTGCAAGAAAGTCGAGCAGATGGCGGAGCTCTGAAAGCCGAGTACGAGAGCCGTGATAAGGAGAGAGCCTGTGGAGGTGGCGGAGGATCCGCAAGAAGCTTCCAGCGGGGAGGGCACTGGCAAGAAGGCAAGCCGCTGCAAGGAGACAGCCTCCCGTGGCGCGACAAGGACGAACATGAAGATGAGGATGATGAAATGGAGGAAGATGAGATCAAGACCAAGAGTTTCAGAAGGCAACGGAGGTGTTGTGCATCGACGGCGGCGCCTCTCAGACACTTCGCACCGCCAACTCAAGCGGTGGGTGCGAAGTGAACGCAGCTGAGCCGTCCGTCGAGTCGCAAGAAGCCTCGAAGTGGTCCAAGACGCCCATCATCTTCGATGTTGAGGACCACCTGATCGCATCAACGTGGTCGGGTGCTTGCCGATGTTGGTCTCACTCAACAATCCGCAACCTCAAGGTCACGAAGATGTTGGTTGACGGCGGGCCGGCTGAACCTGATTTCCTCCGAAGTGCTCAAGAAGCCCAGATCCCCAACAGCGAGCTCGAAGAAACTGGTACCTTTCAAGGGATAAATCCGGGAAGGAGCAAGCCGAAGGGGAAGATCACACTGCCAGTGACGTTTGGCAGCGAGCTGAACTTCAGAATAGAGAAGGTCACATTCGATGTTGCTGATATCCCATTACCCTACAATGGGATACTCGGCCGACCAGCGCTTGTCAAGTTCATGGCAGCCTCTCACTACGCCTACAATGTGCTCAAGATGCCTGGTCCGATAAGTGTCATTTCTGTCCAAGGTGACAAGAAGGATGCACTTATCTGCACCGACAAGATCTACCTGGGAAAGCAACATGCATGCGCAAGCCACTTGTCATTGAAGCTCCCGGGGAAGAAGAAAGCCAAGTCCGCAAGAGTAGCTCTGATGCTCACTCCGGCAAGCGCACATCGCCGGAGTGCTGCGCTGCCGTCGAGGACGCGCCATCGAGCTCCACCGGCAAGTGCAAGAAGGCAAAGATAGCTTCACCAGAGACCAAGAAAGTGGCCGCCAAGGAGGACGCCACCGGTGGTACCTTCACCATCAGTGCCACGCTTGATCCTAAATAGGAAAGCGTGCTCGTTGCTTTCCTGCGGGTGAATGTCGATGTGTTTGCATGGCAACCATCTGACATCCCCGTGTTCCTGTGGAAGTAATTGAGCACCACCTGCCGTCCGCCTCACGCGCCCGTCGGGCAAAGAGTCGAAGCAAGCAAGAGAGCGTCAAGAGTTCATAGCAGAGGAGATCAGGAAGTTGGAAGCAGCAGGCTTGGTCCGAGGAGTACTCCATCCGACGTGGCTAGCCAATCCAGTAGTCGTGCGCAAGGCAAACAGGAAGTGGAGGCTTTGCATCGACTTCACTGATGTTAATAAAGCCTGTCCCAAGGATCCATTCCCCTTGCCGCGCATTGACCAAATTGTAGACTCCACAGCAGGATGTGATCCGCTTTCTTTCCTTGATGCTTACTCAGATATCATCGATCTTCATGGCGAAGAGGATGAGGAAAACCGCATTCATTACCCCATGTAGCGATCTTTGTTTTGCACGGATGCCTTTCGGGTTAAAGAATGCTGGTTCGACATTCGCAAGAGTAGTCAGCCATGCTTTTGAGCCACAGTTGCACAGAAACGTAGAAGCTTACATGGATGACATAGTGGTCAAGAGCAAAGGCAAAGATACTCTGATCCAGGATTTGGATGAGACTTTTGCAAATCTGCGCAAGGTCAATCTCAAGTTGAACCTCGAGAAGTGTGTGTTCAGAGTTCCTTCTGACAAGCTTCTCGGGTTCTTTGTGTCTCAGAGGGGAATTGAAGCCAATCCCGACAAGATCAAGGCCATTGAGCAAATTGAAGCACCAAAGCACGTCAAGGATGTGCGAAAGCTTGCCGGCTGCGTTGCTGCTCTCAGTAGATTCATTTCCAAGTCTGCTCAACGTGCCTTGCCCTTTTTTAAAATCTTGAAAAAGGCAGGTCCCATGAAATGGACTCCGGAAGCGGAGGTTGCGCTACAGGACTTGAAGAAGTATGTGTCCTCCACTCCAACACTCGTCGCACCTAAGCCACAAGAGAAGTTGCTGCTATACCTGGCGGCAACCAATCAAGTGGTTAGTGCTGCGTTAGTGGCGGAGAGGGAGGCAGACGATGAGCCAGCAGCCGCGGCAAGCGAATCCAGCGACAAGTAGAGGGCTTCTCCGACAAGCTCTGGCCCGGCAAGCCCTGATCCGACGAGTCCTGGCTCCACCGAGGATGGGTCTGCGCAGTTGCCGGAAGAAAAACAGAAGAAGAAGGTGCAGCGCCCAGTTTACTTTGTCAGTTCCCTTTTGCAGGGGGCTAGATCAAGGTACTCTGGTGTGCAGAAGCTGCTCTTCGGCCTACTCATGGCCTCAAGGAAGCTGCGCCATTACTTCCAAGCACATGAGATCACGGTTGTTACTCGCTTTCCGTTGAAAAGGATACTGCAGAATCCAGAAGCAACAGGCAGGATTGTCGAGTGGGCACTAGAATTGTCAAGCTTTGGCCTCAAGTTTGAAAGTACTTCAACTATTCAGAGTCAGGCTTTGGCAGAATTTATAGCAGAATGGACGCCAACACCGGATGAAGAAACTCCGGAGAGGAGCATCCCCGTCAAGGAAGTCAGCAAAGAATGGATCATGTACTTTGATGGTGCCTTTTAAGCTGCAAAGCGCCGGCAAGGCGTACATTACTCGTTGCCCCCAATCAAGAGCACCTCAAGTACGTGGTGCAAATGCACTTTCCTAAGGAACAAGCAACAAATAATACTGCGGAGTATGAAGGCTTGCTTGTCGGGCTCAGGATAGCAGCAGAGCTTGGGATTAAGAAACTTATTGTCAGGGGTGACTCACAGCTTGTCGTCCGCCAAGTCAACAAAGATTACCAAAGTCTGTTGATGGAGGCATACATTGATGAAGTGAGAAAGCTAGAGGAGCATTTTGACGGCCTACAAATGGAACATGTTCCAAGAGCGCGTAATGACATCGCAGATGGCTTGTCAAAATGTGCCGCACTTAAGTTGCTCAATGGAACTGTGGATTTTTGTGCTCAAGCTTAACCGAGCCATCCGTCGCACCATCAACTGGACAGAACAAGAAGAGGAAGTTGCCTGCCGGCGACCACTTTCCGGCAGAGCTCCCCGGAGCCGCCGCCAAGAAGGTTCCGAGGATCAACGCAGAAAACGCTGAGGAGCAGTCCGCTCCGACAAGCCTCGGAGCTTGTTTCGTTGGCAGACACTCCCGACAAGCTGTGTCCCGACACGCTTGCCGGGAACATTCACTCGGCAGGATCCCGATCCTTGCCGTAGAAACGGATGTTCCCGCAGCCGCATTTGCGCCTTTAGTCCTCGCTGTCGAGCCACAAGCTCCAGCCTGGGCACAGCCAATAGTCCATTTCCTCCAAACAGGGGAGCTTCCGGAAGAGCAGGAACAAGCGGAAAGAGTAGCCCGGCAATCAAGTATGTACTAGTTTGTCGATGACATACTGTACAGAAGAAGATTCAACGAAGTGAAATTGAAGTGCATTTCCCGGGAAGATGGACAATACCTGTTGGCAGAGATACATGGAGGCATATGTGGCCACCACATTGGCGCAAGAGCACTTGCCGGCAAGGGTTTCCGGCAAGGCTTCTTCTGGCCGACAGCCCTCCAGGATGCAACTGCACAAGTAACCAAGTGTGAAGCGTGCCAGTTCCATTCCAAACAGATTCATCAACCAGCTCAAGCTCTCCAAACAATCCCTTTATCCTGGCCATTTTCGGTCTGGGAGCTCGACATCCTCGGCCCCTTCCCCCGAGCTGTCGGGGGCTTTGAGTACTTGTACGTTGCAATCGACAAGTTCACAAAGTGGCTCAAGTGGAACCGATGAGGAAGGTGACAAAGACAACAAGCGATCAAGTTCTTCAGGTCGATTGTTTGCCGTTTTGGGATCCCCAATAGGATCATCACCGACAATGGCACACAATTTACGAGCCACACCTTCATGCAATACGTCCAAGATCTTGGCACCAAGATCTGCTTTGCTTCTATTGCTCACCCGAGGAGCAACGGTCAAGCGGAGAGGGCGAACGCTCAGGTGCTGCGCGGGCTCAAGACCAGAACTTTCGACAGGCTACACAAGTGCGGAAAAAATTGGATCGAGCAGTTGCCGGTGGTTCTTTGGTCGATCAGGACGACACCAAATCGAGCCACTGGCCAGACACCTTTTGCTCTTGTCTATGGAGCAGAGGCAGTTCTCCCCACGGAACTCGTATACGGATCGCCACGAGTGCTCGCTTATGATGAGTTTGAGCAAGAGCAGCTGCGCCAAGATGACGCTGCTCCTCGAGGAGGATCGTCTTGAGTTGTCAGGTGAGCTGCTCGCTACCAACAAGCTTTGCGCCGCTATCATAGCCACAAGGTTAACGCCAGAAGCTTCGAGGAAGGCGACCTTGTTCTTCGGCGCGTTCAATCCGCCAAGAATTCAAACAAGTTGACGCCGAAGTGGGAGGGCCCTTATCGGGTGAAACGAGTCACTAGGCCTGGCGTTGTCGCCTTTGAGACGAAGATGGCATTCCGGTGAGCAATTCTCGAACATAGAACATCTTCGCAAGTTTTACCTATATAAGCGCGGTTGCGGACCTGCTCAAGCAACCACCTTTTGTACAAGCCTTGCCGCTGTCGCATGTAACACTTTGTACAAAGCCGGGCGTAGCTCCCGTGCGTAAATAAAGTTTATGTGCCCTGCACATCTTGTCAAATTCAGTGCATCTCTATTTTTCTTGCATATATATCTGCACCTTGTGCAGCACTTACCCCCGGTAAGCAATAAAGAACCTTAGGGTCCCATATCATTATTTTCTCTTCTTTCTTCTCAAAGAGAAGATTCCTCCGCCCACAAGTTCACTGGGGGGAAGAGGAGAGGAGATAAAAGTCTGGACCGGGCGTCGTTCAAAGGAATCTGGCCTCGTTCAAAGGAATCTGGCCTTGCCGGGACGAAGAAGACAGAAAAGCTAAGTAGCCAAAGTTTGAGCCTAGTCAATTTTAAATTTTTTCAAGTTATATTCCTTGAACGTTCAAACCTTGTATGGAAAACCTGTGCGGAGGAATCGACTCGCGGCTAAGTTGCGCCCTTGCGTTGTTTTCGAGCCCGCTCAACAATACAAGTGAGCCGCAACTAGTCCCGACAAGATTTCTTGCCGGAGGCAGCACCGCCAGCAGGCTGCTGACGTTCCACACTCAGCAAGAGTGCTTGCGCCGGCAAGGTCCCTCAAAGCGTAGGGCAAAAGCATACAAGGGATGCAACAGAGTAAAGGGAATGACATAGCAGGCAGTGCACAGAATAGAGTTATATTACAAGAATGACTTATTGTGGCACTGACTAAATTGTTCTCATAACCGAAACGGTAGCAGCAAGAAAGAGGGAGAAGAAGGGCGGACTAATCCGCGCGCCCGCCGTCGACCCTCCTAACCTCGTTCACCTTGTCCACGATGGGTGCGACGATGGCCCTGAGCTCCTCAAGATCAGCGCCCTCCGGCAGCTTCTTGGTGACACGGGAGAGGTCGATGCCCGGGTTGCGGAAGAGGACCTTCACCAACACCTTCTCCAAGACCCGGCGCGAGATCGCGGCGACTCGTCGGCCAGCTGCTTGGATCCTTTCCGGAGCTGCGGAGAGCCGTCACCACATCCTTGAAGAAGAGCGTGAGCTTGGCGCTGGGCTGGAGATTCTCCTCGGTAGAGTACCCGAAGCCCGTCAAGTTCAGCTCCGCCAACTCCTCGTCAATGAGCGCAGCGATGTCGACGAGGCCCTCCGTCCAGAGCTCCACTGTGGTCTTGAAGGTGTTCTGGGTCTCGGCGGCCCTCGTCAGCAGCTCCTCGTTGCCCTTGAGGTCTTTCCTCAGGACATCTTCTCGCTTCTTGGCGGCGTCTAGCGTCTCCGTCAAAGTAGCCAGTCTCAGCTCTAGACCAGCGCTCGAGTCCTTGGCGGCGTTCAGCTCCTTGATCTTCTCGGAGAGCTGAACTTGCAGATCGCCGTGGGCGCGTGCATCCTTCTCGTGATCGCGCTGGAGGGCGGCAAGCTCTTCGTTCTTCCTTGTTGCATCCGCCTCCAGCTGCGTCACCTTCTCCTCTAGCTCCTTCCTGGCGGCTTCAGCAGCCGCAGCGGCATCCTTCGCCTCCTTGAGTGCCCCGCCGAGTGATTGTTCCCGGACGGCGAGCTCCTCGTCATGGCTGTCCAAGTACACCTTCCTCTGTATCAGCTCACCATCCCGCTTGGACAGCTCCTCGGCGGCGAGCCTCTGCTGCTCCTCGGCTTCAGCCTTCTCCAGGATGAACGCCTTCTTCGCCTCATCGAGCTCGCCCTCTCCTCAAGCAATGGACCGGAGGGCCTCCTGGTTCTTGACTCTTGAGCTCTTTAAGACGTTTCTCTATATCAACTCCGCTGCGCGACAAGCGCTTCCGGGACTCAAGCTTCGCTTGCGGCGAGGTAAGTGACACCAGCGGAGCAGTTGCTCCTCCTCGGACTTCGCTGCCGCTGCTTGGCTGGCTAATCAATCCTTTGCCCGCAGAGAGCAAGTACTTCCCGTCAAACTCCTCTCCTATAACCGGCGCCAGAGCTCGATGCCTGGGAGCTTGATATATACGCCCGCGACGGCTTTCAAGTAAGCGCCAGGCTGGGGTTCCTCGGAACCCAGCCATGTGTCGTAGCGGAGGGTCGGCGGTCGGTCTGGCGCCTCGCGCTCCTGCGTCCTCCGGGTCATCAGTGCGGTCGCCGGACCCCTCGCCAGCCCCTGTGCCAGCGGCCTTGGCGGCTTCTTCGCCGGCGGTCTCCTCGCGTCGGCCTCTTCTTCATCGTGGCGGCATCCCGGTGTTGCGCGCCCGCCCTCGCCCGGTGGCCTCGGCTTCCATCGGGTCCCCAAGGGGAGGATCTCAAGACAGGGAGAGGAAGGGAAAGTCAAGAAAATGCCCAAAAGAAAGAAAAGGGAGACCAGCAGAACCCAAGGGAGAGTCCCCGACGAGGAGGGTCTTTGGCTGGGCTGTGATCGTGGGCTCCACCACCGGGGGCTCACTGGTTCCGCCCCTTGCCGGAGATCCCTTCCTTGCCGGAGATGGCTCCCATATCGGGGAATCGGCCCTTGGTGGCGTAGTCGAAGCCGATGACACCTCCGGGTCGGCCTCCGACTGCTCCTGGTGGGCCTGTTCTGCTCCTGTATACAAAAGAGTCAACAATCAAGATGTTGGCAGAAGAAGAAGCAACCATGCGCGCCCCACGACAGGAAGTGAATCAAGGCACTTACGCTGGGGGCTGTGCTGGGAGCTGCTGCGAGGGGAAGGGACCGGGTCCGTCAAAGTGGTCTCGGACGTATCTTCTGCCGCCACAGCAGGATCGTCCTCGATGTTAACCACGGGGACCTTGGCCCTCTTCGCCGCTCTCTCTGCCAAAGTCCTGAGACGGAACAGGGGTTTGGAGAGAAACAGATTAGATACAAGACAAACAACGACAAGGATCAAAAGAAAGACGAGTACAGTATGAAGAAAGCCTTACTCCTCCTCCTCCTCTTCATCGTCATCAGAGCTCAGCGCGGAGAGGTCGAACTCCGGTACCCTCTCGCGTACGGCGTGGCGGAGTAGGCTCCTCCCGGCGCTTGCCGAGGGCTGCGGCAGATCGAGCATGGCGGCCGGGAAGACCCGCCTCGATTGCGGCGGCTGCTGGGACCCTCCTGCGGCAGCGGTACTTGCTGCGGTGGAACGTGTCCCACGGCGCCGCGGCTGCTGGATGGCCTGCTCCTCTACTAGCTCTCCGACTCGACGGAGGCGCCTTTTCGGTCGGAATTGGGGCTGGCAGGGCTCCGCTGCGGCAAGTTGCTCAAAGACGGCTGGCGCTCGCAGCGCCTCGGCAGGCTCGCCCGTTCCGCCTCGACCTCCCCTTCGCCATCGCCTTCTCCGGCAAGCTCTTCCCGGCGGCAAGGCTTGCCGCCAGCTGATCCGCCCGCCAGCGTGAAGCCAAACTCGCCCGCAGCAGCGGCTGCCGCCGCCTCTTCGGCCCTGCTAGCGATATACGCCAGCTCATCGGCAGTGGTGGCACGGGTGAGGAGCTTCTGCTTGTCGGAATTGACTGCCACCTCCGACAAGTCGTCGAAGAATTGCTGCACGACCTCGGCAGCAGGCTCTATCCAGTTTGGGCTTATCCCATGCGAGTCGCACTCTGGCATCATTGCGCAGATGCGATCGCGCTGGGAGTTATTGCACAAGGGGACGACGCCCTGCGCCAACTGGAACCACTCTGGATGATTGGCGTCATGCTTGAACATCTCCCTCAGCATCGCGCCAAGCTCCATGACCGTGAAGTTGAAGTTGAGGCCTGGGTGCAGCCTCATGAAATCCGCTGGGCCGCTAAACAGCCAGGCGGGCCTCCCCCTCGCCTGCAGAGGGGCGATACGACGGCGAAGGAAATCCGCGCCAACCGCCCCTGTTGTAAGTCCGGCATGCCTGAGCCGGAGGATTCGGGTGGTAGCGATCGTCAGCTTGGCATCATCCGGCGACAGAGCACTCCAGTCGTTGCCACGCACCACCCGGGTCTTGCGCAGCTTGGTGAACGATGGCGGATTGGCATCACAGATCTAGCACCACTCCGCCCTCCACTCGTCCCACTTGCTGCGGAGCTCGCCCGTCAAGTACACCTCCTTCATGCCCATCCGGGAGGTCCAGGCAATTCCGCCAGCCAGTGGCTCCCCTTTCTCGGCCTGAGGGGAGAAATAATGACGGAAAAGAGCCACATTGGGAGGATACCAACGAAGTTCTCGCAGAGGTGTGCGAAAACCGCCATTGTCAGAACGGCGTTGGGGTGAAATCAAGCAGATGAAACCCGTAGGTGTTCATGATGTCGCAAAAGAAATCGGAAAAAGGTGGGCAGAGCCCGCAATAGAAGAACACAGGGAAGAAGTAGTACCCTTTGGGGCACTTCTTCGATTTGGAGGCCTCCGCGGAAAGCACCGGCGTGCGCGGATGCGCCCGCGTTTCCGTCGACCAGAAGAGGTAGAACTCCGCCCGCAACGCCTCCGGAGTGAGCTCGGGGGGGAAAAGCACCTGCTTCTTGCGCAGCGCCTCGAGCTCCAGTGCCTCGGCCGACTTCGCGGCCTTCGAAGCCTTCGCAGCCTTCGTAGCCTTCCCGGCCTTCGGAGCCATGGCGGGGGCAGTAGGGGGGAGGCAAAGGCGACGGCGGCGACAGCGACGACGGGCGGGGGAGCGCTGTTTTCTTCTCGATTTCAGGAGACGGAGGAGAACGGCGGAGCTTTCGGAGGAAGGAACTGCAAGTGGCGAAAGTGGGGGAACGGCCCCGTTTCCTCTTCTTATAAACGGGGGATGCGAACGTTACGCATTTCCTGGAGTTAAGTATTGACCACGTTCTCTCCCACGACGCCGCAATCGACGCGTGCCGTTGCGAGAGGACGCGGTGGACGCGGAGTCCGATTTTATGTGGACCCAGGCCGCGCGTGCCCGTGCACTGTTTTGGGCCTGGCCCAACAACGCTCGGCACGTGTATGGCCCGAGCCAGGGCTCTGTCGGTGTACTAAAGTAGGGGTACCTTAGTACCCCGAACTTCGTCTGCATCGGGCGATCGCGGCGCCAGCGGCAAGGCTTGCGGGCGCCCGCCAAGACCCTCTGTCATTTCCTATTACTGCCATTCAAGAACAAAGTATCAAGCGAGAAGACAAAGGCCCGGCGAGAGGAGCTTGCCGGGAAGGCCAACCAAGGCGCTTCGGAAGACTTGCGCGACGCCGCGTGTCCGGCAAGGTTCCAGCGGCGGCAACAAGCTTGCCGTCACAACAGAGAAGGGCAGCGGCAAGATCGCCACCCAAACTCCAGCGCATCCAGCGACGTGTCACCCTGTGGCCATCCTGGGGCACGTGGCGGCTGCGCGCGCTATCCATGCGGAGCGAGGTGGCAAGCGGAGCCGACAGAGACGCCATCGTGGCAACCGGTGGCTCACCTATGATCGTTTCTTTGCCTTTGTTGAGGCGACCGGACGGGCATTAAATGCCCTTGTCCCCTGCCGTCAGAGTTAGGTAGGGGACACTGTTGGTCACTGTTGTACCAACCTGCATTTTTACCTTTTTACCCCCTCTTCCTACGCTGCCACCTGTGGGTGCCCCCTTCAGACTATAAAAGGGAGGCCCATGCGCAAGTAGAAGGGGTTCGGTCCATTCGACACACGCAACACCACCATACGCTCGCACTCTCGAGCAAGATCAAATACAAATACAAGGCAGCAGTAGGAGTTTTATCTCTCCGGAGAGCTCCGAAGCTGGGTAAAAATCGCCCGTCTCCCCCGTGCGCCCGACCTCGATCTACTCTGCGCACGCCCTCCGCTCCCTTGCTGGACTAGAAGGGCCCCCCCGTGCCCCATAGGTGCTCGTGGCCGCAGCGAGAGCGCCTCGACAGAAGTGAACACGGTTTCTGGGTTATGTTTGACGTAAGTAGGAGTTCAGCATCACCTCTTGATCATTGCTAGCTTCATGACCGTTCCTTTGTTTCTCTTCTCGCTCTCATTTGCGTATGTTAGCCACCATACTATGCTTAGTCGCTGCTGCAACCTCACCACTTTACCCCCCTTCCTTTCCCATTAAGCTTTGCTAGTCTTGATACCCATGGTAATGGGATTCTTTGAGTCCTCGTGGCTCACAGATTACAACAACAAGTTGCAGTGTACAGGTTTGCGATGATCATGACGCGAGAGCGATGTTTGCTTGTTTTGGAGTTCTTCTTACGCCTCTTCTTCGATCAGGGATAGGTTCGGTCGGCAGCACTGGGCTTGCGTGGTGGATATTGTTTGAGTTTCTATTTATGATTCATCCATAGTCGGATGTTGTTCTTGTATGTTGTGTTGTTGTATTCATGTGGCATTGTATGCCTTATGTATGTATCCCCATCTATTTATGTAATGTTCATGTAATGATATCCACCTTGCAAAAGTGTTTCAATATGCGGGTCTATCCTTGGTGGGGCCTTCGAGTTCCTCTTGGATAGGGTCGCATATTGGGCGTGACAAGTTGGTATCAGAGCCTCGACCGACCCTAGGAGCCCCCCTTGATTGATCGTGTAGTTTGGCCGTTGTTGAGTCTAGAAAAAAACTGTTTTCGGAGTCTAGTTATATCGGAGAGTAGGAATTCTTTTTACTCCTCTGCCCCTTCGTCGCTCTGGTGAGGAATCTTGACGTAGGTGTTTTGAATTACTCCTCTTCCCATTCAAATTTTTCTTTAGGTTCACGCAGTTGGTTTTTCGATCGTTGTTTCTCAGCTCTTTTCATCCGGTGCATTTATCGTCAAGTTGACTCAAGCCTCTTCATCTTTGAGTTCAATCCTCAGTTGTTTTCTTTTCCCACCCGCCCACCCCTTTCTTCTTCCCGGAGCCTGAGTCTGTTTCAAACATCTATTTCATTCGTACGGAGGTTCTTCAGTCTTCACTCAATCATTTCAACAGGTGAATTCTCGTCTCGTTCATCATTCATCATCTCTTTCTCTTTTCCGGTGGACTCAATTCAAGTTTTTCGGGTTGATCATATTCTTTCTCTCGGCTCAAGTATTTCCCTTTGCTCGTTTGCCTCTCGCCATTCAATCATTCCGGAGTTCTAGACATCTCAGAAGATTCATCTGTGTTCGAATTAATTCGAGGTTGTCACCTCATTCAAATATTTCAATTGTTCCGGTGCATCATCTATCTGTTCAACAATCCTTTCCAACGGTGTTATCTCTTCAGTGGGCCCTAACCCACAGGTCTTTTCCCAGGATCTTACCTGACTCTTCTAATTATTCTGGAGTTATTCTCAATTCTTTTCAAGTGTGACGTAAGAATGGATTCCATCAATCACATGCTTTCTCCAAGATCGTTTTCAAATTCTTTTCATCCATCCGGAGTATTTCAGGAGAGCTTTCCCTCTCGATCATCTGGAGGTCATCTTTTCGGAAGATTTCTTCGTTCTAAGTTTTCAGCTTCGGTCGTCTCAATATTCTTCCGGTGCTTCGTTCAAGTGTTCTTTAATCACCTCATGACCTCTTTGTTCTTTTGCATCTAAATCCCCTTTGCATATTTGGTTCTTCTAATTCTTCCCGGTGATTCATTCTCTTTCATCAGTCATTTCCGAATTCTAACGGTGGTTCTTTAACATTCTTTTCCTTGATTATCATATGAATCCATTCGTTCTTTCCAATCCTACCGGTGGTTCATGAAGACTTTCTCAAGTTTGAGATATGTCACTTGTCAATTCTTTTTCAAGAAGAATAAGTAATATGTAAATCCATTGCTTGTCATCAATTTAATTTGATGAAGGATAAGCATACAATAAATCTTATTCTTATTTCATCCAAGTGAGTAATCCCTTGATTCGGAGTTTGTTCCTGATGAATAAATTCTAGTTCCAAGTGTTTTTCATCTTTTCTTTTCTGGAGTTCAAATTTCCTCGGCCATCTCATCGAAACCTCCATCTAAGTCATCGCAAGCTTTAGTCTTATTCTTTCACCTTTCATTCTATCTCATCATCCTTTGTTTTACCGGAGTACTTCATGGTGATTCTTCATGATTTAATTCATTCTTCAAGAGTTCATCAAGCACCATTCCATCCTCTCAAGTTCGTTCTAATCCTCCCATTTTCAGCCGGAGTGCTACCTAAATCCTTTCAGTCTTATTCGTTTCTTTTCTCATTCTAACCACTCCGGTTAGAACGAGTGGTTTCATAGTCTATCTGATTCCGTGAGTTTTCGATTCTCGTCATTCTCGTTTCCTCTCTTCTTCTCGAGTGTTCTCGATTCTTTGCTTCTTCTCTTGAGTTCTTGTTTCGCCTCATCCCGTTTCCCTTCCGTCTCGGTTCTAAGATCTCGGGACGAGATCTCTTGTTAGTGGAGGAGTGTTGTAACGCCCCAGATTCGATGCGCCAGGTGTCCGCCAGTTATTCGCCGTCTTTGCCATGTCATTTGCTTGCGTGTTGCATTTTATCATGTCATCATGTGCATCTCATTTTGCATACGTGTTCATCTCATGCATCCGAGCATTTTCCCCGTTGTCCGTTTTGCAATCTGGCACTCCTATGTTCCCCGGCGTTCCCCTTTTGCCTCTTTTCGTGTGCGGGTGTTAAACTTTCTCGGAATGGCCCGAGGTTTGTCAAGCGGCCTTGGTATAGCACCGGTAGACCACCTGTCAAGTTTCGTGCCATTTGGAGGTCGTTTGATACTCCAACGGTTAACCGGGTAACCGTAAAGCCCCTTTCTCTTTGTAGCCCAACACCCCTTCAAAGTGGCCCAAAACCCATCTAACTCCCCTCCATGCTCTCGGTCGTTCGATCACGATCGTGTGGGTGAAAACCGGTCCTCATTTGGACTCTCCTAGCTCCCTCTACCTATATATATGTGATCCTCCCCGAAATCCCGCAGTCCAAACCCTAGAAATTCCTCGGCCACGGACGCTTTCTTCTCCCGCGCCGGACATGTCTGCCGCCGCCCTCCGCCAATCCCGCATGCCACGTCACCCTCTCTCTCTCCCGCCACGCAGCCCACGGGGCCTAAGGCAGGCCCGCCTGCCCGGACGCCGCCGCCGCTCGCCATGCGCCTGCCGTTCGCTTCGCCCGAGCTCCGCCTCGCCCGCCACCTCCCTGCCGCCGTCGGCCCGCCTCCGGCCAGCGAGCCGCCAGAGCTCGTTGGTTTCAGGTTGCCGCCGCCATGCCGGAGTCGCGCCGCCCATCTCCGCGTCGGCGCGACCCTCGCCGCGCAGCGCCGCCGGCGCCGCCAACCTCCGTCATTGGTCGCTTGCCGCGCCTTCCCGCCTCGCTCACGGCGTGCGCCATCATGAGAGCGCGCCCGCCGCCGGCCGTTCGCTCCGGCCAGATCCGGGCGGGTGGATGAGATCCACCCGTCCCGGGATCCAAACGCCATCCCCGTCTCCCGATCACTCCGTCCCGGGTCTCCTCCATCCCGTCTTTCCCCGAGGTGCTAAATCCACTAAGTCCCCGAATTTTTGACATTGTCATGCCATGTTCATCATGCTGTATCTCTGCATCCATAGCTCCGTTTCGTGCGTGTAATATGTCAAATTGTTCGCCTCGACGAGTACTTCATTTCATTCCATTGCATCATTTTCATTTGAGCTCATCTTGATGCCCAAAATGCTGTTGGAAGAGTGCATGTTGATGTTAACATGTCTTTGGCTGTTATAACTTGCTCATTTGTCATTTTTGCCATGATTGATGTGTGCATCCTATGGGGTTGATGTCTACATGTGTTTTGATCTATGCCATGCCATCTTTCCAGGGGTGTATGCCATGTATTTTTGTGATCAATGTGGTGACTAGCACAAGCATGCAAACTAGGCTTCGTGATATTGCTGATTTTAGTCCCTGTTCTGCTGTTATTTTGATGCCATGTAAACTTGATGCTACAGAGAGATCCATGCTTATTTTGAGATACTTCAGTAAGGGTGTTTTGAACATATGGTTGTTGTATATCCATTCATGCCCTTGTTTGCAATTATGGAGTAGTATAGCATGTCATTTGAGTGCTCTACTTTTGCTTCAAAATGTTTCCTGGCAGATTGTTTACATGTTATTCAATTTAGCCAAGGTTGCTATAGTTGATCCTTGCATGCTATGGACTTGTTCTTGCCTTGGTTTGTTTCACAAACATGTCTTCTTGATGATGATATGCTTATCTTGTCATTCAATGACTTGTGGTGAGTGAATCGAGCTTGCTAAGTAGTGTACTTGTTGTTGCTGTTTTGCTAGGCAGATTCTGTTATTTTGTGATGCCATGTTAACATGTTGCTACTAATCATTCTATGCATAATCTGGAGATGTTCTATAAACATGTTTTGATCTACATGTTATGCCCTATCCATCCATGCCCCTGGTTGCATTTATAGCTTGCTGTAGATTGCTCATATCTTGCTCCAAAGTTGCTTGATAATGTTGCTATCAGCCTATTAATATTAAGTTCACTAGTTCCCATGTGTTCTCCTAGTTATCCATGCACCCTATGAACTTGATCTTGCCATGCTTAGCTTCATAAACATGTCTCCTTACTGTTGGTTGCCTTGCCATGTCATGTAATGCTCTGTGGTGAGTGGTTCAAGCTCACCAACATGCCTACTTATTGTTGTTCCTGCCATGTTTGAATCTGTCATATAACTTGCCATGTTTACATGGGTGCCATCATATTTTCTGTGCCCTTTTGGCTCATGGTCAGTAAGGGACTTTTGATCTATGCTTTTAGTAGATTCATGCCATGCCTTTGTTTGCCATGATAAGTTCCTGTAACATGTTGTTTGATAGCTCTAAACAATGCAACCTGACGTTATTTCCTGATAAGTTTGAAACTGTTATTATTTGCAATCTTTCCATGTCTTTTTGAGCATGTTCTAGTCTTTTCTGGAGATAGCTCAGTGTTCATGTTTTGTTATGCTTTACCTGTACTTCATGCCCATGCCTTTTGTTATTATGTTGGGGTGTTGTAGCATGCTATTTTAATGCTTGTAAGATGCCTAGTTGCTGTTTTGGACAGATTGTTGTTATGACTTGTATAGAGTGTATGTGTTGCACCGTTGCTCCGTTTTGAGTGTGCTCTATATGAAACTTGCTTGTTTTTGCATGTAGCTTCATATTATCATGTTGCTTCCTTGTTTTGAGGTGTTTTCTTGATGTTTGTATGCATTTTGCATCAATGCCATGTTTGACTTGTTTTGCTCATATCTTCTAGGCCGTAGCTCCAAATCTAATGAACTTTATTTGTAACTTGACTAGAATTTCGTGTAGATTCTCTTGGTGCATCTTAACTTGCTGTTTAATAACTTGAACATAAGGTTTATTCAGTTCTGGACCAATTTCGAAATATGCATATGAGGACTTACCGGAATTGTTATATGTTGTTTCCGGCCTCATTTAAACTTGCCTTGATGTGTTGTTCTTGTTTGCATCATCTCTTGCCATGAGTAGCTTCATCTAGATTTGTCATGCATCATGCTTGTTGTGCATCATGCCTTGTTCATGTGTGGTGTGTTTACCATGTTGTGTGCTTCTTCTCGATAGTTTCCCGTTTCGTTGCGATCGTGAGGATTCGTTCGTCTACGCTTGGTTCGTCTTCGTGGCTTCATCTTCTTCATGGATTCGTTCTTCTTCCTTGCGGGATTACAGGCAAGATGACCGCTACCCTGGATCTCACTACTATCATTGCTATACTAGTTGCTTCGTTCTATCGCTATGCTGCGTTACCTATCATTTGCTCTTCAAGCCTCCCAAATTACCATGAACCTCTAACCTTTGACACCCTTCCTAGCAAACCGTTGTTTGGCTATGTTACCGCTTTGCTCAGCCCCTTTTATAGCATTGCTAGTTGCAGGTGAAGTTGAAGATTTCTCCATGGTGGACAGGGTTTATGTTGGGATATCACAATATCTCTTATATTATTAATGCATCTATATACTTGGTAAAGGGTGGAAGGCTCGGCCTTATGCCTGGTGCTTTGTTCCACTCTTGCCGCCCTAGTTTCCGTCATACCGGTGTTATGTTCTCGGATTTTTCATTTCTAACGCGGTCAGGTGATTTATGGGACCCCCCCTGACAGTTCGCTTTGAATAAAACTTGTCCAGCAAGGCCCAACCTTGGTTTTACCATTTGCCTCACCACCACCTACTTTTCCCTTGGGAGTCGCTCTCTCGAGGGTCATCTTTATTTATAGCCCCCCGGGCCAATGTTTGTCTAAGTGTTGGTCCAAACTAGAGCACCGTGCGGGACCATTCCTTGGCAACTTGGATTCGTCGGTACCTGTACGCTTAGCTTATCCGGTGTTGCCCTGAGAACGAGATATGTGCAGCTCCTATCGGGATGTCGGCGCATCGGGCGGTCTTGCTAGTCTTGTTTTACCATTGTCGAAATGTCTTGTAAACCGGGATTCCGAGACTGATCGGGTCTTCCTGGGAGAAGGTCTATTCCTTCGTTGATCGCGAGAGCTTGTCATGGGCTAAGTTGGGACACCCCTGCAGGGTATAAACTTTCGAGAGCCGTGCCCGCGGTTATGTGGCAGATGGGAATTTGTTAATGTCCGGCTGTAGATAACTTGACACCAGATCCGAATTAAAACGCATCAACCGCGTGTGTAGCCGTGATGGTCTCTTCTCGGCATAGTCCGGGAAGTGAACACGGTTTCTGGGTTATGTTTGATGTAAGTAGGAGTTCAGCATCACCTCTTGATCATTGCTAGCTTCACGACCGTTCCTTTGTTTCTCTTCTCGCTCTCATTTGCGTATGTTAGCCACCATACTATGCTTAGTCACTGCTGCAACCTCACCACTTTACCCCCCTTCCTTTCCCATTAAGCTTTGCTAGTCTTGATACCCATGGTAATGGGATTGCTGAGTCTCGTGGCTCATAGATTACTACAACAACAGTTGCAAGTACAGGTTTGCGATGATCATGACGCGAGAGCGATGTTTTCTTGTTTTGGAGTTCTTCTTCTGCCTCTTCTTCGATCAGGGGATAGGTTCCAGGTCGATAGCCTGGGCTAGCAGGCTGGATATTGTTTGAGTTTCTGTTTATGATTCATCCGTAGTCGGATGTTGTTCTTGTATGTTGTGTTGTTGTATTCATGTGGCATTGTATGCCTTATGTATGTATCCCCATCTATTTATGTAATGTTGATGTAATGATATCCACCTTGCAAAAGCGTTTCAATATGCGGGTCTATCCTTGGTGGGGCCTTCGAGTTCCTCTTGGATAGGGTCGCATATTGGGCGTGACAGACGGGATCCTCGGGCACGACAAATTCGTCGTCGTTGAGGCTTGCCTCGTCGCCGGAGGGAGGCATGTTATTGTCATCCTCTATCTCCTCATCTGCCGCTCTCTCTTGAGGGCTGGCTTCTCCGTCCTCCTATGCTGAATCTTGCTGGAGGGGGTTGTCTTCAGCACTCTCTGGGGTGTTATTATCTCCAGTGCTGGAATCTCCATTCTTGCTATGGCGGGATTTAGAGCGGCGCCGCTGACGTCGGCGCTTGGGCTGTTTCTTAGAGGAATCTGCCTCTGCTGCTTCTTCGCCGTCCCCATCCTTTGGGGTGTCCACCATGTATATGTCGTATGACGAGGTGGTCTTCCAGTGCCCTGTAGGCGCTGGTTCTTGGTAGTCTCTGGCATCGTCGTCCATATCGTCGATGTCTTCGGAGTCGTAGTCTAGCATGTTGGTTAGATCGTCGACAGTGGCTACAAAGTGGGTGGTGGGTGGGCTTCGAATTTCTTCGTCGTCGCATCCCAACCATCGACCCATGATCCGCCAGGCTCTCTCGATAACGAGAGATGCTTTAGCGAATTCAGGATGTCGCCAAAGGTTGAGTGCTGAAAGATGTCCGCTGCGGTGAACTCCATGATCGGCGCCCAATCGGATTCGATTGGTAGGGGCGCAGGAGGTTCGGAGTCCGGCGAGGAGTCCGGCACCTCGGAATCACGAGCTTTATAAGGGACAAGGTCAGTATTCGGCTCCATCACCGTAGAGGTTGCAGCTCCCGAGGCGGTGTCCAGCCACCTGTCCTCGATCTACGTGGTCGGCTCCGAACTATGGGTCGGAGCAGATTCATGTGCGGCCTCCAAGGTTCTGTCCGGCAGCAGAGCTAAATCATGCCCATCGTGGCGGGCGGCACGCTTCGGTCTGGGCTCGAATCCATCGAAGATCAAATCTCCGCGGATGTCGGCCGTGAAGTTTAGGCTTCAAATCGACACGATGGCGGGCGTAGCTTCGATCTGCTCCGGATGGCTGCTTAATTGCCCGCAGATGCAAAGCCGCCGAATCTGAAGATCTGTCCGGGAGAAAATTCTCACCTGGACTGTGTTGTTGTTGATTGAAGAAGCCATCAAGCCTATCGGTGGCGACACGAGGAACTCTCAATGAAAGCACCAATGTTGGTGTCAAAACCGGCGGATCTCGGGTAGGGGGTCCCAAGCAGTCGTCTAGGTGGATGGTAACAGGAGACAAGGGACACGATGTTTTACCTGTGTTGGGCCCTCTCGATGGAGGTAAAACCCTACTCTTGCTTGGTGATATTGATGATATGGGTAGTACAAGAGTGGATCTACCACGAGATCAAGGAGGCTAAACCCTAGAAGCTAGCCTATGGTATGATTGTTGTAATCGTTGTTCGTCCTACGGACTAAAACCCTCCGGTTTATATAGACACCGGAGAGGGCTAGGGCTACACAGAGTCGGTTACAATGGTAGGAGATCTACATATCCGTATCACCAAGCTTGCCTTCCACGCCAAGGAAAGTCCCATCCGGACACGGGACGAAGTCTTCAATCCTGTATCTTCATAGTCTTGGAGTCCGGCTGACGATGATAGTCCGGCTATCCGGACACCCCCTAGTCCAGGACTCCCTCAATCTTCGTAGAATAGTAGGAACCAATATGAGCATCTAGGTTCCGCTATTGGTTGTTGATCGGAGATGTGTCTCGATCATGTCTACATAGTTCTCGAACCCGTAGGGTCCGCACGCTTAACGTTCAATGACGATTTGTATTATGAGTTATTTGTTTTGGTGATCGAAATTTGTTCGGAGTCCCGGATGACATCACAGACATGACGAGGAGTCTCGAAATGGTCGAGAGGTAAATATTGATATATTGGAAGGTTACATTCGGACACCGGAATGGTTTCGGGGAGTATCAGATAAGTTTCAGAGTACCGGGAGGCGGGAGGTTACCGGAACCCCCCGGGGGAATATTGGGCCTTCATGGGCCCTAGTGGAGAGAGGAGGTCAGCAGCCAAGTGGTGGTGTGCGCCCCCCAAGCCCAAACCGAATTGGACTAGGGGTGGGGGCGCGGCCCCCCTTTCCTTCTTCTCATCCACCTCTTTCCCGTTCTCCCCTTCTCCGAAAAAGAAGGGGAATCCTACTAGGACTAGGAGTCCTAGTAGGACTCCCCCTTGGCGCGCCCCCTCTAGGCCGGTCACCCCCTCCTCTCCTCCTTTATATATGGGGGCAGGGGGACACCTCAAAGGCACAACATGTCTTAGCCGCGTGCGGTGCCCCCCTCCACTATTTACTCCTCCGATAGTATCATCTAGTGCTTAGGCGAAGGCCTGCACGGATCACATCATCAACACTGTCATCACGCCGTCGTGCTGACAAAACTCTCCCTCAACCCTTTTTTGGATCAAGAGTTCGAGGGACGTCATCAAGCTGAATGTGTGCTGAACTCGGAGGTGCCGTACGTTCGGTGCTAGATTGGTCTGATCGTGAAGACATTCGACCACATCAACCGCTTTAACATAATGCTTCCGCTTTCGGTCTACGAGGGTACGTGGACACACTCTCCCCCTCTTGTTGTTATGCATCTCCTAGATAGATCTTGCGCGATCGTAGGAAAATTTTGAAATTGCATGCTACGTTCCCCAACATAAATGTTATTTGGTGTCTACGTTGAGGCATGAACATGATTAGATCGTGTTTATTGCAATACGGTTATTCATTTAAGTCAGAGAATAATGGTTATTCTGTTTACATGAATAATACCTTCTATGGTCATGCACCCAATGCGAATGGTTTGTTGAATCTCGATCATGGTGATACACATGTTCATAATATTTATGCCAAAAGATGCGAAGTTAATAATGATAGCACCACATACTTGTGGCACTGCTGCTTAAGTCATATTGGTGAAAAGCGCATGAAGAAACTCCATGCTGATGGACTTTTGGAGTCACTTCATTTTGAATCACTTGACACATGTGAACCATGCCTTATGGGCAAGACGACTAGCTAAAACTCCGTTTTCCGATACAATGGGACGGGCAAGTGACTTGTTGGAAATCTTGCATATTGATGTGTGTGGTCCGATGAGTGTTGACGCACAGTGTGGATATCATTATTTCTCACCTTCATCGATGATTTGAGTAGATATGGGTATATTTACTTAATAAAGCATAAGTCTGAAACATTTGAAAAGTTCAAGCAATTTCAGAGTGAAGTTGAGAATCATCATAACAAGAAGATTAAATTCCTATGATCCGATCGAGGGGGGAGAATATCTGAGTTATGAGTTTGGCAATCACTTAAGACAATGTGGAATTGTTTCACAGTTGACGCCACCTAGAACACCACAGCGTAATGGTGTGTCCGAACGTCATAATCGTACCTTATTGGATATGGTGCATTCTATGATGTCTCCTGCCGATCTACCACTATTGTTTTGGGGTTATGCATTAGAGACAACTACATTCACTTTAAACAGGGCACCATCTAAGTCCATGGAGACGACACCATATGAATTGTGGTTTGGCAAGAAACCCAAGTTGTCGTTTCTTAAGGTTTGGGGCTGTGATGCTTATGTCAAAAGGCTTCAGCCAGAAAAGCTTGAACCCAAAGCAGACAAATGCGTCTTCATAGGATACCCAAAAGATACTATTGGGTATGCCTTCTATCTCAGATCTGACGGCAAAGTGTTTGTCACTAATAATGGGTCCTTTCTTGAGAAAGAGTTTCTCTCGAAAGAATTGAGTGGGAGGGAGATAGAACTTGATGAGGTTGTTGAACCTTCACTTCAACCAGAGAGTAGCGGAACACAGAAAGATGTTTCTGTGGCACCTACTTCAGGTTAATAGGAAGCTAATGATGATGACCATGAAGCTTCGGATCAAGTTATTGTCGAACCTCGTAGGTCGACAAGGGTACGTACAGCTTCTGAGTGGTGCGGTAATCCTGTCTTGGAGGTCATGTTGTTGGCAAACGGTGAACCTATGAGCTATGGAGAAGTGATGGTGGGCCCGGATTCCAACAAAATGGCTAGGAGCCATGAAATCCGAGATAGGAACCATGTATGAGAACAAAGTATGGACTTTGGTGGACTTGCCTGAAGATCGACAAGCCATTGAGAATAAATGGATCTTCAAGAAGATGACGGACGGGGACGGTAAAGTCACCGTCTATAAATCTCGACTTGTGGCAAAGGGGTTTTCGCAAGTTCAAGGAGTTGACTATGATGAGACTTTCTCACCCGTAGCGATGCTTGAGTCCGTCAGAATCACGTTGGCAATAGCTGCATTTTTCGATTATGAAATATGGCAGATGGATGTCAAAGCAACGTTCCTTAACGGTTTCCTTAAGGAAGAGTTGTATATGATTCAACTGGAAGGTTTTGTCGATCTAGAGAATGCTGACAAAGTGTGCAAACTCCAGTGAACCATTTATGGACTGGTGCAAGCATCTCAGAGTTGGAATCTTCGCTTTGATGAGGTGATCAAAGCGTTTGGGTTTATACAAAGTTTGGAAGAAACTTGTATTTACAAGAAAGTGAGTGGGAGCACTATAACATTTCTGATAAGTATATGTGGATGACATATTGTTGATTGGAAATGATGTAGAATTTCTGGAAAGCATAAAGGGTTGTTTGAAAGGAGTTTTTCAAAGGAAGACATGGGTAAAGCTGCTTACATATTGGGCAACAAGATCTATAGAGATAGATCAAGATGCCTGATAAGACTTTCACAGAGCACATACCTTGACATGATTTTGAAGGAGTTCAAAATGGATCAGTCAAAGAAGGAGTTCTTGCCTAAGTGGTAAGGTGTGAAGTTGAGTAAGACTCAAAGCTCAACCATGGGAGAAGAAATAGAAAGGACGAAGGTCGTCCCCTATGCCTTAGCCATAGGCTCTATACGGTATGCCATGCTGTGTACTGCACTTGATGTGTACCTTGCCACATGTCTGGCAAGGGGGTACAAGAGTGTTCTAGGAGTGGATCACTGGACAACGGTCAAAATTATCCTTAGAAGAATAAGGAAATGTTTCTCGGTTATGGAGGTGATAAAGAGTTCGGCGTAAATGGTTACGTCGATGCAAGCTTTAGCACCAATCTGGATGACTCTTAGTAGTAATCCGGATATGTATAGTGGAGCACCCATTTGGAACAGTACTAAGTGGAGCATGGTAGAAACATCTAGAGTTTGACATAAAGATTTGCAAAGTACACACGGATCTGAATGTTACAGACCCATTGATTAAAACCTCTCTCACAAGCATAACATGATCAAACTCCAGAACTCATTGAGTGTTAATCACATGGTGATGTGAACTAGATTATTGACTCCAGTAAACTCTTTGGGTGTTAGTCACATGGCATGTGAACTATGAGTGTTAATCACATGGCAATGTGAACTGGATTATTGACTCTAGTGCAAGTGGGAGACTGTTGGAAATATGCCCTAGAGTCAATAATAAATTGGTTATGATCATATTTCCCTGTTCATGATAATCATTTATTATCCATGCTAGAATTGTATTGATCGCAAACTTAGATACATGTGTGGATACATAGACAACAACATGTCCCTAGTCAGCCTCTACTAGACTAGCTCGTTGATCAAAGATGGCCATGGTTTCCTAGTCATAGACATGAGTTGTCATTTGATAACGGGACCACATCATTAGCATAATGACAAGACCCAAACTATAAACATAGCATATGATCGTATCAAGTTTATTGCTATAGTTTTCTGCCTATCAAGTATATGTTCCTATGACCATAAGATCATGCAACTCACTGACACCGGAGGAATACCTTGTGTGTACCAAACGCCGCAACGTAACTGGCTGACTATAAAGGTGCTCTACAAGTATCTCCGAGGGTGTCCGTTGAGTTGGCATGGATCAAAACTGGGGTTTGTCACTCCGTATGACAGAGAGGTATCTCAGGGCCCACTCGGTAATACAACATCACAGTGAGCATGCAAGCAATGTGGCTGATAAGTTAGCCACGAGATCTTGTATTATGGAACGAGTAAAGAGACTTGCTGGTAACGAGATTGAACTAGGTATGGAGATACCGATGATCAAATCTCGGGCAAGTACAATACCGATAGACAATGGGAACTACATACGGGATTAGCTGAATCCTTGACATCGAGGTTCGACCGATAAGATCTTCGTAGAATATGTGGGAACCATTATGGGAATCCAGGTCCCGCTATTGGTAATTGAACGTAGAGGTGTCTCGGTCATGTCTGCATAGTTCTCGAACCTGCAGGGTCTACATACTTAACGTTTGGTGATGATATAAGTATAGTTGAGTCATTATGGTGGTTACCGAAGGTTGTTTGGAGTCCCAGATGAGATCTCGTACATGACAAGGAACTCCGGAATAGTCCGGAGGTGAATATTGATATATTGGACGAAGGGTATTGGAGTCTGGAAGTGTTCCGGGGGTACCGGGTGATGACCAGCATGACCGAATGGGGTTTCGGGGGGTCCCGGCAAGTGTTGGGGGCCTCATGGGCCAAAAGGAGGGGGCAAACCAGCCCACTAAGGGGCTGAGTGGCCCTCTTACCCCATCCCATGTGACCAGGGAAGGTGGGACGCCTCCTAGCTTGGGAGGCAATCCTCCACCTGTCTTGGGGGGCAAGTCACCCTAGGGTAGACCCCATCTGCCCTGGCCACCGCCCCCCCCCTAGGGGAAACCCTAGGGGCGGCACCCCACCTCCCTTCTCCTATATATAGAGAGGTAGAGAGAGGGCAGTTGCACCCATAAAGATCTATTCATGCCACGGTGCTGCTTCTCTTCTCCCTCACATCCCTCTTCCTCTCCGTAGTGCTTAGCAAAGCTCTGCTGAGATTTCGCCAGCCGGAGACTCCAGCTACTACTTCACCATCACTCGCTGGATTGAGGAGGTGAAGGCATCATCAAGCTATACATGTGTTGAATGTGGAGGTGCCGTTCATTCGGCACTTGGATCGGAGTTCGTCGGACAGATCGTGATTGGATCGCAAAGGCGTTCGACTACATCAACCGCGTTTCTTAATGCTTCTGCTTAGCGATCTACAAGGGTATGTAGATCCAATCTCTCCTCTTGTAGATGGTCATCTCCTAGATTGATCTTGGTGAGCGTAGGAATCTTTTTGTTTCCCTTGCAACGTTCCCCAACACCCGCATCCCTGCATCACCTGGTCATCGGCCCCCACAACGGCCGCCTTGCCCACACCTACTACTCCTTGCCGACTGATACGTCTCCGTCGTATCTGCTTTTCCAAACACTTTTGCCCTTGTTTTGGACTCTAACTTGTATGATTTGAATGGAACTAACCTGGACTGACGCTATTTTCAGCAGAATTGCCATGATGTTCTTTTATGTGCAGAAAAAAAAAGTTCTCGGAATGACATGAAACTCCACGGAACATCTTAGAAAAAACAATAAAAATCCTCGCCAATGATGAAGACCAGGGGGCCACACCCTGTCCACGAGGGTGGGGGGTGCGCCCCCCACCACTAGGGTGCGCCCCCTACCTCGTGGGCTCCCTGGTGGCCCTCCGACGCCAACTCCAACTCCATATATTGGCTTTCGGGGAGAAAAAAATCAGAGAGAAGAAATCATCGCGTTTTACGATACGGAGCCGCCGCCAAGCCCTAATCTCTTTCGGGAGGGATGATCTGGAGTCCGTTCGGGGCTCCGGAGAGGGGGATTCGTCACCGTCGTCATCATCAACCATCCTCCATCACCAATTTCATTATGCTCACCGCCGTGCGTGAGTAATTTCATCATAGGCTTGCTAGACGGTGATGGGTTGGATGAGATTTATCATGTAATCAAGTTAGTTTTGTTAGGATTTGATTCCCAGTATCCACTATGTTCTGAGATTGATGTTGCTATGACTTTGCTATGCTTAATGCTTGTCACTAGGGCCCGAGTGCCATGATTTCAGATCTGAACCTATTATGTTTTCATGAATATATGTGAGTTCTTGATCCTATCTTGCAAGTCTATAGTCACCTACTATGTATTATGATCTGGCAACCCCGAAGTGACAATAATCGGGACCACTCTCGATGATGACCATAGTTTGAGTAGTTCATGTATTCACTATGTGCTAATGCTTTTTTCCGGTTCTCTATTAAAAGGAGGCCTTAATATCCCTTAGTTTCCAATAGGACCCCGCTGCCACGGGAGGGTAGGACAAAAGATGTCATGCAAGTTCTTTTCCATAAGCACGTATGACTATATATGGAATACATGCCTACATTACATTGATGAATTGGAGCTAGTTCCGTGTCACCCTATGTTATCACTGTTACATGACGAACCGCATCCGGCATAATTATCCATCACTAATCCGGTGCCTACAAGTTTTCCATATACTGGTTCTCGCTTATTTACTTTTTCGTTGCTACTGTTACAATCACTACAAAATACCAAAAACATTACGTTTGTTGTCTTTTCTTTTGTTACCGTTACCACCACTATCATATTACTTTGCTACTAAACACTTTGCTGTAGATATTAAGTTTCCAGGTGTGGTTGAATTGACAACTCAGCTTCTAATACTTGAGAATATTCTTTGCCTCCCCTTGTGTCGAATCAAAAAATTTGGGTTGAATACTCTACCCTCGAAAACCGTTGCGATCCCCTATACTTGTGGGTTATCAAGACCTTTTTCTGGCGCCGTTGCTGGGGAGCATAGCTCTATTCTTTGAGTCACTTGGGATTTATATCTGCTGGACACTATGAAGAACTTGAAAGATGATCGAACTACTATTTTGCCCTCAACTACGAGGGGAGGTAAGGAACTGCCATCTAGCTCGCACTAGATTCTCCTTCCGTTATAAGTAAGCTTGCGACACCTAAACCTCGCTATCGCTATGAATTACGATATGTCGCATGTTATTGATGATGCCACTTCTGCTATGCATGATACTTATGATGAAACTACTTCTATGCTTGATAATACTGTGCCCCTTGGTAAATTTCTTGATGAACAAATTTCTAGATCTAGAGAAAGAGAAATTATTGAATCTGAATACGATGATGAGAGTGATGATGAAAATATGCCTGCTATTCCTGAGGGTTATCTTTTTGATGCGGAATCTTCCGCAGCTATTTTACTGCCGGGATAGAATCTGAACTTAAGAGGTTGCTAGTTAAATGGAGTAAAGAATCTCTTAGAGATAGAATGAGACCCGACCCTGCTTTTCCTACTTCACCTATCTGTGTTCCCGATAAGGATTCTTATGAATTTTCTGTTGATCCAGATATAATTACTTTGGTTGAATCTAATCCTTTCTATGGCTATGAATCTGAAACTGTTGTGGCACATCTTACTAAGTTAAATGATATAGCTGCCCTGTTTACTAATAATGAGAGATCCCGCTACCTTTATTTACTCAAAATATTTCCGTTCTCATTAAAGGGTGATGCTAAGATATGGTTTAATTCTCTTGATCCTGGTTGTGTGCATAGTCCCCAGGATATGATTTATTACTTCTCGCTAAATATTTCCTGCTCATAAGAAACAAGCTGCTTTGAGGGAAATATACAACTCGATGCAAATTGAAGAAGAGAGTCTCCCACAAGCTTGGGGAGGATTCTCAAGTTACTTAATGCTTTGCGATCATCCTCTTAAGAAACCCGAAATACTTGATATCTTTTATAATGGACTAAGCGATGCTTCCAGAGATTACGGATAGTTGTCTGGTTCTCTTTTAGGAAAGAACACCAGATGAAGCTGAAATTCTATTGAATAATATGCTGACAAATGAAAATAATTGGGCACCTCCTGAGCCAACTCCCGAGCCAGCTCCAGAGCCAATTACTGAGCCTATTCCTAAACCAACTCCGAAGAAGAGACGTGTTCTATTTCTCAGTCCCAAAGATATGCAAGAGGCAAAGAAATCTATGAAAGAAAAAGGTATTAAAGCTGAAGATGTTAAGAATTTACCTCCTATTGAAGAAATACACGGTCTTAATTTACCGCCTGTTGAAGAAGTATATGATCTCAATTCCTTATTCACTGAAGAACCTCCTGATCCCGATATCCCAACACAGGTAGTAAAGGTAAATTCTCTCTATAGATATGATAAAGCTGAAGTCCCTCCTACTAAAATTGCTAGTCAGTGCTTGGATGAGTTTGATGACTTTATGTTTAAGCAAGATGACTTTAATGCTTATTTTGGTAGACAATTAAAATATAATACCTTTATGATTAAACGCTTGGGTGATTATATGGCTAATATTAGAGGTGAACTTAAACTTGTTAGCAAACATGCTTCTATGGTTACCGCCCAAGTAGAACAGGTACTTAAAGCTCAAAAAGAAGTGCTTGATGAAATGAATAGTAAGAAAAATGATTATGCTGTTAGAGTGGCTACTAGAACTGGTAGAATGACTCATGAACCTTTGTATCCTGAAGGCCACCCTAAGAGAATCGAGCAAGATTCTCAGAGAAATAATGTTGATGTACCTAGTTCTTCTAAAAGGAAGAAAAGAAAAATGATAGGACTTTGCAAACTTTTAGTGAACCTATTCTTTGAACCACGAGAATCCAAATGATATCTATATCCGATCTTTGAAACACAATCGGTGATGAACATGAACCTAGTGATAATGTTAATGATAATGTTCATGATGATGCTCAACCTAGTAATGATAATGATGTAGAAGTTGAACCTCTTTGTTGATCTTGATAACCCACAATCAAAGGATCAACGTTATGATAAAAGAGACTTTGTTGCTAGGAAACATGGTAAAGAAAGGGAACCATGGGTTCGAAATCCATGCCTTTTCCTCCAAACCATCCAAGAAAAAGGATGATGAGTATTTTGAGCGTTTTCTTTGAAATGATTAGACTCATCTTTTATGTATGCGATTAACGATGTGCTCAAAACAAATCCTTATGCTAAGTATATGAAGGATATCATTACTAATAAAAGAAAGATACCGAAGCTGAAATTTCCACCATGCTTGCTAATTATACTTTTAAGGGTGGAATACCAAAGAAACTTGGAGATCCGAGTACATACTATACCATGCTCCATTAAGAGAAATTATGTTAAAACGCTTTATGTGATCTTGGAGCCGTGTCGGTGTTATGCCTCTCTCTTTATATCGTAGACTTGATTTGAATAAGTTGACACCTACTGAAATATCTTTGCAAATGGCTGATAAATCAACTGCTACACTGCCGGTATTTGTGAGGATGTGCTGTTGTAGTTGCAAAGCGTTACTATTTTAACGGACTTTGTTATTCTTGATATTCCCGAGGATGATAGTATGTCTATTATTCTTGGAAGACCTTTCCTTAATACTGCAGGGGCGTTTATTGATTGCAACAAAGGCAATGTCACTTTTCGTGTTAATGGCAATGAGCACACGGTACACTTCCCGAGGAAATAACCTCAAGTTTATAGAATCAACTCTATTGGAAAAATTCCATCGATTATATTTGGAGGTTTTGAATTTCCTCTCCCTACTGTCAAGAAAAAGTATGGTATCCTTATTGTTGGGGATTTTCATATCCCCGTCGAGGTAACTTAGTGTTATTCGAAATTTCTCCGGTTCCGTGTTATTCGGAATGACTTTGTTAACAAGACTTGATCAACCTTGTTAGTGGGTTCATTTTGATGATCACAAGATGGATGAAACTAGAAACACAACCTTCTGTACTCTCTTTATATTTTCTATTATTTAGTAGGAATAAAGTAAAATAGTATTTTTCTGTCTGTTTGCTGACTTATCCGTGCAATATAAAAATATCCAGAAAATAAAAGTCCTCAGAATGCCATGCCAATTTAATATGATTTTTTCGGGAATATGTGAGGATTTACTATGCAAAAATTACCGCGGGGGGAGCTACCACCTGGTCACGAGGGTGGAGGGCGCGCCCTACCCCCTGGGCGCGCCCCTGCCTCGTGGGCCCACGGTGGCCCTCCTCCACTTATCCCTGCACCCATCTTCTTCCTCTGCCTCACACAAACACGAAAAACCAACTCAAGCACGAGTTCCAGCCCCCGTTGGTGTGATTTTCGATCTCCTTGCTCAAAGCACCTCTCGCAAAACTGCTTGGGGAGATTGTTACTTGGTATGTGACTCCTCCATTGGTCCAATTAGTTTTTGTTCTACTGCTTTATTCATTGCAAATTTGTGCTGCATAGGTGGCCATGTTCTTGAGCTTGCATGTCAAATTTATATGGTTCCAAGTAGTTCTAATGCTTGATATAGGCTCTAGGCACTTATGGGAGTTGTTGCTATCAATTTTATTGAAGTTGGTTCACTTTTATTTGAAGTTACTAAAAATTTCAGATTATTTCAGAAAATAATGAAGAGACATTTAAGGGGCTCATCGAGCCGAAGCTTTAAGGAAAAACAAAAGGAAGAAGAGCAGAAGCCCAAATTTAATTTGCCTCGCACCGCGGAGGTCCGGCCGTGTGAATGGCCTTCCGATGACTTCTTGAGGAGAGCCAGGATTTATGAAGATTTCTATTTATTGATTGAGAATGCTGGCCTCACCGACTTCCTCCGCGACCAACGTCATCAGTATGTCTTACTCACAAATACTTTTGTGCAAAACTTATACTTTTTCCCTAAGAAATCACCTCCAATAGTAGAGTCTCATTTATATGACGTTGTTAAAGAGATGACATTAGCTGAATTTTGTGAGGTTTGCAAAATACCCTTTGAGGGCACCTTGGATGAACCACACCGTAACGAAGTAGAAGCTTTTATTAACACTATCACTGTGGGAGAAACCAGGAAGGTTTCTAATGTAAGGATTACTAGCATACATTTTCCTGTTTTACGCTACTTTGCCTTATTTGCCAGTCGTTGCTTGATTGGACGCGGGAACTGTGGAAACCTTAGTATTCCTGATATTATTATTTTGTTCCATGGTTTATACCGCAATAACTCTGTTAGTATGGGTGGAATTGTTGCTAGATGGTTAAGTCTGAACCGTACTAAGGGCCCTATCTTTGGAGGCATTTATGCTTCGCTCTTAGCTGAATATTTTGAAATACCTATTAGGCATGAGGAGAAAGAAGAAACATCGTTGCCCCGTGCTTATTTAGATTATAAGAGCATGATAGCGCATGACTTTCTTGTTAAGAGTCGCGAAGGGGAGCTCAAATATAAATTATACTTTGATAAACATCACCTTGAGACTATTACTTTGCCTGCTCCCTCTTTGTTTAACTTGTCTGCAGGTCCTCACATCAATCTGTGGGCAGCCGTTCAACCCTATTGGAATCCTACACCAGCCCCGGAACCGGAGCCACAAGATGATCCTCCATGACTGTTTGTTTATTCTTGGGATCCAGAGGAGGTTGCCAGCCAGTGGCAATCAGAGTCTTCTTCATCGCAGTATGACCCCAGCTTAACCTACGGGTATCCGCCAGGCTATCCCTGGCAATAGACCAACTTAGGCCAAAAGCCTAAGCTTGGGGGAGTACGTATTTCCCACCGACATTACATTCATGTTCACATACACTCATTGCTAGATGTCGGTGTTTATACTCTTTCACTGTAATATCCATGCTAGTTTATTTCCTTTGTCCTGCTTTCTTCTTGTGTGTTTAATAAACCTTAAGAAAAAACCAAAAAAATTAGTAGTAGTTTATCTCTTTGCTGTAGTAATTAAAAAGAAAACCCAAAATATTTCCCGTTCTTCTTTTGCTTGTTGGGAGCTTTCCCGTGTAAATAGTTTTCATTCCTTTTCTTTTCTTTGGGGGGTCGAGAAGACTATATTGAAAATGCTTAGTGGCTCTTATATGCATGATTGTTTATTTAACTTAGAGCCCATATTACATGTCTTCTTTCTTGAGTTGAATGCTTGCAGATTCCAGCTTAGTCCAATGCACGTGCACTCTTATTATTATACACATCGTTCGGTCGTGCAAGTGAAAGGCAATAATGATGATATATGATGGACTTATTGGGATGAGAAAAGCTGGTATGAACTCGACCTCTCTTGTTTTTGTAAATATGATGATTCATCGTTCCTGAGTCAGCTATTATGAAGTAAACATATTTGTAGTGACATTTAGAGATTATAGTTGCTTGTGCCATGCTTGATTAGCTATGAGTTATAATGGTTTACCTTGCGTGCCAACATGCTATTAGAATGATTATGATGTGGTATGATGGGATGGTATCCTCCTTTAAATGAATTGAGTGACTAGACTTGGCACATGTTTACGCATGTAGTTGAATCAAATCAACATAGCCTTCATGATATTTATGTTCATGGTAGATTATA
Source organism: Aegilops speltoides (assembly GCA_021437245.1). NCBI lineage: Eukaryota > Viridiplantae > Streptophyta > Magnoliopsida > Poales > Poaceae > Aegilops > Aegilops speltoides. Next base: position 401,023,585 of record CM038144.1, read on the forward strand.
TCCTACTCATGCTTGTATTCGGTGTAAATTAATTTTAATGCATGTTTACGACTGTTGTCGCTCTCTCAGTTGGTCGCTTCCCAGTCTTTTGCTAGCCTTCACCTGTACTAAGAAGGAATACTGCTTGTGCATCCAACTCCTTAAACCCCAAAGTTGTTCCATATGAGTCTACTATACCTACCTATATGTGGTATTTACCTGCCGTTCAAAGTAAATTTGTATGTGCCAAACTCTAAACCTTCAAATAAACATTCTGTTTTGCATGCTCGAATAGCTCAGATGTCAACTAGGGCTGCCCTTATCTTCCGTGTTAGGCGGGTTATTCTCAAGAGGAGTGGACTCCGCTCCTCATTCACGAGAAAATGGCTGGTCTCCGGGATGCCCAGTCCCATGCTTTATGCAAACTAAATCAAAATAATTGCAAACAAAACTCCCCCTGGGACCCGTTGAATGTTGGAGGCACCCGTTGTTTCGAGCAAGCCATGGATTGATGATTGTGGAGGAGGGGAGTATAAACTTTACCATTCTATTTGGGAACCGCCTATAATTTGCTTAGCATGGAAGATATCATCGTCTCTTAGTTATTATGTTGACAATGAAAGTATGCCGCTCAAAATATAATTTATCTCTATTTCAAAATCCAGCTCTGGCACCTCTACAAATCCCTGCTTCCCTCTGCGAAGGGCCTATCCATTTACTTTTATGTTGAGTCATCATCCCTTATTAAAAAGCACCCGCTGGAGAGCACACTGTCGTTTGCATTCATTATAATTGGTTTATATTGGGTACGACTTGTCTGGATCTCTTTTACCATGAATTACAATGTTTAGCCAGTCCTTGATCTTTGAAGGTGCTCTGCATTTATGTTTTGCGGTCTCAGAAAGGGCTAGCGAGATGCCATTTTGTTATATCATGTTATGATTATTTTGAGAAAGTGTTGTCATCCGAGTTTTATTATTATGGCTCGCTAGCTGATTATGCTATTGATATGAGTAATTGTGAGACCTATGTGTTATTGTGAGTATGGTTAGTTCATAATATTTGCTGAAACTTGAATGCTGGCTTTTCATGTTACAACAACAAGAGCAAACAGAGTTTGTAAAAGTTTTTCTTTTTCTCTTTCAGTTTGTCAACTATATTGCTTGAGGACAAGCAAGGGTTTAAGCTTGGGGGAGTTGATACGTCTCCGTCGTATCTACTTTTCCAAACACTTTTGCCCTTGTTTTGGACTCTAACTTGTATGATTTGAATGGAACTAACCCGGACTGACGCTGTTTTCAGCAGAATTGCCATGATGTTGTTTTATGTGCAGAAAATTAAAGTTCTTGGAATGACCTGAAACTCCACGGAACATCTTAGAAAAAACAATAAAAAATCCTCACCAAAGATGAAGACCAGGGGGCCCACACCCTGGCCACGAGGGTGGGGGGCGCCCCCCTAGGGCGTGCCCCCTACCTCGTGGGCCCCCTAGTGGCCCTCCGACGCCAACTCCAACTCCATATATTGGCTTTCGGGGAGAAAAAAAATCAGAGAGAAGAAATCATCGCATTTTACGATACGGAGCCGCCGCCAAGCCCTAGTCTCTCTCGGGAGGGCTGATCTGGAGTCTGTTCGGGGCTCCGGAGAGGGGGATTCGTCGCCGTCGTCATCATCAACCATCCTCCATCACCAATTTCATGATGCTCACCGCCGTGCATGAGTAATTTCATCGTAGGCTTGCTGGACGGTGATGGGTTGGATGAGATTTATCATGTAATCGAGTTAGTTTTGTTAGGGTTTGATCCCTAGTATCCACTATGTTCTGAGATTGATGTTGCTATGACTTTGCTATGCTTAATGCTTGTCACTAGGGCCCGAGTGCCATGATTTCAGATCTGAACCTATTATGTTTTCATGAATATATGTGAGTTCTTGAACCTATCTTGCAAGTCTATAGTCACCTACTATGTGTTATGATCCGGCAACCCCGAAGTGACAATAATCGGGACCACTCCCGGTGATGACCATAGTTTGAGGAGTTCATGTATTCACTATGTGCTAATGCTTTGTTCCGGTTCTCTATTAAAAGGAGGCCTTAATATCCCTTAGTTTCCAATAGGACCCCTATGCCACGGGAGGGTAGGACAAAAGATGTCATGCAAGTTCTTTTCCATAAGCACGTATGACTATATACGGAATACATGCCTCCATTACATTGATGAATTGGAGCTAGTTCTGTGTCACTGTGACGCCCGCATAATCAAGCTACAGTAATCCCCTACTAATGATGACACGTCACCCCTGACACTGTAGTTAATCTCGGGTTAATTCGAAACCGTTTCAAATTTAAATCCTAAATCAATCAAACGACAAAAGTTTTTAAAAATTTAAACTAAAATGTTCGGGCTGTGCCAAAAATGGCATAGGTAATTATAGTGCAGTAAACACATTTTTATAAATTCCCTAATTACTTTTAAATGAATTAAAACAGAAAAAAATAATAAAAGAAAATAAAAAAGGAAAAGAACCCCCCCGGGGCTCCGGCCCAACTGGGCCACGACCTGCCAAGCCGGCCCAGCTCCCCCTTGGCCCAACCGGCCTCCCCATAACCCCCTGGACGCAGAAACCCTAACCAACTCCCCACACACTCCCCCCCACTCCCCCGATCCCCTTCTGGATCGGGGCTTGACCGCGCCCACGACGCGCGATGCCAGCGCCCCGCTCCCCCTCCTCCAGATCCACCGAGCGCTGCCACCGCCGTCGCTCCACCGTGGCCATGGCCAACGCCCTCCCTGGGCCTTGTCGAGCACGCCCACGCGGCCGCCGAGCCCCCTTCGCCTCGCCGACGTGTTCACGAGCTTCACCATCGCCCTCCTCGTCTTCTGATTGCCACCCGTTGGAGTTAGGCGCCTCTGCTTCGACCGGATCGGGATCGTCTTCAACCTTGATTGCGGCAATCTTCCTCGATTTGAGCATCCCTGCTGCTCCTAGTCACTCGCCAGCCTCCGTGTGCCTCGCGGTGAGCCCTCTGCCGATTCCCCGCCTTTCCCTTGAATCCCTCGCCAGAAGTCCCCACGTGCTAGGGCTGTCGCGTCCGGAGCTTCAGACCAGCGGCCTCGCCACGCTCCCACGAGCCCTGCCGCATCCGTCCGCGCCCTGCAGCACCCTCAACGCCCGCCGCACTTGTTGCCGCCCGGACGCGGCCTCCTCCCAGCTTCGTCCCCACCGGCGACCGCCCGTCTCGCCACGGCCTCGCCCTCCTCTGCAGCTCGTCGCCCCTACTCCCACTCCGCCACGCGCGCCTCGCCGACGTAGTCCTGCCTGGCGCCACCCCTCGCCTGCTTGCCGCTGTTCGCGCCGGTGCCTAGCGCCGTTCCTCCCCTCGCCCAGCGGTGCCAGGCCTTGGACGGCGGCGCCAGAATCCGCTAACGCAAGATCCCCTCGGGCCTATGACACACGGGCCCCGTGCCCAGAATGATTTAAAGAAAAAAGAAAAAGAAAAATAATATTAATTAATTAATTAATTAATTAATTAATTCATTAACTTAATTAACCCTATTTAATTAACATAATTAATTAACTAACCTAACTAACCTATTAATTAAACTAATTAAATTGGTTAATTAGTTAGCAGAGTATGACCAGTGGGACCCACCGTCAGATTGTCTCAGTCAACACCTCTGTTGACTGCTGACATCATGCTGATGTCATGCTGACATCAGCATACACTGTTCTAGATAATGTTTAATTTAAATATTTAAATTAATCCTAAAAATGATTTAAAACTTTAAAAATCAATATAAAATAAATCGTAGTTCAGATGGAAAAACTTTCTACATGAAAGTTGCTCAGAACGACAAGACGAATCCGAATACGCAGCCCGTTCGTCCGCCACGCGTCCCTAGCATAGTGAACCTGCAAAATTTCACCTCCGGTTCATCTGTCCGAAAACACGAAACACCGGGGATACTTTCCCGGATGTTTCCCCCCTCACCGGTATCACCTCATACCGCGTTAGAACACGTCTAGCTCTGCTTGTTGTCCTGTTATGCACTTGCTTGCTATGTATTTCTTGTTTCTCCCCTCTTCTCTCCTAGAGACCCGTGGCGATCTTGATGCCCCGTGGTCGACTACGCCACCGACGACCCTCTCTCTTGCCAGAGCAACCAGGCAAGCCCCCTTGATCACCAGATATCGCATGTTCTCCTCTATATGCTTGCATTAGAGTAGTGTAGCATATTCTTGCTTTGATTGATCCTATTACGATGCATAGCTTTGAAATTGTTGCTACATCTGTTGATACCTTACCCGCAATCCTAAATGCTTAGTATAGGATGCTAGTTTATCATCATTGGCCCTACATTCTTGTCATCGCCTTGCTATACTATCGGGCCGTGATCACTTGGGAGGTGATCACGGTATATACTATACATACATACATACTATCTGAGATGGTGACTAAAGTCGGGTCAGCTCGAGGAGTACCCGCAAGTGATCCCGATGAGAAATTTGAAAGGACGGTGGCTCCATCCCGGTAGAGGTGGGCACTGGTTCTCGGCTTGGCCCCATTGTTACTTTGTGGCGGAGCAACAGGGCAGGTTGAGACCACCTAGGAGGCAGTGGGCTGGCCTGTTCGGCGTTTCGGATACTTAACACACTTAACAAGATCTTGGTATTTGATCCGAGTCGGCCATTTGGTCTATACGCACTAACCATCTACGTGGGAGTAGTTATGGGTATCCCGGCGTCGTGGTATCGGTAGAAGCCTTCTTGGCGTCAATGACGAGCGGCGGCTGGCCGGGTTGGGCTGCGTTAACGCAACTTCCTTTGTAATGGAGGTTGCTAGGTGCGCTCACCGGCGCGTCACATAGCGTGCGGTGTGCAATGGGCCATGGGCCTAGACCCCTGGCGCATAGGATTTAGACCGGCGTGTTGACCTCTCTATTGTGCCTAGGTGGGGCTGCGGCGTGTTGATCTTCCGAGGCGGGCATGACCCAGAAAGTGTGTCCGCCAAATGGGATCGGCGTGTTGGGTTATGTGGTGCACCCTGCAGGAAGTTAATCTATTGAATAGCCGTGTCCCTCGGTAAAGGGCGACCGGAGTTGTACCTTGACCTTATGACAACTAGAACCGGATACTTAATAAAACACACCCTTCCAAGTGCGAGATACAACCCGGTGATCGCTCTCTAATGAGGCGACGAGGAGAGGATCGCGGGTAGGATTTATGCTATGCGATGCTACTTGGAGATGCTACTTGGAGATGTTACTTGGCGATGCTACTTGGAGGACTTGATCTACTCTCTTCTACATCTTTGAAAGGCGAAGGCTGCGAAGCGTAGTCTTGACGTGATTAGCTATCCCCTCTTATTACGGCATTCTGCAGTTCGGTCATCGATATGGCCCTTTACACATATACCCATGCATATGTAGTGTAGTTCCTTGCTTGCGAGTACTTTGGATGAGTACTCACGGTTGCTTTCTCCCCTTTCCCTTTCCTTTCTTTACGGTTGTCGCAACCAGATCTTTGGAAACCAGAGGCGGACGCCATCGTCGGCATTTACTACTACTGGAGGTGCCTACTACTACGTGCAAGTGCTGCCGGCGGCGACCGGGAGTAGTTTAGGAGGATCCGAGCGGGAGGCTGCGCCTCTTCGATCTGTATCCCGCTTTGTGCTAGCCTTCTTAAGGCAAACTTGTTTAACTTATGTCCGTACTTTCAGATATTGTTGCTTCCATTGACTTCGTCTATGATCGAGCATTTGTATTCGAGCCCTCGAGGCCCTCGGCTTGTATTATGATGCTTGTATGACTTATTTATGTTATTAGAGTTGTGTTGTGATATCTTCCGTGAGTCCTCGATCTTGATCGCACTACGTTTGCGTGCATGATTAGTGTACGATTGAATCGGGGGCGTCACAAGTTGGTATCAGAGCCGACTGCCTGTAGGAATCCCCTTTCCAACTCCTTGGCCGAAGTTGAGTCTAGACATTGCAAAAAACTTTTACTAACTTGGCTGTGTGCCTTACGGGCCCACGTCGCCATTGGGTGGTATGAGGATCTTTTACTCCTCGACCTTTACTCTGGGACTCTGATCTCTCTTCTATTCGGGTTAAATGAATTTTGCTAAATCTAACATTAGGATCTCGTTATCACTTTCACCCGGAGAGCCCCTTATTACTAAGGATCGTCTGCTGCACATGAAGACCCTGAAGATACTCACTGCGGTTAACCCGAGAACTTGTCTTCATCGCGTTTGTAATTCCCCTTCCACCGTCAACCCTTATGGATAACTACTTGCAGTTGTTATTCTTACATTCATTCCCCAGTTAGTCTTGTTATTACAAGATACCCCGAAATACTCGTCATTGTTTCGATAATCCTTTGAGCTTATTGCCTTGCTGTTCTTTGTCACCTGAATACCCTTACGGATAATTCTCGCACTTATCGAGTATCCGCTTATCCCCAGTTGTTCATATGCTTTTCAAATTACTTGGAAATACTACCCGATCTTCCGAGTATCCTCTTCAAACTATTGCTCGGCAAATACTTGGCTGCTTGCAATATGGATGCTTTCCATATGTGTAGCAATATTCATTAGTATCCTTTGACACGATCATTTTGATCCTATCGATTCAACATGTGTGTGAAAGCACGCAATCATCAGTTGATCCTTTTAAATTATCTTTCCGGCTCAGACATCATTTTTGAACATGAGCTGGTTCTCGACCAAACTATTTGTCGTCAATTGTGCCTCTAGTCTATCCAACTTATCCATCCTTGATCAGAGCGTCTGCTTCTAATCCCTTGTTTTGGAAATCATAATTCCTTTGTTATCTAAGCATCGAATTGTTCAGATGTTCTATAATATGATGCCCGTGCATTCTTCTTCCCCTGGTTGAGTATCGATGCTCACATCCGATCCCTTGTGGACCATCGGTTCCTTTGTTGGATTCTATCCGACAGTGTCCTTCATATTGAATAACCTTGAGAACCTTTCCATGGGTATATAATGCCTTTGGTAAATTGTATCATCTACTTTTGAACTTGCTCTACTATCGAGTTTGTGTTAATTACTCCTAAAGTTCGTGGTATATGTTCTAAGAAGCCCCGATGGCTTGAAACTATGCCTTAATATGTGTGAACTCGAAAGTTTTCACGAGCCATACTCTTCTGATGTTTCGCCGGATAAAATTTCAACACTGCAACTTCATCGAACGCGAGAAGTGAATGGAAGGTTATACATTGAAGAAGTGGGAGTCGACCTTGAACTTTGTGTTCATGCCCATGGACACGATGTAGATCCTATCATGGAAGCTTCTTGTAATAATAACTATTTCCTTGTTATAATATCATTTGGAATCTATGAATTGATCCTTTGCAATCATGGATCCGACCATATTTTCTACTTGATTCCATTTCTCGGACAAGTTAAACCACTTGTCCTCTACAGATCAATGCACCCATCCAACCTCTATTTTGATCTACCTTCGAGTACTAACCCCCTAGTATCTTGAGGATATCAACCGATTGCACTACATCTTATGCATTTCTGATGAAGTAGTGCCTTTCCCCGTCATAGTCACTCCACGGGTTCTGGGTTGTCGTCAACCGAGAACACCGATTAGCGAATCGAATCGCCCCTGTGATTCAGTACTCCTAGTACATTGTGGGTGAGAAGTTTAATACTCCATCACGTCATTCCTAGCCTGATCGGCTATATCATATTGTGCTAAATTTTAACTATGCTACCTGGTCCTTTCTTCCCGGAGCACAATTTTCGACGATGAGCTAAGTTTGTGTCGTACCCATGGTTCCAATAACCTTTTGCTTCATAATTCCTTTAACTTGATGTCATCGCCGATGGACTACATCTTCGTGGAGCCTCTCAACAAAATTTGTCGTGATCATCATCAACATCTTGACTCCTTCCTGGATATCTATTGAATTCATGATGAGAAATACCATCCTTGCCTTCGATGATTTGTGTTGTCATCTACCACTTTAATGCCTCCCCTCCAACACAAACTTGTTCGTGTTTTGTGTTTACCTGGAGATCCTTGCTACCCAACATTGTTCTTCTTTACCTTGGAATATTACCACCTTTTATGTCAAGAATATCGTGAGAATTTCACCACCTCTTAAGAAATTCTTGTTGCAGCAATGCTTCTCGCCATCACCATTCTTTCTTGGTCCCCGTGTTGGTTCTAACCAGGCTACCAACAGATGAACGGTGCCATTTGGATTCTGCCCTTCTAGCAACCCTATTGCTTTGAAGTTAATGGCTGGTTGTTCATTCTTAAACATTTGATTATTGAATCACCATTCCGACGTTGGTTGTGCAACCCAGCCCATATTTCGGGTGCACCTTTCAACCAATGTTTAATTGTGTATGTTTTCCTCGAGCATACATCATGATACCATTTGATCTGACAAATGTTATCTCCTTGTTCACATAATTGCGGAAATCCATCTTTTGTTAATCTTGATGAATTGTCGCTGATTCCATCAGCCACCTCCTCATCCTCTCGTTGGTTTACCGATGAACTCTTGTTTCGGAACTGGCCTCCATGGTTCATCTCCTGAGAATCTTGTAATGTCATTTCGTCGATTTGTGTTGCACCTTTTTTCTCGGACATCCTGAATCTGAGGTATCATGACACCAATCGGATCTGAATCTCGGTCAGATATAATGGTTGGGACAACTTTCCAGTAGTTATGATGTTGGTCCTTTGACGACCCGGTAACATGATGTCATGCCTAGCACCCCGCCCCTGCTGGAGGACCTATCATTATAATTTCTTTTGCAAGGATAACCATTCTTCCCGGAGGAAATTGTAAGACCTATTTTATAAGTCGCCCCTGATGGATCACTTGTGTTTCCAAAGTCCGGCCCTTGATTGAAACACCATGCATTGCTATCTCGAAGCATGTTCGTGGTACTCCGCTTTTCAACAAGGACATTTGAAGCCCAATGCTAAATGTTTCCTGCTCAATTATCCAAACACATTGTATGGATAATGTCATGAAAATTTCTCCCCTCACCTAGAGGCTTTTCTACCTTATATCCCGTCAAGGATATCATTCTCTACTTGTCCTTGGTAAGGATATACCCTTGAAATATGTGTTTAGACACATTTTCCTTTCCATTGTTCTGCTTTAAACACGATAATCACCTTTCCTTTTCATTGGTTTGTTTGACCTCTCTTGTGATCTATATAATCTAAGCAGTAATGATTTATCGCTATGTAAACACCTCGGTGCGCAATTCCGTCGGCAAAACCCTGTTACTATTGTTGATGACATTTCAAATACACCGATGAGCGGAACCTTGCCTATTGGTCCGCTTCGTTCAACGAGCGGAAAATGGTTCTCTTCGTCCCTCGCCTTGGTATCGATGTTGTTGCCGACATAACTAACAAGCTACCCTCCGCATGCCTTGCTATTGTGACCGTGCAAGATGTCAGCCCCCTTCCTACCTTTAAACCACATGGTGGGCCCATAACCCACAGTTCCACAGATCGAAACTTGACTCTCCCGCACCCCATGTTCCCAAGGTTCTTCCTCGTGTGGCCTCGTATGTAATTCACGAGCCGCCTTCCGAGAGATCACCAAATCTGTTACGGACGCAATACTTAGTCCCGATTGCTTTGAGCCCTTTCAAGCCTGTTAGGGCATCGAGCGGTTGCTGCTTCGTCGAAACTTCCCATGATACCTCCTTACCTTGCTCTCGATAATTTCAGTAAATTTCAATTCGAGAGTTACTTTTCGCCACGTTCCCTAATGATTATCTACCAGATAAGCAACCATGCAGAATTCCATTCTTCCGGTATACCCATCCTTTAGTCCTCTATAAGTACGATGGAGTTCCCAAAGGAAGGACGACAGCTTCCTCATGATGCATTGATGCAGAGAAATGAAGACATCAACGCTATGGATCAACCTCTTCAAGAAGGGCAACCAAGACCGAAAAGACACGTTAGAAATTCGTAACCAGAACTTCCCCCTACTCCCCTCTTAAATCTCGGGACGAGATTTCTTGTAGTGAAGGAGAATTGTGACGCCCGCATAATCAAGCTACAGTAATCCCCTACTAATGATGACACGTCACCCCTGTCACTGTAGTTAATCTCGGGTTAATTCGAAACCGTTTCAAATTTAAATCCTAAATCAATCAAACGACAAAAGTTTTTAAAAATTTAAACTAAAATGTTCGGGCTGTGCCAAAAATGGCATAGGTAATTATAGTGCAGTAAACACATTTTTATAAATTCCCTAATTACTTTTAAATGAATTAAAATAGAAAAAAATAATAAAAGAAAATAAAAAAGGAAAAGAACCCCCAGGGCTCATTAAATGGGCCACGACACCGCCAGCCGCCCAGCTCCCCCTTGGCCCAACCGGCCTCCCCATAACCCCCTGGACGCAGAAACCCTAACCCACTCCCCACACACTCCCCACTCCTCGATCCCTTCGGATCGGGCTTGACCACGCGCCCACGACGCGGACGCGACGCCCGCTTCCCCCCTCCTCCAGATCCACCGAGCGCTGCCACCGCCGTCGCTCCATCGTGGCCATGGCCAACGCCCTTCCTGGGCCTTGTCGAGCATGCCCACGCGGCCGTCGAGCCCCCTTCGCCTCGCCACGTGTTCACGAGCTTCACCATCGCCCTCCTCGTCTTCTGATTGCCACCCGTTGGAGTTAGGCGCCTCTGCTTCGACCGGATCGGGATCGTCTTCAACCTTCAGTTGCCGGCAATCTTCCTCGATTTGAGCATCCCCTGCTGCTCCTAGTCACTCGCCGGGCCTCCGTGTGCCTCCGCGGTGAGCCCCTCTGCCGATTCCCCGCCTTTCCCCTTCGAATCCCTCGCCGTAGAAGTCCCCACCCGTGCTAGGCTGTCGCGTCCGGAGCTTCGCACTCCGCGCTCCTGGCCACGCTCCCACGAGCCCTTGCCAGATCCGTCGCGCCCTGCAGCCCCTCAACGCTCGCAAGCACTTGTTGCCGCCGGACGCGGCCTCCTCCCGCTCGTCCCCACCGGCGACCGCCTGCCTCGCCACGGCCTCGCCCTCCTCTGCGAGCTCGTCGCCTGCTCCCACTCCGCCACGCGCCGCTCGCCGACGTAGTCATGTGGCGCCACCCTCACTTCTTCTGCCTGTTCCCGCGGTGCCTAGCGCCGTTCCTCCCCGCCCAGGCGGTGCCTGGCCTTGGGACGAGGCGGCGCCAGAATCCGCTAACCGCATTGGCCCCCTGGGCCTATGACACACGGGCCCCGTGCCCAGAATGATTTAAAGAAAAAAGAAAAAGAAAAATAATATTAATTAATTAATTAATTAATTAATTAATTAAATAATTCATTAACTTAATTAACCCTATTTAATTAACATAATTAATTAACTAACCTAACTAACATGTTAATTAAACTAATTAAATTGGTTAATTAGTTAGCAGAGTATGACCAGTGGAACCCACCGTCAGATTGTCTCAGTCAACACCTCTGTTGACTGCTGACATCATGCTGATGTCATGCTGACATCAGCATACACTGTTCTAGATAATGTTTAATTTAAATATTTAAATTAATCCTAAAAATGATTTAAAACTTTAAAAATCAATATAAAATAAACCGTAGTTCAGCCTGACATTGTTGCTACATCTATTGATACCTTACCTGCAATCCTAAATGCTTAGTATAGGATGCTAGTTTATCATCATTGGCCCTACATTCTTGTCAGTCTGCCTTGCTATACTATCGGGCCGTGATCACTTGGGAGGTGATCACGGGTATATACTATACATACATACATACTATACAGATGGTGACTAAAGTCGGGTCACCGAGGAGTACCCGCAAGTGATTACGATGAGAAATTTGAAAGACGGTGGCTCCATCCGGTAGAGGTGGGCCTGGGTTCCCGACGGCCCCGATTGTTACTTTAGGTGGCAGAGCGGCAGGCAGGTTGAGACCACCTAGGAGACAGTGGGCTGGCCTGCTCGGCGTTCAGCGGATACTTAACACGCTTAACGAGATTTTGGTATTTGATCCGAGTCCGCCATTTGGTCTATACGCACTAACCATCTACGTGGGAGTAGTTATGGGTATCCCGACGTCGTGGTATCACCAAGCCTTCTTGACGTCGGTGACGGAGCGGGCGCTAGCCGGGTTGGGCTGCGTTAACGCAACTTCCTTTGTAATGGAGGTTGCTAGGTGCGCTCACCGTCGGCGACGCATAGCGTGCAGTGTGTGCAATGGGCGATGGGCCGGACCCTGCGCGCATAGGATTTAGACCGACGTGTTGACCTCTCTGTTGTGCCTAGGTGGGGCTGCGGCGTGTTGATCTTCCGAGGCCGGGCATGACCCAGAAAGTGTGTCGGCCAAATGGGATCGGCGTGTTGGGTTATGTGGTGCACCCCGCAGGAAGTTAATCTATTGAATAGCCGTGTCCCTCGGTAAAAGGACGACCCGGAGTTGTACCTTGACCTTATGACAACTAGAACCGGATACTTAATAAAACACACCCTTCCAAGTGCCAGATACAACCCGGTGATCGCTCTCTAACAGGGCGACGAGGAGAGGATCGCCGGGTAGGATTTATGCTATGCGATGCTACTTGGAGATGCTACTTGGAGATGTTACTTGGCGATGCTACTTGGAGGACTTCAGTCTACTCTCTTCTACATGCTGCAAGACGAAGGCTGCCAGAAGCGTAGTCTTTGACAGGATTAGCTATCCCCCTCTTATTCTGGCATTCTGCGATTCGGTCCTCGATATGGCCCTTTACACATATACCCATGCATATGTAGTGTAGTTCCTTGCTTGCAGTACTTTGGATGAGTACTCACGGTTGCTTTCTCCCCTTTCCCTTTCCTTTCTTTACGGTTGTCGCAACCGAGATGTCGGAGCCCAGAGCGGACGCCATCGTCGCATTTACGACTACTACATCGGAGGTGCCTACTACTACGTGCGGTGTCGGCGACGATTTACTGGAGTAGTTTAGGAGGATCCTGCAGGAGGCTGCGCCTCTTCGATCTGATCCCGGTTTGTGCTAGCCTTCTTAAGGCAAACTTGTTTAACTTATGTCGTACTCAGATATTGTTGCTTCCACGACTCGCCTATGATCGAGCATTTGTATTCGAGCCCTCGAGGCCTCCGCTTGTATTATGATGCTTGTATGACTTATTTATGTTATTAGAGTTGTGTTGTGATATCTTCCGTGAGTCCTCGATCTTGATCGTATACGTTTATGCATGATTAGTGTACGATTGAATCGGGGCGCCACGATCACCCTATGTTATGACTATTACATGACGAACCGCATCCGGCATAATTATCCATCACTAATCTGGTGCCTACGAGTTTTCCATATATTGGTTCTCGCTTATTTACTTTTCCGTTGCTACTGTTACAATCACTACAAAATACCAAAAACATTACTTTTTTTGTCTTTACTTTTGTTGCTATTACCACCACTATCATATTACTTTGCTACTAAACACTTTGCTGTAGATATTAAGTTTCCAGGTGTGGTTGAATTGAAAACTCAACTGCTAATACTTGAGAATATTATTTGGCTCCCCTTGTGTCGAATCAACAAATTTGGGTTGAATACTCTACCCTCGAAAACTGTTGCGATCCCCTATACTTGTGGGTTATCACCGACCACCCTGGTGAATCTTGGGCGCAAGCAGCAGCTCGGGCGCTGTCATGGGCCGACATTAAAAGAGGGGTACGGTAAAGGAGTATGATCTATCCAGATGCAAACGGGTGACACAAGTATTTTTACGAGTTCATGCCTCTCTCGACGGAGATAACAGCCCTACGTCTCGTACTTTGGAGAGGCTTTCTCTGTTTCCATATGATCATGAAATTGCAGAGTGTGAGAGAGAGTTTTTAGAGAGAGAGAGATGGAAGGATGAGAGCTCCTTTGTCTAGTGGTGAGGGGTGACCACCCTCTCACCTCCTAATAGATTGGCAATGGGGATTACCCAGGCGGGTATTGGACTCCCATCCCCGTCCCCATCATAGCTTTTCCATGCTTGTCCCCATCTCCATAGCCGTCTGCAGAGATAAAAATATTACCATCCCCATCCCCGTCGGGTTTTTATCCCTGTGGGGAGACCCATACGCGCAATCAGCAGCAACCTTCGATAGCATTTCAGTAGGTTACAGTTTTCTTAGGGTTTTTTGTCCAAAGGTGGGATGAGTGGAAATTTGGGCGGGTAAGGGCATGAATTACATGGGTTTTACTAATTTTAGAGCCCACATGTAAGGCCTTCATGTGTAAGGCGGGTAACTGGCAGGGGTAATGCTATCCCATCTCCATCCCTGTCTTGCACGCTGGGTAAGGTATTTTACCCACCAGCTTCCCCGTGGACATTAAAGTTGGTACATCCCCGTCTCCTAATAGAGTAATTATCCATGGGGATGCATGTAACGGTTAATCATTACCAGCTTGACCTCCTATGTTACAAGTGGAGATATTATTTCAGCCCACAACAAATCGTTATTACCGTCCACTACGCAATATAGTTAGAGTTTTGATAACGTATGGAGTGTTGAACCCTTCGATGCCTCAGACGCTCCTATTGGTTGTTCACCTTCTAATACGTTATTTAGCAGAGTAATTCTCATATGTCCAAGTACCTGACACGTCGGGTCATTTGAGTAATGTTAGCTCAATGTCGTCCGAGTAAGGCCAACTCCAAGGCGCGATCCAAAGGACGTCCAGTTCGTCCGTTTTTCGTTTGTTTGGGCCACAAAAACGGAGACGGTCGTCCGCTTGCGGTCGTGCGGGCATCGGTGCGCCCAACGGGCATGCCTCGCCCTAGACCGTCTGGGGTCATGGACTTTAAATTTTTGCCCCCAAAAAACAAAAATAAACTTGCAAATAATACAAAAATATGAATATAAACATAAAACGTCCATACGATACGCCCGTACGTCCATAGTACCAAAGTTCAACATAGGTCTTAATTAAACTAGAACTTAATAAAAGACATAAAAAAGTAGATAAAGGCCCGTCGTCGGTGGCCGCCGTTGTCTTCAGGTGTCGCAGTCCTATTGGTCATCGTCGCCGGTGAGGTTGATGTAGGGCGGTGGCTGCCACAGGTGGGCTGGCGGCCCCTACCAGACGGGGGGCGCTTGCGCCGGAGGCGCCAGCACCACCTCCTCCCGTGGCTCCTGCTCGTGCTCTCGTGACCGCGACGGTGGGGCTGACCATGGGCGGACACCCACTGTGCCACCCATCTCCGGCGCCGTGCACGACCAGCTCCACCGTTGGCCCACCAAGCGAGCGTTCCACGCAGCGATGAGCGCTTCCTCCTTCACCTCCTCCTTGACGTCGACGTCCATCTTTGGGATGGCCACGTCTCCGGCCGCAGATAGGGCTAGAGCGGTTTCCAGGCCATAGCACTGCCACTCGCCGTGCGTGTTCATGGAGTCCTCCATGACACGCCTCATGAGCGCAGGCCTCCTCCTCCTCCTCGGTCATGGGCGGCGGCGGTGGCGGGACGAGGATGGAGAAGGCGTCGGCGTGATGCCGCGCACACGCCTACGGCCCCGCGTTTTGGGAGGGTTGTCATCAGCATGAGGAGGATGCGGGCGGCCCGGGCTAGGAGGATGACTGGCCAAAAAAGATTGCCGCCTCTGGCCGTGCTCGTCGCGGAGCCACGTATCCCATAGCGGCGAATCTATGGCATACCTGGAGACCGCCAGTAGATCCGGTGGGAGGCGCCGGCCCGGTTGATTCTCGCGCGGCGCGCGGCTTCGGGCACTGGAGGATCGGCACGATCGACGGAGATGCGCTTATTTGGCAGGTGGACATCTCCCCACGGCATAGGTGTCGCCGTCTCCCTATAGCGACGGCATACGTCCACATGGATGTATGGCCTATCGTGATGCTTGTTATCGGCGGCGCTTATCCGACAGACGGTGGCGAGCGGTGGCGGAGAAGGCGGAGGAAAGCGGTGGGCGGGGCGGATCTCGCTGGGCGGCGTCGGCGAGGAGGCCGCCTTGCGATCGTGCTTCCTTGATCCAATGCCGACCCATGCGGCGCAAGGTGGTGAAGGCGATGGGCGGCGGCGATGTGGCTAGGGTTTGCTCGTGTCGGCAATGGGGGAGGCATGCCGGCTTGGAAGTGGAAGCTGTGGACTGGCCGGTCCACGGCTTCCACATTAAGGACAGTGACCCCACGCCTATGTCAATGACAGCCGAACCCCGCCATGCGTGCGCATTCAATTTGGACGGTGGAGGTAGGTGGGCGGCCGCCACGCCTCCCATAGCGGGCGAGGAGCTACCGCGCCCGTTCGTACGGCGTTCGTCTGGATGCAAACCAGACATAAGTTTGCGTCGGAAATGGGGCGGGCCGGACGCAAAACGGACAAAATTTGAGGATGCGGCCACGCGTTGGTCCATGTCATTTGTCTATTTTGGCCCAAACGGATGTGGGCGGACAGGGTGGGCCGCTCGTTGGAGTTGGCCTAACTACATAGGTGAGCAAGCATGATCCAATTGCAATCTGTATTTTATTTGTAGGGTGTTTTATGCAATTTTGCAGGACCGCTGACGATTTTTATGTGATTTGTTATGTCCGATGTCTCGCGGTAATATTCCTCTCCTGAGAACCAGTGCGTTCCATTCCGTTTGCCAACCAAACACGAGAACGACCTCCAGGACGGGTCCGACCCATTACGTTCCGCTTCGTTCCTTGAACTGAACACACCCTTACTCCGGTTTAGTACGAACCGTGTAATATTTCTGCGGGACGAGCTCAGGGAGTGGTGAGAAATGCTGACTTGGCGGGGTCAAGACGCAGTCGACAGTGCGCGACGGACGGATGCTGCCGAACGGGTGTGGTGTGGATAAAGAGATAGAAGCGGCAGCTGCAGCGGCAGAGCCATCTCTCCCCCTTCTCCGTCCGCCCCCAGCGCAGCGCAGCCGCCGTAGAGCCGCCACAATGCCGGTCTCCTCCGTGGCCTCGCCCCTCCTGCTCTCGCTCTCCGCCTCTTCCTCCTCCTTCCTCTCCTCGTCCTCCTCGGTCTCCTTCCTCCCCTCCCCCTCCTCGTCCTCCTTCCCGCACGCCTCCGTCAGGGGGAGGCCGTCCGCCTCCATCCTCCGCGCGCTGCGGGCTGAGGCCACCACCCTCCCGGTCATCAACTTCACCGGGGAGAAGGTCGGGGAGGTCGCCCTGGACATCAAGGCCGCGCCGCCCTCCACCGCGCGCGCTGTCGTGCACCGCGCCCTCATCACCGACCGCCAGAACGCGCGCCGGGGCACGGCCTCCACCCTCACCCGCGGGGAGGTCCGGGGCGGCGGGAGGAAGCCCTACGGCCAGAAGAAGACCGGGAAGGCGCGGCGCGGGTCGGTCCGTACGCCGCTCCGCCCCGGCGGTGGAGTCATCTTCGGCCCCAAGCCCCGGGACTGGACCATCAAGATCAACCGCAAGGAGAAGCGCCTCGCCATCTCCACCGCGCTCGCCAGCGCCGCCGTCGCCAACGACTCCTTCGTCGTGCAGGAGTTCGACGAGGAGTTCGCGACGGGGCCCCGGACCAGGGACTTCGTGGCCGCGCTTCAGCGGTGGGGGCTCGACCCCAGGGAGAAGGCCATGTTCTTCTCCACGGAGCTTGATAATAATGTGCGGCTGAGCGGCAGGAACATCGGCACCCTCAAGATGCTAACTCCCAGGACGCTCAACCTGTACGACATCCTCGACGCCCGCAAGCATTTCTTCACCCCGGCCGCCATTGATTACCTCAACTCGAGGTACGGTACCACCGGTTTTGATGAATATGAGGGCGATGATGGCGAGGACGACGGTGAAGAGGAAGGGGTGGAGGAGCAAGAGGAGGGAGAAGAAATCACAGAGGAAGCTGCCCAAGGTACATACAGCTATCCATGAACATTTTGCACTGCTGATTGCAACTTGCTGTTTGATTATTTCTATGCTAGATATGTGGGAAGAACTAGTAATTCGAAGCTGAAATCCTTTATGTACTCCCCTCAGTCCCATAATGTGAGAAGTTTTTTGACACTGAGGGAGTAGTACATGTTTAAACAAGCAGTGGGGTGAACACGTAGGAACAATTAGGTTGTTAGGATACTGATGTTACAAACCCTCAACATTACCACTGTCGTCTAGTGACATGAATTGAGTTGCCTGTGATTGCCGTAAACAGTTAGTGCAGCATATTGCATAAAGGGTTATGGAAAAAAGATGAATGAAATTTGACTGTTTATATAGTTGATCCACTGCAATGCCAAGATAGATTGTCCCCTCCAGTTAATCAATAGCTTGCAGCGACACTTACTGATAGCATTAAAGGGAAAGTAAAATCCTACATGTTTCCAATCAAGGCACCTTTGGTGTTAAAAGTCCTAGCTTAAGTAGGGGCACACCAATCAAGACAGCAAGACAAAGAAATGTTAACACCATTTTATTTGTTAAGGGTGGATAAAGGCTTTGTGGGTTCAGGATTCTATGTTTTTGACTGCTGTAGAATTCTTTGCACCATTTAAGAAAGTCTATCATGCTTGAGCCTCTTATTAATCTGCACTACACTGTCTACACTGTGTGGCAAGTGTAGAGTGAGCTTTTTTTTTAATCCAAAAATCTCAGGGAGTAAGGATATAATTGAAGATTTATTTTAGAAGCATGCTTATAGATCCACCTATGCTGATAAAGTCTATCTAGCTCTTGTATGAATTGCGTACAACAATATGCTAATCCTGTACTTCTGTAGTTGGAGCAATTTAATCTCTTAGATCGAAGGGGGGAAGCTAATTTATAAATATAAAATGACCTCACGTGATGGAATTTAATCTTTTATACCAAAGATAGATTTAAATTTCAAGCATTGAACCGACAAATAAAAGGGATGAAACCATGGTATCCATAAATCCATGGAACTAGAACTCTAGGAATCCTGATGCGTTCCTTGTAGTGGCACAATCTGGTGTGCCACCTGCCCACCACTAATCAGCTGTTCACCTGAAACTTTGTTAGTTATTGGTGCTCTCACCATTTACTTCAAAGTTGTTGTATTAGAAATTGAAAACACATAGATGGATGTCTCAGTTGAAGGCTTGAACTTTGCTTGAGAAGATGAGAGTAGTCCGCACCCAGCAGGCAGCGGCAAGTGAACGCATGGTCTCTAAGCATAATAGCATGATCATGTTAACTAGTTTCATTTTTCCCTACAAGTGGTCGTACGTCTGCCATAGTTCCTCTGTCAAAATGAGAGGCAGCACCGTTTGCCATAGTTCCTCGAAGTAGAAAACAACTACTCCCTCTGTAAAGAAATATAAGAGTGTTTAGATCACTACTTTAGTGATCTAAATGCGCTTATCACTACTTTACAGAGGGAGTACTTAGAATCACTTTAATGAAGCAGCTCATAGTGAGTATGCTGGGTTTAGTAAAAATAAGAGCTAAACCTGTTTAGAACAAATGTTCCTCTCAAACCCATTCCTCTGCACATAACTAAGCAGTAGTTACAGTGGACAAGTATTTATTCTCTGGTACAGTGTTTTGTCACTATTGCTCTTTAATGCCTGCTCTATTAGTACTTGCTATTTTTTTTTTTGAAGAAGTCCATTTTGTACAATTTTCAGATGAGACTGGAGAGGCTGAGGCAGACAGCACTTCCTAGGTAATTATAATGGTGTTTCTTGTTTGTTAGTTTCGGAATTGCCTCTCCAATGAAGAAGCCTTTTTGGTTTGCTTTTATTGTAATTTGATTATGTATGTTACACACCAATGCAGTATATTAGATTTTCAGTTCTTCTCATATACTCCCTCCGATCGGAATTACTTGTCTCGGAAATGGATGTATCTAGAACTAAAATACGTCTAGATACATCCATTTATATGACAAGTAATTCCGAACGGAGGGAGTATATTTCAGATACACTAAGTTTTTCAATCACCACATATTTATTTGCAAATCTGGTAGTGTTTCACATCCTCGTTTCTAAGAACTGATGTTAAATTGCTAGAATACACACTGTAATGACCAGAATTTGGTTGGGGTGTCCATGGGCCCGGTTTTATAAGTCTCAGGCTGACTCGCTGCATTTTGCACTATTAGAACAAAACCAGCCCAAGAGCATTCTGGGCTGGGCCTAGCTCAACCTGGACATGAATGAAATTAGCATCTAGCTGCTGGTCTTGAAACTCTAGTTCCAGACCAGCCATAAACTTCAGGTCATTTTCTAGGATCTATTTTGGATCCACATAAGGACCCTAGTGGGCCGTAGTCCAACTAATTGTGTGCTCTGTAACAAAGGATGTGATGTATTGACCAAAATGACACCAAGATTTATATTTCATGCTTGGGTTGTTGCCTTGTTGGACACAAGGGCTACGCAAGAAGAAAATTGCTAGGCCATCATTTTAAGTTCACAGAAGGGTTTTCCCTTTTGACCTGTAATAACTTTTCTGAACCTTATCCTGACATAGCACTGGCCAAAGCTGAGCCTTATACTTTTAAAAAGGTGGCGGTCTTCTGTTAAATTTCCCTTTTACTTGCATTTTGTTGGACCTTACTTGTAGTTTGCCCTATTTACTCAGAAGTCCTTATCTTCTCCTGAGCTCAGATGAACCAAGAAGAACAGTCAAATTTGAGAAAATATCAAACAAATTCCAAAATTCTGAATTTTTGTGGCAACAAACATGGTTGAGTGTTCTACCTACGAGCAAATCTCCGTGAACAAATGACATATGTGGTGTGCTGGGCAAAAAAAGGGACCTCCGAAATGTATTTAAAATGGCCTTTTAGAGCACCGTTTTTTTTCCAAGCATCGTGTATGTCATTTCTTCATGAAAACTTGCAGTAGTTAGAACGCTCAACCATGTTTATTGTCAAAAAAAGTCAGAATTGTTTCTTTTTTGCTAGTTTGTTGGCTTTTACGGTTCACATCTGGGAGACAAAACTCCATGTCCCTATTTACTCTGCTTTTGACAATCCTAACAGATTATCTGTAAGATTATGACTAACAGAATAACCCACTATGGTCATGGGCGGAAATGAGTAGAATCTTACTTAGGTTGAGCCAACATCCTTTTCATTGTTTATTAAGGTTTTGCTGGATAGAAAGCATCCTTGTTATAACAGTCCACTATGGTGTAAAGCACGCAATTAGTGGGAGTGGGACCTGACACGGCATTTCATTCATTTTTTGTGGCGGACTCGTCATACAGAAAGTTTGCGCAATTGATTGGTTCCGATTTGGATCTACTCCTACCAGTACTTTTTCTAGCCCTTGTACTAATGGTTCTCTTGACCCCCATCCTTTTCTTCCAAAGGAATCGTTAATAACTGCCACTGTCCTAAATACGTACTACTCCACTAGTCAAGTCATTGATCCTCTACCTATGCAGAAAATGTCATGCATATGTACTCCCTCCGTTCCTAAATATTTGTCTTTTTAGAGTTTTCAACAAGTGACTATATACGGAGCAAAATGAGTGAATGTACACTCTAAAATATGTCTATATACATCCGTATGTGGTAGTCCATTTGAAATCTCTAGAAAGACAAATATTTAGGAACGGAGGGAGTACATATGAACTACTCCTTGGTAGATGCTCTCTCACTCGCTGCTGATGTGCAACTGGATTTCCTGTGTCCTTGAGAAAATATTTCCTTCCCAGTTTCATCTCATAGTCCTTGGTAGGCAGTAACTGGAACTCTGGAAGGAAGGTCCAACTGCTCACTTCTGTAATCTTTTTTTTTTTTTTGCAAGGGCACTTTTGCAATTGTTGTCGTCTAGTCATCACCAAAAGTATTTTGTACAATGGGTTGGCTGTTTCTTGAGCCGTATCAACACTAAATGAAAAGGTGAGTTCGTAAATTTCAAGATGATATACCGGCTCAATCTTTCGGAGGTGCTCATAGGGATAGGGTGTGCATGTGTGCGTTCATAGGGGTGAGTGTATGCACGTGTATATGAGCGCTTGCGTTTGTACTGTGTTAAAAAACAAAAGGGTTCCCTTAGCTCAATTATATAGCTTGATTCTTCGTAATCGTAGTAGCCCCACTGTTGGTGGATAGTGCACCTGGAGTCAGCTGACGTCGCCTTAGGAGCGGAAATGCCGGAACGAACATGATTAGAGAAACTTGGAGGTGGTCAGAGTGTCGAGCGCTTCCCAGCAAGTTGGTCCTATTTTACTTTGGTACTGGCGGGGTACAGTCGTGATACCTTCCCGCGTATCGCTGAAGTCTGCACATACTGCTATCACACACTGCATCCACGGTTTCTTTACTCAAATTATGCTTAAAAATTATGCTTACCGAGTTGTTTGGTTAGAGCTTCAGCTCATGCTTGTGCGTCCTTCGATCTTAATACGTTCTGCAAGTTTATGTGAGGCCTTTAATATCCTCAGGTATCGTGGGGTTCGTTATTTATGCCCATTCATGATTACCAAGAGAATTTTGCCCATGCACTAGAATTGTCATAATTCTCTCTACTCGCACATGATTCTCGTACCAGCTTTTGCTTTAGAAAACGCCGGATATTTTTTTTTAAAAGAATGGCAAGAAACTCCTATCTAAGCACACAAACACATCCTTCTCGCGTAGGCAGCATTTGCAGGACCAATCTATCAGTAGGTGGCTATCTTCTAAACTATGCAAGCACTCTGGAGGTTGCTTTATACGAAGTCGGAGATCTATCAGTAGTAGGTTTTACGGGATCCCGTATCGAATTCCATTTGCCATGTGCACGGCCCCTGCTCCGTGTGTTGTGTTGTATCGCCCTCGCGTCCTCCGGTACAGCAGGGTGCGAGCGTGACCGTGCCTGGCCGCGAGCTCCATCCAGATTCCAGATCCAGTGGTTCTCGTCTCCCGCTTCGGGCCGGGGACGCGCGCCCTTTCCGAGCCGCGGGCGAGCGGACAGACACAGGAAAAGCGGCCGGGCCGATAGCCTCCCTCGCGCGCCCGCACCCCATGTGGGCGGGGCGGGGCGGGGCTTGGCGTCGCGCTAGCCATAGCCGCGCTTTCGCCGAAAGCATCCGCTATCCCAACGGACCCGACGCCTGCCGCTTTCCACGCACAACGGTCGAAAAGCGCGCACGTCTGCCTGCCTCGCAAGTGCCGTGGCGTGCCAAGTGCCAACACCTGCCTCCAGTCGCTGACTCTGCTCCTCAACTCCTCTCACTGCCCAGCCGTCGCGCGCGCGCGCGCTACCCCTGGCACGGCACGGCGAGTTGCCGTTCCGGTTGGGGTGATGGCCTCGAAAGCCTTGCCCGCCGCCTCCCGATTTAATAAATACGGCGAGTTGTTGATGGAACCCATCGGTAGTTGTAGCCATATGGGACGAGGGCGCGAGTCATCATCCCGTCACATCAGATCTATGGACGGATCCAAGGATCCAGCCGTTGCCCTGGGTGGGATTCGCTGAGGTAACCGAAACCCAACGTCTTTACTCGTGGTCATGGAGTGGCGATGGCTACGTAGAGAGACGTAGAGAGAGTAGTACATCACATGCCGCAACTTGTTCGTTGCGTGCCTCCGTATCCTTGTGTAGCAGTACAAGAGTTGGGGCTGTTTGATTTGTGACTAACTTTGGCAAATGTTGCCACACCTAAAGCTAGGCAAGTTTGACTAACTTAGGTGAGTGTTTGGTTTAGCCACACCTTAGGCAAGCCCACTTGAACCCCACATGATATACACATATAAAATGTGGCAAGATTCCTTTAGGCTTGCCAACTTGTGGCTTTCATTTTGATGAACTAACTTTAGGTAAGCTTGACAAAAATATATGGCAAAGTGTGGCAATGCTAGGCCTATAACCAAACAGCCCCTTGATTAGGGTGTCATTTGTTTGATCATCGACCAATACATGTTCTGTGCTGGCGTGCTTTAGATGTGTAGTGTGTTCGGTGAAATGTCCCTTGAAAGGTGCCCGGACTATATGGGACGCGTCACACATGCGTGTTTATGACGATCATAACTCCGATGACGTATGGTTGATTAGTTCATTACCCTACCATATTATCCTCTAAAGTCTAGCCTCGATTTACTACTTGTGATCTCCCTACTTGCGCGGTGCTCCAAAATGTCAGACTATAAATACCGAAACATATGTCAGTGTACAGGTAGACCAGCGGATTAACTTCATGAATCTCACTAATTTTCTTCTAAAGTTTCGCATGATCTGAACTTGATCCTCTTGGTGGAGTCCTTCTCTCCCACTAGGGCGTTGTTTTGTTAACACGGCAAGGACCTCTTTGATCTTCAGGATTTTTGTAAAACTCATGAATAGACCCCCCCCCCACCCCCCAGCCCAAAAAAAAACCCCTGCAGGAATAGAATGTCATGCCACCGTTGATACCACAAGATTGCATGGACGTTTCATTGAGCACAAGAAAAGCAAAGGTATCTTCACATTATATTAGAGTGGATGAAATTTTCCGACGAAATCTAGTACAAATGAATCCTAATGAAAAATCCTATGGATTGTATTCCCGCAATTCAAACAACGCGCGCAAGAAAAAAAATCTAAGGATTAGAATCCTCCAAAATTCCTCTACAAATCCTTTGAATCAAAGAGGCACTAAGTTGACGCGATCATAACTGCAATGCTCTGTAACAGGACAATTGTGGCTTAATGACCAGTAACTATACCGAAATTTCGTAAAATGATAGGTGATCTTTACTAGCAATTTTAATTTCATATGCTAGTTACTTGGCCAAAAACAGCGAAAGAAGAAATGCATGTATTTATGATATTTCATACAAATGTTATAAGAGCAAACATTGTAGAAGTCTATTGGAATATAGTTGTATGTTTTCTTTTTGAAAAAGGCCAAATGTTATATATTAACTAGCACATACCTTTACAAAAACATTCTTATAGAAATTGAAAATACATGTGAATCCTTGGGGGTGCTGAAATCTTTTTTCTTCTTGCATCCACCGACATCGCGCTGCGAGCAAAGCTCGCTGCCGCCTTTGGGCTCCGTCTCATCGAAGCAAATGTTGGAACCCATGAGCTTCTAGAAGTAGAGGTGGGAAATCATCGATGTAGACCAGAAGATGCCGACAACAATGATTTGCATGTCAAATCTCCATCTGTGAGAAGAAAACGCCGGAGAGAGACTGTAGAATGCCCCAGGTCCCGCCGGACGAAGTCGGGTCACACAAATGTCACATGCTCCCCGTTAAGGCTGAGGCTGGCCAACTTTCATCCGTCGGAATTGGAGCCACATAACCAAGACGTACATCCATGTTGTCTGCTCCACAGCAGAGCTCCAGCAAGACAAAACTACAAAAGAAAAAAAGCGAGACCCTGGAACCAAATCAGGGGACACATGATCGCCCAAATCCCCACCCCCACTCAATGATACGAAGCACTACCGAAAGTAAGGGCAGGCGGAGAGACCTTATTTCACTATTTGTTGTTGGTCGTATAACAACTAAAATGATAGCAACATATGCATATGCATGCTCAGACATACTTGTATTCTTATTCCTGTAAAAGGGTTGGGCAAGTAGTAGAAAACAAATATTTTCACGCGTACGATCACCCAAGATCAATATGAAGATGCACAACAAGTTGGGATCACGATCATTACCGTCACCGATTTGCAGCGGAAGAAGAACTTGTCAGTGTAGATCGTACTTGGAATCCCTCGAACCATAGATGAACGATCCCTCGTAGCCCACGAACAGTCCCTTGAACTGAAGACCGAAAGCATGACCTCTCTACTTGGTTGCAAGTGTGCAGCCTTCATGATCCAGCAGCGCTTCGTCGTCCAGAGCTAATCGTCGTCGGAGAATTAGAGGGAGGAGATTAGAACCACACTTGACTTCTTATGAGGACAAGAGGATTAGCCATGCTTTGATTAGTCAACTAGGACCAACAAGAACATGAACTAGAAGAACCAGAGGAGGCTCCAAAACTTGTGTGTTTGGTAGAGCAAAAAACCCTAGTATATATAGGTTGGAGGAGGAGGAGAGGGTAGCCACCCCCTTGGGGCGCCGGCCAAAGGGGGAGGAGTCCAAGTCCAATTCGGACCCCCTACAAGGAAATGGGGGGGGGGCCCTTCCTACTTGGGCCCTTGTGGCCCAAGTTGCCTTACACCTCTTGGCCTTTTAAGGCCCACTGATATTTAAATTTAATATAAAATGTTCTAAATACCTATAGACCATTATATATATATATATATATATGTATATATATATATATATGTGTGTGTGTGTGTGTGTGTGTGTGTGTGTGTGTGTGTGTGTGTGTGTGTGTAAACATCTCCGAAAACATTTTCCACCTATATATAACTATCGGTAATACCCGGTATTACCCGATACTCTCTCAAACACTTCTGGTGACCCCGAAACGTTTCCTGGTCCTCTCGAAACTATTCCGAATATTCATGAAACAATTCCAAAAATATATTCTCATGACTCCCGTCCTACTAACACTAAGTAGGTCATGATTGCCATAATCTTGTGACCCCGTAGGTTCGATAACCCATAGACATGAACGAAACCGTTCGTTCAATGACCGACAGGGGGACCCTAGACGTCCGTATCGGTCCCTATGAGCACACGAATGATATTCGAGTGAACCTTTGGTTATCATGTGATGTTCCCTTTGCTTCACGATACTTCAAAAAACCCGGGATGCATCGGTATCCTCCCGAGTCATCACTATGCTCGTTATACCGAAATCCTTGTTACCAGTTTTGTTCTTCTTTCTCGTTATTGTGTTCTGGCATCCTTGTGACGAAGTCACGAGTGTCTGGCCAGACGATGATTGATGCCATCACACCAAGAGGTCCCTAAAATATCTCTCCATCGTCAGAGGAGCAAATCCCACTCTTGAGCTGTCGGGTCACTTGTCAAACTTTCTGATGAACCTATAAGTTGTCGTTATGATCATCGTGTTACAGGTGACGTTTGAGCAACCCCAAAGTCCATCATACGATAAGAAGTGACCGCGATAATCTCATGGTCTACGGATAAAAATCACACATTAACACTCTATGTTATTACAATTGAATATAGACGATATTAATTCAATTCATAACAACAAAGTTTGGGTCGATTCAATATGGTCGGTCTTCCAATGTCATAATCTCAAAGTTGTTTTAGGACTATCGTTTAACACTTTAAATGATATTCTAAGATCCAGGCAAGACTAGGAACCTTTTATTTAATCGTTTATTATTCCACACATGCATACGAGTTTTCCACCGAATCGCATATTACAGGATCATGGCAGTTATAGCATGAAACATAAACCCTATAATTATGAATATGGAAATATAATAATACAAATATTATTGCCTGTACGACATATTTCCAACGGTCTCCCACTTGCACTAGAGTCAATAATGTAGTTAACACTTTTAACTTTTACACCAATGGCAATCTAGTGTTAGTCCATACTATACTTGTGGTATAGACTTCATCCTATCGAATTTGACAACTTCAGATCCTTGTGTATCCTTTACATTTTTATGCATCCGTCATGCTTTCACATAAATTCATAATTTGTGTGAAACTTGCTTTGTATGTGTTAAATCACTAGCATGACCTTGATTCCTTAGATTGAGCTATAGAACACTTATTGAAAAAAGTGTTCTATTTTTCACAATCATCTAGAAACCATTCCAAGTTCATAAATGAACCTTTGATTCATCACCCTCTATTGTTACTTCTAAAGCGACAATATACTCAGCCTTCTGTTATAGAATTCACCACAGTAACTCTCTTGGACCAATTCCAACTTACTGTTGCACCATAAATCATTTAATTGATATCAAAATTCGCTTGGAGCATCGAGTGAAGTTTTGTCGATGTACTACTTACATCAAGCATGTATTGATGTAACTCCTTACAGAAATCTTTTCATTTTATGTGTATGCGAGAGACATGTTGTTGGTGCTTAACGATATTTTCACTGTTGTCCTATGATCAACATTTTGAACATTCCGGTAACTTACTCACAACTTACTCGGAGTACTGGACATATCTGGTTATTTACATACCATGGAATTACCACAAGTGTGATTGAAATCATGTATTTCACTTATCAGTATTTCAAAATACCAATTCTTACTAAGTTCTCCTTCCATGTGACTTTGACAAGAAAACCCTTCTTGACATTTTTCATACTAAACTGCTTTAGTACTTTCTCAAAATGTATTTTGGCTAAGCCTGATTAGACACTACTATCTCCATAGATTTTTATGTCTAATACAAGGACTATATTGCCTAAGTACTTTAGTGAAAAACTATTTTCAATAAAGTCTTAATCCGTGTCAAGAAAATTATATAATTTCCAATCAACAATGTGTCATGCACACACAATGTTTAGAAATATTATCATACTCCCACTTACTTTCTTGTAAATACAAGCATCTTTGTTTCTATCGATGAAATCATATTATTTGATCAATTCATCAAAACAAAGATTCCAACTCCATTATGCTTGCTTCAGATCATTACTTGATCTCTTGAAGTTTGCACACTTACTAGCATCATCTGGACCGAGAAAACTACCTTGGACCGTATCAAATATACAACCTTGGTTCTATTTCCATCTCATTTGAATCATTTTGACATCCATCTGTTATATCTCATAACTGAAATATTTAGTAATTGCTAGTTTAATCCAAACTGACTTTAAGTATTATTATGATGAGACAATCTCGTCATAATCAACTCCTTGATCTTGTCATAAACTATCTGTAACAAGTCAAGTATTATAAAACATCTTTATCTTTGTCAGTTTATAGATTCATTACTACACTTTAGACTTTATGTCTTTCAAAGGGTCTATCAAGTTCTAAACTTGAATCATGTGTATGGATGCTATTTCAGATTATTTTGGCGTATACCCAATTCCGGAGTCAGGGCCCATCAACGCTTCTTTGTGTATTATTGGTTCATTGTTTGTTTCAACAATATTTCGTCTGCACACCTTGAAGGTCCGCATGAATTTTTCAACATATATAGTTCAGTTACATGTTCTATCGAAATCACTACATCTTATGTAGAGGCTTCCATATCGGCCAAAGTATGAAATACGGGAACCAGTTCTAGCTTTTCCTTTCTTTGACCTGATTATGAAGATTTTGTGATCTTACCGAGTTGCACTATCCTCCCACTCGCTATTTTGCAGAAAACATTTTCTTCAAAATTATCGCACTCTCCAGCAAAACACTTTGCCTTGGCATAGTGATAAAGGAATACCCAATCATTTGGGATAACCTACAAAGTATCACTTATGTCAAATAAATTTGATGGCGCTTTTTTAGTGTAAAAGCCACAGTCTCTAAAGCATCACATTAAAAAGTATATTGTCAAAATAATTAATGTCATCCTTGATTGCACCATGTCATACATAGCTTGATTACATCTACTCAAAACACTATATTGTTAGTAGTGTTTCTAGGAGGCGCAAGCAATAAAACATTTTTCACAGCTCATCTGACATTCGCTAAATTTATAACTCAAATATTATTTTCTACAGTCCAATTGTAGAAACATAATTTTCTTGTTACAATAATTTCTACTTCATTCTAAAAATCTTTTGAAACATTTGAAAAATCCAGATTCACGTCTCAATTAGTAAATACAAATATCTACTTGAGTCATCCTTTGAAGATAGATAAATCCACTACTTGCAACAACACTTATTGGACTGCATACATCAATATGCATATTTCGAATTTAGTTTTGTTGCTCGTTCTTTATGGCCTATGAACGGTATTTTAGTTTACTTCAATTATTGGACGAAATTTGCAAGTGTCAGATGATTCATAATCATATGACTCCAAAATTGATCACTACGGAATTTCTCCATGCAGGTTTCTCCAATGTGACTAAATGCAGTGGCACACATATGTGGTATTCTTTTAGTCTTGCGACATTTAGCATCGGTGTTATGGATGTTTAATTCTATCATCAATATTCATAACTTACATCCTATTCACAATATGAGTATGGCCCTTTTGTTCATTACATTGAACAATTATTGTTCTCTTATGAACAACTGTCGGTGTCAAAACCGGCGGATTGGGTAGGGGGTCCCGAACTATGCGTCTAAGGCTAATGGTAACAGGAGGCGGGGGACACAATGTTTACCCAGGTTCGGGCCCTCTCTATGGAGGTAATACCCTACTTCCTGCTTGATTGATCTTGATGATATGAGTATTACAAGAGTTGATCTACCACGAGATCGTAGAGGCTAAACCCTAGAAGCTAGCCTATGATTATGATTGTTCTTGTCCTACGGACTAAACCCTCTGGTTTATATAGACACCGGAGGGGGCTAGGGTTACACAGAGTCGGTTACAGAGAAGAAAATCTACATATCCGAATTGCCAAGCTTGCCTTCCACGCAAAGGAGAGTCCCACCCGGACACGGGACGAAGTCTTCAATCTTGTATCTTCATAGTCCAACAGTCCGACACAAGTACATAGTCCGGCTGTCCGAGGACCCCTAATCCAGGACTCTCTCAGTAGCCCCCAAACCAGGCTTCAATGACGATGAGTCCGGCACGCAGATTGTCTTCAGCATTGCAAGGCGGGTTCTTCTCCAAATCCCTGAGTACCTGTTGTAACGAGCAATGTCCGGCTTCCCATTAATGTTGCACTCCTCAGCTTTTGTACCTTAATAATGGCAGTCTCCACGTGTCGAGCGAATGCGAGAAGTCGGGGCATTTTTACATTTGCCACCCTAACCATGTAAGTAAATCGTCTATTAAAGAGACGGGGATCCTCAGATCCAAATCACACCATCTTCCCCAAGCGAGGATTCACCAGAGCGCGCCCGAAAAAACCATCCCATCATGGCCGGCCACCGCAGCTCCTCCTCCCGCTCCTATAGCACTAAGCCAGGTGATTGGGTGAAGTGCACCGTATCCCACGGCCAGTTGGTGGAGTTGCAGACCCAGGAGTTTCTCCCGCCTGCATATCTTGTCCCTGTCCGAGCCGGACTAGCCACTTACGATGGCGGGGAGCAAGTAGAGAGTTTCCCCAACCCATCTAGGGGAGCGAGTATGCCTTGTCCCTTACTTGCTGAGGGGCCTCGAATTTCCAATCCATCCATTCCTCCATGGGCTCCTGGAGTATTATGGCCTCCAGCTGCATAACTTCACTCCTGCCTCCATACTGCACATCGTAGGTTATGTCGCCCTTTGTAAGTAATTTCTGGGTTGCGAAGCTCATTTTGAGCTACGGAAGAGGCTATTCTGCCTCGTCCCTGGCAATCAGGAGGGATCAATATACCAAGTGGGCGGAGCCAAAATATGGCGCATCGCCGGGACCGGATACCTGTCCGGCACTCCGAAGAAGACATCCGAAGACTAGCCTTCGGAGTGGTTTTATATAGAGGACGTCCTCCGGACCCTATCCGGATGGGCCTTCCTGAGTTTACCAATGCCCCACTGAAGAAACGCCGCAGCTGGCGTCCCCAGAGCCCCCAGGAGGAAGATAACAGAGAGGTCCTTTATCTCATGGCAGGATAAAAACACTGGCCAAATCTGGATTGACAATAATCGAGGTTATGTCAATATGCATAATGCGGGGGGTGCAGCCACTCGAGTATCGGGGGCATCCCATGTGGCACTTTAATGGGGAGGACGATGCCACCCGCTGCGGTCGGAAAGGTCCGGATTCCGCCACCGCCCTGGCGAAAATATTGTCCGACTTGTATAAAGGAGAAGAAGAGAAGTTTATCCGCATTAAGCCATGGGATGGATTTTCCATGTACAACCCCCCTAGCTGGGTGAGCTGCTATCTTTTACTCAACTCTATTCATTCCCGCATTATTTCATCACAAGTATTTACCTTGCTAATTCATAGCAAGAACTGCGAAAAGATGTGAGGGAGGTCCACAGCCCGTCTCCACAGCCAGAGGACCACAACTGGTCCCTCGACCCCGGATTTGAAGAAGATCCGGACATATTTGTGGAGCTCGTCGACAGGATGTTCTACCAGGCAAGCTGTGACGGTGCCTTGGTGGCCATCATTGCCGACTATCCTAGCCTACTCCCTGCATCATATGTAAGTAAAACCGGAGCCCTAACTTCCGAGAAGGGTCCCTTCTTTACACCTTACCCACCACACATGTATTGCGCTTTATAGGGAAGGCCATCGTGGCGCCGTGCCGAACCCGCCGCGACTCACCAACAAGGGGCACCCAAGCCGGGTAGGATTAAAAGGAAGGTGGCCAGGACTGAGACGTCGTCGCAGAGGTATGATTTAAAACCTGATCTGTGATTATCATCTTTAAAATATAACAATGTCCATTGTCCCCTGGTAGAAAGAGTACTCGCCGGATTGTGTCCGGAGATCCTGCCAGCCACGTCTCCACTAGCCGGACTCTAGAACCGGCCTCAAGGGTGGAGGCTAACGTGGGGACAACGCCGGACAGTCCTCCTACAGAGGATGAGGATAGAATATCCGCTACGAATTCCGAAGTGGAGAGCGCTATGAATCACCGGCGTCGACGGGCCATACTCCGCGACCCTAACTTCTCTGAGGAGGCGTTCGATGCCTTCAACTCGGGAGACGTGTACATCCGAGCTGCTCAAGATGGGCTTGCTAGAGCCACAAACCAGTATTTAAAGGATATACGGGTAAGAAAAATCTGATAATTATGTATATCAGTAGCCCCTGAGACTTGAAACAGTTGGCACAACTGATTGAAGGATCATTGTATGAATAGGTTCTTACAGAGAAGAACACCCATTTTTCTCAAGAGCTAGAGGAGTGCAAAGCCCAGCTAAGGGCCACATTTGCCGGAATGGAGGAATCCAAGAAGGCCTCATCTGGTAATACTTGTCTCGATCAAAAAGAATGTAATTACGTGTACCAGTTAGTGTTCGGCATGCTTGCAAATCTACAATAGATTTTGCAGACAATCCCGGAGTGAATCCAGAGATCGTACAAGAGGATGAGCAACTAGGTCAACGACAGCTAGAGGCTGGCGAGCGCGTGCTTACATGGGTTAGGCGAGAGAAAAACGATCTCCAGGATGCCAATACCCGGCTGGGCGTTGAGTTGGAAGATGTTCGGGCCCTGCTTGCTGACTCAGTGAAGGAGAATAGGAGGCTTCGACGTGGCATTTTTAGTATGTGCTCAAACAAATCTTTATACAGTTTAGCAAAGAAACGGGCTAACAGATATATGTCTGTAGGTATGCTGACAGGTCGTCCTGAAGAGGAGATGCCCGGATCCGCAGGCGATCTTCTGCAAGAGCTTTCACAACTGCAGGAACAAGTTCGGTGGGTGATGCAGGGTATTGCCCAAGCCTTGTGGCCATCCGTCTCCCTGCCAGGAAGCATGGGGGAGCTTGTAGATATGCTCAAGGGAGCGCGGTGGCGCTTCCGATTATAGAAGATATCGGCCTGCCGACAAGGTGCGAGGGAAGCCTGGGCCATGGTAAAAACTCGGTACACCAAGGTTGATCCAAACCACGTGGCCCAGGTCGGACTTGTAGGGTCAGATGGGAAAGAGATTCCCGTTAGACTGGTATATGACCAGGTAGGATTAGCCGCAAAGTATTCCCAACAGGATTGTAGGCTAGACAGCCTGTTGGATGGTATAGAAGAAGAATTTAGCCAGTCTAAGTGACTATGTACTTCAATTGACATATTTTGTCCCTAACCGGATTGTAAATCATTTGTCATGGCGGACCTTTTCGCTTCAACCTCCGGACCCGACAGTCCGGAGTGTATCCGAATACCCGCTCAGTTATGTAAACCGGGGTACGTGTGGAAACCAGGCGTAGGGGTCATAAGTGCTTGAACAGACAAGTACCCAACTAGCTATGTTATATTACATGGATAGTAAGAAACATCTTCCATGGAGAATAGTTCCATTAAGGGTTCCTTTCCCTGGGTACGCATGCATTAATGTGTATGTCCGAACTGCGAACAGAGACGCAGGATATAAAACATCTGGGGGTTTATATTGTATTAGGTAAGAAACATCTTTTGTTCACCGACCGAATATTCCCTTAAGAACACTAGCTTTCGGCTTCACCCAGTTTGAGGTACACATCTGGCGGACCCAACAGTAACAATCGCAGAGGTGCTCCCCTTATGCCCTAGCCGAACTAACAGGAACGTAGGGCAGAAACACATGAGCCAGGCAACCCAGCTTGGCCAAAACTTAAGTCATATCGATGCATATAATGGCGAAGAAAAGGTACATATGGAAAATTGACACATATGTAGTGGGCCTAAAGCCCTGAAGATAATTATATTAAGCTTCTGTATAAGAAGCCCCCAGGTATAGTGAGCGTGCATAGTGCGTCAAGATTGTGTAGTCGAGTCACACTTGAAGCTTTTTAGGGCCATAAAGAAAAGAAAGAAAGAGGATATAATTAAAAAAAGGTAGAGGTAAGGAGATAGACACAGAGTTCGGCGCTAGGCGTAGAATCTTTGGAGTCTGGCCGCGTTCCAAGGGTTCGGCTTGAGTCGATTATCTGATGCATCATGCAGGTGGTACGCTCCTCCGGTGAGAACTTTGTCAATGATGAAGGGACCCTCCCACTTGAGCTTGAGCTTGTCCTTTTTCTTCTCCGGTAGATGTAGAACGAGTTCGCCAACATTATAAGTTTTGGCCCGTACTTCTCTGCTTCAATACCTTCGAGCCTGTTGCTGATAGAAGGTGGAACAGGCTTTTGCGACGTCGTGCTCCTCCTCAAGGGCATCTAGACTGTCCTGCCAATCAAGCTCGGCTTCTCTCTCTTCATACATGCGCACTCGAGGTGAGTCATGAATGATATCGCAGGGCAATACCGCCTCTGCACTGTACACCATGAAGAATGGTGTGTATCCGGTAGTGCGATTTGGCGTGGTCCGCAATCCCCATAGTACGGAGTCGAGCTCCTCGACCCAGTGCGTATCTGATTCCTTCAAGGATCGCACTAGTCTAGGTTTAATGCCGCTCATAATAAGACCATTTGCTCGTTCGACTTGACCGTTTGTTTGGGGGTGGTAGACAGAGGCGTATCGAGCTTAATGCCCATGTTGCCGCACCAAGTTTTCACCTTGTCGGCTGTGAAGTTGGAGCCATTATCGATGATGATGCTGTGGGGGACACCGTAACGGTGTACAACCCCTGATATGAAGTCTATCACTGGTCCGGATTCGGCCGTTTTAACTGGTTTGGCCTCTATCCATTTGGTGAATTTATCTACCATGACCAATAGGTATTTTTTCTTGTGACTTCCTCCTTTAAGGGGTCCGACCATATCGAGCCCACAGACCACAAAGGGCCAAGTTATGGGGATTGTTTGGAGAGCGGTAGGTGGCATATGGCTTTGATTTGCAAAAAGCTGGCAATCGATGCAATGTTGGACGAGGTCCTGTGCGTCTGCTTGGGCCGTCGGCCAGTAGAAAGTTGTGCGGAAGGCCTTGCTTACAAGGGCCCAAGCTGCGGCATGGTGGCCGCCGAGTCCAGCATGAATTTCGTCCCAGAGCTGCCGCCCTTCCTCTTCGGAGATGCACCTTTGGAGTACTCCGGTAGCGCTTTTCTTATAAAGCTCTCCCTCGTGGACCTTGTAGGCTTTAGAGTGCCGCACAATGCAACGTGCCTCATCTTGGTCCTCGGGGAGTTCTTGCCTATTTAGGTAGGCTAAGAAGGGTTTTGTCCACGGGGCGATGAAATCCATGATCACGTGGCTGGAAGGTGTTATTTCGGTGGCAGAGCCTCCGATTATGTCAGTGTGTTCGGGATCTGGGGTTGTGGTCGGATCCGGACTAGTATTGCCGATCTCGCCTTGCCACACCACAGATGGCTTGAACAGCCTTTCCAAGAAGTTATTAGGTGGGACGGGTGTCGGTGTCAAAACCGGCAGATCTCGGGTAGGGGGTCCCGATCTGTGCGTCTTAGGCTAATGGTAACAGGAGGCAAGGGACACAATGTTTACCCAGGTTTTGGCCCTCTTGATGGAGGTAAAACCCTACTTCCTGCTTGATTGATATTGATGATATGGGTATTACAAGAGTTGATCTACCACGAGATCATAGAGGCTAAACCCTAGAAGCTAGCCTATGATGATTATGATTGTGATCGTCCCTCTAAGGACTAAACCCTCTGGTTTATATAGACACCGGAGGGGGCTAGGGTTTACACAGAGTCGGTTACAGAGAGGGAAACACAATATCCAGATCACCAAGCTTGTCTTCCACGCAAAGGAGAGTCCCATCCGGACACGAGATGAAGTCTTGAGTCTTGTATCTTCACGGTCCAACAG
Organism: Aegilops speltoides; assembly: GCA_021437245.1. Lineage (NCBI taxonomy): Eukaryota > Viridiplantae > Streptophyta > Magnoliopsida > Poales > Poaceae > Aegilops > Aegilops speltoides. The sequence goes on from CM038144.1 coordinate 401,059,780, forward strand.
TGCGGTCAAAGCATATAGTCCGGCTGTCCGGATACCCCCTAATCCAGGACTCCCTCAGTAGCCCCTGAACCAGGCTTCAATGATGATGAGTCCAGCGCGCAGTTTTGTCTTCGGCATTGCAAGACGGGTTCCATCTCCGAATACTCCGTGGTAACTATCGAACACTTAAACCGTGTCCGGATCTGCAAGATGAGCTTCATATACCACCGTAGAGAGAATGATATTTCACAAATGTGACTTGCTAACAATTTGACAACGTGACATGATGCTACGGTTGGACCATTATTCGAACCGTTTTCCTATGACCAGCCACAGCGCATATTGCGAGGCGGTTTCCTCTGCACGTCTTGCCAAAGCAGAGATCATGTCCCCTTATCATGGGATTCTCATCAATACGGGTGTGGGTAACCCAACCGTTCCGCTAATTGCGGAAAGTGGGGAACGAGCGGGTTCCACCAGGTAAGTGGGGAGGCGCAAAAGCTTTCATCGCCTCTATAAAGAGATAAGATCTCTTCCTTTTACCCACGCCTTTTCCTTCCACTAGTCCATTCCCCTCTGTTCGAGCCCTAGCGCCGAGGCACTCATCTTCTCCACTGAAGAGAGGTTCTCCGAAGATGTCCGGATCCGGAGCAGGAGGCAAATGGATGGCCTCTATCGTCCAGGAGAAGGATATCAAGAGGCTCCAAGGGGCCGGGTACCTGGCCAAAAAGATCGGCCACCGTCTTCCGCCGGCGGGACAGATCGTCCCTACTCCGGAGCCCCATGAGAGGGTCGTGTTTCTTTCTCATTTTGTCCGTGGGCGTGGGTTTCCCCTTCACCCATTCGTTCGCGGTATCATGCATTATTACGAGATTGACTTTCATGATCTGTCCCCCAATTCTTTCCTTAATATCTCGACGTTCATCGTCGTGTGTGAGGCTTTTCTCCGAATTTCACCTCACTTCGGCCTATGGCTGAAGATTTTCAATGTGAAGCCCAAGGTGGTGAGTGGCGAGTACGCCGAGTGCGGCGGCGCCATGGTGAGCAAGATGCCCAAAGTTGTATGGCCGACGGGTGCCTTCAATGACTCCGTCAAGGAGTGGCAGTAGCAGTGGTTCTATATCACCGAACCATGCGGCAAAAAGTGGGCTGCGGCTCCTGAGTTCAGATCCGGAGCCCCACTGCGGCTCACTTCCTGGCCCGAGAAGGGCCTGAACTGGTCTTCGTCCGATGAGCTGTCACTGCTCCAGACGCGCGTCTAGAGTGTGGTCGACAAGGATGTCAAACTTGTCGATGTAGTCTAGGTGATGTTAGTTTGCTTGGTTCTCCCCTGCCAGCGTCGAGCCTGCAATTTGTGGGAATACGACCCAACCAAGCACCAGACCCTACGGGAGCTCTATGGTTCCTCCCACAAGGATATCTGGAAGGCGCTCTTTAAGTCTGGCAAATCATGGCCGGGCTCCGCCGAGGACCGTGGGTATCAATTATCCCACTCTGCAAGTCCGGTAAGTTATTGCCGTGCTCTGTCCATCCACGCTTCAGTTTGCATGTCCTGAGGGAGACACTTTTATCATGCTTTATCATAACCCCAGGGATGGATAAAAAAGGTGGAGCGGATACCTTTATCCTGCTTCCGCCGCGGAGGAACGGCCGGACCTCTTCGAGGAAGATGCTGGTCCCATACCACGGGCAATCAAGAAAGAGGCTTCCAAGAAGGTCAAGAAGACCCGGAGTGGCCTCCGTCGCCGCGATGCTTCGGACGCAAAACCCAAAGACTCCTGCGACCATCCCTCTTCCAAAGACGAAGAGGAGGAGGAGGAGGAAGACGAGTCTCCCGCAGGGGGTGGGAAGAAAAGGACGGCTTCCTCATCCCCGGAGGCCGAATCGCCAAAGAGGGGAAATGTTCCCTCCCAGAGGCATCCACCACAGCTGCTAATAGTAGCCCGGAGTGGGATCCCAGGGTCCAGCCCCTGGAAAAGTCGTAAGTATATGAAATCCGAACACGCATACGCGCCCGGGGTTGTTAGGATGTAGTAGTTTTAACTGTCGCCATATTTCGTACAGCCCGACGAGGTCCCACGCCGGACAGTCCTCATCGGAGGATTCGCTGAGCTCAGATGCCCTAGCGAGCGAGACGCCTCCAGAGGCCCCTTCCCCGAAGCCTAGGCGCAACACCGAGGTGTCGTCTCAGCGGGACCTAGACCAGGGGGGCCTATCCCTGGGGCCGGACACACGGGAGCAGCGGCTCCCATGCATGTCGATGACGGGGGTGATCTTAGGTCCGGACCCCAGCCGGACACGGTCCTGGAGACCTTTAAAGCTCCAAGATCGGGTGAGCAGCCGCCTTTGGGGGGCTTGCCTATTCTGCCAGTGGCTTCTGTCCAAGCAGAGCTGCCAGGCGGCCTATCGACAGCGCTAAGAAGCGCGTCTATCGTCGATGAACACCGTGCCCTCATGGGTGCGGTGATTGAAAAGATTCAGTCCACTAAGAGTGGACTGAACGAATCCTGCCTTAGTCTTATAAAGGGCTTTGAGGTATGTTTTTTAAGAAACCTTTGGGAGATTGTCATAATATGAGTAGTAGCCTCGATGCCTTCGTCCTGCCAAAGAAAGCGAGCAGGGATCAAATTTTTCCGTTTGGCAGGAGACTCAGTTAATGACGTGTATCCCTTTGTTTGAAAACAGGAGTCTGCAGGGACGACCTCCGCTCATAGTGCGGAGGTGTCCGAGCTAAAGCAGCATCTGGAACGAGCCGAAGAGGAACTTGGCCGCCTGAAGAAGCAGTTTGAGGACAAGCAAGGTATGCCGGAACCTTGTGCTAAGTTGAGCACGAATTAGAAGTTGTGCCTATAAGATATTTGCATTGTATGCTCTAGGGGCGAGTGCCGAAATTGAGGCACTGAAGAAGGCTGTGGCCGAAGCCGATAGTAAGGCCGCCGCCGAACAGTGTCTTCATGAGAAGCACGAGGCCAGGGTCATTGAAGCTGAGCAAGAGCTCCTGGAGGCCGTGAAGAAAAGCGAGGGCTTGGAGCAGAGTCTAGTAGGGAAAGAATCCGAACTCACCCAAACTCTCCAAGCCGCAGAGGATGCTCGGGAAGAAGCCCGAGGTGCTCTGAGGGACATTCAGGAGGCCCGGAAGGTTGCGACTGGTAAGGCCTTTTGTACTTAAGGCCATTTTTACATGATAATGGGAGGAACCCTAAGCGATAAGCTGAGTTCTTGTTTCTCCAGGGGCGTTTGCGGATCTGCCTCGCAGCATATCAGATGCTGCCCAATTCTACCAGACCAAGGAGAAGAAGTTTGTGGAGAGGGATTTCTGGTCGCAGTATTTGGCGCTGAATTATCCGGTGCCCTTTATCAATCAGCTGAAGCAGCTGGTCGAACTGCACCAGGCGGCCGACCTAGCCATGAAGGACTTGGTTGTCATACCAGGGCCAGCATCAATTCAAGCGATTACCGGACTCGTGAAGCGGATTGTTGGTGCTTGCCTCGGCTTGATGTTATTTAGCGATCGGTCTGCATAGAGGGTGCACGCAGTTTGCCCATGCGAAGGTGCATCGGGGGAAGCTTGATGCTGAGAAGCTGATGACTGAAGGGCCGCCGGAGGGTAAGGAGCATCGCAAGCCCGAGTTATACTATGAGGGTGTATTGAAAGGAGCCCGCCTTGTGGAGAATAAGTGTACCAAAGACACTATATTTCCCTGAAGGCAGTCGTGCCATTCTTTGTAATTTGGGATAATGGCACTTTTATTATTTATTGCCTGTTTTATTTGAACGTTTGTTCTTCCTGTGCGGCTGTTTAGTGTCTATAAATCACAGGAGTTGTCCGATCGCTTAAACGCCCCACGTAAAAAGTACGGGGGTGTTCGGGACATACCTGAACACTCTTTATCCCATTGTTGGGTCCTTTTAAGGAGGTGTTCCTCACCACGAACCAGGCAATCAGACTATAAGGCTTTATCACTCTCACTTAGCCATAGGAATTCGAGTATGGTGGGTGCAGCCTCTGGTGTTCGGAAGGCCGAACTAGGGGCTCTACCGGCGCCTGATCGGAAGACTGATCCGTTGCACTTTGCATTTATAATGGCATTATGCGGAATAAATCTTTAAAGATTTTACAACCTCTCGAACAGCTGACCAGCTCTCATCAGTATCATGATGATCGATTTTGGTTTCTCTCTTCGAGGTGCTCGTCCGAAAGAACCGGGACACAATCACAGTAGTTCTCCCAGTGCTACCTTAGCCGATGGAGCGGAATGTAAGGTACCAAAACATGGGAGCCGGGCAAACCCAACTAATGACCCAAGACATGATTCGGAGCTGATGCATATAGTGCCAGAAGTTCGGGGTGCCGAGTGACCAAAAAGGTGGTCGGACTTTATTGCCATACTATGGAGCCCCTGGCATAATCGGGCATAACACAAGGCGTGGGTGCCGTTTGTGACAAAAAGGCGTCAATGAGAAACGATGGCCGATAAGTGTTATTTAAGTCTACGCATTGTAGTAAAATGACGTGTCTATGCATATGAGTAAGGTTTATGCTTGAAAAGGAGTGTTTTTGGCGGAACCTGTCATGGCCGGGCTGGAGGAGGCTGTGTGTGGATCTGAGGTGTATCCGGACTGCCTTATGTGTTCCTGCCTTGTGCGTCCGAGTCGATTCCGCGTCGCCAGTCCCGTTCTTCGCCAAAGTTAGTCTGTAAAGACAAATGCTTAAAGGCAGCTGTATGTACCGTTGTGGTTGAACCGCGGGTGCCTGATTGGAGCCTGGCTGAACTAGGCTATCATGCCATAAAGTAGTTCGGATTCCTCAATTGGTGTTTGGTTGCCGAATCAAAATTTGATAAACAGGCACGACTCGCTATTCCGGCGACGGTATGATTTCCACTTTAAGGGTGGGTTTCGACCTTGCCCATAACTGTGACTATGTCACGCAGGACTGGCCTGATGTTGTACCTCGTTGAATCTAGCCAACGTGGGTTGTCCTGATAGTATGTGGTAATTACTGTATAAGGGGACAATGCCGAAGACTTATTCTTCGGCGTGGTATTTGTTTTGGTGATCCGAAGACAACCATTAGTATTGTGGGCCAATTAAAACTTGGCCTTTGCGCCTGACATCTTTTGAGGAGATGTTATTGATAGTTGTATGCCCGTGAGGGCTCGTGTAAGATGGAGCCCCCAAACTATTGGGTAGATAGTGAGTGCAATAAAATTGCTATGGCTGACGTTATCCGGACGGTCGATGTGATTAGAGACGATCTGCCGTATTTTTGTACTGTGGGGGATCTTCCTTTGACCTCGCCATGTTTGATCGGTCTTTCGTTGTTTGAGACCTCCCTTCATTGTTTCCAGCGTGTGATCGGCCGTTTTGTTTTGAGGATCCGGCATTCTCTATTGGTGTGCTTGGCCGCCCTCCTGGGGGTACCATGAATTTCACATGGTTGATCAAGTATGCTGCTTGGGCCGGATGGGCCTGAGCTGTTCTTTTTCCGCTGACCGGACTGGGGGCCACTTAATTTGGCACCAACTTCCCTGGCTTGATGTTTATGACGATTGCGCCGAGGCTTTAGGATGTCACCTCGTGTTTCCTGCGTATTGTCCTGGATCGTGGTGGTATGTTGGCGTCGGGTATGTGCCTTGGGATCTCCTTCTTAGGTTGAGGTAGCGAATTATGCCGTGTGTGCCCTTTGTCGGGGCGGTCGAGTCCGTATTCCTCGGTGGCCAGGACCTTGGTCCATCTGTTAGTGAGCAGATCTTGGTCAGCTTTGAGCTGCTGTTGCTTCTTTTGCAGGCTCCTCGCAGTGGCCATAAGCCGTCGTTTAAAGCGAACTTGTTTGCAGGATCCTCAGGCACGCCGAATTCATCATCGCTGAAGCTCACCTCGTCTTCGGAGGGGGACATATAGTTGTCCCTCTCCAAGTATCCGTCCGTGGCCAGTCCGGCCTGCTTGAAGGCAGGCTAGTCAGGATGGCATTCGTCTTCGGCACCATCCGGATTGTTTTCGTCTCCTGTGCCGGTATTGTTGTGGCGGGGCTTGGAGCGGCGTTGACGTCGCCCATGCTTAGCTTTCTTCCCTGAGGGGTTATCCTCCGTTGCCTCATCGCCATTGGTTTCCTTCGGAGTGCCCACCATATATATATCATATGAGGAGGTGGCTGTCCACCGCCCCGTGGGCGGTGGTTCCTGTTCTTCTTCTACATCGTCATCCATACCGTCGATGTCTTCAGAGTCGAAGTCAAGCACGTCAGATAAATCATCGATCGTGGCAATGAAATGGGTGGTGGGTGGGCAACGAATTCGTTTGTCGCCTGCTTCCAACTCGAGCCGGACATAGTTCGTCCAAGAGCCTCCTGACAAAGAGAGAGACTTTGACGAGTTCAGCACGTTGCCAAAGGGCGAGTGCTGGAAGATATCCGCAATAGTGAACTCCATTACCGGAGCCCCACCAGCTTCGGTGGGTTCGGGAGTGCGCGGACTGGAAGCTGCAGCCGAATATGAGTCCGGGGGTCCGGTGTCACAGGCTTCCTTGGGGGTGAGGCCCGTGTTTGGCTCTACCGCCGATGAGGGTGCGGCCTCTGGGGCGGGGTCCATCCACTCGTCCTCGGGCGACGCAATCCTCTCCGGATTTATGTCCGGGGCTCCTGCAGGGGCGATATCCCGAGCATTGTCCGACAGCAGGTCTAAGCCGTGCTCATCGTGACTGTCCCGTGCTCCTGGAACAGGACCGAATCCGTCTAAGATCCAGTCTCCGCGGATATCGGTCGTGTAGTTCAAGTTTCAAACGACACGGTGGCGGGCGTGGCTGTCGATCTGCTCCGGATGGCTGCTTAATTGCCCTTGATCTTGGCCGCCAACACGAAGATCTATCTGGGGAGAAAAGTCTCACCCTGGACCGAGTTGTTGTTGATGATTGAAGGAGCCATCGAGCCTTGCAGCGATGACACAGAGGAACTCTCAATGAAAGCACCAATGTCGGTGTCAAAACCAGCGGATCTCGGGTAGGGGGTCCCGATCTGTGTGTCTTAGGCTAATGGTAACAGGAGGCAAGGGACACAATGTTTACCCAGGTTTGGGCCCTCTTGATGGAGGTAAAACCCTACTTCCTGCTTGATTGATATTGATGATATGGGTATTACAAGAGTTGATCTACCACGAGATCGTAGAGGCTAAACCCTAGAAGCTAGCCTATGATGATTATGATTGTGATCGTCCCTCTAAGGACTAAACCCTCCGGTTTATATAGACATCGGAGGGGGCTAGGGTTTACATAGAGTCGGTTACAGAGAGGGAAACACAATATCCGGATCGCCAAGATTGTCTTCCACGCAAAGGAGAGTCCCATCCGGACACGGGACAAAGTCTTGAGTCTTATATCTTCACGGTCCAATAGTACGGTCAAAGCATATAGTCCGGCTGTCCGGATACCCCCTAATCCAGGACTCCCTCAACGGGTTCATGCTTAGCGCCGATGCGAGCGAGGATATCTGCCGCTTGATTGTTTTCTCGGACCACATGATGGAATTCGAGCCCCTCGAACCTAGCTGACATCTTTAGGATGGCATTGCGGTAAGCCGCCATTTTCGGGTCCTTGGAGTCAAAGTCTCCATTTATTTGAGATATTGCAAGGTTCGAATCCCCACGCACTTCGAGGCGTTGAATGCCCATGGAGACTGCCATCCGAACGCCATGCAACAAGCCTCGTATTCGGCTGCATTGTTGGAGTCTGTGTATAATATTTGGAGTACGTATTGGACTGTATCTCCGGTGGGGGATGTCAGGACAACGACCGCTCCCAGACCAGCCAACATCTTAGAGCCGTCAAAGTGCATGATCCAATTGGAGTATGCGTCGTACTCTTTAGGGAGTTCGGCTTCTGTCCATTCGGCGACGAAGTCGGCCAGTACTTGCGACTTAATGGCTCGCTGTGGTTTATATATGATGTCGAACGGGAGAAGCTCGATGGCCCACTTAGCAATCCAGCCCGTGGCGTCGCGGTTATTTATTATATCGTTGAGTGGTACTTCGGAGGCCACCGTGATTGAACACTCTTGAAAGTAGTGTCATAGTTTCTGGGATGCCATGAAGACCGCGTATGCTATCTTTTGATAATGTGGGTACCGTGACTTGCATGGTGTGAGGACAGTGGATACCTAGTATACCGACTTTTGGAGCGGGAACTTATGTCCGTCCTCCTCTCGTTCGACGACGAGCACTACACTTACAACTTGGTGCATTGCAGCTATATATAACAACATGGGTTCGCTGATGCTTGGTGCGGCCAGGATTGGATTGCTGGCCAAGAGGGCCTTTATTTCTTCTAGTTTGGCCGTAGCCGCATCCGTCCACTCGAAGTGTTCGGTGCGTCGAAGAAGGCGATAGAGAGGTAGTGCCTTTTTCTCCCAATAGGGAGATAAAGCGGCTTAAGGCAGCCACACATCCAGTTAATTTCTGGATTTGCTTGAGGTCTGTTGGGGTAGCCAACTGTGACAAAGCTCGGATTTTAGCCGGATTTGCTTCAATTCCTCTATTGGAAATGATGAAGCACAGGAGCTTTCCGGCAGGAATGCCGAAAACACATTTTTCTGGATTGAGCTTAATGTCATATGTTCGAAGATTGTCGAACATAAGCCTCAGGTCGTCTATTAAAGATTCGACGTGTCTGGTCTTGATGACCACGTCGTCTACGTATGCCTCAACTGTTTTGCCGATTTGTTTTTCCAGGCATGTCTGAATCATGCGTTGGTAGGTTGCACCGGCATTTTTGAGCCCGAAAGGCATGGTGTTGAAACAGAAGGGGCCGTATGGAGTGATGAATGCTGTTGCGGCTTGATCGGACTCCGCCATCTTGATTTGATGGTATCCGGAGTATGTGTCGAGGAAGCACAATGAGTCGTGTCCTGCGGTAGTGTCAATGATTTGATCGATGCGGGGGAGAGGGAAGGGATCCTTGGGGCAAGCCTTATTGAGGTCCTTGAAATCGACACATAGGCGCCAGGATTTGTCCTTCTCTAGTACCATCACCAGGTATGCTAGTGAGTCCGGGTGTTTTATTTCTATGATGAACCCGGCTTTGAGTAACTTGGTTAGCTCCTCTCCCATGGCTTGTCGTTTAGGTTTTGAAAAGCGCTGAAGAGTCTGCTTGACCGGCTTGTATCCCTTCAATATGTTTAGGCTATGCTCGGCCAGCCTGCGTGGGATATCTGGCATGTCTGAAGGGTGCCAGGCGAAGATGTCCCAGTTCTCGCGCAAGAACGCCCGCAATGTGGCGTCTATTGTGGGCTTCAGATATGCCCCGATGGATGCTGTTTTTGATGAGTCCGTTGGGTGGACTTGGAATTTGACTATTTCGTCCGCTGGTTTGAAAGAGGCGGACTTGGATCGTTTGTCGTGTATCACGTCGTCCCTATCCACTGTGGAGCGCAGCACAGTTAGTTCTTCGGCTGCGAGGGATTCAGATAATTCTTCAAGGGCCAGGGCGGCGGTTTTATTTTTGGCGCGGAGTGCTACGTCTGGATCACTGGCTAGAGTGATGATTCCATTGGGCCTAGGCATCTTGAGCTTCATGTACCCATAATGGGGTATACCTTGGAAGCTCGCGAATGCATCCTGCCCTAAAAGGGTGTGGTATCCGCTACTGAACGGGGCCACTTGGAATGTTATTTCTTCGGACTTGTAATTCTCCGGCGTGCCAAATACCACATCGAGTGTGATTTTTCCCGCACATCCTGCCTCCCGACTAGGGATAATTCCTCTTAAGGTCGTGCTGCTTTGCTCAATGCGGCTCTTGTCTATTTCCATTTTGTTGGGAGTTTCCTCGTAGATGAGGTTTAATCCGCTGCCACCGTCCATGAGCACTTTAGTAAGCCAGAAGCCGTCCACAATTGGACAAAGGACCAAAGCGGCTAGTGCTCGAACTATTCAGAATTGAGGTTCGTCACTGGCGTTGAAGGTTATGGCCGTGTCATTCCATGGATTTATTGCTGCAACGTGGCAGATTTCGACGGGGCTGTGGAGTGCTCTCTTGCACCTGTTATTTGAGGTGAAAGTCTCTAAGACTGTCAATACTATATTGTTGTTTTCTGCGGGATGATGCTCTGCGATATCGTTAATGAGGGGATCCTCGCCGCTCTTGGCCACCTGCCAAAGTATCCAACATGCTCTAAGGCTGTGTGTTGGTATATTATCCGGTGTGGTGTGAATTTTGCATGGCCCATTGAGCCATCCCTCCAATACGGTTCCACGCCCTATAGTGGGCTTTGGTTTCTTTGGAATTGGATCGGGTGACTTACGAGAGTGCACCCTTTTAGTTCGAACGAGGGGTCTAGTGAGAGCCGGAGGATCCCAGAATTTTGCTTGGGTTTTCCAGGCGCTTTCCATCGCATAGTAATTCTGCACTATGGCCGCCAAGTCAGCAAAGTGTGATATGTCACGGCAACTTATGGCGTTGAGGATTCCCTTGTCCGTGCAATTTTTGCAAAAGAATGAGATTGCGTCTTCCTCGTGACAGTCCTTGACCTTGCTCATTACAAGGAGGAATCTGGCCCAAAAGTGATGTAATATCTCTTGGGATTGTTGTCTAATGTGGGAAAGATTGCTTGCATCTGGGTGGGTGGGTGGATTTAAGTCTGAACCCTGACCCGATCTGAGACCCAGGGGCAGAGGAGCTTCCGAATTTGGCAGTTCATGTTCCGGGATGTTGCCCAATTTTTCCGGCCTACTGTCCGATTCTAAGTTCAGAGCTTGGGTCATGTCCTCCCGCAAACGGGTATCCGGCTTGGAGAGCTCGGGAATCCGGATATAGTTTGTCCTCAAATTAGAGGAAGAATCGCTGCATTGCTCCTCCACCACCGCTATCTGATGGGTGACCGACGGAGAGTTAATCTCTCTTTGGTTGGGTTTAAGCCCGATCCAATCATAGTCCGTAGCGACTCCCAAGGCGGCGATGCGATCCAAGAGCTCGTTCAAGGATGAGAGCTCCATTGGATCCATCTGCTCGGTGTATTCCGAGCTGACGTGGAGGCTGTTTTTGATGACACGAGAAGTCATCGTCGGCGCGGGGCCGAACCGGCGGTCATGACGAAGCCGCCTAGTCGGAGGGTTTGGCCTAAAGCCAGGGCTCCCCCGGAGGTGATGTTGCCCTTGATAACAAGGCGAGCCATCAAACCTTTTTTGACGTCACAGTGGAACTCTCATTGAAAGCACCAATGTCGGTGTCAAAACCGGCGGAGCTCGGGTAGGGGGTCCCGAACTGTGCGTCTAAGGCTAACGGTAATAGGAGGCGAGGGACGCAATGTTTAACCAGGTTCGGGCCCTCTCTATGGAGGTAATACCCTACTTCCCGCTTGATTGATCTTGATGATATGAGTATTACAAGAGTTGATCTACCACGAGATCATAGAGGCTAAACCCTAGAAGCTAGCCTATGATTATGATTGTTCTTGTCCTACGGACTAAACCCTCCGGTTCATATAGACACCGGAGGGGGCTAGAGTTACACAGAGTCGGTTACAGAGAAGGAAATATACATATCCAAATTGCCAAGCTTGCCTTCCACGCAAAGGAGAGTCCCACCCGGACACGGGACGAAGTCTTCAATCCTGTATCTTCATAGTCCAACAGTCCGGCACAAGTACATAGTCCGGCTGTCCGAGGACCCCCTAATCCAGGACTCCCTCAACAACCTTATTGCAACTTCAATGTAATGGGCTAGAGCGTACAAAACTCTAAAATGAATTATAACAATAAATTTAGAGGTAATATGTTGATGAAAAGTATCATAGCTATTACAAAAATTTAAACACATATTTTAACATCATTAATTTGTTGGTCATTAGGTCATAGTAATTCTTGCATCGATTAGAAACAAACATGCAATCAAATCGGTATCCTTGTGATTAACTTTTAACCACAATTCCCGAAGATTTTAGTGTTTAACAATTTAATCACTATTCTCAAGTATCACACTTTACTTGACTGACTTTCTTTACATCTTATAACTTGTATGACATTTCTACCTGAGTTGTACATTCCAATCTTCCTTTCTTGCGCCTCTAAACTTGTTATAGTTTTAGTTTCAATATTACTCCCACTCAACAGAAGAATCATCTAAGTTTCTATGAGTGGCGTGAGCCCCGAACTTCCTTAGGCTTGTAAGTCTCATTACATCCTTTGGTTTTGTTCTTTCTCTTTAAGTTCTCAGCATCAACTCATGAATGGCGTTCTTCTGGATCTTACACATTTTTAGTCTTAAACATAGTTGAACACTTCACTAGATCTTGCAAACAAAACACTCATTTAGATATCACATATCTTTTAATCTTTGTTTATTTCTGAAAACAATTTTCAGTTCCAAGAATATCACATAACTATCCCACACATTTTGAAGTTCAGGTTTCTCGAAAGCAAGCAGACCGTTATGCAATTCTAACTTTTGGATCGAAGGATGTAAGGCTCATCATCCATAGTATTAGCAAGAGAGTATTCTAAGTATGCAATAGGATAAATGCTTCTTTGCATTTTTAGAGGATGATCAACACAATCATAAATATTCAACAAGATAAATAACAGCTGAAAGCACAAGTGCTCCCTGGGTGATTTTGGTAATTAATGTCAACATATCTCTTGTTGGACTAATACTTCTACCTAGTATATTTTAGATGAGTTCAACATTGGAGTGGCAGGACAAGAGGATGTGGAACCCCTTCAAGATGCTAAGGACAAACATTGGCAAAAGCTCAAGACTCTACATTTTTATTTTAAGTGATCCAAGATCACATTGAGTCCATAGGAAATCTAATACTATTAAAAGGGGATGAGGTGTTGCTTAATGGCTTGCTTGCTCAAAGTGCTTAGTGATATGCTCCAAATCCCTCAACCACTTTGTTATTTCCACATATGTCCTAAACCTAAAGTCAAACTCGGCCCACCGATTTGATCTATCCGGCACCACCGAGTTCACTTGACATAGCCACTGCCAGAAACCCTAATCAGTTCGGTCTCACCAATGGGATCTCGGTCTCACCGATATGGCCTTGCAAACTCTCTGTTACCTATTATAGTTATTTCGGTCCCACCGAGTTTGCTTGCCCAAATCTCTGTTTGCTTATTGCTGAAACCGGTCTCACCGAGTTCACGCAAATGGTCTCACCGAGATGAGGTTTTGCCCTAACCCTAGAACATCGGTCCCACCGAGTTGACCTTGTCGGTCCCACCAAAATGCCTAACGTTCACACTTTGAACCAAGTCAGTCTGACCGAGTTTAACCATTCGGTCCCATCGAGTTTGGAATTTGTGTGTAATGGTTAGATTTTGTGTGGAGGCTATGTATACCCCACCACCCCCTTGTCCATTAGTGAGAGAGCCATCAGAACGTGCCTACACTTCCACTACTCATTTTCTAAGAGAGAACCACCTACTCATGTGTTGAGACCAAAACATTCCAATCCAAAATGTCGTGGAATTGTCACGTCAGATGTCCTAGTGAAAGGACTTAGTCGTGGAGCCATCGCAACTAGGAAGCTTAAAGGGGTTAATCGGGACAAAGGACACGGGATTTATACTAGTTCGGACCCTTACGGTGAAGGTAAAAGCCTACGATCCAGTTTTGAGTAGGATTGCTTATGTCTCGATTACCAGGGTGCGAATCCGCTTGACCTAGTTCTCAATCTGATGTTACTTTCTCGGAACCGCCGCCGGGTCGTCCCTTTATATGCAGAGATCGGCGCCCAGCGGGTCACAGAGTCCCGGCCGGCTCATAAACAGTGTCCGGCTCGGTCTCCAACTATTCCTGCCTTACAATACAAGTTATGTACATATGGCAGTTTATCTCTACATGCCTTAAGTCGCCTTTGGGCTTTGGGCCCTTAACTGAACCGCCATCTTCAAGCTTTGTCTTGGGCTTCATGAATTGTCATAGGTATAACCCGGCCCCCTGGACGGGCCATACCTAATATTTATATCCCCAACATTAGGCCCCAGATTGATTTGAACTGGTTCATGTCAATCTTCAACATTTATAAAAATCATCTGCTCTTCATTACGCGAGAATTTGTAACCCGCTATGACGTCATCCACTGAATCTATGGTAACCCGTCATGATGTCATTTGTCTTTAATTCACCCTTTGTCCAACATATCTCAACGGATCGTTATCTTAATGACCTGAAGGAAATATGCCCTAGAGGCAATAATAAAGTTATTATTTATTTCCTTATTTCATGATAAATGTTTATTATTCATGCTAGAATTGTATTAACCGGAAACATAATACATGTGTGAATACATAGACAAACATAGTGTCACTAGTATGCCTCTACTTGACTAGCTTGTTTATCAAAGATGGTTATGTTTCCTAGCCATGGACAAAAGAGTTGTCATTTGATTAACGGGATCACATCATTAGGAGAATGATGTGATTGACATGACCCATTCCATTAGCCTAGCACTTGATCGTTTAGTATGTTGCTATTGCTTTCTTCATGACTTATACAATGTTCCTACAACTATGAGATTATGCAACCCCGTTTACGGAGGAACACTTTGTGTGCTACCAAACGTCACAACGAATCGGGTGATTATAAAGGTGCTCTACAGGTGTCTTGAAGGTACATGTTGGGTTGGCGTATTTCGAGATTAGGTTTTGTCACTCCGATTGTCGGAGAGGTATCTCTGGGCCCTCTCGGTAATGCACATCACTATAAGCCTTGCAAGCAATGTGACCAATGAGTTGGTTACGGGATGATGCATTATGTAACGAGTAAAGAGACTTGCCGGTAACGAGATTGAACTAGGTATTGGATACCGACGATCGAATCTCGGGCAAGTAACATACCGATGACAAAGGGAACAACGTATGTTGTTATGCGGTGATCGACCGATAAAGATCTTCGTAGAATATGTAGGAACCAATATGGGCATCCAGGTCCCGCTATTGGTTATTGACCGGAGACGTGTCTCGGTCATGTCTACATTGTTCTCGAACCGTAGGGTCCGCACGCTTAAGATTTCGATGACAGTTATATTATGAGTTTATGAGTTTTGATGTACCGAAGGAGTTCGGAGTCCCGGATGAGATTGGGGACATGACGAGGAGTCTCGAAATGGTCGAGACGTAAAGATCGATATATTGGACGACTATATTCGGAGTTCGGAAAGGTTCCGAGTCATTCGGGTATTTATCGGAGTACCAGAGAGTTACGGGAATTCGTCGGGGAGAAGTATTGGGCCTTATTGGGCCCTGCGGGAAAGAGAGAGGGGCTGCCTAGGGCAGGCCACGCGCCCCAAGGCCTAGTCCGGGTGGACTAGGGGAGGCCGCACCCCTCCTTCCTTCCTTCTCTCTTCCCTTCCTAGTCTCCTACTCCTACTACATGGAAGGATCCCTAGTTGGACTAGGAAGGGGAATCCTACTCCGTTGGGAGTAGGACTCCTTATGGCGCCTCCTCCCTAGGCCGGCCTCCTCATCCCTCCCTCCTTTATATCGGGGGGGGGGGGCACCCTAGACACACAAGTTGATCATTGAGATCGTTCCTTAGCCGTGTGCGGTGCCCCCCTCCACGATATTACATCTCGGTCATATTGTAGCGGTGCTTAGGCGAAGCCCTGCAACAGAGAACATCAAGATCGTCCACCACGCCGTCGTCTTGTGGAACTCCCCAGCGCCTCTCTTGGATTGGAGATCGGAAGTGCGTCATCGAGCTGTACGCGTGTCAAGAACTCGGAGGTGCCGGAGTAACGGTGCTTGCATCGGTCGGACCGGGAGGACGTACGACTACTTCCTCTACATTGTGTCAACGCTTCCGCTTCGGTCTACGAGGGTACGTAGACAATACTCTCCCCTCGTTGCTATATCATCACCATGATCTTGCATGTGTGTAGGAATTTTTTTGAAATTACTACGTTCCCCATCATGACCATCCCAAGAATCGAGGCGTCCTAATAGATGGATAACCATATTTTCGGCCTCCTGGTTTTTCGCGCCCACTTAAGAGTCTTTCCTTATAAATAGGCTCGACCGGTCTTTCCTCATTCCTCATTCTTCCCCTTTCCATCGTCTTCCACCTCTCGCACCCTTCTGCCACTCGAGCTCCGCCGCCATCACAAAGCGCACCGGCGTCCTCGTCCAGGCCGCTGCATCAACCTGAGTCGATCCAGAGAACGACAGTGACCCTCCATAGTAGATCTGCAGCTGTAAGTTCCAACTTTCCCGCACCTTAGATCCGCATTAGGGTTTCTGCCTGTTCTTCATGTTCTTCACTGTTTCTTCGTAGTTCCTCCACTGCAACCTCTTTTGATCCGAAAGTAACATAGAACTCATGCGATAGTTGTTTTGTGTCCATTTTTGATACTAGCGGATCCCTTTTTTCTATAAAGAGGCCTCATTAGAACTCACGAACTTATCTGAACTGGTTTTTTAGGTCTACATTATTTCCTTTTCCTGAACATCCATTGATCCAAAATGATAACTGCAGCCTGTGAAACTTGTTTGTGTAACTCTTAGGCAAAAACTGTATTTTGTTAGATCCACCTAGCCATGGCGACTCTTATCACCGGCTTAAAATTGCAATGCTCAATTGATAATTGTAACCACTCATGGCGGTTTAGATACTTGACTGCTCATGGCACTCATGGTGGCTTAAATAACTTGACATAATTAGCCATATACCATTAGGCCCCTTTATAAGCCGCCATCTTGAATATGCACTGTAATGTTTTTCCTCCGGCTTAAATTTGAACGGGAAATTTTACTCTTCGTTAGGCTTCCTTTACAATGCCGCCCAAACAGCCCACTTCATGCAATTGGGTCAAATCCATCATCACAGATAGTACACTCGATGACTTTGTGAAGACTGACTATCTGCCAAAGAAGGAAGTCATGTCATACCGCGCTCCTGACCCAACAGAAGAAAAACTTCAGCCCAAAGAGGGGGAGGTTATCGTCTTCACTGACCATATGAACCGGGGTTTTCACCACCCGGCTCCAAGTTCTTCAGAGACGTCCTGCACTTTTTTGACCTCCGTCCTCAAGACATTGGACCCAACTCCGTGTCTTATATTTGCAACTTTCAAGTGTTCAATGAGGTGTATATTGGAGAAGAGCCCAGCTTACTACTCTTTAGAGAGTTATTTTATTTGAACCGCCAGAATGAATGTGTCAATGGACCTAGCTTGGAGCTTGGCAGGGTCTCAATTCAACGACGAAGAGATGTCATTTTTCCGTATGTGAATCCACCAAGTCACCCCAAAGACTGGAACCAGACATGGTTCTATTGCCAAGACATTTCGCTGGCTGATGAGAACCCTCTGCCCAGTTTTTGTGCTCTGCGTCTTGACTCCAATCATCCGCTTCCTGACAAGGTGACAGCCGTCGAACGCTAGACGCTTGCCCCCACCATGGCTAAAATCAAGGCTCTTTTGTGGAATGGGCTAAATGGTATCAACTTGGTCCAGGTTTGGCTTTCCTGGTGGATCATTCTGTTGAGCCGCCACCCCGGTCTGATGTGCACCTACACGGGCAAGAAGAATGACCCTCTGCGGCGCAGCTCTGATGATTTACCTGACCACATCATTGATGACATGACAAAGTCACTCTTGAATGAAAGCCTAGCAGATTGCGGTAAGGTGGGCTTAAGGCCCTTCTGCGAAGCTAACCCGACTCTAGCGGTAAGCCGCCAACCTGAGTAAATTACCTTCATCCTTGATGTTTGTCTATACTCAACCTTTGCTGATTTTCACAGGCTGATGATAAATTTTGGAAGACAAAGTATGATCATGAGG
The DNA here is from genome assembly GCA_021437245.1 of Aegilops speltoides. NCBI lineage: Eukaryota > Viridiplantae > Streptophyta > Magnoliopsida > Poales > Poaceae > Aegilops > Aegilops speltoides. The sequence continues at coordinate 401,077,529 of CM038144.1, forward strand.
CTGCGAAGAAAGCCAGGAAAGCAAAGAGAGCCACAAGGAAAGCCGCTGCCAAGAAGAAAGGAAAGAACGACAGCGCCTCTGACTTGCTTCGTCTAGAAGAATACTCTGAGTTGGAGGTAGCTCTTGACTCTCTTGGCTCCTTTTTTAACCACCTTATTGACACTGATTATCATCAGGGTGACACAGGAACGAGTCGCGGAGTAGACGAAGAGGTAACTATCATTTCCTCCGAGTCCGAGCCTTTGCCAAGACAGAAAATCCGAAGAGTAACCTCGAAATTAAGATTTTCACATCCCTTAGCTTATCAGGATCCTCAATTTCTTTTGAAGCGACAGATTCATGAGAGCCGGAGGCAAACCCGGACCAACAAGGACGCGGAACTCTCCTCCGGCTTACCTAACACCCAAGGAAGCGCCGGAATGAGGTCATCTCCGACTTAAATCCTTTTTATCCTTTGGCGGGTCTCACTCGTCAACCACTCAACTCTTCTGATTCAAATTACCAGGAAACTTCACCTTCCTCTAGCGAGTCAAACCAGTCCAACATGCCGTCTTTTAAAACCGCTCCGGGGTAACGATGATTTACTTATCCTGTATTCACTTCAATTCTTTATATTTGTGCTGACCTTTTGATCTTATGCAGCAGAAAAGCAAAACCTAGAAAGAAGGCAAAGAAAAACAAGCCGGCCGAAGATCCGATCTTCAAAGAGCCGGAACTTGGGACGGCCGCGCCTGAGGCCTCTGTTCATGAGTTGCCACCTGAACCAGCTCATGACACGCCAACGCCAACCGCTGACCCGCCTGCCGAGCAAGCCGCCGATGGCTCTTAAAACCCTGAAGTCTTTAGCCCGGCCAAGACAGATGATCCCCAAGACACTGATGTTGAGATTAGCAAGACCGGCTGCACTGAGTCAGGGAGACCTACTGTGCTGGACAAGTGTTCTGCCAAGGAGGAGCACCTGGAACGCCGCAAGGTCAGGTTTGATGTTGCTGATTATACTCACATGAGTATTGGGGAAGTTTTTTCTGGCTATCTTAGCCAAGTACACAGCAGACGTGACGTCGAAATTGATATGGTGAAGCAAATGCACCAGAAGTTTGAGGTATAATCTCTTCCCTTCATTGAATTATCCTTACTATGCTAGCCCCCAAGTCTATTGCTCATGATGAATATGCTGTAGACTTAGAACATACATGTAAGCATTAGTAATATCCTTTAGTAAAACCTGTAAAAAATCTGGCTTAATCCGTAGTCCCCAAGGGCCGGTTTGATCAACATGAATAAGCCGGTCCTTCACCTGCTGGTATAGAATATAGTACCTGTGTTGATTGAACAACAATTTGCATTAGCCCCAAGTGCCAAGTACTCTTGCTTGCAAGGTGCTTGGGACTTACTCTCATGAACCGCCACTTAGATGAAATTCTTTGGTAGACATTAGCCTCCAAGTGCCAAGTGTTGTTGCTTGCAAAAGGCTTGGGACTTAACATTGTATGCTAACAGTCATGATTTTGACCCGGTATTTGTGCAAGCCACCACCACTCAACTTCAATCAGAAGTGTCTGACTTGAAGAACCGCCTGGAAGCACATGAGACTGAAACCCAAAGAGCCAACTCCAAATTTGAATTCAGTGTATCTGAACAAGAGCAACTGAAAAAAGACTTTGAAGCGGAGAAAAAGGCCTAGGCTGAAGAGAAAATCGCCTTGACCAGCCGAGCTGAGAAGGCAGAGGCGGCTCTTGAAGAGGTGACTGCCGAATTATCCGGCTTAAAATGCCATGTATCTCAGATGGTCTCAGCAATCTTTGGTAAGTCGCCCTGCAAATGTCAAATATTTGAATCTTTCTAGAGATCGTACGAATTGTCATTAACTCACTTGACATTGTTATGCAGGCTCCAAGAGTTCAAATCTTAACCAAGACATGTTGATAAAGCTGAAGGCGGTTTACACGCTGGTGGAACAACTCTACACCGGATCTCAGCGTGCCTTAGCCACAGTGGCCCTGTCAAATGAAGTTCCCACACTCTTGGTGGATGTGCTAAAGAAGCTTTCTGTGCTGCCCCAGCAATTCAATGAACTAAGGCGATCGTCTGCAAGAGCCGGAGCCGTGGCCGCCTTAAGTCGGGCCAAAGCTTGGCTACCGGAATTAGACCCGGCCGACATCGCCATTGGGTATCCAAGCCTTAAGGAGGATGGCACGCCATTTGAACAGGAGGACTTCGCCGCTTGTGTGAAGGAAATACGCCCTGTGGCCACACTAATTGCTGATGAGGCGGATCTCACTAGGTACCAGCCGGGTTATGATGCGGAGAACCAGAGGATACCAACGCCACATTATAAAGTGACCAGCCTGATCCCACCAATCCGTAAGCATACCTTCGCCCCTGAAGTTGACCCGGCCGGATTAATTGATAATGAAGCTGAATTTGAGGCTTTGAATGGCATTGACTGGTCATCATCAACCTTCCAGGACAGGGAACATGACAAAGATGCGGAGAGGGCTGACCCAGAAGCCTCAGGTCAACAAGAGAATTGATCTGCTGGGCGCCTCATATTTGTAGCCTGCTGAAAAACAACTTAACTATTTGGACTCGGGGAGTCATGTATAGGGTAGAAATGACTTTTCTTTGTCATGCCATCGTGCACGTTTTGGCGCTCAACACTGTTAAGCCGCCGTCTTTTATTCGCTCCTTTTATACTTATGATCTGTTTTCCCTACGCTTAAGAAAGTTTGTGAACTGTCCTGCACACAGAAATAGATCACAAAAAAACCCTTGGCGGCTTACCGCAGGGCGCGTCATAATATCTTAAATATAACCCCTAATATAAAAAGAGTCATAGATAAGCCTGTTATGAATTATAGCTTTGAAACACAACTATAATATCATACCTGTGATCTTGAATTTGTACTGCCGGTTTATGTGACCTGAACAGTAAGGGTGATAGCCCGATCCTTAGAAGCCAACACTTCCAAATATATGATGATTGTCATATGTTGGTGACTTATTATCCAAAACCAAGCTGGGTTAAATTTAAACCACAAATTTAAACCACACTTACACTTAGATCTGAACAAAAAGCCTCAAGACCAAAACAAAGGTTGCTTTCAAACAAAACGTAAGCCAAATAGAAAGAAAAAAAAAATCAAGGCTTCTGATTCGAATACGATCAGTAAACCGTTCCAAAGTGGTTAAGCTAGGATTCGAATACGATCATGTAGCCCCCTGTGGCTTTGGCGTTGCGCCGATCAAGAGGGTACCGATAGCTATGTTCTCTTTGGTTCGAATACAACCTATGTTTGAACAAGAAGCCGCCAAATGACCTTGAGAGTTTTTTTAACGACTCTGATTCGAATACGATCAAAGTCGGACCCAAAAGGGGTTAATCTATGATTCGAATACGAGCAAGAAGCCCCCAAGTGAGTTTGGCATTATGCCGATCAAGAGGGTACCGATAGCTATGTTCTCTTTGGTTCGAATACGACCTATGTTTGAACAGGAAGCCCCCTAGTGATCATGAGGTTTAACAGCTAGATTCGAATACGATCATGAGCCGGACCAAGAGGGTTAAGCTAGATTCGAATACGATCAGCCCCCAATTGGTCGTTTGAAAAGATGATGATGAAGACATATGATCATTGAGGATGAATAGGATAGAGGTCCTGCTTTATTACTTATCATAATATATCCATCGTCAAAATATGTACATCATGAGAGCCGGTGGCTCAAGTGTAGTAAGGCCGAAGATGAGCTATATTCCACGGCCGGCGGGTCTCTTCCTCTGACTTACGTGAGTCTTTGTGCTCTCGAACATCGATAAGGTAGTATGACCCGTTGTTCAAGTTCTTACTGACCACAAAGGGCCCTTCCCAAGGTGGGGATAACTTGTGTGCATCAGTTTGATCCTGGATGAGCCGGAGCACCAAATCACCTTCTTGAAAGGTTCTGGATTTAACCCGACGGCTGTGATAACGGCGCAGGTCATGTTGTTAAATCACCGAACAGGCTGCTGCCAAGTCATGCTTTTCATCTAATAGGTCAAGTGCACCTCGACGGGCTTGTTCGTTATCAGCTTCAACGTAAGCCGCCACACGGGGCGAGTCATGACGGATGTCACTAGGTAGAACCGCCTCTGCTCCGTAAACCATGAAAAAAGGCGTGTAACCCGTAGACCCGTTGGGGGTAGTATTGATGCTCCATATCACAGAAGGTAACTCCTCCACCCAACAATCCGACGTCCGTTGCAAAGGAACCATAAGCCAGGGTTTGATACCCTTCAGGATTTCCTGATTGGCTCATTCGGCTTGACCATTGGATTGAGGGTGAGCTACTGATGAAACATCAAGCCGGATATGCTCACGTTACCAGAACTCCTCCATGGCACCCTTGGACAGATTAGTACCATTGTCAGTTATAATGTTGTGTGGAAAGCCAAAGCGAAAGATCACCTCTTTCATTAATTGAACCGCCGTAGCTGCATCACACATACTAAATGGCTCTGCCTCAACCCACTTTGTGAACTTGTCAACCGCCACCAGGAGGTGGGTCTTTTTATCTTTGGACCATTTGAAAGGCCCAACCATGTCAAGTCCCCAGACTGCAAACGGCCAAGTAATGGGAATCATCCTCAATTCTTTAGCCGGCACGTGAGCCCGTCGTGAAAATTTCTGACAACCGTCACATTTACTGACCAGATCCTCCGCATCAGCGTGAGCCGTCAGCCAATAAAACCCATGACGAAACGCCTTGTCTACAAGGGACTTTGAACCAACATGATGGCCACAATCTCCTTCATGAATCTCACGAAGAATTTCTTGATCTTCGTCAGGAGAGACACAATGCTGAAACGCCCCAGTAACACTGCGGTGATGCAACTCACCGTTGGCAATTGTCATTGACTTAGACCACCGGGTTATCTGCCTAGCCAAAGGTTTCATCCTCAGGCAACTCGCCCCGGGTCATGTAAGCCAAATATGGCACTGTCCAATCTGGGATGACGTGAAGAGCCGCCACCAATTGCGCTTCCGGGTCAAGAACAGCCAAGTCTTCCTCTCTAGGCAATTTGACAGAAGGGTTATGCAGAATATCCAAGAAGGTATTAGGTAGCACCGGCTTACGCTAAGACCCCAGCCGGCTTAAAGCATCAACCGCCTCATTCTTTCCGCGGTCAATGTGCTCCACTTGGTAACCCTTGAAGTGTCTAGCAATAGCATCAACTTCACGGCGATAAGCCGCCATGAGAGGATCCTTGGAATCCCACTTGCCTAATACTTGTTGAGCCACCATATCTGAGTCGCCAAAGCACCTTACCCGGCTTAAGCTCATATCCTTAGCCATCCGAAGACCATGGAGCAAGGCCTCATACTCTGTTGCATTGTTAGTACAGGGAAACATCAATCGTAGTACATAACAAAATTTGTCACCTCGAGGGGAAGCTAAAACAACTCCAGCCCCCGAGCCCTCCAACTGCCTGGACCCATCAAAGTGAATAGTCCAATATGTGTTGTCCGGCTTCTCTTCAGGCATCTGCAGCTCTGTCCAATCGTTGATGAAGTCCACCAGTGCTTGAGACTTGATAGCAGTGCGTGGCACATATTTTAAACCATGAGGCCCAAGTTCAATGGCCCACTTGGCGACTCATCCTGTGTCTTCTCTGTTTTGAATGATATCTCCCAAAGGAGCAGAACTGACCACAGTGATGGGATGACCCAGGAAATATTGCTTAAGCTTCTGGCTTGCCATGAACACCCCATAAACGAGCTTCTGCAAATGTGGATACCTTTGCTTGGACTCAATAAGCACCTCACTGATGTAGTAAACCGGCCGTTGAACCGGATGTTCCTTACCAGCCTCCTTGCGTTCCACCACAATGGCCACACTGACGGCACGTGTGTTAGCAGCCACATATAACAATAATGGCTCCTTATCAATGGGAGCAGCAAGGACTGGCGGCTTAGCTAGCTGTATCTTCAAATCTTCAAAGGCAGTGTTAGAAGCATCACTCAAGACAAAGTCGTCTGTCTTCTTCATCATCTGATACAGCAGTATGGCCTTCTCACCTAACCGTCTTATGAACCGGCTTAAAGCGGCAATACAACCTGCCAAACGCTGAACATCATTTATACATGCCGACTTAGCCAAAGAGGTGATTACCTTGATATTCTCCGAGTTAGCCTCAATGCCTCTATTAGAAACCAGAAAACCCAAAAGCTTGCCTGCTGGCACACCAAAAATGCACTTGGCCGGGTTAAGCATCATCTTGTAGACCCGGAGATTATCAAAGGTTTCCTTCAGATCATCTATCAAGGTCTCCTTCTCTCTGGCCTTCACCACAATGTCGTCCACATAAGCATGAACATTGCGCCCAATCTGATTGTGAAGACAGTTTTGCACACATCTCTAATAAGTTGCCTGGGCACTCTTGAGCCCGAAAGGCATAGACACATAGTAGAATGCTCCAAACGGAGTAATAAAAGCCGTCTTCTCCTGGTCCTTAACTGCCATCTTGATCTGATGATAACCAGAATAAGCATCCAAAAAGCTCAAGCGCTCGCAACCCGCCGTACCATCAATGATTTGATATATACGAGGGAGAGCAAAAGGATCAGCCGGACAAGCCCTGTTTAAGTGTGTGTAATCCACGCACATACGCTAGGTGCCATTCTTCTTAAGCACGAGCACCGGGTTAGCCAGCCACTCTGGATAAAAAACTTCAACAATGAACCTGGCCACCAGAGCCGGGCCACTTCCTCACCAATGGCCTTTCACCTCTCCTCATTGAACCGCCGAAGAAACTCCTTGACCGACTTAAATTTTGGATCAATATTGAGAGTATGCTCAGCAAGTTCTCTCGGGACACCCGGGATGTCAAAAGGTTTCCATGCAAAGATGTCCCGCTTCTCACGAACGAACTCGATGAGCGCGCTTTCCTATTTGGGATCCAGATTAGCACTGATACCGAACTGCTTAGATGAGTCGCCTGGAACAAAATCAACAAGCTTGGTATCTTCGGCCGACTTAAACTTCATCACCGACTCATGTTCTATGGTTGGCTTCTTCAAAGACGTCATGAGTTCTCGGCTATGTACACAACTCAACAAAATGGAGTTATTGAGAGGAAGAACCAGACACTTATCGAAATGGCGAGAATGATGCTTGATGAGTACAAGATGCCAAAACACTTTTGGGCGGAAGTGGTTGAGACAACTTGCCATGCAGCCAATCATCTATATCTTCACAAGCTACTCGGCAAGACGGCATACGAGCTTCTCATGAGTAACAAACCCCAAGTTGGATACTTTCGGGTATTCGGCTCAAAGTGCTACATTCTTGGTAAGAATCATCGTTCAAATTTTGCTCCTAAATCTCATGAAGGTTTCCTATTCGGTTATGGCTCAAACTCTGACACATACCGTGTCTACAACAATTTCACCCGAAAGGTTGAAGAGACGGTAGATGTGAAGTTTGATGAATCTAACGGCTTGCAAGTAGAGCTATTGCCAATTGATGTAGGTGACAAAGATCCTTCTGAAGCCATACAAGACTTATCTACTGGCAAGATTCGCCCAATGGAGGTGAAGGAGAGTACCTCGTCTGTCCAAGTGGAAGCCTCAACTTCACGCCAAGGTGATCCACAAGTTGACTTGGAGGCATCCACGAGTGGGACACATCAAGACGATGAAAACGAGTATGTACAACAAGATGAACCTCGACGACCTCCTTCTCCACCTCCACAAGAGATCGGCAACGCCAACAACAACAAAGAAAGACAAGAGGAAAAGCAAGACAGTAAAGAGGATGTTCCACCCTGACCCAAACAAAAGCTCTCACGAGTTCTAGCAAGAGTCTCAAGAGATCATCTCATTGAACAAATCTTTGATGATATTCAAACCGGGAGAATTACTCACTCTAAAACTCGTTTGGCTAACTTTTGTGAACATTACTCATTCATTTCTAGCATTGAACCTATGAAGGTTGAAGATTCTCTTGATGATCCGGATTGGGTGAACGCCATGCATGAAGAGTTACACAATTTCGAGAGGAACCAAGTGTGGACGTTGGTTGAAAAGCCCAATGAGAAGCACAATGTCATTGGAACCAAATGGGTGTTCAGAATAAGCAAGATGAAGATGGACAAGTTGTTCGCAACAAGGCCCGTCTCATCACTCAAGGCTACACTCAAGTCGAAGGTATGGACTATGGTGAGACATATGCCCCCGTGGCTAGACTTGAATCCATTCGCATCTTACTTGCTTATGCCAATCATCATGATATCACCTTATATCAAATGGACATTGAGGGAGTCCTGGATTAGGGGGTCCTCGAATAGCCAAACTATATACTTTGGCCGAACTGTTGGACTATGAAGATACAATATTGAAGACTTTGTCCTGTGTCCGGGTGGGACTCTCCTTTGCGTGGAAGGCAAGCTTGGCAATTCGAATATGTAGATCTCCTTCTCTATAACCGACTCTGTGTAACCCTAGCCCCCTCCGGTGTCTATATAAACCGGAGGGTTTAGTCCATAGGAAAACATCAATCATAATCATAGGCAAGCTTCTAGGGTTTAGCCTCTATGATCTCGTGGTAGATCAGCTCTTGTAATACTCATATCATCAAGATCAATCAAGCAGGAAGTAGGGTATTACCTCCATCGAGAGGGCCTGAACCTGGGTAAACATCGTTTCCCCCGCCTCCTGTTACCATTAGCCCTAGACGCACAGTTCGGGACCCCCTACCCGAGATCCGCCGGTTTTGACACCGACATTGGTGCTCTCATTGAGAGTTCCACTATGTCGTCATGATAAGGCTTGATGGCTCCTTCAATCGTCTTCAACGATGCGGTCCAGGGTGAGGTTTTCCTTCCTGGACAGATCTTCGTATTCGGCAGCTTTGTACTGCGGGCCAACTCGCTTGGCCGTCTGGAGCAGATCGATAGCTACGCCCCTGGCCATCAGGTCAGGTTTGGAAGCTTGAACTATACTGCCGACATCCGCGGAGACTTGATCTTCGACGGATTCGAGCCCATGACAGGCGCGCCGAACAGTCACGACGAGCATGACCTAGATCTGCCATCAGACAGTGTGCGGGAGATCACGCCTGCGGCTGTCATGGTGTGACGCCCAATATGCGACCCTATCCTAAAGGAACTCGAAGGTCCCACTAAGGATAGAAGTGCATATTGGAGACGCTTTTGCAAGGTGGATATCATTACATCAACATTACATAATAGATGGGGGATACATACAAGGCATACAAATGCCGCAAGAATACATCAATACATCATCCATAAGATCAACATCCAACTACGGATGAAACACAAACAGAAGCTCAAACGACATCCACCCTGCTAGCCCAGGCTGCCGACCTAGAACCTATCCCCTGATCAAAGAAGAAGCAGAAGAAGAACTCCAAAACAAGCAACATCACTCTCGCTTCAAGATCATCACATAACCTGTACCTGCAACTGTTGTTGTAATATGTGAGCCATGAGGACTCAGCAATCCCATTACCGTGGTTATCAAGACTAGCAAAGCTTAATGGGAATGGAAAGGATAAGTGGTGAGGTTGCAGCAGCGACTAAGCACAGATGGTTACTAACATACGCAAATAAGAGCGAGAAGAGAAGCGACGGAACGGTCGTGAAGCTATCAATGATCAAGAGGTGATCCTGAACTCCTACTTACGTCAAACATAACCCAAAACCGTGTTCACTTCCCGGACTCCGCCGAAAAGAGAACATCACGGCTACACACGCGGTTGATGCATTTTAATTCGAATCTGGTGTCAATTTATCTACAACCGGACATTAACAAATTCCCATCTGCCACATAACCGTGGGCACGGCTCTCGAAAGTTTATACCCTGCAGGGGTGTCCCAACTTATCCCATCACAAGCTCTCACGGTCAATGAAGGATATTCCTTCTCCCAGGAAGACCCGATCACTCTCGGAATCCCGGTTTACAAGACATTTCAACAATGGTAAAACAACACCAGCAAAGCCGCCCGATGTGCCGACAAATCCCGATAGGAGCTGCACATATCTCGTTCTCAGGGCACACCTGATGAGCAAGACGTTGGGTTGGCATAGACCCTGGTTGCCCAGGGGTCGCCGGACATCGCTCGGTTTGGACCAGCACTCGAAGGAGCACTAGCCCGGGGTAAATAAAGATGACCCTCGGTCTCCGGAAACCCAAGGGAAAAAGGCTTAGGTGAGGCAAATGGTAAAACCAAGGTTGGGCCTTGCTGGAGGAGTTTTATTCAAAGCGAACTGTCAAGGGGGTCCCATAAATCACCCAACCGCGTAAGGAATGCAAAATCAAGGAACATAACACCGGTATGATGGAAACTAGGGCGGCAAGAGTGGAACAAAACACCAGACATAAGGTCGAGCCTTCCACCCTTTACCAAGTATATAGATGCGTTAATTAAATAAGAGATATTGTGATATCCCAACATAATCCTATCCATCATGGAGCAATCTTCAACTTCACCTGCAACTAACAATGTTATAAGAGGGGATGTGCAAAGTGGTAACATAGCCAAGCAACGGTTTGCTAAGAAGGGTGAATAGGTTAGAGGCTGACATGGCAATTTGGGAGGCTTGAAGAGCAAGTGATAGGTAGCGCAACATAGCGATAGAACGAAGCAACTAGCATAGCAATGATAGTAATGAGATCCAAGGTGACGGTCATCTTGCCTGAAATCCCGCAAGGAAGAAGAACGAGTCCATGAAGAAGATGAAGCCACGAAGACGAACCCATCGTAGACGAACGAATCCTCACGATCGCAACGAAACAGGAACTAACGAGAAGGAGCACAACCAGAAAGAAGCAAACAACAAGGTAAACACACAACACATAGACATGACATGATGCTCAACCAAGCATGATGCATGACAAAGGCTATATGAAGCTACTCATGGCAAGAGATGATGCATACAAGAGCAACATATCAAAGCAAGTTTAAATGAGGCCGGAAACAACATATAACAATTCCGGTAAGTCCTCATATGCAAGTTTCGAAGTTGGTCCAGATCTGAACACACATTAAGTTGAAGTTGTTAAACAACAAGTGAAAGAGCACCAAGAGAATCTACACGAAATTCTAGTCAAGTTACATATAAAGTTCATTTAATTCGGAGCTACGACCTAGAAGATATGAGCAAAACAAGTTAAACATGATATTGATGCTAAATGCATCCAAACATCAAGAAAACACCTCAAAACAAGGATGCAACATGATAATATGAAACTACATGCAATTCTAAGCAAGTTTCATATAGAGCACACTCAAAACGGAGCAACGGTTCAACACACACATGAAACAAGTTTAAAGGACAAGCTGTCCAAAACAGCAACTAGGCATCTAGCAAGCATCAAAACAATATGCTACAGCAACTCAACATGAAAACAAAAGACATTGACATGATATAAAGGTAAAGCACAACAAAACATGAACACTGAGCTATCTCCAGAAACCACTACAACAAGCTCAAAAGGACATGGCAGGATTGCAAATAATAACAGTTTACAGACTTGGCAGAAATCACTGACCATGACAGAAACAACATCAGGTTGCAATGTGTAGAGCTAACAAACAACATGCTACAGGAACTTATCATGGCAAACAAAGGCATGGCATGCTAATACTAAAGACAAAGAACAAAACTCCCTTACTGAACTTATTCCAAAGATCAATAGAAAATATGGTAGCATCCATGCAAACATGGCAAATGATATGACAGATTCAGAATAACAGTACATGGCAGGAACAACGATAAGCAGGCATGATGGTGAGGTTGTACCACTCACCACAGAGAAATAAATGGCATGACAAGGTGACCAAAAGTAATAAGACATGTTTATGAAGCTAAGCATGTCAATATAAAGTTCATAGGGTGCATGGAGCACTAGCAAACCACATGGCAAAACTGAACTTAATGTTAGCAGGCTGACAGCAACATTATTTAGCAAGTTAAGAGCAAGATTACAACAAGCTACAGCAGGCTATAAATGCAACAAGGAGCATGGATTGATATAGCATGACATGTATAACAAAACATCCTTAGTGAACATCTCCATATTATGCATAGAATGACTTGTAGCAGCAAGTTTACAAAGCATCATGGTATAACCGTTTCAGCCTAGCAAAACAGTAACAGCAAGTACCCTACTTCACGAGCTCGATGCACACACTAAAAGACTCACAAAGAATACATGGATTGCACCACTGTAAAGATGGCATGATGTATCTCAAAACTCATGTAGACATCAAGCTCATAATATGCACATACAAAATGCAATGAAAAAGACAAATCACCAAGTTCTGTTAGTAGACAGCAGTTAACATCATATAGCACTCTTGCATCAATGATTTGGGCATCAAGATGGACTCAAACAAGCATGGCATAATGGAACGAAATGAAGATCATCTCTCAGTGAACATTTCGATATATCATATGCATTAAACGGAGCATCACACATGAAGTTATGGCATGACGCACAGGGCAACATAATGCAAAAATTCAGGACTGAAGCAAAACGGGGTCAACCTAGGGCTCGCACGGGAATCGAGGATGGTCGGAGATGCTCGCCAGAGATGACGGAGATGGCTGGATCTGGCGCGAGGGGGCCTCCTCCGGCCGGATCTCGCCGGATCTGGCGTGGGGTGAGGTGGAGCGGCGAGGGCGGCGCGGGGCGAGGGCACCGGAGGCGGCGGCAGGGGCGACCGTGGCGGGGCGCGATGGCCGGCGGCGGAGGCGCGATGAGGCGGAGGTCTCGAGGCGGCAGGGTCGGCGGCGGCGGCAGGGGAGAGTTTCGGGCGCAGGGAGGCGAGGCGGCGGCGACGGGCGCCGGAGACGCGGGCCGGGCGGCGCGACGCTGAACTGGTGGCGCGGGCAAGGGGCAGCGGCAGCGGGAGGGCGGGGTTCCGCGAGGGGCCGGAGGCGGAGCGCGCGAGGGCGCGGTATGGCGAGGTACGGCTCAGCGGGCTCGCCTGGCCCCCGCCGGGCAGGGCGGCGGCTGACGGCGAAGGGCCTCGTGGCGCTTCCTGGTTGGTGGAGGGCGGCAGAGCAGACGTGTCCAGCGATGGTGTGGACACGTCCGGCGACGGAGGGGGTTTGATCTAGGGTTAGAGGAGGATTCATCCGCAAATTTCGGGGGTGATGGCCTATTTATAGGTAGAGGGAGCTAGGAGACTCCAAATGGGGTGCGATTTTCGCCCACACGATCGTCATCGAACGACCAAGAGCATGGAGGGGGTTTGGATAGGCTCATGGGATGTGGTGAAGAGGGGCTGGGCTGCAAAGAGAGAGGGGTTCCGGGCTACGCGGTTAACCGTTGGGGCAGCAAACGACCTCCAAATGGAACGAAGTTTGACGGGCGGTCTACCGGTGATATACCAAGTCCACTCGGCAAATCTCGGCCCATTCCAAGAACGTTTTTTGGCGGCTCACAAAACAAAGTCTAAGAGGGGCGACGGGCGCGTGCGAGTGTGTCTGTGCACAGAACGGACAACGGAGAGAACCGGCAGAACCCGAACGGATGCATGTTTTGAAAAACATGCAGATGAAATGCAGACGATGACATGGCAAAATGAAACACGCAAGCAAATGAGATGGCAACAACGACGAATGACTGGAAGACACCTGGTGCATCGGATCCGGGGCGTTACACCCGGCCCTCAATCCGGAGCAGATCGTGCCATCCGAGGACGGGCGGATGGACCCCGCCACGGAGGCCGCACACTTAGCGGCGATAGAGCCGAACACTGACTTCACCTCTTATGAGGCCGGTGTCATCAGACCCTCGGACTCGTCTCCGGCCACAGGCTCCGAACCGCGTGCGTTCGTGCCTATCGAATCTGATTGGGCACCGATCATGGAGTTTGCCTCCGCGGACATCTTTCAGCACTCGCCCTTGCGCGACGTGCTAAATTCGTTGAGGTCTCTATCCTTGTCAGGAGACTCTTGGCCGAACTATGTCCGGCTGGAGTGGAAAACGGACAACGACGAAATTCGTTCCCCACCCACCACCCACTTAATAGCCACTGTCGATGACTTAACTGACGTGCTTGACTTCAACTCCGAAGACATCGATGATATGGACGACGATGCAGGAGAAGAACAGGAACCACCGCCCTCAGGGCGCTGGACAGCCACCTCATCATATGATATATACATGGTGGATAATCCCCTTTAGAAGCAATCTAAGCACCGGCGTCATAGGCGCCCCTCTAAGCCCCGCCATAGCAAAAATAGCGATACCGGAACAAGAGATGATAACAATCCGGATGGTGCCGAAGACGAAAACAATCCTGCCCAGCCAGGCTTCAGCAGGCCGAGCGGGAGGATGGGCAAGCTAGCCCTAAGGAATAGGCAACAAATGGAGAATCAGAGGATGACAATTACATGCCCCTCTCCGAAGACAAAGCAAGCCTTGGCGACGAAGAATTCATCGTGCCTGAGGATCCCGTCGAGCAGGAGCGCTTCAAGCGCCGGCTTATAGCCACTGCAAAAAGCTTGAAGAAGAAGCATCAATAGCTTCAAGCTGATCAAGATCTGCTAACCGATAGGTGGACTAAAGTCCTGGTAGCCGAGGATTAAGGACTCGAGCGCCCTACCAAAAGTTACCCAAAGCGCAGGTTGCTACCTCAACTCGAGGAGGAGGCATTAAAGCCCACACTACCAGCACACGATGCAGCTGACCGGCCACCTCGTAGCCGGGACAAAGCGGTGTATCAACCCGAACTCCAGCCCGCACTTCGTCGCCAATCAAACAGTAACACTACGGCCCGAGGCTACACGAAGGACCTGCAAGACACATTGGAAAACAAAGCAGGACAGTCAAGATCGATCTACGGATCACGGGGGCACGCCACAACGCGTGGCGATGACCGTCATGCCGGATAGGCTAAAAGCAAATCCGGCCGGGTCGAATACAACAGACCAGACTCATTTGAACTGTGTAGTGATGTAGCCCGACATAGAGGCGCCGCACACCCCCTATGCTTCACTGATGAAGTAATGGATCATGAATTCCTAGAAGGGTTTAAACCCGTGAACATCGAATCATATGATGGTACAATAGACCCCACGGTATGGATTGAAGATTTCCTTCTCCACATTCACATGGCCCGTGGTGATGACCTACATGCCATCAAGTACCTCGCACTAAAGCTCAAAGGACCGGTCGGCATTGGCTGAATAGCTTGCCAATAAACTCCATTGGCAGTTGGGAGAACCTAGAAGACGCATTCCTTGACAACTTCCAGGGAACTTATGTGAGACCACCGGACGCTGATGACTTAAGTCACATAACCCAACAGCCCGGAGAGTTAGCCAGAAAATTCTGGACTCGGTTCCTAACTAAAAAGAACCAAATTGTCGACTGTCCGGATGCCAAAGCCCTAGCGGCCTTTAAGCATTACATCCGCGATGAGTGGCTCGCTGACACCTCAGCCAAGACAAGTCGAACTCCATGGCAGCCCTCACAACACTCATGACCCGCTTTTGTGCAGGCGAGGACAGTTGGCTGGCTCGTAGCAATAACACATCAAGAAACTCTGGCAATTCAGATGCCAGAGATAGCAACGGCAAGCCACGATGCAATATAAACAAGTGTCGCAACAATGGCGACAATGCCGAAGACATGGTAGTCAATGCCGGATTCAGTGACTCTAAATCCGGTCAGCGGAAAAAGCCATTCAAAAGAAACAATCTGGGCCCGTCCAGTTTGGACCGCATACTCGATCGCTCGTGCCAAATTCACGGCACCCTCGACAAACCAGCCAACCACACCATCAGAGAATGCTAGGTGTTCAAACAGGTCGGCAAGTTGAATGCCGAAAACAAAGAAAAGGGGCTGCTTAGCGATGACGACGAGTAGCCCCGGCCGCCGAACACAGGAGGACAGAAGAAATTTCCTCCCCAGGTGAAAACGATGAATATGATATACGCAACCCATATTCCCAAGCGGGAGCAGAAGAGTGCACTAAGGGACGTCTATGCGATGGAGCCAGTCGCCCCAAAGTTCAACCCATGGTCTTCTTGTCCGATCACTTTCGATCGCAGGGATCATCCCACCAGTATCCGTCGCCATGACCAGCAGCAGCAGCAGCAGTCGGGTTATCAGAGCCAGCCAAAACAGTTGAACAATGGGCAGTATCACGTTTTCACAACTAGCTTGGATAAGCGCGACCGGAAACTTCACAAGCGAGCGGTGAACGCTGTTGAACCGGCCGTACCACGTTACTTACGCTGGTCAGAGCAGCCTATCGTGTGGAGCAGGGAGGATCACCCCCCCTAAGTTGACAATCCGGGCCAGCTGGCATTAGTGGTAGACCCTCAGGTGGGAGGTTATAAATTCACCAAGGTACTCATGGATGGAGGGAGCAGCATTAACATCCTATAATGTGAGACATTCCGCCACATGGGTCTAACAGACAAAGATCTCAGACCGTCTAATACGGTGTTTCATGGTGTGGTGCCAGGCAAATCAGCATATCCTGTTGGTAAGATAGCCCTGGAGGTGGCTTTTGGGGATGAGCATGATTCCCAATCCGAAACACTAACCTTTGAGGTGGTGAAAATCCGGAGCCCGTATCACGCCTTGTTTGGGCGGCCGGCTTATGCCAAATTCATGGCACGGCCTTGTTATATCTACTTGCAGCTCAAGATGCCGGGTTACAAAGGGACGATAACGGTTCATGGGAGCCGTAAGATTGCTTTGGAATGTGAGGAAGGTGATGCGGCCTATGCAGAGTCGGTTTGTGCCACGGAGGAGTGGAAATATTATAAGGACAATGTTGATCCGGCGGACATGACCCCTTTGAAGAAGCCAACCACGGAACATGATTCAGATCTGAAGTTCAAATCGGCGGCTGAGACTAAGCTTGTTGACTTCAGACGGCGATTCGTCCAAGCAGTTCCTTTGTCGGTGCCAACTTGATCCTAAATAGGAAAGCGCTACCATCGAAGTTCATCCGTGAGAATCGGGACATTTTTGCATGGAAGCCTTCTGACATGCCAGGTGTACCGAGGGAACTCGCTGAGCACACACTTAATGTTGATCCCAAGTATAAACCCGTCAAGCAATTTCTCCGCCGGTTTAACGAAGAAAGGCGCAAAGCTATTGGAGAGGAAGTGGCCAGACTCTTAGCGGCTGGCTTTATCATTGAAGTGTTCCATCCAGAGTGGCTTGCTAATCTGGTGCTGGTTCTTAATAAAAACGGCACTTGGCGTATGTGTGTGGATTACACAGATCTTAACAAGGCTTGTCTAGCGGATCCTTTTGCTCTCCCTCGCATTGACCAGATCATTGATGCCACGGCGGGTTGTGAGCGTTTGAGTTTTTTGGATGCATACTCAGGGTATCATCAGATCAAAATGGCGGTTAAGGACCAGGAGAAGACGGCGTTTATTACTCTCTTTGGAGCCTTCTGCTATGTATCTATGCCTTTTGGGCTCAAGAGCGCCCAAGCCACTTATCAACGATGTATACAGAACTGCTTGCATAAACAGATCGGCCGTAATGTGCACGCTTATGTGGATGATATTGTAGTCAAGTCAAGGCAGAAGGAGACACTGGTGGATGATTTGAAGGAAACCTTTGACAACTTGCGAAGTTACAAGATGACGCTTAACCCGGCCAAGTGTGTTTTTGGTGTTCCGGCAGGCAAGTTACTGGGTTTTCTTGTGTCCAACAGAGGAATTGAGGCTAATCCGGAGAAGATTACGGCTATTACCTCCCTGGCTAAACCGAAGTGTATCAATGATGTTCAGCGTTTGGCGGGTCGGATCGCCGCACTGAGCCGGTTTATCAGCCGCCTCGGAGAGAAGGCTATCCCTTTATACCAGATGCTGAGAAAGACGGATCAATTCATCTGGAGTCCGGCTGCTGATGAAGCGTTGGAGGACTTGAAGCGGCAATTAGCCAATCCGCCCATTCTTGCGGCTCCGGTCGACAAGGAGCCGTTATTATTATATGTAGCGGCCAATGCTCGTGCAGTTAGCGTGGCTATTGTGGTGGAACGCAAGGAGGCAGGCAAGGAATATCCGGTTCAGCGTCCGGTTTACTATATCAGCGAGGTGCTTATTGAGTCCAAGCAAAGATATCCGCATTGGCAGAAGCTGGTATATGGAGTTTTCATGGCAAGCCGGAAGTTGAAGCAGTATTTCCAAGGGCACCCCATCACAGTGGTCAGTTCAGCTCCCTTGGGCGATATCATATAGAACCGGGAGGCGACTGGCCAGATTGCCAAGTGGGCTATAGAGCTTGGGCCGCACGGATTGAAGTACGTACCTCGGACGGCGGTGAAGTCTCAAGCACTTGTGGATTTCATCAATGATTGGACTGAGTTGCAAGCACCAGAGGAGAAGCCGGATACCACATATTGGACTATCCATTTTGATGGATCCAGGCAATTGGAGGGCTCGGGGGCTGGAGTCGTGTTAACTTCCCCACGAGGTGATAAGTTTTGTTATGTTCTCTGCTTAATGTTCCCTTGTACTAATAATGCAGCTGAGTATGAAGCCTTGCTCCATGGTCTCCGGATGGCTAAGGAGATAAACCTAAGTCGGGTTAAGTGTTTCGGTGACTCGGACCTCGTGGCTCAACAAGTGTCTGGCACGTGGGATTCTAAAGACCCCCTTATGGCTGCATATCGTCGTGAGGTGGATAATATTGCGGGTCACTTCAAGGGTTATCAGGTGGATCATGTGGACCGCCGAAAGAATGAAGCGGCGAACGCTTTAAGCCGGTTGGGCTCTCAGCGTAAACCGGTCCTGCCTAATGTCTTTCTTGATGTGTTGCACAACCCGTCAGTCAAGCTCCCGGGTGAAGCGGATTTGGCTATTCCTGATCCGGAGGCTCAATTGGTAGCAGCCCTGCATGTCATATCGGATTGGACAGTTCCTTATCTTGCGTACATGAACCAGGGAGAGTTGCCAGAGGATGAGATTCTAGCCAGGCAGATAGTCCGGCGATCCAACTCTATGACTATTGTCAATGGCGAATTGCATCATTGCAGTGTATCAGGGGCGTTTCAACGCTGCGTTTCTCCTGAGGAAGGCTGTGAAATCTTATGTGAAATCCATGAAGGGGATTGTGGTCACCACACCGGTTCAAAGTCTCTGGTGGCAAAGACGTTTCGTCACGGGTTCTATTGGTTGACAGCTCATGCTGATGCGGAGGCTGTGATGGCTGTCAGAAATTTTCAAGACGTGCTCATGTGCCGGCTCAAGAATTGAGGATGATTCCAATTACTTGGCCATTTGCAACATGGGGGCTGGATATGGTCGAACCCTTTAAAAGATCCAAGGATAAGAAAACCCACCTTTTGGTGGCAGTTGACAAGTTTACCAAGTGGGTTGAAGCGAGCTCGTCAAATAAGTGTGATGCAGCTACAGCGTGTGCGATTCATTAAAAGGTGATTTTCCGGTTTCGCTTCACACAAAGTATCATTCGACAACGGTACCAATTTATCCAAGGGTGCTATGAAGGAGTTCTGTGAACGTGAGCACATCCGACTTGACGTATCATCAGTGGCTCACCCCCAGTCCAATGGACAGGCAGAACGGGCTAATCAAGAGATCTTGCGAGGTATCAAACCCCGGCTTATGGTTCCGTTGCAAAGAACACCGGGATGTTGGGTTGAAGAGCTACCATCTGTGCTATGGAGTATTAATACTACGCCCAACCGATCTACAGGATACACGCCGTTTTTCATGGTCTATGGAGCGGAGGCGGTTCTCCCTAGTGATATCTGGCACGATTCGCCTCGTGTGGCGGCTTATGTTGAAGCGGACAATGAGACAGCACGACGCTTTGGACCTATTGGACGAGGAGCGCGACATAGCGGCTGCCCGTTCGACGATTTATCAACAAGATCTTCGTCGCTATCACAGTCGCCGGGTCAGAACCAGAACTTTTCAAGAAGGGGATTTGGTGCTTCGGCTCATCCAAGACCAGACGGATATGCACAAGTTATCCCCACCTTAGGAGGGACCTTTCGTGGTCAGCAAGAATTTGCACAACGGGTCGTACTATCTGATTGATATTCGAGACCATAAAGACTCACGCACATCAGAGGAGGAGACCAACATGCCGTGGAACATAGCTCATCTTTGGCCTTACTACACCTGAGCCATTGGCTCTATCTATGTACATATTATGACAAGAGTATATATTATCTTTGATATAATAAAACCGAGCCTCAGCTAAAGCGGGTCTCTGTCTTTTCATATCATGCGTGGTTACATGGAGTAGGTCATTTTAAAGCGGCCTCCGGTTTACCCCTTGAAATTTGCTTTTATATCACTTGGGGCCTTGGTGGTGTCCGAACCAACGCGACACCTTTTGATAGGCTAAAGCCACCAGATCACTTGTGGACATGGTCAAGTCTGAACCACCACGCCTCTTGATCGCCTAAGGCCACAAAATCACTTGGGGGCTTGGTCGAACCCGAATCATTGCCACGCCTTTTGATTGGCATATATGCCACGGTTTCATTTGGGGACCTGGCTGACTTGAACCATTGTCACTCCTATTGGAGGCTTGGTCCTGTCCGACCATGGTAACACCATCTAATCAGCTGAGTATAGCATGTTTTTTGCAAAAGGTTTTTATCATTGCCTTTGCTTCCATATTTCTTTTATGGCTACTTCTTAATTCTTGTTGTGTTTCCTTTACACCAAACAACACTTTTTTACCGGTTCAACTGACGGATTCGGTATTTTTTTAATCCATAGAAACATGCCCGGTTTACTTTTCCTGTTAACAACATAAAGTAACATGGGGGCTCATAATGACCCAGCACTGTTTACACGGGAGTTGTTTTCTCCCCTTTGACGGTAATGGTTTATAAAACCTCCGTTTCAAGCCTGGCTAAGCCAACTTCATGCCCAGCGATGGCAGGTATTTTGTATCGCATATTTGGTTATATACCTTAAATACATTGATGATATAAATATCAAGGTCATAAACCGGCTGGCGGTATAACCGCCACCGCAGTTCAAGATTTTCTGATTGCAGAAAATATAAATTGAGGATGTCAAGCAAAAGCATCAGTACTTATGCACGAAGGCATACTTAAAGCGAAAGTATTGGCTATTCTATTACAAGGCAACACAGTGCCCAAATAAGATCATTGTTCTTTTGGCGGACCATAATGAAGTAGCTATTTGAACCGGCTTCCGGTTCAAGCCTGCTCATCGTCCCGCGCCGCTTTAGATTCGTCATCTCTATCCATTGGCTGGAAATCAACAGTGGTCCAGTCGATTCCCATTAAAGCTTGAAAGACAGCCTCTTCATGGATCAGAGAAGATGGTTCAATATCAGGAGCATAAGTATGCTTACGGTTTGGAGGAATCAGATTCTCCGCTTCAAGAACTGGTGCAGCTACTCGCTTGTTCTGATCATTGTACTGAGCTTGATAATGCGACAAGTCTGCCTCTTCAGCTAATTGACAAGCCAGAGGGCGCACTGCACGGTTTATCGCCCTCAAATCCTCTTCATTGAACTCTGAGCCATCTTCCTTCAAGCTGGGTTAGCCTTGAGCTGCTTCAACAGGATCGAAATCCGGCACCCATGCTTTGGTTCGGATCAAGGCATTAATTGCTCCGCTTCGAGCAGCAGATTTCTTCAGCTCTTCAATCCGGGCAGGAAGCATTGATAACCTCTTCGGAGTATCTTGGATTAAAGTGGGTGCCGGATTGTTATGAGATGCAGTGGTGATGATCCGCTGCGCTCCAGTATACAGCTGTTCAATTAAGGTGTAGGCAGCCTTCAGCTTCTTCCGAACATCTGACCCTAAGTGACCAATGCGTGTACCTGCAACAATACAGGAACAATCACAAACCGGATCTATTATAAGAGAGCCAAAGTTGTCAAAGAAACCAAAAGGAACTTACCAAAGATAGCAGCAGTCATGGCATGCACTTGCCGCTTTACGGTGGTCAGTTCATCTACCACCGATTTAAGGGCAGCCTCAACATTTTCAGCTCTTTTTATCAAAGCGGCCTTTTCAGTGGCCCAATCAGCCCGCTCCTTCTTGAAGCCCTCCTTCAGCTGTTCCATGATGCTCAAGGCGCTGGTCAATTCCTCCTTGCTTTGTCGGGCCGCTTGTTGGGTTTTCGAGTTTCTTGCGGATCAAGAATCCGTCCTCTTTGATCCTCACTTCACCGCATACGCATAATACTTGGCTTTAAACAAACGGTGCAGGAATTTGAAGTACCAACCATATAACAAGTTATACGCTTGATACTTGGGGGCTAATGCACCTTCAATTTTCATCTATAACTAAATCGCAAAGTCCCAAGCTCAATACAGGTATTCAACTTGGCACTTGGGGGCTAATGGCTATTTACTCAGTTATGTTCTGATGTTAGAATCTTTATTGGAGTCCTGGTTTAACTATGCTAAGTTGAACCGGCCCTTGGGGGCTATATTGACGGATTTTAAAGTATTGAGGATTATAATCAAGTCCCGGTTTGAAGACGGTTACAAACCGGCCCTTGGGGGCTAGGAGGATTAATACAGTGGCAGTAAGTAAAGAAAGAAGAAGCACAAGGAAGTTACCTCAAATTTGTCTCTCATCATCTTTACCAGGCCAGCTTCACAGTCACGACTAGTGTATAGCCGGTTCAAGTAACCAGAATGAAGATCTTGAGCGCTCAGAGCAGCATATGTGTCCAGTTCAACATCCCATTTGCCTTTGTTCTTGGCAGGAAAATCTTCTTTCACTGAATGCTTGGCTAAAGTGACAGGATTCCCTGGTTCAAAGCGGCCTACGCCGGTAATTACAACGTCATCATCCTTGGACTCACCGGTTTGCGTTGGAGCGGCCGGTTTATCAGCAAGTTTAGAAGGACCGCGGGATCTTTCAATCCGGACGGAGCTGGCAGGCGGGTCAGCAGGGACTGAAGTATTGATAGGCCTTTCCTCAGGAATAGCATCATTTTGCAAAGGAGGATCATTGGGAATATCCTCATGAACGAACGCTTCAAGATCTGGTGCTTTATCCTGTTCAGGGGCGACATCTTCCTTAGCCGCTTTGTCCAGGCGGGCTTTCTTGCTCGGTTTAGGTTTAGCCCTGAATGAGAAACAAAGAGTCAAGGAACAACATAAGTTATAACATAGTATACCAGAAGCATATGTTCAGCCTAGCTTACCCAAGGACCGTTTTCAGTGGCGGCAGCTGAGTGGCTGATGATTCACCAGAGGAAGAATGAGAAGTAACCTGATAATCAGAGTCGGATGGATTAAGAGGTTGACGGATGAAACCCGCTTTAGGATATAAATTAATAAAAAGGTCGGAGACCTCAGAGCGGCGTTTTCGAACCGGACTGTTTGGTAAACTGGCGGAGGTAACTACCTGGCCGCTGTGCCGGGTTGTGCGGCGAGCTTCATGTTGCCGAGTCTTCATAAGAAATTTGGGATCCAAGTAAGCAAGAGGATGAGAAAATTTAACTTTCCGGATTGCTCGCGAAGTTTTGGCAAAGGCAAAGGATCTGAATCGAAGAAAGAATAGTTACCTCAGCGACATCAAGATTATCGCTTCAAAGATCGCCCCGACAAGTATCATCATCAATAAGGCGGTAAAAAGTAAGCCTAGTGAATCGAGTTCTACCTCAAGGTCCGAGTTACCCACATCATCATCAACAGCCGGATCAGATGAGGCGGTGGTTTTCCTTTTGTGAGCCGGTTTCTTGATAACATTGGTCTTTGGCCGGGTTGACCGTTTTGCTTTCTCCGCTTTGTCTTGCGGAAGCTTCTTGCTCCAAAATGGATTATCACCCTGGTTAAGCAGCAATTGATGTCAGATAGAGATAGCAATAACAGGTTCTGTAAAAAGTACAAGCAAAATCTTACAGCTGGCGGTTTGTTGGTAGTGCAGAAGGGGAGCAGGCCGGTTTGAGCGTAGAGGTGTTCCGGTTCGTTCAACATTTTCTTCACAGCATCTATGACTTCGTCATAGGAGAGCTAGATTTTGGTGTGTCGGAGTGGGTCATCGACACTATCAGTATACTTGGACATTAAACCGGAGCGTCGGCTGAGAGGCAGTACGCTCCATGATATCCAACAGCGTGCAAGATCTATTCCTGTTAAACCGTTGGCCATAAAGGCTCGGAGCTTGGACAGTTGCGAAGCATATTTACTTCTCTCCTTGGCACTTAATCTTTGTGGAAAGGGGTGAGTGTTGCTGAGCCGCTCCGGACGAAAGCCAGGCAAAGGATTTTCATTGTCAGGGGAGGTGTCTTTGAAGTAGAACCATGTTGCATTCCACTCCTTGGGGTGACTGTGTAGTCTGGCGTGGGGATAAGTGATCTCTTTTCTTTTTTGAATGGCCATACCGCCCAATTTGGTATTGGGGCCATCAGTGAATTCTGTGCGGCGGTTTAAGTGGAAGCAGTCTCTAAACAATTCAACTGAAGGCTCCTCTTGAAGATATACCTCAGAGAGCACTTGGAAATGACATAGGTTGGTAACAGAATTGGGGCCGATATCTTGCGGGCGGAGCTGAAAATTGGCTAACACATCCCGGTAAAATTTAGAACCGGGCGGTTTGAAGCCCCGGGCTAAATGATCTGCAAAGATCACAACCTCTCCCTCTTGAGGTGTGGGAGGGCATTCATTGCCAGGAACCCTCCAGTGGATAGTATCTTTGATGTCTAAAGCGCCGATCAAGACTAGATCATCCAGCTGAGTCTCTGTGACGCGAGAAGGAACCCAATTGCACTCATATACTTGTTTGGCCATGGTGAGATCTACAAGAAATAGGTGATTCCGGTTCAAGAATATGTTGGATAAAAGAAGGTGCTGATCTAAACAGTATTAAACCGGAGGCAGTACATGTAAACCGGATTTTGATGAAGTGGCATCATATGGATAAAGAATTCTGGCGGTTCAACAAGGGGACTAATGGTGTATACCGGTTTACTAACTTTTTCTATATTAAGTTAAACCGCCTGATCTAAACATTGAAGGCAATTATGATGGCTAAGTATGCGTAAACAGGTTTCACAAAGTCTTATTGTAAAGAACGGATCTGAAGCAAGTTCAGAAAAGCAGAAAATATTCAAAAGGATAAAAGCGGAACGGAAGTAAACCAATGGGCAGATATGTAGATGAGATCTATGGACTTGAGTGTGAAACTACAGGCGGATGCTAAAAGGCTACTGCTAATCAGAGCAGGGTTCACAGATTTATCCAGGAGTCTGGGTACGAGTATGAACAAGCGACGAACACGGCAAGAACAGAAAACCCTAGAACAGATCTATATTAAGAAGAACAGAAGGTTTCCCAGAATTGAGGAAGATGCGGAAGGCTACCATGGTACTCTGGTGCGTTCAGGTTGATGCAGCGGCCCAAGACGATGCAGAGGACAACGGCGGCGGCGGAGCTCCGAGGCTGGCGACGCGAGGAAGACGAAGAGGAAGAGACGAAGGGGAGAAAAGGAAATGACCCTTCGGTCCTATTTATAAGGCAACAGACGTGGGTCAGGCGCGCGAATCCAGGAGCCAAAATTTCGGAAGTGGAACTGATGACCTGGGTATCGCAGATCTATTAATAAAAGAGGATGTTATAAATGTTAACTTCGTGATGACGTCATGCCGGTTTACATCAACCAGAGATGATGGCGACATGGCGGTTTACAGCAACCAGAGATGATGATGACATGGCGGTTTACCAACTACCAGAAGATGTTGAAGAGAAAGACTTTTTGTGAAGGATTGAAATGAACCAGTTCAAATCAATCTGGGGCCTAATGTTGGGGATATTACCACTGGGCGTGAACCGGCCTACCTGGGCTGGGTTAACTTCATTAGTAGTATAAGTAGATGAAGGCCCAAGGCCTGTAGTCGGTTTAGAAACTGTAGCCGTAAACCGGCAGGATATGTAAACTTGTATTGTAAGTTAGGAATAGAGAGATACCAACCGGGATACGAGTATGAACCGGTTGGGACTCTATGGACCGACGGGCGTCACCCGTGTATATAAGGGGACGACCCGGCGGCGGTTCAGGGATAGACAACAACAACTCGAGCCTAGGCGAAGCTTGTTTGCTCCCTAGCCATCGAGACCACATCAATTCCATCCCAACTAGACGTAGGCTTTTACCTTCATCGAAGGGGCCGAACTAGTATAAACCCTTGTGTCTTTGTGTCCGCTTTAACCCCTTCAAGTTAACCCGTAGCGATGGCTCCACGATTAAGTCCTTTCACTAGGACATCTGCCGTGACAAATCCACGACAATGGCGGTTCGGCCGCATTGGTCCTCGACCCCATCATTGACGGATTCCATCTCAGACGAGTCCTTATGGATGGTGGCACTAGCCTGAACCTGCTCTATCAGGATACACTGTGCAAAATGGGCACCGACCCCTCAAGGATCAAACCTACAAAAACCACCTTTAAAGGTGTCATACTAGGTGTAGAGGCTTGTTGCACGGGATCAATCACACTGGAAGTGGTCTTAGGATCTCCGGACAACTTCCGAAGCGAGGAGTTAATCTTCGATACCGCCTCTTCCACAAAGGGCTATCACACACCGCTTCGGACGAACCGTGATTTGCTGATTCAATGCGGTACCGCATTATGCATACCTCAAGCTCAAAATGCCAGACCTCACGGGTTATAACAGCTTAACGGAAACACGAGCGCCGCTTCAGACGGAGGAGCACATCGCGCCCTCGCAGCAAGTACAAAGCAACCTTCTTAGGCGCACCGCCAATTCAGCGATAAAGCCCCGTGACACCGCCAAGCGAAGTTCGAGTACTCGAACAAGATCGCCCAAAGACGCCCGAGCTCGATTAGTATTCGCCTCCGCCCTAGTCCCAGCTAAGCGGCGAAATTTGTGCTGCGCATACATAATTACGCACTCAAAATACCATGGGCATAGGCGGAGGCACGACTATGACACGGTCCACAATGCGGTTCGACCGCCCCAGGATCCGTGTATCTTTACACTTTTTTCTTTCAGGTCCCTATCTTCAGGAGGCTCTTCCGATTGCCCGACTATCGGACCGATAGTGGGACGAACACACCAAGGAGACAAGAAGCTTTGGCGTACAAGGGAATCCTCAGGTGGTCTCTGATAACAATCGTTATACCTGTTTTTACCCGCACGTAGCTCGCTCTTGGTCAGGACGTGTCAAACAATCCTGTTCCGCTTATCGCACTACTTGCACACATACACCTTGGCGTATTATTGAAATAACAATGGAAAATAATGTACAGCATCAGCTTACTATTACATTTCTTTATCCTTTTCCTTTACTGTTTATTTATTACAAATTGCACCCGTACATTTTGGTACATTCAGTTCGCCAGGGGCTTCAGTGTACCCCATAACATGGCAAGTCAAGTCCGAACACTTTCCACAGTGTGGCACCCCGAACTTACAGCATTATATGCATCAGCTCCGAATCATGTCTTGGGTCAATAGTTGGGTTTGCCCGGCTCCTATGTTTTGGTACCTTACATTCCGCTATATCGGCTAAGGTAGCACAGGGAGAACTACTGCGATTGTGTCCCGGTTCTTCCGGACGAGCACCTCAATAGAGAAAGCCGAAAACTGACTGTCATGATTTAGGGAGTCCTGGATTAGGGGGCATCCGGACAACCGGACTATATACTTTGTCCGGACTATTGGAGCGTGAAGATACAAGACTCAAGACTCCGTCCCGTGTCCCGATGGGACTCTCCTTTGCGTGGAAGACAAGCTTGGTGATTCGGATATTGTATTTCCTTCTTTGTAACCGAGTCCGTGTAAACCCTAGCCGTCTCCGGTGTCTATATAAACCGGAGAGTTTAGTCCTTAGAGGGAAGATCACAATCATAATCATCATAGGCTAGCTTCTAGGGTTTAGCCTCTACGATCTCGTGGTAGATCAACTCTTGTACTACTCATATCATCAATATCAATCAAGCAGAAAGTAGGGTTTTACCTCCATCGAGAGGGCCCAAACCTAGGTAAACGTTGTGTCCCTTGCCTCCTGTTACCACTAGCCTAAGACACACAGATCGGGACCCCCTACCCGAGATCCGCCGGTTTTGACACTGACATTGGTGCTTTCATTGAGAGTTCCTCTGTGTCGTCACTTCAAGGCTTGATGGCTCCTCCAATCATCAACAACAACACAGTCCAGGGCGAGACTTTTCTCCCCGGACAGATCTTCGTGTTTGGTGGCTTCGCACTGCGGGCCAATTCGCTTGGCCATCTGGAGCAGCTCGACAGCTACGTCCCTGGCCACCAGGACAGGTTCGGAAACTTGAACTACACGACCGATATCCGTGGAGACTTGATCTTCAACGGATTCGGGCCTGTGCTAGGAGCGCCGGACAATCACGACGAGCACGGCCTAGACCTGCTGTCTGACAATCTCGGGATATCGCCCCTGCAGGAGCCCCGGACTTAAATCCGGAGCAGAGTGCGTCGTCCGAGGATGGGTGGATGGACCCCGCCCCAAAGGCCGCACACTCATCAGCGGTAGAGCCGAACACAGACTTCACCCCTAAGGAGGCATGTGACACCGGACCACCGGACTCATATCCGGTTATAGATTCCAGTCCGCGCGCCTCCAAGCCCGCCGATTCTGGTTGGGCTCCGGTAGTGGAGTTCACCACTGCGGATATCTTCCAGCACTCGCCCTTTGGCGACATGCTGAACTCTTTAAAATCCCTCTCTTTGTCAAGAGACTCTCGGCCGAACTATATCCGGCTCGAATGGGAAGCAGGCGACCAAGGAATTCGTTGCCCACCCACCACCCACTTCATAGCCACTGTCGACGATGTATCAGACATGCTTGACTTCGACTCTAATAATACCGACGGTATGGACGTCGGCGCAGGAGACGATTCAGAATCAACGGGGCGCTGGACTGCCACCTCGTCATATGATATATACATGGTGGATACGCCTAAGGAGGACGACGGCGACAATCCGGGAGATAAAACCCACGGGCAAAAGCCAAAACGACGACGCAGATGTCACTCCAAGTCCAGCAACAGTAAAAATAGCGATAAGAGCGCCAGAAAGATCGACACCCCAGTCAACTCCGAAGGAAACAACGACCATATGGACCCAACAATGGAGCAGGATGAGCCAGGTCACGGCGAACACAGTTCGGAGCAGACGCCCAATCACAATGATCCCGAGGGGCAAATTCATCAAACCGCCCCGGGACAAGAACACAGTCCGGATGACGATGCATTCATCATCCCAGAAACACACTTGGAACGAGATAACCTCCACAGAAGGCTTCTGGCCACTGCGAGAAGTCTAAAAAGGTATAACAGCTAAAGGTCAGACAGAAATGCTCAATCGCAGATGGAATAAAGTGCTAGACACTGAAGAAAAGTACGACGACGATGGCCATACAAAGAGCTATCCAAAACGCAAGCTGCTGCCAGAATTTGACGACGAGGCCGTTCCACCAAAGAACAACACGGCCAATAGGCCGGACAAACCACTTCATAACCGCAACAGAGCAGCTACCGTCGCCGCACACGATCTACGCGAGCTCCTGGATAAAAAAGCCGACGCGGATAGGTCCATCTATGGATCTAAAGGACACACCCCAGCACAGGACTATGGTCACCAAAACGATCATACCAATCGGATACCTGTTCGGATTCAGCACCGGACACAACAATAGCCGACAACATGCTGTCGGCATTCTAGGAACGGGGGTCCCCAGACTTGCCTACCTGCGGCCTGCGGCGTGGCTCAAGTGGGGGCCCAATGCAGCCCAGCTCCATCAACTCAAGCTCAAGACCCTCGCGAGGGGCCAAGCCTCGCGGGGCGGACGACAGGGAGCTTCCTCACGAGCAGCCTCCTCAGGCAGGCTCGCGAGGAGGCGGAGAGATCAAGGCAGGGAACCTCCCGAGGGGCCCGTGACGCAAGCCATGATGATCGGAGGCCAGGCGGGTGCCAGGCGGGCGCCGGCCTGCGCAATGTCCTTGTTTCCCTTTCGGTGCAAAGGGGGCAAGCACAGGCCAAGGCATCAGGCAAAGGTTACTGTTTCGGTGCAACAAGACCAAGACCAGCAGAACGGCAGGATGGAGGTCATCGTGGAGCCCACGGTGGTGTCACCGTCAGGGCCTTTGGCAGCCGAAGACCAACTTTAGTCAGGATAAGTGTACCAGATGTTCCCCTTCAAAATGGCCAATTGTTGGCGCCCTTCCCGCTCATTATTTGGGAGAGGCCCAGGGCCTCCGCCTATAAATAGGACTAGCCACCCACAGGGTAGGGGTATCTAGAGATCGACCAGAGAGAGAGGGAGAGAAGCGAGTGAACTCACCCAAGCAGTTCATCGCACCAGCTCAAGAACAGCCCCTCGCAAGGCTGTTCTCCCTTTGTACTATTCATCTCCAGCCCCTGAGGCAATCCACCACACCACGCACTGGAGTAGGGTATTACACCACAATGGTGGCCTGAACGAGTATAAATCTCGTGTCCCTTGTGTGTTCATCTTTCTTGCTTAGATCTTTGCGGGACTTCGAGACGTGAGCTGGTAGGGGAGAGATCTTCGCGCACCCAGTTGCTCAACCTCAAGGGTCCGCCGAACCCGAACCGACATTTGGCGCGCTGTAGGGGTGTGCGGAATCTTTCTTCCATCGTCGTGGTTCGATCTTCCGCCGCGGACTATGGCTGACGCCGCCGAGCCCGCGCTGAAGCGCCGGCTGCTCTCGCCACCAGCGCTGCTGTGATAGCGCCTGGCGGACGCCTCGCTGTTCTCCATCACCTGCCGCCAACGCCGCCATCGGCCTGGCGGGGAACGAGCAGCAGGCCTCGTCCCTGCATCCTTTAGTGCAGCGCGATGGCCGCACCGCCACCCCGTCGCTGACTCCAGCCGGTTCGTTGTCCCATGCCCATCGCGCCCCCACGGACGCGCACGCTGCGCTGCTTCTGGCGCGTGAGCTCCTGCACTACCGCCACGTCGACGACCTCTACGAGGACTGGCTCGCCCGCATCACCGAGCTCGTCAGCGCCGCAGGGGTCTCTCCCATGCTGTCCCTCTCGCTGCCTCACTCTTCATCCTGCGCAGGAGGCGAGGAGCAGGAGGTGCCTCCACCACCTCCTCCCCAAGAAGGCGCCCTGGCTCCAAGGCGCGCGGCCCCAGGTCGAGACCCGCCGCGTCCGGTGCCTGCGTGGCAAGAAAGGAGCTCCCAAGAGATCCCTCACCCCCAAGAAGGTGCTCGCGTGCTCCCAGCACTGGTGCGCCATGACCGCATCCCTGCACCGCCACGTCAAGAAACAGCGTTGCTCCAGGCAGCGGCGCACGGGAATCCCTAGGAGCAAGCCCCACCTCAGCAGAGAGCTCCGGTGGCCACTACAGGCTGCGGCGCTTTCACCTCCAAGCTGCGTAGCGTCGCGTGGCCCGGCAAGTTCAAGCCAGACCTGCCTCCGCGCTACGACGACACTGTGGACCCCGCAGAGTTCCTCCAGCTCTACGAGCTGGGCATCGAGGCCGCCAACAGGGACGAGAAGGTCATGGCGAATTGATTTCCCATGGCACTCAAGGACAGTGCCCGCACCTGGCTCCTGAACCTGGCCTTTGGCACGATCTCCTCCTGGGACGAGATGCGCACCCGCTTCATCGCCAACTTCCAAGGTACTCGCGACCGGCCCCCGGCCATGAGTGACCTGCGCCGCATCAAGCAACAGCCGGGAGAGACCCTGCAGAAGTACATCCAGCGCTTCAACAACGCCCACCTCAAGATTCCCAAGGTGACTGAGGAGGCCATCATTTTAGCCTTCTCCGACGGCGTGCGCGACATCAAGATGAAGGACGAGCTAGCAATCCATGAAGATCTGTGCACATCGCTGGAGCTGTTCAACCTGGCGACCAAGTGCGCCAGGGCTGAGGAAGGGCTCCTCTCCCTCCTCGAGCTCCCGTCTGCCAACCTAGAAGAGAAGAAGCCCAAGGTCAAGGATGTGAAGCGCAAGGGGGCTGCTGTGCTCGTAGCGGAGCCGTACACCAAGCGAGGCAGGGATCAGCTTGAGTCATCTAAGGGCAGCCGGCATCAGCAGGTACCCGACCTCCACACCCACAACACCAATGAATGTCAGAGCTCAGTGGCCGGCGAGATGGGCGAGTCGGCCGATGCCCGACCGGCGAACGGGCTATGGCCGAGGAGGAGGAAGAGGTGGAGGACGATGGGAAGATCGGGGCCTCGCCAAGGGTGGCGTGACCGGCCTCACGAGGACCGATGGCAGGACTAACCTCGCGAGGGAGGTTGGAGGATCAGCTCTCAAGGACCGCCTCAAGGCAACGCAGCCTCCTCCTCTCGCCACCACCGCCAAGGAGGAATGAAGACCATCACCAGACGAGGGGCTGGGGCTTTAGGAGCCGCGCAATCGCCAGATCCGGGCGGCGCCAGCCCCAGCCTCTCAACAAGATCTTCAAGCAGTTTGCTCGCTAGGTGAATGCGGTCCTCCCCAAGCTTGAGGCCACGCGCCCACTCAAGTGGTCTGCGTGCGCTATCACGTTCAGCTCAGCGGATCAGCTCAAGTTTGCAACAACGGCCGTAGTCCTTCCGATGCTTTGTTCCCCAGTCATCAGGAATGTGCAAGTCACCAGGACCCTCATCGACGGCGGGGCTGGGCTCAACGTCCTGTCCGTCGAGACGTTCAACAATCTCCAAGTGTCATACGATCAGCTTCAGCCAACCAAGCCTTTCTTAGGAGTCACTGATGGTTCAACTGTTCCGATAGGGCAAGTTTGTCTTCCCGTCACCTTTGGGCACTGCAACAATTACCACACCGAACTCATTGACTTTGATGTCGCTCACATCTGCCTGCCATACAATGCCATCCTCGGGTACCCAGCTCTAGCCAAGTTCATGGCAGTGACTCACCATGGCTACAATGTCCTCAAGATGCCAAGAAGTGGTGGAATCATCACAGTGCCTTGCGAGGAAAGGGATGCAGTGTGTTCTCTTGAGCGGCCTTCCGTGCCATGCAATTGAAGACCCAGATCACAGGGAGCGGGAGGCTCCCCGAGGCGGTCCCTAAGAAGAAGAAGGCTTCACCTGGCCCAAGTGCTCACGAGGCAGGCCCCTCCGGAGGCGTTGCGTCAGGATCCGCGCCCGTCCAAGGGGCGCCACCCTCTGTCGCATAGGAAGGCGTGCCCGGCGCCTCCGGGCAAGGCTCGGGGCTCTCCCAGAGGGCCACCGACCTCGCCAAGGTCACGAGGAGGCGCCAGGCACCACTTGGAGGCGTGCTTCAAGGCACGTTTCCCTCAGGAAGGTATAAGGCAAGGAAGGCAAAACCCCCAGGAGTTCATCGCGAGGAACATTCAGGAGCCATAGGAGTCAAGAGTCATGCGTGGCAGTCGCCGCCTACTCGTTGTAGCCCCACATCCCGGCAAGGATGGTGGGCTGCATGTCCTGATCGACATACTGGGCTCAACCGAGCCGCTGCCTCAAGAGCACCTCCGCCTTCACGCAGGGGCGCCTGTGAGGGTCCACTCACAGCTACGCTCGCATGCCCTTCGGCTCGCCGAACGCGGCTGCCGCCCACCAGCGCCGATGAGGAGCATCCCGAAGCTCAGTGGCTGTGCACCGCGCTGCCTCGGAGGAGATGGAGACGGCCTTGAGGAGGCGCCGGACCTCGTGAGCCTCCCGAGGCTGTGGCCCGAGGGCTCGTGAGGGTTGGCTGCTTCACCGCACATCGACAGCCATCTGACACTCGCCTCCGCAATGGTATCGTGACATCTTTTCAAGTTTTATCTTCACTGGGAGCGCCAGAGGGCCGCATCATTCCTGTGTCGTGGGTCCATCCTCGCGGCATGTATCCTGCTTTTGCTTATGATTTTCATCTCGCTTGTTGGGGCGCCGGGTTGCATTATCCCCAGGCTGCTCGGGCCAGACCCAGTGGCGTCTACTTCTATGCATCGATCTAAATGAATTTGCTCCTTCGTGCTTAACACGCTATACTTAATCGCCTGCTCGATTGACGCCTACCTTTGGCACCGCTCACTCTGGCAGGGCACTTGCACATGGGTCTGTCCCAGCAACACCGAAAAATCTGAGTGGCTGAGCTCTGGCCGCGGCAGCCCCGCAAGGCGCCACCTCACCAGGCCCTCAGTGCCCCAATCACTCCCTTGGGGCGACCAATGGCTAGCTGACAACCGAGATAGCAGACCTTGTTTCCCCTCGTGGTTGTTATGCAGGACCCGCTCCAGGAGTAACGCTGGTGGCATCGCGAGACTTCTTATCCTTCTCTTCGGCACGACCCGCTTGCACGTTAAAAGGGGGGCGCCTGAGCATCGTGACTCATGGGCTCTTACTGGCTCTCCAGCCCTCACCCCCTGGCCTTGACCCACGGCATCGCGACCTGTCATACCAGCGGCGGCTGAGCTCGCTCAAGGGCCGGGACCTGAGGACGTAGAGCATTAAGGGAAGCGCGGGGGAGAGGTAAGAAGCTTGCGAGGGCCTAACCCAGCAACACCTCGGTTGCCGTCGCGCAAGCCCGACGCTTCAACGGAAACTACCCCGAGCCTACAAGATAAGTAACGCGAAAACTGATCCGACTCAGCGCTTAACCCTCGTGATATCGCAGCTCACACGGCAACGCTGCTTGCCTTTCTCTCCCAATGAGGCTGCTTGAGCGCAAAGGGGACCTCCCGAGCATCGCGACTGGGGCTCTTATCGACCTCGCCGCCACCTCCTGGCCTTGACCACGGCATCGCGACCGGCATACCAAAGGACGGCCGGAGCTCGCTGGGGACCGGACCTTTCAACAGAGAGCACCGTGTCCTCGTGAGGGAAGAAAGGGGGAGCCGAGCCTGGACAGGACAAGCACCTCGCATCGATTCATACTAGGGATATAATATTTGCAAAAGACATGGCCAACGCCTTACATACCCCCGCGGGGCGGTACTTCAATTCCTCGCAGGGAACAGGAGGTGCTAATCCTAAGGAGCGCAAACTATGCACGCCTCCGCCGAAGACGCCATCATCAACAATGGACCGTCAGGCACCGGCGCCAACCCCATCCAGATTAGTGGCATCGGCGGCCTGACGAGCCCGCCCTGCTCCGAGCGCGGCGCGAGCTCGGGGGCTCGTAGCTGTCGTCGCTCGTCTCCGAAGTCGCGAGAAGCTCGGCGGAGTCGCTGGACCCTCCGGCATCTTTGCTGCCACCAGAGGAGCTGCTGGGGAAGCGATGGGCGGGCCTGGTCCTCGCCACGGCAGGGCCCCAGCTGCCTTTCTCAGGGCAGCACTCCAGCTGGTGTCCCTCTGTGTCGAAGACCTTAAAGAACATCAGGGAAGCACCATCGTAGACGAGGTGGATCACGAGGGCGCCCCCTGTCCGACAAACCCGGGCAATCTCGCCCCAGCCACGGGTCATGTAGACCTCGCCCGGAGCAACGACCTCGACCTCCGCTCCAGTCGCGGGGGTGCCGCAGTGAGCATGCTGCAACCAGAGCTCAAGGGGTCCCCTCGGCGGGATCTCGAAGGCGAAGGAGGGAGGAAGGCGAATCCATGACCGGGGAGCTATGGCGGCATGGAGCACAAGCTCGCGAGAGGAACCCTCGGCGTGGACTCCTGGAGGAACGACGCGCACCACCGTAACCCGCCGGCGCCGACGACGGCACCGACTATGACGCTCGGCGCCTTCTTCTCCAAGGCCCTCGATCCGAGCGTACAAGAGTAGTGGGAACCCCGGCGGTGGCCGCTCGTACCAGGGCCTTGATACCTCCTGCCGCGCACCCTCGTCTCAGCGGCAGAGGACTAACCGCTTCTTCGGCGGAAGCGGGTCAGGACCCTCTAGGGGGCCTTTCCCTTCTCTTCTGCGGAGAACCGACGGATGGTTGCCATCAGTGTGAGACGGAGCAATGGAGAAGATGAAGAAGAGGAGGAGTAGCAGAGGAAGATGAACTGGAATGGCTCGTGCCATTCCGTACTTATAGCCGGAGGAGGCCAACCGTCGACCTCCACGATCGCAGGTAATCATGACCCGTCTTTGCATGCAGGGACTTGTCAAGTCATGCGGTTGCCGAGGCGTCATGGGAGAGCGGAGACGCCCACGTCCAATCAACCGCCACGCGGCGCCCAAGGCTGCAGGCTGTTGGGGCCCGCGGCGCTTCGCACTTGCCCCTTGGCTTCTCTGCTAAGCCAAGTTCGGGCATGCCTTGGGCCCGGGGGCTACTGTTAACGTTCTGGGAATGGGGGTCCCCAGACTTGCCTGCCTGCGGCCTGCGGCGTGGCTCAAGTGGGGGCCCAATGCAGCCTAGCTCCATCAACTCAAGCTCAAGACCTCGCGAGGGGCCAGCCTCATGGGCGGACGACAGTGGAGCTTCTCAGAGCAGCCTCCTCAGTGTGCTCGCGAGGAGGCGGAGAGATCAAGGTAGGGCACCTCCCGAGGGGCCCGTGATGCAAGCCATGACGATCGGAGGCCAGGAGGGTGCCAGGCGGGCGCCGTCATGCGTGGTGTCCTTGTTTCCCTTTCGGTGCAAAGGGGGCAAGCACAGGCCAAGGCATCAGGCAAAGGTTACCTTTTCGGTGCGACAAGACCAATACCACTAGAACGGCAGGATGGAGGTCATCGTGGAGCCCAGGGCGGCGTCACCGTCAGGGCCTTTGGCAGCCGAAGACCAACTTTAGTCAAGATAAGTGTACCAGATGTTCCCCTTCAAAATGGCCAATTGTTGGCGCCCTTCCCGCTCATTATTTGGGGAGATGCCCAGGGCCTCCGCCTATAAATAGGACTAGCCACCCACAGGGTAGGGGCATCTAGAGATCGACCAGAGAGAGAGAGGGACAGAAGTGAGTGAACTCACCGAAGCAATTCATTGCACCAGCTCAAGAACAGCCCCTCACGAGGCTGTTCTCCCTTTGTACTATTCATCATCAGCCCCTGAGGCAATCCACCACACCACACACTGGAGTAGGGTATTACACCACAATGGTGGCCTGAACCAGTATAAATCTCGTGTCCCTTGTGTGTTCATCTTTCTTGCTTAGATCTTTGCGAGACTTCGAGATGTGAGCTGGTAGGGGAGAGATCTTCGTGCGCACCCCAGTGTTCAAACCTTAAGGGTCTGCCGGAACCCGAAATCCGACACATGCCATAGCACGTCCAGATACAAAGGGGCTGCTCACCCCCTGTGCTTCACCGAAGAGGTACTGGACCATGAATTTCCACAGGGTTTTAAACCTGTGAACATAGAGGCATACGACGGAACGTCAGACCCAGGAGTCTGGATCGAGGATTTTATCCTGCATATACACATGGCTCGTAGGGACAACCTCCACGCCATCAAATACCTTCCCCTCAAGTTGAAGGGACCAGCTCGACACTTGTTGAAAAGCCTCCCCGAAAATTCAATTGGAAGTTGGGAGGAACCTGAGGACGCTTTCAGTGCCAATTTCCAAGGGACCTATGTCCGGCCTACGGATGCGGACGATTTAAGTCACATAATTCAACAGCTCGGAGAGTCCGCCCGCAAGCTTTGGAACAAATTCCTCACTAAGAAGAATCAAATTGTCGATTGTCCGGATGCCGAAGCCTTAGCAGCCTTCAAACACAGCATCCGGGACGAGTGGCTCGCCAGACACCTTGGCCAAGAAAAGCGGAGAACAATGGCAGCCTTAACAAGCCTTATGACCCGCTTTTGCGCAGGTGAAGATAGCTGGTTGGCCCATAAAGGCACCAGCGACCCAAGTACATCCGAAATCAGGGATGGCAACGGGAAGCCACGGCGCAATAAAACAAACGGCAAAACAAGGAAGAGAGTCCGGTCAACAGAATGGTCAATGCCGGATTCAGGGGCTCTCAACCCGGTCAACAAAATAAGCCATTTAAAGGGAACAAAGAGGGACCGTCCGGCCTGAACAAAGTCCTGGACAGATTGTGCCAAATTCATGGCACCCCCGACAAACCTGCGAACCACACTCACAGAGAGTGCTGGGTCTTCAGGCCGACAAATTAAACACCAAACACAAGGGAAGGGAAACACCAAGTGAAGACGAGGATGAACCTCGCCAGCCAAACACTGGGGGTAGGGCTGGAATTCGAGCCGAGTCGAGCCAGCTCGACTCGACTCGCTAGAGCTCGTTTCGTTAGCGAGCTAGCTCAACTCGACTCGTTACTATAACGAGCTTAAACCCAAGATTGGCTCGACTCGTATAACTCGCGAGCTAGCTCGTTTAGCTTGTTAAGCTCGTTAAAAATATGAACATAAAACCCTCAAAATGATAAAAATGATTATGTATATATTAAACATATATATCACTAAACAATTGTAATTTCCTTGTAACGCATGAGTCTCCTAGGCGGCTGGGCCTTGTGTTGTGCGCCTAGAACGTAGGGTGCTGAGTGGCTTATCTTTTTTGTATTGGAGTGGTTCATCTTTTGTACCGACTACCGAGCCTAATGAGTTACACGAGTACTCGTAAGATTGGCTCGTTTAACTTGGTCTATAAATGATCTTAAATTAAAGCTTGGCTCGACTCGTTATTCTTCGAGTTCGAGTCGATTCGAGCCGAGTCACGAGCTACTCGTTTAGCTCGCAAGCTTCGAGCTTTTTTTCCAGCCCTAACTGGGGGACAGAAAAAATTCCCACCAGAGGTAAAAACAGTAAACATGATCCACGCGACTCACACACCCCCAAGAAGGCGCGAACGCGCACTCAGAGACGCATACGCGGTAAGGCCCGTTGCCCCCAAACTTAACCACTGGTCGGCC
This sequence comes from Aegilops speltoides, assembly GCA_021437245.1. Classification (NCBI taxonomy): domain Eukaryota; kingdom Viridiplantae; phylum Streptophyta; class Magnoliopsida; order Poales; family Poaceae; genus Aegilops; species Aegilops speltoides. The sequence goes on from CM038144.1 coordinate 401,116,224, forward strand.
TGCCCGATCACCTTCGATCACAGGGACTGCCCGACTAGTATGCAGCACGGAGGATCAGCTGCCTTGGTGCTCGACCCAATAATCGAGGGATACCATCTCACTCACATCCTCATGGACGGCGGCAGTAGTCTTAATTTAATATACCAGGACACTGTCTGCAGGATGGGGATAGACCCATCCAGAATCAGCCAAAGTAACACCACCTTCGAAGGGGTGATACTAGGCATTGAATCCTACAGCAGGGGCTCCGTTGTACTAGAGGTAACATTTGGTTCCCCAGGCAACTCCAGAAGTGAAGAGCTACTCTTCACCATTGCCCCCTTCCAAAGCGGCTATCACGCATTGCTTGGGAGAACGGCCTTCGCCCGCTTCAATGCAGTACCGCATTACGCCTACCTTACACTCAAAATGCCCGGTCCACGTGGCGTTATCACCGTTAACGGAGACACAGAGTGCTCCTCACGCGCGGAGGAATATGCGATGGCTCTAGCAGCCGGACTCTAAGCGGCCTCTAATACCATACAATATCACTGGTCGTTAAGACCACACACATGGTTAGACGAGTCCGGCTGCCCGGATAAACCCGAGCTAGGGCACCATGTATGTAATCCCATAGAGGACACCAGGGGCTATAGATATTTAATACAGCCCCACTATTGGCTTGACCTTATTAACATGCCAATATCTTCACTTTTACTATCCATCGCACGCTTACGTTATACTCTTCTACATGAGTTTTTCTTTTTTACAGACACAATTCATGCGATACCCTTCCAGGAAATGGCACAACGGAGACAAAGGCGCAGACGTGCAGTAGGGCCCCTCTCAAAGGTTTCCCTTTAGATTAATCCCCTGTGTAAACCTTCTTTATTATCTCTTGTTGTTTCCAAATCCCATGGGTACTATACCCACAGAGGGTACTGCCGTTATTGGCATTTCGCCACGACAGACTAATGCACGTACCTGGAACTACAGGGTTCATAATGAAAGGGCATTCTTCAGCCCATTTTATGTTGCAAAGTCCGAATACCTTCGGGAGTGTTCGGCGTCCCGAGTTTGGCCTTATATGCATCAGCTTCGAATCATGTCTGTGGTCAAATGTTGGGTTTGCCCGGCTCCTGGGTTTCCACCTTACGTTCCATTCTTATTGGCTAGGGCGGCCAAAGGAGAACTACTACGATTGTGCCCTGGTTATTCCGGATGAGCACCTCAGTAGAGAAAGCCGAAAACTGACTGTCATGATGCAGCGAGAGACTATTCAACCACTCGAAGACTTATCGGAATCTTTAGGATTCCTCCGCATTAACGAAGGACCGTTTCCCGGTCATGTACACATGCGCCCGTATTCGGATGCACGCGAAGGTACCAGGGGCTACATAGTAGCCCCACCGTCAAACTCCTATGGCTAAGTGAAAGTGTTATAGCTATATAGTCCGGTTGCCTAGTTCGACGTGCGATCACCTCCTTAATGGACCAAGACGTTGGATCAAGTGTGATTACGCATATTTTTCGTGAACACCCCCACATTGTATGCGTGGGGGCTGAAGCCAACGACTGCTATCTTTCAGATTACACATATACATAAAAACGGACGCACAGGAGGCACAATAATACTTTCGGGCACAAAGTATAAATATAGCCTCATAATCCAAATAACATTGTTTTTACAATGAAATGATTTGTCACTCGAACATGACATTCTTCGAGCACTGAGCCTCTATTAAGCGAGCACCTTCAGTTACCTACTCCAAGTAGTGCTCGGCCGGATCCTGGCCTCCCGCCGGATTTTGGGTCGCAATGATGGTGGCCTCCATATCCATCCAAAATGCTTTAACACGGGCAAGTGCCATCCGTGCACCCTCTATACACGCCGACCTCCTCATGGCATCGATCTGAGATACGACACCGAGGAATTGTTGCACCAAACCAAAATAACTGTCCGGCTTAGGCCCCTTCGGCCAAACATGGTCTATTACAGACCGCATTGCAAGCCCGGAAAGCCTATGAAGCTCAGCCACAGCAACCATCTTCTCACTCAACGGCAATGGGTGCGCGGGAGCATTGAATTGCGACCAGAACAGCTTCTCCACTTCTTTATCACCTTGATCCTCGAAAAACTTGGCCGTATCAGCCGTACTCTTCGCCAAGTCCTCATACGTGTCTGCAGGGCTCCAGCGTCGATCCAGGGGAGCATACTTCGGATCTAAAAACTTCATCCGCAATAAGTAGGGGTTTGCAGCCGCAATTTCTCCGGCCAGACGAAGCTCCTCCCCGTCCATCCCTGCTTTCAGACCGCGTCTCCTTGGCCGTATCAAGTGCCTTCTTCAGGTCAGCCAAGTTCACCTGATTCTCCTTCTCAAGGAGCTCATACCGGCTGGCGGAATTTTTCAACTCCACAACCATTTTGGCTATTTTGTCTTCGCTTCGGCGATGAGCAGCCTGTTTGGCTCTCAACTCTTCAGCCGCCTTTAGGGCAGCCTCATTGCTAGCCCGAGCTTGTTCCTTGGCCTGGGCAAGTTCCGCCCTCAGGGCTTCCACGGCAGCAGCACCATCTGTAGCCCACACATATCACATCAATATTATACTCATTTTAATTTTCCTATAAACGAAAGCAGAGCACATACCTTATGACTCATTAAGCCGCTCGCTCACAAGCGTGATGTCGACATCTATAACTCCAATCTGCCTCCTCAGTTCGGCAACTTTAACGGACCGGTCGGCTGCCGGATCCTTAGACACCTGTGCATATATACAACGCAATCATTACTTACACAATATGATCCTACATTTGCCGCCCAGGGCGGGCAACCAGAGTCTCAGGGGCTACTATCCATATGGAGCACACCTAGCGCGTGCGTCACAGCCAAAAAATTATGTATTTTTCATTACATACCGCAAAGCCTCTGAGCAGGCTCGTAAATGCTTCATTCAAACCACTAGTGGCGGATGCAATGATGCAATCTTCTTGAGCACTGTGCTCATTAATGAGAGGTGCTCCTCTGATAGTGCAGCTCGTTCCAGAACCCCCGTCAGTATGTCCGGCCGGACACCGAACTGTGTTGGGCCCTTTTCATCGCCCCCCGTGGGAGCCGAACGCTCTGGGCTCAGGGCGGCTGAAGGATTAGCTTCTGGCTTCGGCATATCCGGACTCCTCCGTGACGACACCTCGGGGTTGCCCGCCTCATGAGGCGGAGAGGTTGGTGGGGTCTCACTCTCCATAATCTCCGGAGGGAGATCCGCCGAAGACGAACTATGTCGAGAAGAACTGCTAGCCGGACTGCAAAAAATGGATCCTGGTTGTTGTTCTCGGAGAAAAGCAGTACCTTCGAATTTACGATTAACTCACAGCTCGGTTGAGGGCTGGCCCGGTGGCGGGCATGATGCGGTAAGGGCGCCCTTCGGGGCAAGGCCCCCTGGTGACGCTTTCTTCCCCTGCTTGGGCACCTCCGTCTCCAAATCTTCGGAGGCGGCCCTCTTCTTCCCCCGCAGGGAGGAGGCTTTAGACTCCCCTCCCTGACTATCCTCCTTTGGGGAGGTAGGAATTCCCCCGGTTTGGATGTGCAGTGTGTGAAGTTCGGTTTCTCTGTTCTTCCCTTCGTCTTTCCCTGAGGGCATTTTACTAAGCACCCGGCCAAGCATCTTGGCTATGGTAGGACTAGCCGAGCCTTCGGGAAGTGGCGCCGGACACCTGATTCTCTCCACCTTGCTGAGCCATTCCTGGCCACGGAGGATTTTCAGAATAATGATTATGATAAATATAAACGAAGTGTTCGGTTTCGGGGTTACTTACTTGGGTATCTGGGCGATTGCAGCTTAGGCCCGCATCCTCGATGGTGTCCGGACACTTTACTTGTGGTCCGAAGAATAATTTACACATCCCTTCGAGCGTCAGGCCAAAGTAGTGCAGAATAGTCCGTGGACCCTCTGGATTGAATTCCCACATCCGGAGAGGCCGGCGTTTGCACGGCAACATCCGTTGGATCAGCATTACCTGAATTATGCTGACGAGGTTAATGTCTCTCCCAAGAAGCTCTCGGATACGGCTCTGCAGTGTGGGTACATCACTAGCAGACCCCCAATCCTGTCCTACGTTGGTCCATGACGCCAGTTGTGACAGAGGGCCCGAACGGAAGTCGGGGGCAGCCACCCACGTCGTGCCTCTGGGAGCCGTGACGTAAAACCACATCCGCTGCCATAGATCGGATACCTCTGGGAAAGAACCCTCTGGCCATGGGGCATCGGCATTCCTGCTTATTATGGCACCTCTGCACTCCGCATGTCACCCCTCAATCATCTTCGGCTTCACATTAAAGGTCTTGAGCCATAAGTCGAAGTATGGAGTGACGTGGAGAAAAGCCTCTCACACAATGATGAACGATGAGATATGGAGGATAGCGTCTGGAGCTAGATCGTGAAAATCTAACCCGTAATAGAACATGAGCCCCCTCACAAAGGGATCGAGGGTGAGGCCCAAGCCACGGAGAAAGTGAGAAACAAATACGACGCTCTCATTAGGCTCGGGAGTAGGGATGACCTGCCCTGGAGCAGGAAGCCTGTGCTGGATGTCAGCAGTCAAATATCCGACCTCCCTAAGCCTCACAATGTCCTCCTCTTTGACCGAGGAGGCCACCCACCGGCCTTGAAGGTTGGATTCAGACATAGTGCAAGATCCAGGGTGTTTGAACTTGGGTCTCGGGTGTTAGAACTCGAGATGCGAAAAGGCGCAAGGGTGGTGGAAAAGAGGTATAGGCCTCGGCCCCTTTATAAAGGGGGTGAATATCAAGAGTCCTCAGCGTGACCGCTTGAGACCTATCTAAAAACACGGAGTCATACCAACAGTCATCATGGGGTTGCGCACACCCGTATTGATGGAAGATCCCGCAATAAGGGGAACACGAACTCTGCTTTGGCAGAGCGTGCCAATAAAACCGCCTCGCAACGCATATCGAAGTGGGCTAAGAAAAACCGGTTCGTGATTGGGCCGGGCCATGATGCAGGGGCACGACGTACAAAAATTTCCAGCAGATCAGATTTATGCTATGCTCTCTACGGTGGTATGTGAAGATCATCTTGCGAATCCAGACACGGTTTAGGTGTTCGATGATTACTTTGGGATATTCGGAGATGGAACCCGCCTTGCAATGCCGAAGACAAAACTGCGCGCCGGACTCATCGTCATTGAAGCCTGGTTCAGGGGCTACTGAGGGAGTCCTGGATTAGGGGGTATCCGGATAGCCGGACTATATACTTTGTTCGGACTACCTGGAGCGTGAAGATACAAGACTCAAGACTCCGTCCCGTGTCTGGATGGGACTCTCCTTTGCGTGGAAGACAAGCTTGGCGATTCGGATATTGTATTTCCTTCTCTGTAACCGAGTCCGTGTAAACCCTAGACCTCTCCGATGTCTATATAAACCGGAGAGTTTAGTCCTTAGAGGGACGATCACAATCATAATCACTACTGGAATCAGTTACTTTGCCATCTGCCAGCTCTTTGCCGTCAGCTAGCGGACGACAAAGAAGCTCTTTTTGCCATCACCGAAGAGCGGCAAAGAGCTGGCTGATGGCAACGAAAGCCTTTGCCATCAGCCAGCTCTTGGCCGTCCGCTAGAATCTTTGCCGTCCGCTAGTTGACGGCAAAGAGAGAGGGGGGGCCCACTGAGGAGCTGGTTAAAAAATACTTAACGTCCCCCCGCTTTGCCGTCCGCCGCAGACGACAAATTTGAAGAAAAGCGGACGGCAAAGGGGGCGGACGGCAAAGGCTGCCCTAACTAACCTAACTAATGGCCGAGCCCCCCCCCCGTTACTCTCTCGATCCTCGACCTCTTCCGCCCCCTTCCCGCGCCAGCCCGCCCGCCCCGCCACCGCCGCCCCGCCACCCGCCCGCCCTCGCCGCGCCCGCCACCCCCGCCGCCGCCGCCGCTCCTCCCCCCCCGCCCGCCATGCCCCGCCCCGCCCGCCCGCCCCTCCCTGCCCTCGCCCGCCCGCCCGCCCTCCCGCCCTCCATGGCGCCCCGCCCGCCCTTGCCAGCCATCCTTGCCGAGCCCCGCCGCCCCCACCCACCACCACCAGGCCGTGTCGCCCCCCTCCGGTGAGTTTTTTTTTTTTTTTTTTTTTTGCTGTTTAATTCTTATTTAATTGTTAGTGTTAGTGTTAGTGTTAGATTTAGTGTTAGAAAAGAAGAAAATTTAGTGTTAGTGTTAGAAAAAAGAATATGTAGAAGAAAAGAAGAAGAAGTGGAAAAAAGATGAAAAAGAAGAAAAGAAAAGAAGTAGAAAAAAGATGAAAAAGAAGAAGAAGAAAAGAAGTAGAAGAAGTAGAAGAAGTAGTAGAAGAAGAATAGAAGAAAAGAAAAGAAGTAAAAGAAGTAGAAAAAAGATGAAAAAAGAAGAAGAAGAAGAAAGGAAAGAAGAAGATAGGGAAGAAGAAGAAGAAGAAGAAGAAGAAGAAGAAAGGAAAGAAGAAGAAGGATAGAAGAAGAAGAAGAAAGGAAAGAAGAAGAAAAAAGAAGAAGAAGAGAAGGAAAGAAGAAGAAGGATAGAAGGAAACACCCCGACACCCCGACCCCGACACCACACCCCGACACCTGACCCCGACACCCTGACCCCGACACCCCGACCCCGACACCACACCCCAGATCACGACACCACACCCCGACACCCCGACCCCGACACGACACCCTAACCCCGAAACAGGACCCGGACACCGACATGAAAAACATCATATATAATTTGTGAATTATTAGTTAGGTCATATATTTTTCGATTTTGTTATGAAAAACGTCATATATAATTGTGTTGACCGGGTAGATTTAAATGTGCAGTTGTTTCATCGCTGCGAGGTTTGGTGTTCGACGACCTCGCCGTGCGTTTGACGAGCTCTTCCCCTTCGTTCATGGGTGAGCACAAATGACATGTCCTTCTCCCCCATTAATTATTTGCACAAATGACATGAAATTTGGTAGCTAGCTTTATATGTGTCTTGAATCATCAGTATGCGTAGCCAATATGTGTCTCCCATTCGAAAGCGTCATAGTTATAAATATGCATGCATTTGCATATTTATAACCTTGATTCTTTCGAATTGTCCAACGCTATCCATGGACAGCCCGAGTATGTGTAGATTGGGTTCGTTTTTCCCATATGCTTTGCTCCGGATCCGACGCATAAATTTCGTCAGTGCCTCCCCTGTTGTTCTCCGGGTACACATCCTCTCTGTTTATTGCAGAGACGTGTATCAGGAGAATAGCGGGGAGGTGCTGTCGAAATTTTGCGTCGGATCCGGAGCATAGCATATGGGAAAATGAACCCAATCTACACATACTCGGGTGGGATTAGGACCTATCATTACCTATTAGAGTGTAGGTTGCATGGACGTAATAAAATTGACAAAGTAGATCAACTGATGAATATATACATGGTGAATTATATATATAATTGTTGTGTGTCCAAGAGCTCGAAAGTCAAGATGAGTGATCGTATGCGTGGATGTATACCGTCACACTTGGTCGTAACAAATGGAGCGCTGAATGGTTCACAAAAACCAAGGGGTTTGTGCAAGCCGCACGGCAAATGGCCGAGGAAAACTTGGTGCCCTGTTTCCGCGCGGCAATTGGGAAAAGAGGACAGAGGCTGAAGTGGGTAAACACCTACAGAAGAATGGTTTTACGCCCAATTATAGGGTGTGGACATTTCATGGTGAGTCTGCCCAACGTGACCGAGCTGAGGTGGATCATCGTCGGACCGACGAGCATGGTACCGGGATGGAAAACATGGTGCAAGACTATGATGATGCTCGGGATTCGGACGAGGAGATGGAGGAATCTGCAAAGGCCTTCAATGAAATGTTGGAGTCTTCAAAACGCCCGCTCCACGAGCACACCGAGCTTTGTCGGTTGGATGCCATCTCACAAGTAATGGATTTGAAGGCTCAGTTCAACTTGGGCAGAGAATGCTATGACACAATTATGACAAGATTTGGACGCTTTCTACCCAAAGGCCATGTAATGCACGCAAACCTGTACCAGTCGGAAAAAATCCTCTCAGGTAATCAAGATGCCCTATGAGAAGATACATGCACGTGAGAAAGGATGTGCCTTATTTAGGCTTGACTATGCGGACTTGAACTATTGTCCCATTTGCAAGTGTTCGGTATATTGTGGTAGACAACGGTATGGGTGAGAAGACATGCACCACAATCCTCGTTAGTGTTCTTGGTATATGCCAATTGTACCAAGACTTCAATGTCTTTTCATGGTCGAAGAGACGGCCGCATGATGACATGGCACAAAACAGCAAAAGAACCGAACTAGATGCGAGATGGGAAAGCGATGATGGTACACACATCGGATGGTGTTGCGTGGAAAAGGTTTGATGAATTACATGCTGACAAAGCGGCAGATCCGAGGCATCCTCAAGTCGGCATCAGCACCGATGAACATATAGGGCTAGTTGAAATCAACCAAAGCACCCATTTAGATGTTCCTGATGTCTATATTATGGCTCAACAGGCGACCCAAGTATTCTATCTACCTTGGGCCTGCCAAACTAATCCAAATCTGAAAGGTTGGGATGTCGTTTATGAAGTGCCGCCACGTGCTAGACTATCTCCCCCAAAGGAAGAGGATTATGAACCTCACATTAACCCAGACACATATGAAGGAGAATTCTTCCAAGAGACACGTCTTTCCAAAAAGCGTTTCAAGAACCGGTATACTTCACCCCAAAACATAGAAGTAGACAGCGACAGTGAATCCCACATCACCCCAGAGGAGGAACAAGAAGAGCCGGAACAAGAACAGGTTACTGCTGTGGAAGACCTCTCAATGCTTGACCGATTACGTAAAGGTGGCCTTCCACATGTTGATGCCACTGAACCCTATGAGCCCGTCATTGATTATAGTGATGATGATGATTATGCATTTATTGATGATACTGATCAAGATTATTAGTAGTGTCAAGTATTCAATTTTTTTATGTTGTACTTGATGATGATACACTTAAGTGATATACATATTATTATTCATGTCGGTATTTTTTATGTTGTACTAATTTCGTTTACTCTTTGTCATGGCGGTGTTGAAAGATGGAAGGGGAGCCGATCGAGGCCAAGGACAACGTGCCCAAATTGAAGGTGTGCCACACCATCAAGGTAGCTCCACTTATATAAGTTCAATGAATTGGGTAATGTGGTTTGCTTCTGATTAATGCAATTCATTCATCATGCTAGCTTGAGCCCTTTAATTACTAATTTACTTTGTTTCTCTCTTTCGTGCATGCTACAATAAGACGGATAAGGTGCCGAGAGGGTACGACTGTATGCCATGGCCCACACTGCCTCTTACAAGCAAGTCAAGGGGAAGGCGAGGAAAGGGGAGGAGTTTAACCCGAGCAATCCAGAGCAGGTGATGAGGTCCCATGGCTCCATAGCCATTGATCCAGAGATTGCTCCTAAGACCACTGTGAGTTTAATTTCAATGGACGTTACTTGCTAGTCTTAACATTTGAGTGTCATCATGATAACGAAACATTGGAAATGATGTTTGGTGCGGCAGAACTCCACACAAGCATCACACGATCCTTCTCCACCATCGGCATGAGCCAGCCCGCTCCCACACCTCCATGATCAAGGTAAGTTTCTCTAGTTTTTTGCTTAATAAATGCATAAAGACCTAGACTTAGCTTTATTTCATCCAATATGCTTACCTTAATGACCTAGCTAGAGTTAGCTTCTTTTCCTGCAAAATGACTTAATAAGCTTACCGACCTCCAAAACCAGCCATTTTACCTAAGTTAGCTCTAAAACGATCTTTACTTAGCTTTGTTTTCTCCAAAATGACCTATAAGTTAGTTATAATATGCTTAGTTAACTAGGTTTGCTCAATAATGACATGTACTTACCTTACTTATGTAAAAAAACGGCATAATTAGCTTAGTTAGCTCATAAAACGATCCATTTTACCTACATTAGCTCTAAAATGATGCATTTTACCTAACTTAGCTCATAAACGATCCATTTCACCTAAGTTACCTCACAAACGATGGCGTGCTTCTTCATCTAGTCTTCTTCTTCTAGTCACCTTTTCCTAACTTTCTTATTTGCCATTTTGCAGATTTCATTCACTTCTCGGAAGCTAGCTTGCTATGGAGTGCTTGTTTTTTATTTCATTCTCTTCTAGTATTCTTCTAATGGTTGCAACTTATGTGTATGCTACGATGGAACTTGCTATCTTGATGAAACTTTGCATTGTAATATATATGTGCAACCTCCTAATGGTTGCAACTTATGTGTATGTGCAACTTGCTATGTATGAGTGGATGGAACTATATATGTATGTACGATGAAACTTATGTGTTGTTAAATAGCCACATGAAATATATCTATATATGTCATATATATTTGCTGTGAAAAATGTTGGATTAAAAAACAGAAAAAGAGACAATATCGGGCTCTTTGCCGTCTACCACCGACGGCAAAGGGCTCTTTGCCATCGGCAATGGACGGCAAAGAGGCCACATGGCAGTAACTTCGTGTGCTTCTGGGAGGTCAATTTATTTGGTCGGTTTGTTAACAAATGGTCGACGGCAAAGAGGAAAAAACTTTGCCTACTGCGGCGGACGACAAAGAGGAAAAAAACTTTGCCTACAGCGGCGGACGGCAAAGGCTTGCCATTAACCACTGACAGAGTAACAGCGCAAATATTGCCATCAGCATTCTTTGCCGTCGGCAGCTGATGGCAAAGGACCCTTTGCCGTCAGCTGCCCGAAGCGGACGACAATGTAGCTATTTGCCGTCCCTTGCATTGCCGTCCACTTTTGCAGTCCGCGGCCGACGGCAAAGACCTTTGCCGTCCGCCATCCATGCCTTTACCGTCCGCCATGGCAGATGGCAAAGTAGCAGATAGTGAATCATCATAGGCTAGCTTCTAGGGTTTAGCCTTTATGATCTCGTGGTAGATCAACTCTTGTACTACTCATATCATCAATATCAATCAAGCAGGAAGTAGCGTTTTACCTCCATCGAGAGGGCCTGAACCTGGGTAAATGTTGTGTCCCTTGCCTCCTGTTACCATTAGCCTAAGACACACAGATCGGGACCCCCTACCCGAGATCCGCCGGTTTTGACACCAACAATGATGAGGCGAGAGCTGGTAGCTGTTCGAGAGGTCTCAAATCCTTAAAGATTTTTTCGCTCGGGCAAGGAATCGGCCTTGTCCGATTTAGGCGTGTATAGCGCCCCAAGTTAGGCCTTCGCCAAAATTTAAAATTGTAGATTCTATGGCTAAGTGAGAGTGATAAAGCTGTATAGTCCGATTGCCTTGTTCGCTGCGCTAAACACCTCCTTAAAGGATAAAGAGTGTTTAGATTTACCCCAAACACCCCAGTACTAGTTGCATGGGGGCAGAAGCCGATGACTGGCCAACTCTAAGACTTTATAAACGGCCTCACAGAAGGCAATATTTTAAATCAACAAGCGTTATATAGCGCACATGAACTCGTTTTCATACTACAGGATGACATGAGTACATTCATTCAAATATTACATCCTTATCACATTCCTCCGCCACAAGGTGGGCACCCTTCAGGACATTGTCATAATACTGTTTGGGGTGGCGATGCTCCTTGCCCTTCGGCGGCCCCTTTGTCACCAGCTTCTCGGTGTCCATCTTCACCCAGTGCACTTTCGCGCTGGCCAAGGCCCTGTGCGCACCTTCAATATAGACTGGCCACTTTATGACTTCAAGCCATGGGAAGGCATTCACAAGCCGCTTTACCAGGCCGAAGTAGCTATGGGGCAGGGGCTCGCCAGGCCACATCCGGACTATAAGATCCTTCATGGCCAGTTCGGCCGCCTTGTGAAGTTCGACCAGTTGCTTCAACTGGTCGCTCAAAGGCATCGGGTGTTCGGCCCCAATATACTGGGACCAAAACAACTTCTCCGTTGAGCTTCCTTCCTCAGCTCGGTAAAACTTTGCGGCATCAGAAATGCTGCGCGGCAAATCTGCGAATGCTCCTGGAGAGCTCCAAATTTGGGTAAGTAAAAAGAAATCCGCCTTCACATGCTTGATTTGCATATGGAATGTCTTACCCGCCACAATCTTCTTGGCCGCTTGAACCACTTGGAGGGCCTTTTGGGCTTCATCTTTGACATCCTGTGCACTCTGGCGGGCCTTCTCAAGCACGGACTCTTGCGTATTGGAGTCACGCTCCAAGGACTCGAATTTTTGACGAAGTCCTGGAGCTCTTGCTGGACCTCATCAACCCGAGCCTCTTGTTTCTCGCGCTTGCTGCGCTCCTTGGCTGCCTTGTCTTCGGCCTCGAACAACACCTTCTTAAGGGCCGCCACTTCGGACGTGGCCCCTATTAAATTCATGATGCTTCTATTAGCGTCAACAATTTTCCCTTTATATGACATTCAGACGGGGTATCACTTACCTTTGTTCTCCTCGAGCTGCCTCTTCACGAGGCTGAGCTCTTCCTTGGCCCGCCCCAGGTCCCGCTTCAGTCCAGAGACCTCCGCAGTACAAGCGGCAGTGGCCAGCAGCGACGCCTGCTTATTCACATAGACATAATATGATTAGACTCCTGTGGATGTTATATGATTAGACTCCGAACACCAAACAGAGCATCAGGGGCTACTGTCTATACTGTGATATTCTTTCATAATTTAATCAGTTACCTCAAAACCTGTTAAGAGGCTGGCGCAGGCTTCGGTTAATCTGCTTTTGGCGGACCGAACCTTCGCAATCACCGTACTCATAAGAGTACGGTGTTCTTCATCAATGGAAGTGCCCTGAAGCGCTTCCAACAAGTTGTCCGATGCCTCTGGATGGACAGATGTCATCGGCACAGATGGCTCACCCCCCTTAGCGAGGGGCTGCCTGCCTGAGTCCGGAACCACTGGAGGTTCCGGTGCAGTATCCGACTGGGGGCCAAACTTGTTGCAGCCCCCCTCATCAGAAGCCAAGGGGTTCTTCCCCCCATGTGCCCGGCGTCGGGGATTTCACCTTGGGGCGCCTCCAGAACTGTTTCCCCCTGGCCCGGTAACCTCTGGGACAACACCTCGGTGTCGTCCGCAGGCTGGGGGTGGTGGCCTTCGGGAGCGAGTCGCTGTTCATCGCTGACGCGCTCAAAGACCCATCCGAGGATGATAAGTCGATGCGGGCTTTGGACGAACTGCACGATCATATTCAACATGATAAGAAGCAATAAAGCAAAACATGCCGGAAGTGTTATGGTGTCCGGATACTTACGACTTCGCCAGGGGCTTGTCCCTGGGCAGCCACTCCTCGTCGCTGTAGGCGGCTGTTGTGTAGTGGTCCGGAGGGAGGGTCCTTCCCTTCTTGGACCCTTCGGCCTCCCCAGATGGGGCGGCCTTCCTTTTCTTCTCCCCTCGGTTTGGGGGGGGAGGGTTTTCCTCTTCCTCCTCCTCGTTTTCGTTGGAGGAGTGCGCCTTTGTGTCTTCGGACGATGAGTCCGACACCACCTTGCACCAGAGACCTTTCCTGGTCCCCGTGGCCTTCTTCTCCGGCACCTCGTAAGGCGCCGGAAACAACATCTCCGTAAGGAGAGCCGTTGCCGGATCTTCAGGTAGTAGAGCCGGACAATAAATCCGCTCCGCTGTCGCTACCCAGTCCTTTTAAATTGGCATGGAGGCTTAGATTCCTCCCACAATATACTCGGGCAAGACACATATTGTGAAATACAGGTATCTTACCGGATTGGCGCGGCTCTTTGCACTGAGTTCGCGATCTTCTGTAATTGGAGGAGGTACCTCGGAGGCCTTGAACAGCACCTTCCAGATGTCTTTGTGCGTCGTGTCGAAGAGCTCTTGCAGCGTCTGGTGTTCGGCCGGGTCGAACTCCCACATATTGAATGCCCGTCTTCGACACGGAAGGATCCGGCGGAAGAGCATGACCTGGACCATGTTGACAAGCTTGATTTTCTTTCTTATCATATTTTTGACACAGTTCTGGAGTCCGGTCAGCTCCGTTGGCTCACCCAAGCTAAGCCCTTCCTTTTCCAGGAAGTAAGCCGCATGGGGATGCCAGATCGAAATTCGGGGACCGCCGCCCAGTTGGAGTCGCACGACTCGGTGATATAGAACCACCCCGACTACCACCCCTTCACGGTCTCCACATAGGAGCCTTCGAGCCAGGTGACGTTGGGTATCTTGCCCACCATGGCGCCTCCGCACTCCGCTTGCTGACCGACCACTATCTTCGGCTTCACGTTGAAGATCTTCAGCCATAGGCCGAAGTGGGGCTTGATGCGGAGGAAGGCCTCGCACACGACGATAAACGCCGAGATGTTGAGGATGAAATTGGGGGCCAGATTGTGGAAGTCTAGCCCATAGTAAAACATGAGCCCGCGGACAAATGGGTGGAGAGGAAATCTCAGTCCGCGGACAAAGTGGGCGAGAAACACAACCCTCTCGTGGAGTTGTAGAGTAGGAACGATCTGCCCTGCGTCCGGGAGCCGGTGCGCGATGTTTGCTGCCAAGTATCCGGCCTCCTGGAGCTTCGTGATGTCCTCCTCCATAACGGAGGAGGCCATCCACTTGCCTCCCGCTCGGAACATGTTTGCAATGGCTTTCCGGAGAAGGTGAGAACTTGGGCGCTGGAGCTCGAGCGTGCGAGAATGGATGAGCGAAGGAAGAAGAAGGCATGGGTGAAAAAGGAGAATCCCTATCTCTTTATAAAGGCGGTAGAAACTGTGCGCCTCCCCACTTGCCCGTAAAATCGCTTATTCCCCAAGCGCCATGATTGATGGCGCGGTTGGATTACCCACACCCGTATTGATGAGAATCCCGTGATAAGGGGACATGATCTCTGCTTCGACAAGACGTGCCAAGGAAATTGCCTCGCAATACGTTTAGTAGCTGGTTGAGAAAAACGGTTCGAATAATGACCGGGCCATGGCGTGATGTCACGCTATGAAAAGTTCTCAGCAGATTAGATTTGTGGAATATTGTGCTCTCTACGGTGGTATGTGGAAACTATTTTGCAGAGCCGGACATGATCCTCGTGTTCAAAATCTTCTATGGAGTATTTGGAGAAGGAACCCACCTTGCAATGCCGAAGACGATCTGCGTGCCGGACTCATCTTCATTGAAGCCTGGTTCAGGGGCTACTGAGGGAGTCCTAGATTAGGGGGTCCTAGGACAGCCGGACTATATACTTTGGCCGGACTGTTGGACTATGAAGATACAAGATTGAAGACTTCGTCCCATGTCCGGGTGGGACTCTCCTTTGCGTGGAAGGCGAGCTTGGCAATTCGAATATGTAGATCTCCTTCTCTGTAACCGACACTGTGTGACCCTAGGACCCTCCGGTGTCTATATAAACCGGAGGGTTTTGTCCGTAGGAAAACAACAATCATAATCATAGGCTATCTTCTAGGGTTTAGCCTCTATGATCTCATGGTAGATCAACTCTTGTAATACTCATACTATCAAGATCAATCAAGCAGGAAGTAGGGTATTACCTCCATCGAGAGGGCCCGAACCTGGGTAAACATCGTGTCCCCCGCCTCCTGTTACCATTAGCCTTAGACACACAGTTCGGGACCCTCTACCCGAGATCCGCCGGTTTTGACACCGACTGACATCAAAAGTGCTTTTCTCAATAGTGAAATTATGGAGGAATTTTATGTTAAACAACCTCCCGGTTTTGTTAATCCCAAGAAACATGACCATGTTTATAAACTTCACAAAGCTCTTTATGGTCTTAAACAAGCTCCTAGAGCGTGGTATAAATTCTTGACTAAGTTTCTTATTGAAAAATGCTTTGAAATTGGTAAATTGATTCTACACTTTTTACTAAAAGGGTTAATGGTGAATTATTTGTGTGCCAAATTTATGTTGATGATATCATATTTGGTTCGACTAACCCTCATTTTAGCGAAAAGTTTGGAAAGCTAATGTCAGAGAAATTTGAGATGTCTATGATGAGTGAACTCAAGTTCTTTCTTGGTTTGCAAATCAAGCAAACTAAGGAGGGTACCTTTATCTCTCAAACAAAGTATACCAAGGACTTGTTCAAGAAGTTCAACATGCAAGAATGCAAAGGTATGAGTACCCCCATGCCTACTAGTGGACATCATGACTTGACAAAGGATGGCGAACCGGTTGACCAAAAGGTTTACCGCTCTATGATTGGTTCATTGTTATATCTATGTGCCTCCCGTCCCGATATTATGCTAAGTGTGTGCATGTGTGCACGATATCAAGCGCCCCCCGTAGAATGTCATCTTAAGGCTATGAAAAGGATAGTGTGATACTTAATTCACACACCAAACTTTGGCATTTGGCATCCTAAGAGGTTTTGTTTTGATCTTGTTGGATACTCCGATTTGGATTATTCCGGTGACAAGGTTGATAGAAAGTCAACTTCTTGGTAGATCTCTTGTGTCTTGGTCCTCCAAGAAACAAAACTTGGTATCCTTATCCACCGCCGAAGCGGAATACATTGCCGCCGGTTCATGTTGTGCCCAATTACTTTGGATGACCCAAACTCTTAAAGATTATGGGATATATGTGAAACATGTCCCATTGCTTTGTGACAATGAGAGTGCTATTAAGATTGCTCATAATCTTGTGCAACATTATCGAACTAAGCATATTGAAATTCATCATCATTCCATTCAAGATCATGTTGCTAAGGGAGATATCAATCTTAAGCATGTTCGTACCAATAAGCAATTGGCGGATATATTCACCAAACCTCTTGATGAGAAAGTGTTTTGCCATTTGAGAGGTGAATTGAATATTATTGATGCCTCAAACTTGGAGTAGAAACTCTATGTGGATGCATGCAAGGCATGAGCCTCTCTATGACTAATCCTTGATATTTCTCTTATGATGATGATCACATGTATTGGATTTACTTGTACTCTTGCATGCTATCCAACCCTTGTAGGCACTTGGATAAGATCAAATCTATGAGATTGCAACTCAATCACATTCTAAACAATCTCTACATCTCCAAGTCTCTACAATATGGTGGTTGAAGACAAGGAAGCATGAATCCTTTCAATATATCCTTTGACAACTTCTGTATATCAAATTTCTTTTGGTATCAAATTTTACGATTGCCATTTTGGATACACAAGTGCTCTTCCTTGCAAAACTAATTCATGTAGGAAGATGAACTCCAACTACAAGCGGTGCTCCGAACTCTTGATGAACTACATCAACCTTCAGCACCCTACACAAGTTCAACTACATGATCAAGATCACCACCACCAAGGTATGTCATTCCATCTTAGAGAAGCTTTACCCCAAGACATGGGTTAAAGCAACTCAACAAGGTGTGAATACATAAAAAATGCTTAAACGAAAAATGGCAAGCCCATTTTGAGCTTAAACGATGAGTATGACCTATGATCAAGTGCCTTCACTTGACTCCTAAGTCAATATACTCTAACATAGGTGAGTTTGTCGCCGACCAATTCTAGATGAAGTCCTCTACTATTTTTCTGTGTTCTTGCACTTGTTTCTTGCATGCATTTTCCCCTTTGCAAAAAAACTTCACCTAGATTTTATTTCTTTTCTCTGCTATTTTCTGCATTCTCTGCATTTAATTCATTGCAAATCCTTTAGTTAATTCCCTACAAATCTTTGTGAGAACCTTTTTGCCTAGTGAGCTGAGATGACAAAGTCCTTTCTGTGTGATGAACTTGGCCTCACCAATCATTTCTTTTTGGCCAGACCGAAACCATTCGGTGTCACCAAAGAAAAGGGCTCATTCACTACAAAAAAATACACTTCCGTGATGATACGTGTTTGTCACAGTAGGTCGCGTTTTTTGTCATGCATGTACATCCATGACAAATTTATGACAGAATCAAGATAGTCATACTGTCTTTGTTGTAGAAGTGTTCCATGACATTACCAAAATTATCATCACGGAAGTGTCCACTTCCATGACGATAAATCGCGCGTCATAGAAGTGCTTTCGTCAAGGGTGACCGACACGTGGCATCCACCGTAATGGAACGCCGTTAAGCTATCGGGTCGGGTTTTAGATCCGATAACCCGTTAACAGCCCCGACCAATGGGGATTTTCCACGTGTAAAATCATCATTGGCTGGAGGAAACACGTGTCGGCTCACCATTGGGACAGATGTCATCCACTCATTGGACAGAAGGCGCCTATGATACATCGACATGTGGCACGACCCAACAGAGGCACATTCCTGTGAAAAGGCCGGCCCATTTGATTTGGTCAAAAGGTGGCGGGCCGGCCCATGTAAAGCCTGTTAACGGCCTATTCGCATATAGCCCATTTACAGCCCGCTAACCCAAGGCCCGTTACACCCTATCCGAATTAGGCCCAGTAGTGTCATCTGGGCCACCCAATATGAGTCCAGCCCGTTTTCACTTCTGGCCCATGTATGGCCCATGACGTCTTTCGGCCCATATGAGGCCCTATGTAACTCTTGGCCTATTAAAGGCCCGTGGTGAAACTGGCCCATAATGAACAGTGTATTACTTTACACCCATTAACGGCCCGTGGTGAAACGGCCCGTAATGAACAAAGGTATCACTTTATACCCATTAAGGGCCGTTATTCGATTGGGCGCTTCCATTTATGTTATCTTTCGGCCTTCTCAGAGCCCATTTATTCTTGGGCTCATTTCCAGCATTCACTTACTTACGGCCCATTACTGTCATTTTCTGCTTATGGGCCAAATTCAGCCCGTGGTTACAGTCGGCCCATTTGTGGTCCGTTAACACGTTGGGCCATTTTCATAGCGTCATGAAATACGGCCTATTAATGATGGCCCGTTATGGTCGGTCCATGAACGGAAGATTCCAACTCTAGCCTGTTTAAGGCCATAATGCGGCCTGTTATTGGCCCATGTTTGGCCAATCGATCATACTGCTCGTATAAGGCCCATAGATGATAAGGCCCGTAGAAGGCCCATTGTTTCTGCGGCCCGTAGAAGGCCCATTGTTTCTATGGCCCGTGGAAGGCCCACTGTTTATACGGTCCATAGAAGGCCCACTGTTTCTACGGCCCGTAGATGCAGTGTCACTACAGTAAATATTAGCCCATGGTTATTGTGGCCTAGTTTTTAAAAATAGGTTGTTGCAGCCACTAGCAAACCGCAGAAAAAGAACTGCACTGACTACAAGCAAACAAATAAACAAGACAACAAGGAAATAAATAAGCAAGCAACTTACACTAGGCTATCACGGCTATTACACATATTACATCCACTGGGCATCAAAGTTCGCCACCAGTGCAAATATAGGGAACACAACAACATATAAACGCCGCAGCAAAACAAGTCCAGAACTGAAACCACTTTAGAAGAGCTCAAGAAACAATATCTTGGGTACCCATAATGCTGGCAAGATGCTTAGCAAGCTTATTAACTTTCTCTTGTTTGGCGCTTAAGTCCTCCAGCGCATGCTGTTGCACCAGAAAGTATGCATCTGAATTCTACAGGGACTTCCTCAGTCCTTCGGCTTCCTGTCACATAACATCTGATCAATGTCTTTCAACTTGAAGTTGAGAATCAAGAAGCTGAACTGATTCAAGCAACAAGTTCGAAGAACTGGTGCCAGTAGTGGTAGCCAGTAACTCGAACACTGCATCAAGATAGGACTTTGGGGTTGTCTCAGTGTCCTCAATATAGTTTTTATCAGCTTTCTTGGAGACCAACAGGGATGTCTCACTATCTTGAACCTTATCTGCATTACTTCCTTTACCATTGCATAACAGGGTACTCTTGTCCAATATTTTATCCGCGTTCTAAAAGGGAAACAAACAAACACATCTCAGGTTTACAATGTAGTATATGAAACTCGTTTTGGTAAACCAGTTCAGTAGTAAGGTGGACAGGATAACAACATGAAACAAACATATATCTATGTAGTATGGTCACTGTATGGTCTATATCATTCTAGTTTATGTTGCCAAATCAAGATAGATACAGTTCGAATCATATCTATTTAAGACAAAGAAGCATAGACAGAATATAAGTGTGGGAAACTACACATCAATAACAACACTTGTAATGTGCAAGGCATGAGAACATAACTGTTTATTCAATTGAAACTGAAATCAACATAGAGCAAGTTACAATAGCAAACAGCCAAACACGTTGAAGAAACAGGTTTAAAACATACCTGTTGCGCCATTGGAGTTTCAATTGCATCCTTCAAATTTGAAATTGGTTGGTATCGAGAAATCAAGTGATGCAAGAGCAAAGTAGTATGAACCATAGCTACGGAACTGACACGAGAACAATTCTTCTTCGCTTTAAGCGTTGACTTGGGTTCGGAGTGGTGGTCCTCGTGATTTGGGCACTGCAATTGCCTTACTAACTGCTCGTGTTTGGGTGCTCTATGGTGGAGACGGTGCTGTGTCAACGGGAACTGGGTGTCTATCTGCTGGGGTTGGGGTTAGAAGGGGTGTAGCTGGTTCTCTGTCCAACTTGGTAGGGGTACAATCTGCATGAGTGTGGGTTATGTGTGGTGGGGCTGATTCTTGGGCAAGTACAACCTTGGTTCTATCTGCATCGACAGGTAGCACGATCTTTTCTGAAGACTGTGTTTTTACTCCCACAGATACTGCCATCACTCCCTCCAATTGAAATGGCTGATAAACAAGAAAAGTAATTGAATGTACAGACATTGTAATATAGACAGGTGCAATGGATAGTAGGGAAGAAAACAGGGCATGAAATAATTCACATTTATGTCGTCTAAACAAACAGAATAGCAGGACATAATTTCACATATATGATGGCTAATTAAACAGGATAGCATGACACAATTTCACATGTATGATGGCTAACTAAACAGGATAGAATGACATACTTCAAAATATGATGACTATGTAAACAGGATGACATGATATAACTATACGATGTGTCTATTAAAGTGGTTGGCATGCCACAAATCACAAACATGCCGTCAATGGAAACATGATGGCATGATATAATTCACGGATAGAATGGCATAATTTAAAATACGATGACTATGTAAACAGAATCAGATGATATAACTATATTATGTCTTTAGAAAATGGATTGGCATGCCATAATTCAGATACATGTTGTCTATGTAAACATCATGGCATGACATAATTCAAATGTATGATTTATATACTAAGGAAGTGAGCAGAGGGCAATTGCATATATGATGTGTCAACTAAGCATTGCAATACAACATATGCATTATATGAGTAATATAACCCTGCCAAGTTTGAGCATACACCTCAGGGGGATAATAGGACTGGTCATTTGCCTCTGAATCCTCCACTGAAGAGCTATCAGAATCAGCAAGATATCTCGCTTGGCAGAGTAGCATTGTCTCTCTGAAGACCTTGTTTTCACTCCAGATTTCTTCATCACCAATTCAAATGGCTGATGCACAGGAAGAGCATTGAATATACAAACATTGTCGACAAAAGCAATGAGAAATACAAAAAAGGACGGCATGATATAATTCACATATATGACGCTTGCCTAAACAACATGGCATTGCATAATTCACATACATAATGCCTTGCAACAAGATAACATTGCATAATTCACATATATAATGTCTTGCAACAAGATGGCATTGCATAATTCACATATATGGTAATTAGACACTAAGCAGTGGCACTCACACAAAGCATGTCCAAACTAAGCAAATGACATAGCAATGCAAGATACCATACACACGATATGAGTAACATAACCCGCCAAGTTAGGGCATGCACCTCGGGGAAATATGGTGGTCATCTGTCTCTGAATCCTCCTCTCGAGGAGCTATCGGTAACCAACAAGACATGCGCTTCGTCGAGATAGCATTATGCGCTCTCAAGACCTTGATTCCACTCCAGATTTTTCCATGACCGTGCGAATGGCTGATGCAAGGAAGAGTAATTGAATGTACTAAAATTGTTGACAAATTTAACACATAATAAAAAAAGATGGCATGATATAATTCACATATAAGATGGTGGCTAACCAGGTGGCATTGCAAAATTCACATATATGATGCCCGGCTAGACAAGATGGCATTGCATGATTCACATATACGATAAAGAAACAAAATAGATGGCATTGACACAAAGCATGTCTAAACTAAGCAGATGATATCTTTAATGTATATAGTAAGCAATGCAAGGCACCATATGCATGATATTACCAACATCAGCATGCCAAGTTAGAACGAAGACCTCATGGGGTAAATAGGAGTGGTCTTCTCCTTCTGAATCCCCCTCAGAACAGTTATCTTCCTCTTGATTACGACCCGAAATGGGTGGAGGGGGGGATTCCTTTGCGCCCACCATGGAACGACGTCTGCATGAAATTTTATTGCCACGCAAGGCTCGTCTCTTTTGCTCTACATGATCAGTTTCATTGTGTACAATAATTGGCATGCATAGGAATAAAACAAAGTGAGATTATGTAAGGAGTGCATGCACAAATCCAGAGTGATGGTAGCAAAATGTGGATAGACCCAAAAGCAATGATAGCAGGCAGATAATAGCTTTAGTTAAAAAATACAGATAATGGCTCCTTTAATGTTTGTTTGCACCCAACATGAAACTCATAGTAGACACCGTAGATTAACCAGATTGTCACAGCCCCAGTTCTGGCCTTGCCTGTCTTGCATTAGCCTCCATGCATCATGTCTAAATTTTTATGAAACTTTGAAATGGGGGCTGATAAACCCTAGCAGCAAATGAAACTCAACTAGGGTCCAAATAAAAATCATTTCACTAAACCCAAAATTCCCTTCTAAAATGTTCATCATCTTTGGATTGGTCTTGAACCTCTGCCAAAAATATTGCACATTTTTCTAGGTCAATTGGGGATCATTGAATTAAATCATACAGTATTTGCATTTGAGCATTTAAATCCTATAAAATATATTAAATGCCCAAGTAATCACAAACTGAAATGTTTACTGTTGGAAATATTCCAAACAGTGGCCACAGCCAGTTGCATGATTTTTGGAAATGCTATGGCATTTTTAATAAAGCCAAACACAATTACAGAAAATAGAAAACCAGAAACTAAATTAGAGAGAGCGAGAAGTTACCTGGACCTACCTACTGTGCAGCCCATCTGGCCTGGCGATGTGCCGGCCCAGCCCACCTCCACCCGCCCTGTCGTCTTCCTCGCGCCTACTGGCGTTGTGCGTGGCGCGCGCACAGCCGAGCCGCGGCCACCTCCTGCTAGCCACATAGCTGCTCCACCTCGTCCTGGACGACGCCACGCCACCCCGCAGAACCCCCTCGACCCCACCTCACTCTCTGGTACTCTCTCCCCCTCGCCTCCCTCTCGCTCTCTCCACCATGGCCGAGACGCCCGCGAGCTCGCTGTCGCCATAGCCGCGGCCACCGTCCATTCCGTGCCTCCCCGATGGGTCCAGAGGAACCGCAATCGCCTTCTGCATCGTCTACACCAACCCATTCGACCACGGGAGCCCTACATCGCCGCCACGAGTTGTCTTCCCCGAGCACGGCCGCCGGACACCATCGACGGATTCATCGCCTTCCGGTCGTCCCCGAGCCAGCTGAGCCTGTCTTCGACCTCCTAGTGAGCTCCGCTGCATTTCCTCTCTCTTTCCGGCATCTTTCCCATACTCTAGCCATCGCGTTCATCGAGACCGAGAACCACCGCCGCCCGAGCTTGTCGCCGGCGTAGCTCCGACGACCATTTGGTCACGCCAGTGCGTCCAAATGCTTCGCAGCAACACGTAGAGCCTCGCGGGAGCTTCAGTTCGTCCTTTTGCACGCCGTAGCCCCGACCCCGAGCTCGCTCGAGCTCCGGCCGCTGCTGAGGTCATCGCCGGCGATGCTACAGGCCATTCTAGGCCCGGAGACCACCACCATACGACGCGCCGCGCCGCCAGCGTCCTAGAGCTGCCTCCAGCGCATCCAGCCGTGCTCTGTGGAGCTTTTCCGAAGCCCGCGGCCGCCACTGACCTCGTCGACGGTTTAATGCCGGCGGGTTTGACTTTATTTGACCAGGGATTTGACCTCTCCAGAGTCTATGACATGCGGGCCCCGCCCGACTAATTAACCTTGTTCAAGTTTAGAATTAATTAGAATGACCCAGGTTAGTACTAACTAAACTAGATTAGTTTAGCTAAACACTGACACACGGGCCCCACAGGTCATATTTGACTTGGACCACTCCGTTGACTTGCTGACGTCACACTGACGTCAGGCTGACGCAGTAAACCATTTTCTGGTTTAAAATAATTCAGAAAATTCCAGAAAATAGTATAAACTTCAAAATTTTCATATAAATTCAACCGTAACTCCAAATGAGATAAATTATATAGGAAAAATGATCAGAAAAATCCAATCCATCCATCTGTACCGTTTTCATGCATGTTTGAACAAACTAAGGTTGCTGTATATGGCATTTTGCATAAATGGCATTTGAATAATCACATATGGAGTTTGAATTTGAATCTTGTATTCAGACCAACTTCATTTAATCTGTTGCTAGTTGCATTAGCTCAAATCACAGCATATTGCCATGTATTGATCATGCAACATATTGTGCATTGCATTGATTGTGTTCTTCCTTGTATGCCGGTGTTTGTCCCCTCTTGATAGACGTGGTTCTGACGATGTGATCGATGACACTGATGAAGAACTATACTATCTTCAGAAGTGCCAGGCAAGGAAAACCCCCTTGTTCATTCCGATACAATCCCACTCTCTCACTCCTGCTCTCTTTTACTCCATAGGACAACAACGTTTCAAATGTTATGTGCTGCGGTAGCTGAACCCCTTTATCCTCTGCATGACCTGTCATTGCCACAGTAAATAGATGAAACCACTAGCATGAGTAGGAGTTGTTTGAGCCCTGTTGTGCCTACTCATTCATGCTTGTTTGTCATGCCTGCTACTGCTTAGAGTTGAGTCAGGTCTGATTCATCTAGGATGATTCAGAGGTGTGTGAACATGTCCTACTGTGTGTGAGCTAAGTGTGTGAACACGATTTGGTAAAGGTAGCGGTGAGAGGCCATGTAGTACATGGTGGGTTGTCTCATTGCAGCCGTCCTCAGGAACTGAGTTCTGTGTTTGTGATCCATGAATAGTTACTACCACACATTGGAATGCTTAAGTGCCCCTCTCGACTTATTAATCAACCTGATCTCTGTCCAGGAGTTGCAACTAGTTTCTGGTGTTTGTAGGTAGTGTTAGTAGTCTACCAAGTGGCACCCGTGCAGGTGGGCTTGGGACAGACTAACCTGATGGCCGGTGTACCAAGTGGCACCCGGATGGTGGGCTTGGGAACCCTGCTCACATCATTTGGGGCCGTGAGCGACGCCCCGGCCGGATCTCCTTGCGGATGGAACCCAAATAGGCGATAAACCTGGACGAGAGACTTGTGTGGTTAGTCAGGTCGTGGCCGACACCCTCGCCAGGCTTCCGCTTGAAGGTTGCCGAGATACATAACGTGTACATGGCGGTAAGTGGCGAGAGTGTGTGTGAAGAAGTACACCCCTGCAGGGTTAATATGATCTATTCGAATAGCCGTGTCTGCAGTAAAGGACTTCTGGGTTGCCTGTACAGTTCATAGACAAGTGAAATTGGATACTCTAAAATGCGCAAGATAAGCGTGAGTGCTATGGATGGCGTTCTCGTAGGGAGACGGGCGTAGATCCATAGTGGTGTGTTGATATGGCGAATATGTGGACTCGTGTGCGCCACCTCAAAAGAGTTTCTTGCAGTCGTAGTTCAGGATAGCCACCGAGTCAAAGCTGGCTTGCTGCAGTCAAACTCCACCATCCCCTTTGTTGAAAATGATGCATATGTAGATAGTTCTAATGTAAGTCTTGCTGGGTACATTTGTACTCACGTTCGCCCATTTTATGTTTTTGCAGAGAGACTTCAGTCTCACTGGTAGTTCCGTGTGGACTTCGATGTTAAGCTTGTTACCTCAACTACGATCTTCTGCCCTCGGCAGGATCTGGTAGTTAGTCAGGCTTCTCAGACTTTTTCATTTGTAGTTGTCTGTACTTAGACATGTTAAGCTTCCGTATGTGCTTTGACTTGTAAGCTCTGAATGTTGGGTCGTGAGACCCATGTTTGTAATATCTTGCTCCTCGGAGCCTATTGAATAAATACTTGAGTTGTAGAGTCATGTTGTGATGCCATGTTGTATTTGCACATATCGAGCATATTGTGTGTATGTTATTGAAATGCTTGGTATGTGTGGGATCTGACTATCTAGTTGTTTATCCTTAGTAGCCTCTCTTACCGGGAAATGTCTCCTAGTGCTTCCTTGAGCCATGGTAGCTTGCTCTTGCTCCGAACACTTAGGCTGGCGGCATGTGTCCTTCGTTCTCGTGTACATCTTCGGGAAATGTCACGCGATGAATACCGAGTCTGTTAGCCTGCTACAGCCCGATTCACGGGGTCCTGCTAGCCCATGCTACATCCTCGATTCACTCACGATGGACCGACACGTTCGATGCTAGGTCATGGATGCTGTCCTGTAAGTTTGTGCCACTTTGGGTTTACGACTAGCCATGTCAAGACGGGCTCCTTATCATATGGATGCTAGCGACACTATCATATCGTGTGCCAAAAGGCGTAAACGGTCCCGGGCAAAGGTAAGGCGACACCCGTGGGGATAACGTGCTTGAGGCCGCAAAGTGATATGAGGTGTTACATGCTAGATTGATGTGGCATTGAGTCGGGGTCCTGACAGCTTTGGTATCGAGCTTGTTGCTCAGAGGATTACCAAGCCAAACTGGTCGAAGTTGAGTCTAGAAATTCTTTAGTTATATAAGGGAATTGATTGTGGGATGGAACGTAAGGCTCTTTTTACTCCCTATACCTTATGACCTTCTGATCTGAGTCATCCTATCTTTCCTGCGGGGTTAAGGAACTAGGCTATCTCTTCTATCTATTAGGATCACGTGTTTATAATCCGTAGACTTATAGAATTGTTGGACTTAAGCCTCAGTTCAATTCCTACTACTTCCGTATGTTCATAGTTGGTCTCAGAACCTCGATATGGTGATGTTGAGTGGTTATGACACCATTTGCAGGATGTCTCAAATCTTTTCGAGCATTTACATCCGTTATGCTGTCCGAGTCATCCCAGGTTTCTAAATAGTCTGATGCATTTGCAAATCCCTTCTTTTCGTTCCGATGTCTTTTTAGGCCAGGTTAACCACACTAAATTGCTGAGTTGAGGCACTCTGTTGCCTCAACATATATGTTGGAACTAGTAATATGACCCTAGGTGTCTTAGAGGATCACCTAGTAACCCAGCCATGTTTCGTGTTTCCAATGTGATCATTCTAGCCATCATTCTCGAAAGCATCCCGTGATGCCACCTAGTTAGTAGGCATTCTACTCCTGGGTTTCTGAACCCGAGATTCACCCTACTTATTTCATGTTGATAGTGTTTGCTAGTTCCTTTAGGTTATTAGTAACCTTTGCGATAGTCCTTGAGGTCCGTGGTATATCGTTCTTCCAAATACCATGAACCATCCTTGGCAGGAGTTATTTTGAACCAAAAGATCACAACCAGAGTGCTCTTGATGAGTTCTCCATTGTATTGTGCATCTGCCAGTTCTACCTTCTGCATGGGTTATTCGGAAGAAATGTTGAGCTTTGCTCGACATACTAATCTATGCATCCACAACTCAGAAAGATATATATGTTCCTTTGAGTTATCCCTCTTCAGTCGTATTCCGATCTTCGTCTATCAATTGATAGTCAGGAGTAATTGTGCATTCGTGTTATCGTTGCTTATTATTCTTGTGGTCCGTCAAGCCATTCTATTCAGGATGACTAGGAGAAACAAACTCCAGTACCCTTTTCCATTTCCAGGATTGGGTCAAAGCAGTTGTGTTCCGCAGATCAAGATGCAATCCAGCTTCTGGTCTGTTCTACCTTGAAGTATTGCTATCTTATATCAGGAATATCATGGGAATTGCACACCATCCTATGAATTCTTGACTTAGTGATACTTCTCGCCATCATTATTCATTCCTCGGTTCTGTGTTGTCGCAACCGGAGTGCCGACAAGTGAATCGTGATGTGTGAAATCTATATTCCTAGCAACCATGTTGCATAGTGATTAATGGACGATAATCTCATTCTTAGTGTGTTGGTTATGGAATCATCATTCTAAGATTGATCGTGCTACCTAGTCCATTCTCCTGGTGCACTCCTGGATCGATGAGTTAGGATTATTTCAAATCTTCGCTCTATTGATCATATCGTCTTGCCCTGAAAGGCAAGATTGTTCTCGAGCTTATTAACATATCGGTGGTTCGTGATTTTCTGAATATCTTCTCGGAAGTATCACCAAGTTGTCACCTGACCGCTATGTTGAGCTCGTGATCAAGTGGGTTCCCTATAAACCACCCTTTCTCCAAGCATCTATGTCGGATACCCTGAGCTAGTTGGTTAAGCTAAACAACAACTTGGAGAGTTGGAAGATAAAAGCTTGCCTAACTTAGTTCATTTCCAAAGGGATATCTTGTGTTTGTGTGTTTGTTGTAGAAAGATGATTTCTTCATTGATTGGTCCTCGTGATCAGTTGTTGAACCTATCGTCTTGCCCAAACCTTGATTTGAGTGTGGCCATTGTTAAATCAAGTTAGAATCAACGATATTCATAATGTTGTCTTACTCGTGGTTGATTCCTCGAGCATACACCACTACATCTTTTGGTCTGACCAATACTATCACATTGTTCACATAATGGTGGAAGTCCAGTGATATGGAAATTCCGATGAGTGGCTGTTGAGCCCATCAGCAGCATTTTGTCTCCTCCATGATTCATGTTGAACATCAAGCTAGTGTGGGAAACTTTTGTACGCATTATCTTCATGTCCCGTGCATGAAGCATATGTTCGGATGAAAGAAGTGACCTCCTCTAATTCATGTGTATTTGATGCAAGTAGCCGCCGTGAATTCGAGAAAGTCAATGTTGCCTCCTCTGGAATCATCCCAAGTCAGTCATGCATGCGAAGTATGCTATGGTTTGACAGGCTCGCTACCTCCATTCCACATGTATCTCCTAGTACACCAAGCCACTGGCTGATTTGTTCAAGGACAAGAAGTTACTTCATAAGAGCTAATCATGACTTATGTTAGGACTTCGTTATCCTCGATGATGGTTCCCAACCTGAACTCGGTAGTGTTTTATTATAAGACTACTATGTGGTCATGCTTGTCTAGGACATCGTGTTCACATGTATGTAGTAGAAACAGCTCATGTTTTGGAGCTTGCTATCGTAGTTCATTTCGAGAATCTCATAGCGTCATCTAAATCGATTTGTGTTGCAAACTTTCATTTTCTTTCTAGACTCGATGAGTCGGATTATTCGACACCAACCAGATCTGAATCTCGGCAGATATGATGGTTGGAGAATTTTTCCAAGAACTATAATATTGGTCTCTCTCAGAATCGGTAAAGAGGATGTCGTGGCCAACACGTCCAGCCGGAAGACCTATTACTGTAGTATCTTGATTGAGGAAGTTGGCCACCTCCCCATAAGGATTTCATAGGATACTATTTCCGTAGTTGTTCCTTATGGATTTTTGTGCTTCCGAAGTCCGACCTTTCCTTGATGGCCATGTTGATGTTTTAAGCATTTACCATGGTACCTAGTACATCAAGGAGAACATTAGAAGCGGAGTGCTAAATGTCTCTCGGTCGATCATCCAGATTTGCTTCTTTGGCATTGCTAAGGAAAAATCTGAGAAAGTGATGTCCTCCTTTGCACCGGCATCCTCCATCACCATTCTTCATGGTAGTATGATGTGTTGCCAGGATCCTTCGCACGGATGATGGTAAAACCTTGATGAATATGGAAATTCTCAAGTTCTTGACAGCATGCTCAGCCACTAGGTTATATCCTTGGTGTCAACTGGAATGTGCCTTCCATTTGCCGAATTGCCCTATAACCATAGTTTCCTTTCCAAACTGAGTATGCCATTTCTTCGAATTACTTCAAACGATCGTTTGTGAATTGCCATTAGCCTGGTATGAAGAGCTTCAATAATCCTTTTCGATAGAGTTTCTTTCTGTCGTCGTCGTGTTAGATGAAGATCTCGAAAGCAAAGATGTCAAAATCAATTTGGAGCAATGAATCAATATCAATGATGAGGGCAGTTGGATCATGAAGATCGTGATAGCTTTGCGTCCCATGAGTCTTCTTACCTCACGTCTTGAATCTCGGGACGAGATTCTTGTTTAGTGGGGGTGAGCTGTCACAGCCCCAGTTCTGGCCTTGCCTGTCTTGCATTAGCCTCCGTGCATCATGTCTAAATTTTTATGAAACTTTGAAATGGGGGCTGATAAACCCTAGCAGCAAATGAAACTCAACTAGGGTCCAAATAAAAATCATTTCACTGAACCCAAAATGCCCTTCTAAAATGTTCATCATCTTTGGATTGGTCTTGAACCTCTGCCAAAAATATTGCACATTTTTCTAGGTCAACTGGGGGTCACTGAATTAAATCAAACATTATTTGCATTTGAGCATTTAAATCCTATAAAATATATTAAATGCCCAAGTAATCACAAACTGAAATGTTTACTGTTGGAAATATTCCAAACAGTGGCCACAGTCAGTTGCATGATTTTTGGAAATGCTATGGCATTTTTAATAAAGCCAAACACAATTGCAGAAAATAGAAAAACAGATACTAAATTAGAGAGAGAGAGAGAGAGAGAAGACCGACCTCTTGTGCAGCCCATCGGCTTTGTGTGCCGCCCAGCCCACCTTCACCTGCCCTGTTGTCTTCCTCGCGCCTACTGGCGTTGTGCATGGTGCGCGCACAGCCGAGCCGCGGCCACCTCCTGCTAGCCACGCAGCTGCTCCCCCTCGCCCTGGACGACGCCACGCCACCCCGCAGAACCCCCTCGACCTCCCTCACTCTTCTGCGTCGTCTACACCAACCCATTCGACCGCGGGAGCCCTACATCGCCGCCACGAGTCGTCTTCCCCGAGCACGGCCGCCGGACTCCATCGACGGATTCATCGCCTTCCGGTCGTCCCCGAGCCAGCCGAGCCTGTCTTCGACCTCCTAGTGAGCTCCGCTGCATTTCCCCTCTCTTTCCCGCATCTTTCCTATCCACTAGTTGTCGCGTTCATCAAGACTGGGAACCACCGCCGCCTGAGCTTGTCGCCGGCGTAGCTCCGGCGACCATTTGGTCACGCCAGTGCGTCCAAACGCTTCGCAGCAACACGTAGAGCCTCGCGGGAGCTTTAGTTCGTCCTTTTGCACGCCGTAGCCCCGACCCCGAGCTCGCTCGAGCTCCGGCCGCCGCTGTGGTCATCGCCAGCGATGCTACAGGCCATTCTAGGCCCGGAGACCACCACCATCTGACGCGTCGCGCCGCCAATGTCCTAGAGCTGCCTCCAGCGCATCCAGCCGTTCTCTGTGGAGATTTTCCGAATCCCGCGGCCGCCACTGACCTCGCCGGCGGTTTAACGCCGGCGGGTTTGACTTTATTTGACCAGGGATTTGACCTCTCCAGAGTCTATGACATGCAGGCCCCGCCCGACTAATTAACCTTGTTCAAGTTTAGACTTAATTAGAATGTCCTAGGTTAGTACTAACTAAACTAGATTAGTTTAGCTAAACACTGACACACGGGCGCCACAGGTCAGATTTGACTTGGACCGCTCCGTTGACTTGCTGACGTCACACTGACGTCAGGCTGACGCAGTAAACCATTTTCTGTTTAAAAATAGTTCAGAAAATTCCAGAAAATAGTATAAACTTCAAAAATTTCATATAAATTCAACCGTAACTCCAAATGAGATAAATTATATATGAAGAATGATCAAAAAAATCCAATCTATCCATATGTACCATTTTCATGCATGTTTGAACAACCTAAGGTTGCTGTATATGGAAATTTGCATAAATGGCATTTGAATAATCACATATGGAGTTTGAATTTGAATCTTATATTCAAACCAACTTCATTTAATCTGTTGCTAGTTGCATTAGCTCAAATCACAGCATATTGCCATGTATTGATCATGCATCATATTGTGCATTGCATTGATTGTGTTCTTCCTTGTATGCCGGTGTTTGTCCCCTCTTGATAGACGTGGTTCTGACGATGTGATCGATGACACTGATGAAGAACCTTGTTCATTCCGATACAATCCCACTCTCTCACTCCTGCTCTCTTTTACTCCATAGGACAACAACATTTCAACTGTTATGTGCTGCGGTAGCTGAACCCCTTTATCCTCTGCATGACCTGTCATTGCCACAGTAAATAGATGAAACCCACTAGCATGAGTAGGAGTTGTTTGAGCCTGTTTGTGCCTACCAATCATGCTTGTTTGTCATGCCTGGTACTGCTTAGAGTTGAGTCAGGCCTGATTCATCTGGGATGAATCAGAGCTGTGTGAACATGTCCTACTGTGTGTGAGCTAAGTGTGTGAACACGATTTGGTAAAGGTAGAGGTGAGAGGCCATGTAGGAGTACATGATGGGTTGTCTCATTGCAGCCGTCTTCAGGAACTGAGTTCTGTGTTTGTGATCCATGAACAGTTACTACCACGCATTGGAATACTTAAGTGCCCCTCTCGACTTATTAAACAACCTGATCTCTGTCCAGGAGTTGCAACTAGTTTCTGGTGTTTGTAGGTAGTGTTAGTAGTCTACCAAGTGGCACCCGGTATAGGTGGGCTTGTGACAGACTAGGCACAGTGGCCCGGTGTACCAAGTGGCACCCGGATGGTGGTCTTGGGAACCCTACTTACATTGTTTGGGGCCGTGAACGACACCTCGGCTGGATCTCCTTGCGGATGGAACCCAAATAGGCGATAAACCTGGACGAGAGACTTGTGTGGTTAGTCAGGTCGTGGCCGACACCCTCGTCAGGCTTCCGCTTGAAGGTTGCCGAGATACATGACGTGTACATGGCGGTAAGTGGCGAGAGCATGTGTGAAGAAGTACACCCCTGCAGGTTAATATGATCTATTCGAATAGCCGTGTCCGCGGTAAAGGACTTGTGGGTTGCCTGTACAGTTCATAGAAAAGTGAAATTGGATACTCTAAAATGCGCAAGATAAGCGTGAGTGCTTTGGATGGCGTTCTCGTAGGGAGACGAGCGCGGATCCATAGTGGTGTATTGATATGGTGAATATGTGGACTCGTGTGCGCCACCTCAAAAGAGTTACTTGCAGTCGTAGTTCAGGATAGCCACCGAGTCAAAGCTGGCTTGCTGCAGTCAAACTCCACCATCCCCTTTGTTGAAAATGATGCATATGTAGATAGTTCTGATGCAAGTCTTGCTCGGTACATTAGTACTCACGTTGGCCTATTTTATGTTTTTGCAGAGAGACTTCAGTCTCACTGGTAGTTCCGTGTTCACTTCGACGTTTAGCTTGTTACCTCAGCTACGATCTTGTGCCCTCGGCAGGATCTGGTAGTTAGTCAGGCTTCTCAGCCTTTTTCATTTGTAGTTGTCTGTACTCGGACATGTTAAGCTTCCGCATGTGCTTTGACTTGTATGCTCTGAATGTTGGGTCGTGAGACCCATGTTTGTAATATCTCGCTCCTCGGAGCCTATTGAATAAATACTTGAGTTGTAGAGTCATGTTGTGATGCCATGTTGTATTTTCACATATCGAGCATATTGTGTGTATGTTATTGAAATGCTTGGTATGTGTGGGATCTGACTATCTAGTTGTTTATCCTTAGTAGCCTCTCTTACCGGGAAATGTCTCCTAGTGCTTCCACTAAGCCATGGTAGCTTGCTACTGCTCTGGAACACTTAGGCTGGCCGGCATGTGTCCTTCTTTATTCTTGTGTCTGTCCCTTCGGGGAAATGTCACGCGATGAATACCGGAGTCTGTTAGCCCGCACAGCCGGTTCACCGAGTCTGCTAGCCAGTGCTATAGCACGGATTCACTCGTGATGACCGACATGTTCGATCTTTGGGTCATGGATGCTGTCCTGTAAGTTTGTGCCACTTTGGGTTTACGACTAGCCATGTCAGCCCGGGCTCCTTATCATATGGATGCTAGTGACACTATCATATACGTGTGCCAAAAGGCGCAAACGGTCCCGGGCGAAGGTAAGGCGACACCCGTGGGGATACCGTGCGTGAGGCCGCAAATTTATTTCAGGTGTTAGATGCTAGATCGATGTGGCATTGAGTCGGGGTCCTGACACAGATAGTAGAAAGATAGTACTAATTGTTGCCCCAATATGTACCCCACAACCATTTAAAAACTCAAGTTTCAGCATTAGTTTGGACCTGACTCAGAGTCTAATAGGTGAACATGACGATAATGTAGGATCTCATCATATTAAGCGACGCATAACATAAGCAGACACGGAAGAGTGCGACCTCTCTTGCGGACCCGTGTAGTCCTCAAGGTCATCTGCTCAGTTGATGATGGTAATGCAGTTGTCGTGGCTGCGGGGCGGGAAGAAGATCCGAGGTGGCGAAAGATAGTCGGAGAGCGGATCCTCGCTGTGGTGAACCCTTCCGTCGTTGGAGCGGTGAGCTGGGTGGAACATAAGCGCCCAGAGCGGGACAAACCACACAAGGTTTTCTTTGACACATATCTGTAACAGAAGTAATTGAGTAAGGGCTTGTTTGAATTTGAGGATTCTAACAATGCAGGGATAGGAAATAGACAGGAATAGGATAGGAATGCACGTGGCAAAACAGAGATTTAAAAACACAGGATTTCTGCCAATCTGGGTGTTTGATTCACAACAATTGGAAGATCACAGGATGCAAAAAAGCATGGTGAGATTAAGTCAAAAAACAAGAAAATGTACGGTTATAATGCTATTATGCTACTATCTCTTAGTCTTGTGCTTGATGAATAGGAATATGAAAAGGAGGAGGAGTGGAAATTAGAATTCCTACAGTTTTTCTTTCATGGAGACACTAAAGGAACAAATCCTACAGTTTTCCTTTGCTCCATTCCTTTGCACCAAATTCATGAAAAGTAGTACCATAGGAAACTTTCCAATTCCTATATTTTTCATTCACTTTTCCTTTCAAGCACTGGCGATTCTAGTAGGCAGGCTTGAGCAAGGAAAATCCTACACTAAAAAAAGTTTTTGTGCTACTTCTATTACTTTGGACCGAGGCCACCGCCATACTAGCTCAACTCCGTGCCCATCGACAAATGCACAGCTCAAACGCGGAGATAAATAATGATGGCGTTCAAGAGAGTCCATCACGGATAGCTAAGTTGCACGGTACCTCTTTGCTTGTCATATAGTAGGATAAAATAATCGTATTTCCGTTACTACGAGTGCTCGATGGACAATATATATAACATGTAGAATAAAAAGAGATGCAACAAGTGTACAACCTCTTTGGCGAAGCCATGTCGATCTCAGCGTGATTGGGTTGGCGGTGAGGATGCTCACCGACTTTTGCTGTCGGAGGAGGGAAGAAGATCTTAGGTGTCTGGAGATGGAGCCCGAGGTACTGCTCTGCTGTGATGGAGGGTTTCGTCGTTGGAGCAGCTCCGGTGAGTTATACGACGCCGAGGCTGAAGCAGGACAAGAGAGACAACGAACAACGTTAACCCGAGTGGAATTCTAATAGCATCTCCAATACATGACGTAAAATACATAACCACAAAGTGCTAGATGTAAAATACATCAGCCGCTCATCTCTGAACTTAAGTGTCGAAACTGAACCTAACTGTCCAAACTGAATTTTGCTGTCGAAACTGAACGCACTAGCAAGGTGAGGCTACACATCGGTCGACTGACTTTTTCATCTCTGGTCAGTCGATTTTGCAGCCGTTGGATACGAAATCAAGGGCCTGCGGTTTATCTTCAACCTCCACCCCCCCTGAGCCGTCAGCCACCACTGGCCAAACAGCAGCCACCCGCCGCCCACGGCCGACGGTACACCGCCCCGCCCGCCCCGAAAACACTCCCCACCACCGGTCCACCGCCGCCCCAGCCATCCCTCTAGGCCCCCCCGTGCCGAGCTTTTTCTCCGGCAATCCCCATGCCACCACCCCGCCAACGCCCCGCCACCGCCGGCGACCACCGCCCCCATCCTAAACCCTAAGATAGATAGTGGGGTACCTCTCCGAAGAGCCCCCCTCCCCGCTGCGGCTGGTTCTTCCTTCACCCAGGCGAGCCCACCCTTTGGAAATCGATTGACCCAAAAGTCGATTCAGTCTACTGAAGTGTAGCCAAATCGGAGTAGCATCGCAAGCAAGAGCAAGAGTGCGAGCAACAGCGCGAGCAAGAGCAATAGCAAGAGCAGACCAGGCAGGGGACCGAGAGAAAGAGCCGAGCAGCAGCGCGAGCGAGAGCTAAAGCAACAGCAGCTCCTACTCACGTGGACATCACCGCCGAGGGAGCGATGCCATGGAGGAAGTGGCCGGCGACGCCGCCGTGGTTGGAGCCGTGCCGTGTCGGCTCGGGACCGAGCGCCGGCAGCTCCGTGAGATCGAATCAAGAAGAAAATGCGGCGATTCATGTACAACCTCTTTGGTGGCGCCGATTAGGCCGCAGCTTCATCCGAGGAAACGGTGATGATGATGCTCTTCCGGTGGTGCAGGTGAATACGGCGGTGTGGGAATGGAGGTGGCACGAAAGACGAGGGGAACATCGGGGCAGCTCCTTGGAGGTGGAGGACGGGGTGGCTGAACCGGCAAGACGATGAGATCGACGACGGATCCTCATCCGGTATGGTGGATGAGGGACGTCGAGGTGTTGCTGTGGACGACGTCGTCGGGGAAGAAGCTCCGGCTGGGTGGCGGACGGAGCAGGGTGTGGGGTTTCGTCGCGGGTTTTCGCGGCCTCGGTGTATGAATGGGTGGGCGGATGGGATGGTAGTGGGGAACCATGGCTTAGAGACGCGCTTGTCCGAAATGTGGGGTAAGTTACGAAAGTACCCCCCACCGATTTGAGGCGGTTCTTTCGGTTCAGGGGTACCACGGGCATTTCGCGTGTCGGGATTTCACAGGAGGTGGGAGTTTTTGCGCGCGTTGTAATTTCGGAATAGCAAGGTGCGGGTTGAGATGGAGGGAGTTGTCGGAGCACAACGAGACAAAGATATATCTTAAATATTTCGGGCTAACAAGGTGCGGGTTGAAGAGGCGGGAGTTTTGCAGCACGATAGACAGAGACGCTAGCTTCAATTTTCGGCATAACAAGGCGCGGCTTAAAATTTCGTGTCAGGACCCCGACTCAATGCCACATCGATCTAGCATGTAACTCCTCATATCACTTTGCGGCCTCACGCACGGTATTCCCACGGGTGTCGCCTTACCTTTGCCCGGGACCGTTTAGCCTTTTGGCACACGATATGATAAAGTGTCGCTAGCATCCATATGGAAAGGAGCCCGGCTGACATGGCTAGTCGTAAACCCAAAGTGGCACAGACTTACAAGGACAGGCATCCATGACCCAAAGATCGAACATGTCGGTCATCGGCGAGTAAGTTCGGGCTGTAGCACTTGGGCTAGCAGGACTCGATAAACCGGGATGTAGCGGGCTAACAGGACTCGGTACTAACGCGTGACATTTCCCGAAGGGATGACACAGAACGAAGAAGGACACATGCCGGCCAGCCTAAGTGTTCGGAGCGGTAGCTAGCCACCATGGCTCGGTGGAGACACTAGGAGACATTTCCCGGTAAGAGAGGCTACTAAAGATAAACAACTAGATAGTCAGATCCCACACATACCAAGCATTTCAATAACATACACACAATATGCTCGATATGTGCAAATACAACATGGCATCACAACATGACTCTATGACTCAAGTATTTATTCAATAGGCTCCGAGGAGCGAGATATTACAAACATAGGTTTCATGACCCAACATTCAGAGCATACAAATCAAAGCACATGCGGAAGCTTAACATGTCTGAGTACAGACATCTACAAATGAAAAAGGCTTAGAAGCCTGACTATCCACCAGATCCTGCCGAGGGCACAAGATCGTAGCTGAGGTAACAAGCTAAACGTCGAAGTCCACGTGGAACTACTAACGAGACTGAAGTCTCTCTGCAAAAACATAAAATAGGCAAACGTGAGTACAAATGTACCCAGCAAGACTTACATCAGAACTAACTACATATGCATCATTATCAACAAAGGGGGATGGTGGAGCTTAACTGCAGCAAGCCAGCTTTGACTCGGTGGCTATCCTGAACTACGACTACAAGTAACTCTTTTGAGGTGGCGCACACGAGTCCACATATTCACCATATCAATACACCACTATGGATCCGCACCCGTCTCCCTACGAGTACGCCATCCATAGCACTCACACTTATCTTGCGTATTTTAGAGTATCCACTTTCACTTGTCTATGAACTGCACAGCAACCCGAAGTCCTTTACGCGGACACGGCTATTGAATAGATGATGTTAACCTAGGGTGTACTTCTTCACACGCTCTCACCACTTACGCCGTTTACACGACATGTACTCGGCAACCTTCAAGCGGAAGCCCAACGTGGGTGTCGGCCACGACCTACCTAAACACTCAAGTCCCTAGTCCGGGTTTATCGCCTATTGGGTTCCATCCATGAGGAGATCCGGCCAAGTTTCGCTCACAGCCCCAAGCGATGTGAGCAGGGTTCCCGAGACACCAAACGGGCGCCCGGACACCGTGCCACGTGCCTACCGCATCACAGCCCACCCCTACGGTCAGCGCTGCGCACGGCCTCCAAAGCATACTACAAACACCGAAACTACATGCAACTCCCGGACAGAGGACAAGGGTGATTAAGAAGCCGAGAGGGTCCATTGGTTTGGGCCCAATGCGTGGTAGTAGCTGAATCATGGATCACAAACACGAACTCAGTTCACGAGGATGGCTGCAATGAGACAACCCACCATGTACTCCTACATGGACTCTCACCGCTACCTTTACCAAATCGTGTTCACACACTTAGCTCACACACAAGAGGACATGTTCACACACCTCGATTCATCCTCGATGAATCGGACCGACTCAACTCTAAGCGTAGCAGGCATGACAAACAAGCATGTATGAGTAGGCACAACAGGGCTCAAACAACTCCTACTCATGCTAGTGGGTTTTATCTATTTACTGTGGAATGATAGGTCATGCAAAGGATAAAGGGGTTCAGCTACCGCAGCAAGTAAAAGATGAATCGTTGTTGTCCTAATGCAGTAAAAGAGAGCAGGAGCGAGAGAGTAGGATTGTATCGGAATGAACAAGGGGGTTTTGCTTGCCTGGCACTTCCGAAGATAATATAGCTCTTCATCAGTGTCATCGATCTCATCGTCGAAACCACGTCTATCGAGAGGGGACAAATACCGGCAACACAGAAGGAAACACAATCAATGCAATGCACAATATGATGCATGATCATGACATGGTAAAATGAGTGTGTTGGGATAATGCAGCTACAACCAGATGGGTTTGAGCTATTTTGAACCAAAGATTCAAAGTTCATACATATTTGTGATCTTAAATAGTGCTTTATCATGTTTTGCACTAAACAGCAAGTTAACTTGTTTAGACATGCATGAAACTGGTACAGATGGATAGATTGGATTTTTCTGATCATTTTTCATATATAATTTGTTTCATTTGGAGTTACAGATTAATTTCTATGAATTTTAGAAGTTTTGGATATTTTCTGGAATTTCCTAAATAAGAATAAATCCAGAAAAGGATTTACTGCGTCAGCAGTGCGTCATGGTGATGTCAGCAGGTCAAAGCGCCAACCCAGGTCAAACCTGACGTGTGGGGGCCACACGTCAGTGACACAGGCTTTAGCTCAGCGGCGGGTGGGACGGTCAATGCCACGTCGGCAGTAGTCAACACTGACGCGTGGGGCCACTGTGTTTAGACTAATCTTTATTTATTCTTGTTAGCTGGTTAGTTAGGCAGCGGGGCCCGCATGTTAGTGAGAGTGTGGGTTAATTAGTGGAGTCATTAACTGCTAACGACGGTGCCACGTCAGCTGCCGGCGTTTGACCGCCGGCGACCTCAGATCGCGGCGGCGTCCGCGTCGGGATTGCCCTACAGGCCACGGTTTGGGGCGCGGGGAGCATCTGCGGGGAGCTGGCGGAGTGGCGCTTCTAGTGGTGGAGGCGGCTGGAGCGGGGGTGGCCGGAGTTGACGGCGGCGAGCTCTTTTGCAGCCGCCGGAGTTCGGCTAACGGCGGGTTAAGCGTCGCGGGCGCTAGGGAGGCGTTGGTGTGTGCTCGTGCTCTGGTGAGGTTTGGAGCACGGTGGTGTGCCGGCTTTGAGCCACGGTGGCTCAGCCACGACAGCGGCACGGCACGGCGGCGGCGAGCTCTCGGTCCGGCGGAAACAACGGCTAGAGCGGCAAACGGCATGGGAGGAAGAGGGAAACAGGTCGGGCTCACCGCGAGTCCAACAAGCTTGGCGAGGCCGCACGCCTCGGGCGGCGAATCAGCGGCGGGCGGCCGTCGGTGCGAAGGGCGAAGATGGCGTCGGTGGCGGCGCTCTAGGGCGTCTGGCGTCTTGTGGCTCCGTGGTAGGGACGGGGCGCCACGGCGGAGCTCGAAGCGCGTCGAGAGGCGAGGGAGGCGGTGGCGGCAGCAAGAAGCGGCGGCGGCGGCTGCGTTCGGTGCGTCACGAGGAAGAGAGCGAGGAAGGAATGGGGACGAGAGAGCGAGAGGGGGTTCCAGGGGGCGTGCGTGGCGTCTCCAGACGCGTCGGGGCGCCTCGGTGGCAAGCATGAGGTGGCAGGAGGCAAGACACGCTGACAATGACTCCTCCCTCTTGGCGGGAGGAAGGCAGACGGTGGGGTGGTGGGCTGGGCTTTGTTCGGTCTTTGAGCCTGGCCCGGGCCGACTAGGTGGGCTGTGCGGTGAGGCCAGGTAAGTTTCTGTTTTTTTTAATTTCCTTCTGTTTTGTTTAATTTACTTCCTTTTGCCACTGTTTCTAAATAAAACAAATTCAAGATCAGTGACAAAATTCCCCTGAACATTTTATTTAGCACAATGGAGTTATACCAAAGCACATAAAATTGTTTCAGTTATTTGAACATATATTCAGTATATATTTGAATATAAATTCAAATTCAAAATAGTATTGATTTAAATTCAAAGTCCAAAAATAATTCCTTCAAAATGTTCCTAAATTTTGGTTTGATATATAGCTCTTGCCAAAATTCTCAAACATTGCAAAAGGACATCTTGGAACAAAGAATGAGATTTCTAGGGTTCTTTGCCCTACTTTTAATTAAGTTTTTGAGGCTTTCATAATTCCTCAATTCAAGTTTCAGAAATCTAGACATGATGCATGGGTGGCAAAGCCACTATTTACAAACATTATTCTAGGGCTGTGACATTTCGGAAGAACAAGCTTAATGTGTACCCCCAAAAAAAGACAATTTGCACCTCAACACGCACAACACACAGAAACACCATTTAGACTAGAGTAAGGTACACGTGCATTGCACGCATGAGATTTGGCAACCAAATTTTGAATAAATACCACATTATAGCATGCAAGCTTTGAGTCATATATGCATGATGTAGATGTTCGTTTAATTCTTATAGTTCATTTCATTCAAAATCATCTAGTTTTTATAAGAAAGCTAACCTATTTTAAGATTCATGGAATTGTGCGTTGTAAGACATAAAGTAAAAACAAATAATGACAAATCATGTAGAAAAACATTTGGGCAATTATGATACGGAAGATTCTAGAACAAATAAGAAGTTCTTATGTTTTGATGTTTGTGCATTATGCTTAAGTTCAACCACGGAGTCTTGTAGATTATACATGTGGCGAAATCTGGTGGAATATAGATGATATCCAATGGCCAATAGTGCTCAAATTTGCCATCTTTGGACCTTCGGATTCGCCTCATCCAACGACCATCTTTCAAAGTTAAAGTTACCCGCTCACAATAAAAAAATATATAATATAATATATATAGGGGTATAGATATAGATATGT
This sequence comes from Aegilops speltoides, assembly GCA_021437245.1. Classification (NCBI taxonomy): domain Eukaryota; kingdom Viridiplantae; phylum Streptophyta; class Magnoliopsida; order Poales; family Poaceae; genus Aegilops; species Aegilops speltoides. The sequence continues at coordinate 401,158,117 of CM038144.1, forward strand.
GATGCGAAAGCCGCCCATCATCTCCAATTACATGCACGGATGCGACATGGGAAAATGATGTCTGCCATCGGTATCTCAAATTCAAATCAGTCTGACCTTGTTCAATGTGTATACATTACAACATGCTCGTTTCCAAAGCACACAGCGCAGATCTCCGTTATATTCATGCATGCATGGGTTTCAAACATCAGGATCTCTTCTTCAAATATTTGAATTCAACTTTACATTGACTATGACCTCACTTATTCTTTTACACCCACACAGTAGTCTTCTCTTTATAATTGTACCACTAACTTTCTCTCGTGCATGCATGCACACACACTACCAGTTGGCATTATCTATATACGCATGCAATCTTTTTCTTCAGGTCGGTCTCCCATGAAGGCACACACCCACACACATCCCCCTCTCCCTCATACCGGGCATTCTTTATCTCTCATGCGTGCATGCGCAACGATCGATGTTCCTCTATGTATGTGTGTATATAGCTAGGTCTTTCATAGTTTTCCACACAAACCGATCAATCGATATATCCAGTGAGGTCTCACCCTCTTTCCCACATCCACATCGATCAATCTATACCTCTCCCACGTCAACATTGATCAATCTATACCTCTCTATATAGGATTAACATAATTAGCTAATACACCCACATTAATTATATATCCAACGTCCCCCTCTCATCATCCATGCCTTCCGCTTCATCTCTCAGATGCATGCACAATGGCGAAGATAGGGGGCAGTAAGGGCCCTGCCCCCCCTAACATCACCATATATCGAGGCTAATATGAATGTGATCATTAGACAATTGCTGCTAAAAAAGGTTTAATTTCATGAATTGACCCTCCTTGTAAAGGATTAGCAATGCTTGCCCCTCTAGCTCATTTATTTTTCATGGCTCCGCCACTGCGTGCAACAGCGCACGTGTTCGCCCCCTCTCTCTAAATATCGATCTCGCACTTGTGCATTCCTTCATAGTCTCCCTCCACTCGGCCCCTCGCACCATCTTCTAGGCCCCCACCGGATTTTGCCACATGTACAATATAGCAGACTCCATGGTTGAACTTAAGCATAATGCACAAACCTCAAAACAACAGTGGTTCTCTTTTGTTCTAGAATCTTCCGTATCATAACTGCCCAAACTTTTTTTCTAGTTCAATTGCCATTATTTGTTTTTACTTTATGCTTTACAACGCACATTTCCATGAATCATAAAATAGATTAAGGGCTTCTTTGATTCAAAGGATTCTCAAAGGAATTTTGGAGGATTCTAATCATTAGGAATTTTTCCTATCTTGGTTGTTTGATTCCTAGGATTGTAAACCATAGGAATTTTTCCATATGATTCATTTGCACTAGATTTCATAGGAAACATCCCATCCACTCAAACCTCTTTGAAAGAATTCTGCGTTTTTTCTATGCACAATCAAACACTCGTACAATCCTGTAGGATTCAATACGACATTCCACTATAATACCATGTTTTTCCTATTCACGCGTTCTTAGCTTTTTTATAAAAACTAATTTGATTTTGAATGAGATGAACTATAAGAATTAAAGGAAGGGCTACATCACGCATATATGACTAAGAGCTTACGTGCTATAGTGTGGTATTTATTCATAATTTGGTTGCAAAATCTGATGCGTGCAATGCACGTGTAAATTACTAGTACTTCGAGTATGTGCAAAACACGTAAATTAGAATACCAATGGCACGCTACACAGTGTATCTTTTACAGTTCATGAAGCCACGTGGCACATGTGGAGGCGTTGTCGCGACCTCCTTGCGTGGATTGATCACGATGACGTCTTTGCTGGTTCGTAAGAATGTACTCGTCCTCCCTGAGCCATACTGGCGGTACATGCACGAAGCGAAGATGTGCACGCACGCCACACATGCACTCATTCCCTCGCACGCCAATTTTGTACCAAGATCCACCCCATGTGATAATTTGACGCGTGTAAAGTCGTTCACTTCATTGATGGTCAATTAATACAGCGCATGCAAATTGAGTGGACGTGAGGGCGGAAGAAAGACATTATTACTCCACTGCGCGCATGCGAGTAGTTAAATCGTGGGTTGTTAGTACTACTTCCATTGGTCTCCTTCATATTTTGTGCCAATTTTTGACAGTAACATAATTTTACGCATTTGAGCAGTGTAGTCTACTTGAAATTTATGTTCCACTAAACTCATCGAGAGCCGTTTCAAGCCTCGAAACCAAAACCATCAATTAATCTTTACCTTGTTCCCATCACATTCGAAAGCCTTCTCACACCTACTAGTACTACGTACCAAACCTGAACTTGTTCCCACTATGCAGGTATTAGTACTACTAGTGCTAGTACTTAGGTTATAAAAAGGGGAACTACCTAACTGAAAATTACTCTACCTTTCCTCATAAGTGCTTCCTCTTCGTCCGTCGTTGCCATGGCCGGTGAGCAGAGCTCTAGGTCGAGAACTACTCATAACAAGGGAGCGGCAACCAAGGCTGCGGAAAAAAAGAGAGGGCTCGCCGCCACGTAGAGACCTCGAAAGATCTCTCACGGGCAGGCGACGGCTCCCAGGAGCGCCCTAGTCGCGGAGGCGAACATGCCGAGCCAGCGGAGCTGGAGTCGTTATCCCTCGACGGCATGCCCGATCAGCTCAATAAGCACCACAATGAGCAGAAGGAGTTCATCCAAGGCTTGATGGAGTTGCTGAAGGAGAGCCTCGACGACATGCCCGTTGAGCTCAATCAGCAGGGGGAGTTGACCGCTGGCTTGGTGACGCTGCTGAAGAAGAGCATTGCCTCGGAGAAGAAGGCGACCGGCAAAATCCTGCGACTTCAGGAGGACAAGGCGAAGCTCTGCCACGAGATCGACCTATTGAAGGAGAAGAATGCCGGCTGGAAGAAGCTGCATGAGAATAGTAGTTCCTCGATGAAGATGCTGCAGGCCCTCGTCATGGAACAGAAGGAGGAGTTGGCGAAGCTCCGCATCAAGCACCCAGCTGCTGTCAAGGTACGTAATGCGGCCGTGGAACAGATGATGAAGGCTCGCATCGAGAAATCCCGCGTCATGGACAGAATGAAGAAGATGGCGGAGGAGACGCGCAAGGAGATGGAGGTCGTGGAGGCGATGAAGAAGCAGTTACGACTCCGCGGCGAATTAGATCATTTGGGGTGATAATCTTCCTTCTTATTTTGCCGCTGTGTTTCATCTTTTGCTTCGGGTGTTTCGCCGCACTTGTCACGTTCTCTGCGAGGCATGAAAAGAACAATGGTTTTTGTTTTTTGAGGGAATGAATAGAACAATGCTAACAATGAGATGACTAGCAATTTAGATCATTTTTTATCGCCATATGGCACTGGGCTGCCGTGTTTTGTGCACCTACGTCGCAGTACTACTCCAGTGGAAAACTTGAGTATACCGCACGGTTCTTTGCTCCTCCTCGATCAGGTCATCGACGCATTTATACGAGCAGTCAAATCACAAGGCCCCGCCTTCCAGCACTAATGAGCCGTCAAATCACAAAGGCCCTCGCCTCTCGTGAAACCTGTTGGGGAACGTACTAATTTCAAAAAAATTCCTACGCACACGCAAGATCATGGTGATGCATAGCCACGAGAGGGGAGAGTGTGTCCACATACCCTCGTAGACCGAAAGCAGAAGCATTATGACAACGCGGTTGATGTAGTCGTACGTCTTCACGATCTGACCGATCCAAGCACCGAACGTACGGCACCTCCATGTTCAGCACACGTTCAGCTCGATGACGTTCCCCGGGCTCCAATCCAACAAAGCGTCGGGGGTGAGTTCCGTCAGCACGACGGCGTGGTGACGATGATGATGTTCTACCGGCGCAGGGCTTTGCCTAAACTCTGCGACAATATGACCGAGGTGGAATATGGTGGAGGGGGAACCGCACACGGCTAAGGAACGATCCGTAGATCAACTTGTGTGTCTTAGGGTGCCCCTCCCGTATATAAAGGGGAGAGGAGGAGGGGCGGCCAAGGGAGAGGCGCCCTAGGGGGGCAATCCTACTCCAAGTAGGTTTGGCCCCCCTTTCCTATTAGGAGTAGGAGAGGGAAGGAAGAGAGGGGAGGAAAGAAGGAAAGGGGGGCCGGCCCCCCTCCCAATTCGGATTGGGCTTGGGGGGGGGCGCCCCCTCCTTTGCTCCTTCTCCCTCCTTTCCACTAAGGCCCAATAAGGCCCATATACTTACCGAGGGGTTCCGGTAACCTCCCGGAGCTCCAGTATATTCCCAATCTTATCCGGAACCTTTCCGGTATCCAAATATATCCGTCCAATATATCAATCTTTATGTCTCGACCATTTTGAGACTCCTCGTCATGTCCGTGATCACATCCGGGACTCCGAACAAACTTCAGTACATCAAAACTTATAAACTCATAATAAAACTGTCATCGTAACGTTAAGCGTGCGGACCCTACGGGTTCGAGAACTATGTAGTCATGACCTAGAACTATTCTCGATCAATAGCCAATAGCGGAACCTGGATGTTCATATTGGTTCCTACATATTCTACGAAGATCTTTATCGGTCAAACCGCACAACAACATACGTTGTTCCCTTTGTCATCGGTATGTTACTTGCCCGAGATTCGATCGTCGGTAACCAATACCTAGTTCAATCTCGTTACCGGCAAGTCTCTTTACTCGTTCCGTAATACATCATCCCGTAACTAACTCATTAGTTACAATGCTTGCAAGGCTTAAGTGATGTGTATTACCGAGAGGGCCCAGAGATACCTCTCCGACAATCGGAGTGACAAATCCTAATCTCGAATTATGCCAACTCAACATGTACCTTCGGAGACACCTGTAGAGCACCTTTATAATCACCCAGTTACGTTGTGATGCTTGGTAACACACAAAGTGTTCCTCCGGTAATCGAGAGTTGCATAATCTCATAGTTGTAGGAACTTTGTATAAGTTATGAAGAAAGCAATAGCAACATACTAAACGATCAAGTGCTAAGCTAACAGAATGGGTCAAGTCAATCACATCATTCTCCCAATGATGTGATCTCATTAATCAATTGACAACTCTTTTGTCCATGGCTAGGAAACATAACCATCTTTGATAAACGAGCTAGTCAAGTAGAGGCATACTAGTGACACTATGTTTGTCTACGTATTCACACATATATTATGTTTTCGGTTAATACAATTCTAGCATGAATAATAAACATTTGTCATGATATATGGAAATAAATAATAAATTTATTATTGCCTCTAGGGCATATTTCCTTCAGTCTCCCATTTGCACTAGAGTCAATATTCTAGATTACATAGTAATGATTCTAACACCCATGGAGTCTTGGTGCTGATCATGTTTTGCTCGTGAGAGAGGCTTAGTCAACGGGTCTGCAACATTCAGATCCGTATGTATCTTCCAAATTTCTGTGTCTCCCACTTGGACTTGGTCCCGGATGGAATTGAAGCGTCTCTTGATGTGCTTGGTCCTCTTGTGAAATCTGGATTCCTTTGCCAAGGCAATTGCACAAGTATTGTCACAGAAGATCTTCATTGGTCCCGATGCACTAGGTATGACACCTAGATCGGAAATGAACTCCTTCATCCAGACTCCTTCATTTGCTGCTTCCGAAGCAGCTATGTACTCCACTTCACATGTAGATCCCGCCACGACGTTTGTTTAGAACTGCACCAACTTACAGCTCCACCGTTTAATAAAAATACGTATCCGGTTTGCGATTTAGAATCGTCCGGATGAGTGTCAAAGATTGCATCGACGTAACCATTTATGACTAGCTCTTTGTCACATCCATATACGAGAAACATATCCTTAGTCCTTTTCAGGTATTTCAGGATGTTCTTGACCGCTGTCCTGTGATCCACTCCTGGATTACTTTGGTACCTCCCTGCTAAACTAATAGCAAGGCACACATCTGGTCTGGTACACAGCATTGCATACATGATAGAGCCTATGGCTAAAGCATAGGGAACTCCTTTCATTTTCTCTCTATCTCCTGCAGTGGTCGGGCATTGAGTCTGACTCAATTTTATACCTTGTAATACAGGCAAGAACCCTTTCTTTGCCTGATCCATATTGAACCGTTTCAACACTTTATCAAGGTATGTGCATTGTGAAAGTCCAATCAAGCGTCTTGATCTATCTCTATAGATCTTAATGCCCAATATGTAAGCAGGTTCACCGAGGTCTTTCATTGAAAAACTTTTATTCAAGTATCCTTTTATGCTATCCAGAAATTCTATATCATTTCCAATCAACAATATGTCGTCCACATATAATATCAAAAATGCTACAGAGATCCCACTCACTTTCTTTTAAATACAGGCTTCTCCAAAAGTCTGTATAATACCATATGCTTTGATCACACTATCAAAGCGTTTATTCCAACTCTGAGAGGCTAGCACCAGACCATAGATTGATCGCTGGAGCTTGCACACTTTGTTAGCTCCCTTCGGATCGACAAAACCTTCCGGTTGCATCATATACAACTCTTCTTCCAGAAATCCATTCAGGAATGCAGTTTTGACATCCATCTGCCAAATTTCATAATCATGAAATGCGGCAATCACTAACATGATTCGGACAGACTTAAGCATCGCTACGGGTGAGAAGGTCTCATCGTAGTCAACACCTTGAACTTGTCGAAAACCTTTCGCAACAAGTCGAGCTTTATAGACAGTTACATTACCGTCAGCGTCAGTCTTCTTCTTAAAGATCCATACTTTGTTCTCATACATGGATCCCATCTCAGATTTCATGGCTTCTAGCCATTTTGCGGAATCTGGGCTCATCATCGCTTCCTCATAGTTTGTAGGTTCATCATGGTCAAGTAACATGACTTCCAGAATAGGATTACCGTACCACTCTGGTGCGGTTTTCACTCTAGTAGACCTACGAGGTTTAGTAGAAACTTGATCTGAAGTTTCATGATCAATATCATTAGCTTCCTCACTAATTGGTGTAGGTGTCACAGAAACCGATTTCTGTGATGAACTACTTTCCAATAAGGGAGTAGATACAGTTATCTCATCAATTTCTACTTTCCTCCCACTCACTTCTTTCGAGAGAAACTCCTTCTCTAGAAAGGATCCATTCTTAGCAATGAATGTTTTGCCTTTGGATCTGTGATAGAAAGTGTACCCAATAGTCTCTTTTGGGTATCCTATGAAGACACATTTCTCCGATTTAGGTTCGAGCTTATCTGGTTGAAGTTTCTCCACATAAGCATCGCAGCCCCAAACTTTAAGAAACGACAACTTTGGTTTCTTGCCAAACCACAGTTCATAAGGCGTCGTCTCAACGGATTTTGATGGTTCCCTATTCAACATGAATGCGGCTGTCTCTAAAGCATAACCCCAGAACGATAGCGGTAAATCAGCAAGAGACATCATAGATCGCACCATATCTAGTAAAGTACGATTACGACGTTCGGACACACCATTTCATTGTGATGTTCCGGGTGGCGTGAGTTGTGAAACTATTCCACATTGTTTCAAATGTAAACCAAACTCGTAACTCAAATATTCTCCTCCATGATCAGACCGTAGAAAATTTATTTTCTTGTTACGATGATTTTCCACTTCACTCTGAAATTCTTTGAACTTTTCAAATGTTTCAGACTTGTGTTTCATTAAGTAGATATACCCATATCTGCTCAAATCATCTGTGAAAGTGAGAAAATAACGATATCCGCCACGAGCTTCAACATTCATCGGACCACATACATCTGTATGTATGATTTCCAACAAATCTATTGCTCTCTCCATAGTACCAGTGAACGGTGTTTTAGTAATCTTGCCCATGAGGCACGGTTCGCAAGTACCAAGTGATTCATAATCAAGTGATTCCAAAAGTCCATCAGTATGGAGTTTCTTCATGCGCTTTACACCGATATGACCTAAACGGCAGTGCCACAAATAAGTTGCACTATCATTATCAACTCAGCATCTTTTGGCTTCGACATTATGAATATGTGTATCACTACTATCGAGATTCAATAAAAATAGACCACTCTTCAAGGGTGCATGACCATAAAAGATATTACTCATATAAATAGAACAACCATTATTCTCTGATTAAAATGAATAACCGTCTCGCATCAAACAAGATCCAGATATAATGTTCATCCTCAACGCTGGCACCAAATAACAATTATTTAGGTCTAAAACTAATCCCGAAGGTAGATGTAGAGGTAGCGTGCCGACCGCGATCACATCGACTTTGGAACCGTTTCCCACGCGCATCGTCACCTCGTCCTTGGCTAGTGCTCGCTTATTCCGTAGTCCCTGTTTCGAGTTGCAAACGTTAGCAATAGAACCAGTATCAAATACCCAGGTGCTACTGCGAGCTCTAGTAAGGTACACATCAATAACATGTATATCACATATACCTTTGTTCACCTTGCCATCCTTCTTATCCACCAAATACTTGGGGCAATTCCGCTTCCAGTGTCCAGTCTGCTTGCAGTAGAAGCACTCAGTTTCAAGCTTAGGTCCAGACTTGGGTTTCTTCTCTTGAGCAGCAACTTGCTTGCTGTTCTTCTTGAAGTTCCCCTTCTTCTTCCCTTTGCCCTTTTTCTTGAAACTAGTGGTCTTGTTGACCATCAACACTTGATGCTCCTTCTTGATTTCTACCTCCACAGCCTTTAGCATTGCGAAGAGCTCGGGAATTGTCTTGTTCATCCCTTGCATATTATAGTTCATCACGAAGCTCTTGTAGCTTGGTGGCAGTGATTGGAGAATTCTGTCAATGACGCTATCATCCGTAAAATTAACTCCCAGTTGAATCAAGTGATTATTATACCCAGACATTTTGAGTATATGCTCACTGACAGAACTATTCTCCTCCATCTTGCAGCTGTAGAACTTATTGGAGACTTCATATCTCTCAATCCGGGCATTTGCTTGAAATATTAAATTCAACTCCTAGAACATCTCATATGCTCCATGACGTTCAGAACGTCGTTGAAGACCCGGTTCTAAGCCGTAAAGTATGGCACAGTGAACTATAGAGTAGTCATCAGCTTTGCTCTGCCAGACGTTCACAACATCTGGCGTTGCTCCTGCAGCAGGCCTGGCACCCAGCGGTGCTTCCAGGATGTAATTCTTCTGTGCAGCAATGAGGATAATCCTCAAGTTACGGACCCAGTCCGTGTAATTGCTACCATCATCTTTCAACTTTGCTTTCTCAAGGAATGCATTAAAATTCAACGAAACAACAGCACGAGCCATCTATCTACAACAAACATAGATAAGCAAATACTATCAGGTACTAAGTTCATGATAAATTTTAGTTCAATTAATCATATTAATAAAGAACTCCCACTTAGACAGACATCTCTCTAGTCATCTAAGTGATCACGTGATCCAAATCAACTAAACCATAACCGATCATCATGTGAGATGGAGTAGTTTTCAATGGTGAACATCACTATGTTGATCATATCTACTATATGATTCACGCTCGACCTTTCGGTCTCCGTGTTCCGAGGCCATATCTGCATATGCTAGGCTCGTCAAGTATAACCTGAGTATTTTGCGTGTGCAAAACTGGCTTGCACCCGTTGTAGATGGACGTAGAGCTTATCACACCCGATCATCACGTGGTGTCTGGGCATGACGAACTTTGGCAACGGTGCATACTCAGGGAGAACACTTCTTGATAAATTTTTTTAGTGAGAGATCATCTTAAAATGCTACCGTCAATCAAAGCAAGATAAGATGCATAAAGGATAAACATCACATGCAATCAATATAAGTGATATTATATGGCCATCATCATCTTGTGCTTGTGATCTCCATCTCCGAAGCACCGTCGTGATCACCATCGTCACCGGCGCAACACCTTGATCTCCTTCGTAGCATCGTTGTCGTTTAAGCCATCTATTGCTTCTACGACTATCGCTACCGCATAGTGATAAAGTTAAGCAATTACAGGGCGTTTGCATTTCATACAATAAAGCGACAACCATATGGCTCCTGCCAGTTGCCGATAACTTCGCTTACAAAACATGATCATCTCATACAATAAAATATAGCATCACGTTTTGACCATATCACATCACAACATGCCCTGCAAAAACAAGTTAGACGTCCTCTACTTTGTTGTTGCAAGTTTTACGTGGCTGCTACGGGCTTAGCAAGAACCGTTCTTACCTCGCATCAAAACCACAGCGATAGTTCGTCAAGTTAGTGTTGTTTTAACCTTCGCAAGGACCGGGCGTAGCCACACTCGGTTCAACTAAAGTTGGGAAACCGACACCGCCAGCCACACGTGTGCAAAGCACGTCGGTAGAACCAGTCTCGCGTAAGCGTCTGGCGTAATGTCGGTCGGGCGCTTCATCCAACAATACCGCCGAACCAAAGTATGACATGCTGGTAAGCAGTATGACTTGTATCGCCCACAACCCACTTGTGTTCTACTCGTTTATATAACATCAACGCATAAAACCTAGGCTCGGATGCCACTTTTGGGGAACATAGTAATGTCAAAAAATTTCCTACGCACACGCAAGATCATGGTGATGCATAGCAACGAGAGGGGAGAGTGTGTCCACGTACCCTCGTTGACCGAAAGCGGAAGCGTTATGACAACGCGGTTGATGTAGTCGTACGTCTTCACGATCCGACCGATCCAAGCACCGAACGTACGGCACCTTCGTGTTCAGCACACGTTCAGCTCGATGACGTTCCCCGGGCTCCAATCCAGCAAAGCGTCGGGGATGAGTTCCGTCAGCACGACGGCGTGGTGGACGATGATGATGTTCTATCGGTAGCGAGGCCGCCTAAACTCCGTGACGATATGACCGAGGTGGAATATGGTGGAGGGGGCACCACACACGGCTAAGGAACGACCCGTAGATCAACTTGTGTGTCTTAGGGGTGCCCCCTTCCCCGTATATAAAGGGGGAGAGGAGGAGGGGCCGCCAAGGGAGAGGTGCGCCCTAGGGGGGCGATCCTACTCCAAGTAGGTTTGCCCCCTTTCCTATTAGGAGTAGGAGAGGAAGGAAGAGAGGGAGGAAAGAAGGATATGGGGCCGCCCCCTCCCAGTCGGATTGGGCTTGGGGCGCGCCCTGCTTTGCTCCTTCTCCCTCCTTTCCACTAAGGCCCAATAAGGCCCATATACTTACCGGGGGGTTCCGGTAACCTCCCGGAGCTCCAGTATATTCCCAGTCTCATCCGGAACCTTTCCGGTATCCAAATATATCCATCCAATATATCAATCTTTATGTCTCGACCATTTCGAGACTCCTCGTCATGTCCGTGATCACATCTGGGACTCCGAACAAACTTCGGTACATCAAAACTTATAAACTCATAATAAAACTGTCATCGTAATGTTAAGCGTGCGGACCCTACGGGTTCGAGAACTATGTAGTCATGGCCTAGAACTATTCTCGGTCAATAACCAATAGTGGAACCTGGATGTTCATATTGGTTCCTACATATTCTACGAAGATCTTTATCGGTCAAACCGCATAACAATATACGTTGTTCCCTTTGTCATCGGTATGTTACTTGCCCGAGATTCGATCGTCGGTATCCAATACCTAGTTCAATCTCGTTACCGGCAAGTCTCTTTACTCGTTCCATAATACATCATCCCGTAACTAACTCATTAGTTACAATGCTTGCAAGGATTAAGTGATGTGTATTACCGAGAGGGCCCAGAGATACCTCTCCGACAATCGGTGTGACAAATCCTAATCTCGAATTATGCCAACTCAACATGTACCTTCGGAGACACCTGTAGAGCACCTTTTTAATCACCCAGTTACGTTGTGACGTTTGGTAACACACAAAGTGTTCCGCCGGTAAACGGGAGTTGCATAATCTCATAGTTGTAGGAACTTTGTATAAGTTATGAAGAAAGCAATAGCAACATACTAAACGATCAAGTGCTAAGCTAACAGAATGGGTCAAGTCAATCACATCATTCTCCCAATGATGTGATCTCGTTAATCAATTGAGAACTCTTTTGTCCATGGCTAGGAAACATAACCATATTTGATAAACGAGCTAGTCAAGTAGAGGCATACTAGTGACACTATGTTTGTCTACGTATTCACACATGTATTATGTTTCAGGTTAATACAATTCTAGCATGAATAATAAACATTTATCATGATATAAGAAAATAAATAATAACTTTGTTATTGCCTCTACGGCATATTTCCTTCAGACCAAGCTAGACTGCCCTGCCCTCTAGCCTTTTAAAAAATCTATACTTTCGTACAGCAGTAGTATCGATGGATTGCGCCATGGAGCAAAACTTGAAATTAAAAAAAAAGTGGTACATATAGAGAGCACTCGTCGCCAAATTATGCATATAGTACTATTAAAAAGGCTAGTCACAATAATGGTGTCCAGCACAACCCACCCCTCAAATAAAACTAAGCACCCTAGAATTCTTTGACAAAACTAAGCACCCTGAAATTCTTTGACAACTAAACTGCTGGCTATATGATGTTGGCCATATATATTGTACGTATATAATGTGAATAAACGAGTGGTAGTACTATACCAACTAAAAGATGAAATGTAAGAAATACTAGTATGTACTTACTGAAGAGTTAAAGTAACAAGAAGAAACATAACATAGTTCTGCTGGGGGCTCAACACAACACACCCCTCAAATTAAATTAAGCACACCTTAAATTAAACATTGCAACTATTCCGGTAGACACTGCATTAGAACCACCATGAGCAACAACACTGCCACCTTACTCGGAGTCCTCGTCCACGTCCTCGACTTCGTCCTTGTCCCTCTTCCTCTTGGCCGATACTTCTTTGCTTGAACCGCCAACTTGGCTGTTGCTCCTCATCCAACCCTTGTAGATATTGAAACAAAGGTAGCCATCCATTGCAGCGTCTTGGATGTGGTCTATCTAAGTACATTCGCTGCCATGCATAGCGATGAAAGCGTGTATGGAGGTTTCTCTAGTTTACCGTACGAAGGTTGAACCATGGCTCCTGCCAGGGTCAGCATTGAAGGCTGACGAGAGGACACCAGCCGATTCTTTTGGAGGTCGAAGGTGTTGCCTACAACGAGGCCTATCCAACGCAGGACTTCTTTGTCGTTACCAAAGTCAACAGTAATGAATTTGACTAGGTTGCTCTCGAGGAAGTCCTTAAAATCCTGGCACTCAACGTCGGCATGGCATATGTGGTAGACCAAGCATAAGTCATGCATGCAAACCTGGATCACGACGGGCTTCTTCCTCTCTTCGTCCTTTAGATCCTTCTCTCGTCCCACGACTGTGGTGTACTCAACATCTAGCCCGACGACCCACTCATCAGGTGAGTCTTCGAACATGCGTCTGAAGCGAGAAAGGCATCCTTTCACCATCGCGGAAGAACGGGTGTAGATGACGTCGAACTCATCGCCGGTGATGGTTCTAAACTTGTACTCACTGCTGATCGGGGAGATTTGGGACGCCATGGATTTGGGAGGAGGGTTAGGATTAGTGGAACTATCGTAATGTGAATGGACGGGACGACTAGGAGCGAACCGCCGTAGTATTAAAGGACGTGCGGGGACGAGTAGGAGCGAACTACCAGCATGCGAACGGCAGGGTAGTGGCTTTCCATTCTCCCATGATACGGGCTTCCGATAGCCCTTGGATCAGAGATCAAACGGTTGCATGGCGTGATTCTAGACCAATGGGTGAATATCCTATCCTGGAGGGTTATTTTGCAAATTTTCAGCAACTTAGCATGCGACCGTTTGATCTCAGATCCAAGGGCTGCCAGCAGCCCGTATCATGGTCGTGTCTACCACGACCGTCACGTCGCTCGCACCCTTGGAGATTTAACACAGTGCGTTAGGCTATCTGATATTGGCATGTCATACATAGTCATCACTTAGTCACTCATACTACAACAAGGTTGGCTATAAGGTTGCCTATAAGTGTATTTTTTTACTCCTCTTTATCTCTTTCTTCGTACTCCCTCCATCCCACAATATAAGAACGTTTTTGACACTAGCTAGTGTAGTGTCAAAAACGTTCTTATATAATGGGACACAGGGAGTACTAGTATTTATTGCATTTGCCAAGGAGTAACCTCTTCCAATGAAATGGTGTTGCTAAGTTTGCTTCATTTAATTAGCTATAGACTCAAAATTGTCTTTTCACCTAGGTACACGTGCTTAGCACCGTTTCTTCCTTGGGTCACCAAACTAGTCTCTCTCTTCTTGATTAACTTGCCACATCAGACTTTATGCCTATGTGGCAAGCTTAAGCACCTGTAGGAGCAAGTAAGTACAATAGTGCACTTTGCCTGGCATTTTTGCATATGTGGAGGAAAGAGAGGCAAGGAAAAAGTGGAGAAGTGGGCTCTCATGCAAGAGCCAGCCTCTACTATTACATGGTGGAGCATTGGGAGAGGCACCTGTATGGAGGTGGTCAGGAATCGGGAGACTCACGCCGGTCGTAGTGCCACAGTTAAAATGATAATGGAAAGTCAAATCACGGGCCCCCACCTATCCAGCAGTAACTCGCTGTCAAATCACACAACCCTATGTTTGCAGCAGCCTACTCCCTCGTCTTCTCGCGTCTCTGTCGAACCAACTAGGTGGAACTGCCGGGCAGGAAAAGCCCCGTCCTCGACTTTTAAATAGTATACAGTATACTAATTTTGTATCCATGGATTGCACCCGCGCCATGGAGCAAAGCATCTAGAAAACGGCGGTACACATGTACGGAGTATACAGCACGCACGTCGCGTTCGCGTCGCACCCCAGATGGTCGGTCGGTCTGGAACGCTGCTCTCCGAATGGAACGCGCGTCATATTGCGTTCGCACACACATGTGGGATGGCAATTGAGAACTGACCATAGGCACACTCCCCGGCCCCACAAGTCGGGTGAGTTAATAGAAGAGGGAGACGAGCGATAGTACTAGAGAAGTTTTGTACTACGTTGGTGCCTGGACGATCCCTGCAAGACACGGAAGATCAGTTCGTCCATGCATGTGACCAGACTCCAGCAGACACGCCTGGATTTGCTATCGTCTACATATCGTGCAGGCTGTGTTGTACATGGCTGTAGTTGTGGTGAGAAATCTAAAAAAGGTTTCTTGTCATCTCGCAAAATTATGTGTCATGTGCTTCGGATCACTGCGAGGGTTAAACAGCGACAACTAAGTTGGGCTAGTCATTGGGGGCACATACACGAATAGTGACTACTCGGCTGCAATCTAGATCAAGCCGGCTATGTTAATTAGGACATCTATCGACGGACCCCTTTTCTACGAGTTTATCTTTAATTTGAGCTTTGTTCCTCATCTAGTTTGTCCATCGGGATTCATGTTGTCTCCTTTGGGCAGTGAGGTTATGATTTCTTGTCATGTGGCATTTTTTCATGTTATATGTTATAATCCGGCGCTTCAGATCAAAATGACGACAATTGCGCCTCCGGGCCACGTGCATGAAGACTTCTCGACAGTCATTGACGAGGTCAAGCTGGCTCCGGTGGACAAAAGAAAACTAAGTACTACTCCACTATATAGGCAGGAGCCTCCGCGCTTGCTTGCTAGTGTTGCTCTCTTCACACCATCTCGGCCTCTCCAGATCTAAACACGATAGCGGTGGCCACACTCTCTCTCTCTCTGCTCACTGCTGGGCACAGATCCAGCCGGATCCTCTCCGCCGGGGAAGGTGAGAAGGTGCAACGTTCACGTGGTCATACTCGGCGACGGCTCTTACCCACTATTGGGCGCGTCCCGATCAGCCTGCCTTGCCGTTCTCTCCCAAGCACCGCTGGCGAGGGAGGGCCTCCGACCCCTTCTTCCTCGCTGTCATAGTGTGGGCAGATCCGGCCTCCCGCCGCCCACCTAGCGACATCCCGGCAACCAGCAGGTATAACTTCCTTCGAAACCGGCCTTGCTCTACTTCCCGAGCTCCTGACGTCGCTGCATTTGTAACTTTTACTATTTCTCGGGCCCCCTCGTAGATAGGATCGATCGGCTGTTCGAAAACCACCTAATTTTTTTATGTTTAAGAGGTAAAACTAGTTCATGCACTCGAATCTAGTACTACTTGGTTCAAACAAGGAAGAAAGGGGGTGGGGGTTGGGGGAGGATTTGTTACCTGAATCTAGGACTTGGTCGAAATAGGAAATAATGGGGGCGAAAAGTAGCAGAGATTGGCTATCCAACTGGTCTCTAGGACTAATAGGGAAATAAAGGGAAACACAGTACAAACTCAATATAAACCCGATCTATTGGTTGAAAAAGGAAAGAAAGTGGGGACTAGGGGACAAGTCAACAGAGTAAGTCCAGCACTAGATTTGCTAGGCTCACACAGTATAAGGTGGCTATACCGAACAAAAATGGGACCAACCCAGATATCCTATTCTGATGTTTGTTGCCCCGAGCCACTCTTTTGTATTGCCACTGGTAAAATGTAGCAGTCGCATTGTTAAAAGTAAGGACACGTTAAACCAATGTTGTTCTCAATGTAATGCCTCCAGTAATATGAATCAATGGCACTTCTTTACATGTCCTGCTAAAATTTCCCATTAAGATAAGTTGGTCTTTTCGTTAGAAATGCAACTGTCCTGGTCCGCCTACTCTCTCGTGCCCAAAGTAATGTCGTATTTAACGGTTGTCATAGTTAATCCTGATGCCCACACTAATATCTAGCAATGCCACTTCTTTAGAAATGGCTACTGTCCTTGTAGGATTGCCATTCAGATAAGGAACATGCTTCTTTTCATTTGATGCATGTTTCATCACTTCTTACTTGTTAGTCACCCTCCTTTCCACCTTTTTTGTGCAAACAGAGATATACATTTCACACTCGATCTTAGTTGAACTGCACAAATGATATCCAAATTATAGTTGAGAATTCCAGGAGCTTCACAACCAACCTTGATGTTGCTCAATATTATTGCAACTAATGAAGAAGAAGCTCTGTGGGTTTCGTTTTCTGATGGAAATGGAACCGGGGCTGGAGCCCTTTTCTTAAATTTTTTTTGAAGAAGAAGCTGCTAGCTCACAGGACATTGATTCATTTTAGGTGAACTGCACCAAAAGGTCCCATGAATTGAATCATCCATGTTGGTGACTAAAAGAGCCAGCTTCAGTATCCTAGTCTAAGCACCTCCGGCCTCCATCCTTGCGACGCACGGTACACCTCGTTTGCCACCTGCTCGACCCTAGTTTCACTGATAAAATGAAGTAATAATACAGTTAAAATAGAGCGAGTGTCATCTCTATCATTTAATTTCTAATGTAGATAAAGAAAGTGCTTCTCTTTGTTAAAGTATGTTTCATCAACTAGTCCCATTGTTAATGTTTAAGCGTTTCTGCAAACTGGGGTGCTTAATTTTAGTTGATATGTACAAAAATAGAGATTTGAATGTCTCAAGGCTCCTCCTTGTACTCTTGCTGTGCCTCGATGTTCATCTTTGGCGTAAGGTGCATCTGGGAGACTTGGGACGATGTCGAGATGAGGCGCATCAGTATGAGGCGTCATGAGGCCCATCTCGCCCTCATGACAGGCATACTATGATACTATCACAATATTTTCTTCTATTTATTTTGTGTGTTTCATCAACTAGTGCCACTATAATGTAATCACGCTTTTTCATTATCTGTGCAAACAGGGTTATTCAGCTGCATTTTGGTGGAACTGCACAAATGTACGTATGGAACCGGCATATATGCAGAGTGTGAGGTGTGCCAAGTAAAAATTACAAACACCAACCATGTTGCATGCACGCATTGGCATCCACCACAACTAGTGGGATGTGTGGCGCTCTCTATGGACGGATCTTTCTCGGCAGCAAATCCTCTAACCAAATACTAGTAGCTTATATTGGCAGTTTTCTAGGGAGTACTCTTTTCTGAAAGAAGCACCAATCTATTTTTCTTTATTTGTACACTGTGTCACAACTTTGACCCAAAGGTCTAGAGCTATTTTAGGGTGATTGGCGTAGTACTCGGAGACTGATTGTAAGCATGATTTTCATTAGCTGTCACACCGATTGTAAGCATGAGCAGGTGGAAGATTAGGTTAGTGCGAAGCTTACCTTAAACCCTACCGCTGCCGTTGAAATGAGGCGAGCGTCGAGGGAACCGTGGAGAACAACGGGGAAGCGACATCGCGCCATCTTCCCTCCTCTTGCGGTGGGAGAACGAATACTCCTGTGGCTCCGGCTGGCTCTGCACCCTCATGAACGGCACACCATACTCGATCGATTCGTTATCCTCTCGGTGCTCAACCTTCGACTTGTACACCCACCACCTCTGCCTGACTGTCGCCTCTGGCGAATCTGTTTGCTCTATCGCCCATAGGAGATACTCGATGAACTCGGAGGACTGCGGCGTGACCGCCGCCGAGGAGTACATGTACATCGCCGCCCTCATCGCCATCGTCTCGCTCTTTCGCATACATTGCCACATGGCCCGCACCATCCTCGAAATCTCCCACTCATTGTCAAACCAACTAAGGATCTCCTTCAACCTGGTTAACTTTGCCTGGTCGCCGCCGCCGATCTTCCTGATTCGCTGCTGCATCCTCTCCATAGATGTCGATTACGAGTGGTCGGTGCTAGCTTTGGAAGATGGGAGGAGAGCGGTGGTCTTGCAATAGAGAAGAGGGAGAGGAGAGGAGGTGGTTTTGGAATGGAGATGATGGAGAGGAGAGGAGGTGGTTTTGCAATGGAGAGAAGATCAGAAGAGGGAGAGGCGAGACGGTGGTTATGGAATGGAGATGATGGAGAGGAGAGGAGGTGGTTTTGGAATGGAGATGATGGAGAGGAGATGAGGTGGTTTTGCAATGGAGAAGATCAGAAGAGGGAGAGGCGAGATGGTGGTTTTGGAATGGAGATGATGGAGAGGAGAGGAGGTGGTTTTGCAATGGAGAAGATCAGAAGAGGGAGAGGCGAGATGGTGGTTTTGGAATGGAGATGATGGAGAGGAGATGAGGTGGTTTTGTAATGGAGAAGAAGGAGAGGAGCGTGCGGTAGCGATTTAGGATTGGGCGAGAGGGGGTCGGCCATTGTGGACTGGATCAAAATCAAAATCAATTTACCCTTCAATTAAGAAAGCGACCCCACATTAACTAGTCTCCCTTTTATTACGGGTCATAATTGACCATGATTTTCGCACATAAAATATACGTTATACGTTGCAAAAATAATATAATTTGAAAGTACATTCAGATACGAACCAAACGATACAATTTTTGGTGACATGCATTCACATTTTGCTTGTCACATACAGTACGTGGTCAAACTTTGACCCAAAATACGCAAAACAGCAAAAAATACTTCCAAGACCAGCGCCGCTCTTCCGCGATTCTCCTGTTCCAATCTAAATCCACCGCCGCTCCTCTCCTATTCCAATCTAAATCCAGCGCCGCTCCTCTCCTCTTCCATTTCAAAACCACCGCCCCTCCTCTCCTGTTCCAGTCCAAAACCAGTGTCGCTCCTCTCCCGTTCTATTGCAAAACCAGCGCCGCTCGTCTCCTCTTCCATTCAAAAACCACCGCCGGCGAGTGAAGGTGTTGTTGAGAAGTAGATCGATGGAGGAGTACAACCGATACGTGAGGATCGCAGACGGCAACCCTGTGAAGCTAGCTAGGATGTTGAGATACTGTCTTGGTTTGACAACAAGGACCAACTAGCGGCGATAGCGACATCCACGTCCAAATATCTGCAACAGAGTGAAAAGGCGGCGATACTCCCGGAGGTAGTCGCGCTGGAGTACATAGAGCTGCTCCTCTGGGCCATGGAGCAAACAGATTCACTGAATCCGATCGTGAGGGAGCGGTGGTGGGAGTATCGATCCCATATGGAGCATCCACCAGAGATTGAAGGATCGAGCATCTACAGGGTGCCGTTTGTGAGGGTGTCCTGCCAGAGCGAGCCGGTGGAGTCTTCGTCGACCGAACCCAACTATAAGAGGAGAAAAGCAGTTGGCCCGATGACGCTTCCCCGCCATCGTCTCCCTCGTTGTTCACATCGTCTCACGGGGCGGTTGTTTGCCGCCGAGGAATAGGAGGGGACTGCCCCCAGCCCAATAGTCGGGCAGGTTGTGAATTGTCAGGTGGAGCTTAGGGTTGTCCATATTTGCAGGTTGTGAATTGTATTTTGTGTTGTGTATTTTGAGAGTACTTTCAGATATGAATGTCTTTTGAATTTCAGATTTGCAGTATTGAGCATATGAAGAGTTTTATGAATTCTAGAGATCTATTTTTAGCACTTAAAAAAATTTGTTTCATAGGAGTATAAAAGTGCAGACGAGAAGAAACTGCAAGTTCAGTTTCAGATAAGAAACTGCAACTTTCAGAGGCAGAGCATTTATATTAACACGGCCTTTTCAAACAGGGTTAACATCATGTTGGAAGTTTTATTCGTGGTCGAAAATGGAACTACCAGCCAGTTAACATCATGTTGATCAACATTCATGCATAGCACATCTTCATATGATGCACAGTCAAAATGCCCACACAGTGTTGAGTGTGCGAAACAGAGAGAAAATGAGGGACTGAGTTTTGGCAAGTGTTGGATGTGGTTTTGGGCTGCCCTGTCTAGGCTTTCATTTTTAACATGCGCAGCCCACGACCTCGGATGGGAGGGCCTGTTTGTATTTTCTTAGGGCCGTCATGTATCGACCGGCCTATGGACCTCCCATCCGAGGTTTTATTTTTGGCAGCCCAATTTATGTATTTTTTTGAAGAAAACGCGGCTGTCGGTGTCAAAACCGGCGGATCTCGGGTAGGGGGTCCCGAACTGTGCGTCTAGGCGGATGGTAACAGGAGACAAGGGACACGATGTTTTACGCAGGTTCGGGCCCTCTTGATGGAGGTAAAACCCTACGTCCTGCTTGATTAATATTGATGATATGGGTAGTACAAGAGTGGATCTACCACGAGATCAAGGAGGCTAAACCCGAAAGCTAGCCTATGGTATGATTGTTGTAATATATGTTGTGTCCTATGGACTAAAGCCCTCCAATTTATATAGACACCGGAGAAGGCTAGGGTTACACAGAGTCGGTTACAATGGTAGGAGATCTACATATCCGTATCGCCAAGCTTGCCTTCCACGCCAAGGAAAGTCCCATCCGGACACGGGACGGAGTCTTCAATCTTGTATCTTCGTAGTCTTGGAGTCCGGCGGACGATGATAGTCTGGCTGTCCGGACACCCCCTAGTCCAGGACTCCCTCAGCGGCGGTCTGTTCTATTTTTCTATATAAGAATAGGAATGCCAGGTACAACTTATGTTTCCCGTTTAACTATATTATATATATATATATTTAAATTATTTTATATGTTATTATATATTATTTTTATTGTCATCATATATTTAACAGATACTTACATATGTAAGAAAACAATATTCCACATCTTGTTAACTTATAAAAATAATTTCTTAACAAATAAATTCCTGGATTGTTTCGGCACGAAAATCCTAGTGATTGTGTACAAAAGCTTGGTAAGATTTAAGGACGAATGTAATAATATCACTTATTATTTAAATATATTTATAACAAAATGCTTAGCCCTTTTTTATTTTTTGATAACATTGCTGGCCCAACCCAACATTATAATTAGAATTAGCCCAGCAAAATCGTGTATCTAGATAAAGTGCAAATGGCCTGTAATTTTTTAGGAAATAAAATAAATGGGCCGCATGAAAACTACATTAATTGTTCACCCAGCCCAGCAAATGGCTGTAATTCAAAAAAAGAAAGATCAAATTGACTGTAAATTCTACCGCGCAAAAAAAAGACTATAAATTATGAAAAAATGGGTTGAATGCGTGCCACATTTTTGGAGGCTGAAATCTGGGGCAATAGGTCGAAGCCAACGCAAGTTGTTGTAAATTTAGTCAACAAATGATTCTGACATGTTAGCCGTTGGATTTACATCCAACGGCCGGCATCCATCTTCAATCTCTTGTCTTCTTCCTCCAGCGCCGCCGGGACCACCTCCCGCCTCCTGCTGCTAGCAGCCCTGCTTAGCACGCTTCGCTATGAAGCGCTACTCCACCGTTGGCCAGGCCATACCTCCAACCCTCCACACCTCCTGTTCTTCTCCACCGACTACCGAACCATACCGCACTAGAACCAGTTAACCCTCGTACACCTCTCCGTCTGCGACTCTACTCCCGCGTCTTCCCATCTCCGGCTTGTTGCTGTCCGGGGCCTCGCCGTCGTCCACCACCTTGGATGCACTCGGCGCGGCGTGGTCAACGTGGTCAACAAACGACACCATCGAAAGTAGGCTGTGCGTGGAGAGGCTGACAGCTGGGTCCACGGCCGCACACAAGGAAATGCCTCCTTATTACGCGCAAAATAATGATTCCTCCACCTGACATCTGGGACCCATCGGAAGGGCCTCTGTATTTCGCGAAAAAAACATGCCCCCCGCTAACTTGTCGGACCCACCAGCTATCTTCCCACGCAAGGAAGTGCCTCCTTATTACGCACAAAAAAAATGAATACTCCCCCTGCCAGCTGGAACCCATTATACTGGGAAGCTGACTTGTGGGCCTACCATATTCACGGGGACGGAGGGCTTTGTCAACTTAGTCAATATGAACGATTCTAGCTCCTGTTACCGTACGATGTTTATCCAACAGTTGTAGTGCTTCTTCAACCTCTGGTCTTCTTGCTCCAGCCGCCCAAACCAGCGCCGGTCGTGTGCTGCGTGCTCTCGCCTCCGTGGCACTTTGTGATGTCTGCAGAGGCCTCACCGCCCCCTACTACTCCCACCACTGGCCAGGCCATCCCTCTACTCACCCACACCCCCTATTAATCTATGGCGACAGCAACCTCACACCGCAGCCGAACCAGTGAACCCTCGTACTCCTCTTCGCGTGGGCATCCACTGCTGCGTCTTCCCCGGCTCCGAGTTGTCCCCTCCCTAGGCCTCTCCGTCGTCCACCACCGTGGTGCTCTCGGCGCGGCATGGTCAACGTGGTCAAGGAACGACTTCCATCGGACGAGGACTGTACGTGGAGAGGCTGACAGCTGGGTCCACGGCCGCAGCAAGGAAGTGCCTCCTTATTACGCGGAAAATAATGATTCCTCCACCTGACAGCGGGGATCTACCGAACGGGCCACCATATTTCATGAAAAAAAGTTCCCCCCTGACTGCTGGGACCCACTAGCTACATCTTCGCACGCAAGGAAGTGCGTTCGGGCAAAAAAAATTCGCCCCCCTGACTGCTGGGACCCACCAGCTACATCTTCGCATGCAAGGAAGTGCGTCCGGGCCAAAAAAATGATTCGCCCCCCTGACTGCTGGGACCCACCAGCTACATCTTTGCACGCAAAGGAAGTGCGTCCGGGCAAAAAAAATGATTCGCCCCTCTAACTGCTGGGACCCACCAGCTACATTTTCGCACGCAAGGAACTACCTGAGAGTCGGGACCCACCTGGTCGAAGCGTACGTAGCGTTGTCATTCTGGTCGCGAACTTGTACGCACATATATACTGGTCGATGTAGAGGCGCGCACATGTCGTAGTAGAGGCACGTACGTATCGTGGTAGAGGTGCGCACGTAGCATGTACACGTACGTACAGCAGCCAGGGTACAAGAAAGAAAATACGGCCACGTATGGGTACATACGGGCGGGGTCTCGAACGCCTAGTCACGCATATGTACGGCGAGGGCTCGTGTTCATGGGGAGGCAACGGAATGCGTCATGTTCATGGGGAGGCAACGGAATGCGTCGTGTTCATGGGGAGGCAACGAAATGCATCATATTCATGGGGAGGCAACGAAATGCGTCGTGTTCATCGGGAGGCAACAGAACGCATGGGAGCCAACCGGCTTGGACGGAACAGGCAATGGAAACGAGGCTTGGCGTACTGCAGAACGGAGGAAACGAACCTCCTACGGTCGAAACGGGGGTCCTGTTGATCGGGAGGGGTGTGGCATACCGCAAAACGGACGAAACAGACTTGTGTTGGAGCGCTGTGGTCGAAACGGGGGTCCTGTTCATCGGGAGGGGTGTGGCGTACCGCAAAATGGACGAAACGGACTTGTGTTGGAGCGCTACGGTCGAAACGGGGGGAGGGGTGTGGCGTGGCGCAAAATGGGACTCCACGGGATACTGTTCATCTCCACCGTCGACCTCCTCTAGCCTCCACGGGCTACCGTCGACCTCATCCAGCCTCCACGGGCTCCTGTTCATCTACCCTCCACCGCGCACTACTCCACCAGCTACTGTTCAACCATCCCTCCATGGGCACCCCTCCGTCGTCTACTGTTCATCCAGCCCTCCACACCACGGGGTCCTGTTCAACCACCCCTCCACGGCCACCCCTCCATCGTCTATTGTTCATCCAGCCCTCCAAACCACGGGTTCCTGTTCATCCAGAGGCAACACCACCGCTCACTGTTCATCCAAACCCCCATAGCGCTCCTTTGTTCATCAATCGATCGGCTTGATTAGCGGCGAGAGCGAAGAATCGCTCCATCGGGTTCGATTACAGCAATCGATCAATCCCTCGGGTTCGAAGAGCGTAACTGCGGTCTGCAATCGCGAGTTCGATTAGAGCCCAACGCCTCACTCGGCTTGATTAGAGCCAATGCCTCGCACACACGCAGCAGCGTCGTCTGAGAAAGCAGCGATCGCTCAGCCCCCGAGCTCCCACCGTAACCGGCAACTCCCCGAAATTTTCCTCCCCCTCGCTTCTACCACAGTTTTTTCCGTCATGGACAGCCAAAAGAATGTCATGAAGCTGCGTCTCCGTCCCGCCCAGGACGAAAAGCCCATTTTCTATCATGATTTTTTGTCATAGAAGTAGGAGCCCACCACATCTATGATGATACCGGGTTTTGTCACAATTATCATCATAGAAGTGTCATATGTAGGACAGAAAAAAAATTAGTTTGGCCCAAAATGTCACGGATGTGTCTTTTTTTTTGTAGTGATTGTTACCGACTTCACCACAGTGGAAACATTTGTCATTTGCACTATGCTTTTCTTATCCAGCTCCACTCGATGATTCTTATCCTCTACCTGCATCAAATTTTTCACTACTTTGCCATGTGACTCAAGGACCAAACCTATTTGACTTGTACTCCAGAAGAACCCTTCTTGGAAATTGATGTCAAAGGGGGAGAGAGAGATCACACCAAAGCTTAATCACAAAAGGGAGAGAGAGACCCTATAAAAAAGACCTCTTAATCTTCGTAGATGCTTGGTAAACAAAGAGGAGAGAAGCTACATGTATTTTAGAGGGGAAATATATATTAGTTGAAGATATTTCTTTGTGCCTTTGCTCTGTTTTTCATTTGCTCTGATTTTCTATTACTCTATCTTCTCCTATTATCCAATATCAGATTCAGGGGGAGAAAGACATCTAAGGGAAGGCAATCTTTGGAATTCATCACATATCTTTATTATTGGGGACATGTCAATATCCAACTAGAGTACTAAGTGCTCATTCTCTACATGTCATCCTAGTCTTGGTACTCTTGTGGTCTCTTGTTCTTGCTTTGTTTAGTAGATGTTCATGTGTTATCTAACCCTGTTTTCTCAGGTTCATCTCTTCCAAAGTTAGCTCAAGACCACAAGGTAAGTATATGCATCACACTCATGTGCATGAGGATCTCTTGCTGATGTATATATTATTTGCAAGAAGGACTCATGAAAACATGTAGGTACATTCTTTGCATTTCACATCATTTGCTCTGATGCATATAGCCAAGATACATGTAACTCATTGCTTGCTATGACATGTTTATGCTTTCACATAGTCTTATGATATATCTTCACATGATTTCATACATGTAGGGGGAGCCAATGCATGTTGCATGTTCTTCCAAAGCTTTACTTGTTATTCTTCATATTTTATCTAAAAGCTTTGATGTATGTTGTCATCAATTACCAAAAAGGGGGAGATTGAAAGCATAAGTGCTCCTTGGGTGATTTGGTAATTAATATCAACATATCTCTTGTTGGACTAATACTTATACCTAGTATATTTTAGATGAGTTCAACATTGGAGTGGCAGGACAAGAGGATGTGGAACCCCTTCAAGATGCTAAGGACAAACATTGGCAAAAGCTGAAGACTCTACATTTTTATTTTAAGTGATCCAAGATCACATTGAGTCCATAGGAAATCCAATACTATTAAAAGGGGATGAGAGGTTGCTTAATGGCTTGCTTGCTCAAAGTGCTTAGTGATATGCTCCAAATCCCACAACCAGTTTTCTTATTTCCACATTTGTCCTAAACCTAAAGTCAAACTCGGCCCCACCAATTTGATCTATCCGGCGCCATCGAGTTCACTTGAAATAGCCACTGCGAGAAACCCTAATCAGTTCGGTCTCATTGATGGGATCTTGGTCTCACCGAGATGACCTTGCAAACTCTCTGTTACCTATTGCAGTTATTTCGGTCTCACCGAGATACGCAGTCGGTCCCACCGAGTTTGCTTTACCAAATCTCTGTTTGCTTATTGCTAAAACCGGTCTCACTGAGTTCACGCAATCGGTCTCACCGAGATGAGGTTTTGCCCTAAACCTAACACATCGGTCCCACCGAGTCGACCTTGTTGGTCTCATCGAAATGCCTAACGTTCACATTTTGAACCAAGTCGGTCTAACCAAGTTTAACCAGTCGGTCCCACCGAGTTTGGGAATTTGTGTTTAATGGTTAGATTTTGTGTGGAGGCTATATATACCCCTCCACCCCCTTCTCCATTAGTGAGAGAGCCATCAAAACGTGCCTACACTTCCACTACTTATTTTCTGAGAGAGAGAACCACCTACTGATGTGTTGAGACCAAGACATTCCAATTCAACCAGAAGAATCTTGATCTCTAGCTTTCCCCAAGTTGCTTTCCACTCAAATCATCTTTCCACCATAGCCAAATCTGTGAGAGAGAGTTGAGTGTTGGGGAGACTATCATTTGAAGCCCAAGAGCAAGGAGTTCATCATCAACACACCATCTATTACCTTTTGGAGAGTGGTGTCTCCTAGATTGGTTAGGTGTCACTTGGGAGCCTCCGTCAAGATAGTGGAGTTGAACCAAGGAGTTTGTAAGGGCAAGGAGATTGCCTACTTCGTGAAGATCTACCCTAGTGAGGCAAGTCCTTCGTGGGCGATGGCCATGGTGGGATAGACAAGGTTGCTTCTTCGTGGACCGTTCGTGGCTGGAGCCCTCCGTGGTCTCGCACAGCCGTTACCCTTCGTGGGTTGAAGTCTCCACCAACGTGGATGTACGATAGCATCACCTATCGGAACCACACCAAAAATCTCCGTGTCTCCCACTGTATTTGCACACTCCAATCCCATCCCCTTACTTTCTTGCAAGTTGCATGCTTTCCTTTCCGCTGCTCATGTACTCTTTGCATGCTTGCTTGAATTGTATTGTGAGTGCTTGAGATTGTGCTAATTTGCAACCTCAACTTGAAAAACCCGAAAAATGCTATATTTACTTGTTGAGGGTCTAATCACCCCCCTCTAGACACCTCTTCTCGATCCATTCAATAGCTAATCAATAACAAAGGTGGAACTGTGAGCCATAATACTACAACTGTAATGCAAACTACACATAGACATTGTTCATAATCAATTTGCATTAGTGATTAAACTAAATTAATACGTAATTGTGCTTCACTCTCAAAATTGATTTTAAGCGATTCAAGATCCAAATCTGTTGGATATTGGGTTCCGGCAAAACCCTTAAGGTTCGAACTCTGGGGTGCGCATGAAGATCTTCTCCCTACCGATTCACGCCCCAAAACCTCGCCGCGGATCTAAGCTAGCATGATGAACAACGCAAGAGACACAGGGTTTATACAGGTTCGGGCCACCGTTGTGGTGTAATACCCTATTCCTATGTGTGGTGTGGCGGATTGCCTCTTGGGCTGATGATGAACAGTACAAAGGAAGAACAACCTCGCGAGGGGTGTTCTTGTGGTGGTGGTGTTCTACTTGGGAAGGGTTCGATCCCTTCATACTGTGTTGGCTATCTCTATTTATAGAGGCCCCGGTCCTCTTCCCAAATATTGAGCGGGAAGGGAGCCAACAACGGCCATTTTGAAAGGGGACAACTACTACAAGCTATCCTGACTAAAGGTGGTCTTCGACTGCCCATGGCACTGGCGATTACACCGTCCTGGGCTCCACGGTGACCTCCGTCCTGCCATCCTGCTGATCTTGGTCTCGTTGCATCGATATGGAAACCTTTGCTTGATGCCTTGGTACTTCGCGCCAGCGCTTGCCCCCTTTGCACCAAAGAGGAAACAAGGACACTGCTCAGGCTGGCGCACGCCTAGCACCCGCCTGGTCTTGATCGTCATGGCTTGCGCCACGAGCACCTCGCGAGTTACTCCTTGCCTTGATCTCTCCGCCTCCTCGCGAGCCTGCCTGGTGAGGCCGCCCCTGAGGAAGCCTTGTGTCGTCCGTCCCACGAGGCTTGGCCCCTCGCGAGGGTTTTGAACTTGGGTTTATGAAGACGGGCCATACTGGGCCGCTGGTGAGCCACGCTGCAGGCCGCAGGCAGGCAAGTCTGGGACCGTCGTTCCTAGAACACCGACAAAATCTAATTCTCAGCCATTGATGTGGACATCACTGATGATGAGAATTTTGACCGGTAGGCAAACTATTGCCAATCATATCACCATATGACTCTTGTTCATCTTTCGATGCTTTGTGCTCCGAGCTCAAAACGATTCTACCAGAACTTCAAGACAACCGAGTGCTATTCACATACATGGTTTGACCATCTTTGTCTTATATCTCTCATCTCGTTTGTACTCATGTGGACATGACACACTCTGAGAGGCTAGAATGTCGTAGACGGTTGCAACACTGGGAAGAGCACCTTTTTAATTGATATTTACTGTAGGAGATCACCCTAATAATTGATTACTACACAATCAAAGGATGTAAACAACAAAGGGATAAATATCTTAGGCAGTTCATAAACGCATGATATGGTATAGCCCTGGGCGCTGGGAATATCTGTGACCATCCTCAATCTCCAGTTGAAGCGTCATGACAACCAATATTTCATTGCCATGGCAACCGTTTCAAAAACGTTGCCATGGCGACCATTTCAAAAACGTTGTCATGGCACCAAATTCACAAATTCCACCGTGACACAAAATTATATCTCCTCATCCCGCGCCTATTACACATTATCCTCGTCGGGGTCCTCCGTGTATGGTTGCCATTGTCACCTGTAACATGTAGGCTAACTCTACAAAATTTACATTAACGTGGCAGTCTCGTGGCTCCAGCCATCATGCCATGACACGCAGGCCACTTAACATTACAACATATAACCATCTCATATAGAAACTTATTATCATGACGAAGGCTACACCACATCATATGCTTACCCTGCAAAACCAAGTTAAACGTACTCTAATCTGTTTTAGTAAAATTTTAGTTACATGATTAACCAATTTTAATAAGTAATACTAGCTACCTACGCCCACAATTTAGGCGATGATTCCTGATGCTAGCTAGATTAAGTTTTGGGGTGTGTGAAACAAAGACTTAATTAAAATCTCTAGCCCCACACTAAACTTTGTCAATACGCTTGACCCCCTAGAAGATCAACCATCTTCGACACCCTTTTGTGTAAGCGACGGTTCACTATTCTCAAGTATGGTGAAGCCCAAGGAACTGGTAGTAGATCGTCGATAGCCAATGCCGATCGATTGTCAGAACCTTGTAACAAAGCGATACCATGTTGTCAATGAATTGAACCGAAGCAACACTCAAGGGAAGCATAGCAAGAACATCAACCCTCACAATCACATGTGATCTAGATCGCAATCTACATCTACTCATAAAACCGCTCATGATGCCACTGTTGGGAAACGTAGTAGAAAGCAAATAGTTTTGGGCCTGTGACTACGATCACCCAAGATCAATTTTAACATGCACAACAAGTTGGGGTCAAGATCATTACCGTCACCAAGTTGTAGCGGAAGAATGTGGCACCCCGATCCGCCTGGAGCAGGGGGCCTTCACACGTCAGCCCAGGATAACACCTGACGCACGACATGTACTGATACGTCTCTAATGTATCTATAATTTTTTATTGTTCCATGCTATTATAGTATCAATATTGGATGTTTTACATGCAATTATATATCATTTTTTGGGAGTAACCTATTAAATTAGTGCCAAGTGCCAGTTGCTGTTTTTTTTGCCTATTTTTGGTTTTCCAGGAAATCAATAGCAAACAAAGTCCAAAAGCCCTGAATTTTTTTGATGATTCTTTTATGGACATAAGAGAGACTAGAAGCTTCGGGAGGAGGCTAGAAGACGAAGGAGTGGGCCACAAGCCACATGGGTCCGGCCAGGGGGTAGGCGCGCC
This sequence comes from Aegilops speltoides, assembly GCA_021437245.1. Lineage (NCBI taxonomy): Eukaryota > Viridiplantae > Streptophyta > Magnoliopsida > Poales > Poaceae > Aegilops > Aegilops speltoides. The sequence goes on from CM038144.1 coordinate 401,188,430, forward strand.
CATGTGCCTCATGGGCCCCTCGTTCCTCCATTTAACCTAATTCCAACTCTACTTTTTCCGCCGCCAAAAGCTTCTGTTCTCGCGAGATCCCATCTGGATGCTCTTTTCCAGCACTGCGCCGGAGGGGGGATCGATCATGGAGGGCTTCTACATCAACCTTGTGGTCCCTCCGATGATGTGTGAGTGGTTTACCACAGACCTACGGGTCCATAACTAATAGCTAGATGGCTTCTTCTCTTACTTTGATCTTCAATACAATGTTCTCCTCGATATTCTTGGAGATCTACTCGATGTAGTCCTTTTTTTCGTGTGTTGTTGGGATCAAATGAATTGTGGGTTTATGATCAGATCATCTATGAAAATTATTTGAGTCTTCTGTGAACACTTTTATGCATGATTACTATAGCTTTGTATTTCTCTCCGATCTATCCATTTGGTTTGGCCAACTAGATTGATTTATCTTGCAACGGGAGAGGTGCTTTGTGATGGGTTTGATCTTGCCGTGCTAAATCCCAGTGACAGAAGTGGACATGAGACGTATTTGTATCATTGCCATTAAGGAAGAAATGATGGGGTTTATTCATATTGATTGGATTTACTTTGTCTACATCATGTCATCTTGCTTAAGGTGCTACTCCATTCTTTATGAACTTAATACTCTAGATGCATGCTGGATAGCGGTCGATGTATGGAGTAATAGTAGTAGATTTAGGCAGGAATCGGTCTACTTGTCTCGGACGTGATGCATATATACATGATCATTGCCTTGGATATTGTCATAACTATTCGCTTCTCTATCAATTTCCCAACAGTAATTTGTTTACCCACCGTATGCTATGTTCAAGAGAGAAACCTCTAGTGAAAACTATGGCCCCTGGGTCTATCTTTATCATATATTAAAATCCAAAAATACCTTGCTGCAATTTGTTTACTTTATTTTACTTTGTGTTTTTATTTATCTACCTATCACTACGAGATTTGATCCTTGCAATTAACCGCCAAGAGATTGACAACCCCTTGTTTGCGTTGGGTGCAAGTATTTGTTATTTTGTGTGTAGGTACTGCTAACGAGGTGTTGCGTGGTTCTCCTACTGGATTGATAACCTTGGCTCTTTACTAGGGTAAATACTTATCTCTACAGTACTACATCGTCCTCTCCTCCTCGGGAAAATACCAACGTAGCTCACAAGTAGTAGGTACATGGTACAACTTTCCAAGCACAAAATTTATATCATTTACATGAAATAGAGTATTACATCATTGATGAATACAATGGGTTGCATACCTCTAAGGCTATCTAAATTGCAGCAGAAGTCTTGGTTTAGCAGCTCGTTGTCTCTGGCTGGGCTCCACAACTCACAGGACTGGTAGCGTTATGGTCTAGCGCGACAAGTCTTCTCCTGCATCTGGCCACGTTGAGGGAGTCCTAGGCTAAGGGGTCCTCGGGCCATCGACCCATTACATATGGGCCGGACTGACGGGCCACTATGGGGCCAAGCTAGAGTGCAAACCCATGACCGGACATGAGATCTTTACAGTCGTGGTGTGCCCTCCAAGTCAAGATTAGCATGATCTTTCCTTCATTGTAACTGATCACATGTAACCCTAACCCTAATGGTGTCTATATAAACCAGAGGGTTTAGGGCTTTAGGGCTAGAGCTACATCCATCACCTCATCCACTTAGGGTTTAGCTCGCCAGATCTCGAGGTAGATCTACTCTATAACCATATCACACATAAAATATAATCAAGCAAGACGTAGGGTTTTACCTCTTCGAGAGGGCCCGAACCTAGATCCACAACTTGTGATCCGCTACCCGAAATCCGTCGGTTTTGACACCGACATCGGCGCTTTCATTGATAGTTCCGCTGTTGGGTCGCCGAAGGATCAACGGACCGCCTAATCATCGAAGAAGGCGTCAACTCCGGGGACCTTTTTGTCTGCGGCCAACTCTTCGCGTTCGATAGCATCTTGCTGCACGCCAACCCAACTGGTCATCTAGATCAAATCAGTAATTTCGCCCCCGAGCACCGGATTTGATTTGGCAATCTGGAGTACGTTGCAGGCACCCGAGGCGATCTGGTCTTTGCTGGTTCGCAACCTCTCCCCGCGCTCCCATAGGCCTCATTGTGCCCGCTCTGGAGCTTTCCTCCGACCCAATCTATGGATCGACCCCAATCCCTTAGCCGGCATTAACCTCGGACGGCTCCACCTCGAACGGAGGCCAGGAATTGCCTTCAACCACGCCCACAATGACCGCCGAAGACCCATCTTCGGGCCTCAATGTGGAAGCAGTGTTTGGACGCCGAGAGTCACTCTCGGCCAAACCCTCTCCTTACAACATGCCTCCGGCCTTGAGCTCACACGATGGGTCGATGTTCAGTGGCCAGGGGTCATCCCTGGACGAACTCCCCCTCGACAACTCGGCTTCAAGCCCCAATACGGAGCAGTATCCGAAGACTAGGTCTTGCGTTAGGTCTCTTACGACTGTCCAGCCCCGAGCCTTGAGGTTAACTTGGCCATCGAAGATTAGGATCTGGCCCACGCCCGGATCATTCCTTGCCCCGCCAAAGCAAACGATGGCCCTCGGCGGCCACCGCATACTAGTCCAGCGACCCGCCCCTTATTAAACAAGGCATTGGACCGAATCTAGATGATGGTTATTCGGGAGGACCCACCCTCGGCTCGTGTTCAACAGCCCTTCGAGGCAGATTTTCGGGAATTTTACGTCCCACCCACCACCCACTTAGTGGCCAGTATCGAATACTTAACCGACATGTTGGATTGCACCTCAGAAAATGCCAAAGACATGGACGAGGATAGCGGAGCCACGGCTAACACCGATGCCGCTCCCACCATCACCGGGCGCTGGACGGCCACATCCACCTACGATGTCTACATGGTGGACACCCCGAAACTATGTGACGGCACTCCCGGGAAGGATAACGGCAGTCCCAGCTATGAGCCGCCAGAACACCGCAGACAGCGCTGCCGCTCCAAGGTGCATCGAAGCCATGCAAGCAGCACGGACATCGAGGAAAATGCCACTCCAGACAATGCGGACAACCTTGACGACCCCGGCAGCGATGAACAACCACAAAACAACCACGAGGAGCATGAGGACCCGCTGGATCCCAAATACCTCGACGACAGCAACTACCTGCCCCTTTATGAAGAGGAGGTGAGTTTGGGCGATGAAGAGTTCATCGTGCCCGATGACCCACTGGACCAAGAGCGGTGCAAGCGGCAATATCATTGTCACTACGCGTAGCCTGAAGAAACAATGTCAAAGGATAAAGGACGAACAAGACACTCTTAATGAGAGATGGACTAAAGTCCTGGATGCTGAAGAAGAGTACGGCCACAAGCAACAAATGAAAAACTACCGGAAGCAGAGGCTACTGCCGTAATTCGATGACGAGGCCATAAAGCCAGGACCTCCAAGGTACACTCAGGCAGATCAACCAGACCGCCCCCCTCGAGGACGGGACAGGATAGCCGATAAAGATGAACCACCTCCTGACCCACCTCGCTGTCAAGGCAAGGAGCAAGTACGGCCAGTTTACGTGTATGACCTGCAATGCGACTTGGACGCTCGGGCAGGTCTGACAAGATGTATTTACGGATCCGAAGATGCCCCACCCCCTGCTAGATGGGAAGGTTACCAAGCCTGGTTAGATAGAAATAATGGAGCTTCAGAACGGCAACAAGCCCGGATAAGAAATGGTATCGGCATGCAGGAGCAGGGGTCCCAGACTTGCACTGCGGCATGCTGGCGTGGCTCGGCAATGGCCCGATCGGCCCGTCTTCATCAACAAACGCTCAAGACCCTCACGAGGGGCCATGCCTTGCGGGGCGGACGACACAATGCATCCTCAGGGGCGGCCTCACCAGGCAGGCTCACAAGGAGGCAGAGAGATCAAGGCAAGGGATACCTCATGAGGTGCTCATGACGCAAGCCATGACGATCAAGACCAGGCGGGTGCCAGGCGGGCGCCATCTTGAGTAGTGTCCTCATTTCCTCTTTGGTGCAAAGGGGGCAAGTGCAGGCGTGGAGTACCGAGGCATCAGGCAAAGGTTTCCATATCGGTGCAACGAGACCAAGGCCAGCAGGACGGCAGGACGGAGGTCATCATGGAGCCCAAGACGGCGTCATCACCAGTGCCTTTAGCAGTCGAAGATCACCTTTAGTCAGGATAGCTTGTACTAGATGTCCCCTTTCAAAGTGGCCATTGTTGGCTCCCTTCCCGCTCAATATTTGGGAAGAGGACCAGGGCCTCTATAAATAGAGATAGCCACCATAGTAGGAGGGGATCGAATCCTTCCTAAGTAGATCACCACCACAAGAACACCCCTCCTCACGAGGCTGTTCTTCCTCTGTACTGTTCATCATCAGCCCAAGAGGCAATCCACCACACCACACACTGGATTAGGGTATTACAGCACAACAGTGTCCCGAACCAGTATAAACCTCGTGTCTCTTGTGTTGTTCATCATGCTAGCTAAGAATAGCGGCGAGGTTTTCAGCGTGTTTCGGTAGGGAGAAGATCTTCGTGCGCACCCCAGAGTTCGAACCTTAAGGGTTTTGCCGAAACTCGATATCCGACATTTGGCGTGCTAGGTAGGGGTGCGCCGGAGCTCTCCCTTTCGTCGGCTCGCTCTCCACCAACACCGCGCTTCGCCCCCGTGGCGGACAATGCGCCACCGGCTCCGGCGGCCAACGCCAGCGCTGGGGCCAAGGGGCTCCGAGCCTTGGCCCCCACCTTGCAGCAGGTGCAGTGACCGCACAAGTTCAAGCCAGAGATGCCGCCCAGCTACAACGGCGCAGCGGACCCGCTAGCTTTCTACTGGCATATGAGGAGGCCGTCCTCGAGGCCAGAGGCGACAACAAGGTCATGGCCAACTGGTTTCCCATGGCCCTCACCGGCGTCCCATGCGTTTGGCTGCTCAACCTGCCAACATCTTCTGTGGCCTCCTGGGAGGAGTTGTGCAACCTCTTCCTCACCCAGTATGTTGCGCCGGTGCCCCCGGCCGTCGCCGCTCTCCTTGGCGGCTCGCAGGCGCCACCCTTAGACCACAACGCCAAGCCGTTCTTCCGCCAGATCGGCACCGCTCTCGCGCGGCAAGGAGCTCCTCCGGGATGGAAGGCACCAAGGCCGACCTGACCTTCAACTCGGACGATCACCCCATCAACACCGCCTGCTTGGGTGCACTCCCAATGCTTTGCACACCCACCATCTGCCAGGTGGTCGTCACTCAGACCCTCATCGTCGGCAGCACCGGCCTCAACGTGCTCTCGGTGGAGGCCTTCAGCCTCCTCCATGTACCGCTGGAATGGCTCCAACCCAGCAAGCCCTTCTCGGGCGTCGGAGGTGGTTCCTCTAGCTCCCTGGGGCAGATCCGCCTCCCTGTGACCTTCGGCACCCACGACAACTTCCGCACGGAGCTGGTCAACTTCGACATCACCCACATCGTCCTCCCGTACAACGCCATCCTCGGATACCCTGCCTTGGCTCAGTTCATGGCAGCGACCCATCCGGCCTACAACCTCATGAAGATGCCCGGGAGTAGCGGCGTCCTCACCGTAGCTGGGGATACCAAGGATGCCCTGCTGGCGCTCAAGCTTGCCCTCAAGACAGCCGTGGCAGCGTAGCCTACCAGCACGGACACCTCCAAGGCCAAGGGGGCTGCGCCAACCAAGAAGAAGCAGTTGTTCACCCAGGACATGGCGGAGACCAAGCAGGTACCAGTTGAGGAGGACGGGTCCTCCGGCGCCACCTTCACCATAAGTGCCAATCTCGACCCCGACTAAGAGGAAGCGCTAGTGAAGTTCCTGCGCTCGACAAGGAAGTGTTCGGATGGGAACCCAAGCAGCTAGCGGGGGTCCCAAGGCAGGTGATTGAGCATCACCTGAATGTGTGCCCCAATGTGCGCCCCGTGAAGCAAAAAGCGAGGCGGCGGTCCACCGAGAAGCAGACCTTCTTCTTCCAAGAAACCCGCAAGCTGGAGGCAGCAGGTGTTATTCGCAAGGTTCTCTACCCCGAATGGCTGGCAAACCCTGTTGTCGTGCCGAAAAAGGGAGGAAAGGAGCACATGTGTGTCGACTTCACCAACCTCAACAAGGCCTGCCCTCAAGATCCATTCCCACTCCCTCGCATCGACCAAATTGTCGACTCCACCGCCAAGTGCGACCTGCTATGTTTCCTGGATGCATTTTCGAGCTATCACCAAATCAAGATGGCGGTAGAAGATGTGGAGAAGACGGCCTTCCTGACCCCATATGGGGTATACTACTACACATGCATGTCGTTCGGGTTGCGCAACGTGGGCGCGACCTTCCAGCGGCTGATGCACATCGCCTTAGGCCGGCAGCTCGGTAAGAACGCCGAGGCTTACACTACAAAAAAATACACTTCCGTGATGATACGTGTTTGTCATAGCAGGTCGCGTTTTTTATCATGCATGTACCTCGATGACGATTTTATGAAAGAATCAAGATAGTCATACCTGTGCTGTCGTGGAAGTGTTCCATGACATTACCAAAATTATCATCACGGAAGTGTCCACTTCCATGACGATAAATCGTGCGTCACAGAAGTGCTTTCGTCAAGGGCGACCGACACGTGGCATCCACCATAACAGAATGCCGTTAAGCTATCGGGTCGGGTTTTGGATCCGATAACCCGTTAACAGCCCCGACCAATGGGAAATTTCCACGTGTAAAATTCTTATTGGCCGGACGAAACACGTGTCGGCTCATCAGTGGGTCAGATAGGCGCCTATGATATGTCGACACGTGCCACGGCCCACCACTGGCCTATTTAGCTTACAAAGCCGGCCCGTTTGACTTGGTCAAAAGTTAACGGGTTGTCCCATGAAAAGCCTGTTAATGGTCTCTTTGCAAATAGCCCATTTTACGACCCGTTAACTCACGGTCGTTAGGACCTAAAGGAAATCAGCCCAACAACGTCATGTGGGACTTCGAATATAACACCAGCCCATTTAACTTTCGGCCCATGTATGGCCTATGATGTCTTTCGGCCCATATGAGGCCTTCGTATCTTTTGGCCCTTTACAGGCCCACGGTGAATCTAGCCCATAACGAACAATTATTTTCTTTGTACCCGTTAACGGCCCGTGATTTACATGGGCCGTTTCCAGCACGTGTTAGCTTTCGGCCTATTGACAGCCCATACGTTCTTGGGCTCCTTTTCGGCCATCGATTACTTCTGGCCCATTATTGGCCTGTTCCGCTAATGGGCCAAATTTGTCCCATGGCAAGAGTCAGCTCGTTACTGGCCTATTACCCTAATGGGCCAAATTCGGCCCATGGCAAGAGTCGGCCCGTTTTTGGCCTGTTAACCAGTTGCACCATTTCCAGCCCGTCCTATATTCTGGCCCATTAACGACCCATTATGCCTATGATAGAATTAAGCCTTTGCTGTCCTACGGCCTGTTAACAGCCCGTTACCGTGCTGGGCCGATACCAATTACACCCGTTTATGGCCCATGTAGACCCATTTATCCTATGGCCCGAGGCCCACCGATTCTACGGCCCTGTTGGAGGCCCATTTATCAACGGCCCGTAGGAGACCCATGGATCCTAAGGCCCGTATATGGCCCATGGTCGTTGCAGCCACTAGCAAACCAGGGAAAAAGAAGACTAGGAAATAAATAAGGTGGAAACTAACGCTAGGCTATTAAGGCGATTGCACAGATTACATCCACTCGGCATCAAAGATCGCCACCAGTGCAAATATAGGGAACACCCTACACTATACAAATGGCTTGCTGTTTTCTTCAGCCGGTGGCTGCACGTTAAGAATAAATTTTGTATCGCACCAAAACAAATTACAACTATATAACAAAAGGAAGGTTGGCATAAAACTTAACAGTCTAGCAGATAAATGCACCACCAAAAGTTCAGAAGCTTAGTTCATTTGACATGACTGTTAAGTTTTCATGATGTATTGTCTGATGGAGCACCATAACCCTCGCCTTCATTTCCCCTAGGCGCTTGAACAACATAGCAAATGTATTACAGTATGGTTTCAAAACCATGCATATCTTGACGACATCGAACAATGTCTCTCCTTGTTTCACAAAGGGTATCTCTTAGGGAATGGACTTGTGTCCGGAGCGCAGATACAACATTGCTTTGAGCTTGCATATCTTGATCATGAGGCAGTTTGGACGATATTGCCTTAACAACCAACCCAAGATACGCAGGCGTGCTTTTGGCACCGTTAGTGGACAGTCTTGACACACCGCAGCAGCAAGAGCTGACATTGCGGATATAGTTGCCTCGCCACCTTCAGAAGGTGGCGGTTCCACCATTTTTTCCATAGCTCGCTGAAAATTTGAGGTTTTACATTAGTAGTACCAGAACAGAAGATATTAAGGAGGCAGCAAAACCAAACAAAATAGCTTTGGTCTATATACAGAACTTATTCTGGTGAACCCATGTAAAATATTAGTTGTATTTTATTGCAAAGTACATAATAAAACCAGGTTCCAAACATATGACCATCTACCATCGCTAATGTATTGTCTATTTCTTCACATTGTATTGAGGGCTAAGGATAAAGAGACGAAGTTTATAATATGATAAGCATAATATGACATCATTCATATTGCAAAACAACTGAGAACAAACAAACAGACAATTGTAATGTTGTGTGGGAAAGTCCAGCACGGAACTAGATTATGGGTCAAGATCAAAGGAACATCACTCCTCTCTTTTAAACCTTCTAAGGTGCAATGATACGCTAAGACAATTGTGTATAAAATTGAAAAGGGTAATAGACATTGGCGGCAAGCCATGCAGTTCAAGGCACAAGTGAGAGTAAGTAGTAGTTAAAAGGCATGAGGATTAAGGACTTACAACAGCGGCTTTGACTAGTGTAGTCATGCCCTTCTTCTTGCTGGTGTGACAGTCCTTGAAGATTTCCACAACATTTGGTTCAGGTACTTTTTGGTCCTTTCGGGCTTTCCTCTGCATTTCGAACAAGTCAATATAGATCGATAATATAGTGCAGTGAAAAGAGTGAAACAACGACTAATTACAAGAGCCTCATTGTGTGCAATATAGCTATGAGATCACGTAAATGCATTGGAATTTCACTTTCGTATGGTTGGCCTTGTTCTTTGAACAATTCACCTACAAGAAGATAGATTTGTGTGGCACATGCGTAAATAGGACTTCAACATGTGATCTGATCACATATATATAATGTACCTGATAATTCGGATCAGACCAGTGTTTAACAAGGCCCCTCCAGTCTTCATCCGATATATTTTCCACTGGAGATGTTTGGGAAAGTTCACTGTTAGCCTTGCCTTCAAAGTGAGTTTTCCTCAAGTTATACCGATACTGTCGCAGAGCAGACTTGAAAACATGGGTGCAATCTTGTCTGGTTGCATCATCTTGGCTATCCAACTTGAACCTCATCTATTTAAAATTATGGGAGGCTCATTATCATCAACCTAGAAAGTATGGGACAGAGCAAGACGATATTACTAGTTTCCATACATAACCATACTTACAGAAAAATGGTCGAGGAAAGTGTTGAACTGGGTTTCGTCTTTTTCATTCTTGTACTGAATCCATCTTGGGAGGATACGTACATGACACCTAATGGCAACCGTTGCCTCTGATACTAAGTTGGCAGACTCTGTAGCATCACGTGGCCTTTTTAAACCTGCCTCAAAATGGATCTCTATTCTTCCTCCTCTAGATTTAGTTAACCTATCGAGCATTATCCCTGATGTTTGTTTCCTCTTGCACCTAGGTGCTAGTCCAACAACGAACATAGGAAGTGTTAGTGTACATCAAACTGTGAGACTACATATAAAGAAGCACGCAACTATAACTTGACTCCAGCAACTACCTTCTTATATTGAAGCTCACAAGATTCATCTGATATTTTCAACTCGTCTTGTGTCAAGAGTGCTTGGGAAGTAGTGTCAGGTGGCAAGGGAGCTTGGGAACGTCTTTGCTAGCTCGATTGGACGCACGAGTAAGTCGTGCAGCTGGTAGTACTGTGGTAGGTGTTGCAAGAACTAGGGCTGTCTCTGCTTGTTTGGTGGCAGCTATTTGTTTCTGTTTGGCTATTTTTGTAGCTTGTGTAGCATGGGATGCCGTGTTTGTAGAATTTTCCGCTGGACTTTGATCTTCTATTGCACCATCAGTACCAGCAGAATCTGCAGGATTCATCCGCTTCTCATTCCCTGCCATTATGTGTTTCTTCCTCTTTCTCTGTGCCATGTTAAGTCAAGCCGACAAGAAAAATGAATAAAAATTTAGTTCTTCAGAACAATTGATGCGTGATGCAGACGAACTGAACTTTGATGTTAGATAACCACATGATAGGAGGATGTAATACATATGAAAAACAGGACGAAAGAGATAACCAAAACTATGATGTGTAAACTAAGAAGAAGCCATTTTGCCAAATTAGAAGCAATGCAATGGAAGGTAGACACCATACGAAAGATGCTACAAATATCGCTCTGCCAAGTTAACAGTGTCTCATCATAAATGGCGTTTAAACAAATGTGAAGCAGTACAAGAATTAAATCATATGCAAGATGCAAACAACATCACACTACCATGTTAGAGGTCTCTCGTCATTAGTGCCATTGCATATTCACAGCATTGCATATTCACAACTTATGATGTGTAAACTAAGGAGAAGGCATTTCAACAAATTAGAAGCAATGAAAGCTAGACACCATATGAAAGATGCAATTAATATCACTCTACCAAGTTAAAACTGTCTCGTCATAAGTGCCATTTCAACAAATTAGTAGGACAAGCTAGAAAAGAATGTGAGATGTAACCTATATCACACTCCGAAGTCAAACGTGTCTTATGATAAGTGACTGTTGCAGGTTATAGAACAGTAGTAATTTGATGTAAGAACATGGTGTGATAGACAGATATTGTATGTTCTAGAAACAGGAACACGTGTCTTATTCAAGTATAATGTGTAAAGTAAGCAGATGGAATTCAACAAAATTAGAAGCAATACAAGCTAGACATCACACATAACATGCAACCGCGTATAATAGTGCCAAGTTAGATGGAGCACCGGTGATGGTGCACTAGGGGAGACGTGCTCGTCATAAACACAGCTTTGTTGAGTGTCTATGCATGTGTTGTCTTGGAAATCATCTTGGGGGTGTGGAGGAGTAGAAACTATAGAGGCCCTCCGTTCGGAAGGAGAACCTTTATCCGCTGCCTTGCTAACTTCCTTCCGCTTTATTGATTTTGAATTGTCAAGTAAAACCGACAAGAAAAAGCAATAAAATTCTCTCTTCAGAACTCATTCATGCATGATACTGACAATCACTACTTTGATGTAAGGCAAACACATGATACCAGGACGGCTTTGTCGCGGCATATATAGTAAGTGCTTTGAGCGAACTCTTTAAGAAAAGAGAGTTCGGCGAGGAAGTGATTTGACATAATATGTCTTGTAGGTATACTCACGGGTCGTCCTGCATAGGAGATGCCCGTATCAATGGGTGATCAACTTCCCGAACTATTGCAGCTACTCGAACGAGTTCGGCAGGCAATGAGTGGCGCCGTACAGGCTTTATGACCATCCCTCACCCTGCCCGAGGGCCTTGGGGAGCTTGCAGAGAAGCTGCAGGGAGTACGGCAGCGCTTCCATTTGTGGAAGGTTTCGGCTTGCCGTCAAGGTGCCAGGGAGGTTTGGGCCATGGTGAAGACGCGGTATAAGAAGGCGGATCCCAACCATATGGCCGAAGTTGGACCGGTGGGGCCTGATGGGAAGGAGATCCCTGTGAGTTTAGTGTACGGCCGGTAGAGGCGGCTGCTAAATTTTCCCAACGGAATGTAAACTAGACAGACTGTTAGACGGGATTGAGGAGGAATACAATCAATAAATTTGACAATGTATGTTATCCTTTGAAATGACATGTGAAATGCCTTCTAGCCGGATTGTAGATCGTTTGTCTTTGCCGATCATTTCGCTTCGACCTCGGGACCCTAGAGTCCGGAGTGTGTCCGAATACCTTTTTGGTTAAGAAACAACCGTGGTATGCATGGAGACCAGGCGTAGGGGTCATTAGTGCTTTATCAGACAAGTGCCCAACTAGTTATGTTATATTACATGGTTAGTAAGAAACATCTTCCGGGAGAATAGTTCGTTAAGGGTTCCTTTATTTGGGGAGGCATGCCCTAAAGTGCATTGCCGGACTGCAAAAAAGAGGAAAACATCGGGGCAGATGGAAAAATAGTTAAGAAGTCATCTTTTAAATCACCGATCGAATATTCCCTTAAGAACGCTTAGCTTTCGGCTTCACCCACCGAGGTACACATCCGCTGACGGCAAGAATAATCGCAGAGGTGCTCCCTTTACCTCCTAGCCGAACAATCGGGAACGTAGGGGTAAGCACAGGAGCCAGGCAACCCAGCTTGGCCAAAACTTAAGTCATATCAATGCATATAATGGCGAGTAAAAGGTACATGTGGAAGCTTGACACATGTGTTGGGTATAAAACCCGTATAATTGAGCTTCTGTGAAAGAAGCCCCCAGGAATAACGAGTGCGGATGGCACATCGTGCGTATGCAAAGAATGCGAAAATAGGCCCCGAAGGGCTTTTAAGTTAAAAGGATAAAAAGAGAAATGGAAGACAGCTGAAATATAAAAGGTTGGACGGGGGAAGGGGACAAACTCTTAGTCCGGCGCTATGCATAGAATTGTCGGAGTCGGGCTGCGTTCCATGGGTTCGGCTCGAGTCAGTTGTCCGACGCATTTCGTAGACGGTATGCTCCGCCGGTCAGTACTTGTGTAGGATCGGAAGTATGTCTAGAGGGGGGGTGATTAGACTACTTGACAACTTAAAATTTTTGCCTTTTGATTGGAGTAGTTTCTTAGCAAGTTCACAATGACAACCAAGTCAAGTATCACCCTACACATGCAATTCTAGAGTTGTGGCAGCGGAAAGTAAATTGCACGTATAGAAAATGAGAGGTGGAGAAGAGCAAACGCAATGGAGACACGGAGATTTTTTCTCGTGGTTCCGATAGGTGGTGCTATCGTCAATCCACGTTGATGGAGACTTCAACCCACGGAGGGTAACGGCTCTTGAGTCCACGGAGGCTCCACCCACGAAGGGTCCACGAAGAAGCAACCTTGTCTATGCCATCATGGCTTACGCCCACGGAGGACTAGCCTTACTCGGGGTAGATCTTCACGAAGTAGGCGATCTCCTTGCCCTTACAAACTCCTTGGTTCAACTCCACATCATGACGGAGGCTCCCAAGCGACACCTAACCAATCTAGGAGGCACCACCCTCCAAAAGGTAATAGATGGGGTTGGTGATGATGAACTCCTTGCTCTTGTGCTTCAAATGATAATCTCCCCAACACTCAACTCTCCTCACTGATTTGGCTGTGGTGGAAGAAGGATTGAGTGGAAAGCAACTTGGGAAGACTAGAAATCAAGTTTCATATGGTGGGAGTGGAGCAACTTGATCTCAACACAAGGGTAGGTAGTTTTCTTCTCGTAAATGTAAGGTAGGAGTGGTAGTTCTTTCGATGGCTCTCTCCACGAATGAAGAGGAGGTGGAGGGTATTTATAGCCTCCACACAAAATCCAACCGTTACACACATTTGACCAATCTCGGTCGGACCGAAGTTGACAACTCGGTGAGACCGAAAGTTCAAATCTTGTGAGCGTTGGGATTTTCAGTGGGACCGAAAATACAATCTCGGTTAGTCCGATTCTTCCAAAGTCTAGGGTTTGCCAATTTCGGTGGGACCGACTTTCTCATCTCGGTGACACCGATTTGAGTCTGACGTATTCTGAAGCTTGGCAACACCAATTTCGAATGACCGAGTTTGGAATCGGAAAATCCGAGATTCTTAGGGTTTGGGTATATGGTGAGGTGGTTCATCTCGGTGTGGTGAGTTTGGAATCGGTGGGACCGAGATTACTTATGGGTTTATGTTGGAATGAAAGATTGCTGATAGTTTGAGAGATAAATCACTAAGCACTTAGAGCAACCAGATCATCATCATAACCTCACCCCTTTTAATAGTATTGGCTTTCCTATGGACTCAATGTGATCTTGGATCACTAAACCAAAAATGGAGTCTTGAGCTTTTGCCAATGTTTTCCTTAGCATTTTGAGGGGTCCACATCATCGGTCATTGCCATACCCATATCCTTGAACTTTCTGAAATATTCTCAAGAAATGATTAGTTCAATGATATATATGTTGTTATTAATTACCAAAACCACCGGGATTAGTTGCACTTTCAATCTCCCCTTTTGGTAATTGATGACAACATATAGATCAAAGCTTCGACAAATGATATAATCAATGAATAACATCGTCGCTTTGAGAAGTATGTGATAAGCAAGAGCTCCCCCTAAATTTGTGCATTATTTAAGATTTGCGTTTGAATGCAAATGCACAATCGATTAGGATCATGGGTTACTCTTCCATGTCACATACATCTTGGTGGAGCGCACAAAATGATAAGAATGAATAACATGCACCCAATCACCAAGACATGAGTAAATGATCATACAAGATATGAATGGAATATGATAGACATCAAGCACACATTAAGCACAGTATGATCAAGCACTCATCAAGATAGAACAAACGTAGTATCAAACACACGAAGTATCTCAAAGAACTCAAAAGTATCTCAAGGAAAACCGCAAACGAAAGAGCAAAACGAGCACTCTCTCTCTCGAAGCCCTATGATCTATACAATTTCTCCCCTTTGGCAACAAGTTACCAAAAGTTCGAAGGTATAGAGCTAATCGCCACTCGGGACTCGCCTGGCGGCTCTGTCTGCGTCGATGGAGTGGAGATAGCTGCATCTGCAAAGCTTCTGCTGAAGTCTGTGGAGCTGGAGGAGGAAATCAAGCTGCTTTGGAACCGACGGAGCTGTAGGAGGTCTTGATGTAGTAGCCAGGGTCTCGACATAATGGAATAGCAGCTGATCTGGGCTTTGTGGGCTTTGGAGCAGGCTGCTCATAGTCATCTGGACCATATCACCTTCCATCTCTCTCATGAGTTCTGCCTTCTCCTCTTAGCTTCCTCGATGTCCGCCTCAAGCTTGTTGGCGGTGACTGCACTTGATCCACTTTGACGCCCGAGCATGGAACTTATCCTCAACAATCCTCTCAAGGCTCTCCGAGGCGCACTATGCTGGCCAGCGTAGCTCAATTCTCTGAGTGGCTTCAAGAAGTTGTTCTGCAACGCTCTTGGGCTTTTCTTTGCTTCCTTCTCGGCTTTAGCTTGTTTGGCAGCTTCGGACTTAGCATGTCCTTCTACAGATGTGGGAGCATCCTCGGTCATCACAACCTCGTTATCCTCATGTTCAGCTGCGGTGGCAAGTGGGGTCTATCCAATGTAGGTGTCCGTGCCAAACTTGGCATTAATGAGCATCTGAATATGCGGAGCAAACCCACACGACCTCTTCTCAGTCTCTGCTTGTCCTCTTGATAGTCTCAACTATCGTGTCCATCACCTTAAAAGGTGTCTTCGATCTAGAATGTGCAGCATGTTGATAGAGTACCCTCTTATCATGCGGTGGTCCTCGACTTAGGCATCAAAGTATGCCTCGTAATGGTGTTGGTGGTTGGGAGACCTGCACGAAGATAGTAGATGAACCAAGCTTCCATATCTCTACATCCTTCTCCTTTACTTCATTGTACATGTTCTTCATTGACTCGTGATTTTCTCTTGAATGCCATACACATCAATATCATCTTCCCTTGAAACTGGTGCATTCAGCAATGCCTCCATTCTTCAACAAGAGAATGGAATCTACGCCTTCATCATCCATACAATTCGCCATCGGATAGAAGTGTGCGGTGGCATAGAACGCATGATCATCTCATCGTTCCAAGCGGTCAATTTCGACCAACGAACTCGCAATCCCACAAGCGGTGAAGCTTTCATGCACATGTGGGAAGTAGTCTCTGTGCTCTTCTTTGTCGATGTATTCCAAATCAACGATCTCGTGTCGGCAACAATTGGCTTCTTGTCCATGAGCACTTTGTCTCATAAAAGTCTTGTTGCTCTCTTGTGTGGAATCTTGAGTCAACTGCTGTTCTTCTCCTGGTGGCATATGGATCAACTTGCCTCCATAGCCTGAGTCCTTTATCCTTCCTTTCCTTCATATTTTCAGCTCGAGGATGAGCTTCATTATGAACTGGCAGTTTCTGTCGGAGCTTGAGAAAACATGAGCCTCATCATCGATTCTGCGGTGGCACATTGTCCTTCTTCTTCTCTCAAGCGGTATGTTCCTCACAGTCTTCTTTGGCTTGGCAGCTGGTTTGGCTTGGGCTGCCTTTTTGCTGGAGCTGATTGCTTAGCCTTTGTGGGTGCTCCTGCCTCGATGGCATCACCCATCAACTTCGCTTCGAGGAGGCCGAGGTGCTTCCTCATCGAATCATCATCATCATCAGCTTCTTCATGAACTTTCCTCTTCCTCTTGGAAGTCTTCTTGATCTTCTTTGGAGGTTTCTTCCATCTTGAGCTTTCGTGCAACAGAGGATTTTGTCACTTTGCTTGTGCCTTTCTTTGTTGTTGCCCTTGATAGCTCTTGGCAACCACTTGCCTTTTGGCTTAGAAGTTATCTCCTCATCGCAACAAAGTCTGAATCTTCCTCATCTGAATTTCTCTTCCTCCCGCCCCAGTAGCAGCTACAGCAGTCCACTTGGAGTGCTTCTCTCTCCATCATCTGAAAAACTGCTTGCTTCGGACTTGTAGCTGCCTCTGGAATCTCAACGGCATCTCGGACTGTTCGATTGTCACTTCCTTCGACATGGTGACAACCCGTGAATAGAATAGGTATAGGCGAATAGAAGAGTTATCACAAACCGCAGAGGATTTTGCAAAAGAATGAGTTCAAACTTTAGTTTTAGGTTTTCACAGAATACATGTCGGTCGACCGAAGTCTATCAATTCGTGAAACCGAAATGTCTAAACAGACCACATACACCACTTTCGGTTGGACCGAAATGGGTTTCAGTCTAGCCGAGACTACTAGGGTTTCATGAATCTTCACTTCGGTCTTACCGATTTGCACAACTTCGGTTTCACGAAAAGTGCGGTCAATGGCCAGAGGCCAAATCGGTCGATCCGAAAATGTCGAATCGGTCACACCGAGATGTGTTCGCGGAAACCTAACCTAAAATTTTCACTCGAAATTTGTTCTATGACCTAAACGGCTGGATAGGAGATCTCAATCTTGGCAAGAAACATGGCAACGCCTAACGTGCATTGAATCAGCGGTTGAGCACGAGAGGATGAAACTCACCCAATGCGGTGGAGCTTCACCACGGCGGCAACGGCGCAAGAGAAGGACCGCTGACGGCGATGGAGACCAGCGGCGAGGGCGCACAAAGCGACGGTGGAGACGATCCGGAGACCAAGGCGACGGCAAATAAGGGTTTGAGGGCGAAGCATTTGAAGAAGTAATCAACGCGCTCTGTCCTCGGTATATATACCCTTCGGTGTCGGTGGGACCGAGTTTGAAAACTTCGGTGGGACCGAGATGGTTAGCGCATGCGATTACACACTTCGTCATGCGAAATTTGAAACTCGGTTTCACCGAGGTGAAAACCTAGATCAATCCAAGTGATTTGATCTGTCCGATTTGAGTATATCGGTTTGACCGAAAGTACTTAGAAGGTTTTGGAAGTTAGGCTTTTGACGGATCGGTGGCTCCGAGTGCTCCTCACTCGGTGCGTCGAAAAAGTCTTGTTCAAAGTTTGTGATATAAGCATGAATAGAGTTTGAGACAAGAAAGCATAGATAGCTAGGGGAGGAACTTAGGCATTCTTGTCCATCCATTTGGTCAAAAAGAAAGAAAACCAAAAGACCAAAGCAACAAATGGATGTCCTCGAATGGATAAAATCATGCATCCAACATGCTCACACAATAAGATAGCAAATGAAATATGTGTCAAACATGCACAAACAAAACACTAACAGCTAGCACACAATTTGGCGATGACTAGGTCATCTATATATGAGTATATTGACTTAGGAGTCAAATGAGAACATTTGATCATAGGTCATACTCATCGTTTAAGCACAAGTGGGGTTACCACTTTTCCATAAAGCATTGATGTGTTCACATCATTAGAAGATGCTTTAGCTCATTTCTTTAGAGCAAAGCTCCCCCTTGATGTGAGAACCCCTTTTAAAGGGTCAAACTAACCTTGGGTTGTCGTTGAAGACTTCATGTAGATGTTGAAGATGTGGATGCTCAATGTTGATGAAGATCATCAAGAGTTGGGAGCAATCCTTTGGATTGGGCACTTTCAATACCTACATGGGTTAGTCCCACAAGGAACAAACAAGAATATCCATGGACATAGATTGAAGTACACAATAGATGATGTCCATGAAAACAATGATTACCTTGTCCCTTGACTTACCAACATGAGGGTTTGTGACTCCATGAACTAGTGCAAGATGTGGAAGTTGATTGCACAAGTCCTTGCCAAAATGAGTGTGAGTGAAGTGTATTGGAGGAGTCACCCTCAAGAACTCTCTAGTTCTTCTTCTTCGGGATCCACATCATCTTGATGGGAATCCTTGGGGTAGTAGTTGAGCTTGTTGAAGTAGAACCTGAAGTTGCCTTGGGAACCCACTTGACCATGGCCTTGGGTGCGTCAATGAATGCATCAATCTCCTCTTGAAGTTGTCCTTGCCTTTTAGCTTGTGGTCTTCTGGTGGAAGGTCATCTTGAGCTTGTTCCTCGTTTGAAGAAGTAGGATCATACTTCTTCTGTTGAGAGACAAACTTTGGAGTGGGATATTGACCTTCTTCCCATTCAACACCCTCGGCGTTGAACTTTCGCTCAAACCAATTCCTTGATTCTTCCGGTGTCTTCCTTGTTTGCGAACAATTTCCTCAAAGCTCTTGCTTCCGGCAAGACTCTTGTAGACACCTTTCTCTATAATCCCTTTCAATAGACTATTTTCTTGCTCAAGTGAAACTTGGCTTGAAACATTGTTAGTGGAATCAAGAGAATTACTAGAAGTAACAACATTTGATTTAGCATGATTATTGTTACTACTAGATGAAGAATTTTTCTTATGCTTGTCATGCTTAGTTTTGATAGGTGGCAAGAAATTAGACAAGAGAAGTCGTTTGGCAAGATATGAAGAACTCTTCTTTCAAGATCGTCATTGATAGCTTTTAGAAACTCATGTTCTTGCTCTAGATTGAGCTTCTCGAGCGTAGCTTCTCATGAGATCTTAGGAGCTCTCTATGATCTTCTTGAGTTGTTTCATGAGCTAACTTAAGAGTGTTTAGTTCTTTAGTTAGACGCTCAATCTCCTTCATAGCATTGTCATTCGACTCTTCTCGACTATAAAGACTACTAGCATGTTCATCATTACTAAGCTCACTAGATTTATCATGTAAAAGCTCATCTTCACCAAGCAAGTCATCCTCATCACTATCAAAGTCAATAAACTCAGGATGTGATACCTTGGGGCCTTTTGCCATGAAGCATCTTCCAATTCCCTCATTTGGTGAATCAAATATGTCATAGGAGTTGGAGTTGGAGGACACCAGAGCAAGACCGCAACACCTTCATCTTGATCAGATTCGGAGTTGGAGTGATAGCTTCTTTCGGAGTGATTGTCGGAGTCGGAGCCAGAAACCCATTCACCAACATGAGCTTGATGTTTTCTTCTTGTGTAGCTCCTTGATGACTTGTCTTTCCTTTCCGAATCCTTGCTTCTTCGAGAGGATCTTCGTTCATAACGATCATCTCTACTCCTTCTCACTTTTCGAGGCGACTCTTCTCTTGAGCTTCTTCTTCTTGGAGATTCTTCTCTTCTCTTGTGGGGAGTCGAACACTCATTTGAGTAGTGTCCGGGTCTTCCACAATTGTAGCAGTTTCGATCACGACTAGAAGATCTCTTTTCATCATATGATCTAGACTTTGAGCTTCTTTCCTTGCTTCTACTCTTGTAGAATTTGTTGAAGTTCTTCACCATTAGGCTTATCTCTTCATTGGAAACTAGCTTGTCACTTGAGGATGTGGGAGCTTCAACTGCAGCTTTGTAAGCACCACTTGACTTGTTGTGAAGCTCTTCCTTATCTTTAAGTGTCATCTCATGAGCAACAATCCTTCCAATGACTTGGTAGGCTTGAGATCTTTGTAATTTGGCATCATTTGGATCAAAGTGCACACGGTGTCATACTTTCCATCCAAAGCTCTGAGGATCTTCTTGATGATGAATCGGTCGGTCATTTCTTCGCTTCCTAAGCCTGCCATCTCATTGGTGATGAGAGCAAGCCTAGAGTACATTTCAGCGAATCCTTCACCTTCCTTCATCTTGAACTTGTCAAGCTGACCTTGAAGAACATCTAGCTTTGATTCCTTCACGGACTCGGTACCTTCGTGCATTTCGACCAAAGTATCCCAAATCTCTTTTGCATTCTCAAGACGGCTGATCTTGTTGAACTCCTCGGGACACAAAGCATTGAAGAGAATGTCACAAGCTTGAGCATTGTTCTGTAACATCCGCAACTCTTCCGCAGTAGCTTCGCGATCCGGAACTTTTCCTTCCTCAAGAACTCACCTTGCAAGCCAACACAAATAATGCCCCATGCGGCGGGGTTATGTCCAAGAATATGCATTTTCATTTTATGCTTCCAACTAGCAAAGTTTGAACCATCAAAGTAAGGACCTCTCTGAAATTACCCTCACTAGACGCCATACTCTCCTAGGTTGTGAAACCAAGCTTATGGAGTCCAATGCAATGGAAACCAATCCAATGGAGACCAAAGCTCTGATACCACTTGTAGGATCGGAAGTATGTCTAGAGGGGGGGTGATTAGACTACTTGACAACTTAAAAATTTTGCCTTTTGATTGGAGTAGTTTCTTAGCAAGTTCACAATGACAACCAAGTCAAGTATCACCCTACACATGCAATTCTAGAGTTGTGGCAGCGGAAAGTAAATTGCACGATAGAAAATGAGAGGTGGAGAAGAGCAAACGCAATGGAGACACGGAGATTTTTCTCGTGGTTCCGATAGGTGGTGCTATCGTCAATCCACGTTGATGGAGACTTCAACCCACGGAGGGTAACGGCTGCCATGAGTCCACGGAGGGCTCCACCCACGAAGGGTCCACGAAGAAGCAACCTTGTCTATGCCATCATGGCTTACACCCACGGAGGACTAGCCTTACTCGGGGTAGATCTTCACGAAGTAGGCGATCTCCTTGCCCTTACAAACTCCTTGGTTCAACTCCACATCATGACGGAGGCTCCCAAGCGACACCTAACCAATCTAGGAGGCACCACCCTCCAAAAGGTAATAGATGGGGTTGGTGATGATGAACTCCTTGCTCTTGTGCTTTAAATGATAATCTCCCCAACACTCAACTCTCCTCACTGATTTGGCTGTGGTGGAAGAAGGGATTGAGTGGAAAGCAACTTGGGAAGACTAGAAATCAAGTTTCATATGGTGGGAGTGGAGCAACTTGATCTCAACACAAGGGTAGGTAGTTTTCTTCTCGAAATGTAAGGTAGGAGTGGTAGTTCTTTCGATGGCTCTCTCCACGAATGAAGAGGAGGTGGAGGGTATTTATAGCCTCCACACAAAATCCAACCGTTACACACATTTGACCAATCTCGGTCGGACCGAAGTTGACAACTCGGTGAGACCGAAAGTTCAAATCTTGTGAGCGTTGGGATTTTCAGTGGGACCGAAAATACAATCTCGGTTAGTCCGATTCTTCCAAAGTCTAGGGTTTGCCAATTTCGGTGGGACCGACTTTCTCATCTCGGTGACACCGATTTGAGTACGTATGTTCTGAAGCTTGGCAACACCAATTTCGAATGACCGAGTTTGGAATCGGAAAATCCGAGATTCTTAGGGTTTGGGTATATGGTGAGGTGGTTCATCTCGGTGTGGTGAGTTTGGAATCGGTGGGACCGAGATTACTTATGGGTTTATGTTGGAATGAAAGATTGCTGATAGTTTGAGAGATAAATCACTAAGCACTTAGAGCAACCAGATCATCATCATAACCTCACCCCTTTTAATAGTATTGGCTTTCCTATGGACTCAATGTGATCTTGGATCACTAAACCAAAAATGGAGTCTTGAGCTTTTGCCAATGTTTTCCTTAGCATTTTGAGGGTCCACATCATCGGTCATTGCCATACCCATATCACTGAACTTTCTGAAATATTCTCAAGAAATGATTAGTTCAATGATATATATGTTGTTATTAATTACCAAAACCACCTGGGGATTAGTTGCACTTTCAACTTGATCAATAATGAAGGGGCCTTCCCATCTGGGCTTGAGCTTGTCCTTTTTCTTGTCCGGCAGGCGTAGAACTAGTTCGCCAACATTGTAAGTCTTGGCCCTTACTTCTCTGCTTTGGTATCTTCGGGCATGTTGCTGATAGAATGCGGAACGAGCCTTCGCGACGTCACGTTCTTCCTCCAATGTGTCCAAGCTGTCCTACCGATCCAACTCGGCTTCTCTTTCCTCATACATGCGCACTCGAGGTGAGTCATGAATAATGTCGCAGGGCAAGACTGCCTCTGCGCCGTATACCATAAAAAATGGTGTGAATCCGGTAGTACGGTTAGGCGTTGTCCGCAGCCCCTAGAGTACGGAGTCGAGCTCCTCGACCCATTGGTGTCGATTTAGTGAGTGACCTCACTAGTGCGGGTTTAATGCCGCTCATTATTAGACCGCTTGCTCTTTCCACATGACCGTTGGTTTGAGGGTGATAGATCGACGATAGTTGAGCTTAATGCCCATATTTTTGCACCATGACTTGACCTCATCGGCCGTGAAGTTCATGCCGTTGTCGGTGATGATCTTTGTGGGAGACTCAGAACGGTGTACCACCTACGATATAAAGTCTATCACTGGTCCGGACTCTGCCGTTTGACCGGTTTGGCCTCTATCCATTTGGTGAACTTATCCATGATGACCAATAGGTACTTTTTCTTGTGGGTTCCCCCTTTAAGGGTCCAACCATGTCAAGCCCCTGCATCGCGAACGGCCGGGTAATGGGTATGGTTTTGAGGGGTGGGTGGCATATGGCTCGATTAGCAAAGAGTCGACAACCAACGCATCATTGGACCAAGTCTGTGCATCCGCCAGAGCTGTCGGCCAATAAAATCTCTGACGGAATGCATTTCCTACGGGGCCGGGCTGTTGCGTGGTGTCCGCCTAGTCCGCGTGGATTTCAGCCAGAGGTTTCGCCCTTCTTCTTCGGAGATACACCTTTGAAGGACTCGGTAGTACTTTTCTTATAAAGTTCTCCCTCATGGACCTTGTAGGCCTTCGATCGCTGACTATGCAATGGGCCTCATTTTGGTCTTCGGAGTTCTGCCTAAGTAAGTAGGCTAGGAAAGGTTACATCCACGCCGACGATTCATCGCCATTATAACGTGGGCGGAAGGTGTTATGTCATCTGCTGAATCACCGGTTGGTGCGGTTTTCTCCGGTTTGTCGCTACCGGGCTCCTCTTCCCATAGTACGGATGACTTGAAGAGCCGTTCCAGGAAGATATTTGGAGGGACAGCATCACGTTTCGCACCGATGCGTGCCAGGACGTTGGCCGCTTGGTTGTTATCTCGGGCTATGTGATGGAATTCGAGTCCTTCAAACCGAGCTGACATTTTCAGGACAGCATTGCGATATGCTGCCATTTTCGGATCCTTGGCGTCAAAGTCTCCATTTATTTGGGATATTGCGAGGTTTGAATCCCCGCGCACCTCTAGGCGTTGAATGCCCATGGAGACTGCCATCCGGAGACCATGTAATAGGGCCTCAGATTCGCTGCATTGTTGGAGTCCGTGTACATTATTTGAAGTACATATCGATCAGATCCCCGTGGGGACGTCGAGACGACGCCTTGACCCATCCGCCAACATTTTTGAACCGTCAAGTGCATAGTCAATTGGAGTATGCGCCGTACTTTTAGGGAGTTCGCTTCATCCATTCGGCGACGAAGTCAGCCAAAACTTGTGACTTTATGGCTCGCCGAGGTTTGTAAGTTATGTCGAATGGCAAGAGCTCAATTGCCCATTTTGCAATCCCGCCCGTTAAGGCCACGGTTATTTATAATGTCATTGAGTGGTACTTCAGAGGCCATCGTTATCGAACACTCTTGAAAGTAGTGCCGAGCTTCCGAGACGCCATGAACACCGCATATGCTATCTTCGATAGTGCGGGTAACGGATTTGCGGTGGGGTTAACACGGTGGATACGTAATACATTGGTTTTGAAGAGGGAATTTATGCCCTTCGTCACTGCTCGACGACGAGGACAGCGCCATAACTTGATGTGTTGCTGCGATATATAACAACATTGGTTCGCCCAGAGTGGGCGCAGCCAGGACCGGATTTGTTGCCAATATGGCCTTTATTTCTTCGAGTCCGACAGTGGCGGCATCCGTCCACTCGAAGTGTTCGGTGCGCCTTAGGAGGCGATAAAGGGGCAACGCCTTCTCTCCTAGACGGAAAATAAAACGGCTTAAAGCTGCCACGCACCCTGTTAATTTTTGTATTTGCTTGAGGTCCTTTGGAATATCCAACTGTGACAGAGCCCGGATTTTGGCCGGATTTGCTTCAATTCCTCTACGGATCACGATGAAGCCCAAAGACTTTCCCGGTGGTACATCAAAACACATTTTTTGGATTCAGCTTGATGTCATATGCTCTAAGGTTGTCGAATGTGAGCCTCAAATCGTCTACTAAAGTTTCGACGTGTTTTGTTTTGACGACTACGTCGTCTACGTATGCCTCGACTGTTTTGACGATCTGGGTGGCGGACATGTTTGAATCATGCTTGAGATATGTTGCGCCGGCGTTATTAAGTCCGAAGGGCATCGTGTTGAAGCGTAATGGTCCGTATGGAGTGATGAATGCCGTTGCGGCTTGATTCGCTCCGCCATCTTGATTTGATGATAGCCGAGTATGCATCCGGGAAGCACAACGAATCGTGTCTCTTTGTGGCATCGATAATTTGATCGATGCGGGGAGGGGAAAGGATCCTTTGGGCAAGCCTTATTGAGGTCTTTGAAGTCGATACGAGGCGCCAGGATTTATCCTTCTTTGGTACCATCACCAAATTTGCTAGCCAGTCCGGATGTTTGATATCTCTAATGAATCCGGCTTCCAATAACTTGGCTAGCTCTTCTCCCATTGCCTGTCTTTTGGGCTTAGAAAATCATCGAAGAGCCTGTTTGACTGGCTTAAATCCTTTTAGGATGTTTAGGCTGTGTTCTGCCAACCTGCGAGGGATTCCAGGCATGTCCGAAGGATGCCAGGCGAAGATGTCCCAATTTTCCCGAAGGAATTGCGCGATCTTGGCGCCAACCGGGTCCAACTGTGCCCCGATGGAAGCCATCTTTGTTGGGTCCGTTGGGTGGACCTGAAATTTTATTATCTCGTCTGCTGGTTTGAAGGAGGTGGATTTGGGTCTTTTATCAAGTATCACATCGTCCCTGTTTACCATAGAGCGCAGCGCGGTGAGTTCCTCTGCCGCTAAGGCTTCAGATAGTGCCTCGAGGGCTAGTGCGGCTGTCTTGTTTTCGGCGCGGAGTGCTATGTTCGGATCACTAACGAGAGTGATTATTCCGCTGGGCCCAGGCATTTTGAGCTTCATGTACCCGTAATGAGGTATTGCTTGAAAGATTGTTAATGCCTCTCGTCCTAATATGGCGTGATAGCCGCTGCTGAACGGGGCCACCTGGAACGTGACTTCTTCGGATCTGTAATTGTCCGGAGAGCCGAACACCACATCGAGTGTGATTTTTCGGTGCAGCGCTTCCGGCTAGGGATTATTCCTCTGAAGGTTGTGCTGCTTCGCTCAATACGGCTCCAATCGATTTCCATTTTCTGCAGAGTTTCCTCGTAAATGAGGTTTAGTCCGCTGCCGCCATCCATGAGGACTTTTGTCAGTCGAAAGCCGTCCACTATGGGACTAAGTACCGGTCTTGGCGGCCGGGCTCGTAGTTCGAGATGTGGGCTCGTCGCTGGCGTTGAAGGTAATAGCTGTGTCACTCCATGGATTTGCTGTTGCTACTTGGTAGACTTCAGCGAGTTCGCGGATTGTTCGTTTTCGCATATTATTTGATGCGAAAGTCTCAAGACTCGCCGATACCGTCTTTGGCATTGTTGGAGTGGTTTCCGGAGCTAGAAGCTCTTCGCCACTTTTGGCCACCGCCGTAATATCCAACATGCTCGAAGGCTATGTGTTGGCACAGCTCCTCTCGCAC
This sequence comes from Aegilops speltoides, assembly GCA_021437245.1. Taxonomy (NCBI): domain Eukaryota; kingdom Viridiplantae; phylum Streptophyta; class Magnoliopsida; order Poales; family Poaceae; genus Aegilops; species Aegilops speltoides. Next base: position 401,214,719 of record CM038144.1, read on the forward strand.
TATGAAGTTTACAGGTCCGTTGAGCCATCCCTCCAAAGACAGTTCCGCTTCCCTTCTTTGGGTTTTTGTTTTTCGTTTTTGCATCTGGGGCCTGATTGTAAGGCGCCCTTTTATAGCGGACTGGGTTTGGGGCCGGATTATCCCAAAATTGATTTTCAGTTTTCCGGAAACTCTCCATCGCACAGTACTTTCGTACTATGGACGCCAGATCGGTGAAGCGCGTAATCTTGCGACAACCAATGGCGTTCAGAATTCTCTTGTCCCTGCAGTTATTGCAGAAGATTGAGATTGCGTTTTCCTCTCGGCAGTCCTTTATCCTGTCCATAACCAGGAGGAATCTGGCCCAGTAATGATGTACTGTTTCTGAAGGCTCTTGCCAAATTAGAGATAGGTCGCATATGTCTGGGCGGGTGGGTGGAATAAAATCCGGATCCTGCCCATCTTTAGGCTCAAAGGCCGAGGAGCTTCCGAATTCGGGAGCTTGATTTGCTGGAGACAGTCCAGCGAGTCCGGAGTGACGCATGATTTTAGGTTCAATGCTTGATCAAAGTCCGTCCCTCCGCGGGAATCCGGCATGGAGGGTTCGGGAATCCGGACAAGGATTGTTTTCAATACTGGCAAAGAATTGCCGAGTTGTTCCTCTACCACTTCGACGTGGTGGGTAGCCTAGGAGAGTTAATCTCTCTCAGATCGGTTTTAAGCCCGGTCTGATTGTAGTCCGTAGCGACCCCCAGGGCGGCGATGCGATCCAAGAGCTCGTTAACAGACGAGAGCTCAATTGGATCTAACTGTTCGGCAGCTTTAGGGCTGACGCGAAGATTGCTTCCGATGACTTGAGAAGTTATTGCCGAAGCGGCGGCCGGGCAGGCGGTCATAAGAAAACCGCCAAGCCGGATAGTCTGACCGGCGGCCAAGGCCCCTCCGGCGAAAACCCCGTCTTTGAAGACGGGTAAAGGCATCCGCTCTATCGGCGACGACACAGAGGAACTCTCAATGAAAGCACCAATGTCGGTGTGAAAACCGGCGGATCTCGGGTAGGGGGTCCCGAACTGTGCGTCTAGGCGGATGGTAACAAGAGACGAGGGACACAATGTTTTTACCTGTGTTGGGCCCTCTCGATGGAGGTAAAACCCTACGCCCCGCTTGATTAATATTGATGATATGGGTAGTACAAGAGTAGATCTACCACGAGATCAAGGAGGCTAAACCCTAGAAGCTAGCCTATGGTATGATTGTTGAGATGTAATGTTCGTCCTATGGACTAAGGCCCTCCGGTTTATATAGACACCGGAGAGGCTAGGGTTACACAGAGTCGGTTACAAGGGTAGGAGATCTACATATCCGATTGCCAAGCTTGCCTTCCACGCCAAGGAAAGTACCTTGGGACACGAGCCGGAGTCTTCAATCTTCTATCTTCGTAGTCTGGGAGTCCGGCGGATATTGATAGTCCGGCTGTCCGGACACCCCCTAGTCCAGGACTCCCTCAACAGCCCATAAATCTGATGGGCCATTTGTTGTTGGACCTGAGTTTCGGCCTTTTAGCGGCCCATTTAAGTGTTGGGCCAATTTCTAGCCCGGTGTCACTTTCAGCTTGTTGACGACCCATAAATCAGTTGGGCCATTTGTAGTTGGACCTGAGTTTTGGCCTTTAGCTTACATTTAAGTGTTGGGCCAATTCTCACCACAATGTGCCTTTCGGCCTGTTAACGGACCATAAATGAGTTGGGCCATTTGTAGTCAGACCTTAGTTTTGGCCTTTTAACGGCACATGCCCTTCATGGTCCAATACTAGCCCGGTTTCTCTTTCGGCCTGCTAAAGGCCAACAACACAGTTGGGCCATTTACAATACGACCTGACTTTCGGCCTCTTAGCGTCCCATGGTCTTCATGGTCCGAAGACAAAGCTCTTTGTCTCTTTCGGCCTGCTAAAGGCCTACAGTATAGTTGGGCCATATGTAGCCCAAACTTAGTAACGGCCCGTGAAATAAATTGGGGGCCACCTGTTGCACGCTTCGATGTCGGCCTGTTAATGACCCGGGAGGTAAGAGGGCCGATGATTAACTTTCGGCCTAGTAACGACCCATTAACTTAATGGGCCCACTAAAGTTCGTAACATGTCTTTAGGCCAAATTAGATAATTTGAGCCTGTCGGTGTCAAAACCGGCGGATCTCGGGTAGGGGGTCCCGAACTGTGCGTCTAGGCGGATGGTAACAAGAGACGAGGGACACAATGTTTTTACCTGTGTTGGGCCCTCTCGATGGAGGTAAAACCCACGCCCCGCTTGATTAATATTGATGATATGGGTAGTACAAGAGTAGATCTACCACTTGATCAAGGAGGCTAAACCCTAGAAGCTAGCCTATGGTATGATTGTTGAGATGTATGTTGTCCTACGGACTAAAGCCCTCCGGTTTATATAGACACCGGAGAGGCTAGGGTTACACAGAGTCGGTTACAATGGTAGGAGATCTACATATCCGTATTGCCAAGCTTGCCTTCCACGCCAAGGAAAGTACCTTCCGGACACGAGCCGGAGTCTTCAATCTTGTATCTTCGTAATCTTGGAGTCCGGCGGATATTGATAGTCCGGTTGTCCGGACACCCCCTAGTCCAGGACTCCCTCAGTAGCCCCCGAACCAGGCTTGAATGATGATAAATCCAACGTGTTTATAGTCTTCGGTGTTGCAAGGCGGGTTCTCCCTTCAAATTCCATGTACCAGCCGAATAGTGTCCGGCTTCATCTTGAACACTGTGCTCCTCGGCTTCTACGCCAAATAATGGCCCTCTTCCATGCGTCGCACGAATGCGAAAAGCCAGGGTGTCTTTTGCATTTCACCCCCTAATTGTGCGAGTCGTCCGCCTATAAAAGAGGCAAGAATCCATATCCAAACCGCACCGTCTTCCTCCCGCGTATACTCCACCGAAGCGCCTCTGACCTAGAAATCCATTCCACCATGGATCGTCAACGCGGCTCTTCTTCACGCGCTCCCAGCCCACCACCGGGGAATTGGAGGAGGTGCTCTATTTCGCACAATGAGCTAGTGAAGCTCCAAACGGAGGGATTTCTCCCTCCGGCCTTCATGGTTCCAGTCCGGGCCGGACTAGTTACTTATCAAGGTGGGAGGTAGGCGGAGGACACCCCAAGCCCCAATAAGGGGGAGCGGGTGTGCTTCGTCCCCTATCTGATAAGGGGGCTCGGATTTCCAATACATCCGTTCCTCCGTGAGCTCCTGAAGTTCTACGGACTCCAGCTCCACCACCTCACGCCCACTTCTGTGCTGCATATCGCGGGCTACGTAGCTCTTTGTGAGCTATTCCTGGGCATCGAGCCCCATTTTGCTTTGTGGAAGAGGCTGTTTTGCCTCGTGCCCCGTTCTCATGAGGGGTCCATATATCAAGTGGGCGGCGCCAAAATATGGCGCATCGCCGGGACCGGATACCTACCGGCACTCCCAAGAAGGCGTCCGAAGACTGGCCCTCGGAGTGGTTTTATATTGGAGACGCCCCGCTGCCAGATCCAGTCCGGATCGGCCTCCGGAGTTTAGTCTCGCTCCCTTGAAGAACGCCACGGTGGCGCCATGAGCCCCGATTGGAGGAAGACAAGAGCGTCCATTACTTGATGGGCCGGATAAGATTAATGGCTCATTCCGGCTTGACCATGATCAGAGTCATGGTGACATGCATCAAGCGAGGGGTACAGCCACTGCAGTACAGAGGCCACCCTATGTGGGATTTCAACAGGGAAGACAATGCCACCCAGCGCGGCCGCAAAGGGCCGGATTCGGCCGAGGATCTGGCAAAGAACCTGTCCGGCCTGTATAAGGGGGAGAAGGATGATTTCCTTCGAACGAACCCTTTAAACGGGTTTTCCATGATCAACCCCAGAGGATGGGTAAGTGAATACCTTGAAGGGCTCAACCCAAGCTTTCGATGTTTAAGCTTCTTATATTATGTCTTCGGCGCAGGATCTACGCCGGACTATGGAGGACATGGTGAGTCCCGCTCCACAACCCGAGGATCCGGAAGGATCCCTGGGTCCGGCCTCCGAAGAGGATCCGGACATCGAGGTGGACCTGATCGACGGGGTGTATCACCAGCTCAGCATAGACAATGCTCTGGTGGCCATTATGGCGGACTACCCCGGACTAAGTCCGCTTCCTGTGACCATGGCGAAGTCCGACACGGTATTTCTTCCCCTGCCCATCTCGACTAAACGATGGTATTTTGCAGAAGCGCTTTACGGCAGAAGCCGAGCTTGCGCGGTGACCCCTGAGGCCAGTCCGACCAGCAGTGGAAAAGGAGCGCAAGGCGGACGGAAACGCCGCCGCAAAGGTATAGGTCGATTCAATTTTCAGAGCAACATTCCGAGGAAACGCCGAGAGCTCATGATCTCTGTAGGAGAAAAAGCGCCGCCGGATCATGAGCGCCGGAATTGCCGATCGACCAACACCGCCAGCTCGGCGCCCGCCTAGAGGGGGAGGCAAGCGCAAGACGCGAGCCGGATCCTTCTCCAACGGAGGATACCGACAGATCGTCCGCCACCAAGTTCGAGGTGGAGAGCGCCATGAACCATAGGCGCCACGACAAGATTTTGTGAAGCGTGCTTTTCCCGAGGCATTGGATGCCTTTAACGAGGGACGCGATCTCCGTGCCGCCAAGATGGTTTTACCAGAGCCACGGAGCAGTATGTGAAAGACACATGGGTAAGGGAATTTCAATGGTTATATACCAGTAGCCCCCGAGACTTAAAGTAGTTTATGCAAACTGATTTAAGGATCATTTGAAAATGCAGGCGCTTACCGAGAAGAACGCCCATGTAACATCCCAATTTTTATTAAATTCGGATGTTAATAGAATCATTCAATGCATATCATATTTCTTTGCATTTTTGGAGTTTTTAAAAAAATATTCAAATAATATTTTCCACTCGAGAAAAACAAATGAGAGGGGATAAGATGACTTCCTCAAAATATAAAAGAGTGGGAAATTATATTTTGAATATTATTTGTAGTTTTGGAGTTTATTTGGTATTTATTTTATCAGCAAAAAGTGCATTAATTGCATTAGGAAATATTTACAAAATGTTACGTGCTTAATTTAATGTTCATTAGGCTCTAAATATTGCATAGTTATTTTATAAATTATTGTGGTGTTTTTATTAATTCATTTGAATTAATTATGACCACTTTAGTGTTCTGCTTAAAAAAAACACACGACACGACCGCAGCTCTGGACCAAACTGGTTCGCCCAGAGCGCTCTAACCGCCCACTGCCATTTGGCCTAAGGCCAGCCCAGCGCCCGACGGCCTTCCGCCGGTCAACCGCCCGCGCCCGCCCTCGCCGCTACCGCCACATCGCGGTGGGCCCCCCGCCAGGTCGTCCCTAACCTCCCGCTTGCCCGCTGGATAAGCACGCACGCAGCGCCTCAACTCCGCGGCCAAGCTCTCGGGATAGAGCTTATCCCTCGCTCCCGAGCCCTCTCTCCGCGCCTATAAGAAGCCCTCGACCCCCTCTCTCCATTCTGCCACCTCGCATCTTCCCACGCCGCCCCTACCGCTCGTCGTCGCCGTTCGCATCTCGCCGGAGCCGCGCCACTCCGTCGTCCGTTTCGTCGTCTGTGGCACCCCCTAGCTCTCCTTCTTTTGTCAAGTGGATCACTGCGACAACGCGCATCGTTTTGACACGTTTTTTGCCCCTAGGTCCCGCCGGAGACGACGCCCCGACGACGCCCGACCTCGCCGGAGCTCCGAGCCCCGCCGTCCTCGCCCCGCCCCGTCCGGACGTCGCCGACGACGCCGCCACCACCTTCGCGACGCCTCGCCGCGCACTCTCTCCGTCTTCTTCCCCAACGCCGAGGACCGCCGTAGCGCCGCCCCTCCGTCACCGACGCCGCCGTCTTCGCTGCCGCCGCCACCACCTCCAGCCCACTGTAAGCCGCCACCCCACCCTCGCCCGTTCGATCTACCATGGACGGCCTAGATTAGATTAGGTTTGATTTTTTTTTGCGAAGAGGTACGCGGTTAACCGCGGTTCCCTTAGACCGGCCGGTTTTATTTAAACCGAGCGTCGGTTTTTCTTTAGTTAGCCGCCGCCCTTTTTTTTTCTTATTTAGCGGCCGTTCACCAGATAGCCTCCGCAGCGACGCTGCTTCGCCAGCCACGAGCCGCCACGTGGCGAGGACTTGTTCGCGATAGTTTTCTTCTCTGCTTAGTCCTCGTAATTAGCGATTAGTCCACGAACTTCACAGAGCCACAACTTTTAACCGTAGATCCAAACTCGATGAAACCAGCGGAAAATTCTTCGTATTGTTTAGATCTATCCAGTGGTATCCTTTTTGCAAACTTTTGACAGATTCAAATTTGAATTTATTCAGATTTGAATTCGAACTTCAAATGGCCATATCTCCCAAACCGTAGCTCCGATTAAGTTGAATCTTTTTGCACTTTGTCACCGTAGCCAAACCCTATCGCCTGGACCTTTGTCACAATAATTTTCACACACTAGAAACTGCCCATTAATATTTTACTAGTATGCATAGTACGCACTATAGTTCACATCACTTTTCGAACCATAGGCCTATGTTGTTTTGCACCTAGAATACTTTTCATGCTAGTTAAGTGTGATGTTTTGTTCATTTGGTTTTTCCGAGACTTTTTGTTTTGCATGTTCTACTTGGTTCTCTTGAATGTTTGCTTATGTTTGTTTATCTCCTTTGCGATAGATTGCCTTGGTGCTAAGCGAGAATATTTTCGATCTTTAGAATTCAACCAAGCAGGTATTCAAGGCAAGTTGCATCTTGATCATGTTTTATTACCTATGTTTTTATTATGCACTTAGTTCTTTGCGGTAGGACTGCATGGTAGGAATTGATGCCGCATGACTATGCTTTTCACCCAAAGAGTTCATTGAGGTAGGTCTGAACCATATGACATTGTCGCCATCGTTTTACATTATGTTGCTTCGCTAAGTAGACGTGGATTGGGGAGTGAACATTGCAAAGTATGAGTGACAATGTAGTAAGTAGGACCTAAGTTAATTAATGAACTACCGGGCGGAAACTTGAGGGAATGGTGGCGAAATGCAGTGCAAGCACGATGGGAAATCCATGGTGGTGCACCACTAGTGGACCGTCCGCCAGCTCAAAGAGATCAATCGATTCTCATGTCTAGAAGCTTACGTGTGCAGCCACAAGCCAATATGGGCTCTCGCTTAGTTGAGTAGTTAGTGTGACCCCTTTCCGGATGGGCTAGCGATGTAGAATGATGTAGGTGTACCGCCTATCCGTGGGTTAAGGGGAGCATTTTCGAAGACTATGTCTCGATCTTCCGATCATGGAGGTGGTCGAGTCTTGTGGGGAAAGTCGCAACCTCCGCAGAGTGTCAACCTAATCGATTAGCCGTGTCCCCGGTTACGGACATCTTGAGCATCTAGTAGTGAAAATGCCGGGAGATCTCCTCACCTTTAATTAAACAGTTGGGATTTAAATGAAACTTGGGAACGGAAGGAGTTGGGTTTGCCAACTCATCCTATGCAAATGTGTAGTAGTAGAATAACATCTTTTCTAATAGGAAAAACTAGCTTTATGCAAAAATTAAACTTAGAGCTTTCCACCACCAAATTGCATGTACAAGTAGGTTCATTACACTTATGATGTGACTTGCCAAGACATTCAATGTAATCGACCTATATGGCTGCAACTTATCACGCTAAGTATATATCCGACGAGGATTAAGGTGCGATAGGTCGATGTTCTACACTCAACCTTGCTCGTGGAGTTGGACTCATTTACTACTTTGCTTCCGCAGTATTTGTTATTGGCTCTATGCCCTATTTTGTAATAAATGTATTGCTCCTGGACTATCGATGTAATAAAGAGATGTGTGTTATTTCTGTTATTTCATCGAGTACTGTGTGTGCTAGCAAGTCGATCCAGGACTAGCACGGTAAGCACAGAGACTTCGACTCTACCGAAGTCGGGTCGCTCTGCCCACCTGTCCCGGAGCCGCAAGATTGCAAGGCCCAACCGAGGTCACTTTGTCGCCGCAGGAGGAGACGCAAAGACCCCTCCCCGTAACACATTTTATTAATAAACATAAGCTACTGTGGCGGCGTGCGCGAAGTCTAATAATGACATTGCGGTACCACGGACAAGATCGAACAGCAAGCATTGCTGCGCCCGACTAAAGGCCGCAAGAGTGTGCTGAATAGGGTTTAGCAGAAAGGAACAAGCTCCAGATGCCAACGCCAAGCTCGGAGAAGAGCTGAAAGGCGTTCAGCCGAGCTGTCCGGCTCCATTAGGAGAATCAGCGGCTTGTCGCGGCATTTATAGTAAGTGCTTGAGCGGACTCCTTTGAAAAGAAGAGTTCGGCGAGGAAGTACTTTGACATGATTTGTCTTGTAGGTATACTCACGGGTCGTCCTGCGGAGGAGATGCCCATATCAACGGGTAATCAACTTCCCGAACTGTTGCAACTGCTCGAACGAGTTCGGCAGGCAATGAGCGGCATCGTTCGGGCTTTATGGCCAGCCTTCACCCCACCCGAGGGCCTCGGGGAGCTTGCGGAGAAGCTGCAGGGAGTGCGGCAGCGCTTCCATTTGTGGAAGATTTCAGCTTGCCGTCAGGGTGACAGGGAGGCTTGGGCCATGGTGAAGACGCGGTACAAGAAGGCGGATCCTAACCACATGGCCGAAGTTGGACCGGTGGGGCCCGATGGGAAGGAGATCCCTGTGAGTTTAGTGTACAGCCAAGTAGAGTTGGCTGCTAAATTTTCCCAACGGATTGTAAACTAGACAGACTGTTAGACGGGATGGAGGAGGAATACAATCAAGAATTTGACAATGTATGTTATCTTTAAAGTGACATGTGAAATGCCTTCTAGCCGGATTGTAGATCGCTTGTCTTTGCCGACCTTTTCGCTTCATCCTCGGGACCCTAGAGTCCGGAGTGTGTCCGAATACCTCTTTGGTTGAGACACAACCGTGGTATGCATGGAGACCGCGTAGGGGTCATTAGTGCTTTATCGCACAAGTGCCCAACTAGTTATGTTATATTACATGGTTAGTAAGAAACATCTTCCAGGAGAATAGTTCCGTTAAGGGTTCCTTTTTTGGGAGGCATGCCCTAAAGTGCATGTCCGGACTGCAAAGAAAGAAGAAACATCCGGGGCAAATAGATAAATAGGTAAAATTCATCTTTTAAATCACCGATCGAATATTCCCTTAAGAACACTAGCTTTCGGCTTCACCGGTCTGAGGTACACATCCGGTCGACCAGCAAGAATAATCGCAGAGGTGCTCCTTTACCTCCTAGCCGAACAATCGGGAACGAGGGGTAAGCACAGAGCCAGCAACCCAGCTTGGCCAAAACTTAAGTCATATCGATGCATATAATGGCGAGTAAAAGGTACATGTGGAAGCTTGACACATGTGTTGGGTATGAAACCCGGAAAATTGAGCTTCTGTAGAAGAAGCCCCAGGAATAATGAGTGCAGATGGCACATCATGTGTATGCAAAGAATGCGGAAATAGGCCCGTGAGGGCTTTCGAAAAAAAAGGATAAAAAAGAGAAACAAAAAGACAGCCGAAGTGTAAAAGTTTGGACGGGGGAAGGGGACGAACTCTTAGTCCGGCGCTAGGCATAGAATCGTCGGAGGCGGGCTGCGTTCCATGGGTTCGGCTCGAGTCGGTTGTCCGACGCATTTCGTAGACGGTATGCTCCACCGTCAGTACTTGATCGATAATGAAGGGGCCTCCCATTTAGGCTTGAGCTTGTCCTTTTCTTGTCCGCAGCGAGAACTAGTTCGCCAACGTTGTAAGTCTTGGCCCGCATTTCTCGCTTTGATATCTTCGGCCTGTTGTCGATAGAATGCGGAACGAGCCGCGACGCCACGTTCTTCCTCCAATGTGTCCAAGCTGTCCCGCCGATCTAGCTCGACCTCTCTTTCCTCATACATGCGCACTCGAGGTGAGTGATGAATAATGTCACAGGCAAGACCGCTCTCGTGCCGATACCATAAAAATGGTGTGAGTCCAAGAGTACGGTTAGGCGTTGTCCGCAGCCCCCAGTACGGAGTCGAGCTCCTCGACCCATTGTGCGTCGGATTTAGTGAGTGACCTCACTAGTCCGGGTTTAATGCCGCCATTATTAGACCATTTGCTCTTTCCACTTGACCGCTGGTTTGAGGGTGATAGATCGACGATAGTCGAGCTTGATGCCCATATTTTTGCACCATGACTTAACCTCATCGGCAGTGAAATTCGTGCGTTGTCGGTGATGATTTGTGGGGACTCAGAACGTGTACCACCCCGATATAAAGTCTATCACTGGTCCGGACTCTGCCGCTTTGACCGGTTTGTCCTCTATCCATTTGGTGAACTTATCCACCATGACCAATAGGTACTTTTTCTTGTGGGTTCCCTTTAAGGGGTCCAACCATGTCAAGCCCCTGCACCGCGAATGGCCGTGTAATGGGTATGGTTTTGAGGGGTGGGTGGCATATGGCTCGATTAGCAAAGAGTCGACAACCAACGATCACCGACCAAGTCCTGTGTGCCCGAGCCGTCGGCCAATAAAATCCTGTACGGAATGCCTTTCCTACAAGAGCCCGGGCTGCTGCGTGGTGTCCGCCTAGTCCGCATGAATTTCAGCCAGAGGTTCGCCCTTCCTCTTCGGAGATACACCTTTGAAGGACTCCGTAGTACTTTTCTTATAAAGTTCTCCTCATGAACCTTGTAGGCCTTCGATCACGGACTATGCATGGGCCTCATTTTGGTCTTCGGAAGTTCCTGCCTAAGTAAGTAGGCTAGAAAGGTTCTCCCCACGGCGATTATCGCCATTATAACGTATGAGGGTGTTATGTCATCTCGCTGAATCACCGTTGGTGCGGGTTTCTCCGGTTTGTCACTATCGGACTCCTCTTCAAATAGTACGGATGGCTTGAAGAGCCGCTCCAGAAGATATTTGAGGGACAGATCACGTTCGCACCGATGCGTGCGTGACATCGGCCGCTTGGTTATTATCTCGGGCTAGGTGATGGAATTCAAGTCCTTCAAACCGGTGACATTTTTAGGACAGCGCTGCGATATGCTGCCATTTTCGGATCCTTGGCGCCAAAGTCTCCGCTTATTTGGGATATTGCAAGGTTTGAGTCCCCGCGCACCTCTAGGCGTTGAATGCCCATGGAGACCGCCATCCGGAGACCATGTTATAGGGCCTCGATTCGGCTGCATTGTTGGAGTCCGTACATTATTTGAAGTACATATCGATCAGATTCCGTGGGGACGCCAAGACGACGCCTTGACCCCGTCCGCCAACATTTTAGAACCGTCGAAATGCATAGTCCAATTGAGTATGCGCGCACTCTTTAGGGAGTTAAACGGTCCATTCGCGAAGTCAGCCAAAACTTGTGACTTTATAGCTCGTCGAGGTTTGTAAGTGATGTCGAATGGTAAGAGCTCAATGGCCCATTTTGCTATCCCGCCTGCTATGTCGCGGTTATTTATAATGTCATTGAGTGGTACTTCAGAGGCCACTGTTATCGAACACTCTTGAAAGTAGTGCCGGAGCTTCCGAGACGCCATGAAGACCACATATGCTATCTTCTGATAGTGCGGGTAATGGGATTTGCAGGGGGTTAACACAGTGGATACATAATACACTGGTTTTTGAAGAGGGAATTTATGCCCTTCTGTCGCTCGTTCGACGACGAGGACCGCGCTTACAACTTGATGTGTTGCTGCGATGTATAACAACATTGGTTCGCCCAGAGTGGGCGCCGCCAGGACCGGATTTATTGCCAGTATGGCTTTTATTTCTTCGAGTCCCAAGGTGGCAGCATCCGCCCACTGGTGTTGGTACCGAGGAGGCGATAAAGGGGCAACGCCTTTTCTCCTAGATGGGAGATAAAGCGGCTTAGGGCTGCCACGCATCCTGTTACTTTTTGTATTTGTTTGAGGTCCTTTGGAATATCCAACTGTGACAGAGCTCGGATTTTGGCCGGATTTGCTTCAATTCCTCTACCGGATACGATGAAGCCCAAAGAGCTTTCCGGCCGCACGGTGAAAACGCATTTTTCCGGATTCAGCTTGATGTCATATGCTCTGAGGTTGTCGAATGTGAGCCTCAAATCGTCTACTAAAGTTTTGACGTGTTTTGTTTTGACGACCACGTCGTCTACGTATGCCTCGACTGTTTTGCCGATCTGGGTGGCCAGACATGTTTGAATCATGTGCTGATATGTTGCGCCGGCGTTTTTGAGTCCGAAGGGCATCGTGTTGAAGCAGAATGGTCCATATGGAGTGATAAATGCCGTTGCGGCTTGATCTGCTTCCGCCATCTTGATTTGATGATAGCCGAGTATGCGCCCGTGAAGCACAATGAATCGTGCTCTCTTTGTGGTGTCGATAATTTGATCGATGCGGGGAGAGGAAAGGATCCTTTGGCAAGCCTTATTGAGGTCTTTAAAGTCATACGAGGCGCCGGATTTATCCTTCTTGGTACCATCACCAGATTTGCTAGCCATCCGGATGTTTGATATCTCTAATGAATCCGCTTCCAATAGTTTGGCTAGCTCTTCTCCCATTGCCTGTCTTTTGGGTTCGGAAAATCGCCAAGAGCCTGTTTGATCGCTTAAATCCTTTAGGATGTTTAGGCTGTGTTTTGCCAAACTGCGTGGGATTCGGGCATGTCTCAAGGATGCAGCGAAGATATCCCAATTTTCCCGAAGGAATTCTCGCAGTGCGGCATCTACGTCGGGGTTCAATTGTGCCCCCATGGAGGCCGTCTTTGTTGGGTCCGGTTGATGGACCTGGAATTTTATTATTTCATCTGCTGGTTTGAAGGAGGTGGACTTGGATCTTTTATCGAGTATCACATCGCCCCTGTTCACCGAGAGCGCTTGTGGTGAGTTCTTCTCGCCGCTAAGGCTTTGATAGTGCCTCGAGGGCTAGTGCGGCTGTCTTGTTTTCGGCGCGGAGTGCTATGTCCGGATCACTAGCAAGAGTGATTATTCCGCTGGGCCCCGGCATTTTGAGCTTCATGTACCCGTAATGAGGTACTGCTTGAAAAATTGTGAACGCCTCTCGCCCTAATATAGCGTGATACCCGCTGCTGAACGAGGCCACCTGGAACGTGACTTCTTCGGATCTATAATTGTCCGGAGAGCCGAACACCACATCGAGTGTGATTTTTCCAAAGTGCAGCGCTTCCTGCTAGGGATTATTCCTCTGAAGGTTGTGCTTTGCTTCGCTCATCTGGCTCCAATCGATTTCCATTTTTCGCAGAGTTTCCTCAGAATGAGGTTTAGTCCTGCCGCCGTCCATGAGGACTTTTGTCACCGAAAGTCAGCCCACTATGGGACTAAGTACCAAAGCAGCCGGTGCTCTCGTTGTTCGAATTTAAGCTCATCGCTGGCGTTGAAAGTAATAGCTGTGTCGCTCCATGGGTTTGCTGTTGCTACTTGGTAGACTTCGCGAGTCCACGGATTGTTCGCTGCGATATTGTTTGATGCAAAGGTCTCAAGACTGTTGACACCGTCTTGGTATTGTTGGAGTGGTTTCCTGAGCTAGAAGTTCCTCGCCACTTTTGGCCACCGCCGTAATATCCAACATGCTCTAAGGTTGTGTGTTGGGATGGCTCCCTCGCACTATGAAGTTTACAGGTCCATTGAGCCATCCCTCCAAAGACGGTTCCGCTTCCTTATCGGGTTTTGTTTTTTGTTTTTGCATCCGGGCGTGATTGTAAGGCGCTTTTGTCATGGATCGGGTTTGGGGCGGATTATCCCAAAATTGATTTTCGGTTTTCCGAAACTTTCCATCGCACAAGATTTTCGCATTATGGCCGCCAGATAGGTGAAGCACGTAATTTTGCGACGATCAATGGCGTTCAGGATTCCCTTGTCCGTGCAGTTATTGCAGAAGATTGAGATTGCGTTTTCCTCTCGGCAGTCCTTTATCCTGTCCATAACCAGGAGGAATCTGGCCCAGTAATGATGTACTAGTTCTAAAGGCTCTTGCCGTATTAGAGATAGATCGCATATGTCTGGGCGGGTGGGTGGAATAAAATCCGGATCCCTGCCCATCTTGGGGCTCAAAGGCCGAGGGGCTTCCGAATTCGGAAGCTTAGTTTGTTGGAGACAATCCAGTGAGTCCGGGGCAATGCATGATTTTAAGTTGAATGCTCGATTGAAGTCCGTCCCTCCGCGGGAATCCGGCATGGAGGGTTCGGGAATCCAGACATAAATTGTTTTCAACACTGGCGAAGAATTGCCGGATTGCTCCTCTACCTGCGGCGACGTGGGTGGCCCGGGAGAGTTAATCTCTCGTAACGCTTTTAAGCCCAATCTGATTGTAGTCCGTAGCGACTCCTCAGGGCGGCGATGCGATCCAAGAGCTCGCTAACGACGAGAGCTCTATTGATCTAACTGCTCGGCAGCTTTAGGGCTGACGCGAAGATTACTTCCGACGACTTGAGAAGTCATTGCGAAGCGGCGGCGGACAGCGGTCATGAGAAACCACCAAGCCGGATGGTTTGGCGGGTGCCAAGGCCCTCCGCGTAACACTCCGCCTTTGAAGACGGGTGGAGACATCCGCCCTATCGGTGACGCATACGAGGAACTCTCAATGAAAGCACCAATGTCGGTGTCAAACCGCGGATCTCGGTAGGGGGTCCCGAACTGTGCGCCTAGGCGGATGGTAACAAGAGACGAGGGACACAATGTTTTTACCTGTGTTCGCCCTCTCAATGGAGGTAAAACCCACGCCCCGCTTGATTAATATTGATGATATGGGTAGTACAAGAGTAGATCTACCACGAGATCAAGGAGGCTAAACGCTAGAAGCTAGCCTATGGTATGATTGTTGAGATGTATGTTGTCCTACGGACTAAAGCCCTCCGGTTTATATAGACACCGGAGAGGCTAGGGTTACACAGAGTCGGTTACAATGGTAGGAGATCTACATATCTGTATTGCCAAGCTTGCCTTCCACGCCAAGGAAAGTACCTTCCGGACACAAGCCGGAGTCTTCAATCTTGTATCTTCGTAATCTTGGAGTCCGGCGGATATTGATAGTCCGGCTGTCCGGACACCCCCTAGTCCAGGACTCCCTCAAGCCCATTACGACGAGCAATTGTGCACAGGACCAAAACTGATTAAGCAAAGGTACGACATACAGGGAATAACGTTGCACATCCAGCATATATTACATGAAATTACATCCACTGGGCAATCAAAGATTGATGCCAGTGCAAATAAATGAGCAGAACCTAACCATCTACAACGTCACAATCTGCAACCTCAGCACAGATGACGCCCATAAGCATGTGGGCAAGTTCTTTCTGCTTTGCTACACTGTCTCTGAAAACATTGATCAGTTTTTGTGTTGCACGACTCTGCACCTCTGATTCATCCACCATTTCCATCATTGCTTCAGCCACTAATTGATTCACAAACATACATTTATTCCGTTGCATTCGAGACAAAGGATACTGAATAGATTCAGATGGCGATTTTGGCAGGCTTGTATTATTGATAGTGGAGAGTGTCTCGACCACATCATCATAACATAAATTAGGACGGGAACCAAAAAGATTAATCATGAGTTATTGCCATATTACCTGACCTAGATTTACTGGAAAGAAACAATGGGGTTGCCTTGCTGTTTTCAGAGTTTGTCTTCTTATCTTCAATAGCCTGCACAAAATTAACACACTAGCATTGCTATCATTGGCCAAGTTAGTTAATAGTAAAGCAACATTGACACAACGAACGTTTGGGCAACTAGCCTACACCAAATTAACACAATATGGCATAGCTATCATCAGCCAGGTAAGGTAGTACGAAAGCAACATTGACATAATGAATGAATGGGCAACCAGAGAAGCACTACAACTCAGTAATGTGCGTGATATGAGATAGTACATTCATGCAGCTCAGTATGCAAAACTACCAGGCAGTTTTCCTTACAAAAATCAACATTGGCGCCTTTAACATTTTGCTACAACTAATTTTAGATCAGATAAAGGTTAGATTCACGCTGATTAACAAAATATATGTTGATGTAAAAATATAGTGATATACAACAGGTACTTACATTAGCATTGGAGCACAGAGAATTCCCGCAAGATATTTTCCTCGAATACGATCCCAATGGAGGAAGTCTTCTATCGTTTAACCTTATTTTTTAAAAGAGAAATGCGTAAGAAACATGTAGAAAATATGATCAGAATGCTAGAAAATTTCATGATGCAAGGATACACACACGCTTCTTAGAATGGAGTTGACATTCTTTCGATGGACTGGAGCGGACTAGTTCTTTGGCCACTGGAATCTGCTTATTATCAGTGGGAGTTGGGTTTCTCTGTGCTTGAGCAGTATCTATGAAAAATGGAGTTGGTTTATTATCTCGTGGTGTTTGGATCTTTTGCAAAGACCTGGTTTGTAACCCTTCAGATTCTAACATAGCCGTCTTCCGCTTGCATGCCTTATATAGAAGAATGGTGATTCGGTTATAAAACATGCTACAGCAGAGATGGAATAGGTACTGAAGAATAGAAAGGCATGACATATGGACATGTATTCCCTCCATCCGGAAATAAATGGACGGGTCTAGGCGTATTTCAGTTCTAGATACATCCAGTTTTATCCATTTCTGCGACATTTAATCCGGACGGAGGGAGTATGATGTAAGAGCTAGGGTTACAACAGGACAACACAGTAAAAAAACACTGAAAAACCAACTACAGAACCAAAGTATTCAAACCCACTGATATGAGATAGTACACTCATGCAGCTCAGGATGCCAAACTACCAAGCAGTTTTCCTTACAAAAATCAACATTGTGGCCTTTAATCATACATTTTGCTACAACTAAATTTAGATCAGATAAAGGTTGGATTCACACCGATTAACAAAATACATGCTGATGTAAAATATAGTGATATACAAATGTACTTACATCTACATTGGAGCACGAGAGAATTCTTGCAAGAATCTTTCCTCATAAACGATACCATTGCAGAAATTCTTCTATCTGTTAAGCTTATTTTCTAAAAGAGAGATGGGTAAGAAACATGTAGAAAATATGATCAGCCTGCTATAAAATTTCATGATGCAAGGATACGCACACGCTTCTTAGAATTGAGTTGACATATTTTTGCTGGACTTGAGCGAACTAGTTCTTTAGCCACTTGAATCTGCTTATTATCAGTAGGAGTTGGGTTTCTCTGTGCTGGAGCAGTATCTATAAAAACTAGAGTTGGTTTATTATCTCCTGGCATTTGGATCTTTTGCAAAGGCCTTGTTTGTAACCCTTGATTCTAACATAGTCGTCTTCCCTTGCATGCCTTGTATAGAAGAATGGTGCTTTAATTATAAAACATGCGACAGCAGAGAGATGGAATATGTACTGAAGAATAGAAAGGCATGACATATTGACATGTATTCCCTCCATCCGTCAAAAAATGGATGGGTCTAGGCGTATTTTAGTTCTAGATACATCCTTTTTTATCCATTTCGGCAACATGTAATCCGGACGGAGGGAGTATGGTGTAAGAGCTAGGGATACGACAGGACAACATAGCAAAAAAACACTAGTTGAATGTAAAACTATATGCCAGCGGAATACGTAAAGAAATAACTAAGGCAACATACACATGTATGATTGGGAAAATAAGATGGCATTGCAACAGAGCACTAGAACAACACTTCAATGTAAAAAACATGGTATGAC
Source organism: Aegilops speltoides (assembly GCA_021437245.1). Classification (NCBI taxonomy): domain Eukaryota; kingdom Viridiplantae; phylum Streptophyta; class Magnoliopsida; order Poales; family Poaceae; genus Aegilops; species Aegilops speltoides. The sequence goes on from CM038144.1 coordinate 401,232,447, forward strand.
AGACAGATGAAGTACATACCGATGAATAACAATGCATAAGATATTCAGAAGCATGATGTCCAAATTAAGAAAATGGCATTGCGATAGAGTAGAACGATAGTACTTGAATTTGAAAATATGTTATCATGAATGGAATAGGTACTGAAAAACAGGAAGGCATGACATATTTACATGCATGATCAGCATGCTAAGCACATGGCATTGCAACAGAGTAGATACACTCCAGGACATTATATGCATGTTGTACCCATATCACAGGCCAAGTTAGAGCAAGGACCTTGTGGGGTGAAGAGGATTCATCATCTTTCTGCAAGTCTTCTGAAGAACTGCCTTTACATGTTCCATCACATTGGGTATCATTGACATCATGTTTATTGGCCTTTACATTGCTCCGTGAGGTTCTTGTGGATATATCAGTGTGTGCAATTATATCTGACATGCATGGAAGACAACTAGTAGTTAGATTTATGTAAATGAGTGCTTGTAGGAGACGACATAAATAGTAGGACTGGGGTTAACGAGCAGCAACAGGTCTCATAAACTAAAGGGAGAACACAAATGAAAGCTACAGAATATGTATCGTTTGTTCTCAAGATTTACTAGATGGCACACAAAAGTATTAAAGAACAACATAGGTAATACTAGAAGTGGTATAATACTATAATCACCAGCCTGTGGGATAACATTGGCTGATGGATGATAACTATGGAACATCGTTACCTAAAGAACAAGTATCTTAGTTGAACTACGGAACAGCGTGAACTCCTGAACAAGACCCGTAAGAGATCAGCATGAATATACAGCGAAATGTGATGATCTATTTTCCGTGCTTAGATGAATAACAAAGCCATAAATGTTGCACACAAGTAAGATGAGGATACAACCTATCTGGCTGCCATCCATAGGAGTGAGCATCATGTGCTGACTTTTCGATGGCCCTGCAGTTGTTGTGGCTGTCCATGTCGGGCACGCGTATTTGATGCAGGGAACTGTTGAGTGGGGACTGTAGCTCCCTTCTGGTGTATGCTTCCTGTCGGCGTTCTGGGAATGAGGGTCCTGAGACTTGCCTGCCTGCGGCCTGCGACGTGGCTCAAGCGAAGGCCCAGTGCAGCCCAGCTTCATCAGCTCAAGCTCAAGACCCTCGCGAGGAGCCAAGCCTCGCGGGGCGGATGACTGGAAGCTTCCTCAGGAGCAACCTCATTAGGTAGGCTCGCGAGGAGGCGGAGAGATCAACGTAGGTCACCTCGCGAGGAGCCCGTGACACAAGCCATGACGATCGAGACGAGGCGAGCGCTAGGCGGGCGCCGGCCTGCGCAGTGTCCTTGTTTCCCCTTTGGTGCAAAGGGGGCAAGCACAGGCCGAGGCATCAGGCAAAGGTTACTATTTCGGTGCAACAAGACCAAGACCAGCAGAGCGGCAGGATGGAAGTCATCGTGGAGCCCAGGAAGGCGTCACCGCCAGAGTCTTTGGCAGGCGAAGACCAACCTTAGTCAGGATAAGTGTACTGGATGTTCCCCTTCAAAATGGCCAATTGTTGGCACCCTTCCCGCTCATTATTTGGGAAGAGGCCCAGGGCCTCCCTCTATAAATAGGACTAGCCACCACAGTAAAGGGAGGAGGATCCACATCGCGCATAGACTAGAGAAAGAGAGAGAGAGGCGACTGAACTCACCCAAGCAGTTCATCGCACCAGCTCAAGAACAGCCCCTCGCGAGCTCTTCTCCCTTTGTATTGTTCATCATCATCCCCTGAGGCAATCCACCACACCACACACTAGAGTAGGGTATTACACCACAATGGAGGCCTGAACCAATATAAACCTCGTGTCCCTTGTGTGTTCTTCTTTCTAGCCTAGATTCCTTGCGAGGGTTCGAAACGCGAGCTGGTAGGGGAAAGATCTTCGTGCGCACCCCAGAGTTCGAACCTCAAGGGTCTACCAGAACTGAAATCCGACATTTGGCGCGCCAGGTAGGGGTGCGCCGAAGCTCTCCCTTCCGTCGACCCACTCTCCACTGACATTGCGCTTCGCCCTCATGGCGCACAACGCGCCGCCCGCTCCGGCGGCCGATGCAAGATGGGGCCAGGGCTCGAGCCTTGGCCCCGCCTTATGACAGTGCGATGGCAGCGCAAGTTCGCTGAGATGCCGCCCGCTTCTAACGGCGCGATGGATCCGCTGGTTTTCCCGCTGGCGTACGAGGAGGCCATCCTCCAGGCGGGGGGCGACGACAGGGTGATGGCCAACTGGTTCCCATGGCCCTCGCCGGTGTTCCGCGCATGTGGCTGCTCCACCTACCGACGGCTTCTGTGACCTCCTGGGGGAGCTGCATGACCTCTTCCTCGCCCATTACGCTGCGCCAGTACCCCCGGTCGTTGCAGCTCTCCTGGGCGGCTCATAGGCACCACCTTCGAGCTGCTACGTCAAGCCGTTCACCCGCCAGATCGGCACCGCCTCCAAGCACCAAGAACCCCCCCCCCCGGGCTGGGTGGCGCCCAAGGCCGATCTGACCTTCAGCTCGGATGATCACCCCTCCAACCCAGCCTGTTCGGGCGTGCTCCCGATGCTATGCACCCCCACCATCTGCCAAGTGGCCGTCACCAGGACCCTCATCGACGGTGGTGCTAGCCTCAGTGTGCTTTCGGTGGAAGCCTTCAGCCTCCTCCACGCGCAGCCACAGCGGCTTCAGCCCAGCAGGCCCTTCTCGTGTGTCGGAGGCGGTTCCACCGGCTCCTTGGGATAGATCCGCCTCCCGGTGACCTTCGGCACCTACGACAACTTCCGCACGGAGCTGATCGACTTCGACAGCGCCCCCATCGGTCTCCCGTACAACGCCATCCTCGGCTACCCAGCCTTGGCTCGGTTCATGGTTGCGACTCACCCGCCGTACAACCTCATGAAGATGCCCGGGAGCAACGGAGTCCTTACCGTGTCCGGAGACACCGGGGATGCGTTGCAGGCGCTCAAGCTTGCTTTCAAGACGGCCACGGTGGCGCAACCCGCCAACATAGATGTCCTTGAGCCCAAGGGGGCTGCGCCAGCTAAAAAGAAGTAGCTATTCAGCCAAGACAAGACAGAGACCAAGTAGGTACTGGTCGACGAGGATGGACCCACCGGTGCTACCTTCACCATATGCGCCAACCTTGAGCGTGAGCAGGAGGAGGCCCTGGTCAGGTTCCTGTGCGCGAACAAGAAGGTGTTTGCATGGGAGACTAATCAGCTGGCAGGGGTCCCAAGGGATGTAATTGAACATCATCTCAATGTCTGCCCCAACGTGAGCCCGTGGAAGCGAAGGGCGGCATCCAGCGAAAAGGTGCACTACTAGGGAAAAGCCTATACACGAATCTTATTCAGCAAGGCTTCAAAATACCACGCTATCGCTATTTAGAAGTAGCGGCGTGTCGCCAAGCGCGCCATCGACTTGGAAGTAACATGAGCGCTGCTTGAGGCATACAACGCCATCGCTATAGTTGCCATGACCTTGGCCCCGCTAGCTATAGCGAAGAGCGCGTTATAATCAGAGAGCGCCATCTGCTATTTGCGTTAGCTGTGGCGCTTTTTGCCAAACGCCACAACTATCCCTACCTTATCCCCACGGGAGGACCGCCCTTCACACTCACACTCACTCGCCACGACAACCGTCAGTCGTCGTCGCCCGCTGCTCGTCCGCCGAGGTACTCCCTCCTTCGTCCCTCCTCCATCCTCCTCGCACATCCTCCCCTCCGCCTGGCCGCCTCCTCCTCCTTGCCGCCCTCCTCCATCCGCCAAGGCCGCCCTCCTCCTCCTCCTGGCAGCCCGCCTCCCACCGCCTCGACCTCGCCGCCCCTAGCTACCTCCGTCGCCCCCACCCCTGCCACTAGTTAGTACTAGATTTAGTAGTAGATGTTAATTTAGGGTTAGCTAGTACTAGATGTTAATTTAGTAGTAGTAGATGTTAATTTAGCTTAGTTAGTACTAGATTTTTAGTAGTAGTAGTGGTAGTTGAACTACTTTAGTTGTAGTTGAACTAGTTTAGTAAGTAAATTAATAAACTAGTTGAACTAGTTGAATTAATGTAACTAATCTATTTTTAGTAAGATAATTAATATAACTAGTTGAACTACTTTTTTTAGAAAGAACTAGTTTTTTTCTATTTATAGTAAGTTTATATTTAGTAAGAACTAGTTGAATTAATAAAACTAGTTGAACATGTTTTGTTGCTAGTGATAACTTATATGGTTTGGTGACCTCCGTCCCCCGTCACCGACCCTCCGACAACCCCTGCCGCAAGCATCCCGGCCACCGACGCATTCTCCGACATCGAGGTGAGACCAGCCAAATATCCTTGTATATTTTGTGTTGTTGCTCAAATAGGATATGTGGTTGCCCAAGTGGCCGCTCATGTTCAGTTTACATCTCCGAGTGGCCTATGTTTTGTCGGAGTGTTGATTAATTTCCGCTCGCAAATTTCAGCGCCGATATGTCCTTTTTAGCAAAGGTCATGCCGGATTTTGTCGTGAATTCGACATGACTTGTGCTAGAATATGTACAAGTTTAATCTTTGAATTATGATTGTAGGAAATTTCGTGACGGACGACGCACGGTCTCCGGGGAGTGTAGCTGGTGCCACGACGATCGAGGTATGTGCATGTGTTCGTTTTTGGACGACGATTTATCGCCGCTTCAAAGATTAATCTCGAGGAGACCTGCGATGTTCATACGGTACATAACGATTTACAATAGTTTTTTCTCCATTAAGCATGACTTCAACTATTTCAACGCCTAATTTTCATATTTTACAATTCGACTAGCTTATCCCATGCCATGCAAGACGCTATGTCTTGGAGAGGATGGGTTTTGAAGACCATGAAAATTTTGAAACAAAGAAAATACACCTAAGGACCCATCATGATATGGATTTTGAAGTAATCTGTATAATGCTCAGAGCGTAACCCATTTTGGTTGCCAAAATTGGGAAGCACTTTGCAAAATGTATGGTTTTGATGAGGGTATGATTATCACCATGGATCTTGGTGATCCCGATAATGAGGAAGACAATATGGACATTTGGGTCCTTGTTGATACGCTGCCGATTGTACCGCTATGTGAGTTTATCAAACATAGTTATTAACTAATTTATATTCTTTATTTCAAAATAGTTGATAGCTTATTTCCATTGACAGCTTATTTTGATTCTTCAAAGACTGTATGGAAGATGGTAGATAAAACCCACTACAATCAAGGCACCCAATTAACATATAAGGAGAAAAATCATCCGATCGCATTTTGTACTCTTCTTGAGAATTACAATGCCTATTATCGAACTCCTCCAAATTATGGTGAATACGTGGCACTAGTGCATGTGTTGAACAACGATAACTTCTCTAGAGATACCCTGGTAAGATTTTTTACTATTACGACATTCGTGCATTTTTACATACTTCTAAAACTAGTACATCATTGCTAATTACAAAGTTATTATTATGTTTTTCAATGTAAACTCCCGATGGATTGTGTGCCTCATCCGATGTGTCTCGCATGGTCGCCTCGATTCTCAACATACCGCCAGTAAATCTAGGAGCTCACCTGCATATCAGATTTCTAAAACCATGAACACATGATCATCGAGAATGGAAGAAATGTATGGACATTCGCAAGGAGGTTCTTGGAAGTAACATTCAGCTTAAAGGCAAGAATGGGAGACAAGCTAATCTCCATTCTCCATAATGGAGAGTCAGGGGCTATCTTGTTTTTTGTTATTTTACCTTAGAAAATGTAGTAGGTCTTAATCGAATGTAATAGGTCCTATCAGGTACAATATGTTTATTATGTGGTAATGTGTTAGAGTTGATAATGATGATCTTGAGGAGGTGTTATGTGATGTCAATGATGAAAACGATGATATTGAGGAGGTGTTATATGACAATGATGTATTATGATGCTAAGTTGTTAATGATATGATGATGATGATGATGATATTATATCATTAGTGAAAGAATCGATTAGTTTCAAGTGGATGGACATCCACTTGAACCTAGTCCACGGTTCTTTCACCCCATGATGTAATAACTCATTATGATGTAAAACAATCTCTAAATTCCTGTTGTATGAAAACTTGTGTAAAGGTGTATGAATACAACATGAAATAGAAAAGAAATAAAATACTAAATAGTAGTAGTAGCTGGTTAGAGAAGCGCTACTACTAATTAACAAGAGCGATGTAATAAACAACGCTGCTAGTAAGTCAATTTAGCAAGATGGCGTCGTCAAGCCGCTTATTGCTAAGCATTAGTCAGATAGCGCTTATCAAGAGCGCTTGTGCCCGCTCATCGATAGGCCCAAATCCCACGCTGCTGCTAGGTTTTTCCCTAGTAGTGAGGCCTTCATCATCCAAGAGACCCGCAAGTTGGAGGCAGCAGGAGTCATTCGCGAGGTCCGCTACCCTGATTGGCTGGCCAACCCTGTTGTCGTTCCAAAAAAGGGAGGAAAGGAACGCATGTGTGTCGACTTCACCAACCTCAACAAAGCCTGCCCGCAGGACCCATTCCTGCTCCCTCGCATCGACCAGATCATCGACTCTACCGCTGAATGTGACCTATTGTGCTTCCTGGATGCCTTCTCGGTCTATCATCAGATCAAGATGGCGGTAGAGGACGTGGAGAAAACGGCCTTCCTGACCCCGTGTGGAGTGTACTGCTATGCCTGCATGCCATTTGGGTTGCGCAATGCAGGCGCGACCTTTCAGCGGTTGATGCATAGCGCCCTGGGCCGGTAGCTCAGGAGGAACGCTGAAGCTTACATCGATGACAATGTGGTGAAGTCTCGGGAGGCGAAAACCCTGATACAGGACTTGGAAGAAACCTTCGCGAGCCTCAATGAAGTGGACCTGCGGCTCAACCCGGAGAAGTGTGTGTTTGGAGTCCCCTCGGGCAAGCTCCTGGGCTTCCTCGTGTCCCACAGGGGCATCGAGGCCAACCCAGAGAAGGTCAAGGTAGTCGAAGACATGAGCCCGCCGAAGGCCCTCAAAGAAATGCAGAAGCTCACCGAGCGTGTAACCACGTTAGGACGTTTCATCTCCAAGCTGGGGGAGCGAGCACTGCCCTTCTTCAAGCTGATGAAGAAGAAAGGCCCCTTCGAATGGACTGAAGAGGCCGACAAGGCATTCCAAGATCTCAAGAGGTACCTGACCAGCCCTCCGATGATGGTAGCTCCGCGCCTTCGGGAGCCCTTGGTGCTCTACCTTACAGCCACCCCCTATTCCGCCAGCGCAGCCCTGGTGGTAGTTAGAGCGGAGCGCCGGAACACTGCCGCAACTACAGTCCCGGCCGAAGCGGAGCAAGGCCAGGAAGGCCTCGCGAAGACCACGACCGCGACAAAAAAGGATCAGCCTCATCGAGGAACGCACCTGAGGGAGAAGGTCCCTCAAAGCATAAAGCTACTGGGGCCATGTTGTCTCAGGAGGTACCTCAACCTCCAGAGTACGCGGGCCGCGCCAGCACCCTCAACCTCGTCGAGCACCCGGTATACTTTCACAAGACGGTGTCAAGGACGCGAGGGCGCTGTACCCCATGCCCCAAAAACTCCTCCTCGCACTATTAGTGGCCTCGCGCAAGCTGCGGCACTACTTTCAAGGCCATCCCATCAAGGTCGTCTCAGCCTACCCCTAGAGAGGGTACTTAGGAGCCCCAACTCAGCTGGGAGGGTTGCCGGATGGAACATCAAACTGCAAGCGTTCCAGCTAGAATTCAGCACGACCAGGGTCATTAAGGGAGCTGCGCTTGTAGATTCCGTGGCAGAATGGACAGAGGCACCGGGGCTCAAAACGGGCGAGGACCGGTCGCTTTCCACGGGAAGTGAAGCGCCGGACGGCTGGGTGATGTATTTCAACGGAGCATTCTAATGGCAGGGCGCGGGGGCTGGTGCAGTGCTCATATCCCCCACTTAGGACAAGCTTTACTATGTTGTCCAGCTCTACTTACAGCATGGGGAGAAGGTCTCCAACAACATAGCAGATTACAAGGGCCTGATAGCGGGCTTGAAGGCTGCCGTCGCCTTGGGGGTAAAGCGAATCACCATCAAGGGCGACTCGCACCTCCTCGTTAACTTCTCCAACAAAGTATATGAGCTGAAGGACGAGCACATGGAAGCGTAGCTAGCAGAGGTCCGCAGGATGGAGAAACAGTTTTGGGGGCTGGAGTTACAGCATGTGCCCCGCGGCACCAACCAAGAGGCTGATGACATTGCCAAGAGGGCATCCAGGCGGCTGCCTCAGGAGCCTGGCGTCTTCGAGGAGCGACTCTTCAAATCTTCAGCGGCACCATCATTATCAACCACGGCACAACCTAGGGAGGAGCTCCCTCAGCCGCCTGCCTCGGAAGCCCCGGCCTGTGGCCCGGCCTCAGGGGCACGCTTGCTCCTGGCGCTAGAACCTCAGGAAGGATGCTGGACCGCAGAGTTCAAGGACTACTTGATGCAAGGGACCCTGCTGGAGAAGGAGGAGGACGCGGAGCGTGTGGTGCGGCAGGCCACAGCCTATTGCATCAAGGGCGGAGAGCTCTACCGGAAGTGACCACAAGACGTGTCCTTACGTTGCATTTCTAGGGAGCAAGGAAGGGAGCTGTTGGCAGACATACATGGAGGAGACTGTGGGCACCACTCATCATCATGAACCCTCGTTGGGAAGGCATTCCGCAGCGGGTTCTACTGGACCACAACACTCAACGACGCCGTCGAGCTGGTGAAGGCTTCTGGAGCCTGCCAATTCCACGCCAAGCAGATCCATCAACCAGCTCAGGGCCTACAGACCATACCCCTCTAATGGCCATTCGCGGTTTGGGGGCTAGACATCCTGGGCCCGTTCCCTCGGGCGCCAGGGGGCTATCGTTACCTCTATGTTGCCGTGGACAAGTTCACCAAGTGGGATGAGGTGGAAGCTGTCCGCACCATTCCTGCAGGCTCCGCAGTCAAGTTCATCAGGGGCCTGGTGAGCCGATTCGGGGTGCCTAACCGCATCATCACCGACAACGGTTTGCTATTCACCAGCAATCTCTTCAAAATGTATTGTGCTAACCTTGGAACACAGATATGCTACGCTTCGGTAGCACACCCCCAGAGCAACGGCCAGGCTGAGCAAGCCAACGCGGAAGTCCTGAGAGGCCTCAAAACCCGGACCTTCAAGAAGAAGCTGGAGGCCTGCGGCAGGGGCTGGTACGACGAGCTCCAGTCTGTGTTGTGGTCTATCCGCACGACCATGACCAAGTCGACGGGCGAAACCCCATTCTTCCTCGTCTACAGAGCTGAGGCCATCCTCCCTCACGAGGTCAGGCGTCATTCCGCATGGGTCCTGGCATTCGACGAGACGCAACAGGACGCCATGCGGGGGACAGATCTCGTGCTGGGCGAGGAACGCCACCGAGAGGCCGCTCTGCGGGCGGCAAGGTATCAACAGGCGCTGTGACGATGCCACTGCCGCAACATCCGCCCCAGAACTCTTGAGGTAGGGGACCTCATGCTCAGATGGGTCCTCTCCAGGGAGGGGTTGCATAAGCTCACTCCCATGTGGGAGGGCCCATTCAAGGTTGTTCATGTTTCCAGGCCCGGCTCCACGTGCTTGGAGACCCAGGAGGGGGTACCCATCCCAAACGCATGGAACATTCAACATCTCTGAAGGTTCTACCCCTGAGCGAGGCCTAGTGCCTATGGAAAAGGCCCGGTGCCTGTGAAGAAGGCCAATGCCTGTGAAGCTGCCGCTTTTTGAAAAGGCCCGGTGCCTGTGAAGAAGGCCAATGCCTGTGAAGCTCGCCGCCCGTGACACTCTCACGTAATAATGAGTGGCGCTGTACACACCCCGGAGTCTCCGGAGTGCCGCCCTCGGGCCTCGGGGGCTCCCGCCCACGCCCAGTGGCAGCACTTAGCTCCGCGCTGGTGACAAGACGTCGATGACTAGATTAGGTGTAGGACGCGGCTTTTTCATTTGCTTTCTGCAGTTGGCTTGTTTGTTCCTATTTGAAGTTTTATTGGAGTTGTTGCCGTCCCTAGCTTGTGACTCTTTGTCTTTTTCGCTCACTTGCCTCGTTTTCTCTCGCGCAAGTCTCGCGTGGGAGTTCTGCGGGCACCCTCGCGAGTGTTTTCTGCCCCGGTCGTTTGAAGCCTTCCTATCCGAGTCCGCTACGGGAGCACCCCTCCCAGTCCATGCCCCACGAGCGTCGCGACGCGAGCGTAGGACCTGCATCGGTCTCCCCCACAACCGAGACCGGAAGCTACCCCTCCTAAATGATCCTTGCATGACATGAAGCGCGCGGCGAGGCCTCGGCCTCGGGAGGCAAGGACCACGACGAGCCTCCCCGAGCTAAGTAATTCCCGCACACGGGCATGCGGCACGGGAACACAGCACAGAAATAGCGGAAACGGCATGATGAGTAACAGCAACAGTTCAACATGCCCCCGCGGGGCCCTATACTACTTTCTTTTTGCGCAGGGAAAGAAGAAAAACAAAATAGGCACGACTTGCTCGGCACCAACTCGCGGCGAGGGCTCGTACTGCCACTGGAGCTCAGTCAGATTCCTCCTCGCGCTTCACTGAAGCGCGACGGCGGACTGACCCGCTACCTTCCCCCAGGCGGGTGTGGCCGCTGTCCGAAGGAGAATCGCCGAAGCTTGGCGAGCCCCGAGCGCCGGTGACCACGTGCCTGCTGCCATCTTCATCCCGATCAACGCCGGGGCTGGGTACACGGCCGCGTGTCATCGTCTTAGGGGCAGCACCCAGCATGGTGACCGTCTTCCCCGAACACCCTCACGTAGAGGGTGGCATCGCCGTCAAACTTGAAGTGCAGGGTGCACCGCTGGCTCAGGCCACGCGCGCGGGCAAATGTTTGCCAGCCGCGGGTCAGGGACGCATTCCCGGCTAGGGAGACCTCAAGCGAAGCCTAGGAGGCCTTGCTGCAGCAACCATCTGCCTGAAGCCAGAGGCCGCCCGGAGCGCCGGCCGGAAGTTCACATACAAAGAAGCAGGGAAGCTGGAGCCAGGTGCCGGTCGGGTTCGCCGACCACACGACGAACTCCGGCAGCACCTCCGCCGAGTGGAAGCACGGCCTAGGGGGTCACGCAGCCACGCGTGCCTCCCATCGGCAACCGGGCGCTCATCGCCGCGCAGGGGACCGTCTCCACGACCGCGGGAAGCCGCTACGGGGCCGCGGGATGCTTGCGAGGGCGGCCCCGGCCGCTCTTGGTCGGAGGAGAGTCAGGCCCTTCCCGATGAGCCTTTCCCTTCTCCACGGCCAAGAACCTCTTCAGTGGCGCCATGGGGATGGTGAGTGGACGGGATGGGGAGAAAGGAGTCGCAGGAAGGAATGGACTGGAAGGGCTCATGTCGTTCCGTACTTATAGCCGGAGAAGGCCAACCGCCGGCTTCCACGATCGCAGGTAATCATGACCCATTTTTGCATGCAGGGACTTGTCAAGTCATGCGGTTGCCGAGGCGTCGTGGGGAAGCAGAGACGCCCATGTCCAATCAATCGCCACACGGCACCCAAGGGTGCAGGCTATTGGGGGACCGCGGCGCTTCGCACTTGCCCCTTCGCTTCTCGCTGGTTAAGTCCGGCGCGCTTTGGGCCCGGGATCTGCCGGCTTGGGAACGGGGTCCCCAGACTTGCCTGTTGGGGGTTGCTTATCATTGTGGGAGCCAATAAGACATCGCCGGTGCCTGGAAACGGGATAAGGCGAAGACATGCACGCCAGCGAATCTTACCCAGGTTCGGGGCTCTCCGTGGAGATAACACCCCTAGTCCTGCTTTGCAGGGTCTCCGCATGATCACTAGATCAAGAAGTAGCTACAAGGGGATCCTTGAGCTGTTTGGCGCGAGGAGGAAGAAGGGGCAAGGCTAGCTCTCTTCTCCTCTCAAAGTTGTGTCTAAAACTATCAAAGTCCAACCCTTTGCATGGGTGCCCTGGGGGTTTATATAGGCCTACCCCCAGGGGTACAATGGTAATCCAGCTGGGCATGGGCCCAGTCGTCAGTGCCTACATTCGCCGGCTTCTCCATCGAATGCTGGGTCCCGCCGGCTGCCAGCCTCCTGGTAGACAGGTAGGTCCCGCCGCTTGGGGGTCTTGTCGGGGGCTGGTTACTGTTGCCTCACCCTTGATGACGAGGGCTTTGTCGAGCTAAACGTGGCTACAGTGTCGCCGCCTTGCAGGCTCTCACTGTAGCCTTACCTCGTCTTGTCTCCTTAATGGGGCACGTCCTTTGAGGGAGGGAACGAGCTGGCTAGGGAGAGCCGGCTACGCCCCTGGCCGACTAAGGGAAGCATGGCCGCCTTCGGGTGTCTCTCGATCAAGGGCCCGCTACCTTCATGGGCCATAACCGACACCCTCCATGGGTGATTTCATGGTCAGCATGGCAACAGTGCCACGCCGGACGGGTCATGGCTGCTTCAGACGCATATCAGAGCTATGCGTATTCGAGATTCGGGGGAGGCGCGTTTCACTGTTGCCACGCCCCGTCCCATCGCCATTACGTTGGTGCAAACTTTGAGGGCACGATCTGGGCCGCCTGTTGGGGCCGGCTTCTTGGAGTCAGTCATGTTGTGGCAGGCTTTCTTGGAGTCGGCCATGCTGTGGCTGGCTTTCTGGAGTCGACCCTCCTACGGCTTTCTTTATGAGGATTCTAGGGCCGGGCCGCCTTCCGGTAGTTGGCTGACGGGGTAGCCGGCAGGGGGAAGGCGGCCCCGTGTCTTGGTTACTCGAAGGTTTGATCGGCCCATTATTTTTTGAAGAGCCAGGGGGAGCCGGCTAGGCTACCCGTGGTCAGTTACTCCGACAGTGTCCTTGTTTCCCCTTTGGTGCAAAGGGGACAAGCACAGGCCGAGGCATCAGGCAAAGGTTACCGTTTCGGTGCAACAAGACCAAGACCAGCAGAGCGGCAGGATGGAAGTCATCGTGGAGCCCAGGACGGCGTCACCGCCAAAGTCTTTGGCAGGCGAAGACCAACTTTAGTCAGGATAAGTGTACTAGATGTTCCCCTTCAAAATGGCCAATTGTTGGCGCCCTTCCCGCTCATTATTTGGGAAGAGGCCGAGGGCCTCTATAAATAGGACTAGCCACCACAAGAAGGGAGGAGGATCCACATCGCGCATAGACTAGAGAAAGAGAGAGAGAGAGAGAGGCGACTGAACTCACCCAAGCAGTTCATCGCACCAGCTCAAGAACAGCCCCTCGCAAGGTTGTTCTCCCTTTGTATTGTTCATCATCATCCCCTGAGGCAATCCACCACACCACACACTGGAGTAGGGTATTACACCACAATGGTGGCCTGAACCAGTATAAATCTCGTGTCCCTTGTGTGTTCTTCTTTCTAGCCTAGATTCCTTGCGAGGCTTCGAAACGTGAGCTGGTAGTGGAAAGATCTTGGTGCGCACCCCAGAGTTCGAACCTCAAGGGTCTGTGGGAACCCGAAATCCGACACTTCCCTTGTTGGAGCAGTTGCGTTGGGTCAGAAGACGGTGTGTCTGAAGATGCAGATAACGCATAATGTTAAGAACGACATATCTCTTTGATCTGAAGAAATACACTAAAAGATCAACAACAAGGTACGAGAGTGGTCACACGTCTGTTGACTGAAGACTAAATTGGGTTCACACGATTTTATTTTATTTTGGTATTGTCAGATCTACGCCGGATGGCTTGATGGCCGTCTTGTGGCTCCCGGATGACACTGTTCTGAATCTTCCCCGAAGAGCCAGCGACCAATGGCAGAGCAGCCTGCCTCCGCCGTCCGTGGCCTCGGCCAAAACCCCGCCTCGCCCCCATCAAGACTGATGGTTGCGCCGCCCGGGCCAATCCACAAAGACTCCCCGTCATCCAGATCCGGCGGCGGCAGTACCTTCAACCCACGCAACTCTAAAAGATAGCCATCTAAGCGCTGCTTCCACGATGAACTTGCGGCCCCGCACCATTACGTTAGACACCAGCCAACCGGCAGCCTAGGAGCTCCGCCGCCTCGAGGGGTGCTGCTTCCCATTGGGAATCGATTGGCCCAGAATAAAAATTCAGACAACTGACGCCTAAATAAAGTGATTTGAGATGAGGGTGCGACCTATCCGGCGGCATGGTGAAGTTGGCAGGTCCATCTCGCCGAGTCGGTGAGGCCGGGCGCTGTTCTTGTGGCGACCGCGGCAGGGAAAGAGCGATGTCGCGGACGGCCGACGGCTACGCTGAAGCGATGTCGACTCGACAGATCGAAGTTGAGCCGCCCCGCGCCATGAACAATGGCGGGGTGAGTAGGCTCCAAGATGGTTCACGCTGCCGTCGCCGAGGCAGCACCAGAAGACGGAGTAAGAGGCACACGCCCAAAGGTGCACGACGAGAATTGGACAACGTCTCAAAGATTAGGGAGGAGGGCGGCTGTGAAATTGGTGCGGTGGGGCGCCATGGAGGTGGGGGCTAAGGTTTCATGCTCGAGAGGGGGCTTCCCGGGAGAAGGTGATTTGATACCACGAGGTATGAATGGGGGCGGGCGGGGGGGGGCGATGGAATTGGGAGGGGAGTGGAACCATGTCTTACAAACGCATTTGTCTGAATTGTGAGGGGAAGTTACAGTTCTACCCTTGCCTATAGGCTTCTCGGCTTGGGTATGTGTACTGAGGGTCGGGGATAGTAGAGTAGCTTTGCTTCTCCCCAAATAGTGGGCGGGAGCGATTTCGGACGAGGAGGGCGTGTTTTGAACTATAGTGGGCGCGAGCGATTTCGGGCGTGGAGAGCGTGTTTTGAAATAGTGGTCGCGAGCTATTTCGGGTGAGGAGAGCGTGTTTGCCGACCATGGTTTATGAATTATTCGGCACATGTCATTTCGGCCGAGGAGAAGGAGCGCTTGGATGAAGTTACGAACCTACCCTCGATTTACAACGGGCCAATTGATGTGTCCCACATAGGACGGTAATTTCGCGTCTCCCATTTATTTTCTCGGGCGAATTCCACCAAGCAGAGAAGATGTTTAACGGTTCGTTCAAATTTTGGGAGAACGGGCATCCACGTCTACCTTACCAAGTCGATTCGAATCAAATTTTGAAATATTAGCTTGCCACTTCTTTTTTATATGGAGAGATGATGCTCGGGAGTAATGTATTTTTACATGCTCGTTGCTAGCGATTTACTATATAACAAATAGTTGACCCACTTAAAACGCGAATCAAACAAAAATGAAATATCTCAATTCAATGAACTAGCTCGCTCAAGAGGTCAAAATAGTGAATTAAATCCAAAATTGAACACCTCAATCGAGTAGCATGTTGTACAAGATATAGTACTCATGAACATGTTGAAAGTCAAATTAATGAACTTGTTTGATATACGCATATATCCGTTCATGTGTGGATTGCAGACAACATGTTCTCCAATTTAAATATTTGAATGCAAGTTTATATCGAAACATGGTTTATATCAGTCTTTGATGCATAAAATGCGACCTCCCCTCTCCCGGACTCCTGTTCTCTCTCTCTCACTCACTCTCTCGCCGACAATCTTCAATTTTGTCGCACGCATACGACACAAAAACCTTGTTGGTCCCTCTCCCTCTCTCTCTCTCTCTCTCTTTGTGTGTGTGTGTGGGAGGGGGTCTTTCTAGTTTGCATTCATATATACACCATCTATAGGTCTCTCTCGCACACTATGTATGATACTCTAGCTAGTACAAGCTAGATATCTTGGGTGCACTCATCGTATGCACACAAATTCCTTGGATCTTAGCCCGTAACTCTCTCATGCACCACTATGTCGTCTCGGAGCTTCCCCCCCCCCTCTCTCAAACTCTCGATCCACCTGGGTCACACATACACATGCATATCTCAATCGCACTCGACAGGCCCATCTAAAACTCTATCTCTCTCCCTCGTTCTCTCTCCATCTCACACGCACACACACACACACACAATCTCATGCCTAGCTAGCCAACTATGATGGTCTCTCAGTCAATTGTAGGCACATGCAGTCCCCCCTATATGTATATGACTAGCTAATCTTAGTCTCCATCACAAACATGTGCATGGTCTATCTCGATTTCTCTTGGGGCATCTTTCTATCACAAGACGACTCTCGATCTCCCACCAATATAGTCCCCTCACGATCTCAAGGGGATCTCTCTATCACAAACACACCCGCTCTCCCTCCCCATGCGTCCATGCCATCCATGTGTCCCTCTCGACCGTTTTTCCTTGTTGGCCAGACCTCTATTGGACATGTGCTAGAGGGGTGTCTCTCTCCGTTGCAAACAATCACAGACTAGCTATCTTCGTTTATCTCCTCGCCTCGCTTTTCCATCTCGGAGATGCATGCGTGATATGTTCGCATAAGAAACGAAAAAACCCACTCTCTCTCTCTAATTTCTTGTTTATTGTCACTTTCTCTTTCACACACATACTCCTTTTGCACACTTACTCATTCTCCATCACACGCACTTCATATGTCTCGACTGAGGCACTCTCCATCCATAGCATATAGATTTATTGAAAAGTCAAACATCACAAAGCTTGACCATGTACGTGGAGAAAAAGAATTACATCTAGTACGGCAAACATATACCATTAGATTCACCATGAGATGTAGTTTTGTATGATGTATCTTTGGTTTTGTAGATATAAATAACATTTGCGTAAACTTGATCATAGTTTCCAAAGTTTGACTTCTAAAGCGTCATCGGGCGTGCCGGGCGTGCCGGGCTGGCTACGCTCGCGGGGGAGGAAGAGGGTTCCCGTCCAGAACAGGTCTCCGGACGACGGTGCACCTGGCCCCATGGTGGGCGCCAAATGTCGGGTGGTAGGTGCGAGATATGCCAACGGGTGGCTTATCATTGTGGGAGCCAATAAGACATCGCCGGTGCCTGGAAACGGGATAAGGCGAAGACATGGACGCCGGAAAATCTTACCCAGGTTCGGGGCTCTCCGTGGAGATAACACCCCTAGTCCTGCTTTGCGGGGTCTCCGCATGATCACTAGATCAACAAGTAGCTACAAGGGGCTCCTTGAGCTGTTTGGCGAGAGGAGGAAGAAGGGGCAAGGCTAGCTCTCTTCTCCTCCCAAAGTTGTGTGTAAAACTATCAAAGTCCAACCCTTTGCATGGGTTCCCTAGGGGATTTATATAGGCCTACCCCCCAGGGGTACAATGTTAATCCGGCTGGGCATGGGCCCGCCGTCGTTCACGTCACGACTTCTCCGCCAACTTCTGGGGCCCGCCGACTGGTGGGTCCCGCCGGCTGCCGGCCTCCTGGTAGACAGGTAGGTCCCGCCACTTGGGGGTCTTGTTGGGAGCTGGTTACTGTTGCCTCACCCTTGATGACGAGGGCTTTGTTGAGGTAAACGTGGCTACAGTGTCGCCACCTTGCGGGCGCTCACTATAGCCTTACCTCGTCTTGTCTCCTTAATGGGGCACGTCCTTTGAGGGACGGAACGAGCCGGCTAGGGAGAGCCGGCTACGCCCCTGGCCGACTAAGGGAAGCATGGCCGCCTTCGGGTGTCTCTCTGACCGAAGGGGCCCGCCGCCTGCGGGCTGTACCAATAGCCCGCCATGGGTGATGTCATGTTCAGCATGGGAATAATGCCACACTGGACGGGTCATGGCTGCCCCGTACGGCGTACTGTAGCCATGCGTATTCCGGGATTCGGGGGCGGTGCGTTTCACTGTTGCCACGCCCCATCCCATCGCCATTACGTTGGTGCAAACTTTGAGGGCACGATCTGGGCTGCCTGTTGGGGGTCGCCTTCTTGGAGTCGGTCATGTTGTGGCCGGCTTTCTTGGAGTCGGCCATGTTGTGGCCGGCTTTCTGGAGTCGGCCCTCCTACGACTTTCTTTATGAGGATTCTAGGGCCGGGCCGCCTTCAAGTAGTCGGGTGACAGGGTAGCCGGCTGGGGGAAGGTGGTCCCGTGTCTTGGTTGCTCGAAGGTTTGATCGGCCCAATATTTTTTGAAGAGCCAGGGGAGCCGGCTAGGCTACCCGTGGTCATTTACTCCGACAGTAGTCCCCGAAGCTGGTTGTGCTTCGTGGCTGAGAAGGGAACTAGAAGCCCAATCAGCTTCCTATCCCGAAGAGCCGGCAGCTAGGAGCCGGCTTCACTTATGCTTGCCTTCTCGGCGAAGTCTCTTCGAAATCTGAAGGCGGGAACCAGCTGGTGCGCTAGCCAGGCTGCAGGCTGGCCACCCGCCGCCTGCATGCCATGTGGCATTCTTCGGCTAGAGGGGCCTGCCAGCCCACGCGTGTGACCGGACGCCGCAGCAGACCGCGGCCCGCCATTACAACGCCTCGGCCCAAGCGCGGATCTTTTGCGGCCCGAACCGACCACTCGCCTTCCAGCGGTGGTTTCCGCACGCCGTTAAGGCGCGATAATCGCGGGACGTGGGGGAGTGGGCATAGTTAATCCCATGCCCCCCACGCCTCACCTCCCTGGCTTCGCCGCGCGAGGCTATAGGTAGGGGGAGGAGGGGGAGCGACAGACGCTCGCACGCTCGCCTTCGCCCCTCCACTCTCTTCTTCTTCCTTCTCTCCGTCGCCGCTGCTGCTCTCCATCATGCCACTGCTCCGCCATTCTTCTCGGTGCGCCGCAGCCTTGCCGCCGCTGAATCGAGCGCTCTCCACCGCTGCGTGTTCCCTGTCGCCTTCCCGTCTTCATGGCTCCAACGTCGAGCAACTGGGACGGCTCCAACGTCCACGAGGACCATATTGATTTCCTTCGCAAGACGCGGCGGCTGCCGGGCAAGGACCACGTGCGGGTCCGGCACGCGTCGGAGGGGGAGATATCGCCGGCGCCGGAGGAGGGCGAGCGGGTAATCTTCCGCTCACACTACCTGCGCGGCGTCAGCCTTCGCGCGAGTGGTTTCTCCCGCTCGTTTCTCGAGTTCTACCATCTCCAGCCGCACCACCTCACTCCAAACACGGTGGTGCTGCTGTCGGCCTTCGTCATGCTGTGCGAAGGCTTCCTCGCCGTCCTCCCCACCCTCGAACTGTGGGGGGATTTCTTCCTGTCCAAACTCGGCACCGTCGTCGTGGGCGTGCCGGCTCCATGTGGCGCCTTCATCGCCATGCGGCGATCGACGGCCGACAACCCGTTCCCGGCCATCGCGCTGATCCAGTCGGTGAAGCTTTGGCAAAAATCCTACTTCTACGTGAAGAACGTCGCCCCGCAGGGCAACTACGTCAACCTGCCGGCTTACATAGCCGGCCCGCCGGCTGGGAGGCAGGCTTTGTGTTCCAGCCGGGCCAGGTCGCTGACGCCGGCTGGGGCCGGCGCCGTAACCCGGCTTCGGGTGTTGATCCAGTCGGAGGGCCTGACCGGGCCCGATCTGATTGCCGCCTTCGTGGAGCGCCGAGTGCTCCCGCTCCAAGGCCGCCCTCATCTGATTTGCCGGATGAGCGGCCGCTTCGATCCAAGCCGGCTAAGCACCAAGGAGATGCCCCACGACGAGGTATCTTACATGGTGAACTACATCGCCAACTGCAAACTGGCCGAGGATTGGCGGTACGGCAAGGACTCGTATTCTCGCGCCGATCCCCTGCCTATGGTAAGCCTTCCTTCTTTCCTTCTTCTCTTGTTGCCGAGTTCTCTCTAGCCAGTCTCCGACCAGTCGGCTTATTTTTTCTTTTAATCAGAACCCCCTCCTTCATCCGTCGGCCGGAACCGCGGGGGCGAAATGCGAGTTCGCTCCCGATCGTGCGGCGGACGACTTTGACGACCCCGACTTGGGGGCGGCCGCCTTGGACGACGACGCCGTGGGGGGAGGCGGCGAGGCAGGCAGCTGCAGGCTCTCCTCCACCTTCGAGGACTGGCCGGACGATGACGAGGCCGAGCCGATTCCGTGCCACCAGCCGGCGTCCGACCATCAAGGCGCGGGCTCATCTGCCTGGCCGGCTGCCCGAGGCGGCGCACGGAAACGTCGGGCGGCGCCGACTCTCTTCGGCAGCCGGCCGAAGAAGCCCAAGGGTACCGCGGCGGCGACCAAGCGGGACGAGGCGGCCGTGAAGGCTGCCCGCTTCCGCAAGGCGGTGAAGCAGCCGCAGGCGGTTTCGGCGTAAGTATTAATTCTTGCACGCCTTTCTTCTTTCTTCTCTTCTCTTGTTGCCAAGTTCTCTCTGTCCGGTCTCCGACTAGTCAGCTTATTTTTTTTCTTTTAATCAGAACCCCCTCCTTCATCCGTCGGCCAGAACCGCGGGGGCGGAACGCGAGTTCGCTCCCGATCGTGCGGCAGACGACTTTGACGACCCCGAGTTGGGGGCGGCCGCCTTGGGCGACGACGCCGTGGGGGGAGGCGGCAAGGCAGGCGGCTCTGGGCTCTCCGCCACCTTCGAGGACTGGCCGGACGATGACGAGGCCGAGCCGATTCCGCGCCGCCAGCCAGCGTCCGACCATCAAGGCGCGGGCTCATCTACTAGGCCGGCTGCCCGAGGCGGCACACGAAAACGCCGGGCCGCGCCGACTCTCTTCGGCAGCCGGCCGAAGAAGCCCAAGGGTACCGCGGCGGCGACCAAGCGGGACGAAGCGGCCGGGAAGGCAGCCCGCTTCCGCAAGGCGGTGAAGCATCCGCAGGCGGTTTCGGCGTAAGTATTAATTCTCGCAGGCCTTTCTTCTTGCTTCTCTTCAGTCGGCATCCTCCTGAGTCTTTGTTAATTTACTAAACAGGGCTCCGCTCTCTCTTGAGTGAACTACAGCCGCCTCCACAGTCGGAGGGGCGGGAGGATCTTCAAGCTCCTGCCGTGTGGACCCCCGTGCCGAGCTCCAGGCAGCGACGGAGCGGAACGCGCGGGAGGAGCAGGAGGCGGAGGAGAAGAGGGCGGCCGCCACCAAGGTGGCCCAGGAGATGACGGCGGAGTCGGCAGAGATGTAGGCCGATGCGGCGGCCAAGGCGGAGGCCGCGGCCGCAGAGGGGGCGGCGGAGGCCCTGCGTAACCAGCCTCCGCAACTCATCATCCCCCTCCGCACCGTGGCCCCCGATATCCCGGTGCCCCCCCCCCCAGAGGAAGCCGGCCGCGACCAGCCGGTGATGGAGAGGGAGGGGGCGACATAGTCGCACCAGAGGGTGAGGCGGTACTGCGGCCGTCAGCCGGGACGGGCCAAGGCAGCCAGCCTGAGGCGCCACCTGTGCTGCCGGCTGGAGGCAAGCCGGCTAGGGGGCGGATCTCATGGTCCTCTCGCCGACTCGTCGGTGCGCAGGGAAGGCGACTTCCGAGCCGGAGCCGCAGAGGGCTGCGGGCTCCAGCTCGTTGTCCCATGACCTGGAGGCGGCCAGCCTCAGGTCGCCGGGATGGACACCGGGCGGTGGGACGGCCATGCTGAATGTGGCAGCATAGGACATCCGGAGCCGGCTTCAGTCCCTGGCCACCACACTCAAACAGTGCACCCAAGAGTTTCTTGCGACACGGTCGGCCATTTGGGTAAATTTTCTTGCTCTTGATTTCTCTTGTGGGGGCGCGTCAGCGCACCCACTGGGTGTAGTCCCCGAGTTCCGAGTCGGCTACTGAGCAGGCGGCTTGGAACTTCTCAGAAGGCTTTGATTTAATGATTTGTTGTTCGCGCCTTCGTCCTATTCGCAGGACTATCACAATCTCCATGCTGCTACCTTCAACTCCCAGGCTCAGGAGATGAGCCAGAAGGCCACCGATCTGACGGAGAGCCGGAGTAAGTGCTTTATTTTTTATCTCATGTGGGGGCGCGTCAGCGCACCCACTGGGTGTAGTCCCCGAGATTTGGGCCGACTGCTGAGCAGTCGGGTCGGATCTTTCCTGACGACTTCTTCCTTATTTTCTTCTTCTTCATGTCCGCAGGGGCCAATGCCGACTTGAGGGAGCAGCTCGGCATAGCTCAAACCGCCCTTCGCGCCAAGGAGACCGAGTGCAGCGCCTTGGCCAAGGAACGTGATCGCCTGGCCAAAAAACTGGCCGACCAGGAGGAGAGCCACAAGGCGGCCCGGAAGACAGCACAGGACAGCAAGGCCGCCCTCAAAGCCGAGTACGAGACCGAGGCGGCGAGCTGGGCCGAGGTGAGGCAGGCGCTGAGCGAGGGCTACGGCCGGGTTGAGGATTTGATCGACGGTGGGCCGCCTTCCTCTTCGTCCCTTTGCCCGCCCTCGTCATCTGATCTGTCTTCTGACTTGTTCTACTTCTTTCTTCTTTGTGCAGAATACTTCCCCGGCTACTCCGTTGAAGCCAACCAAGCCATCGAAGCTCACCGCGAGGCCCGTCGGCAGGCTGGGGCTGAGATCGCACCGGGTGCTAACCGGACGCTTGAAGAGCAGCTTCTGGTGATTCAAGCACGCCTCCAGCTGGCTTACCGCATGCTCCACCGTCTTCAGCATGCCGGAGCGCAGGTGCTGGCTGCCCTCTGGCTCGGCGAGGTGATTCCCCGCACCCCCAGTCGGACTGCCGACTGGCTGGAGGTAGCATCGCCAGCCGAGGCTCGGAAGGCTTTGCAGCTCGGGTGCAGGCTCGGGCGCTAGAGTTCGTCCGGGCTTGGTATCCTGGGCTGAGCTTGGACCAGCTGCGCACCTGGCGGTAGGAGGCTGACGAGGAGCTGGAGGCGGTGCGGCTGGCTATTATCCAGCGTGCCTTGGCGATTGCCGACTTCACCGATACCAGCGCCTTTGCCCCTGAGGTGAATGAAGACGGCGTCGCTCAGCCGGAGGAGTGGTTCGGGCTGAACCCGACGGAAGGAGAAGACTCGGCGGAGGAGATCGACTCCAGTGACAAGGCCGAAGAGGAGGAGGAGGAGGATGGTGAGGACGCCGTGCAGGACGGTGGAGCGACCGGCCAGCCTCAGCCTGATCATGCCTCTAGCAACGAGGCGTGTGCGAGCACGCCGCCTACAGCAGGCGGTGATCAAGCCGAGACCCGCCAGCCTGCCACTCCTCTAGCCGACACTGCCCTCTCCACCAACCTGCCCGACACGCCTGTTGCTCCCCAGGCTTGACTTGCCGTCCTTGCTTTCCTGCCCATTATTCCTTGAATAATTTTTATTAATTTTGTGCAGTTCCACCCACTGGGGGTGTATTCAAACTTTGTTGAATGCTGGCCTTTCAAAGGCCTTTTGTGTAAATATAATTATTGATGTGCTTGGCTTCCATTCCTACTTGCTTTTCATCTTTTGGCTGTTTTCCTTTGCCGCCCTCCCTTGATCACCGCCTTCCCAGCCGGACAGCTGCTCTACAGTCTGTGGCCGGGTAAGGGCTTGGCCATCTAGGAGGACAAGTACTCAAGCTTTCTTAGATTGCAGCGAAGTAAGAAGGGAAGCCGGCCAGCCGGCTGATCTTAGAGCCGATTGGCGGGGGGAGTGGGAAGCCGGCTTGTGTTATATAAGTTTGTTACTCCTTAGCCGTTTTTCGTGTGGGCATCCTTTCCTTCCTTTGACTCTTGTTAGTCGTATAGTCGATTCTTCGAGCTACGACTTTCAACAAGAGAGGGCTTTTGTGCCGGCACACTACTTGTCTGACTGCAGGTAGAACTTAAATATAACCCAAGGTGGCAAGTCCCCGGGACGACTGATCGAACCCGGTGCCGGACAAGAAATTGAATGTGATAACATAACCATGGGCATGATACTCATCATTCATAGATAAAAGAGGGTAGTCCCCGAGTACTCCTCGGGGGGCCCGTTGACTCATACTTAGTACAAAAGGTAGCATGGTACATACTGCATTTTAACTGTAAAATCTTCGGAGGAGATTGGCGTTCCATGGTCGTTCCGACTCCTTGCCAGAATCATCCCTCTTGCGTGCCTTCGGCTTCTGCGCGTCGATCATGTAGTAGGAGTCATTGCCTAGAGCTCGGCTGATGGAGAATGGGCCATCCCAAGGGGCCGAGAGCTTGTGCTGGCCGGTTGTTCACTGGATCAGCCAGAGCACAAGGTCGCCCTCTTGGAAGGATCTTGGCTTGACCTTCCGGTTGTGGTAACGGCGTAGACCCTGCTGGTAGATGGCGGACCGGTTGAGGGCTAACAGCTAGCCCTCTTCCAGCAGATCGACGTCGTCTTCTCGCGCTTCCTTGGCCTCTGCCTCCATGTACATGGTAACCCGAGGTGAGTCGAATTCAATGTCAGTTGGGATGACAGCCTCGGCACCATATACAAGTAAGAAAGGGGTGAAGCCGGTTGACTTGTTTGGGTTAGTGCGCAAGCTCTAGAGGACGGCCGGCAGCTCGTCGAGCCAACAGCCGGCCGAGCGCTCCAGTGGCACGACCAATCGGGGCTTGATGCCGGAGAGGATGAGGTCGTTTGCTCGCTCGACTTGGCCGTTTGACTGCGGGTGGGCAACAGATGCTAAGTCCAGTCAGATGCCTTGTGTCACGCAGAAACGTGCCAGTGCTCCCTTGGCAAAATTCGTGCCATTGTCGGTGATGATGCTATGTGGTATGCCATACTGGGTTTTGATATCTGCAATGAATGTCACGGCAGTCGGCCCATTCAGCTTCTTGGTCGGCTTTGCTTCAATCCACTTGGTAAATTTGCCCACGGCGACAAGCAGATGTGTCATGCCGCTGCGTGCTATCTTGAATGGGCCCACCATGTCCAATCCCCAGACGGCAAAGGGCCAAGTGAGGGGAATGGTCTTGAGTGCGGAAGCCGACAGGTGTTGCTTGGAGCTGAAGACTTGGCACCCTTTGCAGTGTTTGACTAATTCCTAGGAGTCATCGAAAGCAGTCGGCCAGAAGAATCCATGGCGGAAAGCTTTCGCGACAAGTGATCTTGAAGCTGCGTGGTAGCCGCATTCGCCTTGGTGTATATCCTTGAGGATTGCTATGCCCTTCTCTGGCTCGACGCAGCGCTCGAAGACTCCAGTGACACTGCGCCTAACGAGCTCTCGGTTCACTATTGTGTATGCTCCGGCTCGGCGTTGGATTTGTCTTGCCGAGATCTCGTCAGTCGGCAACTCTCTGTTAACCAGGAAATTGAGGATGGGCTGGGCCCATGATGGAGCTGCGACTTTTTCTGTTGTCAAAACGGCTACTACGACCTGGGCGGGTGGGCTGGGTGGTGAAGAGTTGGAGTCGGCCACCGCCGGTTGTGTCGATGCAGTCCCCGGGCCGGCTGCAGTAGTCCCCGGGCCGGGTTCTAAAGTACGGGCCGGTGACTACAAGAGTCTCGAGCCGCTGTCAAGTCCCCGAGCCGCTGCTATTCTTTGCTGAGCCGATCCGCTGGGTCAGCGCGCGAAAATGGAGTCGGACTCTGGAGACGGCTTGACAGACGGCTTGAGGAGGCGTTGGAGATAGACGCCGGTTGATATAGCTTGTCGGGTGGAGCCTATTCATGCCATTGCATCTGCTTGCTCGTTGTCGGCCCGTGGCACGTGGAGGAACTCGCACCCTTCAAAATATCCGCTGAGTTGCTGAACGAGGTAGTGGTAGCTCGCCATGTTTGCGTCCTTGGCGTCCTAGTCGCCGGATGATTGCTGGACCACCAAGTCCGAGTCACCATAGCACAGGATCCGGCGGATGCCGAGCTCTTTGGCTAGCCGGAGCCCGTGTATGAGCGCCTTGGACTCGGCCACATTGTTGGAGGCGGCAAAATGAATTTGCAATGTGTATCTGAGCTTGTCGCCTTTGGGAGAGGTGAGGACGATGCTGGCTCCCAAGCTGGTGCACATCTTGGATCCATTGAAGTGCATCCGCTAATGAGTGGAGTCGGGCATAGGCGGCAGGTACTGGGTCTCGGCCAGTCGACGAGGAAGTCGGCCAATGCCTGGGACTTGATGGCGGTGCGGGGTTGGTAGAAGATCATGTAAGCAGCCAGCGCTATGGCCCATTTTGCCACCCGGCCGGATGCATCCCGACTGGCTATGATCTCGGCCAGCGGGGCAGTACATACGACCGTGATGGGGTGCTCTTGAAAGTAGGGCTTAAGCTTCTTGGCGGCGAAGTACACGCCATAGCACATATTCTGATAGTGTGGGTAGTTCTATTTCGAGGTGGACAATACTTCACTCAGATAATACACCGGCCTCTGGACTAACTGAGCTCGGCCTTCTTATGGGCGCTGAACCACGATAACAGTGCTGACCACCCGGCTAGTGGCGGCAATGTAAATGAGCATGGGCTCTTTCTCAGTCGGTGCCGCCAAGACAGGCGGCGTGGACAGCATCTTCTTTAACTCATGGAAAGCTTGGTCTGCTTGGTCATTCCACTCAAAGTGAGTGGACTTCTTCATGAGTCGGTAGAGGGGGAGAGCCTTCTCTTCGAGCCGGCTGATGAAGCGGTTGAGGGAGGCCAAGCATCCGGTAAATTTTTGGACGTCTCTTAGCTTGGTGGGAATCTCCATTCTCTCTATGGCCTTGATCTTCACTGGTTGAGATTCGATGCCGCGCTCGAGACCGGGAAGCCTAGGAGCTGGCCACCGGTACTCAACACGCATTTCTCAGATTGAGCTTGATCTCAGAATCGGTGCAGGTTTTCAAATGTCCCTTGAGTTCTTCCAAAGAAGGTGCCGCTTCTCCGCTCTTCACCACGATGTCATCTACATAGACGGGCATTTCTACCGAAGTTGCTTGAGGAGGCATTTCGCATGCAACGCTGAAAAGTGGCACCGCATTTCGCCGCGAATGTCATAGTCGTGCAATGTAAATCTTGAATGGTGTGATGAAAGCGGTCTTAAGTCGATCATCCGGATCCAACTTTATCTGGTGGTAGCCTGAGTAAGCATCCAAAAAGTTCAACAGCTCGCATCCGGCTGTGGAGTCTATCACTTGATCAATCCTTGGCAGGGCAAAAGGATCTTTGGGGCAGGCTTTGTTAAGGCTGGTGTAGTCGATGCACATGCGCCACTGTTTGTTCTTCTTCAACACCAGGACCGGGTTGGCAAGCCACTCAGCGAAGAAAACCACCATAATGAAGCCGGGTGCTAGAAGCCGGGCTATTTCTTCTCCGACTACTCTTCTCTTCTCTTCTGGCAGGCGGCGCAAGGGCTGCTTGACCGGCTTGGCATCTGATCGGACATGTAGCTTGTGCTCGGTGAAATCCGTCGGAACACCCGGCATGTCTTTGGGAGACCATGCGAAGATGTCCCGATTCTCACGGACGAAATCGACGAGTTCGCTTTCCTATTTGCTATCAAGGCTGGTTCCCATGACAGCGTACCTCTTCGGGTGCTCCGAGTCCAGAGGTATCTTCTTTGTTTCTTTGGCCGGCTGGAAAGAACACTGAGCCTCATATTCCTTGGGGTCGGGAGACAAGGCCGGCTACTTGCCGGCCATGGCCACGACTCGGTCTAGCATCTTCTTCTCTTCAGCGATCACGAGGGACTCGGCTAGCCGGTTGTTAGCTGCTGCACACTCAGCGGACTTCTTGTAGTCTCCGGCTATGGTGATGATGCCCTTGGTACTCGGCATCTTCATCTTGAGGTAGGCGTAGTGGGGCACAGCCATGAACTTGGCTAGAGCAGGTCGGCCAAGCAGTGCGTGGTACAGGTTCTCCAGATCCACCACTTCAAACCATATTGCTTCTTGGTGGAAATGATATTTGTCTCCAAAGAGAACATCTATCCTGATCTTGCCGATTGGTGCACACGACAGGCCGGGTATGATGCCGTGGAACACAGTCCGACTCGGCATGAGCTGCTTTGTCTTGATATTCAGCTTCTCCATGGTGTCACGGTACAATATGTTGATGCTGCTTCCGCCATCTATCAGCATGCGGGAGAATCGGGCAGCTCGCCTGTCTGTCGCGAGGGTAGCATCCAAAACCAATACATAAGAGCCGGGCGACGGCATCACCTCTAGGTGATCGGCCGGGCTCCAACTGATAGGCTTCTCCGACCAGTGCATGAACTCGGGGTTGTTGGAGGTGACCGCGTTGACTTCTTGGTGTTGTCGGCGTTGGCTTCGTCGGTCTTCTGGCTGGCTTGTAAAGACGATGCATGCAGCATGCTCATTAGGGAACTCGTCTTGAATAGCTCCGACTGCTGGCCGAGCGGTCGGCTGTTGAGGAGCCGGAGGCGGCACCAGCCCTTCGCCCTTGGAGATTCGTGTGAGCCAATGGCATTTCCGAGTAGTGTTGTTGTAGGCCTTCGCGCTGCTGTGGAACTTGCAAGGGGCATCAAGGGCTTGCTCATAGGAGAAAGTCGGCTGGCAAGCCGACCTGCCGCCCTTCTGCTTCTAAGGCGCGGGCCGCCCTTCAGGTTGTTTGTCTTCGACAGTGGCCACTTGCCGACTGGAGGAAGTCGGCATAGGAGCCTTGCGCTTGTTGTCGTTCTGGTATGGGCGTTGGTTGGAGTCTCCAGCCGGTGTCTTGGGAGCAGGTGCGAGCACCTTCCCGGAGGCGTCTACTCGGAGCTCGGTCTTAATGGAGGAGTCGGCCGTCGAGGGTAGTCGGCTCGTCGTAGAGGAGTCGGTGCTTGAGGAGGGTGCCTTCTCGGCACCCGGCGGTGAAGTACTCTATGGCTTGGACCTCGTGCACCCCCTCACAGGAGTTGCGGAGCTCGGCCCAACGCGTGAGGTAGTCGCGGGTTGATTCATTGGGCCCTTGTACACACAAGGAGAGTTGTCGGGGCTTGGGAGCCGGTTTGTAGGTGATGGTGAAGTTGCGGATGAAGGCTTCCGTGAAGTCTAGCCAGCTGTTGATGCTGTAAGGCTTGAGGATGCTGAGCCAGGTGCACGTCGTGCCTTGGAGCATGAGGGGAACGTATTTCACGGCAACACGCCTATTGCCGTTGGCTATGCGGACTGCGGTGGAGTAGTCGATCAACCAATCTTCTGGCTTCACGGAGCCGTTGTACTTGGGCGTGTCTCTTGGGAGCGAGAACCCTTTGGGGAAGGGCTCATCGCGGATGCGGGGGCCGAAGCAAGGCGGGCATCATTTTCGCCGACTCCTTCGCGGCGACCTAGGCGGACGCTGGGAGTCAGATGCATGACAAGGGCGGGGTGGGATATCTCTCCCCACGAGGCGGAGGAGGAGGCGGGTCGCCTCGTCGATCCACAGCTCGAGGGCGGCCTTCTGCGTCGCGCTCGATGGTGACTTGAGTCCGACTGCGACTAGCAGCCGGCTCCTTTTCCTGCCTTGTGCGGGCTCCGCCCACAGTCGGCGTCCATGACATCGCGTCATGCTCTTGGCGTGGGGGAACGCTTTCGGCACGAACGCCGGCTTCATGCCGCTCCGCGGCCGCATCGATCAGCTGATGGATGCGCCTGGTCATGTAGGGGAGCTCGTTGGCCCCCACTCCGTTCAGCTCGTCTACGACCGACTGGGCGGCGCGTAGGTTCTCGAGGGGCGTGGCATAGATCGGGCGTTTCGCTTCCCAAAGATGTCGGCGATGGCGCGCCGCTGCTTAGACGACGCCGCTCGCTCGCCCGTCGGGAGGCGGCGTGTTAAGGCGGCGCGATCGACTACTACCTGGTGAGCCTCTGAGGCGTCTCATCTTAGCTAACCGCCCTCCGCAATGAGGGCAAGGCGGCGTGCCTCCAGCGCCTCGGCGTCACCGTCGGCCGGGATGGGGGCGGACAAATCATGCAGCGCCGCTTGCAGGGCGTCGTGGGTGTTCTCGCCAGAGGCGACTCCGTGGCTGATGACCAGCACCTCGGTGATGGTTCTGCCGCCGCTGTCGGCTCGGGGGAGAGGATCGTTGAAGACCACCATGTTGGTGGGGAAGGCGTCAAGCGATGCCGTGTCGGAGTCGACAAGCATCCGGTCGGTGGAGCCAACCGACTCCAAATCCACAGCAGGCTCGCTGGAGACGTGGAGTTGGTAGAGGAGGCTGACGAGGCGGCTCAAGAGGTAGCCAGTGCCCGCGTCGGACGCGGGCTCATCGGAGATGCGAGCCTCGCGAGATCGGCGAGGTAGCTCGCCGCGCAGGCGTCGTCGACACCTTGCAGCGCGTCGGGGCAAGCGTCATCGGGCGTGCCGGGCTGGCTACACTCGCGGGGGAGGAAGAGGGTTCCCGTCCAGAACAGGTCTCCGGACGACGGTGCACCTGGCCCCATGGTGGGCGCCAAATGTCGGGTGGTAGGTGCGACATATGCCAACGGGTGGCTTATCATTGTGGGAGCCAATAAGACATCGCCGGTGCCTGGAAACGGGATAAGGCGAAGACATGGACGCCGGAAAATCTTACCCAGGTTCGGGGCTCTCCGTGGAGATAACACCCCTAGTCCTGCTTTGCGGGGTCTCCGCATGATCACTAGATCAACAAGTAGCTACAAGGGGCTCCTTGAGCTGTTAGGCCAGAGGAGGAAGAAGGGGCAAGGCTAGCTCTCTTCTCCTGCCAAAGTTGTGTCTAAAACTATCAAAGTCCGACCCTTTGCATGGGTTCCCTAGGGGATTTATATAGGCCTACCCCCTAGGGGTACAATGTTAATCCGGCTGGGCATGGGCCCAGTCGTCAGTGTCTACGTTCGCCGGCTTCTCCGCCAACTGCTGGGGCCCGCCGACTAGTGGGTCCCGCCGGCTGCCGGCCTCCTGGTAGACAGGTAGGTCCCGCCACTTGGGGGTCTTGTCAGGAGCTGGTTACTGTTGCCTCACCCTTGATGACGAGGGCTTTGTTGAGGTAAACGTGGCTACAGTGTCGCCACCTTGCGGGCGCTCACTATAGCCTTACCTCGTCTTGTCTCCTTAATGGGGCACGTCCTTTGAGGGAGGGAACGAGCCGGCTAGGGAGAGCCGGCTACGCCCCTGGCCGACTAAGGGAAGCATGGCCGCCTTCGGGTGTCTCTCTGACCGAAGGGGCCCGCCACCTGCGGGCCATACTGACAGCACTCCGTGGGTGATTTCATGGTCAGCATGGCAACAGTGCCACGCCGGACGGGTCATGGCTGCTCCGTACGGCATACTGTAGCCATGCGTATTCCGAGATTCGGGGGCGGCGCGTTTCACTGTTGCCACGCCCCGTCCCATCGCCATTACGTTGGTGCAAACTTTGAGGGCACGATCTGGGCCGCCTGTTGGGGCCGGCTTCTTGGAGTCAGTCATGTTGTGGCCGGCTTTCTTGGAGTCGGCCATGCTGTGGCTGGCTTTCTGGAGTCGGCCCTCCTACGGCTTTCTTTATGAGGATTCTAGGGCCGGGCCGCCTTCCGGTAGTTGGCTGACGGGGTAGCCGGCCGGGGGAAGGCGACCCCGTGTCTTGGTTACTCGAAGGTTTGATCGGCCCATTATTTTTTGAAGAGCCAGGGGGAGCCGGCTAGGCTACCCGTGGTCAGTTACTCCGACAGTGTCGTTGTTTCCCCTTTGGTGCAAAGGGGACAAGCACAGGCCGAGGCATCAGGCAAAGGTTACCGTTTCGGTGCAACAAGACCAAGACCAGCAGATCGGCAGGATGGAAGTCATCATGGAGCCCAGGACGGCGTCACCGCCAGAGTCTTTGGCAGGCAAAGACCAACTTTAGTCAGGATAAGTGTACTAGATGTTCCCCTTCAAAATGGCCAATTGTTGGCGCCCTTGCCGCTCATTATTTGGGAAGAGGCCGAGGGCCTCCCTCTATAAATAGGACTAGCCACCACAGTAAAGGGAGGAGGATCCACATCGCGCATAGACTAGAGAAAGAGAGAGAGAGAGAGAGGCGACTGAACTCACCCAAGCAGTTCATCGCACCAGCTCAAGAACAGCCCCTCGCGAGGTTGTTCTCCCTTTGTATTGTTCATCATCATCCCCTGAGGCAATCCACCACACCACACACTTGAGTAGGGTATTACACCACAATGGTGGCCTGAACCAGTATAAATCTTGTGTCCCTTGTGTGTTCTTCTTTCTAGCCTAGATTCCTTGCGAGGCTTCGAAACGTGAGCTGGTAGTGGAAAGATCTTGGTGCGCACCCCAGAGTTTGAACCTCAAGGGTCTGCGGGAACCCGAAATCCGACACTTCCCTTGTTGGAGCAGTTGCGTTGAGTCAGAAGACGGTGTGTCTGAAGATGCGGATAACGCATAATGTTAAGAACGACATATCTCTTTGATCTGAAGAAATACACTAAGAGATCAACAACAAGGTACGAGAGTGGTCACACGTCTGTTGACTGAAGACTAAATTGGGTTCACACGATTTTATTTTATTTTGGTACTGTCAGATCTACGCCGGATGGCTTGATGGCCGTCTTGTGCCTCCCGGATGACACTGTTCGGAATCTTCCCCGAAGAGCCAGCGACCAATGGCAGAGCAGCCTGCCTCCGCCGTCCGTGGCCCCGGCCAAAACCCCGCTCCCCGCCCCACCGCAATGCTGTGGTTGCGCCGCCCCCGGGCCAATCCACAAAGACTCCCCGTCATCCAGATCCGGCGGCGGCAGTACCTTCAACCCACGCAACTCTAAAAGATAGCCATCTAAGCGCTGCTTCCACGATGAACTTGCGGCCCCGCACCATTACGTTAGACACCAGCCAACCGGCAGCCTAGGAGCTCCGCCGCCTCGAGGGGTGCTACTTCCCATTGGGAATCGATTGGCCCAGAATAAAAATTCAGACAACTGACGCCTAAATAAAGTGATTTGAGATGAGGGTGCGACCTATCTGGCGGCATGGTGAAGTTGGCAGGTCCATCTGCCGAGTCGGTGAGGCCGGCGCGGTTGCGGTGGCGACCGGCGGCAGGGAAAGAGCGATGTTGTGACGGTCGACGGCTAAGCGGAAGCAGTGTCAGGACTCTGGACAGATCCGAAGTTGGAGCCGCTCCGGCGCCATGAACAATAGCGGGGGTGAGTCGGCTCCAGTATGGTTCACGCGGCCGTCGTCGAGGCAGCACCAGCAGCACGGAGTAAGAGGCACACGGCCCAGTGCACGACAGCAATTGGACAGCGTCTCCAGCATTAGGGAGGAGGGCGGCTGTGAAATTGGTGCGGTGGGGGCGCCATGGAGGTGGGGCTGAGGTTTCGAGGCTCGGGAGAAGGAGCTTCCGGGAGAAGGTGATTTGGCGCCCACGAGGTATGAATGGGGGCGGGCGGGGGGGGGCGATGGAATTGGGAGGGGAGTGGAACCATGTCTTACAGACGCATTTATCTGAAATGTGAGGGGGAGTTATAGTTCTACCCTTGCCTATAGGCTTCTCGGCTTGGGTATGTGTACTGAGGGTCGGGGATAGTAGAGTAACTTTGCTTCTCCCCAAATAGTGGGCGGGAGCAATTTCGGGCGAGGAGGGCGTGTTTTGAACTATAGTGGGGGCGAGCGATTTCGGGCGTGGAGAGCGTGTTTTGAAATAGTGGGCGCGAGCTATTTCGGGCGAGGAGAGCGTGTTTGCCGACCATGGTTTATGAATTATTCGGCACATGTCATTTCGGCCGAGGAGAAGGAGCGCTTGGATGAAGTTACGAACCTACCCTCGATTTACAATGGGCCAATTGATATGTGTCCCACATAGGACGGTAATTTCGCGTCTCCCATTTATTTGCTCCGGTGAATTCCACCGAGCAGAGAGGATGTTTAACGGTTCGTTCAAATTTTGGGAGAACGGGCATCCACGTCTACCTTACCAAGTCGATTCGAATCAAATTTTGAAATATTAGCTTGCCACTTCTTTTTTAGATGGAGAGATGATGCTCGGGAGTAATGTATTTTTACATGCTCGTTGCTAGCGATTTACTATATAACAAATAGTTGACCCACTTAAAAACGCGAATCAAACAAAAAATGAAATATCTCAATTCAATGAACTAGCTCGTTCAGTAGGTCAAAATAGTGAATTAAATCCAAAATTGAACACCTCAATCGAGTAGCATGTTGTACAGTATTATAGTACTCCATGAACATGTTGAAAGTCAAATTAATGAACTTGTTTGATATACGCATATATCCGTTCATGTGTGGATTGCAGTCAACATGTTCTCCAATTTAAATATTTGAATGCAAGTTTATATCGAAACATGGTTTATATCAGTCTTTGATGCATAAAATGCGACCTCCCCCTCTCCCGGACTCCTGTTCTCTCTCTCTCTCACTCACTCTCTCGCCGACAATCTTCAATTTTGTCGCACGCATCCGACACAAAAACCTTGTTGGTCCCTCTCCCTCTCTCTCTCTCTCTCTCTCTCTCTCTCTCTCTCTCTCTCTCTCTCTCTTTGTGTGTGTGTGGGAGGGGGTCTTTCTAGTTTGCATTCATATATACACCATCTATAGGTCTCTCTCCCACACTATGTATGATACTCTAGCTAGTACAAGCTAGATATCTTGGGTGCACTCATCGTATGCACACAAATTCCTTGGCTCTTTGCCCGTAACTCTCTCATGCACCACTATGTCGTCTCGGAGCTCTCCCCCCCTCTCAAACTCTCCATCCACCTGGGTCACACATACACATGCATATCTCACTCGCACTCGATAGGCCCATCTAAAACTCTATCTCTCTCCCTCGTTCTCTCTCCATCTCACACGCACACACACACACACACACAATCTCATGCCTAGCTAGCCAAGTATGATGGTCTCTCACTCAATTGTAGGCACACGCAGTCCCCCCTATATGTATATGACTAGCTAATCTTAGTCTCCATCACAAACATGTGCATGGTCTATCTCGATTTCTCTTGGGGCATCTTTCTATCGCAAGACGCACTCCTCGATCTCCCACCAATATAGTCCCCTCACGATCTCAAGGGGATCTCTCTATCACAAACACACCCTCTCTCCCTCCCCGTGCGTCCATGCCATCCATGTGTCCCTCTCGACCGTTTTTCCTTGTTGGCCAGACCTCTATTGGACATGTGCTAGAGGGCTGTCTCTCTTCGTTGCAAACAATCACACACTAGCTATCTTTGTGTATCTCCTCGCCTCACTTTTCCATCTCGGAGATGCATGCGTGATATGTTCGCATAAGAAACGAAAAAACCCACTCTCTCTCTAATTTCTTGTTTATTGTCACTTTCTCTTTCACACACATACTCCTTTTTCACACTTACTCATTCTCCTTCACACGCACTTCATATGTCTCGACTTAGGAACTCTCCATCCATAGCATATAGATTTATTGAAAAGTCAAACATCACAAAGTTTGACCACGTACGTAGAGAAAAAGAATTACATCTAGTACGGCAAACATATACCATTAGATTCACCATGAGATGTAGTTTTGTATGATGTATCTTTGGTATTGTAGATATAAATAACATTTGCGTAAACCTGATCACAGTTTCCAAAGTTTGACTTCTAAAAAATTAACATGCACTGCATTATTGAGCGGATGGAATATCTCTTTCCCCCTCTCAGCTATCTGACGCACCACTCAGCCTTATAGGGCTCCTCAATCTCTCTCAAACTTTATTGGTCAGTTTGGTTCGTGACTGACCCTCATGCCTTGATGGCGGTCTTGCTGGTGTGGACGTGAGATGTAAAATATTTCTACCGCCAGGCTTGTTTGGTCTTCAAGCGTTTGGTTCATGCAGGCGAGCAAAGCATCAACGCCCCATCAATCAATCCATGCATCAATTATTTAATGCTAATATCCATCCATGTTCTTTGTTAGCCTCGTGGTCGCATACGACCGAGCACGGCCAGCGCTCAAATCGGTCGCTTGGGCCAGGCTACTTGTAGTGTCTGGAGTTCAGCCAGGCTAATTAAAGTGCAAGGGAACCTAGCCCAGGCGGGCTTTCTTTTTCACAAGGTAGCAACCAAACAAGCGTGCATGAAATCCAGCCACAACCCCAGGCCACGCAAAAGAGATGCTCACGACGCAAGCCAAACTGGCCTTATATCTCCCTGGTTCACACATATACATGTCTCGCTCGCTCTATACATATAGACCCATCCAACACTCTCCGCCCTTGTTCTCTCTCCATGTGACACGCACCCCCCTAAGGACCATAATCCCTCACTCCATCATAGGCTCTGTTTGGATCCATAGGTTAGAGTTAGTTTGGGTTAGTTTGGAGTGAACTAAACCAAAAAGATCCAACAGGAGGGTTAGTTTAGGTTAGATGCATCTAACCCATCCAAAAAAACTAACCCATCCAAGAGGTGCTTATTTGGGTTAGTTCTTCTCGGGACCACTAATAAACACTTTTTTCTCTCGCTCTACCCGCAGCAGATCCCTTCCCACTTCCTTGAAGCTTCTTGTCCTCTCCCTCCCTCCCTCTCGCACCGCCCGTGAAGGTGCATCGCCGTATCCGCGCTCCATCTAACCCTGCCATCCAAACACCTCTTTACTTAGAGTTAGTTCAGGGTATGAATCTAACTCTAACCTCTAACTGAGTTAGAGTATCCAAACAGGGCCATAGGCGCAAGCACTCCCCCCTCCTAAGTATGATTATCTCTTACTAGCCATCAGGAACACACGTATTGTCTCCTTCCATCCATATGTCTATCTCGATATCTCTCGGGGCATCTTCTATCATGCACACACCTTGTCACTCGATCTCCCACCCATGTAGTCCCATCACGATCTCCAGAGGATCCCTCTATGACAAACATACACTCTCTCCTCCCCATGTCTGCATTTTCTCCGTATGTCTCTCTGCACCTCTCTCCCTTGTTTGTAAGTCCCCTCTTGGCCACGTGCTAGGGGTCTTCCTCTCTCAGTTCCAAACAACCACACACTATCTCCTCACCTTGCCTCCGTTGTTGAAGATGCATGTGTGATATGTTTGCATAAGACACGCACGCTTTTTCTCTACTTTTATCGTGTGTTGTCCATGTCTATTTCACACACGCACACACACTTTTTCTCTCTCTCTCTCTCTCTCTCTCTCTCTCTCTCTCTCTCTCGTTAGGGACTCTGTCACGTCCATAAGCATATGGATGTTTTGAAAAGTCAAACCTCAGAAAAGTTTGACCAGGTATATGTGGAGAAAAACATTTACATCTAGAACGATCATTAGATTCATCACCACATGTACTTACTTCATACTATCATTTATCTTTGGTATTGTAGATATAAGTAATTTCTTTATAAACTTGGTCAAAGTTTCAAAAGTTTGACTTAAAAAAAGTTGTAACTACATTATCGAACGGAGGGAGTAGCTCTTTCTCTCTCTCTGCTATCTCTCAAGGGCCTCCCCTCTCACTTGAACTCTCTATACCGACGGATTATACGCTCACTGTGTCAGCATATAGCTCCGTATATTTTTTAGTTGACCGGTCAACCAATCCACATGCTGCGTTGTCAGCTCATGTTCTGTATCTTGGTGTGCTGGCCCATGTGGCAGTGGGTGAAAATAAGTAAACTAGAGGCCCATCTGACACGCGGTGAAGTAAACAAAGTTGAAACCACTCGGGGTAGCACCCCGCACGCTAGTAAATTGAGGGCACATTGAGGACAAACTTCTTGTGTGTGAAGGACGCACTCACGCACAATTCGCCACTGCACGGCGGCATGCACAGAAGGACACACTCGCGCACACCCAGCACACAACACACACCAGCACACGTGTACACCGGCGTCGCCGCAGTTTAGATGGACGGCGAGGCAGCCAACAAGCAGAGGCGGCTCGAGCCAAAACCGCATCCGGCGAGCCTGGACTTCATCAGCAGCCTTCCCGACGACATGTTGCTCGTCATCATCGGCCTCCTCCCAACCAAATATGCCGTGCGGACCGCCCTACTCTCCCGGTGGTGGCGCCCCCTCTGGCGCTGCGTCCCCCTCAACCTCACCGTCGACAGCTGCCTCTGCGACGGGGATTGCAAACGCATGACCGCAGTCTCCAAGATCCTTTCATCGCACCCTGGGCCAGCCAGACGCCTTGACATCCGCATGTTCAGTACCAACTTCAAGGCCCAACCCAAGTTCGACGAGTGGTTCTTATCCCCTGCCCTAGATCAGCTCGAGGAGCTCAGCCTTGAAGCTGGATGATGTCGCTCTCTGCCGCCGTCCGCGCTCCGCCTCACGCCAACACTGCATCATGCCAGCTTCAGCTCCTGCTATCTTCCCCAGATTAATGCCGCGCCCGCCCTTCTTCTCCCTCAACTCAAGCATCTCGACCTCTTCGACGTTGTCATCTCGAACAAGGCTATGGAGCACCTGCTCGCAGTCTGATCAAGGCCGAGTACCTTCGTCTTGAGCAGATCCACGGGTTCATTAGCCTCCACATCGCCTCGATGAATCTCCGATGGATTTATGTGTCTTGTTGGCCCCGCAACAAGACATCAATTGGGAAGAGATCACTCCAGCTGTTCCATGTTATGGTCACTGAGAATGCGCCTTTCCTTGAGAGATTGCTTGTATCGGATCTAGAAGGTCCAACAAAAATCAGGGTCATTGACGCGCCAAAATTGACAGCGTTGGTGTACTCGTCTGCCAAATTCTCCGAACTCTTAATTGGATACGTAATCGTTCAGGTATAGCACTCATCTTCTTCTCCGTCTTCTTGAAATTCACATTTTTTAATTTCTTCTTGATGTATTTACGACCGTCTTCCAGAAAATGATTCCCACAAGCTTGACCCAGTCCATGCGCACAGTGAAGATCTTAGCACTAAAATCTATCGGCTCCAATCTGGATCAAGTTGTTGGATTCCTTACATGCTTTCCGTGCATGGAGAAGCTACTCATCGAGGTGAAACTTCTTTCCTATAAGTAAACGGTAATCACAACGTAGGTCAATTTTCTCGTAATTTTCCCAAATTATCATGAAAAGTGTAGTGTTCAAAACTGCATCTACGCACTGCACCGAAAGAAATTGTTTTAGTATTTTTCCTCACGTGATCACCTACATCGTTTTTATGCTATACTACTATAGTAGCCTAGGCAATTCATAGTGGAAAGTAACTTAGACTACTCCAGTAACTCTATGGTTACCCTAAGAGCAAGTACTACCTCCGTCCTGGTTTACTCTTCCAATTTTGTAGTATCAAAATTTGACCATAGATTTAACTGATAAAATTTTAATGCATGTCACTAAGAACTATATCGTTGGATTCGTATTTGAACATAATTTCAAATGGTGTAATTTTTAGTGACATGCATTGGCATTTTCTTAGGTAAATCTATGGTCAAAATTTATACTAAATACGAGGTAGTATTCCCTCCGTCCCAAAATTCTTGTCTTACATTTGTTTAGATACGGATGTATCTAACACTAAAATGTAACTAGATACATCCGTATTTAGACAAATTTAAGACAAGAATTTTGGGATGGAGGGAGTACAAAAGTGGGCTATGTAGGCCAAAACATGTGCCAAATTCACTTGTGATGCATTTGGCATCGATGCCCCTCCATTGCTCACCTGGTGCCCCAATCTGGATCACCTACTTTGCTCCGGTGCCAAATTAACTCACGCAATGAAAAAACACTGCTTGGGAGAGAGAGAGGACTGAGGCAATAAAAACACTTGTTTGGGAGAGTGAGAGGCTGGTGCAGTTGATTTGATTGATTTGTTTATACATGTGGGTCTGTGTGCACAGCGGTGCCAACTCTCTCACATCGCGAGAGCGGTGCCAAAATCTTTTGATTTGACATCGATGCGTATTATGTGGCATACTTTTGCGAAATATGGCATCGGGCACATAGTGGAAGGCAACAAATGCCCAAGCTCTTCATGTGCTCCTAGTTAAATGAGAGGAAACAGAAAGAGAGAGAGAGTGAAAAAATATCACTAGCCAGCCAACCCTATCGTATGAGCGAATGATATTGCTACCTCTTGATGACACGGCAATCTTATGCAGCCAGCTGCTCTAATATGTTCTCTTCTTTTGCAGATAAAAAAAGACCCGAAAGTGAAAAATGTGCTACACTATAACAATCTCATCGAATGCCTTGATCTCCATCTTATAGAAATTGATTTGATCGACTACCGAGGCAGACATCCGAGATTAAATTGGCTGTGTTCTTTGTTCGGAGGCAAGTGTGCTCAAGGTAATGAGGTTTGGTGTTCTCTGGCGCAACAATGAATGACGTGCTGATCACCGCAAGCGTCTAAGCCTAAATGACAAAGTCTCTGCAGAAGCTGAATTTGTTTTTGAAACATCAAGTGGCCAAAGACTCGAAAACTTATTTGCCCATTAGTGACTTGTCAGGGCGGTGGATTTTAGTTTGTACGATAATGCAGCATCCACGTAAAGTAACGAAAGTTCTTACGTAAACTTCATAGTAATTCCCTCTTCCTAGGTGTAGCATTACTCCTAACATTTGTAATATCAGTTTGAAACTTGTAATATTGCTGTGTCCTATTCCTGCGTTTTAAAAATCCTAAGAGTCAAACAGGTCCTGAGTTGGTGATGATGTTGTGCCTCCCATCTTTCACCAATAGCCGTCGGATCTAGATCTGACGCATACAAACCAAGCTTCTCCATTTTTGCTAAAAGATGCCCGCACTTGTTCCCTATTTACAAACAACTCCTTGTCTCTCACAATCAGCCTTATCTCCTTCCCACCACATCTAGAAGGCCGTGGAAAAATCTGGCGCGATGGCCGCTGCCGGAGCCGTCCACCCCCAATCTTGGTGTTCCGTGCAATGCACGAGCATCTACGCACGGGAAATTATGTCGAACAGGGCTAGTTATAAGCAGGCTAGCTCTACAGCCATGATGATAGTGACTGCAGATGGTGAGGCTGACTATGGTATGCCGAACACGGCGCCTATAATCAGTGTCATCTCCGGTAGCGAGGTCTTGTCACTTCCACCGTGAGGAGCAAAGCACGTAATAATTTGACCAACAGGTAGTACAGTGCTAGTACTCCTACTGCTACATTGGTAGTACTACTACTAGTACTAGTAGCACCACTATCTGGATTTAGGAGTACTACCACATCCATCTGGATTTTAGTATTTGACTAGCAATATCTAGTAATGCATGTCACAAAAAATGTAGTACTCCCTCTGTAAATAAATACATTGTGTTTTATTCCTATCGGCGAGAGAACTTAATGTTTTTTTGTTAACTAGAGTACTAATAGGATTACATGCAATGAACTAAACACTGCATGTCATGTTTGGTAGTCTCAAGTCATTGAAAGCATGCACGGCCCACATCTCTCATTGGTTGATATGTCACGAAATAAGAAACAAGGAGGGAGTTAATGCACCGTGCCTAAGTGTTTTGGGATTATTTGGTTTTCGTAATGTGACTTACACAACATTTTTTTTACATGCATTAACATTTTATTAGTTAAATCAAAGGTCAAAACTTGGCGCAAAATGCAAAGGGACCAATAAACCAATGAACATCAAACTTCTCTCGTTTGGCCCCAACTAGAGGTCGGTGAGATGACTATACTTCACCCGACGCGGGGGGCGCAGCTTCATTAACTCACGACATCTCGCCTTTGGGTGAATGACGTGGGCCTAGGGGTGGCTGGCCCACCTATCATACAGCCAAAGGCAAGTGCATGAGAGGCCGAGGAGTAGTATGAAATCCTACGCACCTACGCACGCTAACCAAGGGCAAGAGTGATCACTCGAATCGCAAGATCAGTTGACTAGAAGCGGAGCTAGACCCATGGAGGCGATGAGCGCGAGCATCAGCCGGCTGTGCCAGATGGTCCATGACGCCGGCCTCCAGCCCGGCAACGAGCAACGTCTCCAGGTAGTATTTCTTGAGGCCGCCAGGGTGAGGGGCCACTTGGACAACAGCTTCGTCTCCTTGTTCGACGAGGTCCTCATCGGTTTCCTCGACAAGTTCACCGTCGTCAAGAAGCTCGCGGACGACTTTGACGTAAGCCTCCAGCCGACGCACCCAGGCTCTGCGATGCCCGTCACCCTCAATGGCCACTATGGTGGCAACCTCTTCGACGCACTGGTGGCCCTGCGACTGCCCGCCGTCGCACCGGAGAATGTCCACCTCGAGTTCGCGCTTGCCGCGCAGCGCCTGGCGCAGCAAGACACCATCGACATAATCACCCACGTCTACGCGCAAATCGTCGAC
Organism: Aegilops speltoides; assembly: GCA_021437245.1. Lineage (NCBI taxonomy): Eukaryota > Viridiplantae > Streptophyta > Magnoliopsida > Poales > Poaceae > Aegilops > Aegilops speltoides. Next base: position 401,274,128 of record CM038144.1, read on the forward strand.
AAGGACTACTACATGCAAGAGGGGGACGATAGCATGCTGGCCTTCGTGGACCGCAGAGCAACCTTGGACGACACTGTTCAAAAGCACGTTGAGCTCACCGCCAACGCCGCTGCTCCTCACACGTCGGTTGGTGACCTGGCGCACTAGGGTGTGAGGATGTCATTGATGGATCCATATGTATTTTTATCTTTCTGTCAAATCCATGTAGTAGTATGTGATACTACAGTAATTATCTTACCTTTCGCATCAACTTCATAATTTTCGTACGTACTCCATGCATGAACGGCGCTAGAACCAAACTTCTCATTACTCTAGGCAAAATCGTTATTTTCTATCTATCGATCGCGCCATGGAGCAGAACCAAATTTTACAAGTTACTAGTTCAAAAGGAAAAGCATGCCGTGTTCGTGTCGTACCCCCACACGGTTGGTCCGGCATGCCACTCAAGCGGGAATGCGTGCGGTGTTGCATTTTCACTTACAAGTGGGACCGCAGTTGAGCAAACCGACTATCGGCAAACCTCCACCCCGCCCACCGCGCGATGGTTGAGAAAACAGGAGGGAGAAGAGATGTTTGTAGCACGGACACCAAGAAAATTGGTGTCGGATGGGACTCGTGTGGGTGGCGTTCGCCGTACTGCTAGACGTGAATGCTAGTTATGGCCCATGCCACCCCACTATATCGAGCCTATATCGAGGTACGTAGAACAAATTTCCTGCAGTCCGTGCTCAGCCCTCCTCTATCTCTCTTCTCAGCTAGCCAGCGGACGTGCGGAGCCCATCGTCTGTTTGCTCACATGCGGTCCCACATGTCAGTGAAAACGCAAGAGGACCTGATCGAACCGCACATCTTTCACCTTGATGTCTTTGGTGATGAAAAACAAATCCAAGAAAGATCTTCGTGGCCGCTTTTGGAGTTACTCAAGAGTAGTAAGATTCTATTTACATTTTAACCCAAGATGCACATCTCGTGGCTTCAACTACCACTCTATTTTCTTTCATGACACGACACGGATCTTTGGATGTCCCATGTGTCGACAAAAGGAGGAAGAACCGACCAAATCTTCGGTTGTGCTCTCGGATTAGACTAGTTGTGCTAACTTAAAAAATTTATTGTGTACTCCCTCCCTTCCAAAATAATTGACTTCCATTTGTCCAAAAATGGATGTACCTATATACTAAAACATGTCTAGATACATATATATTTTGACAAATAGAAGGCATGTATTATGCAACGGAGGGAGTAGAATGGATGCAAGTTTTTGTATTGGGAAGAAGAGTACATCCATATATTGATAGAGCGCAATTTAGTAGATGTTCTATCACTTTTAGCTAGCACAGAGGCTATAGATGAGATTAGTGCACTTGTTGATACTCCTACTTGGTATGCGTGTTGCTGCTTAGACGCAGATAAAAATGGACCAGAGGGAGTACTAGAATAGAGGCTAGACACGAGACTAGATGCGAGGAAGCAACGTCTACTTCTTTACACTCGAAGAAGAAAGAAGCACGCAAGATCGAGCCTCCGAAAACAAACAATGAATGCATCAAGAAGGCACTAATCCAACTTACAGGAGTAGTAAAATGTATTCTTGTGGTTCTTGTTTTCTTTGGTCTTGCTTTTCTAGTCAAAATTATCGTTGGAGTTCGTGCAAAACGGAGGTCCGTTTGGGGTCATGCGTTGCAGTTGGCCTTACAAGTGGGACCGTAGTTAAGGAAACCGACTATCGGCAAACCCCCACCTCGCCCGCCGCGCGATGGCTGAGTTAGAGAAACAATGAGGTTGATGCGATTGCTCTAGCACGGACTCCAAGAAATATGGTGTCAGATGGAAGTCGTCTTTGGTGGCGTGTCTTTGTACTCTCGACGTGAATGCTTGTTCGGCCCATGCCACCCTACTACTCCTACTACTTACTATATAGTACTACTAGTATCGAGGATTCGAGGTGCTGGTTACGTAGTACAATATGCCTCTGATAAAAACACCCGACGACCTTGAAGCATGTGAAGCTAGTACAAATAGTGTACTACTATTGTTGATTGGCCTCATCCGATAACCTGTTGCAATGCAGGTACAATTATGTATTCGGAAAATATTTTTTTGCCTCGTCGCACCTCTCACTCACAGAAGCGACTCGAAAGCCCTTCATAAATTTAGTAAGTTTATCACAGGCATATCATTTTATTACATACAACAGGTCATCAACCCACATCGACAACGAGGATACATTATAAATACTAAAGTTTTCACCACACAACAAATAACAAGCAATGAAATGAACTTCAACTCAACCATTCCTTGGCGTTGGAAACGCTTGCTTTGAACCACAAGTGATTCTCTGGGATGGGCCATCCATTGTCGATCTGGAGACCAACGTAGGACTGATCATCCAGGCTGAAGCGGCCTACTATATCAGTACCAGGGTAGGGAACCACCCAAATGTCCGAGGAATAGACATAGTTGCTTCTCATAAATGGTAGTAACGTTGTGTCAACAGCAGTTGGATCGCCTTTCACCATCATTGGATAGTTTTGTCCAAGGGAGAGCGAGTTTTCTCCAAGACTATCAATTCTGTACCAGGGAGAAGGAGTTGGCGGTAGCACACTAGTATCCATCCCGAATACCATGCAACGGGTGTTGGAATAGGTCCGAAGAGTGCGACCATGGGAGACTACACCTGGTTCCTTAGTAGTAACATCATCAGTGGGCTGTATACACACGAGAAGAGGTGATCTATCGGAATTAGTTGTCAGGCACCAAATAGTATATGGGCGCTGCTCATCCTCATGCTCGTGATCATCCCCCTTGGTTATAAAAATCTTCAAGTATTGGTGGTGGAATGTTCACGGGACCTTGGAAACACAAGAAGAAGGTTAATTAGTAAAGGGAAACTTGCTAACCTGCATGCATGTGGATGAAACAATTATAATTACGATGGAAGACAAACGTACCAAAACAACGATTCCATGCAAAAACAGTGCCGCGAGTGGTGGCAGCAAACACAAGGCCCTCGTATTCAATTGCATCACAGTACTCATCCGTGTACAGAAACTAATTTTTGAGCAATGTCCGTCGAGTCAAACCAGCAAGGACGGCAACAAGCTTGTCGAAGATAGCAACAACTTCATAGTTGTTGTAATTCCAAGAGCGGTTGGGAACTCGATAAATTGCTATCTTCCGTAGAAGACAGTCACCATGATTGTATTTGAACGTGCGTACAATACCGGTGTGCCCAACCTCTAGGCAGTCTGCTGAGATTTTTGGAAGTGGAACCCGGTCATGAGTGTACACATACACAAGTTCCCACTCACAGTTGGACCCAATGTAAACAACCCAATCTCCATTTGCACCTGCCCAAGCCTTGCCCTCAAGCGATGGCATCTTAACATCATACGTATCATTATCAAGCGGCGTCAACTTGCACAGGGCGAGGCCTCCGTCGTGACGGCGCCAGTCATCAGGGTCACGGCGAAGAAGATAGGGGAGATCAAACCGCTCCTTGACTCTTGAGTTCCTTGTAATGATGTTATTAGTTGAGTCAAGAATGGGCTTGAACGAACCTGCCATGCTAGCCGAGGTGATGACGTCGCACCGATCAATGAGTTCCTCCACCACGTCATCTTTCAGATTGGGGCAAGAATAACGGGCTCGTTTCCGTTCTGTTCCCTCCATGGAGAAGACGATCGAACAATGGCAGAAGAAAGGGTGAAGGGCTGAAGGAAAATGGAGGAGGGAGAGGAAGAGCGTGCGACAGCAGTTCCAAATCGAGAGGGAAAGGCGAAGAGTAGGTGGGCGGTTTCCAGTTTGCCATGGTTCACGAAGGGGCGCCCCGGCCTACACGTCGGTTTGGAAATACTCCTACTACTCGCCGCCGTCTCACTGATATGTTGGAACGGGACCACATGTCAACGAAACATGGTGTGTAATTTCTCGTGCAAAATGCAATCTGGCCGCGTTGGTCTGAGGTGCCGCATTAGTTATCGACCTTTTTTTTTAATGGCGTGTCGTTCAGTTTTGAAGCATGACTAACTAGTACTGTACGCAGAGAAAATATAAACTACTCTACCACTACTCCACCTCCAGTACTAGTAGTATAAAAAAGATATATAGGCTAGACCTTCAGCGCTTTCTTGCAAAGGGCTGCCCAATTGCTTCTCACACTACCACCCTCTCTCCAGATCTAAAAACGAGGGGCCCTCTCTCCCTCCTCACCGGTGGTCACAGATTCGCCGGGGAAGAAAAGGACGTGCAATGGTGACGCACTCGTCGTCGGCAAGCGAGGTCACGCACTGACGACAAGGCCGTCCTCTCAGACCTAGCGCCCGCGCTGGATGGCCTCCGTCCCCAAGCTCGCTGCCGTAGTGTGTGCGAAGGACGACGGCCACGAGCGAAGCCACTTCCCGCCGACCCTCAAGTATGCTACCTCTTTTCAAACCATACCCTTGTTCTATTGCCCCATCTGGCACGTCGTTGCATGTGGATCTTTTTCCACTCCACCATCTTCCCAATTTGCTATCCTCTGCTCTGCTCGCCACAAAGACGAAAACCATAATTTGCACTATTAAAGGAAACCCTACTTCATGCAGACTAATCCATGTCTGGGTTGAATAAGGAAAGGAAGGGACACGGTACTGTCCAATAGAGTAGGCATCGAACCTGCATCTAGGTTGAAAAGGGGAAAATCAGTAGCTAAGGAACGAGTCTCGTGTCTCTTGGTTGAAGAAGGGTACAAAGGCATGACAACGCAATAGAGAATGACCAGGTCGATCGGTTTGTTGTCCTCACATAGGAAAAAGGTGGCTAAAGAGAACAAAAATGGGACGTAATCTACATATGCTGCCTGGATATTTGTTGCTCTGGGCAACCATACCTCCCTCACCACTCTGCATCTGTGGAGGTACATCGTACTGGTGCGCCCACTGTACGAATGGGCCTCCCACGCTCTTATTGCCACTTTTTTTGCTGTTAGTATAACGCCAGTAGTCAAGTCAAGCAATGCTACTGCTAAAGTGATGCCACATTTAACTAATGCCGCTCTCAGTCTAATGCCACCGATAAATTTAAGCAATGCCATTTAATGTCACTGGATTATTTCAGGGTTAGCTGTTGATTGTGGATGTATTAAAGATTTTTCAGCTAAGGCATTCTAATCTGTTGTTACTGACCAAGATACCAACGATGAAAATTGTTACTACCTTCAGATTTTTGCACTGTTAATGCTTATAGATTACATACCTCACTTTCATGAGATAAGTTAATTTTTTTGTATAGTGTCACCAAAATGCCAAGGTGCTGATGTCATTTTATTTTGGTTAAACTGCACAGACAATTACGAAGACAAGAGGAAAGGTCAAGAGTGGGCAGCTCCTCCTCCGGCTGTTCTCTTGATTCGTTCGATCAAGTTTTTATGTTTGATCGATTATCAAGATTGGGATAGCAATTTTTAAGTCCCCCCGAGTTCGAGATGATATTTACCTTGGAGGTACATGGTTTGTAACTCTTTTATACCGTCGTTAGCTAATAATGCTAGTTACCTTCAGACTTCTGTATTTAGTTTAATGCTCATGGACAGCTAGTATACCAATGCTGAAACTTGTTACCTTTACATTTTGTATTGTTAATTCTTATAGAAATCTTCCAGTGCTAGAGTTTATTGAAATCTGTTAAGTAAAACCATTGTACTGTACGATGTAATGAACTAACTACTCTACTGTTGCACTAGCCACTGGATAAGTGTATATTTGTAGTATTCGAATGGTGTTGCATTAGCGTATGGACATAAATAAAGTGTGCCAAGCTTTCCCAGATATGTGCTCAAGAAAACTACTACCTGTTTTTCTAAATACTAGACATTTGGGTACTTTAAATTGAACCGTGAAAACATCTTATATTAAGGAACAGAGGGTGTAGAGTTCACTGAAATTATCCCGGTAAAGCTAGTCACAAATTTGTTAAAATTAATGTTCATTATGTTATCGGAGGAGGTCTGTATGTTTGTCTCTAATGCCTGTCGACTACATACCCTGCCGGTGTTCTGGGAACGGTGGTACCCAGACTTGCCTGCCTGCGGCCTGCGGCGTGGCTCGAGGAGGGGCCCAGTACGGCCCATCTACATCAACACATGCTCAAGACCCTCGCGAGGTGCCAAGCCTCGCGGGGCAGACGACAAGAGGCTTCCTCAGGCACGGCCTCGTCAGGCTGGCTCACAAGGAGGCGGAGAGATCAAGGCGGGGTACCTCACGAGGTGCCCGTGATGCAAGCCATGACGACCAAGGCGCAGGCGGGCGCCAGGCGGGCGCCGACCTGTGCAGAGTCCTCGTTTCCCCTTTGGTGCAAAGGGGGCAAGCGCAGGCAAGGGTATCAAGCAAAGGCAGCCATTTCGGTGCAACAATACCAAGACCAGCAGGACGGCAGAGCGGAGGTCATCGTGGAGCCCAAGCAAGCGTCATCATCAGGGTTTGTTGGCAGGCGAGGACCAACTTTAGTCAGGATAAGTGTACTAGATGTTCCCCTTCAAATTGGCCAATTGTTGGCGCCCTTCCCGCTCAATATTTGGGAAGAGGCCCGGGGCCTTCGCCTATAAATAGGACTAGCCACCCACAAGGTAGAGGCATCTAGAGATCAACCAGAGAGAGAGAGGCGATTGAACTCCCCTAGCAGTTCATCGCACCAACCAAGAACAGACCCTCGCGAGGCTGTTCTTCCCTTGTATTGTTCCTCATCGGCCCCAGAGGCAATCCACACACCACAAACTGGAGTAGGGTATTACACCACAATGGTGGCCTAAACCAGTATAAATCTTGTGTCCCTTGTGTTGTTCTTCGAATAGTTTAGATCCTAGCGAGGCGGTGATACATGGGTAGGCTGAGGGTGTGATTTCCACGCGCACCCCAGTGTTCGAACCTCAAGGGTCTGCCGGAACCCGAGACCCGACATTTGGCACGCCAGGTAGAAGTGCGCCGGAGCTCTCCCTTCCGTCGACCTGTTCCCCATCAGCGCCGCGCTCCGCCCTCATGGCGGCCAACGCGCTGCCCGCTCCGGCTGTCGACGCCGGCGCGAGAACCAGGGGGCTTTGAGCCCTGGCCCCCGCCTTGCGAGGTGCAGTGGCCGAACAAGTTCAAGACGGACATGCCGCCGCGCTACGACGGCGTGGCCGATCCGTTGGCCTTCCTGCTCGCATATGAAGAAGCCGTCCTCATAGCCGGAGGCGATGACAGGGTCATGGTTGACTGGCTGCCCATGGCCCTCATCGGCGTCCCGTGCCTGTGGCTGCTCCACCTGTCGGCGGCTTCCGTGGCCTCCTGGGAGGAGTTGCGCAACCTCTTCCTCGCCCATCATGCTGCGCCGGTGGCCCCTGTTGTCGTAGCCCTCCTGGGCGGATCGCAGGCACCACCTTCAGGCCACCACATCAAGCCATTCGCTCGCTAGATCAGCGCTGCCCTTGAGCCACACGGGGCGCCTCCGGGTTGGGCGGCACCTAAAGCAGATCTGGCCTTCAGCTCAGATGATCACCCCTCCAACTCGGTCTGCTCGGGTGCGATCCCAATGTTATGCACCCCCACCATCTGCAACGTGGCGGTCACTAAGACCCTCATCGACCATAGCGCCGGCCTCAGCGTGCTCTTAGTGGAGTCCTTCAGCCTTCTCCACGTACCGCTGGAACGGCTGCAACCCAGCAAGCTCTTCTTGGGTGTCGGAGGTAGCTACCTCGGCTCCCTAGGGCAGATCCGCCTTCCAGTGACCTTCGACACCTACGACAACTTCCGCACGAAGCTAATCGACTTCGACATCGCCCCCATCAGCCTCCCATACAACGCCATCCTGGGCTACCCGACGCTAGCCCGGTTCATGGCCGCGACTCACCCGGCATACAACCTCATGAAGATGCTCGGGAGTAGCGGTGTCCTCACTGCTGGGGACACCGGGGACGCGTTGCAAGCGCTCAAGCTCGTTTTCAAGGCCGCGGCGGCGGCAAGGCCCGTCGACTCGGACGCCTCTGAGCCCAAGGGGGCTGCACTGGCCAAGAAGAAGTAGCTATTCACTCAGGACAAGGCGGAAACCAAGCAGGTACTGGTTGACGAGGACGGATCCACCAGTGCCACCTTCACCATAGGTGCCAACCTCGAGCCCGAATAGGAGGAAGCTTTGGTGAAATTCCTGCGCGCAAACAAGAGGGTATTCGCGTGGGAACCTGATCAGCTAGCAGGGGTCCCGAGGGGAGTAATCGAGCATCACCTCAATGTGTGCCCCAATGTGCGCCCAGTAAGGCAGAAGGCAAGGCGGCAGTCCACAGAGAAGCAAGCTTTCATCATCCAAGAGACCCGCAAGCTGGAAGCGGCGGGGGTCATTCGCGAGGTCCGCTACCCAGATTGGCTGGCTAACCCTATTGTCGTGCCGAAGAAGGGGGGAAAGGAATGCATGTGTGTCGACTTCACCAACCTCAACAAGGCCTGCCCGCAGGATCCGTTCCCACTCCCTAGCATCGACCAGATCGTCGACTCCACCGCCGAGTGCGACTTGTTGCATTTCCTGGATGGCTTCGCCGGCTACCACCAGATCAAGATGGCAGTAGAAGATGTGGAAAAACGGCCTTCGACCCGTCGGGGTTTCTTGCTATCGTGCATGCCATTCGGGTTGCGCAATGCGGTCGCGACCTTTCGTGGTGTTGCACATCGCCTTGGGTCGGCTCGGGAGGAATGCGGAGGCTTATGTTGATGACATTGTGGTAAAATCCCGAGGCAAGAACTCTGATACAGGACTTGGAGGAAACCTTCACGAGCCTCAACAAGGTGGACCTACGGCTCAACCCAGAGAAGTGTGTGTTCCAGGTCCCCTCGGGCAAGCTCCTGGGTTTCCTAGTATCCCACCGGGGCATCGAGGCCAACCCTGAAAAGGTAAAAGCAGTTGAGGACATGAGCCCGCCGAAGACCCTCAAAGAGATGCAGAAGCTCACCAGGCGCGTGACCGCACTAGGGCGTTTCATCTCCAAGCTGGGGGAGCGAGCGCTACCCTTCTTCAAGCTGATGAAGAAAAAGGGCCCCTTTGAATGGACTGAAGAGGCCGACAAGTCGTTCCAGGATCTCAAGAGGTACTTGACCAGCCCCCCGATGATGGTGGCTCCGCGCCCTTAGGAGCCCCTGGTGCTCTACCTTGCGGCCACCCCTACTGCCAAGCAGCAGCCTGTGGTGGCTGTCGGGGAGCGTGGGACCAAGGCCGCAAAGAACCGTCGGGTTAAAGCGGGCAGGCCGAGAGGGCCTCACAGCGACCACAGCTGCAGCCAAGGAAGACCAGCCACAGAAGGGAAGCACATCCAAAACAGAAGAGGCCCCTACCCTAGGCGACCAGTCGCCAGGGGCTCTGTTGTCTCAGGAGGCGCCCTAGCCTTCGGAGGACGCTAGTGGCACCAGCAATCCCAACCTAGTCGAGCACCCAGTATACTTCGTCAGCACGGTATTGCGGGACGCAAGGTCGCGGTACCCCATGCCCCAGAAGCTCCTCCTCGCGCTATTGGTGGCCTCACGCAAGCTGCAGCACTATTTCCAAGGCCATCCCATCAAGGTTGTCTCAGCATACCCCTTGGAAAGGGTGCTCAGGAGCCCCAACTCAGCTGGAAGAGTCACTTAGTGGAACATCGAGCTGCAGGCATTTCACATAGAATTCAGCACAACCAGAGTCATCAAAGGGGCAACGCTTGCGGACTTCGTGGCGGAATAGGCAGAGGCGCCAGGCCTCGAGGCTGGCGAGGATCGATCGCTCTCCCCAGGGAGCGAGGCACCGGACGGATGGGTCATGTACTTCGACGGGGCGTTCTCCCGACACGGCGCAGGGGCTAGTGCTGTCCTCGTATCCCCCACTCAAGACAAGCTCTACTACGCCGTGCAACTCTGTTTTCAGCATGGGGAAAAGGTCTACAACATCATAGCAGAATATGAAGACCTGATAGTAGGCCTGAAGGCCGCAGTCGCCCTGGGGGTGAAGCGCCTCACCATCAAGGGTGATTCGCAACTCCTTGTCAACTTCTCCAACAAAGTATACAAACCAAGGGACGAGCACATGGAACCCTACCTTGCAGAGGTCCGCAGGATGGAGAAGCAGTTTTGGGGGCTGGAGTTGCAGCATGTGCCTCGCGGCACCAACCAAGAGGCTAATAACATCACGAAAAGGGCATCCAGGCGGCTACCTCAGGAGCTTGGCGTCTTCGAAGAACGGCTCTTTAAGCCCTCGGCGACGCCATCGCTATCAAGCACGGAGCAGCCCCGAGGGGAGCTCCCCTAGCCGCCTGCCTCGGGAGCCCCGGTCTGCGGCCCGACATCAGGAGCGCGTCTGCTCCTGGCGCTGGAACCTCAGGAGGGGTGCTGGACCATGGAGCTCAGGAGTTACCTGACACGAGGCACGTTGCCAGAAAAGGAGGAGGAGGCGGAGCATGTGGCACGGCAGGCCACATCATACTGCCTTAAGGATGGGGAGCTCTACCGAAGACGACCGAATGATGTGTCCCTGCGTTGCATTTCCAGGGAGCAGGGGAAGGAGCTACTAGCACACATACACGGTGGCGATTGTGGGCATCACTCGTCATCGCGAACCCTCGTCGGTAAGCCGTTTTGCAGTGGGTTCTATTGTCCCACAGCACTCAATGACACTGCGGAACTGGTAAGAGCTTGTGAGGCCTGTCAGTTCCACGCCAAGCAGATCCATCAGCCGGCGGGATGTCTACAGACTATACCCCTCTGTTGGCCCTTCGCAGTCTGGGGACTGGATATCCTAGGCCCATTCCCTCTTGCGTCAGGGGGCTACCGCTACCTCTATGTTGCCGTGGACAAGTTCACCAAGTGGGCTGAGGTGGAAGCTGCCCGCACCATCCCCGCAGGCTCTGCGGTCAAGTTCATCAAGGGCCTCGTGAGCCGATTCGGGGTGCCGAACCGCATCATCACCGACAATGGTTCGCAGTTCACCAGTAACCTCTTCAAAACATATTGTGCTAACCTTGGAACGAAGATATGCTACGCTTCGATGGCGCACCCGCGCAGCAACGGTCAGGCCGAGCGAGCCAACGCAGAGGTCCTGAGGGGCCTCAAGACCAAAACCTTCAAGAAGAAGCTGGAGGCCTGCGGCAGGGGCTGGTACGACGAGCTCCAGTCCGTGCTGTGGTCAATCCGCACGACCGCAACCAAGCCGACTGGCGAGACCCCGTTCTTTCTGTTTTACGGAGCTGAAGCCGTTCTCCCTCACGAGGTCAAACATCGTTCCGCGCGGGTCCTGGCGTTCGACGAGGCGCAGCAGGACGCCATGCGGGGGACAGATCTCTTGCTGGGGGAGGAGCATCGCCGAGAAGCCGCCCTGCAGGCGGCAAGGTACCAACAAGCACTGCGGCGATACCACTACCTCAACATCCGCCCCAGGACTCTCGAGGTAGGGGACCTCATACTCAGACGGGTTCTCTCTAGGGAGGGGCTGCATAAGCTCTCTCCCATGTGGGAGGGGCCGTTCAAAGTTGTGCATGTTTCCTGGCCCGGCTCTGCATGCTTGGAGACCCAGGAGGGAGTGCCCATCCGGAACGCGTGGAACATCCAACACCTCCGAAGGTTTTACCCCTGAAAAAGGCCCGGTGCCTCTGAAGAAGGCGAATGCCTATGAAGTTGCTGTGTTTTGAAAAAGGCCTGGTGCCTATGAAGAAGGCGAATGCCTATGAAGTTGCTGTGTTTTGAAAAAGGCCTGGTGCCTGTGAAGAAGGCAAATGCCTGTGAAGTTGCCGTGTTTTGAAAAAGGCCCGGTGCCTGTGAAGAAGGCGAATGCCTGTGAAGCAGCTGTGTTTCGGAAAAGGCCCGGTGAATGTGAAGAAGGCAAATGCCTGTGAAGCTCGCCGCCCGTGACACTCTCACGTAATAATGAGTGGGGCTGTACACGCCCCGGAGTCTCCGCAGTGCCGCCCTCGGTCCTTGGGGGCTCCCGCCCATGCCAAGTGGCAGCACTTAGCTCCGCGCTGGTGAGAAGACGTCGAAGACTAGACTAGGTGCCGGACGCGGCCTCTTTCATTTGCTTTCCGCAGTTGGCATGTTTGTTCCTATTTGATGTTTTTTCGAAGTTGTTGCCTTTTCGAGCTCGCGACTCTCCCGTTTCACTTGTTGCTTTCGTTTTCTCCCGCGCATCTCATGAGGGGGGAGCGCGGGCACCCTCGCGGGTGTTTTCTGCCCAGCAATTTGGAACTTCCCTGTTTGAGTCCGCTGCGGGAGCACCCCTCCCAGTCTGTGCCCCACGGGAATCGCGACACGATCACGGGGTCTGGGTTGGTTCCCCTCACTACCAAGGCTGGGGACTACCCCTGCTGACTAAACTCTACAGGGCACAAGGCGCCGGATGAGGCACTGGCCTCGGGAGGCGAGGACCGCGACGAGCCCCCCCAAGATAAGTGGTTTTCACACATAGTCACACAGAATAAAAACATAGCACATAAGTAGTATAAACAACGCACCAATTAAAATAGCAACAGTTCAGCATGCCCCGCAAGGCAACGGATTACATTCTTTTCGCAGGAAAGAAGGGAAAGCAAAAGGGGGACGACTTGCTCGGCGCCATCTCTCAGCGAAGGCTCGTACTGCCTCCGAAGCTCAGCTGGATTCCGCCTCCCGCTTCACCGGAGCACGGCGGTGGGGAGCTGGTTGCGACCACCGCTAGAGGAGCTGCTACCCGAAGGGGAGTCGCTGTAGCTTGGCGGATCTCGGGCCCCGCTGCCCGTGCGCCCTTCGCCCCCTTCACCACGACCAACGTCGGGGCTGGACGCACGACCACGGTCATCGTGTTCAGGACAACAACCGGCACGGCGGCCGTCTTCCCCAAACACCCTCACGTAGAGGGTGGCGTCGCCGTCAAACTTGAAGTGCAGAGTGCAACGTCGGTGCAGGCCGCGCGCGCGGGCAAATGTTTGCCAACCACGGGTCAAGGCCGCCTCCCCGACGGTGGAGACCTCCAGGGTAGCCCAAGAGGACCTGCTGCAACAACCATCTGCTTGGAGCCAAAGGCCATCTGGGGCACCAGCCGGAAGCTCACCTATGAAGAAACGGGGAAGCTGAAGCCAGGTGCCGGTCGGGTCCGCCGACCACACGACGAACTTCGGCAGCACCTCCGCCGAGCGGAAGTGCGGCCTTGGGGTCGCGTAGCCTCAGCGTACCTCTCGGTGGCAGCTAGACGCCCACCGCCGCGCAGAGGGCTGCTTCCACGACCCCGGGAAGCCGCAGCGGGGACAGCAGGGTGCTTGCGAGGGCGGCCCCAACCATGCTTGGTCGGAGGGGAGCCGGGCCCTTCCTGGCGAGCCTTCCCTTTCTCCGCGGCTGAGAACCTCTTCGGTGGAGCCATGGGGATGGCGAGAAGCCGAGAAGAAGACAGAGGGTAGCAAGGAGGAATGAACCGGAGGGGCTCGCGCCATTCCGTACATATAGCTGAGGGAGGCCAACTGACGGCCTCCACGATCACAGGTAATTATGACCCGTTTTGCATGCAGGGATTTGTCAAATTGTGCAGTTGCCGAGGCGTCGTGGGGGAGCCAGGACGCCCACGTCCAATCAACCGCCACGCGGCGCCCAAGGCCATAGGCTATTGGGGCCCGCGGCGCTTCGCACTTGCCTCTTCGCTTCTCTGCTAAGCCAAGTCCAAGCGCGCCTTGGGCCCGGGGGCTACTGTCAACGTTCTGGGAATGGGGGTACCCAGACTTGCCTTCCAGCAGCCTGCGGCGTGGCTCAAGGAGGGGCCCAGTATGGCCCATCTACATCGACACATGCTCAAGACCCTCGCGAGGGGCCAAGCCTCGCGGGGAGGACGACAGGAGGCTTCCTCAGGCACGGCCTCGTCAGGCTGGCTCACGAGGAGGCGGAGAGATCAAGGCGGGGTACTTCACGAGGTGCCCGTGATGCAAGCCATGACGACCAAGGCGCAGGTGGGCGCCAGCCTATGCAGAGTCCTTGTTTCCCCTTTGGTGCAAAGGGGGCAAGCGCAGGCAAGGGTATCAAGCAAAGGCAACCATTTCGGTGCAACAAGACCAAGACCAGCAGGACGGTAGAGCGGAGGTCATCGTGGAGCCCAAGCAAGCGTCATCATCAGGGTCTTTTCGCAGGCGAGGACCAACTTTAGTCAGGATAAGTGTACTAGATGTTCCCCTTCAAATTGGCCAATTGTTGGCGCCCTTCCCGCTCAATATTCGGGAAGAGGCCCGGGGCCTTCGCCTATAAATAGAACTAGCCACCCACAAGGTAGAGGCATCTAGATATCAACCAGAGAGAGAGAGAGAGAGAGAGAGAGAAAGAGAGAGAGAGGCGACTGAACTCCCCTAGCAGTTCATCGCACCAACCAAGAACAGACCCTCGCGAGGCTGTTCTTCCCTTGTATTGTTCCTCATCAGCCCCAGAGGCAATCCACACACCACAAACTGGAGTAGGTTATTACACCATAATGGTGGCCTGAACCAGTATAAATCTTGTGTCCCTTGTGTTGTTCTTCGAATAGTTTAGATCCTAGCAAGGCGGTGAAACATGGGTAGGCTGAGGGTGTGATTTCTGCGCGCACCCCAGTGTTCGAACCTCAAGGGTCTGCCGGAACCCGAAACCCGACATACCCGACATCATGATGTAATCTTAAGTCATTTCCTTTGGTACAGTGTCACTAAATTGTCAAGGCGGTGATGGCATTTTATTTTAGTAGAACTGCACAAAATTTGCTTAAAAGAAGAGGAAAGGTCAGGAATGGCTCAGTTTTTCAGAAAAAACTATGTATGCCTTCCTGACATCAGTCGCTGTTGCTTTATTTACTCCTTCAAATAGGTGGTTAGAAACAGTCTTGCTACCTTTTCCCATTAAGAAATTGGAATGCTTATATTTGTGAGTCTATGCTTCAACTAGTGCCATCACACTTTCAATATCTATGCAAACAGGGATGCTTTATTTTAGTGGTACTGCACAAAAAGTCCAACTAGTTCAACATTAGGAGCATGCTTTTTCCCAAACCTTTATATCCAATTGGTGGCACTATGAGCTGTTCATTACGAAGGTACATGGTTTGCTACTATCTTGCTACTCTTTTTGTGCTGTCATTAGATAGTAATACTAGTGGTTTGCATGTGAATTTATTGGCAGGGTGGACCTACATTGGAGGTGCAGGACAGGATTCAATGATTGGATGCTCAATTTCGGTTGTATCGATTTCACCTCTTCCATCACTGCGAACATGGTGTGGTATATGTTTACTAGCTGATTGATATTTGTGCAGACAGAGATGTCTGCCCGTTGCTATTTGTCAAACAAACAAAGTGTCCCCAATTTTGGTTGAACTGCACACGAGAATAGTATAGTCACTGCATGCAGTGCCATTTGAAAATAGACACAAAGATTGGATAGTCACTTCATGGACTGCAGAAAAGTAGTATTGTACTATTTACTGGCTAACACTAGGTGCTTCATTGCTTTGGTCTGATTATACAATGGGCATCATTTTCCCTATGTTAGAGTTTGTATTCCAAAAATAGTCTCGCGGTGTGATCGAGAGAAGACCAAATCATATTGCAGTGGATGTTCCTCCATCATGTGTGGTTCATTCTCATGGTTCCAGCTGTTGGTGAAACCACTTACGTTTGCAAGAGGAATTGTAGACTTCACAAACAAATTTGTCTTTCAGTCTGTACTGAATGTTGGCCAAGAGAAGCATCCAGGTTAGTAGGAAGAACACATGTTTTTTCTAGATCTTTGCTTTTGGAGCTACATGTTTGTATATGATGAATCATTGAGATGCATTAACATGTTCATCTTATGTATGGGAATCGTACTAGTTAGTTTTAGTTGCGAGTCTTGAGACGCAAGATCCGAAGTGGCTGATCTTTTCTTTTGGAGCTACATATTTGTATATGATCTGTGAATCATTGAGATGCATTAACAGTTACTTATTTCTATTCACTTAGTGTTTACAAGTTACTGATCGATCACTAGCTAGCCTACAAATGCGCTCCTGGCAGTTTTACTTGCGACGCAAGATGCGAAGTGGCAGTTTTTTGAATAAAAATGCCTACCTCTGAAGAAACTGACAAGCTACACTATCGATCCTACACGGATAAAAATGCCTACCTTTGAAGAAACTGACAACCTACACAATCGATCCTACACGGATAAATAGCAGATCATGCACGTACTACCTCCTTTCCAATTTGCAGGGCTCAATTCAAGAAACGACCAACTCGATCCTACATGAATAAATAGCGGATCACGCACGTACTAGTACCTCCTTTCCGGTTTGCAGGGCTTAATTCAAACCTCTCACCAACCATGGTGCTCCCTCCGTCCGGGTTTATTAGTCCCGTGAGCAAAGCAGCAAGACCAAGGCATGGCAATAATTAACGGCATGCAGAAGTTTAAGCCTAATTAATTCCAGCGATTTAAGTGGCTGCATGCGTGCCCTCGGTAGCGACTCATTGCATGCTGCTTCGCGTATTGCCTGCGAGCGATTCTGAGTGCCTACATGCAGCCGGCCATAATTAAGGCAGCTAACTGATGCGAAAAAAGATACGCTTTAATTGTTGTGGGCTTTTTAAATCCATGAAATCATTATTGACTAGGAGGGAGATGATTCGAGTGTACTCGTTTGACCGCCATGCCGGCGTGCGACCCAGACGGGACGGGACGGCGCAATCATAATTTCAGTTTCCGTTGTTTTCCACAGCAAGCTGGCGCACTAAGCCATTATGCATTGAATTCCGATGACCGTCGCGCTACCTTCCTCCTATAAGTACTGTTTCCCGGCCTTCTCCGGTGCCACCGTGACCCAACTCGCCATATCCTCATAAGCCCCCACCGGCCCGACGTCACTCGCCACGTCCGCAATGCCCCCGCCCGTTCGCGGTAGGCGACGCCGGAGGCGGTCACTGCCGAAACTAGTGTTCAGTTTTTCACCGGAAGGCAGACAGAGGGAGGAGGCATTCTATCTGTCTTTAGATGGCAATGCGCAGATCGAGGAGTTGTTGGAGCGCGACCGCCTGGCGGCGGAGGAGTAGCATATCGCCGATTTGCGCCGCCAGCGAGACATGGAGCAGCAGCGCACCGACGCTCTGAGTCGCGAGCAGTGCGCCCGCAACTAGGCCGACTACATGGAGGCTGGCGCCCGGCAAATAGCCCTGGAGGCTGTCGGGCACGCACGCGTTCGCGATGCCGATTTTTACTACCAGCTCATCAAGTGGGTTTCCCGCTTGGAAGACGAAGCTTCGGTGGACCACACCGGCATGGAAAGGGCCAACGCGCGCGAGCAACGCGCCCTATCGCACCTCTGGCAAGTCCGAGGCGAGGAGCAGGACGCCGGTGCCGGCGTTTAGCGTGTACCACAGATGGCGGCCGGCATCGGCTAGTTAGCTAAGAGTAAGTTAGTACTTGTCTAGTGGGAGTAGATAGTTAACTTGGCTATGATGGTTGTCAATGTGGAATTTCAATTACTCTATATGTGGATCGGACACATTACTTTGCTCAATGTTGAACTTTCCATTTGAGCGTATGGAATGGGCTGTTATTTTTTTAAATGGGTTGTATTTTCCTCCACGGGTTTAGAGGCTAACTTGTGGGCCTAGCAAGTTAGCGTACACAATCGGAGATGATTGTGCGTGGAGAGGATGACAGCGAGGACCCGCCAAGGTCATGGCGATGCATAAGCAAGTGCCTCCTTATTTCAAGCCAATAAAAATGGCTCCTCCTAGTGGATTCGACACATGGGTCCCATGCCATTGTCAACGTAGTCAATAAACGAGAGAATTGCACAACGAGCGGCTGACACCAGGGACCCAGCAGCTCGCCCATTTATTTTTGTTTTGGGTTAATTTGATAAATGCCTCCGAGAAATGCCACTGTAATTTCCAAACTTTGAAAAATGCCATTTCATGCCATTTCTAGTGGCATTTTTCGAAGTCTGGAGTGGCATTTTTCAAAGTTTGCAAACTGCAGTGGTGTTTTTCAAAGTTCGCAAAAATTGCAGTGGCATTTTTCAAAGTTTGGCAATTGCAGTGGCATTTTTATGAATCGCCATAATTAGAGTGGCATTTATTTAATTTGTTTTTTAGACGGAAGCAGGGTGTCAACTGGGCTGTGCGGGACACTCTGGCCTGTCTAGACAGCCTTTTCTTTTATGTTTACCATAGACCAGCCCAGTAGTTTTTTTTCTTTTTGAAAATGGCTAGCCCAGTTTTTTGTGATTTGTCAAGTAAGTCGCATTATCAGGCATGTTGGCTGCAAATCTTTCAAGACGAGGAGAGCTTCATTTGGCTGGCCGAGAAAATGGCCTATTAGTAATGAGAAATGGGTTGTACATTTTTAAAACACATTTTTAAAACAAATCAAACCGGCAATTAGTTTCAAATATCTTTTTTTCATTTCGAGATTTTAAATTGCATTGATTTTTATGCTTTTACAATTTATTGGATTTTATATTGATATACATTTATTTTTAAAATCAGTCTGAATGTGACTCGAAATTTCGGGATTAAAAACAGTTCAGACCGCACCGACATATGCAAAATTTTGTATAATTTTTTAACTGTGGCCACAATATGGGTTGTAATGCTAACAAAAAGGATATGAGCTCCAAAAAAACGTAAGATTTAGCAAATGGGCTGTAAACTATTTGAAATAATGGCAGATGGGCTGTATGCTGTTTTCCACAGATTTGAGGCTTTCCACAGATGGTTTCGTATCTTTGTTGGATGTCCATCCAACGACCGTCGTCTTCTTCAATATTTGCTCTTCCTGCTCGGCCGCTCAAACCAAGCCTTGGTGTCGCTGCTCCCTCCTCCCTGCCGGTGTCTTTGCCTTGTGAGCCTCACCGCCCACCCATAGTCCCACACTGCTTTGTTATTCTCCGTGACGACGGCAGACAATAAACCCTAAACCTCAGTCGTACTCCCCTCAGCGTGGGAAATAATCGCGAGTCTTCCCTGCCTCCATGTCGTTCCCTTCCTAGGCCTCGCCGTCGTCCACCGCCCTGGTGCTCTCGGCGTGGCGTGGTCAACATCGTCGGCGAATCGACATCCATCCGAAGTGGATATGCGTGGAGAGGCCGGCTGGGTCCACGACCGCACGCAAGGAAATGCCTCCTTATTACGCGCAAAATAATGATTCCTCCACCTGACATTTGGGACCCACTGAAAGGGCCTCTGTATTTCGTGAAAAAAACGTTACCGCCGCTGACAGCTCGGACCCACCAGCTATATCTTCGCACGCAAGGAAGTGCCTCCATATTACGCCCAAAAAAAGAATACTCCCCGTACGATGTCCACTAAGTTGACGGGGCCTACTAAGTTCATGGGGACGAATGGTTTTGTCAACTTAGTCAATATGCACAATTCTAGCTCGACTGACCGTACGATGTCCATCCAACGGCCGTAGTGCTTCTTCAACCTTTGGTCTTCTTGCTCCAGCCGCCCAAAGCAGCGCCGGTCGTGCCGCCTGCTCCTGCCTCCCGTGGCCAGCTGTGCTGCCGCGGAGGCCTCACCGCCCCCATACTACTCCCACCACTGGCCAGGCCATCCCTCCACTCCACACACCCACACCCCATGTTATTCTGCAGCGACGGCAGCACATCCGAACCAGTGAACCCTCGTACTCCTCTCCGCGTGGGCATCCACTACCGTGTCTTCCCCGGCTCCACGTCGTCCCCTTCTAGGCCTCACCGCCGTCCAACGCCGTGGTGCTCTCGGTGCGGCGTGGTCAATGTGGTCAACGACCGAATTCCATTTGAAGAATATTGTATGTGGAGAGGCTGACAGCTAGGTCCACGGCAGCCGCAAGGAAGTGCCTCCTTATTACGCGGAAAATAATTATTCCTCCACGACAAAGAGGACCCACCGGACGGGCCACCAATATTTCACAAAAAGCGTTTGCCCTCGATCGCTGGGACCCACCCGACGGGCCACCGATTTTGCTTAAAAAAATGCTCATTGTCACTCGGACCCACGGAAGTGCCTCCTTATTACGCACAAAAAATGAATACCCCCGCTAGCTGGGACCCACCTTGGTGGGAGGCTGACTTATGGGCCTACTAAGTTGGACGGGACGGAGGGCTTTGTCAACTTAGTCAATATAAACGATTCTAGCTCCAGTGACCGTACGATGTCCATCCAACGGCCGTAGTGCTTCTTCAACCTCTGGTCTTCTTGCTCCAGCCGCCCAAAGCAGCGTCGATCGTGCCGCATGCTCCTGCTTCCCGTGGGCGGATGTGCTGCCGTGGAGGCCTCACCGCCCCTACTATTCCCACCGCTGGCCAGGCCCTGCGGCGATGGCAGCCTCACACCGCAGCCGAACCATTGAACCCTCGTACTCCTCTCCGCGCGGGCCTCCACTGCCGCGTCTTCCCCGGCTCCCCGTCGTCCCCTTC
Source organism: Aegilops speltoides (assembly GCA_021437245.1). Classification (NCBI taxonomy): domain Eukaryota; kingdom Viridiplantae; phylum Streptophyta; class Magnoliopsida; order Poales; family Poaceae; genus Aegilops; species Aegilops speltoides. Next base: position 401,294,510 of record CM038144.1, read on the forward strand.
CGAGGCCTCGCCCTCGTCCACCGCCCTGGTGCTCTCGGTGCGGCGTGGTCAACGGGGTCAAGGAACGACTTCCATCGGACATGGATTGTATGTGGAGAGGCTGACAGCTGGGTCCACGGCAGCAGCAAGGAAGTGCCTCCTTATTACACGGAAAATAATTATTCCTCCACCTAATAGTGGGGACCCACCGGACGGGCCACCGTATTTTGCGAAAAAAAACGTTTCCCCCCTGACTGCTGGGACCCACCAGCTGCACCTTCGCACGCAAGGAAGTGCGTCCGGGCAAAAAAAATGATTCGCCCCCTGACTGCTGGGACCCACCAGCTACATCTTCGCACGCAAGGAAGTGTGTCGGGCAAAAAAGCGATTCGCCCGGCTCTTTGGGACCCACCAGCTACATCTTTGCGAGCAAGGAAGTGCTCGATCGGGACCCACTGGTCGGGCGCGCACGTAGTGTTGTCATTCTCGTCAGGAACCTGTACGTACATATAGGTCGATGTAGAGGTGCGCACATGTCGTAGTAGAGGCGCGCACGTGTCGTTGTAGAGGCGTGCACGTGTCGTAGTAGAGGCGCGCACGTAGCATGTACACGTACGTATAGCGGCGAGGGTGCAAGAAAGAAAATACGGCCACGTACATACATACGGGCAGGGTCTCGAATGCCTGCTCGCGCATACGTACATGGCTGGGTCGGAACGGAGAAACAGCGTCGTCGTCATGTTCATGGGGAGCCAACCGGCTGGGTCGGAACGGAATGCGTGGTCGTGTTCATCGGGAGGGCTTGGACGGAACAGGAGATGGAAACGAGGCCTGGCGTACCACACAACGGAGGAAACGGCCTTCTATTCGACCAGCCACGTTCGAAACAGGATCCTGTTGATCGGGAGGGGCCTGGCGTACCGCAAAACGGAGGAAACGGACCTCCTACGGTTGAAACGGGGGTCCTATTGATCGGGAGGGGTGTGGCGTACCGCAAAACAGAGAAAACGGACCTCCTACGGTCGAAATGGGGGTCCTGTTGATCGGGAGGGGTGTGGCGTACCGCAAAACGGATGAAACGGACTTGTGTTGGGCGCCACGGTGAAACAGGGTCCTATTCGCCGGGAGGGTGTGGCGCACCGCAAAGCAGGACTCCATGGGATCTGTTCATCTCCACCGTCGACCTCCTCCGGCCTCCACAGGCCACCGTCGACCTCCTCCAGCCTCCACGAGCTCCTGTTCATCCGGCCTCCACCGCGCGCTACTCCACGGCTCTTGTTCAATCACCCCTCCACGGCACCCTCCACCATCTCTGTTCATCCAGCCCTCCACACCACGGGTCATGTTCAACCACCCTCCACGGCCACCCTCCACCGTCTCATTGTTCATCCAGACCTCCACACCACGGGGTCTGTTCATCCAGAGGCAACGCCATCGCTCGCTCATTCAAATCGATCGGCTTGATTAGCGGCGATGTCGAAGAATCGCTCCATCGGGTTCAATTAACACCATTGATCGATCGCTCGAGGTTTAATGCAGCGTAACTGCGGTCTGTCCTTCGGGTTCGATTATAATAGCGCCTCGCTCGGGTTGATTAGAGCCAACGCCGACGTACGACGAGAAAGCGTGCATCGCTCGGCCCCCGACCTCCCACCGTAACTGGCAACTCCCCAAAATTTTCCTCCCCCTCACTCTAACATGGTTTTTTCCGTCATGAACGGCCCAAAGAATGTCATGCAGCTGAGTCTCCGGCCCGCCCAGGACGAAAAGCCCATTTTCTGTCATGATTTTTTGTCATAGAAGTAGGAGCCCACCACATCTATGATGATACCGGGTTTTGTCACAATTATCATTATAGAAGTGTCATATGTATGACAGAAAAAATTCGTTCGGCCCAAAATGTCACGGATGTGTCTTTTTTTTGTAGTGCACATCTCTTTATCTTCTCACACCCACACATACCAACACAAACACCACACACACACACAAAAATTCTCCTGGTGCCTCTATTCCCTCCCCCTTGCATATACACACACAAGGGAATGGAATCTCTCGTCATGACGTCATATTCGTCTCTCTCTCTCTAGACCACTCTCATTTGTCATGCTATCTCTCCCACCCACCCACCCCCCTGCCCCCATCGGCCCCTCTATCCATGCCTCTCTCGAATACGTAATACACACACACACACCTCTCTAGGCCCCTCCAAATGCATCAACTACACATTCACACATGTTACATCACATACCCCATTGATCTAAAAAGCCCTCTCTTCATGTTTATTTCGCATACAAAATTCCTTTTGAAAGTGTGGCCAAAAAATTATTTTAGAGTTTCTACATATATACAACATTACAAAGTTATATGGAGGAGTACGAATGCTAATTTGCATTGCATGGTGCCCACAATGGTATTTATTTCGCACGTTGAATTTGTATATTTTTATACTATATACAAAGTTAGTCATAATAAAGAGAAACGAAGAGCATCTCTCTCTCCATCGCATACCCCCCTATACGTCCCATTCACGTATGCACACAAAACTATCTCCAGGTCCTCTAAAAGTTAGCCCCCAGAAAATTCAGGCATGTTTCATCTTTCTCTTGCGATATATGCAATGACGATCATTGTATTTGAAGCGAAAGCACAATACGTACATTGGACTTCAGAATCCACTCATTACGGTCACCATTTACGTTTAGTGGTTATTATACAGTCGCGGGCTCACCGTAACCCTCTATATTTGCTCATGACATGACTAGTTGACCAGTTAAACACTCCACGTGGCACCTCTAGTGTTGCATCACATTATCTCACTACCATCGTGCCCACCTGTCGGCTTGTATCTACTCTACATCTACACTCTTATAAAATACATAAAATACACTCTTATAAAAAAATAGAGTTGGTGATGATGGTGTGCCTGCCATCCTGCAATATAGGCCGTTCGATTTATATCTGACGGATAGGAAAGAAACTATGGCAATTTTGCAAAAAGGTACCCACACACCTCTCCACATTTGCAAATAAGGCCTTCCCTCGTTCATCCTTTTCTCTCACAAGATAAACTAGTCATACAAATGCATCTTGATGTTACGTGCAACGCACGGGCATCTTGCTAGTAAGAATGAAAACAAACGACAAAAAAATATTTGGACGGTGGTTCGAAGTCATGACCGCGGGCACAGCGGACAAGGTGGCCTTGTATTGGTATGCTTAGCCCTCTGTTTTAACACACAAGAGCTGGTGTGGTGATTATACACACACATACACATGCACACGAACTGCATGCACGCAACACTCACACAAACACATGCACCCACGCATGCATGCAACACTCACACGTACACACGCAGCCACGCACGCACGCAACACTCACACGCACACACACACGCATGCATGCACACACCAGTACACCACACGACCAACACACACTCTCATGCTCAAGTGATCAACCTACACATGCATGCGCACACATCAGGCCCTGACAGACACACACACAACCAGGTGATTCCCGTGCACGGGTTGGAGTCTTGTCGCACCTGCGTAAATTTGTGTTTATCTGACCTTTTCCCTATGCGAACTGACAGGTGTGACCCACAAGGAACATGGTCGATTTAACTAGTCAACATGGCACAACGCAGACTATTTGGCCGGTTAAAAGAGTGCAATCCGATGTTGAACCGTGAGCAAGTGACCGTATAACACCGCAAAACGTATATAGTCGCCGTAATCAGCTTATTCTAAAGTTCGGTGACCGTATTACGCTTTTCTCTCTGTAGGCCCTCCAAAACTACATCTCTACACGTTCTCGCATGTTACATCTAACAACTATGCAATATAGCACTACTACTACACTCTAACACAATAAATCATATGTGTTTTTAGTTTTACTAGATATGAAATTGTTACTTAGACCTCTCCCAATGCATTGGTGCTAAAGTGGGGTGCTAAGTGCATTAAAATGCTTAGCAACTAATGTCCCCAATGCATCGGTGCTTAGGTTTTGTAGCTAAGCCTTCTCTATTTAATTGTTTAGTAATAAAACTCCTTCATGTATTGGTTGGTAGTCTTTTTGTCTAGGTTCACGTGCTTAGCATTGGTTCTTGTTGGGGTCACCATAATCCTCTCTCTCCTCTTTAATTGCTTTGCCACATCATTTTTTTGCCTATGTGGCATCCTTAGCACATGTACACCGTGGAGCACTGGGAAAGGCCTTAATTATTCAGTTTGCATACATTAAAATTGCCTTTGAAATGTATGGCCAGTATCATATACCGCGCGGGAAAAATCCTGCCCTTTCCTGTTTAATCGGGTTTGTATCGATGGATCATGCGAAACAGCAAAACTATAGTACTATACAGTACAAGTGACAGTTCACTGAGCCATCGTGTCGTCTACTCCTTCGTCGTAAGAGTGGAGTGCTCGCTTTCATAAATCTTCTAGTCCCTTTCGCCGACATGTGGGACATCAAGCTACCGGGTCCACGTACCATACTAGAATACAGTGCAGAGCAGCCGGGGTGAAGCACCCCAATCATGGCGCCGGCGTAGTAATGAGCAATGAGGCATCCAATCACAAAGCTACACCTTTCCCGCAGTTAAGTTGGAGGGACGAAGTAATAATGCTAAAAAATAAGTTGGAGGGACGAAGCAACCATCATTTCACTCGTTGCTGAATCCGCTTCTCCCTCATCTTCTTCAACCATGTGTTGCTTCTGCCGTTGTTCTGCCTCATGTGGGACGCGGATCAGCTTGGTAAAGCACTAACACATGGGACCACATGTTAGCAAACCGCCAGGACAACGTCCTCTGAAAATAAGAAACCTCCCCCGCCATCCGCGCGGCAAAATCACCTCCTTTTTACTAATCTTGATTTTATAATTTTTTAGATCAATACAATTAAGATTTGTAAATATAGCACACAGGAGCAAAACCAAGTGGTATGGTTAAGGGCATCCACAATGTGTAGCCAAATGTGAAAATAGCTTTTGGCATCGTGGGTGGGTTAACATCATCTATTCGAATAGCCATGTCCGCGGTAAAAGGACTTCTGGGTTGCCTGTATAGTTCATAGATAATTTGAAGTGGATACTCTAAAATATGCAAGATAGGCGTGAGTGCTATGGATGGCGTTCTCATAGGGAGATGGGAGCGGATCCATAGTGGTGTATTGATATGGTGAATATGTGGACTCGTGTGCGCCACCTCAAAAGAGTTACTTGCAGTCGTAGTTCGGGATAGCCACCGAGTCAAAGCTGGCTTGCTCGCAGATTAAACCCACCATCCCTTTGTTGAAAATGATGCATATGTAGTTAGTTACGATGTAAGTCTTCTTTGGGTACATTTGTACTCATGTTTGCCTATTTTATGTTTTGCGAGAGACTTGATCTCACTAGTAGTTCCACGTGGACTTGACGTTTAGCTTGTTACCTCAGCTACGATCTTGTGCCCTCGGCGGAATCGGTAGATAGTCGGGCTTCTCAGCCTTTTTCATTTATAGTTGTCTGTACTCAGACATGTTAAGCTTCCGCTTTTGCTTTGACTTGTATGCTCTGAGTGTTGGGTCATGAGACCTGAGGGAGTCCTGGATTAGGGGGTGTCCGGACAGCCGGACTATCATTATCCGCCGGACTCCAAGATTACGAAGATACAAGATTGAAGACTCCGTCCCGTGTCTGGATGGGACTTTCCTTGGCGTGGAAGGCAAGCTTGGCAATCGGATATGTAGATCTCCTACCATTGTAACCGACTACGTGTAACCCTAGCCTCCTCTGGTGTCTATATAAACCGGAGGGCTTTAGTCCGTAGGACAACATACATTACAACAATCATACCATAGGCTAGCTTCTAGGGTTTAGCCTCCTTGATCTCGTGGTAGATCTACTCTTGTACTACCCATATCATCAATATTAATCAAGCGGGGCGAGGATTTTACCTCCGTCAAGAGGGCCGAACACAGGTAAAACATCGTGTCCCTCGTCTCTGTTACCATCCGCCTAGGCGCACGATTCGGGACCCCCTACCGAGATCCGCGGTTTGACACCGACATTGGTGCTTTCATTGAGAGTTCCTGCGTAGTCGTCACCGATAGGCTTGATGGCATCTTCATCCAACGGCGATGTCCGGTGAGACTTTTCTCCCGAGACGGATCTTCAGATTCGGCGGCCGCTTTGTGGGCCAATTCACTTGGCCATCTGGAGCAGATCGAAGCTTCGCCCCGCGTCGGTCGATTTGGAAGCTTAAACTTCACGGCCGATGTCGCGGAGACTTGATCTTGACGGACTCAAGCCTGACCAAGCGTGCCGCCTTTGTGGCGATGGGCATGATCCAGCTCTGCCGCGAGCAGTGCCTTGGTGGCGCCACGGATCCGCTTGACCATTAGCCCGGGCCGATCGCCCGGATCGAGGGCGGCGGATAGCGCGCCACAGGGGCTTCAACATCCATGGCGATGGGCCGAACACCGATCTTGTCCTCGCGAAACTTCGTGATTCCGGCGCCGGACTCCGAACCTCCCGCGCCTACCAATTGATCCGGATTGGGCGCGGTTATGTAATTCACCGCCGCGGACATCTTTCAATACTCGCCTTTTGGCGATATCCTGAATTCACTAAAGCACTCTCGTTATCGAGGATAGTCGGCGGACTATGGCGGGGTGGCTGGAATGCAGACGGCGAAGAAATTCAAAGCCCACCCACCACCCACTTTGTTGCCACTCGTCGGCGATCTAACCGACATGCTAGACTACGACTCGGCGACATCGGCGCTATGGGCGGCGATGCGGAGATTTAACGAGAACCAGCACCTACGAGTGGCAATCGAAGACCACCTCGTCATACGACATATATATGGTGGACACCCCAAAAGGCGGCTATGGCGAAGAAGCGTGGGCGGACTCTCTAAAAAGCAGCCCAACGCCCGGCGTCGTGGCGCCGCTCCAAATCCCGCCACAGCAAGAATGGAGATTCGGCACGAGGAGATAATAACACTCGAGAGAGTGCCGAAGACAATCCCCTCGGCAAGACTCAGCGCGCGGGAGGATGTAGAAGCAAGCCCTCATGAGAGGGCGGCGATTTAAGAGGTTGAGGATCATAACTATATGCCTCCCTCCGAAGGCGAAGCAAGCCTCAACGATGATGAATTAAATCGTACACGAGGATCCCGTCGAACAAGAGCGCTTCAAGCGCGGGCTTATCGCCATAGCAAATAGCCTAAAGAAAAAGCAGCAACAGACTTCAAGCTGATCGGGACCTGCTGGCGATCGATGGACCGAGGTCCTCGCGTCAAGAGTATAAACTCGAACGCCCTCAAAAGTTACCCAAGGCGCAAGCTGCTCCCGATTAGAGGAGGAAGCATACATACCTCCATCACCGGTAAGACGATATGGCTGACCGACCACCCGTGGTCGTGATGAAGAGGCATCCGAGGCCCCAGCCAAGACCGCACCCGGCATCGCTCCAAAAGTACGAAGCCAAGAGGGAGCGCGCGGACTTGCGAGACATATTGGAGGACAAGGCAAGGCAATCCAGATCCATCTACGGATCACGTGGGCGCCCTCGACCCACAGCGAATACCGTCATGGCTGGATACAATAACGCCGGGCCGAACACAGCAGATAGCGCTCTCTCGAGCTGCGTCGCGATATTGCTCAATCTGAGGCGCCGCACCCTCTATGCTTCACTTACAGTAATGGATCATCGATCCCAAGGGTTTAAACCCGTAAACATCGAATCTTACGATGGCACAACAGACCCCACGGTTTGGATCGAAGACTATCTTCTCCACATCCATATGGCCCGGCGATGATCTCCATGCCATCAAGTATCTCCCACTCAAGCTTAAAGGACCAGCTCGGCATTGGCTAAATAGCTTGCCCAGAGTCAATTGGGTCTTTGGGAAGACACGGAAGCCGCATTCCTCGACAACTTCTAGGGCACGTATATGCGACCACGACGCCGATGACCTAAGCCACATCATTCAGCAGCCAGATTTAATCGGCCGACAATTCTGGACACGGTTCTTAACAAAGAAAAACCAAATCGTCGACTGTCCGGATGCAGAGGCCCTCGCAGCCTTCAAACATAACATCCGGGACGAATGGCTAGCCCGGCACCTGGGGCAGGAAAATCCGAAATACATGGCAGCCCTCACATCATTAATGACCCGCTTTTGCGCGGGAGAGGACAGCTGGCTAGCCCGTAGCAACAACCTCCGCAAAAATTCTGGCAGTCCGGATACAAAGGACAACAACGGCAGGTCACGTCGAAACAAGAACAAGCGCCGCATTAACGGCAAAGACAAGGAGGATACGACAGTCAATGCCGGATTCCGAGGCTCTAAACCCGGTCAGCGGAAGAAGCCATTCAAAAGAACCACTCCGGGTCCGTCCAATCTGGACCGAATACTCGACCGCTTATGCCAGATACATGGCACCTCTGAAAAGCTAGCTAACCACACCAATAGATATTGCTTGGTGTTCAAGCAGGCCGGCAAGTTAATTGCCGAAAATAATGACAAGGGGCTAAACAGCGACGACGAGGAAGAGACCCGACCGCCGAACAACAGAGGACAGAAGGGTTTCCCCCCACAAGTACGGACGGTGAATATGATATACGCGACCCACATACCCAAGAGGGAGAGGAAATGCGCACTAAGGGACATCTATTCGATGGAGCCAGTCGCCCCAAAGTTCAATCCATGGTCCTCTTGTCCGATCACTTTCGATCGAAGAGACCATCCGACCAGCATATGCCATGGCGGATTCGCCGCATTGGTTTTAGACCCAATCGTCGATGGATTTCACCTCACGAGAGTCCTGATGGACGGCGGCAGTAGCCTGAACATGCTTTATCAGGATACAGTGCGTAAAATTGGCATAGACCCATCAAGGATTAAGTATACAAAGACAACCTTTAAAGGTGTCATACCAGGAGTGGAGGCCAACTGTACAGGCTCTGTCACACTGGAAGTGGTCTTCGGATCCCCGGATAATTTCCGGAGCGAAGAGTTAATCTTCGACATAGTCCCGTTTCGCAGCGGCTATCACGCTCTGCTCGGACGAACGCGTTTGCAAAATTCAACGCAGTGCCGCATTATGCATACCTAAAGCTCAAGATGCCAGCCCTCGTGGAGTCATCACGGTCAATGGGAATACGAACGCTCCTCCGAACGGAGGAACATACTGCTGCTCATGGCGTATACTGAGCAGCCTTCTAAGGCAATTCTCAAGTCCGGAAGTTAAAAGGCCAGACAGCAAAGCGCGCCCGGAGCAATGCCAACCAAGACCACCTGGCGCGATCGAGCATCGCAGAGCAATGCGGCCCCAACCTCGCCCGCAGATGACCGCAAAAATAACACTCCGCGTACATCATTACGCTTTGGAGATACCAAGGGCACGGGGAGGGGCACGATCGAACGGACCCAGTGCGGTTCGACACACCGGGGCTCACAAGTGTGCCCCCTTTTTATTTTTTCTTCTTTTATGTACACAGGACTCATTAACGTAAGCCCTGTCCGGTGAACCTGCCGAACTCACGATGCAACAGTCAGGGACTAATGAAGGCCGCGACGAATATTTAGGTGGTCTCAATTACGAGCATTAAATTCGATTATATACACCAAGTCTGCAGCTCATCCCTGGAGGGGGACATGTTTATTTAGTCCAAATCCCTTGCTTACCGCACTATTTGTATCAGTCCGCTCTACTAGCAGACTTTCTTTCATAAATAATGCAGCACCTTTTTATTGCAATTGCATTATCTTTCATATATATGTTCATTACACGACATCTTGCACCCGTATATTTTGGTACGGCCAACTACGCCAGGGGCTTCTGTTCCGCAAATTATGGTGTGATAAAGTCCGAACACTTTCACAAGTGCGGCACCCCGAACTTATAGCATTATATGAATCAGCTCCGAATCATGTCTTGGGTCAATAGTTGGGTTTGCCGGCCCCACGTTTTGGTGCCTTACGTTCCGCTACATCGGCTAAGGTGGACTGGAGAACCATCGCGATTGCGCCCGGTTGAGCAGGCGGCGCCTCGATGGAAAGCTAAAACCGGCGGCATGATAAGGCGAGAGACTAGTCGCTGTTCGAGAGGTTCTTTCGGGTCATAAAGACTCACGCCGCTTGAGCAAAGTTCGGACAATGTCCAGAAGAAGGCGTGGATAGCGCCCGGATTCGGTCTTCGAATACCGGGGCTTCACCAAATTTAAAATTATAGAATTCTATGGCTAAGTGAGAGTGTTCAAGCATTATAAGTCCGGTTGCCTTGTTCGTTGTGTTGAGCGCCTCCCTCAATGGACCCAACAATGGGAACAAGAGTGCTCAAGTTTATCCCGAACACCCCAGCACTCGCGGCTTGGGGGCTGAAGCGAACGACTTGCCATCTCTCAGATTTTACAAACGGCCGCACAGAAGGTAATATTTTAAATTAAACAAGTGTTGCTCATGGCGCATATGAACAAAGTTTTCAGCGCACAGGATAAATACATAGCGAGTTCACTCAAAGATTACATTTCGAGAGCACTCATCTGCAATATCGCAGGCTCCCTTCAGGACAATTTTATAAAACTTCTTCGGCGTGCAATACTCCCTGCCCGGTGGCGGTGGATCCGTGAGAAGCTTCTCCGCATCCAACTTTCCCCAGTGCACCTTTGTGCGGGCAAGGGCCCGACGAGCGCCTTCAATACAGGCGGAGCGCTTGATGACCTCCACCCAGGGGCATGCATCCACCAGCCGCCGCAGACGAGGCCAAAGTAGCTCCAGGCATGGCCTGTCCAGCCTGGCCGGACTATGAGGCCCTTCATGGCCTCCTCGGCTACCTTAGGAGTTCGACCAGCTGCTTCACCTGGTCGCTTGGGGGCACCGGATGGCCGGCCTCGGCGTCATCGAGACCGAAGACCTTCTTCGTCGAGCTCCCTCCTCTCCACGATAGAATGCGGCGGCATCGACGACTCACGGGCAGATCTGCAAACGCCTCGAGAGCTCGAATGCGGGTAAGTGTCGGGTAGTTCACATTAACATGCACGCTTTGCATGAAAAATGCCTTACCCACCGCTATCTTCTTTATGTCCTCAACCTCTGAAGGGCCTTATAGGCCTCGGCCTTGGTGGACTTGGCACTTTCGAGCCGAGGCAAGCTCGGACTCTCGAGTCTTGAGTCACGCCCAAACTCTCATGCTTTTCCATGAGAGCCTGGAGCTCTTGCCGAACTTCCGCCACCCGTGCCTCTTGCTTTTCTCGCTCAGCCCTTTCCACGGCCGCACTGCGTTCGGCCACGGACACAGCCTCCTTCAGGGCTGCCACCTCGTTAGTGGCCCCTGCAATACCCGTATTATCCTTGTTAATTTTATTGCAACCGAAATCCTTTTCTGTAAGGTGCTAATTCAAAGTGGTGTTACTCACCTTCTTTTTCCTCGAGCTGCCTCTTGGCATGGCCGAGCTCTTGCTCGGACCGCTCGAGATCCTTCTTCAGCACATCGACCTCCGCCGTTAGTGCGGCAGAGGTCGGCAAGCAGCCTGCAAACCCATATTGACATATTTTAGGCAACCCTGTGTATATCTTGTTAGATCCTCAGTCCGACTTTTCTTTCCGAACACCGAACTAAGCATCAGGGGCTACTGTCTATGCGGTACTACATTACATAATTTTAAACTTCTTACCTCAAAGCCTGTTAGAAGGTTGCTGCAGGCTTCGGTCAGCATGCTCTTAGCGAGCTGAACCTTCTCAATCACCGCACTCATGATAGTGCAGTGTTCTTCCTTGATGGAAGCGCCTTTAAGCGCCTCCAACAGGTTATCCGGCGCCTCCGGTTGGACGGAGGCCGCCGGCGTCACGGTCCTGCCCTTCTTTCGAAGGGGCCGCTTGACGGACTCTGGAACCACTGCGGGTTCCGATGTAGAGTCCGGCACAAAGTCCGGGAGGCTGCCTGACGGCGCCTCCGGAGCCTCCTCCTGATGGGTCCCTCTTTGGGATCCCACCTCGGCGTCTTCGCCTCGGGGGGTAGTGGCGGTCGGAAGTGAGTCCACATCCGACGGGGCCAATGACCCGCTTCATGAAGCGGGAAGATCATCATCGGCCGGACTACAGATAGAACACGGCATTAGAAGGACACTACGCGACACAAAAGAAATTACACATCAAGGATCCGGATACTTACGATCTTGCCGGACGCCTGGCCCTTGGAGGCCACTCATCCTCGCCAACGCTGGTGTTGGCGAAACTGTCCGGGGGGATAGTTCTCCCCCTCTTGGACCCTTCGGCCTCCCCGACTGGGGAAGCCTTCCTCTTCTTCTCTCCCTCCTCCGAGAGAGAATACTCCTCCTCCTCGTCTTTGGGGGAGGAGTCCGTGTCGTCATCAGACGCCTGATTGCGGGAACTCTTTCAAGTCCCCGCGGCCACCTTCTTGGCCTTCTTCTCGGCACCACGTGCGGTGCCGGAACCAGCAGCCCCTGTTAGCGGGCGCCCACTGGTCTTCTGGCATGGGAGCCGGGCTGATAAGCAGCTTGGCCTTCTCCATCCATTCCTGTCAAAGGAAGAGGCAGAATGAAACCTCACCAAGAGTTAATTTAATTATCACAAATGTCCCGTGATGGGGTTGAATCACTTACCTCGTCAGTTGGATACTGCGAGCTGAATCCGCGATCTTCCGTCGCGGATGCGGGGGCTTCGGCGCCCTTGAACAGCACCCTCCAGGCGCCTTCGTACGTTGTATCGAAGAGCCCGCTCAGCGCCTGGTGATGTTTTGGATTGAACTCCCACAAATTGAATGCCCGTTCTTGGCATGAGAGAATCCGCCGGATGAGCATGACTTGGACCACGTCGACCAGCCTGAGCTTATTGCTCACCATCTTCTTGATGCAGGCTCGGAGTCCCGTCACCTCCACCGGATTGCCCCACTGCAAGCCCTTCTCTTTCCAGGAGGTGAGCTGCGTGGGGATGCCAGATCTAAACTCGGGGGCCGCCGCCCATGTGGGCTTGCGCGGCTCGGTGATGTAGAACCACCCCGATTGCCACCCCTTGACTGAGTCCACAAAGGCCCCTTCGAGCCAAAGGACGTTGGGCAATTTTCCCAACATGGCGCCTCCGCATTCCGCTTGCGTGCCCTTCACAACCTTCGGCTTGACGTTGAAGGTCTTGAGCCACAGGCCGAAGTGGGGCCGGATGCAGAGGAAGGCCTCGCACACGACGATAAACGCTGAGATGTTGAGGATGAAGTTCGGCGCCAGATCGTGGAAATCTAGGCCGTAGTAAAACATGAGCCCCCGGACAAATGGATGGAGCAGAAAGCCCAGTCCGCGGAGGAAGTGGGGGAGGAAGACGACCCTCTCATGAGGCCCGGGGGTAGGGATGAGCTGCCCCTCGTCGGGCAGCCGATGCGCGATATCGCTGGAAAGGTATCCGGCGCTGCGCAGCTTGGTGATGTCCTCCTCCTTAGCGGTGGAGGCCAACCATTTGCCTCCCGCTCCGGACATATTCGGACAAGGTCGAGGTGAGATGCGCGAGCTTGGGCGTTGGAGCTTGAGTGCGCGGAGATGGATAAGCAAAGGAGGAAGAAGGCGTAGGTGAGAAGGTGAATCCTTATCCCTTATATATAGGCGGATGAAAAGTATGCGTCCCCCACCGGCCTGGTAAAACTCGCTTATCTCCCAAGCGCCACCATCAATGGCGCGGTTGGGTTACCCACACACGTATTGATGAGAATCCCGGAATAAGGGGAACACGATCTCTGCTTCGACAAGACGTGCCAAGGAAACCGCTTCGCTAAATGTGCTGAGGTGGTATAGTAAAAAACGATTCAAACAAATGCTTAGTAGCGGTGTGATGTCACGCCGCATAATACGTCAGCAGATTGAGCTAGTGTATATTTTATTCTCTCTGCGGTGGAATGTGGAATTTATTTTTGCAGAGCCGGACACTATCCTGGTGTTCATGATCTTCTCTGGATTATTCAAGGGAGGAACCCGCCTTGCAATGCCGAACATTATGCACGCCGGACTTATTGTCATTGAAGCCTGGTTCAGGGGCTACTGAGGGAGTCCTGGACTAGGGGGTGTCCAGACAGCCGGACTATCATTATCTGCCGGACTCCAAGATTACAAAGATACAAGATTGAAGACTCCGTCCCGTGTCCGGATGGGACTTTCCTTGGCGTGGAAGGCAAGCTTGGCAATACGGATATGTAGATCTCCTACCATTGTAACCGACTCTGTGTAACCCTAGCCTCCTCCGGTGTCTATATAAACCGGAGGGCTTTAGTCCGTACGACAACATACATTACAACAATCATACCATAGGCTAGCTTCTAGGGTTTAGCCTCCTTGATCTCGTGGTAGATCTACTCTTGTACTACCCATATCATCAATATTAATCAAGCAGGACGTAGGGTTTTACCTCCATCGAGAGGGCCCGAACCTGGGTAAAACATCGTGTCCCTCGTCTCCTGTTACCATCCGCCTAGACGCACAGTTCGGGACCCCCTACCCGAGATCCACCGGTTTTGACACCGACAAGACCCATGTTTGTAATATCTCGCTCCTCGGAGCCTATTGAATCAAATACTTGAGGTGTAGAGTCATGTTGTGATGCCATGTTGTATTTGCACATATCGAGCATATTGTGTGTATGTTATTGAAATACTTGGTATGTGTGGGATCTGAATATCTAGTTGTTTATCCTTAGTAGCCTCTCTTACCGGGAAATGTCTCCTAGTGCTTCCACTGAGCCATGGTAGCTTGCTACTGCTCCGGAACACTTAGGCTTGCCGGCATGTGTCCTTCTTCGTTCTCGGTCTCGTTCTTCGGGAAATGTCACGCGATGAATACCGGAGTCATGTTAGCCTACTACAGCCCGGTTCACCGGAGTCCTGCTAGCCCAGTGCTACAGCCTGGATCCACTCGCTATGACCGACACGTTCGATGCTGGGTCATGGATGCTCGTCCCTGTAAGTTTGTGCCACTTTGGGTTTACGACTAGCCATGTTAGCCCGGGCTCCTTATCATATGGATGCTAGCGACACTATCATATACGTGTGCCAAAAGGCGCAAACCATCCCGGCCAAAGGTAAGGCGACACCCGTGGGAATACCGTGCGTGAGGCCGCAAAGTGATATGAGGTGTTACATGCTAGATCGATGTGGCATTGAGTCGGGGTCCTGACAACCAAGATCACGGAACTGGAGGAAGAACTCAAGTCTACACGCGATGGATATGAGGAGGAAATATCAACGCTAGTCGAGAAGAATGATGATCTGAAGAAGAAGCTAAGAGTGTTCATGGGATTTCCAGCAACTTGAGAAGACGAAGATTGCACTTGTCCCGAAAACTACATCATGATCGACGACACCGACTCAGACCCAGATGATAGTGATGATGACTATGTTGATGAAGCCAGAGCACATATCATGGAGTCTTCATCGGAGCTGTTTTCCTAGTAGACCACCATAAAAGTAGTAGAATTTCCCTCCATGTATCTATAATAGTCTGAGCACTTTGTAACGATAGATAGACCGTTGTATGCCCTTGCTTGTTTGAATGAAGTGTTTTGATTGCTTTTTGTCTCATGTGCACATGGGTAGTGTTTTCCCTCTAGACCTCATTCTATTCTATATTCTCTTCTTTTCTAAACCCCAGATGCCTCCGAGGCGTGATAACAGATTTGCTTTCCCACCGGAGCTCACTCAGTTGATCTAGCTGCAAAATGCATTGATGCAGATACTAGTCCAGAATCAGAATCAGGGGAACAACAACAACAACAATCCACCACCGCCACCACCGGTTGATCACTTAACCCGTTTTCTTAGGCTGAATCCACCGGTGTTCTCCAGTAGCACCGAGCCGATTGTTGCAGATGATTGGCTTTCCAAGACAGCCAGGGAGTTGACCACTGCAGGATGCACAGATGCGGAGAAGGTGCGATTTACTGCACATCAGCTTGAGGGACCCACAGCATCATGGTGGGAGAATTTCACAGCCACTTATCCAGCAGACACTGTCACATTGGATCAGTTTCAGCAAGCTTTTCGTACTGCCCATGTTTTAGCAGGAGCTATGGCCATGAAGAAGCGTGATTTTCGCAACTTGCGCCAGGGAGGAAGAACAGTTGGCCAGTATGTGGAAGATTTCAGTAAGCTAGCACATTATGCCCCAGATGACGTTGCTACGGATGCAGCTAAGCCAGAGAAGTTTCTGGAAGGGCTGAATGATGAGCTGAGCATGCAGTTGATGGTAGCAAGTTTCAACAACTACCAGGAGGTGGTAGACCGTGCTCTCATGATTGAAGGAAGCAAAGCAAATTGAAAACCGCAAGAGGAAGTATGGACAAGGGAAGTACACGGAGCTCGGTGAAGCCCGTTTTACTCCGAAGTCAGGAGGACAGTTCCAGCATACCCATGGAGGAGGTAGTTCGCACAATCACAATGGTCCCAAGAATGGTACCGGGAATGGAGGAAGTAGTAGCCAGAACCGTACCAACCCCTCAAAACACCAGCCAAGAGAGATCTGAGTCAAGTCACTTGTTTTAAGTGCCAGAAGACCGGACATTACGCTAATGAATGTCCTGAAGGCCAGACTGGGAATGGCAATGGAAGCTCTGGGAAGAAGCCGAAACCTTTCAACAGAGGACAAGTGAACCACGTTAGCGTGGAGGAGGTTGAAGCTCAGCCAGATGCAGTAATAGGTAAGTTTTTAGTTAAGTCATTTACTGCACTCGTTCTATTTGATACTGGTGCATCGCATTCATACATATCAAGGGGATTTGTGGATAAGTATAGACTGCCCACCAAGGTTCTAGGAACACCCATGTTAGTAACCTCACCAGGAGCAGAGTATATGGCCAGTCGAGGATGCTTTCAAATTCTGTTGAGTATAGGCAAGCATGTTTTCCCCTCAGATTTAATCATTTTGGAATCTCAAGGTTTGGATGTGATTCTGGGTATGGATTGGCTATCAATGTATGGAGGGAACATTGATTGCACCAGTCAGACAATTTTGCTTACAACGCCAGAAGGGAAGAGGATCAAGTATGTTTCCAGGCATAAGCCGAAAGGGATGCACGTAAATTCCTTATCAGGAATTGTGCAGGAGGAAGTACCAGTGGTAAAGGACATTCCTGATGTATTTCCAGAAGAGTTGCCAGGCATGCCACCAGACAGAGACATTGAGTTTTTGATAGAGCTTTTTCTAGGCACAGGGACAATATCCAAGAGACCATACAGGATGCCAGCAAAAGATTTGGAGGAGATTAAAAGTCAGATTAAGGAGTTATTGGATAAAGGTTACATTCGCCCAAGTTCTTCACCTTGGGGATCACCAGTACTTTTAGTGGAGAAGAAGGACGGATCATTAAGGATGGTTGTTGATTATCGAGGATTGAATGCAGTAACCATCAAGAACAAGTACCCACTGCCGATGATCAATGATCTGTTTGACCGACAGCAAGGAGCAAAGGTATTTTCCAAGATCGATTTGCGATCAGGATACCATCAGCTGAAGATTCGAGAGCAGGATATACCCAAAACTGCTTTTACCACTAGGTTTGGGCTGTACGAGTATACCGTTATGTCATTTGGTCTGACTAACGCACCTTCCTATTTCATGAACATGATGAACAAAGTATTTATGGAGTTCCTGGATAAGTTTGTCTTGGTGTTCATTGTGGATATTTTGGTCTACTCAAAGAACGAAGAGGAGCATAAAGAGCATTTGCATTTGGTATTGGAGAAGCTCAGAGAACACCAGTTATATGCCAAGTTTAGCAAATGTGAGTTTTGGTTGAAGGAAGTTGGATTCCTCAGACATGTTATATCCGGAGAGGGTATAGCAGTAGACCCCACCAAGGTTGTCACCGTGACTAATTGGGAAGCACCAACAACAGTTGGAGAGATCAGAAGTTTTCTTGGACTGGCGGGATACTACCGGAGATTCATTGAAAAAAATTTCAAGGATTGCAAAGCCCATGACGGAGTTGTTGAAGAAGGATACCAAGTTCAATTGTACTGAGGAATGTGAGGCCAGTTTCCAGGAATTGAAGAAACGTTTAGTTACCTCACCAGTGTTGATTCTGCCAGATCAGACCAAGGATTATGAGGTGTATTGTGATGCTTCACGTCGAGGACTTGGAGCAGTGCTTACGCAGGAAGGAAGAGTTGTTTCGTACGCGTCACGATAGCTTAAACCTCATGAGTTGAATTATGCCACACATGATTTGGAGTTAGCAGCCGTAGTGCATGCATTGAAGACATGGAGACATTTTCTTATCAGAAATCATTGTGAGGTGTACACAGATCACAAGAGTTTGAAGTACATTTTCACGCAAAAGGAGTTGAATCTCAGGCAAAGGAGATGGTTGGAACTCATCAAGGATTATGATATGAGATTGCAGTATCACCCCGGAAAGGCTAACGTAGTAGCCGACGCGTTGAGCCATAAGAGCCATGTTAATACACTCATGACCGCAGGACTGCCAAAGGAGTTAGCCGAGGACTTTTGCGAACTATGTTTGGAGATACTTCCGAGAGGCTATGTAGCAGCATTGGAAATCCAGACTACTTTGATGGATAAGATCAGAGAAGCTCAGAAGACCGACAAGGAAATTGCTGAGATAAAGGAGAAGTTGAACAAGGGAAAAGCCAAGGGATTTCGTGAGGATGAGCATGATACCTTATGGTTTGAAGACCGTGTTTATGTGCCCAATGACCCCGAGATCAGGAAGTTGATTTTGCAAGAGGCCCATGATTCGCCGTATTCAATTCACCCAGGGAATACCAAGATGTACTTGGATTTGAAGGAGACTTTCTGGTGGACCAGAATGAAGAAGGACATTGTCGAGTATGTAGCAGTTTGTGATGTATGTCAGAGAGTAAAAGCAGAGCATCAGAAACCAGCAGGGTTGTTGCAACCATTGCCGATACCCGAATGGAAGTGGGATAAGCTAGGCATGGATTTTATCACACGATTTCCCACGACTCGTTCAGGCTATGACTCGATTTGGGTGGTAGTCGACCGCTTGACGAAGGTAGATCATTTCATTCCAGTGAAGACTACTTACACCAGTGCCAAATTGGCCAAGATTTACATGACCAGGATCGTATGTCTACATGGAGTTCCAAGGAGCATTGTATCAGATAGAGGAACCCAGTTCACCTCAAAGTTCTGGAATCAGTTGCACGAAACCTTGGGTACCAGGCTAGAGTTGAAGCGCTTTTCATCTGTGAGCAGATGGACAGGTGAAAGAGTCAATCAGATTTTAGAGGACATGCTGAGAGCTTGTGCGCTAGATTATGGATCTAGTTGGGACGACAATTTGCCGTATGTGGAGTTCTCTTACAACAACAGTTATCAATCCAATTTGAAGATGGCCCCTTTCGAAGCCTTATACGGAAGGAGGTGCAGAACCCCGTTGTCTTGGGACGAAGTTGGAGACCGTCAGTTGTTTGGACCAGATTTGATTAAGGTTTCTGAACGGAAAGTGAAGTTGATTCGCGACGGGCTCAAGGTAGCCCAGTTCAGGCAGAAAAGCTATGCTGACGCAAAACGCAAGGAGACAATTTACGAAGTTGGGGATAGAGTTTATCTTCGGGTATCTCCACTTCGAGGAGTTAAGTGTTTTGGTGTTAAAGGAAAGTTAGCGCCACGTTTTGTGGGACCATACAAAGTTTTGGAGCGTATGGGAGAGGTTGCCTACAAGTTGGAATTGCCTGAGGGGTTGTCAGGAGTTCACGACCTGTTTCACGTTTCCCAGTTGAAGAAGTGCCACGCAGAGATGGCTGATATACCACTGAGAGATACAGTGCCACTAGAGGCGATTCAGTTGGACATTGATTTCACCTATGAGGAGAAACCAGTTAAGATTCTTGAGTATGCCAGCCGAGTCACCCGCAGCAAGGTTATCAAGTTTTGTAAGGTTCTGTGGAGCCACCACACCGAGGATGAAGCCACCTGGGAGCGAGAGGAAGATTTGCTGAAGGACCACCCTCACCTATTTTCTAGCCAACCCGAATCTCGAGGGCGAGATTCATCTTAAGTAGGTTTGTAACATTCAAATTTTCAATTTGGAATGTTATACATAGATCATCATTGCATATCATATTTTATTTGCATTTTGCCTCGATCCTAGAAATTCTACGCAACTCAAGGACCCATGGAGAGAGTTGGGGATTTCGTTACTTCCATATTTGAGTTTTCTCGAATTTTGGAAATAGGATCATTTGATTTTATTTATTTTATCTTCAATTATTTCAATTAAAAAAATAAGAGAGGGAATAAGATGACTTTCCCAAATTAAATAAATAAGGAGGATTTAATAAAAAAATCAAATAAGTTTTATTTTGGTGGTTTTGCTATTTTATTTGAATTTAGGAAAAATTGCACCATTTTCAAAAAATGCATTTTAGGACCAAAAAAATGTTCATCTTGTTCTAAATATTGTATTTGGATGATGAAAATTTATTTTTGGTATTTTTAGATTTTTATTTAATTTTCTAGATTTTTTTCAGTTAGTGAAATTATTTTAAAAAGCGCCAAGACCCGATCGGGTCAAGCCCAGTACCGAGCCAGCCAGCCCAACCAGTGCGCCGCCTCCTCTCATGTAGCCTTGCGCTGCACTGCACGCCAAAGCGAGTCCGAGTGGACTCCTCCCAGCGCCCCTCGCCCAAGCAGCCTTGACCCCCCTATATATAGCGCGCCGCCCCTTGGACCCAAGCCGCCTCGCCCAAGCCCCCCGCCCTTGCCTTGACCCGCCGCCTCCGCATGCCTTGCCGCCGCCGCCACCGCCACCATTGAGCCAGGCCGAGCAGCTGAGCCCCGCCCGAGTCGCCGCCCCTCACCACCTCATTGAGCCCTGCCCCACCGGAGTGCCTCGCCGAGGTTCTGCACCAGCCGCCGCCGCCGGACCATTTTTTTTAAGAAAACCACTTCGGTTTTTTTCCAGAAAACCCTAGTTTTTTTATTTTATTAGATCGGTTTTATCGGTTTATTTATTTAACGAGTGTTCGCCCGTTCGTTCGTTTTAACGGACGTATCTGTCGTTTAGATCCAAATAACGAACGTTCGTTTGTTAATCTGTTTGTCGTTTTTCTTTTCTCGGATTTATTCCCTGATTTTTCTGATCGCGATTTCTGATCCGATTTTCGTTTTAGTTTAACTTTCCGCTCATTTATCGGAATCAGGCGATTCAAGCGCCTAGAGTTTCGTCTCGAAACCCTCTTTCCGAATAATCTACTCAAACCAGCTTTTGCTTCTGTAAAATTTGACATAGGTCCAGATTAGTAAACAAAGCTAGTTTCTTTCGCCGTTTGAGTTTTATTTCTTGATTCGATTTGATTCTTTTTGCAAACAGGAGTTCTTAAGTTGAACTTTCTGGTTAGATCTTTTATTTGAGTTTTACCCGTGCATTACATGAGTACTTATTGTATGCTTGTTTGATTGTTTGTTGGCGATAGAGTACCCGGATTGCGCCGCTTGCTACTTCGAATCCCTAGGTTACGCGGATCATCAGCAAGGCAAGTAACACTTTGATCATACCTCCTTACTACCCAGTTTTTATTGCATTAGATCAACCCTCAAACATTGCATGATTAGGACCTAATTAAATTGTGGGTTTTGGGAAGTAGATGAGGTAGTACCTATTACCTGTTTTATTATCAAACCCTTGGGAGTTACTTCTACGTTTGCTTATTATGCCATGCTATGCTAGTAGACGTGGATTGGGTGAGTGAATTTCCATGAAAGATGTGAGATTGTTAATTAATGGTTTATTTAAGGTGGCAACTTTAATACACATCTGGGTGGATTGAGGTACCTGGGTATTCCAGGATTGCCTGTTTGTTTTTGGACCGCCACCCAGGCTCAAAGGGATCATAAGATTATTCATGCTAGAAACTTCTGTGTGCAGCCACGTGCTATTATGGGCTCTAGCATAGTTGACTAAGTCATGCGAACTCTTATAGTGGTAGACTAGCAGATGTAGGGGAAAGTAGGTGTATAGGTCTACCCATCGTAAGGTGCTAGCGCTTCTGAAAGACTATGTCTCGGTCATCCGTTTCTCAAACACCATGTAGTGCGAGAAAACCAACGGAGGAGATCGAGTCGTGTGGGGAAAAGTGCGCAAACCTCTGCAGACTGTATAAACTAATCATGATTAGCCGTGTCCCCGGTTGTGGACATCTTAAGTATCTAGTACTTGGATTATCATGTGAATCTCATCATGTTACTATAATTAATATTGTTGGGTTTTAAATGATGATATTACTTAATTGGGATTGAGAATCCTGTCAACCATTCTCAATGTTTAACAACCACCATAATAGTTACACAAATTTATTCTTTTGCAGTAGGGAAAAATTGGCTTTACGCAAAAACAGTAACCATAGAGCTTTTCCACCAGCCATACATGCATGTAGTATAGCTTTACTCTTTCATTACTCTCTATGTGTTACTTTGCCAGCATATTCCATGTGCTGACCCATTTTCGGGCTGCAACGTTCATGTTGCAGACTTTTCAGACGACGAGTAAGATGCTTTAGGATCGTGGTTCTATACTCAGTGATGCCGTTGGAGTTGATGGACTCGCTTATCTTCCAACCCTTCCGCTGTTATCGTTATTAGATGGCCTTAAGCCATATTTATTGTAATAAGTTCTCTTTGGAGACATTTGATGTAATAAGTGTGTGATTGCTACTCTGTTATAAATCCTTCAAGTACTGTGCATGTCAAGATTCTCGATCCAGGATGACAACGATGCACAGAGATCAGACTGTTTGAGGTCTGGTCGCTACAAGATGGTATCAGAGCACACGCTGACTGTAGGACACGACCACTAAGCAAAAGCCATAGATCACTACTCTTTCTCTTCTCATTTCTAACTCCTCATCTTTTCTATTCTTCTAGGATGGCGGATGCAAGGAACAAGTTCATGCAATCGGATGAAGATACACCCTTTGGACGACATCTGAAGGAAGTTACCAAGTACCTGAAGACCGGAGTACCAAGCTTCACCGGAACCTACAACGCCACTCTACCTGAAGAAGGGCGCTGGATGATTCAAGTTCAAATTCCATGAAGGACATTCATGCCAGTTACTGAGCCCATAGAGTTTTATTTTGATGCACCAACCTGGAGTCTAGGAAAGAGCATGGAAGCCCACATTACCATGGGATGTATTGGAGAAGTTTACCACAAGGAGCTTAAGGATACTACCTACTAGATTTGTGGGCGCCGAGATGAGCAATGGGAGATTATCAACACCAGGAAAGACAGATCAGTTGCAGCTTTCATCCAGGAGTTAAACCAGCACATTCGACGCCAGGAGAACCATATGTGTGCAGGCATGATGGATCTGAAGAAATCCATGACCAAGATCACGGAACTGGAGGAAGAACTCAAGTCTACACGCGATGGATATGAGGAGGAAATATCAACGCTAGTCGAGAAGAATGATGATCTGAAGAAGAAGCTAAGAGTGTTCATGGGATTTCCAGCAACTGGAGAAGACGAAGATTGCACTTGTCCCGAGAACTACATCATCATCGATTGCACTGACTCAGACCCAGATGATAGTGATGATGACTATGTTGATGAAGCCAGAGCAGATATCATGGAGTCTTCATCGGAGCAATTTTTCTAGTAGACCACCATAAAAGTAGTAGAATTTCCCTCCATGTATCTATTATAGTCTGAGCACTTTGTGACGATAGATAGACCGTTGTATGCCCTTGCTTGTTTGAATGAAGTGTTTTGATTGTTTTTTGTCTCATGTGCATATGGGTAGTGTTTTCCCTCTAGACCTCATTCTATTCTATATTCTCTTCTTTTCTAAACCCCAGATGCCTCCGAGGCGTGATAACGGATTTGCTTTCCCACCGGAGCTCACTCAATTGATCCAGCAGCAGAATGCATTGATGTAGATACTAGTCCAGAATCAGAATCAGGAGAACAACAACAGCAGCAATCCACCACCGCCACCACCTGTTCATCACTTAACCCGTTTTCTTAGGCTGAATCCGCCGGTGTTCTCTAGTAGCACCGAGCCGATTGTTGCAGATGATTGGCTTTGCAAGACAGCCAGGGAGTTGACCATCGCGGGATGCATGATCGGAGAAGGTGTGATTTGCCGCACATCGAGTTGACGGACCCGCAGCATCATCTTTGGGAGAATTTCACAGCCACTTATCCACCGAGATTAATCGCCACATGGTATCGGCCAAGACAAGCTTTTCATACTGCCCATGTTTCAGCAGGAGCTATGGCCATGAAGAAGCGTGAGTTTCGCAACTTGCGCCAGGGAGGAAGAACAGTTGGCCATTATGTGGATGATTTCAGTAAGCTAGCACGTTATGCCCCAGATGACGTCGCTACGGATGCAGCTAAGCCGAAGAAGTTTCTGGAAGGGCTGAATGATGAGCTGAGCATGTAGTTGATGGTAGAAAGTTTCAACAACTACCAGGAGTTGGTAGACCGTGCTCTCATGATTGAAGGGAAGCAGCAGCAGATTGAAAACCGCAAGAGGAAGTATGACAAGAGAAGTACAATTCTGGAGCTCAGCAGAAGCCCCGTTTTACTCTGAAGTCAGGAGGACAGTTCCAGCATACCCATGGAGGAGGTAGTTCGCACAATCACAATGGTACCAAGAATGGTACCGAGAATGGAGGAAGTCGTAGCAAGAACCGTACCAACCCCTGAACACCAGCCAAGAGAGATCTGAGTCAAGTCACTTGTTTTAAGTGCCAGAAGACCGGACATTACGCTAATGAATGTCCTGAAGGCTAGACTGGGAATGGCAATGGAAGCTCTGGGAAGAAGCCGAACCCTTTCAACAGAGGACAAGCGAACCACGTTAGCGTGGAGGAGGTTGAAGCTTAGCCAGATGCAGTAATAGGTAAGTTTTTAGTTAAGTCATTTACTGCACTCGTTCTATTTGATACTAGTGCATCGCATTCATACATATCAAGGGGATTTGTGGATAAGTATAGACTGCCCACCAAGGTTCTAGGAACACCCATGTTAGTAACCTCACCAGGAGCAGAGTATATGGCCAGTCGAGGATGCTTTCAAGTTCCGTTGAGTATAGGCAAGCATGTTTTCCCCTCAGATTTAATCATTTTGGAATCTCAAGGTTTGGATGTGATTCTGGGTATGGATTGCCTATCGATGTATGGAGGAAACATTGATTGCACCAGTAAGACAATTTTGCTTACAACGCCAGAAGGGAAGAGGATCAAGTATGTTTCCAGGCATAAGCCGAAGGGGGTGCACGTAAATTCCTTATCAGGAGTTGTGCAGGAGGAAGTACCAGTGGTAAAGGATTTTCCTGATGTATTTCCAGAAGAGTTGCCAGGCATGCCACTAGACAGAGACATTGACTTTTTGATAGAGCTTTTGCCAGGCACAGGGCCAATATCCGAGAGACCATACAGGATGCCAGCAAAAGATTTGGAGGAGATTAAAAGTCAGATTAAGGAGTTACTGGATAAAGGTTACATTCGCCCAAGTTCTTCACCTTGGCGATCACCAGTACTTATAGTGGAGAAGAAGGACGGATCATTAAGGATGGTTGTTGATTATCGAGGATTGAATGCAGTAACCATCAAGAACAAGTACCCACTGTCGATGATCAATGATCTGTTTGACCAACAACAAGTAGCAAAGGTATTTTCCAAGATCGATTTGCGATCAGGATACCATCAGCTAAAGATTCGAGAGCAGGATATACCCAAGACGACTTTTACCACTAGGTATGGGCTGTACGAGTATACCGTTATGTCATTTGGTCTGACTAACGCACCTGCCTATTTCATGAACATGATGAACAAAGTATTTATGGAGTTCCTGGATAAGTTCGTCGTGGTGTTCATTGATGATATTTTGGTCTACTCGAAGAACAAAGAGGAGCATAAGGAGCATTTGTGTTTGGTATTGGAGAAGCTCAGAGAACACCAGTTATATGCCAAGTTTAGCAAATGTGAGTTTTGGTTGAAGGAAGTTGGATTCCTCAGACATGTTATATCCGGAGAGGGTATAGCAGTTGACCCCACCAAGGTTGTCACCGTGATTAATTGGGAAGCACCAACAACAGTTGGAAAGATCAGAAGTTTTCTTGGACTGGCGGATACTACCGGAGATTCATTGAAAAAATTTCAAGGATTGCAAAGCTCATGACGGAGTTGTTGAAGAAGGATACCAAGTTCAATTGGACTGAGGAATGTGAGGCCAGTTTCCAGGAATTGAAGAAACATTTAGTTACCTCACCAGTGTTGATTCTGCCAGATCAGACCAAGGATTATGAGGTGTATTGTGATGCTTCACGTCGAGGACTTCGAGCAGTGCTTATGCAGGAAGGAAGAGTTGTTTCGTCCGCGTCACGACAGCTTAAACCTCATGAGTTGAATAATGCCACACATGATTTGGAGTTAGCAGCCGTAGTGCATGCATTGAAGACATGGAGACATTTTCTTATCAAAAATCATTGTGAGGTGTACACGGATCACAAGAGTTTGATGTACATTTTCATGCAAAAGGAGTTGAATCTCTGGCAAAGGAGATGGTTGGAACTCATCAAGGATTATGATATGAGATTGCAGTATCACACCGGAAAGGCTAACGTAGTAGCCGACGCGTTGAGCCGTAAGAGCCATGTTAATACACTCATGACCGTAGGACTGCCAAAGGAGTTAGTCGAGGACTTTTGTGAACTATGTTTGGAGATAGTTCCGAGAGGCTATGTAGCAGCATTGGAAATCCAGTCGACTTTGCTGGATAAGATCAGAGAAGCTCAGAAGACCGACAAGGAAATTGCTGAGATAAAGGAGAAGTTGAACAAGGGAAAAGCTAAGGGATTTCGTGAGGATGAGGACGATACCTTATGGTTTGAAGACCGTGTTTATGTGCCCAATGACCCCGAGATCAGGAAGTTGATTTTGCAAGAGGCCCATGATTTGCCGTATTCAATTCACCCAGGGAATACCAAGATGTACTTGGATTTGAAGGAGACTTTCTGGTGGACCGGAATGAAGAAGGACATTGCCGAGTATGTAGCAGTTTGTGATGTATGTCAGAGAGTAAAAGCAGAGCATCAGAAACCAGCAGGGTTGTTGCAACCATTGCCGATACCCGAATGGAAGTGGGATAAGCTAGGCATGGATTTTATCATAGGATTTCCCAGGACTCGTTCAGGCTATCACTCGATTTGGGTGGTAGTCGACCGCTTGACGAAGGTAGCTCATTTCATTCCAGTGAAGACTACTTACACCAGTGCCAAATTGGCCAAGATTTACATGACCAGGATCGTATGTCTGCATGGAGTTCCAAGGAGCATTATATCAGATAGAGGAACCCAGTTCACCTCAAAGTTCTGGAATCAGTTGCACGAAACCTTGGGTACCAGGCTAGAGTTTAGTACCGCTTTTCATCCGCAGACAGATGGACAGACCGAAAGAGTCAATCAGATTTTAGAGGACATGCTGAGAGCTTGTGCACTAGATTAATGACCTAGTGAACATTTTTCTGGGCCTAAATGCCTCAACTAAAAACAAACTTATTAGTTCTAATTACACCGCAATAAAATAAATAAACTTGCAAATAAAATCAAATAAAATATTCAAAAATTCAAAATTCAGTTTCCAATATTTCTTTGCTGGCTTTGAAGAAGTCCTTTTATCTTCTCTCTTTATTTTATTTTTTGCAAAAATTGGAAAAAGAATTTTGAATAAACAATTTGATCCAATTTTCCAAATTTTGAAAAATAAAAAAATGGATTTTGGGGAAACCTCCAACTCTCTCAAATTGGTCCTTGAGTTGCTTAAGGTCTTTTGGATCAAAATTCAACTAAAACGAGGAAGCAAAAAATGCATAAATCATGGATGCATATGGATGATCTATAAATAACATCCAAATTGAAAATTTGGATGTTACAAACCTACCCCCCTTAAGATGAATCTTGCCCTCGATATTCGGGTTGGCTAGCAAATAGGTGTGGGTGATCCTTGCGGGGGTCTTCTTCGCGCTCCCGGGTGGCTTCCTCCTCGGTATGGTGACTCCACTTAACCTTGCAAAACTTGATGACCTTGCTGTGAGTAACTCGGCTGGCAAACCTGAGAATCTTAACGGGTTTCTCCTCATATGTCAGGTCACTCTCCAATTGAATCGCTTCCAGTGGCACTGTATCTCTCAGAGGAATATCGGCCATCTCTGCATGGCACTTCTTTAACTAGGAAACGTGAAACACATCATGAACTCCTGAAAAACCTTCGGGTCATTCCAACTTCTAGGCAACTTCACCCATACGTTCCAGAACACTTTATGGTCCCACAAATCGTGGGGCTAACTTTCCCTTGACTCCAAATCATTTAACTCATCGAAGCGGGGACACACGAAGATATGCTCTATCTCCGACTTCATAAGTTACCTCCTTGCGTTTAGTATCTGCATAACTCTTCTGCCTGGACTGGGCAATCTTGAGTCTATCATGGATCAACTTGACCTTCTCCTCAGAATCTCTGATTAAATCTGGTCCGAACAACTATCGATCTCAAACTTCATCCCACATCAATGGTGTTCTGCACCTCCTTCCGTACAAAGCTTCAAAAGGGGCCATCCTCAAACTGGCTTGATAACTGTTGTTATATGAGAACTCTGCATATGTTAAATTATCATCCAAACTAGATTCATAATCTAGCGCACAAGCTCTCAACATGTCCTCTAGAATCTGGTTGACTCTCTCAGTTTGTCCATCTGTTTGCATATGAAAGGCTGTACTGAACTCTAGTCTGGTACCCAAAGTTTCGTGCAACTGATTCCAAAACTTCGAAGTAAACTGTGTTCCTCTATCTGATACGATGGTCCTCGGAACTCCATGCAGACATACGATCCTGGTCATGTATATCTTCGCCAACTTAGCGCTCGTATAAGTGGTTTTCACGGGGATGAAATGGGCTAAATTGGTCAAGCGATCAACTACAACCCAGGTTGAGTCATAGCCTAATCGAGTCTTGGGTAATCCGATGATGAAATCCATGCCAAGTTTATCCCACTTCCATTCGGGTGTCGGCAAAGACTGAAGTAACCCTGCTGGTTTCTGATGCTCTGCCTTAACTCTCTGACATACGTCACATACTGCTACATACTCGGCAATATCCTTCTTCATACTTGTTCACCAGAAACTCTCCTTCAAGTCCAGATACATCTTGGTGTTGCCTGGGTGAATCAAATAAGGCAAATCATGAGCCTCCTGAAGAATTAACTTCCTGATCTCGGGGTCATTGGGCACATAGATACGATCCTGAAACCATAAATTTTCGTGCTCATCCTCACGAAAACCTTTAGCCTTTCCTTTACTCATTCTTTCCTTTATCTCTGTAATCTCCTTGTCTGTCTTCTGGGCTTCTTGGATCTTTCCCAACAAAGTGGACCCAATTTCCAGTGCCGCAACATAACCTCTCAGAACTATCTCCAAGAGAAGTTCTCGTAGATCATCAGCTAACTCCTGGGGTAATTCTCCGGTTATGAGCGTATTAACATGACTTTTGTGGCTCAAGGCATCAGCAACGACATTGGCCTTTCCTAGGTGATAATGCAATCTCATGTCATAATCCGTTATGAGCTCCAACCATCTCCTCTGCCTGAGGTTCAACTCCTTCTGCGTGAAGATGTATTTCAAACTCTTATGATCCGTGTAAATATCACAACGGTTTCTGATAAGAAAGTGTCTCCAGGTCTTAGGCGCATGCACTACGGTTGCCAACTCCAAATCATGTGTGGCATAATTCAATCATGAGGTTGAAGCTGACTTGAGGCATTTGAAACAACTCTTCCTTCTTGCATAAGAATGCCTCCAAGTCCCTGACGAGAAGCATCGCAATATACTTGGAAATCCTTGTGTATATTCGGCAGAATTAGCACTAGGGCTGTAACCAAACATTTCTTCAACTCCTGAAAACTGGCCTCACAATCCTCGGTCCATTTAAACTTGGTATCTTTATTCAATAACTCCATCATGGGCTTTGGGATCTTGGAGAAATTCTCAATAAATCTCCGATAATATCCTGCGAGTCCAAGGAAACTGCGTATCTCTCCAACTGATGTGGGTGCCAACCATTCAGTGACGGCTACAACCTTGGTAGGGTCTACTGCTATTCCTTCTCCTGATATAACATGTCCGAGAAATCCGACTTCCTTCAACCAAAACTCACATTTGCTGAACTTGATATATAACAGATGTTCCCTGAGCTTCTCGAGAACCAAGCGCAAATGTTCCTTGTGCTCTTCTTCATTCTTCGAATAGACCAATATATTGTCAATGAACACGAGTTATTGAACTTGTCCAAGAACTCCATGAACACCTTGTTCATCGTACTCATAAAATAGGCAGGGGCATTAGTGAAACCAAATGACATTACTGTATACTCATAAAGCCCATAACTTGTGGTAAAAGTTGTCTTAGGTATATCCTGCTCTCGGATCTTCAGCTGGTGATACCCTGACCGAAGATCGATCTTGGAGAAAACTTTAGCTTCCTGCAGCTGGTCAAACAAATCATTGATCATCGGCAGAGGGTATTTGTTCTTGATCGTCACCACATTCAGCGCATGATGATCAACAACGATCGCCAAGGATCCATCCTTCTTCTCAACTTGAAGCATTGGGGCTCCCCAAGGTGATGAGCTTGGTCGAATATAACCTTTCTCCGGTAACTCCTTAATCTGCTTCTTAATTTCCTCTAGATCATTGGCGGGCATCCGACGGTCTCTTGGATATTGGTTCGGTGCCTGGCAACAACTCGATCAGAAACTTTATGTCTCGGTCTGGTGGCATGCCCGGTAATTCCTCCGGGAATACATCGGGATAATCCTTCACAACTGGAACTTTTTCCTGAACAACTCCTGAAAGGGAATTTACTTGAGTCCTCCTTGGCGCATGCCTAGACACATACTTTATCTGTTTTCCCTCTAGGGTGGTGAGAAGAATCGACTTACTGGCAGAATCAATGTTTCCGTCATACTTGGATAACCAATCCATTCCTAGGATCACATCCAAGCCTTGTGACTCCAGGATGATGAGGTCCGTGGGGAAAACATGTCTACCTATGGTTATTGGGAACTGATAACATCCTCGACTAGCCATATACTCTACTCCTGGGGAACTCACTAACACAGGTGACTTAAGGGCTACGGTTGGCAGCTTAAACTTGTCCACAAATCCCCTTGATATAAATGAATGCGATGTACCAGTGTCAATAAGAACAAGGGCTGTAAATGCATTTATCAAAAACTTATCGACAACTGCATAGGGCTGCTCCTCAATTTCCTCCACACTGACGTGATTCACCTGACTTGTGGTGAAAGGGTTGGGCTTCTTTCCAGGGCTTCCATTGCCATTTACATTCTTTGCCTCAGGACATTCAGTGGCGTAGTGTCCGGTCCTCCCGCACTTGAAACAGGTAATGTGACTCAGATCTTTCTTTGCGGGTGTCACGGGGTTGGAATGCCTCTGACTATTGCTTCCTCCATTCCCATTACCATTCTTAGGGCCACTATGGTTGTGTGAACTTCCTCCATTGTGTGAATGGCCACCATGGTTATGTCCTCCATGGGTAAGATGAGTGTGTCCTCATGAGTACGGGGCATAGCGACGCTTCTGCTGAGCTCCAGAGTTGTACTTCCCCTGTCCATACTTCCGCTTGCGGCTCTCTATCTGTTGCTACTTGCCTTCAATCATGAGGGCCCTGTCTATCAGATCCTGGTAGTTGTTGAAGGTTGCCACCATCAACTGCATACTCAGCTCATCATTGAGTCCCTCAAGAAATTTCTCCTGCTTCGCGACATCCGTGGCCACATCATCTAGGGCGTAGCGTGCTAACTTGCTGAACTCATCCACATACTGCCCCACCGTATGACTCCCCTGGCGTAAGTTGCGGAACTCGCGCTTCTTCAAACTCATGGCTCCAGCTGAGACATGTGTGGTGCGGAAGGCCTGCTGAAATTGATCCCATGTAACTGTAGCAATGGGGTAAGTGGTGGTGAAATTCTCCCACCAAGAGGCTGCAGGTCCATCAAGCTGATGTGCAGCAAAGCGCACTCTCTCCGCATCTGTGCATCCAGCAGTGGTTAGCTCCCTCCCGATCTTGCGGAGCCAATCATCAGCAACAATCGGCTCGGTGCTGCTAGAGAACACCGGCGGATTCAACCTTAGGAAACAAGATAGGTTGACAACTCGGGGTGGTAGTGGTGGGTTGTTGTTGTTGTTGCCTTGGTTCTGGATCATCATCTACATCAAGGCATTCTGTTGTTGGATCAACTAGGTGCGCTCCGGCGGGAAAGTGAATCCGGGGTCATGTCTCGGAGGCATCTGATGGGTTAGAGGGGTGAGAAAGCAGAATAGAATAAGGTCTAATGAGAGATTTCACTACCCATATGCATATGAGACAAATACATTCAATTCACACCACTCAAATTCAAACAAGATTCACACAATCGATCTAAGCTACTGTTACAAAATCTCACGAACAATTTCTAACTACTTGGAAGAATTCTAATAGTAATATGGTGGTCGTCTGGAAGTTTTGATTGGTGAAAGACTCCATTGGCTCATAATCATGATCCCTAACATCATCATCGCTGTCTTCATCTTCATCACGGTCTTCATCTTCATCACTGTATGTGTCATCTAGTATGATGTAATCGTCTTCATGAATATGCACTTCACGTTCTTGTTTCGCCTTGGGTATTCCTAGACTCCTCTTCAGGTCTTCATTCTTCTCCAGTAGCACAGCAATTTCCTCTTCATATCCATCGCGGGTTGCCTTGAGTTCCTCTTCTAGCTCGATATTCCTGGTCACCACCTTCTTGGTCTTCTTCATGATAGCACACATCTGGTTCTCATATCGACGAATGTGTTGATCCATCTCCTTAATGTACACCGCAACAGATCCATCCTTCCTGGTGCGAATCATCTCCCATTGCTCATCCCGGCGTCCACATATCTGGTAGACGGTGTCTTCAAGATCCTTGTGGTACACCTCACAAATGCGTCCAAAGGTGATGTAGGCTTCCATGCTCTTTCCTAAGCTCCAAGTTGGTGCATCCAATGTAAACTCGATGGGCTCGGTAGCTAGTGCAAAAGTCCTTCCAGGTACACAAACTTTGATGCTCCAGCGCGCCTCTTCTGGTAAAGTTGCAGTGAAGGTTCTAGTGAAAATTGCTACACCGATGTTCAGGTACTGCGTGACTTCCTTCAGGTGTCGTTCGAAAGGGGTGTCCTCATCCGGCTGAGTGAACTGTTCCTGGGGTCCGACATCTATAGAGTAGAAATAAAGGAGGATTAGAAATGAGTAGAGAAGAGTATCATGTGGCTTTTCCTAGTGGTTGCGTCCTACAGTCAACGTGTGCTCCGATACCATCTTGTAGCGACCCGATCCCAATGGATCGAAGTCTGTGTGCTTAAGTGGCATCCCAGGATCTGTATGCTAACACACACAGTACTCGAGGAATTATAACACAGTTCAATCACACACTTATTACATCGAGGTCCTCATAAAGAGTATTTATTACAAAAATATGGTTGAAGGCCAACTAAATAAATAAATGCGGATGCTTTGAAGATAAATGAGTCCATCAACTCCACGGCATAACTGAGTGCATGAAAACGACCTAGCGCACATTATTCTTCGTCGGAAAACTCTGCAACATGAGATGTTGCAGCTGTGTAGGTCAGCACATGAAATATGCTGGCAAAGTCGCACTGTAGAGAAAATGAATGAAAGAGACTATATCTACATGCATATTTGGCTGGTGGAGGCTCTATGTTTAATTTTTGCATAAAGCTAATTTGTTTCCTATAACAAAGGAACAAATTTTATTAACTACCATGTTTATGCCATCATTGAGAAGCTCCTCCAACTCAATCCCAAAATTACCAAGTATAAAAAATAAACCCGATACATTAATTAAAGAGTGATGAGATCAACAAATAATTCACTTCTAGATACTCAAATTGTCCATAACCGTAACCATGATTAGTTTGTACACTCTGCAGAGGTTTGCGCACTTTTTCCCACAAGACTCGACCGCATCCATGATCGGAAGATTGAGACATAGCATTTCTGAAGCATTCCCTCTAAACCTTGGGTAGACCGGTACACCTACTTTCCCACTACATCTGCTAGTCTACCACGGAAATAGGTCACACAACTTACTCAACTATGCCAGAGCCCATAATGGCTTGTGGCTGCACACGGAAGTTTCTAGTCATGAAATAATCATATGATCCCTTTGAGCCTGGGTGGCGGACCTAGGGTAATCACACGGGTACTCCGGGATTCCCATGGGCAAGCACTAGTTTCTCCAGGTGCCCCAAACAATCCACCCAGATGTGTATTAAAGTTGCCACCTTAATGTTGTTCCAAAATTATTATCTCTCGCAACTTTAATGAATCTCACATACCAATCCCCATCTACGAGCATCGCTAAGCAA
Source organism: Aegilops speltoides (assembly GCA_021437245.1). Lineage (NCBI taxonomy): Eukaryota > Viridiplantae > Streptophyta > Magnoliopsida > Poales > Poaceae > Aegilops > Aegilops speltoides. The sequence goes on from CM038144.1 coordinate 401,328,951, forward strand.
TTTATGAGCATAACGTATATTACCGGGTGATCAAAGCACTACAAAAAAGACACGTCCGTGACATTTTGGGCTGAACGAAAAAAATTGTCATACTTATGACACTTCTATGACGATAATTGTGACAAAACCCGATATCATCATAGATGTGGTGGGCTCGTACTTCTATGACAAAAAATCATGACAAAAAATGGGATTTCCGTCCTGGGCGGGCCGGAGACGCAGCTACATGACATTCTTTGGGCCGTCCATGATGGAAAAAACCGTGGTAGAAGCGAGGGCGAGGAAAATATCGGGGTGTTCCCGGTTACGGTGGGTGGTCGGGGCCGAGCGATACACGGAGGTTTGCGCGTTTCTCTCGTACACGCATTCATGTGGGTGCAAGGTGTTGTGCTCTAACTGAACCCGAGTGAGGCGTTCGCCTACTGAACCCGAGCGAGGCGTTTCGCCATCAATTCCGAAGCGAGGCGTTCGCCATCGAACCGGCGAGTGAAAGTGCATCGCAGTTACGTTCATCGAACCCGAGCGATCGATTGATGGCTGTTAACTGAACCCGATGGAGCGATCCGTTCACTACTGCTGCTAACTGAAGCCGATCGATGCTGCCTCTGGATGAATGGTGAGCGTTGCAGGGGGGTTTGGATGAACAGTGAGTAGTGGGGGTGGATGAACAGGACCCCGTGGTGTTGCCTCTAGATGAACAGGACCCCGATCGATCAAGCCAGTTGGGGCTGGATGAACAGGACCCCGTGGAGGGATGGATGAACAGGACGACCCCGTCGAGGGCTGGATGAATAGTAGCCCCTGGAGGGGTGGATGAATAGTAGCCCGTGGAGGGGTGGTTGAACAGGAGCCCGTGGAGAGGGTTGGTTGAACAGTAGCTGGTGGAGGCTGGATGAACAGGAGCCCGTGGATGAACAGTCGCAGGTGGAGGCTGGAGGAGGTCGACGGTGGATGAACAGTATCCCATGGAGGCTGGAGAAGGTCGACGATGGAGATGAACAGTATCCTGTGGAGTCCCGTTTTGCGGTACGCCACACCCCTCCTGATGAACAGGACCCCCGTTTTGACCGTAGCGCTCCAACACAAATCTGTTTCCTCCGTTTTGCGGTACGCCACACCCCTCCCGATCAACAGGACCCTGTTCCGACCGTAGGGGGTACAACACAAGTCCGTTTCCTCCTTTTGCGGTACGCCAGACCCCTCCCGATGAACAGGATCTCGTTTCAAACATGGCCGGTCGAACACAAGGCTGTTTCCTCCATTCCGCGGTACGTCTGCCCTTGTTTCCATCGGTTGTTCCATCCAAGCCGGTTGGCTCCCACGCGTTCCGTTGGCTCCCGATGAACACGACGCATTCTGTTGCCTCCCCATGAACACGACGACGACGCAGTTTCTCCGTTCCGACCCAGCCATGTACATGGGCCCTGGCCGCACGTATGCACGAGTAGGCGTTTGAGACCCCACCCGTATGTACGTATGTGGTCGTATTTTCTTTCTTGCACACTGGTCGCTGTACGTACGTGTACATGCTACATGCGCGCCTCTACTACGACACGTGCGTGCCTCTACATCGACCAGTATGTATGTACACATTTCCGACCAGAATGACAATGCTACATACGCTTTGACCAGGTGGGTCCCGACTGTCAGGCACTTCCTTGCATGCGAAGATGTAGCTGGTGGGTCCTAGCAGTCAGGGGGCGAATCATTTTTTTGTTGCCAGGATGCACTTTGTTATGTGCGAAGATGTAGCTGGTGGGTCCTAGCAATCAGGGGGAAACATTTATCCACGAAATATGGTGGCCCGTCCAGTGGGTCCCTGCTGTCAGATGGAGGAATAATTATTTTGCGCGTAATAAGGAGGCACTTACTTGCTGCGGCCGTGGACCCAGCTGTCAGCCTCTCCATGTACAATCCACGTCCGATTGAAGTCGTTCCTTGACCATGTTGATCACGCCGCGTGGAGAGCACCAGGGCGGTGGATAACGGAGAGGCCTAGGAAGGGGACGATGCGGAACCGGGGAAGACGCGGCAGTGGAAGCCCGTGCGGAGAGGAGTACGAGGATTCACTGGTTTGGCTGCGGTGTGTGGCTTCCCGACGACTCCCGTTTGTTGAGCACGTTGACCACACCGTGCCGAGCGCACCAAGGCCGGTGGACGGCGGAGAGGCCCCAGACTGGAACGACCTGGAGATGGGGAAGGTGCGGCAGTGGAATCGCAGATGGAGAGGAGTGGGAAACTTGACTGGTTCGGGTGCGCGGCAGCACTGCCACCCATGGGAGACAGGAGCAAGAACAGAGGTTGAAGAAGAAGCACGGTTGTTGGATTAACATCCAACTATCCAGCTGCTAGAATCATTTGTTGATTAAGTTGACAAAGCCCTGCATACACGTCTGCTTAGTAGGCCCACAAGTCAGCCACCAAATCTGCCGGGTCCCAGCTGTCATCGGGAGGAATAGTTTTTTCGCTTAACAAGGAGGCACTTCCTTCCATGCAAAGATACAACCGGTGGGTCCCAACTGTCAGGGGAAGGAAACAGCTTAATAAGGAGGAACTTTCCTTGCGTGCGACCATGGACCTCATGGGTCCCAAGCCGTCAGGCTCTCACTTACAGTCCTCTTTCGATGACTCTCGTTTGTTGACCACGCCGTTCCGAGCGCAGCGAGCCGGTGGACGATGGCGAGGCCCCAGACTGGAATGACCCGGAGATGGGGAAGACACGGCAGTGGAGTCGCAGACGGAGAGGAGTGAGAAACTTGACTGGTTCATGTGCGGGGTGGGCCTACACTCGGCAGAGAATAACAGGAGGTGTGGAGTGGAGGGATGGCCTGGCCATCGGCGGGGTAGCGTTTCGCTGCAAGGCACGCAAAACAACGCTGCTGGACGCCGGAAGCTGGAGCAGGCGGTCCCGGTAGCGCTGGGGGAAGAAGTCGAGAGATTGAAGAAGAATGTCAGCCGTTGGATGTAAATCCAACGCCTTGCTTAGGTTTTCACCCATCGCCCACAAATACCATCCATTTGCTTTTTTAGTCCATTTGGTGGGCTGGGTGAAACAATGATGTAGCATCTATGCAGCCCATTTATATATGTGGTAGAATTTAAAGCCCATTTGCATTTTTCTCGAAATCCATGACTTGCTTGGCTGGGTGAAAATATCATGTTGGGCTGGACGGAAAAATGTTATAAAAACATAAACACATGATTGCACATCTATTACTGCATTGGTCAGTAAAATCTTTGCAAGCTTATGTACGCAATCACTAGGAGTTAACTTGCCAAGTTATATATAAACAATTATTATTATTATTTTGTAAGAACTTTCAATTTACGAAATAAAATATCATTTTAATTTGATGAGTTAATAGGACGTGGGGTATTATTATTTTTTAGGCTAGACGTGGGAAAGTTGAGTTGGTTCTAGGGAAATGTACTGAGAGAAAACTCAGTTTACATCAAAAAAGAAAGAGGAAGAAAATTCAGATATAGGATTAATGAAAACAAAAAATAAAGAAAGTGGGAAGGTCTATAAAATGGTTGGACGAACGACAGGTTTAATGGAACCTTATGTTGTTTCTATATATGTGTGTGTGTGTGTGTATATATATATTTGTGTGTGTGTAATAAAATAAGATATATATATATATATATATATATATATATATATATTATTGAAGGGAAAACATAGGTTCAGTTTTGCATTCTTATAGAAAAAAGAACTGAGTTGTGCATCGTCTTGAAAAAACAAACATAACTTGGGTTGCTGATGTTATAGACAAGCTAGGTTGGGAGGCCCAGAGGCCGCTTGATCCAAAAAATATTGAAACATGTCATGGGCTGCCCATGTTAAAAAATGATACCAACCCAAGGGCTAACCCTCGTTGACATTTTTTTATAGGAGAAACTCCGCGAGCACCACACATCCAAACCGGGACTTGAACTCGGGTGGGCTGGCAGCAACCTCAGCTACCCAGCCAATGGGTCGACGACCCGTCCTCGTGGGCTGCCAATGTTAAACAATAAAACCTAGGCCATGGACCTGGTGGGCCCGGGACTGTCAGCCACTCGACGAACAGTTGTCTCCCGATTCCTCTTGTTTTGCAGACCATGTTGGGAACGACAGACGGCGGCGCCACGGCGACAGCACCAAGGTGGAGGACAACGTCGAGACCATGGACCAAACAAACTGGAGCGGGGGAAGATGCAAGCGGAGGGGAGTACAAGGGTTGACTTGTTTTGATGCAGGGTGGTCGGTGGAGCTCCTTGGTATTGTTGTCTTCTTTCATGTTGGCGTAGCAGGGGTTGATGATGGTCTCGGCGAGGTCAACCACGGAGTCCTTCTCCTGCCCGTTGCTGATGATCTTGTATTGCTTCTGGATGTCGACAAGCTTGCTGCACCAGATGGCCAAATCGTCCCGTTCTTCCTTCTCTCCACCGTAGCGAAGGTGCAGTCGGCGCTGCCGATGAAACGAGCGAATGCTCCAGAACCTCTGACGGCCCTACAGCAGTGGTAGACGAGAACCTCGTCCCGCACGCATACCTAGGCGACCACAATCCGCTGATCTCTGTCAGGAGACGAAAGGATGGGCACAAGGTCTAGTCCTGCGACCTTGTGATTTCTCGTCCTGTAGGTACTGCTTGAACTCGGCGAGGCAGAGCTTCACCGAGTCCGGATCATTGGTGTACATCACATTCAACTTGGTGCCACCATGGGACTGAACGGAGAACTCAAAGGTGAACTCCTTGCTGCTGTCCATATCCAGCAGGCTCACCCCTCGGATCGCCATTGGAGTCTCTTCAAGTGAATGAGTGAGTAGGCGGCAGCAGCAGTTCATTTTTCAGCTCTTGGGGAACTGGATTCAACAGTAAACTGAGTGTGTATAGGCGACAATAGTTACGACCCCTCCCTCACCCACTGCACCCCTACAGAATATGCACCCTCTGCGTATTCAAATGCCTCCATTAAGAAACCTATTCCGGCCACACACGTCGGTTCACGAGCGAGTCTGTATTGGTACTGTAATAAGAAGTGTTAGTGGTTAGTTTACTTAAATTTAATTAGCTTTAATTAAAATGTATTCTTAAAACAAGCAATGCATTCGCTCGTTCTATCAGTGCCACAGGATCAACATGCACAACAATTAGAATTATTATTCTCAGGATGCACATGATCAGCACATTTGCCGCACTTTCACATAGACAATACTACCAAGTTTGAACAGTTTGTTATGGTTGCTGTCCTCTACATCATCATGCCGTGTTTCCCAGCTTGCAAAATTCAGAACCAACAAATAAGATTCAAATAATAAGTACAACAAAGATGCCTACACATCTCATTGATTCCCAGCTTCCAAGATTCACAACCAACAAATAAGATTCAAATAATAAGTACAACAAAGATGCCTACACATCTCACTGATTCCCAGCTTGCAAGATTCAGAACCAACCCATTAGAGCCTTTTGATAAAGTGAATATCAGGATTAAATCCATCTTGGCTAGCCGTGTCATACAACCCAAGAACTTGGCGAATGCTCTTAACCATCACAACATCTGTAGTAGAGTATTCCTGTTTGCACAGATAAGAAAGAGCACGGATTTAGGACTCTAGCAGCCATAGAGATGGTTCTACAAGCATTGGCCTTTTCTTTTGGCCACCAATCCTATCTATGTTCCTGATGCGTCAATCTTTGAGGCATCCCCTGAAATTACTATAATAGTGGCACTAGTTGAAGCAAACTTTATTTCGAAAACGAGAAAAGATTGTGATAGAATAGCTTTACTTAAAAAATACAACGTTGGCACAGCATGACAAAGCACAATCATGTTGATAAAGGACAGTACTGACTGGTGTGAGGGGCCCTATGCCGCCACGACTCGATCTGGTGAACCTGCAACTCCCCTCGGATGAGGTCAACCTGCAGCTCCATGATTCAATTCATGCGCCTTTTTCTAGCTTCAATTAAATGAAGCAAAGATTGCATCATTCAGCTAGCAAGAAGTACTTGCTCTCGTGAGTTGGCAGGTTCTTCTTTAGTAGTTGCACTAAAATTGAGCAACATTAAGGTTGGTTGTCCTGCTCATGTAAGGTGCAACTATAATTTGCTTATCCTTTTGTGCAGTTCCACTAAAATAAAGTGTCATTGTGGTGACAGTGACGACTCATCTTGCAAAGGCTAATAAAAGGTTGCACGAGATTACCAATAGAATTTGATGGAGATTTTGGGAAGTCCAGTCACCATTTTGTGCAGTCCACCAAAATTGAGAGATGTTGCCCACGTGACATTTTAGTTGAACTGCACAAGACACTCATTCCAAAAAAGTGTTTTGTGCAGTTCACCAAAAGGTCACAATAGCAACAAGGTGGAATGGATATCCCTATCTGCACAAAAAGATAGAAAGTAAACAGTTGTTGGTCAATAAGAATATACGAAACATACACGAAATGAAAAGAAGCATCTTAATTATGTTCATGGCAATCACGCAAGGACAGTAGAAATTTTAAAACGTCAATAATGCTTCATGTTACCGAAAGCATTACGATCAACTATGACATTCGTCAAATATGGGATTACTTTAATTGTGGCATTGCTTGTTTACCAGGTACAGTAAATCAAAAGCATCTAAAGAGTTGGTTTAAGGGCATGGGACCATGGGGACACTAGGTCACTCAGCAGCGTAAAGAAGTAACTTACTTATCATACTTGGGAAAATAGCAGGAGTACCATTTGTTAACATAGTTTAATTGCATCATATCACTGGAGGCATCTATTATATATAAAAAGTGCTTGACGGGTTAATCCGAAAAAAGATGAATAAGCTAGAAATTACCACAATAATTAGAAACATCTGGTCGTTGATTTGGTGGACCCGCAACTTAAAAGACATAATTAACGGATTAGATCTAAGACTTCTAAAAAACTAAAAAGAAAAAAAAACTACAGCTATCCTTAGATAAACAAAGCTAGCTAGGACTTTCCTAAAAAATATAGAGGCGTGGGGTTATGTTTTCCCTTGCTAGGCTAGGACTCTTTCCTTATAAGACTAGGACTCCTTGAAAATGCTAGCGTGACATGGACCAGTACTTCTTTAGGTGCGTGGATATGCATTCTTCTTTTGGTATGTGGATGCATGCAAAAAACAAATACATGGCCGGCCGGCCAAGCGTGAGCGTCTATATCTGCACATTAAGGACACTACTTTTCATACTTGATCATGTATGTATCCAACCATGCATTAAGGAGATAGATCTGAGATATAAACATTTTCCTTGGTGCTCATCCATACATAGACGAGAATCCTATACCTCCATACGTTGGATGAGTTGGACGCCCATACATGGACGAAACAATGCGTCCATATTATTATCTATCTATTATTATATATATAAAATATTTGACAGGATCACCAGAATAAGGATAATTACTTTAATAAATCTTACAACAATTAGAAACATCCGGCCTTTAATTCGATGTGTCTATTTCCAATCAAAAAGATATAATCGTTAGATATATGTGAACCAGATGGAACCGTAACATGACAAAAAAGGCACTCCTTCATGTTGAAAAAAGGATGCATCATCCCACCAGGCGACCATCTACAAAAAGAAGGAGCGATCAGCCTAACACAAAAAAATTGACCCCTCTAAAAATATTAAGCGACCAGACTATTCAATAGAAACTGAGCGACTAAACCATTCCAAAAATAAAAAACGTATACACGTAAAAACTTAGCGATAGAAAAATGGGCGATCAGACCATCCCAAAAAAAATCTAAGGGACCAGAATATAAAAAAAACTGTGCGCTTAGGACATCTAAAAAAATAAAAACTTAGTCGCACAGGTTGTACCATCCCACAAGCAATTGGACCATCCAAAATGAAAAAAACTAACCCGTACAGGGTAAAATCTCTCGGCAAACAAACATGGCGAAGGTCTCCATGTGCTTTCCAAATTAATACACTATCCTGTACATTGATGCTATCTCTTCATATAAATCTGAGGGACCCCACCGCAAAAAAATGACCAAAAATAATGAGCGATCAGCCACCCCCCAAAAGAACTGAGTGTTTCTCATTTCTAAAAGTTCTTTTTTTGCGATGAATTCATTTATAAAGATTCGACCACCCCAAATAGATTATCTCTCTACACGACCAAAATCTCCCGGTATCATACATGTATATAGAATCTCTCGGCACCTAACAACATCTCTTTCCGTCATGCAATATCTTAGTGTACGACTGCTACACCAATCTCTCCAAAAAAGTATAAATTCTCACCGATAAATATAGATGCACTCTCTAAAAAAATTCAAACTCTCACTGATAATATATGGGGATTCAATCTCTCGAAACAAAATATCTCTCCATTGTGAAAAAATCCTCTGTTTCAATTGTGCAAGATTTTATAATACCTCATCTACATCATCTTCCTCTAGCAAACGACACTTCGGTGCAACATCGTCCACCCAGTGGCACTTAGTCATTGTATATCAACCAAAGTGCTGGGTTATGCAATGGTACAAGGATGGCGATTGTCAACTTGGCAGAAGATTCATCAAAGCACACAGATAATAACTAAAACACATATGGTAGAAAGTCATATATTGCAAGCATAGTCATCTCACCAACTAAATCAACATTGCCATTTGTTCTAAAAAGGAGAAAATACCATATATTAGTTTGCTTTGCTATGACTATCAACAAAAGCACGGGACAATCTTAGATGTGGATACTTATGTGTAGCTTTATCAAGAGTAACAAAAAGGGATGGACTATGGGTAATGGTAAATGAGGAAAGTAGTGATGAGGATGATGTGGTCAAGAATATAGTCTATACAAAAATATTCTAATGGAATGAACGAATAACACAATTTCAGCATGATGTTAATTTCACTAAAGGAGGCCACTTCCTATCTTACTTTCCTATTCTAACATGATATGGCAGGTAGAATATGGTGTACTACCGTGCCAAAGTATTTCAACATGCATCAACTGGTGGAAATAAATAATTACTGCCAAACATCAACAATCTATAGTATGTGATTCTTGATTCTACAAGATTATTATTTAATGCAAACCAATACTGAGAGCGTCAACACATTGTCATATTTCATATGTACAATGCAATCAAACATGTTTCTCATATTCTACTATTATATATCAATAAAGACTACATAATGGGAAAGTGAAGAATCATCTTGATGGGATCCATCAAACAAATGATGTTTTCTAAATGCACCTTGGTAACTTGAGTACACATTATGCCAAATAGATCAAGGGTTAGTTGGTAATAAGAAAAAGGTTTACTCTCTCACTCTCCTCCCTTGGTATTGCTGAAAACTATGTAAAAAGCACACAAAAAGCTGAAGTCAACATATAGCCACCCTTGGTTCTGACGGGTCCATGTCTCTGCAACCAAATACCTACCAACAAAGTTTTTACGGAAATGTATATACTATCTACATAAACTAAAGTAATTCCAAGACAAGATTACTAAATAAATATGCCAACCTGTCCTACCGTAGAAAATTAACCAATGACTATACTGAACAATCGAACTATTAAAGTTAGTTTACAGGAAAACTAAGCAACATGATAAAAATGTCAGCACAAAAATACAAATATAATTTTAAGAATATTGTTGATCATAATACTAAAGTTTGTTTGGCATACATAAAAGCTATCGCCACATTTGGTTTCAATTTTCCTTTGGAAAAACAAATAATATATTCTGAACAGTTAACTTCATAAAACTCTAGCCCGCGCATCGAGCGGGCCACTTTTCTAGTTAGATTAACAATAACACTGGTTAGACATATCCTTAAGGTAACAGTATGATCGCTTCATTTTACATGCGCCCTTACATTAACAACAGCAAAAGGTTGGTATAAGGACATGCGACAGTGGACGCATCAGCACAATGTACCTACAAAGAGGCATAAAGTGGTGATGCCGAGTATGTTCATGCTCTGTGAGGGCAGCAAATCTAATCCTGGAGAACTTTTACTATGTGAGGGCAGCAAATCTAATCCTGGAGACCTTTTACTATGTGAGGGCAGCAAATCTAATCCTGGAGACCTTTTACTATGTGACGGCAACAAATCTAATTCTGGAGACCTTTTACTCTGTGAGGGCAGCAAATCTAATCCTGGACATACTCTGTTGACTTGTCCAGCAGCCGCCACTTTCTATCCATTTTTCAACCAATAATAGATCTATTCCTTATCCAGTTTGTACTGGGTTTTACCATTATTTCCCTTTTCAACCAAGAGACCGGTTGGGTACCCGGTCTCTACTACTTTCCCCATGTTATTTCCTCTTTGAATCAAGTCCTAGATTCATGCTATGACTTTCCCCCTTTCTTCGTTGTTTGAACCAAGTCCTAGATTCAAATGCATGAAGTAGCTTTACCTCTAATAATACTAAAAATTTAGGTGGATTTGGAAGAGTTGATGGAAGTAGAAAAAGATGCACGTGCAGACACGTTGGGAGCTGGGGTAGTAGAGCAAGGCCGCTTTTGAAGAACTTGTACCTGAGGTTCGTCGTGATGTCGGCGGTGGTAGGTCCGATCTGCGCATAATACGGCAGGGAGGAAGAAGGGTCAGAGGACCTCCCCAGCCGGCGATGTGTCGGAGAGAATGGCATGGGCAGAGGATCAGGCCCCGCCAGCAGCTATGGGTTTCCTCCCTCAGCGGCGATGACCGTGTGAACGATGCACCTTTTTGTCCTCTACACACACCGGCCGAAGGGATCCGGCCGGATCTATGACCAGCGGTGAGCAGAGAGAAAATGTCGCTACCATTGTCTTGTTTAGATCTGGAGAGGATGAGAGAATGAAAAGAGCAACCCTAGTAAAGCAAGCGCTCAGGCCCCTGCATACATATATAGTGGAGTGATTATCTTTTTCTCTCCACAACAAGCGTTTCAATTTGTGTATGTGGCATTAAAGAAACTCTATTTAAGGTGACTACTGTACGACACCTACTTACTACTAGTAGTACTAGTATAGTTCACTTGTGCTCGACGGCCCTCCATTTATTGAACAACCCCACGGGTGAATAATCATACAGTTAGTATTTATATAGAACAGATAAGCTCAAACTATTTTCGCGTAGTTAAAAGTTGAGGGCAGGGCTTTTGCCGGGCAGTACGCGCGGCAGTTTTCGGGTAGGCGGTTTGATAGAGAGGCGAGGAGGGTGAGCGAGTGACGGATTCTCAAACTTACTGCTGGAATCGTCGGGCTGTGCAATTTGACGGCGCGTTACTGCTGGAAAGACTTGTGATATGACTACTCACTATAGTCATGAATTACTGGCGCTCTGACCGGGGTGATGCCCCCCTTCCGTTCCGCACTCTAATCTGGTGCATGCCACGTCGACCCGGATGCTGGCTCTCCCACATGTCGGCGAAGTACATAGTAGTAAGAAGGAGCAAAGAATGATGCGGTATATACTACTACTACTTAGGTCGAAGGAGTGCGAACCACGGCAGCCCAGTGAACCAACAGTAGAAAACAATGTGATGATATGGCCATAAAAAACAATGTTCTATGGTCCACACTGTAGCCTGTACAGTACTGCTCCTCTTTGTTTGGATCCCTGAGTTAGAGCTAGTTTGGGTTGAAATAGCCTCAAATTATCGAAACTGGAAGGGTTAGTTTCAGCTAGTTTGCTCTAACCCAGCTAAAAAAACTAGCCCGGTGGAGAGGTTCTAATTGGGTTATCCTCGGGCCCACTAAAAGAGAACTAAAAAATCTCCCTTGCGCGCACCAGATCGCTCCCCCCCTCTCGCACGACTCCTCTCTATTCCCCATAGGGCCTCCCGCCCAAGTGCCGCTCGCCCTCTCTCTCCTTCGGCCGCCCTCTCCTTCCGGCCTCCGCAGCCCTACTCTGGCCGCCCTCTCCCTCCATCCTTCGAAGGTCGCCCCGCTCCCCCTTCACCGGTCGTTTTTCTTCCTCTGTCGTGCGCGGCGGTGGTGCATCTACCAAGGAGGTCGCGAGAGGGGTGAGTTTGTTCATCCCTTCTCTGTCTCATAGCCATATCATTGATCTTGCTCGCTCTAGCGCTAATTCTGATTTGGAAAAGTAGATCCTGATCAAACTTGGTACAGATTTGTGGTGCATGCATGGAATTGTTTGATGCTACTTCAGGAGGTAATAAATCTTTCTAGAGGCCCAAAGATTCAGTATACCTTTCTAGGTATTTTAGTTTCAAACTTGCATTATTTCTAGAGGCCCAAAGATTCAGTTCACCTTTCTAGGTATTTCAGTTTCAGGCTTGCAATATTTCTAGAGGCCCAAAGATTCAGTTCACCTTTCTAGGTATTTTAGTTTCAGGCTTGCATTATTTCTAGAGGCCCAAAGATTAAGCTCCCAGTTGGCAGCAAGCAGCCCCGCTACCCATGCCGGTGTTGACCTCAACTCGCAAGGGCCGGCATCGGAGGGGTTCCCGGGGCTTGGGCTCTACAGAGCCTTCCTCCAGAGCGACGATGGCGAGCTCCTCCCTTGGTGCGTGAGGGGCTCCGGGCTCCCTCCCTATCGTGAATGACTTCCGTGATGAGTTAGCTCATGCTTTGTTTCATGGAGTGTTTTTTTGTGAAGCTTGATTGATGACTTGTATGTTTAAGTGGGATATCTCATTTGTATGGACAAAGTAAAAATTATCATGTTTCGCATGCTTGATTTGTAAAGATGGTTCGTTTATGTCAATTGTGAGCGGAAGGAGGCCACACAAGAGCCGGCCACACCAAATCTGGCAGGAAATATGGTCTAAAGTAGTCAAATGATTGAGAAAGAGCATTTATTGTCAATCTAACCCTGCCATCCATGCACCTCTTTGGTTTAGAGTTTGTTCAGGGTTAGTTCAGGGTTAGAATCTAACTCTAACCTCTAACTGAGTTAGAGTTCTCCTCGTCTTGGTTCATCGCCATCATACTTTCCCCATTCCTGTGTTTTCAGTATCCTGCGAATCAAAGAGGCCCTTTTTTGTGGGAAAAATCAAAGAGGCCCTTAGACTGGTTTAGGTCCGGTCATTTTTTATCAACGTGTTATGTCCAAAATTTAATGAACATGCTCCAGTTTCTATGAAAATAATCTGGTTTCATGTAGTAATTCATTTATTTATTTATTCTTCTGCGGGGGGTTTGCATGTAATTCGTGAGGTCTGAAATGTAAAGTACCCCGGCATATGCTCCGAGTCGTGCATGCACTATGACCTAGATGCTCTATGTCTCACATGTCGGCGAATGGGAGCACATGGAAATAGCCTAGGAGTACATATAGGAGGATAAATGCATGAAAAAAAATGTACTGTGAAGCGTAGCTGCGGTTCGAAAAGAAGACCTAAAGTGATGACAGTTATAGGTCGCACGCACCCAACTAGTGGTACTAGACATGCGACTATTTTTTCCCTCAAAAAAAGAGGTACGAGTGCTCATTACTCCTATTCTATCAACACAAGTCCCATCTGACAACAACGTCCGTGCTACAGCTAGCTCTCCTCCCTCGTTTCTCTCTTCTAATTCTAAACTCGGCCAACGCCCGGTGGGCGGGGTGGGTTTGCTCAACTGTGGCCCCACCTCACAGTGAAAACGTTATGACTGGAATAAAAATGCCATATACTCCCTCAGTTCCTAAAAATAAGCCTTTTTTGATACTATTTCAAATGGATATAGCATACAGATGTATGTAGACATAGTTTAGAGTGTAGATTCACTCATTTTCTCCGTATGTAGTAGTCACTTGCTTGAATCTTTAGAAAGACTTATATTTGGGAACAGAGGAAGTACTATACTAATACAACATTAAGGCCATGAGGCGATGCAGTGCTAGTTACAGGAGGCAAGAAGAAGAGATTCATCCATCAGCGACGTCCACCTCCTCGACTCAAGGCGCCGGCCCACCGAACGGCGCCCAAGTAGCAGCAGCTTTCGTGGCCAGGTCGACGTGCTTCTGAAGAATGGTGTCCAATGATTCCAGCCGCTGAAAGAAGGCCAACGTCTTTCTGTCTTCGCTTGCCTTGTAGTGGCCTATGTAGACGATTTCCTCGTAGACGTGGATGTGCAGGTCGACGGTTTCTTGCATGGCGAGGCGCTACGCGGCGAGCGCAACCTCGAGGTGCACATTCTTCATCGCGACCTCCGGCGCCTGCAGGGCCACCAGGGCTTGAAAGAGTTCGTCACCATGGAGGCCGATGAGGGTGGCAGGCAATGAGGAGCCTGGGCGCGCGGGCTGGAGCAGAACGGCAAGGTCATCAGCGCACTTCTTGATGGCGGTGAACTTGCGGATGGAGTTGACTATCATATCGTCCATGCAAGAGGCGAAGCCGGCGTCAGTGAGGGATACGATGCTGGTCGTCGCCAGCACTATCTGGAAACACTGTGCGGTGCGGGGCCGCAGGCCGGCACCTTGGATGATTTGGCATAGCCGACTGCCGCTCGCGTCCATCACCTCCATAGGTGCTTGTGGCTGTTGGTCACTTGGTCTTGGATTGGAGTGAGCAGTGTTGCGCAGAGACTTAGGAGTAGATGGATTGGAGTGGTGGGGCGCCTTTATATGAGAGTCCAAACTCTGTTGCATTCACATCGTGCTGGCTCTATTCTGCTTCTCTAATTAATTCCCTCCGCATGTAATTGAGGATGCATCATTGATCGTCCAACATCGTGAGAATTGCTACCCTCTCCCTCCTTGGAATTCAAGCACCTATGGAGGCGACTGCCACTCGCATCTATCGCGTGTCAGGAGACGTTCCCGTCAATAACGAGGTGCCTATGGTGACTTCGTAAATTTCAAGATGATAGTGCCGGCTCAGTCTTTTGGAGGTGCTCATAGGGGTAGGGTGTGCATGTGTGCGTTCATAGGGGTGAGTGTATGCGCGTGTATATGTGAGCGCTTGTGTCTGTACTATGTCAAAAAAACATAAATTCGTGTCAAAAAGGGACTAGTCAGTATACTCAATATTGTGCACCCCAGAGAGGAAAACGAGAGAACTACGTATTTATTTACGGTGCAGGTTCACTCATTTTGCTCCATATGTACTCCATCTCGGTGTAGTCTAGTCATTTGTTGAGATCTCTAGAAAGGCAAATACTCCTTTCTGGTTTACAGGGCTATACTAGCAAGTAGTAGTACGCACTAGTACAATAGTGGGCTCACATAGCAATTTTGTCTCATGCAAGAGCCTGGCTATATGCGTCCTCCAATGTTCGCAACTGCCACATTCGGGTTGCGCTTGGCTCGTCGCCTCTTCGAGAAGACGAACAATGATGTTACTACTACTTCTTCTACAGTGTCAAATCCACTGCTGCATGTCCGTCCACCGCGAGCGGGAGGGATAGCTTGTTGTAGTACTACAAGCAAAAGTTTGTCCTCGTTTGCGACCAACCGCGCTCATGGGCGAGGGAGAAGGCGTGTAGTAGTAAAATCAAGCTTCTCCTCGATGTATGAGTTGAAGCGACACATCATAGCACTGGCCCCACATGCTTGCCTCTATACTCGGCTGAAAGACCTGCAGTGTACAATATATTTGCTGCAACCTCTAACATTTACCGGCCACATATTAAAATATATATTCCTGTCTTGACCAGATGAGCATGCAAACTACAGTCACCAGGATGACAGGTAGGGCCAGAAGACTATTTTAAAAAAAATTAAACTTCGAGACGGCCACATAGCATGGAGCCGACCCCAACGATTTTAAGCTTACACGCACGGTACATGCTATCCTAGACTACCCTACACATGAAACTGCCACACGAGCGTCCGGGCTGCGCTTGGCTCTTCGCCTCTTCGGGAAGTCGAACATTGATGGAGTACTACTGCAATGGAGGAGTACTATAGTATGCTTCTGGCCATCTGACACCGATTGAACTGCTACATGTCCACCACGTGCGGGAGGGAGAGCGTGTAGAGAAAGCTTCTCCTAGTCTTGCCAGCCACCACGCTCATGGGTGAGGGAGGGACACTCCTGCCTTTGCGTGTATGACAGGTGGGCCCGACAGGTGGGTGGCCAACCCGTCATATAGCCAAAGGCAGGTGCAGTTAAGTCTGCGAGGGAGAGGATAATCAAACTTCTCATTGATGTACGAGTTGACGTGACACATCAAAGCACTGCACTCGATATATTTCAATAATTTGCGTTTACCGATGCATTAATTACAATGCATGCATGCATGCTGTGACCCTCCTTTTGATACTTGCATGTGTTGATTTCATGCACCTTGAAGTAGTATAAATATGTGACGGTAAAGCTTTGTAATGCCTTGGCCCTAAAGAGAGAGATGGTTGTGCACGAGGAGGGCGAGATCATGCAGACGGAACAGGACCCGACGATGGAGCTCTCTAAGGTCTCGATGGACCTCACCCTGCTCCACTGCCCCTTGTGCTCTGCCCCTTGACGCTTCCAGTGTATGAGGTTCGAATACACCTCATCCGTTCGGGTGATCGAGCAAGGTGAGGTTTGTTGCTTGATGTGTTGTTCGATTGATTCCCGCAGTGCAAGGGAGGACACCTGGCCTGCGCGGACTGCCCGTCGAGCACCCCGGGAACCAGCGGCAGTGCCAGAAGTACGAGCGCGGCGGTGGGTTCGACGTGCGGAACACGGCGGTGGATGCCGTCCTTTCGTCGGTGAGAGTGGAGTGCCCGCACGAAGGCTGTGGGCTCTACGTCACTTACCACAAGCTCGCCGATCACCAGAGCGTGTGTCCGCTCGTGTCCTGCAAATGCCCCATGCCTGTCTGTGGCTACGAAGGCCCGCCGTCGGTGCTCTACTACCACATCAGCACTGCACATCCCATGCTCGTGCACAGGATCCAGTACGGCAAGGTGCTTCAGTTGCAAGTGCCACTATCGGAGCCATGACTCTTGCTGTTCGTGGAGGAGGACGGCCGCACGTTTTTCTTGGTCGGCAGCATGCTCGACATCGGCGTGCCTACCGCCATGTCGGTCATCTGCATCGGAGCGGGGGCATCCCCACTACCGCACTACGTGGCCAAGCTGTGGGCGAACGGCCCGCCGGGGGAGCCCAAAGGCACGACCGACGCCGTCAAGGTGGAGATGAAGGTGACAAGCAGCAAGGATCCCAGCGACGTCGCCGTGCAGGAGCTGACCTTCTTCACAGTTCCGCCCAAGCTGCTGGCCGGGGCTAAGCTGCTGTCCCTCCACATTCAGATTGACAAGCTCACTCCCTAAATGTTTCTACAGTGCCTTCTGTTTATCTTAGTAATATGCTAATACAGGGATTACCTTGGTCTACTTTAGCTTAAGAAATGGTGGGTTTTGGTGGCGATGCAGCAATTACTTCGACATCAGATCAGTAATTTCCAACAGCCAAACCGATATTTTGTGTCTGTTGGATATAAAGTTCCTTTGGGTAAGAAGTACTACTTGTCATCAAAATGGATAATAGGAGATGTATGTAGATGTATTTTAGTTATAGATATGTCCCTTTTATCCATTTTGATGACAAGCACTCCCTCCGTTCCACAATACATGCCTTCCATTTTTCAAAATATAGATGTATCTAGACATGTTTTAGTATATAGGTACATCCATTTTTGGACAAATGGAAGTCAAGTAGAGTAGTATTTTGGAAAGGAGGGAGTATATGCTTGTTTGTTCACGAAGTGTTTCATACTTGTGCGAGTTGACGCGACTCATCAAAGTAGTAGTACCACTAGTAGTACTCCCTCCGACCCTAATTTCTCTGCGCATAAGTCGAGGCGCAGATACCAAGCAGGGCTTGGTTGTGTTGGACAACTCACCGGACTGTGCACCAGGCAGACGAAGCTTGTGTCGTGTTGGTGCTGTGTGCGGCCCGCACATTAACCAAAACCTCGCGCCTCCAGCTTAGCCTCTGCGTTTTAAACTTCTCAATCTCAAGGCCAAGGAGCAACGTGAATCCTATGATAGAGCCAATCGGAAGGTTGAGAACACTACAATTCGTAGCTACAGATGCGTGTGTGACTCCCAGATGCAGAGGCCGGGGGTCATCATCCTCCTTTTCGAGAAAAAAACAGATGCGTGTGTGAGAGGACGAGTGCATGCGTGCTCCTCTTCTCTTCCTGTATAACGTACTAAACTTAGAGTACAAGTTTTTGTGTGTGGCACGATGGTGCGTGCGAGAAGTCCCGAGAGATAGGTTTAATGCGTCTGGAAAAAAGACTAGACTATAGCTCGCCACACGGCTATTCCTGTCGAACGCCCCATTAACCGTGAGATACGAATACGACGGTGCCAGTTATTGCATGTACACAGCAATAGAAAAAGAACTGCCATGGCATATGCTACACCACGGCCGAGAACACGTGCCCACGTAATGCCATCCGGGAATAGTGCCGCACTTCGAAACTAGAATCGTCAATAAATTTTAAGCTTGCGTCTCGTCACATTCCAAATTACTACTACTACCACGCTATATTGAATTGCAAACCTTTTCACACCGATCACAACCTAAATGGTTTCCCACTTAGGAGCGTATTAGTACTCGGTTAAAAATACTACTATGCCAAGATGACTGCACATTCCTCCTCAACTCCTCATCCACAAAAACAAACAAGTCATTCAGCATCCTTCCCTTGCGTCTGCCATGGCCAGCATGAGTTCTGGGTCGAGAGATTACCACCAGGGAGAGGTGGGCATGGAAGCAGAAGCACGAGAGATGTCCCACCTCGCTGCGAAAGCAGCCGACATGTCCCGCCGCACGGAAGTAGTAGCACAGAGGTCCTGCCGCGCCGCCGAAGCAGCACGGAGGTTCCGTCGCGCCGTCGATGCAGCAGACCGGTCCGGCCGTGCCGTGGAAGCAGCAGAGATGTCCCACCGCACCGTGAATGCAGCAGAGATGTCCCGCCGCGCCGCGGTGGCCTGGGAAAATGTCTCGCAAGCAGGCGACGACTCTTACAGGTGCAAGCATGCGATCGTCCATAGCCAGATCGATTAGATCTCCGGCTGGGCGAGGTTGCAGGACGACATGAAAGTGTCGTTTGAACAGGCTACCAGCGTCATCCGGCAACTAAGGGAGGGCAATGAGAGGCTCCGGGCCGAGCGCAAACTGCTGAGGGCGAAGATCGTCCGAAGTGCAAACCAGCAGGAGGAGACTAGTGCCTTGTTGAAGAGGACCGGCA
The DNA here is from genome assembly GCA_021437245.1 of Aegilops speltoides. Taxonomy (NCBI): domain Eukaryota; kingdom Viridiplantae; phylum Streptophyta; class Magnoliopsida; order Poales; family Poaceae; genus Aegilops; species Aegilops speltoides. Next base: position 401,348,064 of record CM038144.1, read on the forward strand.
TCATCGTCAAGAAACTTATGGACGAGAATGACATGCTCCGCACTGAGCGCCAAAGGCTAGTGGAGGAATCCGTGGATGCTCTCAAGCAGCGTCTTGAGGACGCGAAAGAGCTCACTGCCGCTCGCCGCAGAGACTAGTTCTCGTGGCCTGCAGCAACGCATCAAGAAAGTACAGATCAGCGAGCCAGAACCTTGTCTTCCTTCTTCTTTTGCCCTTATGTATTTCGGGCATAGCCGCATGTGGATTTTTTAATTTTCTTCCCAATTATGTAAGACAATTATTATCCATTGTTGTCGTCCTTATATATTCATCAGTCTTGCTACAAGTTGCAGTAGATGCTATATAGGTCCGTCGGATCTTACATAAAGATCCGTGCTTTCAGATTTTCTTTTTTCTCTCTTAAATCTTAGTTGAGTGAGACATAGCCACGCCATTAAACAGAGGCTCGAGTGCCATAAATGGAGACCTTGGGAGAGAGGTGGACGGTAGATGGAGGTCCAAGGTCTTTCCTTCCGATAAGCACGCGCAGGGGTCTGACCGCACGCCTCTCGTACTCAAATAGCTACCCTGAACAGCGCCTCCTAGCTAATAGAAAAAGGGGACGTGTCGCGGCATGTAAATGGTAGTAAATAGAACGCCCACGGTTTTCAATAATACTTGTGTTTCTGATTGTAACGTGATAGCACTTGTTCCAAAATGACTTTGTTGATTGTTAATGTGTGCGCCTTCGCAAATCGGACTGCAAAATTTGTCGGCGTTCTGGGAACGGGGGTACCCAGACTTGCCTGCCTGCGGCCTACGGCGTGGCTCAAGGAGTGGCCCAGTACAGCCCATCTTCGTCAACACATGCTCAAGACCCTTGCGAGGGGCCAAGCATCGCGGGGCGGACGACACGAGGCTTCCTCGGGCACAGCCTCGTCAGGCTTGCCCGCGAGGAGGCGGAAAGATCAAGGCGGGGTACCTCACGAGGTGCCCGTGACGCAAGCCATGATGACCAAGGCCAGGCAGGCGCCGGCCTGTGTAGAGTCCTTGTTTCTGTCGGCGTTCTGGGAATGGGGGTCCCCAGACTTGCCTGCCTGCGGCCTGCGGCATGGCTCAAAAGGGGGGCCCAGCACGGCCCATCTTCATCAACACGAGCTCAAGACCCTCGTGAGGGGCCAAGCCTCGCAGGGCGGACGACAAGGAGCTTCCTCAGGCACGGCCTCTTCAGGATGGCTCACGAGGAGGCGGAGAGTTCTAGGCGGGGTACCTCGCGAGGTGCCCATGACGGAAGCCATGACGACCAAGGGCGCCAGTCGGGCGCCAGCCCGCGCAGTGTCCTCTTTTCCTCTTTGGTGCAAAGGGAGCAAGCGCAGGCAAGAGCATCAAGCAAAGGCATTCGTTTCGGTGCAACAAGACCAAGACCAGCCCAACGGCAGGAAGGAAGTCATTGTGGAGCCCAAGCAAAGGCCACCACTAGAGCCTTTGACAAAGCGAGGACCAACTTTAGTCGGGATAAGTGTACTGATGTTCCCTTCAAATGGCTAATTGTTGGCGCTCTTCCCGCCATATTTGGGAAGAGGCCTAGGGCCTTTGCCTATAAATAGGAATAGCCACCCCCAGGGTAGAGGCAGCTGGATCTGGACCTGATCTAGAATCTGGATCCTCACAAAGAACGAGAGAGAGAGAGAAGGGCGGCTGAACTCCTCCTAGCAGTTAATCCCCCCAGCCAAGAACAGACCCTTGCGAGGCTGTTCTCCTTTGTATTGTTCATCATCAGCCCAAGAGGCAATCACCACACCACACACTAGAGTAGGGTATTACACCACAATGGTGGCCTGAACCAGTATAAACTCTGTGTCTCTTGTGTTGTTCCTTTCGTAGTTTAGATCTCAGCGAGCCGGCGAGGAACAGGTAGGTAGAGGGCGAAATCTCCACGCGCACCCCAGTGTTCGAACCTCAAGGGTCTGCTGGAACCCTAAATCTGACATTTGGCGCGCCAGGTAGGGGTGCGCCGGAATTCGTCTTCCGTCGCCCTGTTCTTCTCCGACCATCGCATCCATGTCTGACGCTCGGGCCCGCACCGAGCGCCGAGCCGCCCTCGCTTCCCGTGTCGCTCAGACGGCTCCCGTCGGCGGGCGCCCTTGTCGTTCCCTGTCGCCTGCGGTCAACCCCGCCACTGGCCCGGCGGGGAACGAGCAGCAAGCATCGTCCCACCATCCATCCATGAGGCGAGACGGCCGCACTGCTACACCCTTGCTCACCCCAGCTGGTTCTTCGTCCCGCGCGCCCCGCGTGGCTATGGAGGCTCGAGCTGCACTCATCATGCAAACGAAGCTCCTGCGCTATGGCCCCTGCCGACGACGTTTATGAAGAATGGCTCGACCGAAGTCACCGAGCTTGTCCAAGGCCAGCAGGGGCTCTCACGCTGCCCTTCTCGCCAGACTGCGTGCCCGCCTGCCGCGACGACGAGTTCGGGCGCCACCGCCCCCCCTCAAGAAGGCACCTTGGCCCCACGGTGCGTGGCCTGGCGGAACCCACTCCGTCAGCGCCGCCATGCAAAAGCATAGCTGCTAAGAAGTCCTCGCCCACGAGAAGCCGCCCGAAAGCCTCGCCCGGCTCGTCGCGACCACGCCCCGCTCCAAAGACGTCAAGACCCCGCTGCTCCCAACTGCAGCAAGATGGGGACCCGTGGGACCAAGCTCTTCGTCATCCAAGGCCTCCGTGTACACGGCGGCTTCCGCTTTCACCACCGAAGGCGCAGCGTCGCGGGCCCGGCAAGTTCAAGCTTTAACGCCGCCTCGCTATGACGGCACGGCCGACCCCAAGAGTTCCTTCAGCTCACGAGCTGGGCATCGCCGACAACGGAGATGAGAAGGTCATGGCGAACTGGTTTCCCATGGCGCTCAAGGACGGGCCCGCACTGCTCTGTGCACGATCTCTCTGGGGACGAGATGCGCACCCGCTTCATCGCCAACTTCCGTGGTACTCGCGATCGCCACCGCCGTGAGCGACATGCGCTACATCAGCAAAGAACCTGGGAAACCTTGCGTATACATCCAGCCGCTTCAACAATGCGCGACTCAAGATTCCTAAGGTGACCGAGGAGGCCATCATCTCAGCCTTTCTCTCGACAACAAGGCGCCATGTCAAGATGAAGGAGGAGTGGCGATGCATGAAGACCTGCACTTCCTTGGAGCTGTTCAACTTGGCTACCAAGGCGCGCCAGTATCGAGGAAGGGCATCTCTCCTCCTCGAGCTACCCGTCGCAGACCGTAAGAGAAGAAACCCAAGGCCAAGGATGTGAAGCGCAAGGGGCTGTCGTGCTCATGCGTAACCGCACACCAAGCGGGACAGAGATCAGCCCAAATCTTCCAAGGGCAGCTGCATGCGGTACCACGACCTCCACACCCACAACACCAATGAATGCCAAGAGCTCCGGCCGGCGAGAAGGAAGGATCGCCGACGCCCCGACCGCAGCGACCGGGCTACGGCCGAGAGCGTGAAGGAACGCAGACACCGGGAAGACCCGCCCTCGCCAAGGGTGGCGCGACCAACCTCGCGAGGATCGCCGGCAGACCCGCTTTGCAAGGGAGGCCGGAGGATCACCTCGCGAGGATCGCCCGCAAGGCACGCAGGCCTCCCTCCACCGCCGCCGCAGCCTAAGGAGAAATGAGGACCGCCATCGACGAGGGGCCGGGGGCTTCTGGAGCCATGAGCGATCGCTGCATCCGGGCGGAGCTCAAGCCCCAGCCTCTCAACGCATCTTCAAGCATTCGCGCCCGCTGGCAAATGCAATCCTTCCCAAGCTCGAGGCCACGAGCCCTCTCAGTGGTCGGTGTGCACCATCACGCTCACCAAGCAGATCACCAAGCGCTGCCACCGCCAGAGTCCTCCCAATGCTATGTTCCCCAATCATCAAGAACGTGCTAGTCACCAGACCCTCATTGATGGCGGGCAGGGCTCAACGCCCCGTCTGCGTGGAAACATTCAACAATCTCCAAGTGCCCTACAATCAGCTTCAGCCAACCAAGCCTTTCTTCAAGTCACCGACGGCTCCACGGTCCCAATTGGGCAGGGTCCTCTCTCACCTTCGCCACGCGACAACTATCAAGACCGAGCTCATCGACTTCGACGCCGCCCACATTCGCCGCCATACAACGCCATCCTCGGGTACCCAAAGATCGCTGTTCATGGTCAGAATCACCATGGTTACAACATCCTCAAGATGCCAGGGAGTGGCGGAGTCACCACGGTGCCCTGCGAAGAGAAAGACGCGGTGTGCTCCCTGGAACGAGCCTCTCAGGCCGCATCACTGGAAGACCCGGATCGCGGAAGCAAGAGGCTTCCCGAGACCGCCCCAAAGAAGAAGAAGACAGCATCCGCCCGGCCTCAGAGGCAGCCCCTCAGGCCCGTGCACTGCCTGTGGGGAACCTCCTTCCATCGCGATAGGAAAGCGGCCGGCGCGCCTCCTCAGCAAGGCTCGGGGCTCTCCTTGAGGGCCGCCGACCTCGCCAAGGTCACGAGGGAGGCGCTTGGGCACCACTTGGAGGCGTGAGCCAAGCACGCTTCCCTCAAGAAGGAGCAAGGCAAGGAGGGCCAAACCTCGGGAGTTCGTCAACAAGGCCATTCAGAGCTACAGGAGTCAAGAGTCATGAGAGGCAGCCGCCATTTGGCTGTGGGCCCCCATCCAGCGAGGATGGTGGGGGCTGCATCCTGATCGACATGTCAGGGCTCAACCAAGCCGCCTCTCAGGAGCGCCTCTGGCCCTCGCAAGTGGGGCGCTGCAAAGGTCCACCCCACAACTACATTCGCATGCCTTATGGCTTGCCGAACGCGGCTGCCACGTACCAGCGCCTCATGAAGGGCATCCTGGAGGCTCAAGAGGTCAGGCATTCCGCAACCCCAGCAGAGATGGAGATGGTTCGCGAGGAGCCACCAGCGCCTCCAGAGCCTCCCGAGGCCCCAGGGCCTGGGGGCTTGTGAGGATCGGCTCCCGCAGCCCACCGAGTCTGCTACACCAACACCCCTTCATCGTCAACACTATCAGGTGACATCTTTCAAGTTTCGCTTCACTGGGAGCGCCTCGAGCTTCATCATTCCCAGCTGCGTGGGTCCGCCCTGCGGCGTGTATCCATTTTGCTCATGTTTTAGCTTACTTTGTTGGGCGCCCCGAGCTGCATTATCCCTGTCGCCGGGTCACACCCAGCGGTGTGTACCCCTCTTGCGTTTATCTTAGGGCCATGCTTTTGACCCACCATGCTTGTTATTTGGTGCCTGTTCGTGGCTCCTTTTCTTCCTGGATGTCGGAAGCTTGCGCGTTAAAGGGGGGGTACCTGAGCATCGCGACTTAGGGCTCCTACCGGCTCTCCAGCCGTCACCCTCTGGCCTTGTCCACGGCATCGCGGCCTGGCATACCAGTGACGGTTGAGACCAGCTCGAGGGCCGGGACCCGAGGACGTAGAGCTTCGACATCTAACCAAATTTGCAGGAACACACCCCAAGATAAGGCCCAGTGCCAGGCGCAACCCGCCTTGGGGTAGGGCCCCGTGAGTCCCACGCTGGCTCACGGGTGCCCCAATACACCTCGCCAGGCCTTTCGTGCCTCGTCGCCTCTCGAAAGCAACTAACGGCTGGCTGTCGATTGTCACGGCGAACTCTTGTTCTTTCTGTGATGAGCCTGCAGGATCTCTTCAAGGAACAGCGTCAGGCGAGGCCCTCACGGTGTCTTCTTCACTCTCGTCCGTGCAAACCGCTTGCACGTTAAAGGGGGGGTACCTGAGCATCACGACTCAGGGCTCCTACTGGCTCTCCAGCCCTCACCCTCTGGCCTTGTCCATGGCATCGCGACCTGGCATACCAGCGACGGCTGAGACCGGCTCGAGGGCCGGGACCCGAGGACGTAGAGGAGAAAGGGGAGCGAAGGCGAGAGGGGAGAGACACGCGAGGACCTCCCCAAGCAATCCCTCACCGGCCAAGGCATGGACCTAGCACCGCACCAGGAAGCGTTTCCTGACCCCCGAGATAAGTCACTCTCCGGAAACACTAGCTATTGCAGCATCGTCACCGCCTCCAATGCAATCCCGTGTTAGCAACGTCACATTCCTTTCTCACCAAACGACGGCTGCTTGAGCACTAAAGGGGACCTCCTGAGCATCGCGACTCAGGGGCTCTTATCGGACCTGGGCGCCACCTCTGGCCTTGACCACGGCATCGCGACCTGGCATACCAGCGACGGCTGAAGCCGCCTTGGGACCGAGACCTGTCAGCGCAGAGCGACAAGCCCTTGTGAGGTCCGAAAGGAAGAAACTAAGCTAAGACAGAATAAGCATCTCGCACTGCTTCACGATGAGGATCATATTGACAAATGGAGCTACAGACACCTTACAAGCCCCCAAGGGGTACATTCTTGGCTCCTCGCAGGAACAAAAGACGCGTATCCTAGGGAGTCCTAACTACAGGAACCGCCGCGGCAGACGCCATCATCAACAAGGGCGCCGCCACCGGTGCCAACCCCATCCAGATCGGGCGGCGGCGGCTCGACGAGCCCGCCTCGCTCCGGAGCGGCGCAGCTCGGGCTCAGAGCTATCGCCGCCATCTCCGAGTCGCGAAGAGCTCGGCGGAGTCGCTGGATCCTTCGGCGCCTCCATCGCCTGAGGAGCTGCCAAGGGCGCGGTTAGCCGGCCTCGGCCTCGCCGTAGCGGGGTCCCGACCACCTCTCCAGGGGCAGCACTCCAGTCGGTGACCATCCGCATCGAAGACCTTGAAGGACATCACCGAAGCACCGTCGTACTCCAGGTGGATTGCGAGGGCGCCCCTTGTCCTGTAGACCCGGGCGATCTCGCCCCAGCCTTGAGTCATGAAGACCTCACCCGGGGCAATGACCGCGACCTCAGCCCTGTCATGAGGGTGCTGCAGTGTCTTTGCGGCAGCCAGAGCCTGTGGTTCCTCTGCAAGGGATGACGGAGGTGAAGAAAGGAGGAAGGCGAATCCGAGACTGAGGAGGCATGGCGGCGTGAAGCACGAACTCTCGGGAGGAGCCCTCGGTGTGGACTCCAGGGGGATAGACGCACACCTTTGTGACCCGCCGGCGCCGACGGCGGCGCCACCCGTGGCATTTGGCATCGACTCCTTCAGGGCCCTCGATGTGGGCGTACAAGGGGAGCAGGAACCCTGGTGGCGGCCGCTCGCACCAGGGCCTCAACACTTCCTGATGGGCGCCCTCACCCCGATGGAGAGGGCCAGCCGTTTCTTCGGCGGGAGCGGGTCAGGACCCTCTCGGGGAGCCTTTCCCTTCTCTGCCGCAGAGAACCGGCGGATCAGAGCCATTGCAGCAAGACAGAGCAAGGACCGGGAAGAAGGAGAAGCGAGAAGAGATAGACTGGAAGGGCACGCGCCTCGCCGTACTTAAAGCTAGAGGAGGCCAACCATCGACCTCCACGGTCGCAGGTAATCATGACCCGCTTTGCATGCAGGGACTTGTCAATTCGTGCAGTTGCCGAGCCGTTGTGGGGGAGTGGAGACGCCCGCGTCCAATCAGCTGCCACGTGGCATCCAAGGCCGCAGGCTGTTAGGGCCCGCGGCGCTTCGCACTTGCCCTTTCGCCTCTCTGCTCGGCCAAGTCCGGGCTCGCCTTGGGCCCGGGGGCTACTGTCGGCGTTCTGGGAACGGGGGTCCCCAGACTTGCCTGCCTGCGGCCTACGGCGTGGCTCAAAAGAGGGGCCCAGCACGGCCCATCTTCATCAACACGAGCTCAAGACCCTCGCGAGGGCAAGATTCATGGGCGGACGACAAAGAGCTTCTCGAGCACGGCCTCATCAGCCTGGCTCGCGAGGAGGCGAAGAGTTCAAGGCGGGTACTCGCGAGGTGCCCATGACGCAAGCCATGACGCACTAAGGGTGCTGGGCCAGCGCCAGCTTGAGGTCCTCCTTTCCTCTTTGGTGCAAAGGAGCAAGCGCAGCGAGAGCATCAAGCAAAGGCATCTGTTTCGTGCAACAAGACCAAGACCAGCCCAACGGCAGGAAGGAAGTCATTGTGGAGCCCAAGCAAAGGCCACCACCAGAGCCTTTTGACAAAGCGAGGACCAACTTTAGTCAGGATAAGTGTACCAGATGTTCCCCTTCAAAATGGCCAATTGTTGGCGCCCTTCCCGCTCATATTTGGGAAGAGGCTCAGGGACTTTGCCTATAAATAGGACTAGCCACCCCCAGGGTAGAGGCAGCTGGATCTGGACCTGATCTAGAATCTAGATCCTCACAAAGAAAGAGAGAGAGAGAGAAGGGCGGCTGAACTCCTCCTAGCAGTTCATCCCCCAGCCAAGAACAGACCCTCGTGAGGATGTTCTCCTTTGTATTGTTCATCATCAGCCCAAGAGGCAATCACCACACCACACACTGGAGTAGGGTATTACACCACAATGGTGGCCTGAACCAGTATAAACTCTGTGTCTCTTGTGTTGTTCCTTTCGTAGTTTAGATCTCAGCGAGCCGGCGAGGAACAGGTAGGTAGAGGGCGAAATCTCCGCGCGCATCCCAGTGTTCGAACCTCAAGGGTCCGCCGGAACCCTAAATCCGACAGTTTCCCCTTTGGTGCAAAGGGGCAAGCGCAGGCAAGAGTATCAAGCAAAGGCAACCATTTCGGTGCAACAAGACCAAGACCAGCAGGACGACAGGATGGAGGTCATCGTGGATCCCAAGCGGGCGTCATCGTCAGGGTCTTTGGCAGGCGAGGACCAACTTTAGTCAGGATAAGTGTACTAGATGTTCCCCTTCAAAATGGCCAATTGTTGGCGCCCTTCCCGCTCAATATTTAGGGAGAGGCCCAAGGCCTCAGCCTATAAATAGGACTAGCCACCCACAGGGTAGAGGCATCTCAGATCTCGGAGATATAGAGAGAGTGCATCCGAGAGAGAGAGAGGCGATGAACTCCCCTAGCAGTTCATCGCCCAAAAGAATGCCTCGCGAGGCTGTTCTTCCTTGTACTGCTGATCATCAGCCCCTGAGGCAATCCACACACCACAAACTAGAGTAGGGTATTACACCACAATGGTGGCCCGAACCAGTATAAATCTCGTGCCCTTTGTGTTGTTCTTCATGTAGTTTTAGATCCTTGCGAGGCGACGAGACATGGGTAGGCAGGAGGTGTGATCTCCGCGTGCACCCCAGAGTTCGAACCTTGAGGGTCTGCCGGAACCCGAAATCCGACATTTGGCGCGCCAGGTAGGGCGCCGGAGCTTTCCCTTCCACCGACCTGCTCCCCGCCAACACCGTGGTTTGCCCTCATGATGGGCAACGTTCCGCCCGCTCCGGTCGCCGACGCCAGCATGGGGGCCAGGGGCTCCGAGCCTTGGCCCCCGCCTTGCGACAGGTGCAATAGTCGAACAAGTTCAAGCCGAAGATGCCACGGTGCTACAACGGCACGGCCGACCCGCTGGCTTTCTTGCTGGCATATGAGGAGGCCGTCCTTGAGGGCGGGGGCGACGACAGGGTCATGGCTAACTGGTTTCCCATGGCCCTCACTGGCGTCCCGCGCATGTCGCTGCTCCACCTGCCGACGGCTTCCATGGCCTCCTGGGGGGAGCTGCGCGGCCTCTTCCTCGCCCAGTCCGCTGCACCGGCGCACCCGGTCATCGCACCTCTCCTAGGTGGCTCGCAGGCACCACCTTCAGGCCACCACATCAAGTCATTCGTCCGCCAGATCGGCGCCGCTTCCACGCCGCATGGGGCGCCTCCGGGCTGGGCGGCGCCTAAAGCCGATCTCGCCTTTAACTCGGATGATCACCCCTCCAACTCGGCCTGCTGGGGCGCTCCCAATGCTATGCACCCCACCATCCGTCAGTGGCCGTCACCAGACCCTCATCGACGGCGGAGCTGGCCTCGGCGTGCTTCGCGGAGGCCTTCACCTTTCTCCATGTACCTGGAGCGGTGCAGCCCAGCAAGCCCTTCTTGGGCCGGAGGCGGCTCCACCGCTCCTCGGGCAGATCCACCTTCCGGTGACCTTCGGCACCTACGACAACTTCCGCACGGAGCTAATCGACTTCGACATCGCCCCCATCGGCCTCCCATACAACGCCATCCAAGGCTACCCGGCACTAGCCTGGTTCATGGCCGCAACTCACCCAGCGTACAACCTCATGAAGATGCCCGGGAATAGCGGCGTCCTCACCATGTCTGGAGACACAGGGGATGCGTTGCAAGCGCTCAAGCTTACCTTCAAGACCGCGGCGGTGGCGCAGCCCGCCGGCTCAGACTCCCCCGAGCCCAAGGGGGCTGCACCGGCCAAGAAGAAGTAGCTATTCACTCAGGACAAGGCGGAAACCAAGCAGGTACTGGTCGACGAAGACGGATCTACCAGCCCCACCGTCACCATAGGCGCCAACCTTGAGCCCGAACAGGAGGAAGCCTTGGTGAAGTTCCTACGCGCGAACAAGAAGGTATTCGCGTGGGAACCGGATCAGCTGGCAAGGGTCCCGAGGGGCGTAATTGAGCATCACCTCAACGTGTTCCCCAATGTGCGCCCCGTGAAGCAGAAGGCGAGGCGGCAGTCCACTGAGAAGCAAGCTTTCATCGTCCAAGAGACTCGCAAGTTGGAGGCGGCGGGGGTCATTCGCGAGGTCTACCTAGATTGGTTGGCTAACCCGGTTGTCGTGCCGAAGAAGGGGGGAAAGGAACGCATGTGTGTCGACTTCACCAACCTCAACAAGGCCTGCCCGCAAGATCCATTCCCGCTCCCTCGCATCGACCAGATCATCGACTCCGCCGCTGAGTGCGACTTGTTGTGCTTCCTGGATGCCTTCTCCGGCTACCACCAGATCAAGATGGCAGTAGAAGATGTAGAAAATACGGCCTTCCTGACCCCGTGCGGAGTGTACTGCTATACATGCATGCCATTCGGGTTGCGCAATGCCGGTGCGACCTTTCAGCGGTTGATGCACATCGCCTTGGGTCGGCAGCTCGGGAGGAATGCTGAGGCTTACGTTGATGACATTGTGGTGAAGTCTCGGGAGGCAAAAACCCTGATACAGGACTTGGAGGAAACCTTCGCGAGCCTTAACAAAGTGGACCTGCAGCTCAACCTGGAGAAGTGTGTGTTTGGAGTCCCCTCAGGCAGGCTCCTGGGTTTCCTCGTATCCCACCAGGGCATCGAGGCCAACCCTGAAAGGTAAAAGCGATCGAGGACATGAGCCCGCCAAGACCCTCAAAGAGATGCAGAGCTCACGGGCGCGTGACCGCGCTAGGGCGTTCATCTCCAAGCTGGGGAACGAGCTGCCCTTCTTCAAGCCGATGAAGAAGAAGGGCCCTTTGAATGGACTCAAGAGGCCGACAAGGCGTTCGAGGATCTCAAAAGATACTTAACCAGCCCTCCGTGATGGTGGCTCCGCGTCCTCAAGAGCCCCCGGTGCTCTACCACGGCCAGCCCCTACTCGCCAACAGAGTCTCGTGGCTGTTAGGGAGGAGCGGGACCAAGGCCGCAAAGAACCGTCCGGGTTAAAGCAAAGCAGGACCAAGAGGGCCTCACAGAGACATGGTCAGAGCCGAGAAGGACCAGCCACAGCAGAAAGCACACCTAGGATGAAGAGGCCCTTCCTCTAGCGACCAGTGCTGGGGGCTCAGATTGTCTCGAGGCGACCTCCGGAGGCGCTTAGCAGCGCTAGTACTCCCCACCTTGTCGAGCACCCTGTGTACTTCGTCGGCACGGTGTTGCGGGACGCGAGGGCGTGGTACCCCATGCCTCAGAAACTCCTCCTCGCACTATTGGTAGCCTCGCGCAAGCTGTGGCACTATTTCCAAGGCCATCCCATCAAGGTCGTCTCAGCATATCCCTTGGAAAGGGTGCTCAGAAGCCCCAACTCAGCCGGAAGAGTCGCTGAGTGGAACATCGAGCTGCAAGCGTTTTAGATAGAATTTAGCACAACCAAAGTCATCAAGGGGGCCGCGCTTGCGGACTTCATGGTGGAGTGGGCAGAAGCGCCAGGCCTCGAGGCTGGCGAGGATCGATCACTCTCCCCAGGGAGCGAGGCATCGGACAGATGGGTCATGTACTTCGACGGGACGTTCTCCCGACACGGCGCGGGGGCTAGTGCGGTGCTCGTATCTCCCACTCAAGACAAACTCTACTATGCCGTGCAACTCTGTTTCTAGCACGGAGAAAAGGCCTCCAACAACATAGCAGAATACGAAAGCCTGATAGCAGGTCTGAAAGCCTCAGTCGCCCTGGGGGTGAAGCGCCTCACCATTAAGGCTGATTCGCAGCTCCTCGTCAACTTCTCCAGCAAAGTATACGAGCCGAAGGACGAGCACATGGAAGCCTACCTTGCGGAAGTCCGCAGGATGTGGAAGCAGTTCTGGGGGCTGGAGTTGCAGCATGTGCCTCGCGGCACCAATCAAGAGGCTGATGAAATCGCCAAAAGGGCATCCAGGCGGCTACCTCAGGAGCTCGGCGTCTTCGAGGAGTGGCTCTTCAAGCCCTCAGCGACGCCATCACTATCAAGCACGGCGCAGCCTCGGGGGGAGCTCCCCCAGCCACCTGCCTTGGGAGCCCCGGTCTGCGGCCCGACCTCAGGAGCGCGCCTGCTCCTAGCGCTGGAGCCTCAGGAGGGGTGCTGGATCACAAAGCTCAGGAGCTACCTGACACGAGGCATATTGCCGGAAAAGGAGGAGGAAGCGGAGCGTGTGGCACGGCAGGCCACGGCATACTGCCTTAAGGATGGAGAGCTCTACCAAAGACGACCCAATGATGTGTCCCTACGTTGCATTTCCAGGGAGCAAGGGAAGGAGCTACTGGTAGACATACACGGTGGAGACTGTGGGCATCACTCGGCGTCACGAACTCTCGTTGGCAAGGCGTTCCACAGCGGGTTCTATTGGCCCACAGCACTCAATGATGTCGTGGAACTGGTGAAAGCTTGCGAGGCCTGTCAGTTCCCTGCCAAGCAGATCCATCAGCCGGCGGGTGGGCTGCAGACTATACCCCTCTCATGGCCATTCGCAGTCTGGGGGCTGGATATCCTGGGTCCGTTCCCTCGGGCGCCAGGAGGCTACCGCTACCTCTACGTCGCCATGGACAAGTTCACCAAGTGGGATAAGGTGGAAGCTGTCCGCACCATCCCCGCAGGCTCCACGGTCAAATTCATCAAGGGCCTCGTGAGCCGATTTGGGGTGCCGAACCGCATCATCACCAACAACGGTTCGCAGTTCACCAGTAACCTCTTCAAAACATACTATGCTAACCTTGGAACGCAGATATGCTACGCTTCGGTGGCGCACCCGCGAAGCAACGGTCAGGCCGAGCGAGCCAACACAGAGGTCCTGAGGGGCCTCAAAACCAGGACCTTCAAGAAGAAGCTGGAAGCCTGTGGCAGGGGCTGGTACGACGAGCTCCAGTCTGTGCTGTGGTCAATCCGCACGACCGCAACCAAGCCGACTGGCGAGATCCCGTTCTTTCTGGTTTATGGAGCTGAAGCCGTTCTCCCTCACGAGGTCAGACGTCGCTCCGCGCAGGTCCTGGCGTTCGACGAAGCGCAGCAGGACGCCATGCGGGGGACGGATCTCGTGTTGGGGGAGGAGCACCACCGAGAAGTCGCACTGCGGGCAGCAAGGTACCAACAAGCGCTGTAGCGATACCACTGCCGCAACATCCACCCAGGACTCTTGAGGTAGGGGATCTCATGCTCAGACCGGTTCTCTCCAGGGAGGGACTGCACAGGCTCTCTCCCATGTGGGAGGGCCCGTTTAAGGTTGTTCATGTTTCCAGGCCCGGCTCCGCACGCTTGGAGACCCAGGAGGGGGTGCCCATCCAGAACGCTTGGAACATCCAACATCTCCGAAGATTTTACCCATGAAAAAGGCCCGGTGCCTGTGAAGGTGAATGCCTGTGAAGTAGCCGCGTTTTGGAAAAGGCCCGGTGACTGTGAAGAAAGCGAATGCCTGTGAAGTAGCCGCGTTTTGGAAAAGGCACGGTGCCTGTGAAGAAAGCAAACGCTCGTGAAGTAGCCGCGTTTTGGAAAAGGCCCGGTGCTTGTGAAGAAGGCAAACGCCTGTGAAGCTCGCCGCCCGTGACACTCTCACGTAATAATGAGTGGGGCTGTACATGCCCTAGAGTCTCCGGAGAGCCGCCCTCGGGCCTCGGGGGCTCCCGCCCACGCCCAGTGGCAGCACTTAGCTCCGCGCTGGTGAGAAGACATCGAAGACTAGACTAGGTGCCGGACGCGGCTTCTTTCATTTGCTTTCCGCAGTTGGCTTGTTTGTTTCTATTTGAAGTTTTTATGAGGTTGTTACCATTTCGAGCTCGTGACCCTTCGTCCATTTCACATATTTGTTTCCTTTTCTCTCGCGCGAAGTCTCACGAGGGAGGAGCATGGGCACCCTCGTGAGTGTTTTTCTGCCCAGTAGTTTGGAACTTCCTTGTCCGAGTCCGCTGCGGGAGCACCCCTCCCATTCCGTGCCCCACGGGCATCGCGACACGATCACGGGGCTTGGGTTGGTTGTCCTTGCTACCAAGGCTGGAGACTACTCCTACTAACTAAACCTTGCAGGACACAAGGCGCAGGACGAGGCCCTAGCCTCGGGAGGTGAGGACCGCGGCAAGCTTCCCCCCAAGATAAGTGATTTCCACGCACAGACACGCAGAACGAAAACATAGCGCATAAACAGTAGAAACAATGCACCAATTAAACAGCGACAGTTCAACACGCCCCGTGGGGCACCGGATTACATTCTTTTCGCGCAGGAGAGAAAGGAAAGCAAAAGGGGGACGACTTGCCCGGCGCCAACTCTCAGCGACGGCTCAGTCTTGCCTCCGAGCTCGGCTGGATTCGTGATCCCGCTTCACGAAGGCTGGCGTCGGGCCGACCCGCTGCCCTCTCCCAGGCGAGCGCGACGACGAGGGGGCTGGTCGCGACCGCCACTAGAGGAGCTGCCGTCCGAGGAGGAGTCACCAGAGCTTGGCGGGCCTCGGGCACCCCTGCCCGCGCGCCCTCCGCCACCTTCACCCCGACCAGCGCTGGGGCTGGGTGTGCGGCCGCGGTCATCATCTTCAGGGCAGCATCCGGCACGGCGACCGTCTTCCCCGAACACCCTCACGTAGAGGGTGGCATCGCCGTCGAACTTGAAGTGTAGAGTGCATCGTCAGCTCAGACCGCGCGCGCGAGCAAATGTTTGCCAGCCGCGGGTCAAGGCCGCCTCCCCGATGGTGGAGACCTCCAGAGTAGCCCAAGAGGCCCTGCTGCAGCAACCATCTGCCTGAAGCCAAAGGCCGCCCGGGGCACCAGCCGGAAGTTCACCTATGAAGAAGCGAGGGTGCTAGAGCCAGGTGCCAGTCGGGTCCGCCGACCACACGACGAACTCCGGCTGCACCTCCGGCGAGTGAAAGCACGGCCTTGGGGGTCATGCAGCACCAACGTACCTCTCGTTGGCAGCCGAACGGCCATCGCCACGCAGAGGGCTGTTCCCACAGCCATGGGAGGCCGCGGCGGGGGTCATAGGGTGCTTGCAAGGGCGACCCGGGCCACGCTTGGCCGGAGGAGAGCCGGGCCCTTCCTGGCGGGCCTTTCCTTTCTCCGCTGCCGAGAACCTCTTTGGCGGGGCCATGGGGATGGCGAGCGGCCAAGAAGGAGAAGGGGAGTAGCAAGAAGGGGTGAACTGGAAGGGCTCGCGCCGTTCCGTACATATAGCTGAGGGAGGCCAACCGCCGGCCACCACGATCACAGGTAATCATGACCCGTTTTGCGTGCAAGGACTTGTCAAATCGTGCAGTTACCGAAGCGTCATGGGGGAGCCAGGACGCCCACATCCAATCAACCGCCACGCGGCGCCCAAGGCCACAGGCTGATGGGGCCCATGGCGCTCGCAGACTGCCCCTTCGCTTCTCGCTAAGCGAAGTCCAGCGCGCTTTGGGCCTGGGGCTCTGTCGGCGCTTCGGGAACGGGTTACCCAGACTTGCTCGCTGCGGCGTGGCTCAAGAGTGGCCCAAGACGCCCATCTTCATCAACACATGCTCAAGACCCTCGCGAGGGGCCAAGCCTCGCGGGGCGGGCGACGGGAGGCTTCCTCGGGCACAGCCTCATCAGGCTGGCCCGCGAGGAGGCAGAGAGATCAAGGCGGGGTACCTCACGAGGTGCCCATGACGCAAGCCATGACGACCAAGGCCAGGCAGGCGCCAGGCGGGCGCCGGCCTTCGCAGAGTCCTTGTTTCCCCTTTGGTGCAAAGAGGGCAAGCGCAGGCAAGAGTATCAAGCAAAGGCAACCATTTCGGTGCAACAAGACCAAGACCAGCAGGACGGCAGGATGGAGGTCATCGTGGAGCCCAAGCCAGCGTCATCGTCAGGGTCTTTGGCAGGAGAGGACCAACTTTAGTCAGGATAAGTGTACTAGATGTTCCCCTTCAAAATGGCCAATTGTTGGAACCCTTCCCGCTCAATATTTGGGGAGAGGCCCAAGGCCTCTGCCTATAAATAGGACTAGCCACCCACAGGGTAGAGGCATCTGCATCTGGAGATAGAGAGAGAGAGGCATCTGCATCTGGAGATAGAGAGAGAGAGGCGACTGAACTCCCCCTAGCAGTTCATCGCTCCAGCCAAGAACAGACCCTCGCAAGGCTGTTCTTCCTTGTACTGCTGATCATCAGCCCCTGAGGCAATCCACACACCACAAACTGGAGTAGGGTATTACACCACAATGGTGGCCTGAACCAGTATAAATCTCGTGTCCCTTGTATTGTTCTTCGTGTAGTTTTAGATCCTTGCGAGGCGACGAGACATGGGTAGGCAGGAGGTGTGATCTTTGCGTGCACCCCAGAGTTCGAACCTTGAGGGTCTGCCGGAACCCGAAATCCGATAAAATTACCACAGCATGTTGGTGCCATGTCATGGAACCAAGCCAAGTTTCATTATTTTCATGCGTGTTTTGGATTTACACGAATTAAAAAACCAAGTTTCTCAATGTTTCCAGCCCAGCCATGATGCCCAGAATTTTGAATTTCATTCCCATTTCTTGCATGGAACCTAGAAATTTACCCGAGGACACACATGTGATTTTTCAACCAACTTTGGTGCACTGGAGCATGTGCTTGTATTTAAAATTTGAATTATGCACACAAAGGTGACACGTTCCCTCTCAGAACCACGAGCCTTCTTGAGAGAAGCTCCGGTTTGCAACAAGCTTATACCAAAATTTGTTCCTATTCGGCCAAATTTGTTTACCACAGCATGGTACTACCATGACATGACACCATGCCAAGTTTCATGATTTTAAAACCAAGTTTCTCAATGTTCTCGACCGAGCCACGATGCCCAGATGTTTGAATTTTATTCTCATTTCTTGCATGGGACCTAAAATTCACCCGAGGACACAGATGTGATTTTTCAATCAACTTTGGTGCACAGGAGCATGTGCTTGTAGTTCAAATTTGAATTATGCACATCAAATGACCAGAAACTCAATTAATGTATAAAAAAGGCCAAACGAACCCGGAATAATTCCAAAATTTAACAGGGCACTCATGTAGTTCTATGTTGCCTTTGTAAATAAACTCAAGGGGGACAGTGTATATCGTTTCGCACTCAAAGGTGGCACGTTCCCTCTCGGAACCACGAGCCTTCTTGAGAGAAGCTTCGGTTTGCAAGAAGCTTATACCAAAATCTGTTCCTATTCGGCCAATTTTTTTACCACAGCATGGTAGTACCATGACATGACACTATGCCAAGTTTCATGATTTTCAAATGTGTTTTGGATTTACAAGAATTTTAAAACCAAGTTTCTCAATGTTCTCGGTCGAGCCACGATGCCCAAATGTTGAATTTTATTCTCATTTCTTGCATGGGACCTAGAAATTCACCCGAGGACATAGATGTGATTTTTCAACCAACTTTGGTGCACGAGAGCGTGCGTTATAGTTCAAATTTGACTTATGCACATTAAATGACCAGAAACTCAATTGATGTATAAAAAACAACAAACGAACCTGGAATAATTCCAAAATTTAACAGGGCACTCATGTAGTTCTATGTTGCCTTTGTAAAGAAACTCAAGGGGGGGCAGCGTATATCGTTTCACACTCAAAGGTTGCACGTTCCCTCTTAGAACCACGAGCTTTCTTGAGAGAAGCTTCGGTTTGCAAGAAGCTTATGGGGCTGTTTGGATGGGCTGCCCTTCCCAAATTTTGGTTGTTGGGCCAGTGTTTGGATCGCAGCCAAGTTTTTAGCTCACAACCAACTCTTTGGCCAGCCGTTGTGATTCCGCACTAGCGTGTGGGTGAGTTCCCGACGGCTATTTCCTTCGCCAAAATTTTGGCATGCCGTCATTTGGCCGGGTTGGTGTGGGCATAATCCAAATGGCCCCTATACCAAAACTTGTTCCAAATCGGCCCATTTTTTTACCACAACATGTTAGTCCCATGACATGACACCATGCCAAGTTTCATGATTTCCAGGCGAGTTTTGGATTTACATGAATTTAAAATCTAAGTTTCTCGATGTTCTCGGCCGAGTCACGATGCCTAGATGTTTGAATTTCATTCTCATTTCTTCCATGGGACCTAGAAATTCAACCAAGGACACACATGTGATTTTTCAACCAACTTTGGTGCACCGGAGCATGTGCCTGCAGTTCAAATTTGGATTATGCACATTAAATGTCCAGAAACTCAATTAATGTATAAAAAGGCCAAATGAACCCAAAATAATTCCAAAATTTAACAGGGCACTCATAGGTTCTATATTGCCTCTGTGAAGAAAATAATGGGGAAGCAGCGTATATCTTTTCGCACACAAAGGTGACACGTTCCCTCTCAAAACCACGAGGCTTGTTGAGAGAATCTCCGGTTTTGCAAGAAGCTTATACCAAAACTTATCCAAATTCAGCCAAAAATTATACATCTGGAAACAGGGTTTAGATTATCCCAAACATCTCGATACCTAGACCAATGTACTATGATTTGAATTCAACATAAAATGGATACAAATATTTGAATTGGAGATCGTATGGTACATGTAGTGCACAGTGAAATATGATTACTGCTATATGCATGTTTTTTGTTATCAATATAATATTTAAATTATTGTATAACTTGACAACAATCGTATCCAAATAAGGAAAATTGATTCAAATTTAGTCCATATGGTAGACGACAATATATATGTTCACATGGTGGAGTAAAATGTTCATATATGATGGAAGGTCAAAATGTACGACTACATCAATTATAAACCGCAAGGTCACCTAACAATATATTCGAATTCAACATAACCTGGATTCAAAAATTGAAATTTGAGAACCTGGCATTTGTAATCATATAAAAAGGGACATTACTCTTTCTTTTGGTGGGAATTGATTTGTTTTTTGTTGTTGTTGAGGGAAGTGCGAATCGATTTGGTATTGTACAGGGTAATCTTGTTCTCCCGATTTTTTTTACATTTTTCTTGTAGTTTTTTCAATGGCATCTATAGCAATATAGTAAAAGGGGACATGACTCTCTTGGGTCTTGTATGAATTGTTTTTTACACGTTAAGTTTGTTCTGCCGAACAAGGAATCCGCACCTTGTTATCCCGAAATTTTCAAGCTCGAGTATCTTTTGTCTCACCTGTATTGAAACTCCCGCCTCTTCAATCCGCGCAGTGTCTTGTTATCCCGAAATTTCAATGTGCGCGAAAACTCCCTCCTCATCTGAAATCGGTCCCGCAGCCCAGACACGCGAAATCCCCCTTCTACCCCTCAGCCGGAAATGAAGCTCCACGTCGCGGTGTTAAAACCGGTGGGGGTACGCTGGTAACTTACCTACATTTTGGACAAGCGTGTCCCTAAGCTTGGCTCCCTCCCTTCCCCTTCGCCCCCCCCGCATTCGTACACCGAGGCCACCAAAACCCGCGAAACCCCACGCTCCTCCATCGGCCTCCCGACTGTCGCCCAGCCGGAGACTCTTCCCCAACTACGTCGTCCACCGCAATAGCTCGCCGTCCCTCATCCACCGCATCGGATGAGGATCCGTCGTCGATCTCGTCGTCCCGCCGGATCAGCCGCCCTGTCCTCCACCTCCAAGGAGCTGCCCCGATGTTCGCCTCGTCTACCGCGCCTCCTCAATCCCCACAGCGCTGTCTTGACCCGCCCCACCGGAACCGTAGCACCCTCACCAATTCCTCCGATGAAGCCAAGGCCAACTCAGCGCCACAAAGGAGGTTCTACACTCACCGCTGCATTTTATGTTTTATTTGATCTCACGGGGCTACCAGTGCTCGATACTGAGCAGCCATGGCGGGTCTCCATCGACGGCGCTATCACCGGCCACATCATCCACGGCGTCTCTCCCCCATGTCGTTGCTTCCTCGGCGGCGACTTCCACATCGGCACTAGTTGCAGCTGCTCCGGCTCTCGCTCGCGCTGCGGCTCTATTCTTGCTGTCGGTCGCGCTACTGCACTGCTCTTGCTTTCGTTCATGCTGCTGCTCTGCTCTTGCTCTCGCTTGTGCTGTTGCTACTACACGACCTCCGGCAACTACAGGAGTTGCTGTTTAGCACTCGCTCGCGGTGCTACTGCACAACTTGCTATCTGCTAGTGCATTCCCTGCTCAAGCGTCTGCTGATTTAGATCACTGCTTCTCTGCTACTAGTGCTCGAACGCCCTAAACATCTATTGCAATGCTCTGATACTAGTTCAATTAGTTTCGACAGTAAAATTCAGTTTCGACTCTAAAGTTCAGTTTCTTCAGTTAAGTTCAGAGTGAACAGTACTTACAGCATCTGTCGGAGTGGCCATGGCACGGCAGATGCGTTTTACATCTAGCACTTTTTGGTGATGTATTTTACATCATATATTGCAGATGATATTAGAGTCCCACTTCAAATTAACATTGTCTGTCTTGTCCTGCTTCAGCCTTGCCGCCGTACACCTTACCGGAGCTTCTCCAACGACGGAACCGTCCATCACAGTGGAGCAGTACCCTCGGCACCGTTTCCAGAGGCCTCAGATCTTCTTCCCCGCCTCCGACAGTCACACCAGCATCACCATCCTCCACGTCCAACCCAATGATGCTGAGGTCCACAAAGCTATGCCAAAGAGGTTGTACACTCGTCGCATCACTTTGTTACTCTGCATTCATGTGGATCCCTCAGGGATCCTTTTCTATGGAACTACTATTCGTGCATTTGGTTAGAAGGAGTGGAGCAAAGAAAAGCTGGAGGATTTTTTTCCTTTGGTGTCTCTTTCGATAGGAATTTTAATATTCACTTGGACGTCCTTTTCAAATTAATATGCATGAAGAATAGAACTAATTGCATTACTGGCATAATAAGATTTTTATTTTTTTCATTGTCATGTGGTTTGACTTTAATTTGACCACGTTTCTCCATTCATGTGTTCTTCCAATTCATGTGAACCAAACACCCAGGTTGACTGAAATCCTATGTTTCCAAATGTTCTGTTTTGCACGTGCATTCCTATCCTATTCCTGTGTTTTTCCTGCCCCCGCATTTGTAGAATCCTCCAATTCTAAGGAGCCCTTATAGATTTACTTCATTTTCAGATAGGCATCAAAGAAAACTCTGTGTGTTATGTCTTGCTCCTGCCGTGCCGTCATCCACCCCACCTGAGGTGCACCATCAACAAAAGTGTTCACTGCAGTAGAGATCCCCCCTGCAGACTTTCTTTCGCCGCCTCAGATCATCTTCCCCATTGCCGGCAGCCACGCCAACTGCATTACCATCATCGACTGAGCGGATGAACCTGAGGACTACACAGTTCCGGAAGAGAGGTCGCAATCTTTCGTGTTTGCTTACGTTATACATCGGTTAATATTACCTACTACTTTATCGTTCAAACTTGAGTTTTAGAATGCCCGTGGGTCTCATATCGAGGTAGCAATGAATAGTATCTGTCTACTATCTGGTTTATCTGGGGTCTTCTATGTGGTTCATGTTGGGTGGGCAACAAACAATCGATGATCCATTGTCTATCTTTTTAAACTGAAGCTATAATCTACCTGCTATCATTAGTTTTGGATTCATCCACTCGTTTGCTACCATTAGTCTTGATTTTTGCAAGCAACCCTTAGGCCTTACAAAATCTAACTATTTTTTTATTATGCATGTCAGATATTGTACACAACTGTACTGAACATGTAGAGAAAAAGAGAAGACCGTTGCATGGGAATATAATGTCATGCAGACTCCGCTCCAAGGTGGGCGAAGTTGGCCCCCCCTCCTGCATTTCTAGATTGTATTCAGAGGAAGATAATTGTTTAGATGGGGATTCAGAAGGATCCGACCATGCCTGTTTACCACCTAAGGTGTTTCCTCTAACCTGGCATGCTGATGTTGGTCATATCATGCATATGGCGCCTAGCATTGCTTACATTATACATCTTATATGTCATTAGCTTAGTTTAGATTTGCTTTGTGTGAATGCCACCTATTTGGTTTCTATATCATACTCCCACCATTCCTAAATATTTGTCTTTTTAGAGATTTCAACAAGTGACTACATACGGAACAAAATGAGTGAATCTACACTCTAAAATATGTCTATATACATCCGTATGTGGTAGTCCATTTGAAATCTCTAAAAAGATAAATATTTAGGAACAGAGTGAGTATATGGGAATTATGCAATGCCATCTTCTTTAGCCAGGCATCATATATGTGAATCATGCAATGCCATCCTGTTTAGCCAGTCATCGTATATGTGAATTGTATCGTGCCATATTTTTTTCCATAATGTATTCCATTAGTCAAAAATGTTTATACAATCATCTACTCTTCCTGTGCATCAGCCATTTGAGTCGGCCATTGGAAAATCTGGAGTGAAAACAAGGTCTTCTGAGTAGTCAGTGCTACCTGTCGATGCAGATTTCTTCCTGGTTACAGATAGCTCCTCAGAGGAGGATTCATAGACAGATGACTAATCGTATCCCCCCCCCCCGAGGTGCATGCTCTAACTTGGCTGGGTTATATTGCTCAATCATGCATATGGTGTCTTGCATTGCCATGCCATCTGCTTAGATTAGACATGCTTTGTGTTAATGTCTCATGTTTGCTTTCTATATCAGATATGTGAATTATGCAATGCCATGTTTTTAGCCAGTTATCATATATGTGAATATGCACCGCCATGTAGCCAGGCATCATATATGTGAATTATCTCATGTCATCTTTTTTTATTACGTATTCCATTTGTCGACAATCTGTGTATATTGAAATACTCTTAATGTGTATCAGCCATTTGAGCCGGTTATGGAAAAATCTGGAGTGAAAACAAGGTTTTCAGAGCAGGCAATGGTACCTGTTGAAGCATATATCTCGATGGTTACTGGAGCTCCTCGAGGAGGATTAGAGAGACAGATGACCAGTCCTATATCCCACCCGAGGTGTATGCTCTAAGTTGCAATGTTTATATTTCTCATATGATGCATATGGTGTCTTGCATTGCTTAGTTTAGACATCATATGCACAATATTGAATTCCATCCGCTTAGTTCTGAGATCATACATGCAGTGACAGTTGCTTAATATATGAATCAATTATGTCAATTATATCATGCCATCCTGTATACTTAGACAACATGTATGTGAATTGTTTCATCCCAACCTATTTTAGAAAGACATCATATAGTTTTGTCATGTCATCCTGTTTAGATACTCATCATATGTTGAATTATGCCATTATATCATGTTAGTTATCCATCATATATCTCAAACTCGTGTCATGCTATCTGTTTAGTTAGGCATCATATATGTGAAATTGTGTCATCTGTGTCATGTTTGGTTAGACAACATATATGTGAATTACCACATCATCTATCATACAATGTTTGTGCGCTCAATTTCTTTTCTTGTTTATCACCCATCTGAATTGGAGGGGTGATGGCAGTATCTAAGGGAGCAAAAACCCGTTCTTCACAAAAGACAGTGCTGCCCGTCGATGCAGATAGAACCATGGTTGTACTGGCCCACAAACTAGCCCCACCACACATAATCGAGAATCTTCCAGATTGCACACTTACACCGTTGGGCAGAGAACCAGCTACAACCCATCTAACCGCAACTCCGGCGGATAGTAACCCACTTCTAGTTGACAAAGCACCATGTCCACCACAGAGTACCCCCACACGAGCAGTTTGTAAAGCTACTGCAGTGCCCAAAGCACGAAGACCACCACAGCTAACCCAAACTCCACTTTTAAAGTAGAACATCAATTGTTCTCAGGTCAAATTCTGTAGGTATGGTCCATACTCCTTTGTTGTTGCATCACTGTATTTACTCATACCAAGTACTTCCAAATTTGAAGGATCCAATTGAAACTCCAATGGCGCAACGGGTATGTTTTAAACCTATTTCTTTAACTGGATTGCTGTTCTAACTTCTTGCTCTATGTTGATTTCAGTTTAAGTTGTATAAACAGTTATGTTCTCATGTGATGCACATTACAAGTGTTGCCAATCTTTGTGTAGTTTCTCACACTTATGTTCATCTATCTATGTCTTTGTGTCTTAAAAATATATGAGTTGAACTGTGTCTCTATCTTGATTAGGCAACATAAACTAGAATGGTATGGACAATACAAAGGACCATAGTACATAGATATATGTTTGTTTCATGTGTTATCCTATCCACCTTACTCTTGAACGGTTTACCAAAATGAGTTTTGTATACTACAAGCTAAACATGTGATGTGTCTGCTTGTTTCTCTTGTAGTATGCAAATGAATATTGGAGAAGAGCACCCCACTATGCAATGGTAGAGAAAGTAATGTAGATAAGGTTCAAGATAGTGAGACAACCTGTTGGTCTCCAAGAAAGGTGATAAAACAATCTTGTAGGCAAGTGAGAAAACCCCACATCTGTGTTGATGTAGTGTTCGAAGCATCGCCGAGACCGCTATCACAAGCTCTTTGAAGTCATTTGCTGAATCACTTGCTTCTTGGCCTCACTACCATGTCGAAAGGCATCATCATCGGTGTCTTTGCGGTAAGAAGTCAAGGATCGAGGAAGTCCTCCAAAAATCGATCGTACTTTTCTGCAACAATATTTGGAGGATTTAAGCGCCAAACAAGAGAAAGTTAATAAGCTTGCTAAGCATCTTGTCAGCATTATGGGTACCTAGGATATTGTTTCTTGAGCTTTTCTGAAGTGGTTTCAGTTCTGGACATGTTTTTCTACAGCGCTTATATGCTGCTTTGTTCCCTATATTTGCACTGGTGGCAAACTTTGATGCCTAGTGGATGTAATATGTGTAATAGCCGTGATAGCCTAGCGTAAGTTGCTTGCTTATTTATTTCCTTGTTGTCTTGTTTATTTGTTTACTTGTAGTCAGTGCAGTTCTTTTTCCGCGGTTTGCTAGTGGCCGCAATAACCTATTTTTTAAAACTAGGCCACAATAACCATGGGCTACATATTTGTTGTAGTGACACTAGGCCTCCTACCGGCCGTAGAAACAATGGGCCTTCTACGGGCCGTAGAAACAATGGGCCTTCTACGGGTCGTAGACACAATGGGCCTTCTACGGCTTGTATCATCAATGGGCCTTATATGGGTCGTATGATCGATCGGCCAAGCATGGGCCAATAACAGACCGCATATAGCCGTAAACGGGCTAGAGTTGGAATCGTCCGTTCATGGGCCGACCATAATGGGCCGTCGCTAATAGGTCGTATTTGATGACGCTATGAAAATGGCCCAACGTATTAACGGGCCACAAACGGTCCAACTATAACAACGGGCTGAATTTGGCCCACAAGCAGAAAATGACAGTAACGGGCCATAAGTAACCGAATGCTTTAAATGAGCCCAAGAATAAATGGGCCCTGAGAAGGCCAAAAGATAAGATGGGGTTGGAAACGACCCAATGGAATAATGGGCCGTTAATGGGTATAAAGTGATACACTGTTCATTACGGGCCAGTTTCACCATGGGCCATTAATGGGCCAAGAGTTACAAAGGGCCTCATATGGGCCGAAAGATGTCATGGGCCATACATGGGCCGGAAGTTAAAATGGGTTGGAATCATATTGCACGACCCAGATGACGCTACTGGGCCTAATTCGGATAGGCCATAACGGGCCTTGTGTTAGTGGGCTGTAAATGGGCTATATGCGAACAGGTCGTTAACAGGCTTTCCGTGGGCCGGCCCGCCACCTTTTGACCAAGTCAAATAGGTCGGCCTTTTCACAGGAATGGGCCTCTGTTGGGCTGTGCCACATGTCAACGTATCGCCTTCGGTCCAATGAGTGGATAACATCTGTCCCAACAATGAGACGACAAGTGTTTACTCCAGCTAATGATGATTTTACACATGGAAAATCCCCATTGGTCGGGGCTGTTAACGGGTTATCGGATCCAAAACCAGACCCGAAGTGTTCCATTACAGTGGATGCCATGTGCCGGTCACCCTTGACGAAAGCACTTCTATGACGCACGAATTATCGTCATGGAAGTGGCCACTTCCGTGATGATAATTTTGGTAATGTCATGGAACACTTCTACGACAGCACAGGTATGACTATCTTGATTCTGTCATAAAATCGTCATGGATGTACATGCATGACAGAAAACGTGACCTACTATGACAAACACGTATCATCACGAAAGTGTATTTTTTTTGTAGTAAAGGTAATAGGTTCCTATATCATGTACTACAACCAAAACCACATGTTCCCAATCCTACTCATGCAATCTTTGAGGGTGAAACTAATGCATAGTAAAATATGGGCATTGAAAAGTATGATCAAAGTGTAACTTGCCTTGCTGACGAGCGAAAAACTATAGGGATTCGTAGTAACAAGCTTCGCACTCCGAAAAATTTATCTTAAACAAACAATAGCATACATAAGCACTCAAGCAAAAGATGCAAAGAAAACCGAAGAAAAAATTTGGAAAACTCAAAAATAATCAAATAACTACTCTAAAAAGAAAATAATTTTTAATAGTATTATAATTATGGGTATTAGATCTTAACAGAAGATGCATGAGATTAGCCACGATTTGAAAAAATAATCAACTAAAACGGAGCTACGAAACTCAAGTTAGGATGAAAAGAAGTTCAAATTAAAATCTGCTTGAATTCTAATTTTAAACTTTCAAAAACATGTTCAAGTTGGTTTCCTCGATAGATAAGATCGCTCTGAAGATTTTGGCGTTGGTTTCATCGAATTCAGGCAAACGAGCAAAAAGTTGTGCTACATTGAAACGTAGGGGCTAAACTGCAAATAAAAACTAGCAAATAGGTCACTGGCAGAAAAAAAATAAAAGAAAAAGAAAAATCTAACGAACGAACGTTCCCTACAGAAGCTAAAATAACGAAAACCGTTCGCTACCGAAGACTAACAGATGAACGTCCGATAAATAAAGAAAAAATGGTTCGAAAAAAACAAAACGCGATCTGGATCGTTGGATCCAGATCGGACGGGCCAGAGGGGGTCGGGGTTACCGGCGGCGGCGGACGTTGATGACGGCGAGGCGGAGGATGGTGGCGGACGGCTTCGGCTCACGGGGCGGCGGTGTCGGCGGCTGCAGAGTGCGGTGGCGGTGGACGGCAGCGACTACGGGGCGGTGGGGTGGTCTTGCCTTGAGGCAAGGCGGCGTCGGCTAAGGAGGAGGAGATGGGCCGGGGCCTCGGCTTATAAAGGGGTCGGGGGCGGACGGCTTGGAGGAGGGGCAAGGCGGCGGTGGAGTCGTCGGCGGAGTGCGGCGGCGGCTTGCGGCTAACGGCGGCGTCGGGGCGAGCGACAAGGCGGCGGCTACGGCGACTTGGGGAGGAGAGGGGGCCGGGGGCTCGCCTTATAAAGGCCAGGGGCGGGGCGACTTGGAGGACCGGCAAGGCATGGCAGAGTAGTGCCCGAGGCGGACACAGCGGCGGCGCGCGTGCGGCGGCCGGACTCCGATCGGAGTCGAGGCGGGGCGGCGGCTGGGCTGGGCCCTACTAGCTGGGCCAGCCTGGTTCGGTGGCGGATGTCTTTTTAAAAAAAAATTCGGAGAAGAAAAACACGCAAAACTAATATAAATAAATATATAAAAATACCAGAAAAATTCACATATTAATATGGCCTTATGAATGACCAAGTGAACATTTTTCTAGGCCTAAATGCCTAAACTAAAAATAAACTTATTAGTTCTAATTACTCCGTAATAAAATAAATAAACTTGCAAATAAAATCAAATAAAATATTCAAAAATTCAAAATTCAATTTCCAATATTTCTTTGATGTTTTTGAAGAAGTCCTTTTATCTTCTCTCTTTATTTTATTTATTTGCAAAAATTGGAAAAAAGAATTTTGAATAAACAATTTGATCCAATTTTCCAAATTTTGAAAAATAAAAAAAATGGATTTTTGGGAAACCTCTAACTCTCTCAAATTGGTCCTTGAGTTGCTTAAGGTCTCTTGGATCAAAATTCAACTAAAACAAGGAACCAAAAATGCATAAATCATGGATGCATATGAATGATTTACAAATAACATCCAAATTGAAAATTGGGATCTTACAAGGCGTGTGGCACCCCGGCTCAGAGCAATCGGTTTACACTGCATTGCCAGCCCAGAGATCATGTCTTCTGGCAACACACAACTGATTGGTACAGAAATACAACCGCTTTGTTGCACTAGCGGAACATAGAGTCTGTTATTACATCACGTAGCGAGGCCAAGCGACACACACAATGCGGCTGAACATATGTACATTATTTAGTAGACATGAGCATGGGCCTCGACAGCACAATAAGACTATGTGGCAGCGGAACAACGACGTGGAAGAACTCCATCTCACAGGGACACTGATGTGAACACGGTCTAGATGGCAATGTGATATGCAACTCCAACTCCGATAAGATTTCTCCTGAAACTGGCATGACATGCCAGGTCAGTACATTGAATGTACTTGCAAGCTCACACAAATAAAGCAACAATGGCAACCAACAACAATGATATTTAAGCAGGTTTAATGCAAGAATTTAACATGCTCTCATGAAGTGATAGTGCTCACAATAGGGCCTTTCCGACCCGCTTACCATCTTGGTTACCTCGTAACCATGAATATCATCATACCAAGGTGATCACTTCCGGATCACAAACGAAACCATCTCAATGGTCTCAAAAATTTTCACCATCATAACTAGTGCCCCAAGTATTCACTTAGTGTGCAAGTTTTAATATTTTTCTTGATCCACGGTGTGACCTACTACGAACTTGTGTCCATGACCGAGGACGCTGCTATCGATAGATCATATACACTGTACCCACACCACGGAACCCATGGCCTCGGACTCCCATTCGTGTGGACCAACGACATTCCTACAGAACCAATCCATTGCCATGACACTCTCCCGGCCACTCCGAACAACTTCCCTTTGGGCTAAGTCATGGGTGGCCCCGATGCCACTCCGGACATCCAACGACCACTATCATGGCAAAAACAATCGTCCCAAACAGGGACATGGTACCAAAACAACTACGGGCGCACAAGGTTATACCTGCCTATCGGGCCAGGGTAGCGCCAGAGAATAACCTTCCCTCATTGGAGGCACCGACAAGAGACATAACAACAGACCGAGAAAGCCCCCCCCCCCCAAGAAACCCAAATGTGATTGCACTTAGGGAAGCTCGATTTGGTGGCACCATGACTCGATCAACAACATGTTCAAGTTGGTTTATTACCAGGTTTCAACTTGCAAATAAATTTACTGAGTCATATATGGCATGAAAATGAACTGAACCATATATGCATTATATCAACATAATACCGATATGAACCAGCGCAAGTATATCATAACATTTCTCTACTGAATATACTTAGTTATCCAACTAAAATGCTACTGATAACAGAGCAATATACCATAAATATGAAACTATCATCAATTACTTTATATGAATTTTCTAAATGCATTTAAAATAACCATATTCAAGAAAAAACCATAGTTATTGAAATGACACTCTTGCAAATATTTGTGATGGCTTTCCTTAGTGTAGAGGAGGGCCACACTCCCTCTGGTGATCTTCAAGGCAAGAAATCCCTTCTGAAAATAATTAAAATAGCAAAAAGGAAATGTCACATAACATTGTTTAATTCACCAGAAAATATTCACAGCAATAAAAAATCTCATCTTTTTCAAGATGAAAGAGAATATCAACACAAAACCAATGCAAAAAGAATCAGGTCATTTGGACTTATAGAATAAAAGTTATAGCTAGTCAAAGTTTAGTCGATATTCTGAATTTAAATTGATTTTTGAAAATTCCAGAGAGCGGTGACGTCGAAGGCATACTTGCCTCCACACGTACCGCTTCTAGCGTGAGTGGTGAGGCTGACAGCGGGCCCCACCAGTCAGGTTTAGAGGGAGAGGGAGAGAAACCAAGGAGGGGCGGCGCGTCGCCAGCGGTTCTCCGGCGCGGAGAGGTCAGCGGCTGCCGAGGAAGGGAGGGATCGACGCGCAAGACTACGGCGCACCCACACGTACCCGTAGCTTGGCGAGAGGTGGGCGATTCTTTTTGTAGTTGATTATTTTTGTCGAAGATTAATAAACAAATTACCTAGGACTTCCTAATTTGTTAGAACTTTTGGGGTTCCATAAGTATTCGAGAGTTACAGATTGCTACAGACTGTTCTGTTTTTGACAGATTCTGTTTTTCATGTGTTGTTTGCTTATTTTGATGAATCTATGGCTAGTATCGGGGGGTATGAACCATAGGGAAGTTGGAATACAGTAGGTTTAACACCAATATAAATAAAGAATGAGTTAATTACAGTACCTTAAGTGGTGGTTTGTTTTCTTGCACCAACGGAGCTCATAGATTTTCTGTAGAGTTTTGTGTTGTTAAGTTTTCAAGTTTTGGGTAAAGATTTGATGGATTTTGGAATAAGGAGTGGCAAGAGCCTAAGCTTGGGGATGCCCAAGGCACCCCAAGGTAAAATTCAAGAACAACCAAAAGCCTAAGCTTGGGGATGCCCCAGAAGGCATCCCTCTTTAAATCTTCGCTCATCGGTAACTTTACTTGAGGCTATATTTTTATTCACCACATGATATGTGTTTTGCTTGGAGCATCTTGTATGATTTTAGTCTTTGCTTTTTAGTTTATCACAATCATCCTTGCTGTACACACCTTTTGGAGAGACACACATGAATCGGAATTTATTAGAATACTTTATGTGCTTCACTTATATCATTTGAGCTAGACAATTTTCCTCTAGTGCTTCACTTATACCTTTCTAGAGCACGGTGGTGGTTTTATTTTGTAGAAATTATTGATCTCTCATGCTTCACTTATATTATTTTGAGAGTCTTTTAGAACAGCATAGTAATTCGCTTTGGATATAAAATTAGTCCTAATATGATGGGCATCCAAGTTTGGTAAAACAAAAACTTTCATATGGAGTGCATTAAACACTATGAGAAATTTGATACTTGATAATTGTTTTGAGATATAAGGGTGGTAATGTTAGATTCATGCTAGTTGGGTAATTATGAAATTGATAAATACTTGTGTTAAAGTTGGCAAGTCCTATAGCATGCATGAACGTGGTGTGACAAATTTGAAGCATGGGGTGTTCTTTGATTGCCTTCCTTATGAGTGGAGGTCGGTATCGCGCGATGGTTAACTCCTACCAACCCTTCCCCTAGGAGCATGCATAGTAGTACTTTGCTACGAGGGATAATAAACATTTGAAATAAGTATATGAGTTCTTTATGACTAATGTGAGTCCATGGATTATACGCACTCTTAACCTTCCGAAATTTGCTAGCCTCTACGGTACCGTGCATTGCCCTTTCTCGCCTTGAGAGTTGGTGCAAACTTCACCGATGCATCCAAACCCCGTGATATGATATGCTCTATCACACATAAACCTCCTTATATCTTCCTCAAAACAGCCACCATACCTACCTATTATGGCATTTCCATAGCCATTCCGAGATATATTGCCATGCAACTTTCCACCGTTTCGTTTATTATGACACGCTCCATCATTGTCATATTGCTTTGCATGATCATGTAGTTGACATCGCATTTGTGGCAAAGCCACCTTTATATTTCTTTCATACATGTCGCTCTTGATTCATTGCATATCCCGGTACACCACCGGAGGCATTCACATAGAGTCATTTTTTGTCCTAAGTATTGAGTTGTAATTCTTGAGTTGTAAATAAATAGAAGTGTGATGATTACCATTATTAGAGCATTGTCCCATGTGAGAAAAGGATGATGGAGACTATGATTCTCCCACAAGTCAGGATGAGACTCTGGACGAAATAAAAAAAAGAAGAGAAAAAAATATAAAAAAGAGGCCAAAGAAGCCCAATAAAAAAATGAGAGAAAAAAGAGAGAAGGGACAATGTTACTATCCTTTTTCCACACTTGTGATTCAAAATAGCACCATGATCTTCATGATAGAGAGTTTCTTATTTTGTCACTTTCATACACTAGTGGGAATTTTTCATAATAGAACTTGGCTTGTATATTCCAATGATGGGCTTCCTCAAAATGCCCTAGGTCTTCATGAGCATGCAAGTTGGATGCGTACCCACTTAGTTTCTTTTTGATGAGATTTCATACATTTATAGCTCTAGTGCATCCGTTGCATGGCAATCCCTACTCCTCGTATTGACATCAATTGATGGGCATCTCCATAGCCCGTTGATTAGCCGTGTCAATGTGAGACTTTCTCCCTTTTTGTTTTCTCACATAATCCCTATCATCATACTCTACTCCACCCATAGTGCTATGTCCATGGCTTACCCTCATGTATTGCATGAGGGTTGAAAAGGTTGAAGCGCGTTAAAAAGTATGAACCAATTGCTTGGCTGAAACCGGGGTTGTGTATGATGGGAGCATTTTCTGTGACGAAAATGAAGCATGGCCAAACTATATGATTTTGTAGGGATAAGCTTTCTTTGGCTATGTTATTTTGATAAGACATAAACTGCTTGGTTAGCATGCTTGAAGTATTACTATTTTTATGTCAATATTAAACTTTTATCTCAAATCTTTTGGATCTGAACATTCATGCCACAATAAAGAGAATTACATTGAAAATTATGTTCGGTAGCATTCCACATCAAAAATTCTGTTTTTATCATTTACCTACTCGAGGACGAGCAGGAATTAAGCTTGGGGATGCTTGGTACATCTCCAACGTATCTATAATTTTTGATTGTTCCATGCTATTATATTATCTGTTTTGGATGTTTAATGGGCTTTATTATGCACTTTTATATTATTTTTGGGACTAACCTATTAACCGGAGGCCTAGTGCAAATTGTTGTTTTTTGCCTATTTCAGTGTTCCGCAGAAAAGGAATATCAAATGGAGTCCAAACGGAATGAAACCTTAGGGAGAATCGTTTATGGAACAAACGCAATCCAGGAGACTTGGAGTGGACATCAAGGAAGCAACGAGGCGGTCACGAGGTAGGAGGGCGCGCCCAGGGGGTAGGCGCGCCCCCATGCTCGTGGGCCCCTCATGGCTCCACCGACCTACTTCTTTCGCCTATATATACTCATATACCCCGAAAACATCCAAGAGCACCACGAAACCCTATTTCCACCACCGCAACCTTCTATACCCGTGAGATCCCATCTTGGGGCCTTTTCCGGTGCTCCGCCGGAGGGGGAATCGATCACGGAGGGCTTCTACATCAACATCATAGCCTCTCCGATGATGTGTGAGTAGTTTACCACAGACCTTCGGGTCCATAGTTATTAGCTAGATGGCTTCTTCTCTCTCTTTGATTCTCAATACAAAGTTCTCCTCGATCTTCTTGGAGATCTATTCGATGTAATACTTTTTGCGGTGTGTTTGTCGAGATCCTATGATTGTGGGTTTATGATCAAGATTATCTATGAACAATATTTGATTCTTCTCTGAATTCGTATATGTATGATTTGATATCTTTGCAAGTCTCTT
This sequence comes from Aegilops speltoides, assembly GCA_021437245.1. Lineage (NCBI taxonomy): Eukaryota > Viridiplantae > Streptophyta > Magnoliopsida > Poales > Poaceae > Aegilops > Aegilops speltoides. The sequence continues at coordinate 401,381,912 of CM038144.1, forward strand.
AGAATTATTAGTTTGGTTTGGCCTACTAGATTGATCTTTCTTGCAATAGGAGAAGTGCTTAGCTTTGGGTTCAATCTTGCGGTGTCCTTTACCAGTGACAGCAGGGGCAGCAAGGCACGTATTGTATTGTTGCCATCGAGGATAAAAATATGGGGGTTATATCATATTGCTTGAGTTTATCCCTCTACATCATGTCATCTTGCTTAATGTGTTACTCTGTTCTTATGAACTTAATACTCTATATGCATGGTAGATAGCGTTCGATGTGTGGAGTAATAATGGTGCATGCAGAATCGTTTCGATCAACTTGTCACGAATGTGATGCCTAGATATTCTCATAACTATGCGCTTTTCTATCAATTGCTCGACAGTAATTTGTTCACCCACTGTAAGATATGCTATCCTGAGAGAATCCACTAGTGAAACCTACGGCCCCCGGGTCTCTTTTCCATCATATTATATCACTTCTATTTACATTGCATCTCGTTTACTATTTTGCAATCTTTACTTTTCAATTTATACAACAAAAATACCAAAAATATTTATCTTATTATCTCTATCAGATCTCACTTTTGCAAGTGGCCGTGAAGGGATTGACAATCCCTTTATTGCGTTGGTTGCAAGGTTCTTATTTGTTTGTGTAGGTACAAGGTGACTTGCGTGTAACCTCCTACTGGATTGATACCTTGGTTCTCAAAAACTGAGGGAAATACTTACGCTACTTTGCTGCATCACCCTTTCCTCTTCAAGGGAAAACCAACGCATGCTCAAGAGGTAGCACGCACCCACAGATACCCATAGCTTGGCGAGAGGTGGACCAACGAGGTCGGTGTGGTCATCTCCAGCGGGTGCAGCGGGCGGAGCTCGTCGGAGAAGAAGACGCCAGCGTCAAGAGGTCGCTCCAGCGGCTCCAGGGGCGTCAGCGAGCACCAGTTGACCTCCAGGAACTCGCCTGCGCAATTGGTTGAGCTCGATAGGCTGTGGAATGGGAGGGAGGAGAGGAAAGGGATCACCGGCAAGCTCGGGACGGGGACGACGGTCAGAGGCCTGCCCGGCTGGGCTGCGGCTATCTAGGGGGAGTGTGGGTGCCAAAGGAGTGGAGCGGTGTGGTTGAATGAGCTCGAGAGTGTCCTATTTATAGGCGGAGCCGAGGCAGGGATCGAGAGCTTGTCGGAGACTCTGGAAGCAGCGCACGGCGACGAGGAGCACCAGAGAGTGAGGGGAAGTGGCCTGGGATCACGTGGCCACTATGGGCGGGCGGATACAAGCACTGGGCGCGGGAAGGGACAACAATAGTGAGCACGGCTCACTGTGCGCTCGGGCACGACGTGCTCGTGATTGCTGTGGCGAGCGACAGTGAGAGGTCGAGGGCGATGAGGCGAGGCAGCAGGCGCTCGGTGGTGAAGTGGTTTGCCCTTGGGCGCGTGCACGGGGGAAACAGAGACGTCGGCGACACCGAGAGTGCGTCGACTAGCTGCTTGGCATCGTGTCCATGTGTGGTCACTGCGTGAACTTTGGCATCACGCCACGCAGCACATTAAATTCATGTCCGGGTGTAGTTCATGCAAGATTAGGTTGATCCACGCAACTGAGTTAAGGACAGGTCGACTGGTTGAGACTGTGGACTCTTGGCAAGTTTGTGGACAGAAACTTGTGAGCTAAACATAGAAGAATATAGAAAGAGTTAGGAGCTGAATTTTTGTGGTTAAGGGTTTCTTAGGAAGGTAATGAAGTCCTAAACTTTCAGCTCCATTCGATCAAGGAAAAATATACTTCCTTCAGAACATGCATTTCCTGGCTAGAACAGAAAAGATTTCCTGTTGCAAAAATATTCCAAATAACCATGCATTATTTTTGCACAGGGAGGTGTGCCAAGGTCCAAAGAATATCCAGGAATTTTCTCAGATTTTTATGACCAAGAAAAATGAGGGTTGCTTTGGAGCACATGTGGCTGAAGTACTATTTCAGGGGGGGAATGGATATTTGTCTTTTAGGAAAAATATTACCTTGGCCATTTTATGATATATCAGAGAGAAAGGGATGAATTTGAGAGTTAGATGAGTCACTTGTGTGAAATTCAAGGAAATACCCAAGTGGTTAAGTCCAAATGAGTTGATCCAAACTTAAATTCAAATCAAATTGCAAATAAACTAGAAAAAGAAAAAGGACAAAAACCAGGGTGTCACAAACCTCCCCCCTTAGGATGAATCTCGTCCTCGAGATTCGGTTGCTCAGGAAACAATTCAGGATATGTTGTCCTTAAAAAGTCCTCTCTTTCCCAGGTAGCTTCACTATCGTATGGTGTTTCCACTGCACCTTGTAAAACTTAACTGAGTTGTTGTGGGTGACTCTTTCCATCTCATCCAGTATTCAGAGAGGTTTATCTTCATATGTTAGATCCTTAGCAAGTTCTATTTCTGCCATATCAATCCGTTTCTCAGGCGGTGAGATACACCTTCGCAACTCGGATACGTGGAAGACATTATGTGTCTCTGATAGTTCCGGGGGAAGTTCCAGTTGATATGCCATGGTGCCAACCTTGGTCATAACCGGGAATGGGCCAACATACCTCGATGCAAGCTTTCCCCGAGTTTGAAATCTCTTGACTCCTTTCATGGTGTGACTCGGAGGTAGACATATTCACCAGGTTCAAATCTGATCTGACGGTGCTTAGCATCGTAGTAGCTCTTCTGTCAAGACTTGGCTAGTTGTAGTCTGTCTTGGATTTCCCTGACTTGTTTCTTGGCTTCCATCATCAAGTCAGTCCCAAAAATACGACTGCCTCCGGTCTGGGACCAGTTTAAGGGGGTACGGTACTTTCGTCCATACAAGGCTTCATATGGTGACATCTTGAGGCTCGCTTGATAGCTGTTGTTGTAGGAAAACACAGTGTAGGGTAAGTTGTCTTCACACTTAGGTCCTTGAGCAAGAGCACATGCCCTAAGCACGTCTTCGAGTATTTGATTTACTCGCTCCGTCTGACCATCTGTCTGAGGGTGATAAGCGGTGCTATATTTCAATGATGTCCCCAAGGCTTGATGAAGACGTGACCAAAATGTCGAGGTAAAAAGGGATCCTCGATCTGAGGTGATAGTTCTAGGTACACCATGCAAACTGACGATTCGGGACATGTAGAGTTGAGCCAGTTGATTTGCACGGTATGTGATCCGGATAGGAATGAAATGGGCCACTTTGGTCAGCATGTCTACCACGACCCATATAACGTTGTTTCCACGTGGGGTGGGTGGAAGACCGGTAATAAAGTCCATGCAGACGTCATCCCATTTCCATTGTGGCACGGGCGAAGGTTGAAGTAGCTCGGCGGGTTTTTGATGTTCTGCCTTAACTCTATTGCATATATCACAACAGGCGACGAAGTATGCAATATCCTTCTTCATTCCATCCCACCAAAACGTTTGCCTGAGGTCCTTGTACATTTTGGTACCTCCGGGATGGATCGAGTATGAGGATTTGTGTGCTTCTGTAAATACCTTTTTCCTCAACTCTTCCACTTTGGGTACACATATTCGTCCTTGAAAGCATAAGGTACCCTGCTCATCCATCAGGAAATGAGTCTTGTCATCTTTTATCTGGGTAACTTTGTGTTGCAGGACCGTATCACCTGACTGAGAATTTCTTCTTCAAGATTGGGAGTGACTACCAATACATTGGTGCAGTCAGCCTCCACAACAATCAGATTGAGTTGGACCATCTCTTCTTGTAGCTCGGGGAGCAAAGATGTCATTAATGCATTTACTGAGGCGGGCTTGCGGCTGAGAGCATCTGCGACCATGTTAGCTTTACACGGGTGCTAGTTTATCCCGAGATCATAATCCTTGACCAATTCAAGCCATCTTCTTTGTTAGAGATTTAAATCAGGTTGAGTAAATATACTTGAGACTTTTGTGGTCGGTGAGTATTTGGCACCGCTTGCAAATGAGATAGTGCCTCCAAATTTTTAGTGCATGCACAACGACAGCTAGTTCCAAGTCATGAGTCGGATAATTTCCTTCATGTGGTCGTAGCTGTCAGGATGCATAAGCCACAACCTTGTAATCTTGCATGAGTATGCATCCTAGACCTTTTCGAGATGCATCACAGTATACATCGAAGCTTCGATAGATCTCTGGGTGTGTCAACACGGGTGCTGTGGTCAAACGAGTCTTTAATTCGTTACAGCTCTTCTCACAATCTTCTGAAAATATGAGCTTTTGGTCTTTCTTGAGCAATTATGTCATGGGCTTAGCAATCTTGGAGAAACCTTCAATGAATCGACGGTAATAACCAGCAAGCACTAGAAAACTTCTGATTTCAGTCACCGTCATGGGTGCTGGCCATTTTAGCACATCCTTAATCTTTCTTGGATCCACAGCTATTCCTTCAGCACAGAGTATGTGCCCCAAAAATCCGACTTGCTTAAGCCAGAATTCACACTTACTGAATTTTGCATATAACCTGTGGTCACGAAGCCTTTGCAATACTGCTCGGAGATGTTGTTTATGCTCTTCTTATCCTTTGGAGTATATGAGAATATCGTCGATAAAGATCACCACAAATTTGTCCAAGAAATCCATGAACACTTTGTTCATCATATGCATGAAGAAGGCGGGAGCATTGGTCAACCCGAATGACATAACTGTGTATTCATATAGACCGTAACAGTGGTGAATGCGGTCTTAGTAATATCTTCTTTCCTGATTGATAACCCACAAGTGTAGGGGACCGCAACAACTTTCGAGGGTAAAGTATTCAACCCAAATTTATTGACTCGACACAAAGGGAGCCAAAGAATATTATTGAGTATTAGCAGTTGAGTTGTCAATTCAACCACACCTGGATAACTTAGTATCTGCAGCAAAGTATTTCGTAGCAAAGTAGTATGATAATAAAGGTAACGGTAGCGAAAGTAATATTTTTGGGTTTTGTAGTAACTGTAACAATAGCAACGGAAAAGTAAATAACCGAAGCACAAGATGTGAAAAGCTCGTAGGCAATGGATCAGTGATGGATAATTATGTCGGATGCGATTCCTCATGTAATAGCTATAACATAGGGTGACACAGAACTAGCTCCAATTCATCGATGTAATGTAGGCATGTATTCCGAATATAGTCATACATGCTTATGGAAAAGAACTTGCATGACATCTTTTGTCCTACCCTCCTGTGGCAGCAGGGTCCTAGTGGAAACTAAGGGATATTAAGGCCTCCTTTTAATAGAGAACCGGAACAAAGCATTAGCACATAGTGAATACATGAACTCCTCAAACTACGGTCATCACCGAGAAGTATCCTCATTATTGTCACTTCGGGGTTGTCGGATCATAACACATAATAGGTGACTATAGACTTGCAAGATAGGATCAAGAGCACACATATATTCATGAAAACATAGTAGGTTCAGATCTAAAATCATGGCACTCGGGCCCTAGTGACAAGCATTAAGCATAGCAAAGTCATAGCAACATCAATCTCAGAACATAGTGGATACTAGGGATCAAACCCTAACAAAACTAACTTGATTACATGGTAAATCTCATCCAACCCATCACCGTCTAGCAAGCCTACGATGGAATTACTCACGCACGGCGGTGAGCATCAAGAAATTGGTGATGGAGGATGGTTGATGATGACGACGGCGAAGAATCCCCCTCTCCGGAGCCCCGAACGGACTCGGGATCAGCCCTCCCGAGAGAGATTAGGGCTTGGCGGCGGCTCCGTATCGTAAAACGCGGTGAAACATTCTCTCTGATTTTTTTCTCCACGAGACGGAATATATGGAGTTGGAGTTGAGGTCGGTGAGCCTCGGGGGCCCATGAAGCAGGCGCGCCCGGTGGTGGCGCGCCCCACCTCGTGGACAGGTGTGGGCCCCTGGTCTTGATTCTTTCACCGTATTTTTATGTTTTCCAAAAAGTGCCTCCGTGGATTTTGAGGACATTCCGAGAACTTCATTTTCTACACATAAAACAACATCATGGCGATTCTCTGAAAATAGCGTCGACCCGTGTTAGTTTCATTCAAATCATGCAAGTTAGAGTCCAAAACAAGGGCAAAAGTGTTTGGAAAAGTAGATACGTTGGAGACGTATCACTGATCTTGAGTTGATGATACCCGATACTTAAATCAACCTTGGAAAAGATTTGAGCTCCGTGCAGTTGATCGAACAAATCATCAATTCTGGGGAGCGGGTACTTGTTCTTGATAGTAACCGCGTTGAGTTGTCGATAGTCTATGCACATCCTAAGACTACCATCCTTTTTATTTACGAATATGGCAGGTGACTCCCAGGGCGAAGAACTAGGGCGAGATCCTTTCTTGAGCATCTCATCGATTTGTTTCTTTAGCTCAACCAGTTCGAATGAAGGCATTGGGTAATATTTCTTGTGTATGGGTGTCATTCCTGGCACGAGATCAATTGCAAACTCGAGTTCCCAGTCCGGTGGCATTCCTGGTAATTCTTCTGGGAATACATCTATAAACTCATTGACCACTGGTATTAACTCCGCATCTGAGGATATTGCTGCAAAAACCATTTCCTTCTTAGGCATGGTTCTACGAACCACACACCTTGCTGTCTGTCCTGCTGGATTTGTTAATGTAACTTCCCTTGTTGCACAATTTATGCAGACCTGATGCTTTGTCAACCAATTCATTCCCAAAATGACATCCAGTCTTTCGGATTCAATGACTACCAGTGTGGGAGGGAACCTGGCCTCAAGAATCTGTATTTCCAAGTCACGGCAGACCAAGTTTGTTGTGAGCATGGATCCCGGGGATTGCACGATCATTCTTTTCTCAAGGATAGAGCAAGAAAACTTGTTTTCGGCAACAAAACTCCGCGAAATAAAGGAATGGGAAGCCCCCAAGTCAAATAAAATTACATCGGGTATGTTATTAACAGAAAACATACCAATGACCACTTCGGGGTTTTCTTGGGCTTCTTCAATGGAGAGATGATGCACCTGGCCTTGGATCAGCTCCTCGGTGTAGGATTCCATGTGGTTGACTTGAGACTTGAGGGGTGCATTTAGCTTGTTGTTTTGGGACACTGTTTTTCATAGTGTCCGGTCTGCCCACAAGAGAAACACGCGTTGCTACGCTGGTATTCTTCCCGGACAGGATTGGTCACAATGCTCTTGACTTGGTTGTTGGTCTTGTTGGCATTTTGCTGCCAGGTTGGTTTGAACTCGAATTGAGGCTGCTGGCAGGTACGAGCCTTCTGCACTGGCTGTCCATCCTTCTTAGGCTCGAACTTGTGTTTATGGTCATTATAAGCGGGATTATTGCCATGAACGAGCTTGTGCTCCCTTTCTGCAATGAGGGCCTTGTTCACCAAAGTCTGGAAGTCGGGGAAGTCGAACATGCTGAGTGTGCATCGGAGGTGCTGGTTGAGTCCTCCAAGGAATCGATCGATCTTCCTCTCTTCGGTGGCCACAACATATAAGGAATAATGGGCCAAGTGATTGAATTTATGCAGGTAATCACTTACTGACAAGTTTCCTTGAGTGAGAGCGAGGAACTCACGCTGCTTGTCTTTCATGATACCGGTGGGAATGTGGTACTTGTGGAAATTGTCCTTGAATTTTTCCCAAGTGATCTCATCGTCCGCAGGCCACATAGCTCTAGTATTATCCCACCATATAGCGGCAGTTCCTTCAAATAGTGTGTAGCAAATGGAACGTTGTCGGCTTCTTCGGTGTGGGCAATTTTAAGCTTTTTCTCAATGGTCTGCAACCAATCATCGCATCCAAAGGATCGACAACCTGACTAAAACTGGGAGGCTTAGTCCTCTGAAAGTCTGATAGTTTGGAGCGATTGCCATACTGATTTCCATTTTGCCCAACCATAGCCTGCACACTTCTTAGTAGTTCAAGTCTAGTTTCTTCTTTCTTCAAACATTCTCATAATCTGCTCTGTGGTAGGTGGTTGTGGTGGAGGAGGTGTTGGTGGTTGATATGGTTCAGGGGAATGCCCTGCTTGTCGGGCAGAGCGATGAACAGGAGTATCGTCCTCTGCTTGACTACTCCTACCTCCTCTTGTCATCCTATTTTTGTTTCCCAATACGAGGCATCGAGGTAAGCAACATCCATAAATGGGGAAGAAAAGCAAGCAACAAAAACCCGAAAGAAAGCGATAAGAAACCAAAGCGAATAATAACGGAAGAAGTTCCAACATAATTATACATAGACTCATACATGAAAGGAAACATCTGACAAGTACGGCTACACTCATACATGAAAGGAAACATCATGACAAGTACGACTACACTCGTACAGTCAAGCATCATGAAAACCTTGGATACTCTGGCGATCTAGTGCTCTGTTGGCCCTGCTAGGTCCTCTCCTGACCTGGACTTGGATCCAGAACTAATGGCGTTAACGGAAACCTCCGGGTTAAAGGTAACACGGTGATGCTGCCTTGAGGGCTCTCCCTCAGGGGCAGGTGCTGGATGAGGCTGGAGCATAGGGGCTGCGAGAGTAGCAAGAAGTGAAACCCACTCGGCAGGGGCACTGTGGGGAGTCATGGTTGAGGTGCCCGAGCTACTCGAATGAGTAACCGCGGTAGCTGGCGAGCTAGAAGCTAGAGGAGCAACAGGGGTAAACCCTATGGAAGGTGGAACGAAACTGGACCTAGCGACCACCAAAGTAGTGCGAGCACGAGTCAGCTCTCGGGCCAGCTCGTGAATTAGAAGATAGCTAGCAGTGATATAGCAGAAAAGGTGGCTAGCGGGACTCTCGACTGCCAGATCAATCATTGGAAAACAGAAATGCCCATCATCGTGCAAGGATGGGTAGTAGTAGAAGCCTGGGTGAGTCTGCATTTGGATCACGTTATAGTGTAACTCAACGAGAATCTCAAACGCAGCAAACTAAACAGCCTGAACGGGGGTAGAAGTGAAACCACTCCTAGTAGAATGGGTGTATGAGCCGGATGTCGAACTGCAACGCAAGGTAACCATCGCGTGATACTCAAATACTGAGGCTGCCAGACGCTCACGGTACACCCGACACACTAGGTCATCACCATGAGGACAGAGTCGACGCCATACGCCTCGAAGCAGGTGCGGCGAAGTGTACGATGCCATCTCCAACTGGCACGCATATGGTACTAGAGCCATCTACACTCACAACCATTAGTCGGTTAGCAATAAAATAAACTATATCCATGACATGCATCAATCAGAAGCACACATGTACTACGGGCACTCAGAGTGACTATCTACTATTTGAATTAATGCGTTAGCTATCTAGCGTGTCCTACGGTCAGCACGGCTCTGATACCAACCATTGTGGCACCCCGGCTCAGAGCAACCGGTTTACCCTGCATTGCCAGCCCAAAGAGCATGTCTTCTAGCAACACACAACTGATTGGTACAAAAATACAACCGCTTTATTGGCACTAGCGGAACATAGAGTCTGATATTACATCACGTAGCAAGGCCAAGCGGCACACACGGTGCGGCTGAACATGTGTACATTATTTAGTAGACATGAGCATGGGCCTCGACACCATGATAAGACTACGCGGCAGCGGAATGACGACGTGGAAGAACCCCATCTCACAGGGACACTGATGTGAACACGGTCTAGATGGCAACACAATATGCAACTCCAACTCCGATATGATTTCTCCTGAAACTGGCATGACACGCGAGGTCAGTACATTGAATGTACTTGCAAGCTCATACAAAACCACAACAATGATATTTAAGCAGGTTTAATGCAAGAATTTACCATGCTCTCATGAAGTGATAGTGCTCACAACAGGGCCTTTCTGACCCGCTTATCATCTCGGTTACCTCATAACCATGAATATCATCATACCAAGGTGATCACTTCCGGATCACAAACGAAACCATCTCAATGGTCTCAACAATTTTCACCATCATAACCAGTGCCACAAGTATTCACTTAGTGTGCAAGTTCTAATATTTTTGTTGATCCACGGTGTGACCTACTACGAACTTGTATCCATGACCGAGGACGTGGCTATCAATAGATCATATACACTGTACCCACACCATGGAACCCATGGCCTCGGACTCCCATTCGGGTGGACGAACGGTGTTCCGACCGAACCAATCCATTGCCATGACACTCTCCCGGCCACTCCGACCAACTCCCCTTTGGGCTAAGTCATGGGTGGCCCCGATGCCACTCCGGACATCCAACGGCCACCATCGTGGCAAAAACAATCATCCGAAATGGGGACATGGTACCAAAACAACTATGAACACACAAGGTTATACATGCCTACCAGGCCAGGGTAACGCCAGCGAATAACCTTCCCTCATTGGAGGCACCGGCGAGAGACATAACAACAGACCGAGAAAGCCCCCCCCCATAAAGGCAAATGTGGTTGCACTTAGGGAAGCTTGATTCGGTGGCACCATGACTCGATCAACAACATGTTCAAGTTGGTTTACTATCAGGTTTCAACTTGCAAATAAATTTACCGAGTCATAGTATGCCATGAAAATGAAATGAACCATATATGCCTTATATCAGCATAATAGCAATATGAACTAGCGCAAGTATATCATCACATTTCTCTACTGCATATACTTAGTTATCCAACTAAAAAGTTGCTGATAATAGAGCAATATACCATAAACATGAAACTATCAGTAATTACTTTATATGAATTTTCTATATGCATTTAAAATAACCATATTCAAGTAAAAACCATAGTTATTGAAATGACACTCTTGCAAATATTTGTGATGGCTTTCCTTAGTGCAGAGGAGGGCCACACTCCCTCTGGTGATCTTCAAGGCAAGAAATCCCTTCTTAAAATAATTAAAATAGCAAAAAGAAAATGTCACATAATATTGTTTAATTCACCAGAAAATATTCACAGCAAGCAAAAATCTCATCTTTTGCAAGCTAAAAGAGAATTTCAACACAAAACCAATGCAAAAAGAATCAAGTCATTTGGACCTATAGAATAAAAGTTATAGCTGGTCAAAGTTCAGTCAATATTCTGAATTTAAATTGATTTTTGAAAATTCCAGAGAGGGGTGACGTAGAAGGCATACTTGCCTCCACTCGTACTGCTTCGGGTGTGAGTGGTGAGGCTGACAATGGGCCCCACTAGTCAGGTTTAGAGGGAGAGGGAGAGAAACAGAGGAGGGGCGGCGCGTCGCCAGCGGTTCTCCGGCATGGAGAGGTCAGCGGCTATTGGGGAAGGGAGGGATCGACGCGCAAGACTACGACGCACCCACACGTAGCCGTAGCTTGGCGAGAGGGGACAAATGAGGTCGGCGAGGTCGGCTCCAGCGGCTGCAGCAGGCAAAGCTCGTCGAAGAAGAAGACATCAGCGTGGAGAGGTCGCTCCAGCGGCTCCAGGGGCATCAGCGAGCACCAGTGGACCTCCAGGAACTCGTGCGCAGTTGGTTGAGCTTGACAGGCTGTGGAGTGGGAGGGAGCAGAGGAAGGAGATCGCCAGCGAGCTCGGGACGGGGACGGTGGCCAGAGGCCTTCCCGGCCGGGCTGCAGCTATCTAGGGGGAGTGTGGGTGCCATAGGAGTGGAGAGGTGAGGTTGAATGAGCTCAAGAGGGTCCTATTTATAGGCGGAGCCGAGGCGGGGATCGAGAGCTCGTCAAAGACTCTGGAAGCGACACAGTGACGAGGAGCGCTAGAGAGAGAGAGAGAGAGAGAGAGAGAGAGAGAGAGAGAGGAAAGTGGCCAGGGATCATGCGCCATTGTGGGCGGGCGAAGACAAGCACAGGGCGCAAGAAGGGACTAGTGAGCACGGGCTCACTGTGAGCTCGAGCACGACGTCCCACGTGATTGCTGTTGCGAGCTCTGGCATCGGCGAGCGACAGTGAGAGGTCGAGGGCGATGAGGCGTGGCAGCAGGCACTCGGTGGCGAAGTGGTTTGGCCTCGAGCGTGTGCATGGGAAAAACAGAGATGTCGACGGCACCCAGAGCGCGTCGACTAGCTACTTGGATCGTGTCCACACGTGGTCACCGCGTGAACTTTTACATCATGCCACGCAGTGCATTAAATTCATGTCTGGGGTGTAGTTCGTGCAAGGTTAGGTCGATCCACGCAACTGAGTTGAGCACAGGTCGACTGGTTGAGACTATGGACTCTTGGCAAGTTTCTAGACAAAAACTTGTGAGCTAAACACATAAAAATCTAGAAAGAGTTAGGAGCTGAATTTTTGTGGTTAAGGGTTTCTTAGGAAGGTAATGAAGTCCTAAAAGTTTCAGCTCCATTGGATCAAGGAAAAATGCACTTCCTTCACAACATGCATTTTCTGGCCAAAACAGAAAAGATTTTCTGTAGCAAAAATATTCCAAATAACCATGCAATATTTTTGCGCAAGGAGGTGTGACAAGGTCCAAAGAATATTCAGGAATTTTCTTAGATTTTGTGAGCAAGAAAACTAAGGGTTGCTTTGGAGCATATGTGGTTGAAGTACTATTTCAGGGGGGAAATTCATATTTTTCATTTAAGAAAAATATTCCCTTGGCCATTTTATGATATATTAGAGAGAAAGGGATGAATTTGAGAGTTAGATGAGTCACTTGGGTGAAAGTCAAGGAAACACCCAAGGGTTGAGTCCAACTGAGTTGATTCAAACTCAAATTCAAATCAAAATGCAAATAAACCAGAAAAAGTAAAAGGGCAAAAACCAGGGTGTCACAAGGCGCGGATGTAGCATGTCACGCAGACCCGTCTATATATATCGTGTACACGTACGTACAGCTATGTTGCAAGAAATTAAATATGGCTACATACATACATAAGGGCAGGGTCTTGAACTCGTACTCGCGCATACGTATGGCCAGGACTCGTGTACATGGAGAGGCAATGGACGGCAGCGATGTCGTAATGTTCATCAGCAGCTAACCGGCTAGGTCGGAACAGAGGAAACAACGTCGTCTTCACTAAGAGTCAAGTGACTGGGTCGGAATGCGTTGTATTCATTGGGAGCGAAGCCACTGGGTCGGAATGCGTCCTGTTCATCAGGAGCCAACCGTCTTGGATGGAACAACCGAACAAGGTCTGGCGTACCGCAGAATGGAGGAAACGAGCCTTCTGTTCAACCATGTACGGTCGAAATGAGGTCCTGTTCATCGGGAAGGGTCTGGCATACCGCAAAACAGTGGAAACGGACTTCTGTTCGATATCCTACGGTCGAAACAAGGTCATGTTGATCGGGAGGGGTGTGGCGTACCGCAAAATGGAGGAAACGCACTTCTCTTCGACCTCCTACGGTCAAAACGAGGGTCCTATTCATCAGGAGGGGTGTGGCGTACCGCAAAACGGGACTCCACGGGCTACTGTTCATCCACCACTGACTTCCTCCAGCCTCCACTCGCTACTGTTCATCTAGCGTCGACTTCCTCCAGCCTCCACCAGCTACTGTTCATCCACGGGGTCATGTTCATCCAGCCTCCACCGGCTGCTGTTCATCTAGCCATCCACGGAGTCCGGTTCATCCAGCCTCCATCGGATACTGTTCATCCAGCCCTCCACGGGGTCCTGTTCATCCAGCCTCCACCGGCTAATGTTCAACCAGCCCTCCAAGGGTCCTGTTCAACCAGCCCTCCATGAGGTCTGTTCATCCAGCCTCCACCAGCTAAAACCTCAAACCGGTTTGACCGATTTTGGTAATAAGCAAACTAAGTATTGGTCAAGCAAACTTGGTGGGACCGATTGCTCAAACTCGGTGAGACCAAAATTGTTGCAATAGGTCACAGAGGATTTGCAAGCCCATCTCGGTGAGACCGAGATCCCATCGGTGAGACCGAACTGATTAGGGTTTGGCAGTGGCTATGTCAAATGAACTCAGTGGCGCCGGATAGATCAAATCGGTGGGGCCGAGTGTCGGTGTCAAAACTGGCGGATCTCGGGTAGGGGGTCCCGAACTGTGCGTCTAGGCGGATGGTAACAGGAGACCAGGGACACGATATTTTTACCCAGGTTCGGGCCCTCTCGATGGAGGTAAAACCCTACGTCCTGCTTGATTAATATTGATGATGTGGGTAGTACAAGAGTAGATCTACCACGAGATCAAGGAGGCTAAACCCTAGAAGCTAGCCTATGGTATGATTGTTGTAATGTATGTTGTCCTACGGACTAAAGCCCTCCGGTTTATATAGACACCGGAGAGGCTAGGGTTACACAGAGTCGGTTACAATGGTAGGAGATCTACATATCCAGACGCCAAGCTTGCCTTCCACGCCAAGGAAAGTACCGTGGGACATGAGCCGAGTCTTCAATCTTCTATCTTCGTGGTCTTGGAGTCCGGCGGATAATGATAGTCCGCTGTCCGGACACCCCTAGTCCAGACTCCTCGGTAGCCCCGAACCAGGCTTCAATGACGATAAGTCCAGTAGCGTTTATAGTCTTGGCGTTGCAAGGTGGGTTCTCCTTCAAATTCCATGTACCAGCCAAATAGTGTCGGCTTCATCTTGAATATTGTGTTCCTCGGCTTCACGCCAAATAATGGCCCTCTTCCACGCGTCGCACGAATGCGAAAAGCCAGGGTGTCTTTTGCATTTCACCCCCTAATTGTGCGAGTCGTTCGCCTATAAAAGAGGCAAGAATCCAGATCCAAACCGCACCATCTTCCTCCCGCGTATACTCCATCGAAGCGCCTCAGACCTAGAAATCCATTCCACCATGGATCGTCAACGCGGCTCTTCTTCACGCGCTCCCAGCCCGCCGCCGGGGAGTTGGAGGAGGTGCTCTATGTCGCACAATGAGCTAGTGAAGCTCCAAACGGAGGGGTTTCTTCCTCCGGCCTTCATGGTTCTAGTCCAAGCCGGCAGGAGTGTTGGAAATATGCCCTAGAGGCAATAATAAAAGTATTATTATATTTCCTTGTTCATGATAATTGTCTTTTATTCATGCTATAACTGTATTATCCGGAAATCGTAATACACGTGTGAATACATAGACCACAATATGTCCCTAGTGAGCCTCTAGTTGACTAGCTCGTTGTGATCAACAGATAGTCATGGTTTCCTGGCTATGGACATTGGATGTCGTTGATAACGGGATCACATCATTAGGAGAATGATGTGATGGACAAGACCCAATCCTAAGCATAGCACAAAGATCGTGTAGTTCGTTTGCTAGAGCTTTTATAATGTCAAGTATCTCTTCCTTAGACCATGAGATCGTGTAACTCCGGATACCGTAGGAGTGCTTTGGGTGTATCAAATGTCACAACGAATCGGGTGACTATAAAGGTGCATTACAGGTATCTCCGAAAGTGTCTTTTGGGTTGACACGGATCGAGACTGGGATTTGTCACTCCGCGTAAACGGAGAGGTATCTCTGGGCCCACTCGGTAGGACATCATCATAATGTGCACAATGTGACCAAGGGGTTGATCACGGATGATGTGTTGCGGAACGAGTAAAGAGACTTGCGTAACGAGATTGAACAAGGTATCGGTATACCGACGATCGAATCTCGGGCAAGTAAAATACCGCTAGACAAAGGGAATTGTATACGGATCGTCGAGTCCTTGACATCGTGGTTCATCCGATGAGATCATCGTGGAACATGTGGGAGCCAACATGGGTATCCAGATCCCGCTGTTGGTTATTGACCGAGAACGCCTCGGTCATGTCTACATGTCTCCGAACCCGTAGGGTCTACACACTTAAGGTTCGATGGCGCTAGGGTTATAAAGGAAGCTTGTATGTGGTTACCGAATGTTGTTCGAGTCCGGATGAGATCTCGGACGTCACGAGGAGTTCGGAATGGTCCGGAGGTAAAGATTTATATATGGGAAGTCTGTTTTGGTCACCGGAAAAGTTTGGGGTTTATTTCCAGACGCACTGGGACCACCGGAGGGTCCGGGGTCCACCAAGTGGGGCCACCTACCCCTGAAGGCTGCGTGGGCCATGTGTGGGAGGAACCAGCCCTGTGTGGGCTGGTGCGCCCCACAAGGGGCCCAAGCGCGAGGGAGGTGGGAGGGCAAACCCTAGGCGAGATGGGCCCTAAGGCCCATGCTCCTGCGCCTCCCTCTCCTCCCCTCTTGGCCGCCACCCCTATCCAATCTAGGGCTGGCCGCACCCCTTGGGGTGGGAAACCCTAGAGGGGCGCAGCCTCTCCCCTATAAATAGTGAGGCCTAGGGGCTGCCCGAGACACACATCACACGTGATTCGATCTCCGCCTTTGGTTGCAGCCCTCTCCTCTCTCCCAAGTACTCCTCCTCTCCCGTGGTGCTTAGCGAAGCCTGCTGGACTGCCACACTCATCCACCACCACCACGCCGTTGTGCTGCTGCTGGATGGAGTCTTCCTCAACCTCTCCTCTCTCCTTGCTGGATCAAGGCGTGGGAGACATCGTCGGGCTGTACGTGTGTTGAACGCGGAGGTGCCGTGTGTTCGCACTTGATCATCGGTGATTTGAATCACGACGAGCACGACTCCATCAACCCCGCTCACTTGAACGCTTCCGCTTAGCGATCTACAAGGGTATGTAGATGCACTCTCTTTCTACTCGTTGCTGGTTTCTCCATAGATTGATCTTGGTGATGCGTGAGGAAAATTTTGAATTTTCGCCACGTTCCCCAACAAATGGCATCATGAGCTAGGTCTATTGCGTAGATTCTTTGCACGAGTAGAACACAAAGTAGTTGTGGGCGTTGATGTTGTTCAATATGCTTACCGTTACTAGTCCAATCTTGTTTCGACGGTATTGTGGGATGAAGCGCCCGGACCGACCTTACACGCATTTCTTCGTGAGGCGAGTTCCACTGATTGACATGCACTTCGTGCATAAGGTGGCTAGCGGTGCCGATCTCCCACTTTAGTTGGAACGGATTCGATGAAAAGGGTCCTTATGAAGGGTAAATAGCAATTGGCAAATCACGTTGTGGTTTTGCGTAGGTAAGAAACGTTCTTGCTAGAAACCCATAGCAGCCACGTAAAACATGCAAACAACAATTAGAGGACGTCTAACTTGTTTTTGCAGGGTATGCTATGTGATGTGATATGGCCAAGATGAATGTGATGAATGATATGTGATGTATGAGATTGATCATGTTCTTGTAATAGGATTCACGACTTGCATGTCGATGAGTATGACAACCGGCAGGAGCCATAGGAGTTGTCTTAATTTATTGTATGACCTGCGTGTCATTGAACAACGCCATGTAATTACTTTACTTTATTGCTAACCGGCATCCATAGTAGTAGAAGTAATAGTTGGCGAGACAACTTCATGGAGACACGATGATGGAGATCATGATGATGGAGATCATGGTGTCATGCCGGTGACGATGATGATCATGGAGCCCCGAAGATGGAGATCAAGAGGAGCAAAATGATATTGGCCATATCATGTCACTATTTGATTGCATGTGATGTTTATCATGTTTATGCATCTTGTTTAGTTAGGACGACGGTAGTAAATAAGATGATCCTTACAAAATTTCAAGAAGTGTTCTCCCCGATCGTGCACCGTTGCTACAGTTCGTCGCTTCTAAGCACCACGTGATGATCGGGTGTGATGGATTCTTACGCTCACATACAACGGTGTAAGACAGTTTTACACAGCGAAAACACTTGGGGTTAACTTGACGAGCCTAGCATGTGCAGACATGGCCTTGGAACACGGAGACCGAAAGGTCGAGCATGAGTCGTATGGAGGATACGATCAACATGAAGATGTTCACCGATGATGACTAGTCCGTCTCACGTGATGATCGGACACGGGCTAGTTGACTTGGATCATGTAATCACTTAGATGACCAGAGGGATGTCTATCTGAGTGGGAGTTCATGAGATGAACTTAATTATCCTGAACATAGTCAAAAGACCTTTGCAAATTATGTCGTAAGCTCGCGCTTTAGTTCCACTGTTTAGATATGTTCCTAGAGAAAATATAGTTGAAAGTTGACAGTAGCGATTATGCGGACAGTAGAAAGCTTATGTCCTTAATGCACCGCTCAATGTGCTTAACCCCAAACGTCGTTTGTGGATGTTGCGAACATCGGACATACACGCTTTGATAACTACGTGATAGTTCAGATAAACGGTTTAGAATTAAGGCACCAAAGATGTTTTTCGAAACGTCGCGGAACATATGAGATGTTTCGAGGGCTGAAATTGAGATTTCAGGCTCGTGCCCACGTCAAGAGGTATGAGACCTCCGACGATTTTCTTAGCCTGCAAACTAAGGGAGAAAAGCTCAATCGTTGAGCTTGTACTCAGATTGTCTGAGTGCAACAATCACTTGAATCGAGTGGGAGTCGATCTTCCAGATGAGATAGTGATGTTTCTCCAAAGTCATTACCACCAAGCTGCTAGAGCTTCGTGATGAACTATAACATATCGAGGATAGATATGATGATCCTTGAGGTATTCGTGATGTTTGACACACGAAAGTAGAAATCAAGAAGGAGCATCAATTGTTGATGGTTGGTGAAACCACTAGTTTTAAAGAAGGGCAAGGGCAAGAAGGATACTTCATGAAACGGCAAATCAGTCTTGCGCTCCAAAGTGAAGAAACCCAAGGTTGAACCCAAACCCGAGACTAAGTGCTTCTATAATAAGGGGAACAACCAACGAGCGGAATTACCCTAGATACTTGGTAGATGAGAAGAATTTGGAAAGGTCGATAGAAGTATATTGATATACATTATGTTAATGTGTACTTTACTAGTACTCCTAGTAGCACCGTGGTATTAGATACGGTTCGGTTGCTAAGTGTTAGTAACTCGAAATAAAAGCTACGGAATAAACGGAGACTAGCTAAAGGTGAGCTGACGATATGTGTTGGAAGTGTTTCCAAGGTTGATGTGATCAAGCATCGCACGCTCCCTCTACCATCGAGATTTGGTGTTTGCATTGAGCATAGACATGATTGGATTATGTCTATCGCAATACGGTTATTCATTTAAGGAGAATAATGGTTACTCTATTTATTTGAATAATACCTTCAATGGTCTTGCACCTAAAGGAATGGTTTATTGAATCTCGATCGTAGTGATACACATTTTCATGCCAAAAGATATAAGATAGTAATGATAGTACCACTTACTTGTGGTAATCGCCATGTAAGTCATATTGGTGTAAACGCATGAAGAAGCTCCATGTTGATGGATCTTTGGACTCATTCAATTTTGAAAAGTTTGAGACATGCTAACCATGTCTATTGGTGTATACGCATGAAGAAACTCCATGCAGATGGATCGTTTGGACTCACTTGATTTTGAATCACTTGAGATATGCAAATCATACCACATGGGCAAGATGACTAAAAAGCCTCGTTTTTCAAAGAAATGGAACAAGATAGCAACTTGTTGGAAGTAACACATTTTGATGTGTGCAGTCCAATGAGTGCCGAGGCTGCTGATGAATATCGTTATGTTCTTACTTCACAGATGATTCGAGTAGATGTAGAGTATATTTACTTGATGAAACACAAGTCTGAATTATTGAATGGTTCAAGTAATTTCAGAGTGAAGTTGAAGATCATCGTGACAAGAGGATGAAATGTCTATGATATGATCATAGAGATGAGTATCTGAGTTACGAGCTTTGGCACGCAATTAAGACATTGTGGAAATTGTTTCACAATTAATACCGCCTGGAACACCATAGTGTGATGGTGTGTCCGAACATCATAGTTGCACCCTATTGGATATGGTGCGTGCCATGATGTCTCTTACTGAATTACCACTATCGTTTATGGGTTAGGCATTAGAGACAACCACATTCACTTGAGTAGGGCAACACGTAATTCCGTTGAGATGACACCGTATGAACTATGGTTTAGAGAAACCTAAGCTGTCATTTCTTAAAAGGTTTGGGGCTGCGACGCTTATGTGAAAAAGTTTCAGGTTGATAAGCTCGAACCCAAAGCGGATAAAATGCATCTTCATAGGACACCCAAAACAGTTGGGTATACCTCCTAATTCAGATCCGAAAGCAATAGGGATTGTTTCTTGAATCGGGTCCTTTCTCGAGGAAAAGTTTGTCTCGAAAAGTTGAGAGGGAGGATGGTGGAGACTTGATGAGGTTATTGAACCGTCACTTCAATTAATGTGTAGCAGGGCACAGGAAGTTATTCCTGTGGCGCCTACACCAATTGAAGTAGAAGCTTATGATAGTGATCATGAAGTTTCGAATCAAGTTACTACCGTACCTCGTAGGGTGACAAGGATGCGTACTGCTTCAGAGTGGTACAGTAATCTTGTCTTGAAGGTCATGTTGCTAGACAACAATGAACCTACGAGCTATGGAGAAGCAATGGTGGGCCCAAATTCCGACAAATGGTTAGAAGCCATGAAATCCGAAATAGGATCCATATATCAAAACAAAGCATGGACTTTGGTGGACTTGCCCGATGATCGGCAAGCCATTAAGATAAATGGATCTTTAAGAAGAAGACAGACGTGGACGGTAATGTCACTGTCTATGAAGCTCGACTTGTGGCGAAGAGTTTTTCACAAGTTCAAGGAGTTGACTACGATGAGATTTTCTCATCCGTAGCGATGCTTAAGTCCGTCGGAATCATGTTAGCATTAGCTGCATTTATGAAATCGCAGATGGATGTCAAAACGAGTTTCCTTACCGGCCAGAAGGAAAGGTTGTATGTGATACAATAAGAAAGGTTTTGTCGATCCTAAGGATGCTAAAAGGTATGCTAGCTCCAGCAATCCTTCTAAGGACTGGAGTAAGCATCTCGGAGTTGGAATATGTACTTTGATAAGATGATCAAAGATTTTGGGTTTATACAAATTTATGAGAAACTTGTATTTCCAAAGAAGTGAGTGGGAGCACTATAGAATTTCTGATGAGTATATGTTATTAACATATTGTTGATCAGAAATAATGTAGAATTTCTGGAAAGCATATAGGGTTATTTGAAAAGTGTTTTTCAATGGAAAACCTGGATTAGGCTACTTGAGCAATAAGCATCAAGATCTATAAGATAGATCAAAGTGCTTAATAGTACTTTCAAATGAGCACGTACCTTGACATGATCTTGAAGGTGTTCGAGATGGATCAGTCAAAGAAGGAGTTCTTGCCTGAGTTGTAAGGTATGAAGTTAAGACTTAAAAGCTCGACCACGGCAGAATAGAGAGAAAGGACGAAGGTCGTCCCCTATGATTAAGACGTAGGCTCTACAAAGTATGCTATCTTTGTGTACCTTTGAAGTGTGCCTTGCCATGAGTCACTAGGGGTACAAGAGTGATCCAAGAATGGATCATTGGACAGCGGTCAAAGTTATCCTTGGTAACTAGTGTACTAAGGAATTTTCTCGATTATGGAGGTGGTAAAAGAGTTCGTCGTAAAGGGTTACGTCGATGCAAGCTTTAACACCTATCCGAGTGACGCTGAGTAGCAAACCAGATACATATAGTGGAGCAAAACATTTGGAATAGCTCCAAGTGGAGCGTGGAAGCAGTATTTACAATGTGACCCAAAAAATTTTGCAAAGCACACACGGACCTGAAAGGTTCAGACCCGTTGACTAAAACCTCTCTCACAAGCAAAACTTGATCAAACCCCAGAACTCATTTGATGATGTTGGTCACATCGTGATGTGACCTGTCAATGTTAAATCACATGGCGATGTGAACTAGATTATCGACTCTAGTGCAAGTGGGAGACTGTTGGAAATATGCCCTAGAGGCAATAATAAAAGTATTATTATATTTCCTTGTTCATGATAATTGTCTTTTATTCATGCTATAACTGTATTATCCGGAAATCGTAATACACGTGTGAATACATAGACCACAATATGTCCCTAGTGAGCCTCTAGTTGACTAGCTCATTGTGATCAACAGATAGTCATGGTTTCTGGCTATGGACATTGGATGTCGTTGATAACGGATCACATCATTAGGAGAATGATGTGATGGACAAGACCCAATCCTAAGCATAGCACAAAGATCGTGTAGTTCGTTTGCTAGAGCTTTTATAATGTCAAGTATCTCTTCCTTAGACCATGAGATCGTGTAACTCCCGGATACCGTAGGAGTGCTTTGGGTGTATCAAACGTCACAACGAATCGGGTGACTATAAAGGTGCATTACGGTATCTCCGAAAGTGTCTTTTGGGTTGACACGGATCAAGCGGGATTTGTCACTCCGTAAACGGAGAGGTATCTCTGGCCCACTCGGTAGGACATCATCATAATGTGCACAATGTGACCAAGGGGTTGATCACGGATGATGTGTTGCGGAACGAGTAAAGAGACTTGCGATAACGAGATTGAACAAGGTATCGGTATACCGACGATCGAATCTCGGGCAAGTAAAATACCGCTAGACAAAGGGAATTGTATACGGATCGACCGAGTCCTTGACATCGTGGTTCATCCGATGAGATCATCGTGGAACATGTGGGAGCCAACATGGGTATCCAGATCCCGCTGTTGGTTATTGACCGGAGAACGTCTCGGTCATGTCTACATGTCTCCCGAACCCGTAGGGTCTACACTTAAGGTTCGATGGACGCTAGGGTTATAAAGGAAGCTTGTATGTGGTTACCGAATGTTGTTGAGTCCGGATGAGATCCCGGACGTCACGAGGAGTTCCGGAATGGTCCGGAGGTAAAGATTTATATATGGGAAGTCTGTTTTGGTCACCGGAAAAGTTTGGGGTTTATCGGTAGACGTCTGGGACCACCGGAGGGTCCTGGGTCCACCAAGTGGGGCCACCTACCCCAGAAGGCTCGTGGGCCATGTGTGGGAGGAACCAGCCCTGGTGGGCTGGTGCGCCCCACAAGGGGCCCAAGCGCAGGGAGGTGGGAGGGGCAAACCCTAGGGCGATGGGCCCTAAGGCCCATGCTCCCTGCGCCTCCCTCTCCTCCCCTCTTGGCCGCCACCCCTATCCAATCTAGGGCTGGCCGCACCCCTTGGGGTGGGAAACCCTAGAGGGGCGCAGCCCCTCTCCCTATAAATAGTGAGGCCTAGGGGCTGCCCGAGACACACAGTATCACACGTGATTCGATCTCCGCCTTTGGTTGCAGCCCTCTCCTCTCTCCCAAGTACTCCTCCTCTCCCGTGGTGCTTAGCGAAGCCTGCTGGACTGCCACACTCATCCACCACCACCACGCCGTTGTCTTTGCTGCTGGATGGAGTCTTCTCAACCTCTCCTCTCTCCTTGCTGGATCAAGGCGTGGGAGACATCGTCGGGCTGTACGCGTGTGTGAACGCGGAGGTGCCGTGCGTTCGGCACTTGATCATCGGTGATTTGAATCACGACGAGTACGACTCCATCAACCCCGTTCACTTGAACGCTTCCGCTTAGCGATCTACAAGGGTATGTAGATGCACTCTCTTTCTACTCGTTGCTGGTTTCTCCATAGATTGATCTTGGTGATGCGTAGGAAAATTTTGAATTTCTGCTACGTTCCCCAACAAGGAGGAGGACACTCCAAGCCCCAACAAGGGGGAGCGAGTGTGCTTTGTCCCCTATCTGATAAGGGGGCTCGGATTTCCAATTCATCCGTTCCTCCGCGGGCTCCTAAAGTTCTACGGACTCTAGTTCCACCACCTCACGCCGGCTCTGTGTTGCATATCGCGGGTTACGTAGCTCTTTGTGAGCTATTCCTGGGCATCGAGCCCCATTTTGCATTGTGGAAGAGGCTGTTTTGCCTTGTACCCCGTTCTCACCAGGGGTCCATATATCAAGTGGGCGGCGCCGAGATATGGTGCATCGCCGGGACCGGATACCTATCCGGCTCTCCCAAGAAGGCGCCCGAAGACTGGCCCTCGGAGTGGTTTTATATTGGAGATGCCCCGCTGCCGGATCCAGTCCGGATCGGCCTCCCGGAGTTTAGTGCTGCTCCCTTGAAGAAACGCCTCAGCTGGCGCCCGCGGAGCCCCCGTTTGGAGGAAGACAAGAGCGTCCATTACTTGATGGGCCGGATAAGATTAATGGCTCATTCGGCTTGACCATGATCGAGTCATGGCGGCGTGTATCAGCGAGGGTGCAGCCACTGCAATCTGAGGCCACCCATGTGGGATTTCAACGGGGAAGACGATGCTACCCGGCACGACCGTAAAGGGCCGGATTCGACCGAGGATCTGGTGAAGATCCTGTCCGGCCTGTACAAGGGGGAGAAGGAGGACTTCCTTCGCCCGAACCCTTTGGAGGGGTTTTCCATGATCAACCCCAGAGGATGGGTAAGCGAACACCTCGAAGGGCTCTACCCGTGCCTTTGAAGTTTAAGCTTCTTACATTATGTCTTCGGCGCAGAGTCTTCGCCGGACTGTGGAGGACATGGTGAGTCCTGCTCCACAACCCGAGGATCCAGAAGGATCCCTGGGTCCGGCCTCCGAGGAGGATCCGGACATCGAGGTGGAGCTGATCGACGGGGTGTATCACCAGCTCAGCATAGACAATGCTTTGGTCGCCATTACGGCGGACTACCCCGGACTGAGTTTGGCTTCACAGGTGACTGCGACCAAGCCCGGACACGATATCTCTTCCTGCCCATTCTCGACCCTCGCGAACGATGGTCTTTCGCAGAAGCGCCTTTCTGGCAGAAGCCGAGCTCACGGGCGGTGACCAATGTAAGCGATCCGGACCAGCAAAGCGAAAAAAAGGCGCGAAGGCGGACGGAAACGTCGCCGCAAAGGTATAGCTCGTATTCGAATTTTCAGAGCAACATTCTGAGGAAACGCCTGAGTGCTCATGATCTCTGCAGGAGAAAAAGCGCTTGCCGGACTGCGAACGCAGGAATTGCTGATCCAACCCACACCGGCCAGGCTCCAGCGCCTGGACTGGAGGGGGAGGCAAGCGCAAGACGCGAACCGGATCTCGCTCCAACGGAGGATACCGACAGATCGGTCCGCCACCAAGTCCGAGGTGGAGAGTGCTATGAATCATAGACGCCACGGACAAGATTTCAAGAAGCGTGCTTTTCCCGAGGCAT
Organism: Aegilops speltoides; assembly: GCA_021437245.1. Taxonomy (NCBI): domain Eukaryota; kingdom Viridiplantae; phylum Streptophyta; class Magnoliopsida; order Poales; family Poaceae; genus Aegilops; species Aegilops speltoides. The sequence goes on from CM038144.1 coordinate 401,406,787, forward strand.
TGGATGCCTTTAACGTTAGGGAGCGCATCTCCGTGCTGCTCAAAATGGTTTTACCAGAGCCACGGAGCAGTATGTTAAGGACATACGGGTAAGGGAATTTTAATGGTTGTACACACCAGTAGCCCCCGAGACTTAAATTAGTTATGCTAACTGATTTAAGGATCATTGTAAATTTCAGGCACTTAACGAGAAGAACGCCCAGCTGTCTTGGGAGCTGCAAGATTGCAAGGCCCAACTTGAGGCCGCACTTGCTGCCGCTGGAGGAGACGGAAAAACCCCCCTGGTAACATATTTTTATTAATAAATATAAGCACTGTGCGGCGTGCGGGTGAGTCTAATAATGACATTGCAGGTACCGCCGGACAAGATCCGGACAGGCAAGCCTTGCTGCGCCCACTAAAGGTCGGCGAGAGTGTCTTTGAATAGGGTTCAAAGCAGAAAGGAACAAGCTCCAAGATGCCAACGCCAAGCTCGGAGAAGAGCTGAAAGGCGCCCGAGCCGAGCTGTCCGGCTCCGTCAAGGAGAATCAACGACTTCGTCGCGGCATATAGTAAGTGCTTGAGCGAACTCTTTTGAAAAGAAGAGTTCGGCGAGGAAGTAATTTGACATGATATGTCTTGTAGGTATACTCACGGTCGCCCCTGCAGAGGAGATGCCCATATCGATGGGTGATCAACTTCGAACTGTTGCAGCTACTCGAACGAAGTTCGGCAGTAATGAGTGGCGCCGTTCGGGCTTTATGGCCAGCCTTCACCCCGCCCGAGGGCCTCGGGAGCTTGCGGAGAAGCTGCAGGAGTCGGCAGCGCCTGTTTGTGGAAGATTTCGCTTGCCGTCAAGGTGCCAGGAGGCTTGGGCCATGGTGAAGACGCGGTATAAGAAGGCGGACCCCAACCATATGGCGAAGTTGGACGGTGGGGCCCGATGGGAAGGAGATCCTGTGAGTTTAGTGTACAGACCAAGTAGAGTTGGCTGCTAAATTTTCCCAACGGATGTAAACTAGACAGCATGTTAGACGGGATCGAGGAGGAATACAATCAATAAATTTGACAATGTATGTTATCCTTTAAAGTGACATATGAAATGCCTTCTAGCGGATTGTAGATCGTTTGTCTTTGCCGACCTTTTCGCCGACCTCGGGACCCTAGAGTCCTGAGTGTGTCCGAATACCTTCTTGGTTATGAAAAACCGGGGTATGCACGGAGACCCGAGCGTAGGGTCATTAGTGCTTTATCGGACAAGTGCCCAACTAGTTATGTTATATTACATGGTTAGTAAGAAACATCTTCCAGGAGAATAGTTCCGTTAAGGGTTCCTTTTTTGGGAGGCATGCCCTAAAGTGCATGTCCGGACTGCAAAGAAAGCAGTAAAACATCTGGGGGCAGGTGGATAAAATAGGTAAAAAGTCATATTTTAAATCACCGACCGAATATTCCCTTAAGAACGCTAGCTTTCGACTTCACCTAGTCTGAGGTACACATCCGTGACGGCGGCAAGAATAATCGCAGAGGTGCTCCCTTTACCTCCTAGCCGAACAATCGGGAACGTAGGGGTAAGCACAGGAGCCAGGCAACCCAGCTTGGCCAAAACTTAAGTCATATCGATGCATATAATGGCGAGTAAAAGGTACATGTGGAAGCTTGACACATGTGTTGGGTATGAAACCCGTGCAATTAAGCTTCTGTAAAAGAAGCCCCCGGGAATAATGAGTGCGGATGGCACGTCATGCATATGCTAAGAATGCGAAAATAGGCCCGAAAGGGCTTAAAAGGATAAAAAGAGAAACAAAAGACAGTCGAAGTGTAAAAGTTTGGATGGGAGAAGGGGATGAACTCTTAATCCGGCGCTAGGCATAGAATCGTCGGAGGCGGGCTGCGTTCCATGGGTTTGGCTCGAGTCGGTTATCCGACGCATTTCGCAGACGGTATGCTCCGCCGGTCAGTACTTGATCGATAATGAAGGGCCCTCCCATACGGGCTTGAGCTTGTCCTTTTCTTGTCCGCAGCGTAGAACTAGTTCGCCAACGTTGTAAGTCTTGGCCCGTACTTCTCTGCTTTGATATCTTCAGGCCTGCTGCTGATAGAATACGGAACGAGCCTTCGCGACGTCACGTTCTTCCTCCAATGTGTCCAATCTGTCCTGCCGATCAAGCTCGGCCTCTCTTTCCTCATACATGCGCACTCGAGGTGAGTCATGAATAATGTCACAGGGCAAAACTGCCTCTGCGCCGTATACCATAAAAAATGGTGTGAATCCGGTAGTACGGTTAGGCGTTGTCCGCAGCCCCCAGAGTACGGAGTCGAGCTCCTCGACCCATTGTGCGTCGGATTTAGTGAGTGACCTCACTAGTCTGGGTTTAATGCCGCTCATTATTAGACCGTTTGCTCTTTCCACTTGACCGTTGGTTTGAGGGTGATAGATTGACGCATAGTCGAGCTTGATGCCCATATTTTTGCACCATGACTTAACCTCATCGGCCGTGAAATTCGTGTCGTTGTCGGTGATTATTTGTGGGGACTCAGAACGGTGTACCACCCCGATATAAAGTCTATCACGGGTCCGGACTCGCCGTTTTGGTGGTTTGGCCTCTATCCATTTGGTGAACTTATCCACCATGACCAATAGGTACTTTTTCTTGTGGGTTCCCCCTTTAAGGGTCCAACCATGTCAAGCCCCTGCACCGCGAACGGCGGGTAATGGGTATGGTTTTGAGGCGGTGGGTGGCATATGGCTCGATTAGCAAAGAGTCGACAACCAACGATCATTGGACTAAGTCTGTCGTCCGCCCGAGCCGTCGGCCAATAAAACTCTGTGCGGAATGCCTTTCCTACAAGGGCCGGGCTGCTGCGTGGTGTCCGCCTAGTCCGGCATGGATATCAGCCAGAAGGTTTCGCCCTTCCTCTTCGGAGATACACCTCTGAAGGACTCCGGTTGTACTTTTCTTATAAAGTTCTTCCTCGTGGACCTTGTAGGCTTTTGATCACGGACAATGCAATGGGCCTCGTTTTGGTCTTGGGAAGTTCCTGCCTAAGCAAGTAGGCTAGAAAGGTTCTGGCCCATGGCGATTCTCGCCATTATTGCGTAATGAAGGTGTTATGTCATCTGCTGAGTCATCGATTGATGCGGTCTTTTCCGGTTTTTCGCTATCGGGCTCCTCTTCCCATAATACAGATGGCTTGAAGAGCCGTTCCAGGAAGATATTTGGAGGGACAGCATCACGTTTCGCACCGATGCGTGCCAGGACGTCGGCCGCTTGGTTATTATCTCGGGCTATGTGATGAAATTCGAGTCCTTCGAACCGAGCTGACATTTTTAGGACAGCGTTGCGATATGCTGCCATTTTCGGTTCCTTGGCGTCGAAATCTCCGTTTATTTGGGATATTGCAAGGTTTGAGTCCCCGCGCACCTCTAGGCGTTGAATGCCCATGGAGACCGCCATCCAGAGACCATGTAACAGGGCCTCATATTCGGCTGCATTGTTGGAGTCCGTGTACATTATTTGAAGTACATCTCGGATCAGTATCTCCGGTGGGGACGTCGACGACGCCGCCCCCGATCCGCCAACATTTTGGAGCCGTCGAAATGCATAGTCAATTGGAGTATCGCCCGTACTCTTTAGGGAGTTCGCTTCAGTCCATTCGGCGACGAAGTCAGCCAAAACTTGTGACTTTATAGCTCGTCGAGGTTTGTAAGTGATGTCGAATGGTAAGAGCTCGATGGCCCATTTTGCTATCCTGCCCGTTGCGTCGCGGTTATTTATAATGTCATTGAGTGGTACTTCAGAGGCCACTGTTATTGAACACTCTTGAAAGTAGTGCCGAAGCTTCCGAGACGCCATGAACACCGCATATGCTATCTTCTGATAGTGCGGGTAACGGGATTTGCAGGGGGTTAACACAGTGGATACATAATACACTGGTTTTTGAAGAGGGAATTTATGCCCTTCTGTCGCTCATTCAACGACGAGGACCGCGCTTACAACTTGATGTGTTGCTGCGATGTATAACAACATTGGTTCGCCCAGAGTGGGCGCCGCCAGGACCGGATTTGTTGCCAGTATGGCCTTTATTTCTTCGAGTCCAAGATTGCGGCATCCGCCCACTCAAAGTGTTCGGCATACCGAGGAGGCGATAAAGGGCAACGCCTTTTCTCCTAGACGGGAGATAAAGCAGCTTAAGGCTGCCACGCATCCTGTTAATTTTGTATTTGCTTGAGGTCTTTTGGAATATCCAATCGTGATGAGCTCGGATTTTCGCGGATTTGCTTCAATTCCTCTACGGATACAATGAAGCCCAAAGACTTTCCGGTGATGCGCCAAAACGCATTTTTCCGGTTCATTTTGATGTCATATGCTCGAGGTTTTCGAATGTGAGCCTCAAATCGCCTACTAGAGTTTCGACGTGTTTTGTTTTGACGACTACGCCGTCACGTATGCCTCGATTGTTTTACCGATCTGGGTGGCGGGCATGTTTGAATCATGCGCCGATATGTTGCGCCGCATTTTTAAGTCCGAAGGGCATCATGTTGAAGCGAGAATGGTCCATATGGAGTGATGAATGCCGTTGCGGCTTGATTCGCTTCCGCCATCTTGATTTGATGATAGCGAGTATCGTCCGGGAAGCACAATGAATCGTGTTCGCCGTGGCATCGATAATTTGATCGATGCGGGAGAGGGAAAGGATCCTTTGGGTAGGCCTTATTGAGGTCTTTAAAGTAAATACGAGGCGCCAGGATTTATCCTTCTTTGGTACCATCACCAGATTTGCTAGCGGTCCGGATGTTTGACATCTCTAATGAATCCGGCTTCCAATAGTTTGGCTAGCTCTTCTCCCATTGCTTGTCTTTTGGGTTGGGAAAATTGTCAAGAGCCTGCTTGGTGGCTTAAATCCTTTTAGGATGTTTAGGCTGTGTTACCTCGCCAATCATGAGGGATTAGGGCATGTCCGAAGGATGCCGGCGAAGATATCCCAATTTTCGAAGGAATTCACGCATGATCTTGGCGCCAACTTCGGGTTTAACTGTGCCCGATAGAGGCCGTCTTTGTTGGGTCCGTTGGATGGACCTCGGAATTTTACTATCTCATCTGCTGGTTTGAAGGAGGTGGACTTGGATCTTTTGTCGAGTATCACATCATCCTGTTCACCGAGAGCTTGTGTGGTGAGTTCCTCTGCCGCTAGGGCTTCGGATAGTGCCTCGAGGGCTAGTGCGGCTGTCTTGTTTTCAGCAGCTGGAGTGCTATGTCCGGATCACTAGTGAGAGTGATTATTCCGCCGGCCCTGCATTTTGAGCTTCATGTACCCGTAATGAGGTATTGCTTGAAAAATTGTGAATGCCTCCGTCCTAGTATGGCGTGATACCCATCTGAACAGGGCCACCGAACATGACTTCTTCGGATCTGAATTGTCCGGAGAGCCGAACACCACATCGAGTGTGATTTTTCCGGCTGTGCGCTTCAGCTAGGAATTATTCCTCTAAAGGTTGTGTTGCTTCGCTCAATACGGCTCCAATCGATTTCCATTTTTGCGAGTTTCCTCATAAATGAGGTTTAATCATTGCCGCCATCCATGAGGACTTTTGTCGATCGAAAGCCGTCCACTATGGGACTAAGTACCGGTCTGGCCGGGCTCGTTGTTGGAATGTGGGCTCGTCACTGGCATTGAAAGTAATAGCTGTGTTACCCAAGGATTTCTTTGTTGCTACTTGGTAGACTTGGTGAGGTTCATGGATTGTTCGTTTCGCATATTATTTGATGTGAAAGTCTCAAGACCTGTTGATACCGTCTTTGGTATTGTTGGAGTGGTTTCGGAGCTAGGAGCTCTTCGCCACTTTTGGCCACCGCCGTAATATCCAACATGCTCGGAGGTTATGTGTTGGGACGGCTCCCTCATCTTGTGAAGTTTACAGGTCCATTGAGCCATCCCTCCAAAGACGGTTCCGTTTCCTTATTGGGTTTATGTTTTTGGTTTTTGCATCCGGGCGTGAGTGTAAGGCGCCCTTTTGTCTGCGGGATTTGGGTTTGGGGCGGATTATCCCAAAATTGATTTTTCGTTTTCGGAAACTTTCCATCGCACAAGATTTTCGTACTATGGACGCCAGATCGGTGAAAGCGTAATCTTGCGACGATCAATGGCGTTCAGATTCCTTGTCCGTGCGATTATTGCGAAGATTGAGATTGCGTTTTCCTCTCGGCAGTCCTTTATCCCGTCCATAACGGGAGGAATCGGACCGATAGTGATGTCTTGTCTCGATGAGGTTCTTGCCGATTAGAGATAAATCGCATATGTCCGGGCGGGTGGGTGGGATAAAGTCCGGATCCTGCCCATCTTGAGGCTCAAAGGCCAAGGAGTTTCGAATTTGGAAGTTGGGTTTTTTGGGCGCAATCCAATGAGTCCGGGGCGATGCATGATTTTGAGTTCAATGCTCGATCGAAGTCCGTCCCTCCGCGGGAATCCGGCATGGAGGGTTCGGGAATCCGGACATGAATTGTCTTCAACACTGGCAAAGAGTTGCCGTGTTGTTCCTCTACCACTGCGACGTGGTGGGTAGCCTGGGGAGAGTTAATCTCTCTCAGATCGGTTTTAAGCCCAATCTGATTGTAGTCCGTAGCGACTCCCAGGGCGGCGATGCGATCCAAGAGCTCGTTAACTGACGAGAGCTCAATTGGATCTAACTGTTCGGCAGACTTTAGGGTCGACGCGAAGATTGCTTCCAACGACTTGAGAAGTCATTGCGAAGCGGCGGCGGACAAAGCGGTCATAAGAAAGCCACCAAGCGGATAGTTTGGCGGCTGCCAAGGCCCTCCGGTAAAAACACCGTCTTTGAAGGCGGGTGGAGGCATCCGCTCTATCGGCGACGACGGAGGAACTCTCAACGTAAAGCACCAATGTCGGTGTCAAAACTGGCGGATCTCGGGTAGGGGTCCCGAAGCTGTGCGTCTAGGCGGATGGTAACAGGAGACCAGGACACGATGTTTTTACCTGTGTTGGGCCCTCTCGATGGAGGTAAAACCCACGTCCGCTTGATTAATATTGATGATGTGGGTAGTACAAGAGTAGATCTACCACGAGATCAAGGAGGCTAAACCCTAGAAGCTAGCCTATGGTATGATTGTTGTAATGTATGTTGTCCTACGGACTAAAGCCCTCCGGTTTATATAGACACCGGAGAGGCTAGGGTTACACAGAGTCGGTTACAATGGTAGGAGATCTACATATCAGTATCGCCAAGCTTGCCTTCCACGCCAAGGAAAGTACCTTCTGGACACGAGCCGGAGTCTTCAATCTTCTATCTTTGTGGTCTTGGAGTCTGGCGGATAATGATAGTCCGGCTGTCCGGACACCCCCTAGTCCAGGACTCCCTCACCGAGTTTGACTTTTAGGTTTAGGACATATGTGGAAATGAGAAAGTGGTTGAGGGCTTTGGAGGATATCACTAAGCACATTGAGCAAGCAAGCCATTAAGCAACACCTCATCCCCTTTTAATAGTATTGGCTTTCCTATGGACTCAATGTGATCTTGGATCACTAAAATGAAAATGTAGAGTCTTGAGCTTTTGCCAGTATTTTCCTTAGCACCTTGAAGGGGTTCCACATCCTCTTGTCCATGTCCATGCCACTCCAATGTTGAACTTATCTGAAATATACTAGGTAGAAGTATTAGTCCAACAAGAGATATGTTGACATTAATTACCAAAATCACACAAGGAGCACTTGTGCTTTGACACACGATATATGTTGTCGGGATATAGGCGAGTCTGTCATCCTTGTCCTAGCCCGACCTATTTCCCGTTCCAGTGATGCCAGCCACAAACCGGATATAATACCTGTCGCATGGCCATGGTTATCTTGGTCGGATCACACGAGGGGTCCAGAGTATATCTCTCCAGATCGAAGGGGCAAATCCCATCTTGCTCGACCATCTCTCACAACATGGGTCTGGACAAGCCCGAAACCTACCTTTGTAACTACCCAGTCACGGAGTAGCGTTTGGTTGGACCAAAGCAAGTCTGTCACCATCCCGAGTACATGCGCCAGCTCAGGTGTTAGGACATAGAACGTATATTGTACTAGAGACTCACAGATGGCATATCGCTGCGTCTCATAGTCGGGTATGTCCGACTCGGACCTTATCTCGACTCGGATCCGACTATGTCAAATCCGACTAGATCCTTCTGAGTCTACATTATCCGGTTAGCATCCAATGCTCCATGGCTAGTGAGACCAAGCGATCGACCGTGTCATATGCTAGTCTAGTCGGCCGCGCGTCCACACAGCCCTTTCGACTAGGGACCTTTTAGGACAGTCATCATACAATGCATAGTCCCACAAACAAGTCACGTACTTGATGATACATATCATTGATAGTGTCCAAGGACTATATTTATTCATAAACACATAGGAAATGTCATCATACATGATTGCCTCTAGGGCATATCTCCAACAGTCTCCCACTTGCACTAGAGTCAATCAAATAGACATTGTATGTCCATAGCTCTAACATGCCCCTCACGCTTGGGTTGTGGAAGCGGCTTAGTCAACGGATCCGCAGCATTTGCATCCGTGTGAACTTTGCATAACTCTACATCCCCACTCTTTACGACCTTTCGTATCAGGTGATATTTCCGATCTATGTGTCTTGTCTTGTGGTGATTCCTCGGCTCCTTGGCTTGTGCGATGGCACCAGAATTATCACAATAAAGGTCCAGCGGTTTTACCGAGGCTGGGAAAAGACCAAGATCATCTAGAAAGTTCTGGATCCAAACACCCTCCTTTGTAGCTTCATAAGCCGCAATGTATTCGGCTTTTGCAGTAGAATCGGCATCGTATCTTGCTTGGAACTCGTCCAGCTCACTGCTCCTCCGTTCATAACATACACGAACCCGGACTGTGATCGACAATCATCTCTATCGGTTTGGAAACTAGCATCAGCGTAACCCTTTACGACAAGCTCTTCCTCACCTCCATAAACTAGAAACGTTTCCTTAGTCCTTTTCAGGTACTTCAGAATATTCTTTACCGTTGCCCAGTGACTCTCACCTGGGTTGCCCTGGTATCTGCTTGGTAGGGTTATTGCAAAAGCAACATCAGGCCTTGTACATATCATGGCATACATGATGGGTCCAATTGCCGAGGCATACGGAATTCTACTCATCCTGCTTCGCTCATCAGATGTCGAAGGACTCTGAGTCTCGCTTAGCCTTATACCATGTGAGAGGGGCAAGAAGCCTTTCTTTGCCACATGTTGAACCGCTTCAACACTTTATCTATGTACATGCTCTGGCTTAAGCCGAGCAGCCTCCTCGATCTATCTCTATAGATCTTAATGCCCAATATGTAAACTACTTCATCGAGGTCCTCCATTGAAAACTTGCCATTCAATGACTCCTTGACCGAGTTCAACATCGAAACATCATTTCCGATCAGTAGTATGTCATCCACATGCAAGATCAAAAACACAATGGAGCTCCCACTTAACTGATTGTATAAACAAGTGTCCTCTTTGCTTTTGATGAATCCGAGACCAGTGACGACCTCATCAAAATGAATTTTCCAACTCCAAGATGCTTTCCTCAACCCATAAATGGATCTCTTGAGCTTGCATATGTTACTAGTGCTAGTCGGATCGACAAAACCCTCGGTATGTATCATATACACATCATCGGTTAAATTTCTATGGAGGAAAGCCATTTTGACATCCATCTGCCATATCTTGTAATCAAAATATGCAGCTGTAGCTAGTACGATCCTCACCGACTTCAGCATCGCTAACGGCGAGTAAGTCTCATCATAGTAAATTCCTTGAACTCGTCCATAACCTTTAGCGACAAGCCGAGCTTTGTGGATCTGAACATTCCCATCCACAACAGTTTTCTTCTTAAAGACCCATTTGCAGCCAATGGCCTTTACGCCAGGCGGCGGATCAACCAAGTCCTAGACTTGATTCTCATCCATGGAGTTTAACTCGGATCTCATGGCCTCTAGCCATGCCTCAGAATTTGGGCTCACCATCGCTTCCGCATACGTGGCTGGCTCGTCGCTTTCTAGCAACAATACATCATGCACTCTGTGCAATCTTTCCGACCTCCGTGGTTCCGGTGCCGCTTCCACTATGGGTTCCTTGACTGACTCCGGTATGATCTCATCACTAGGCGAGCCGTCCCCAAGTGCTCCTCTAATTTCTTCGAGTTGGACCGTCCTCCCACTGGCCTCTCGACTGAGAAACTCTTTCTCAAGGAAAACCATGTTCCAAGCAACAAACACTTTGTTCTCTTCCCAGTTGTAGAAGCTATATCCCAAGGTTTCCCTCGGATATCCCACGAATATGCATTTATCCGAGTTGGGTGTAAGCTTGTCTGATATAAGTCACTTGACAAATGCTTCCCAACCCCAAACCTTTAGAAAAGACAAACCGGGACTCTTCTCGGTCCATATCTCATGTGGTGTCTTGTCTACGAATTTTGATGGTACCCTGTTAAGTGTGAAAGCTTTAGTCTCTAGAGCATATCCCCAGAGTGATGAGTAAATCTGATTTGCTCATCATTGAACGGACCATGTCCAACAAGGTCCTATTCCTCCATTCCGAACGTCGTTTCTCTGTGGCGTACCTGGAGGTGTGAGCTGAGGTACTATACCTCGGCTTTTCAGATGATCAAACTCCTGGCTCATGTACTCACCTCCATGATTAGATCGTAGAAGCTTTATAGTCTTGTCGAGCTAATTCTCAACCTCGTTCTGAAACTCTTTGAACTTTTCAAAAGTTTCTGACTTGTGCCTCATCAAATAGATATACCCATATCTACTCAAGTCGTCGGTAAAAGTCACGAAGTACTAATAGCCACCTCTAGCAGTTGTGCTCATTGGACCACACACATCACTGTGTATAAGCTCCAATAGCTTGGACGCCCTCTCATAACTCTTTGCAAAAGGAGACTTAGTCATCTTGCCGAGCAAGCATGATTCGCATGTCTCGAACGACCCAAAGTTGGACGAAGTTAGGATCCCATCATCATGGAGATTCTTCATGCATTTCAGACTAATGTGTCCAAGCCTGCAATGCCAGAAGTATGTCGGATTTATCTCATTAGGCTTATGCCTCTTGACATTCACGTTATAGACCGGTTCCTGTTCTAGATTCGGTATAAAAAGCCCATCAATAATGGGTGCATAGCCATGGAACATTCCATTCAAATAAAATGAACAACCATTGTCCTTTAAATTGAATTCATAACCCTGACTCATCAACCATTGTGCAGGAATGTAATAACAATTGTTCAATCCCAAAATAAATCCAGAAGGAAGCTGGAGTTGCATCGTGCCGACCTCTAATGCAGCAACTCTTGCTTTGTTGTTGACCCTGATGTCAATCTCCCCTTGTGCCACACGCCTAGTTCTTACCAGCCCCTGCATCGAGTTGCAAATATGAACAACTGATCCGGTATCAAATACCCAAGAGCTACTAGGTATGTCAGCAAGGTAAATATCTATAACATATGTAGCAAGTGTACATTTGCCTGAAGCAGCATTTCTGGCTTTCTTGCTATAACATATGTAGCAAGTGTACATTTGCCTGAAGCAGCATTTCTGGCTTTATTGCCATTCTCAGCAATCCACTTTCTACAGTTCCTCTTCTAGTGACCAGTTTCCTTGCAATGTAGCAAATGGTCTTCGAGTCCGGTCCTGACTTCGGCGCAGGGGCGGGGGTTACCATCTCCATGCCCTTTGCCTTAGCCTTCTACTTGGACCAACTCTTCTTGAACTTGCCCGAGTTCTGCACCATCAACACTTGATGCGTGCCTTTCTTGATATCCTGCTCTGCCACCTTGAGCATCCCATGCAATTCAGTGAGCTTCTTGTCCATGTCGTGCATATGATAGTTCGAGATGAACGTCCCATAGCTAGGCGGAAGAGAACCCAGAACTGCATTAGTAGCCAGCTCATCCAAGAGTGGGAAGCCCAACCGATCCAAAGCTTTCACGTATCTGATCATCTTGATCACATGTGGGCTCAGTGGATCACCTTCCTTCAACTTACAATCCATCAAGGATCGCCAGACGTTGAACCTTTCGGTCCTAGCCTGTGCCTGAAACATGCTCTTGAGACTCTCGATCATATCGAAAGCCCCAACATCTTCGAAATGCTGCAGCAAATTGGGCTCCATACAAGCCAGCATGAGGCAGCTGATCTTGTTTGATTCATCAATGAGTTTCTGGTAGGCATTCCTGGTTGTGGAATTAGCATTATCAGCAGGTTCCTCTGGAAGTGGGTCCTCTAGAACATGTTCCTTTTTATCATGCTTGAGAACAATTCTCAAATTTCTATACCATGTGGTTAAGTTAGTTCCATTCAGTTTATCCTTTTCCAGAATTGATTTCAATGCAAAGTTGGGTTGAGCAGGTGGTGCCATTGATCCACAACATAAAAATATGCAATCACTAAGCAATGTGTTTATGTAGAGTAATTCAGGCCTTACACACACTACAAGAAATATGTCAACTTGTGACCACCACTATTGGTCACTAAAAGGTCACTGTTTTCAATTAGTGACCTTTTTGTGACCAAAAACATAAGGTCAAAAGCTGAGGGTCATTAACTGACTATAGCGACCTTCTCTATGAGAAGGTCGTGGGCGTTCTGACCAAAATATTCCTCTTGTGGCGTTTTGGTCACTAGCAACCTCCCTGTGCCACGAGGCATCCGGCGTGGCAAGTCGATGTGGCACAAGATTCAGCCGGTCCAATTCGATTTTCTACATGGGCCTAGCCCAACAATTCGACCTATTTGTGTTTTTTCTCATATTAATTTTGGCTAGGTAGATGGGCCAAGCCCAACAATTAAGCCTTCTCATTTTGGGGCCGTGGCCTTTTACGCTAGAAAGTTTTAGTTTTTTGTAATATAAAAAGGTCCACTAGTCAAATGGGTCCCAGATGTCGGGTTCAGTGCGTGGGTCCCAGCTAGCAAGTTATTATTCTTCATATTTCAATCTAACGAGAAATAAATAACCAGTATTTAAATTGGCACAAACAAAACACACACATAATACTCCAAATATTATCGAGTGATTCGATCTGAGCTCCTATTGTACAAATAACATATACTTTACAAGCTCTACACATAATAAGCTCTAACATATACAAGCTCTACAAGCTCTACACGTGATACATTTACAAGCTCTATACATATACAAGCTCTACAAGCTGCCACAGTGTTAACCCCGGTGCTCTTCAATCTTCTTCAACATGGAGCTCCTTCGTAGCGAGCACAAAGCTGGGCACTGCATCATCACAGGGAAGGCAATTTTAGATCATAAAATGAATGTTCCAAGCACAATTTAGAGAAAGGAACCAAGTAAATTTGCCTCAATCATACAAACAAAGTTTAGAAAACCAAACATGAACAAGCACTTATTATGCAGTTTTTAAAGTTTTAATACATTTATTTTCTATTAGCAAAACTGAATATGCTACTTCACGATTCATGGTTGCATAGTCAAGCTAGCTACACCAGTTTGCTCTCATGAAAAAATTAGAAAGAAAAAAGTACAACAAATAAATCAACACTAATTTCTCTAACACATATAGTAAGTTCTTGATATAACTTGTATAACTTGTATATTTGTCGACGGAAAGCGGGATGCAAAATCATGTTTAGGTCTAGATCAATCTATCATGAGAAAACATGTATAACTCCCACTAGAAATTTTTAATGTAGTTGCGAATTATCACGAAAACTTGTGCACTTAATGATGGTTAGAATAGTCACTTCAATATAAGTTAGGTACAAAGCAGAATGTATAAGCACGAAGTAAGATAGGCCATGCATCAAACACGTAAATACTTTTGAGACGTTCTTTGTCATGTACTACTACCTAATCTGGCTAACTCAAAGAATGTGATCGATGGTACATCGCACCAAATTCCAAAATGAATTCCATATCGAGTAGCATCAAGAAGAAGAAGGCAAAAGTAGCAAAGAAGAAGTGAGTACTGCATGACATCAAGCGGCAAGAAGATATCTGGGTGAAAAGCAGAAAATAGCGAGTGAGCAAACAAGAATAGTACGCGAGCGAGGGGCTACATGCAAATAGGAAAGCACCAAGATTGGTTTACGTACTCACAGATAGCATTGTTTTCCGTGAGAAGGAACTATTAAGTAACTTGAGATGCCTTTATATCGATTACGTGAAACAAATCTACATATCATATTTCTAGAATGGGCGCACCCGATTGCTCACAAGTAGATTCAAACCCAACTTGTAATGCAATGATGTTTCTTGTACAGTATTACTATAGTCACCTAAATTGCCATGGGAATCTTGATGCAGTAAACAGGGAACGAGAAGTAAGTTAAATTAGAGCTAGCAGTTCCAAACAATCACTAAAAACAATGAAGAAAAGCGGGCAGTTCAAATTAAAGCAATCACTAAAAACATGAGCGAAGAGCAACAGTTCCAGGGCGGTAATGGTGAGGCTTCTTCACTCCTCCAGCCAGGGAGCAGACTTACGGGCAGCCTATCAAAAAGCAAAGTAGAGCACATGGTCAAATTAATAATAATACCATGATAGTCCATATACAATAGTAGGATATCTGGTCATAAGCTGGCAATGAAGGTTGAGGTTCAAATTATACCCAGTTCAATTTACCTAAACCATAAATAAAGACATGGCATAGGTAAACTATCAATATTGTAGTCACAAACCTTGGTGGCTAGCTGCTTCCTAGGAGCCTTTCCTCCAGTGGACTTACGAGCGAACCGCTTAGTACGAGCCATGAGCAAAACCTTGGTTTACTCAAGCAAAAACAAAACATAGTCAATTCTATAAATTGAATATCACAATAACACAACTATAGTCTTCGATAACCAAGAATTGTGCTCGCACCTTGTTGCTAGCAAATCCATTCAATAACTATTAGAGTCCCAACAATCATCACCTAGAATACCTACCAAAATTTTGTACATCAAAAGTAACAACGTCATACAACACGACTATACACCCTTCAGATAGAAAGCGGTGTATTTCTAACTAAAACTTTTCATTCAAAAGATCGGACCCAAGATAGAATTCCACTTAGGATGAAAGTCCCTGATCTACCTTTAGCATAGTTTGTTCACTCGAAAGACACATATAAAGATGACACACTAAAAAACTGCAGCCTAGTACTTTTTTAACACTAAAGAAAACAAGGCTACCATGATCGCCTAATTTTGCAAACAGAAGCAAGAAAAGAAATAGCAGTCCACTGATAAAAATATGCTTCCTAGTTATCACATGTAATGGTTGAACATCAACTTCACATAGTTATGTGCATATGATTTTAGTAATTAGCTAACCGGCAAGTTGATACAATTCAGATACAATAAATGTGAATGTGCATGTACTCAATGTGCATGTACTAAGAAGCCAAGAACACTGAAGAATTTCTTGAATGTGCATGTATGCGACTAGTATGTGTGTCTATCGCAAGTGATAGTAGTAGCTAATATGTGCAATCCGGATGTATAGCACGAGGACACGGTCCGCCCCAGCTAAGCGCTATTGAAATCTTCCTGCACTGCTCCTCGCCCCAAACCAATCTGCAATTGTGTTATCATCAGTAACTAATAGCACACCAAAACACGATTGAGACACGCACTGGATTACGGAACTCGACGGCGCGCGGGTCCAAGCGGCGACGGCACGGAGAAAGCCACCGCAGAGAGTGAGGGAAAAGGTGAGAACACGGCCGCCGCCGCCAGAGCGGTGCGGGTCGGTGCGGACATACAGGGACGACCTCGCGGACAAAGACGGTGATGTGCGGCGCGGAGGGGAGGAGTGGTCGGCGGGACGGTGAAATGGTGGTCGCGAAGGGTGAGGTCCGACACGCGTACCACGGCCCGGCTTTGTGCTGGCTGCGCGGGCATGGCTGCTGCGGCGGCATGGCGGCGGCGAGGACGACGACATGGACATCCTCGTCGGGATCCGGTGGGGGGAAGCGGAGGCAGGATGTAGTCGTCCCTCTCGGCGAGGATGGGCTTCGGGCGTGGTGGATCCGGCCCCATTCCCGTCGGAAGTCGGATCTCCGGCGGCGGCCTCGGCGGAGAGCAGGAACCGGGCGAGGAGGAGGAGGGAGGTGGTGGCGGCGATCTGGAAGGGAGGGAGCAGCAGCCGGGCAAGGAGGGAGGGAGGAGGATTGGATCTGCATCGGGAGAGGGGTTCGGTTGAGGATGGATCAATGGATGTGGGATCTTGTCGGAGGGGAACTAGGAGGAGCAGAGCACGGCAATCTTGCCGAGGGGTAGGAGGAGGAGTAGATCACGGCGATCTTGCCGAGGGGAAGGAGGGAGGGAAGGAGGAGGGATCTGCATGGGGAGGGGCGGGTGGCGGCGAGGGAGGGATCTGCGGCGCTAGGGTTAGCCGAGAGAGCGGAGGGGTGGATGGACGAGCGGATGGATGGATGGATGGATGGACGGATGTTTGTCATGTCACCGATCCATGCCACTGTTGGTTCCACCAATCGAATTAAGCATTTTTGTTTTTTCTCTTATAGTTTGTACCCTCTTATTCGTGCAAACATTTAACCTCTTATAGTTAGTTCAAATAAACTAATATTTTGTAAATGTGTGTATTTAGGCATGACAAACAATGTTTATTTGGGAGGTTTTCATTTTCTTTGCTCAAAAGAACCATTTTTATTTTCTCGAGTGACCAAAATGTGTTTTTTTGTGAAGGACCTACCATATGTTTCTTGCAAAATTGTACCAAATCATTTTTCTAAAATACTAGGCCATATTTAATGCACATTTGACCAAATGGTTGGGTGTAAAAAATTTTGATCCACCTCTCGTGAAAAAGACAAATTCCATGGATTCAGGTTGGAAGTGAGTCAAATTTGAACTGTAGCTACCTTATAGTTTGCTCTTTATTTTTTCCAAAAATCATTTCTAGGTACATAAGTATCTATTTAATCAGAGAAACACCAAAAAATTCCAAGATTCAACCACTAGCTAGGAGCGGTCATTCCCTGCGTTTTGACCGCATTTTGAAACGGGTATAAAAATTCAAAAAATCAAAAATTGTGAAACCTTCGCATTGTGTCATCATATGTGGCCAAGTTCCTAGGAAAAATAACAAACTTGTAATACGGCAATTATTTTTAAAAGTGTTCTCAAAACGAGCTATCATGTGTGGAGATCAATGGCTTTCAAGCCAAATGATCAATCTTATGGCCACATTCATGGCATAGTTTGTTAAAATGATCTCATATTGTGCACAAGGGTGCATATTGGAATGGCAAACAATGTTGCCTAAGGAAATTTTCATTTTCGTTGTACGAAAAAACCATTTTCCATTTTTCGAGTGCCCGAAAGGAGGTTTTTTTGTGAAGGAACTACCAAATAATTGTTGCAAAATTGGACCGAATCATTTTTATAAAATACTAGGCCATATTTAATGCACAATTGACAAAATGGTTGGGTGTAAATTTTTTTGATCCACCTCTCGTGAAAAAGACAAATTTCCGCCGATTCAGTTGGAAGCGGGTCAAATTTGAACTGCAGCTGCCTCATAGTTTGCTATTTATTTTTTCCAAAAATCATTTCTAGTTACATAATGACCTATTTAATCATAGAAACACCAAAAAAATTCCAAGATTCAACCACTAGCTAGGAACGATCATTCCCGCTGTTTTGACCGCATTTTGAAACGGGTATAAAAAATTCAAAAAAAATCAAAAAATTGGGAAACCTTCGCATTGTGTCATTATATGTGACCAAGTTTCCAGGAAAAATAATAAACTTGTAATACGGTAATTATTTTAAAAAAAGTGTTCTCAGAAATGAGCTATCAAGTGTGAAGATTCATGGCTTTCAAGCCAAATGATCAATCTTATGGCCACATTCATGGCATAGTTTGTTCAAATGATCTCATATTGTGCACAAGGATGCATATTGGAATGGCAAACAATGTTGCCTAAGGAAGTTTTCATTTTCGTTGGACGAAAAAACCATTTTCCATTTTTCGAGTGCCCCAAAGGAGGTTTTTTGTGAAGGAACTACCAAATAATTGTTGCAAAATTGGACCAAATCATTTTATAAAATACTAGGCCATATTTAATGCACAATTGACAAAATAGTCTGGTGTAAAATTTTTGATCCACCTCTCGTGAAAAAGACAAATTTCACGATTCACCGGAGCGGGTCAAATTTGAACTGCAGCTGCCTCATAGTTTGCTATTTATTTTTCCAAAAATCATTTCTAGTTACATAAGGACATATTTAATCATAAATACATGGTTTGGTGGCGATACGTCGAGGTTTGGGCGGTGGCGAGGGCCCCAACTCTAGAGCTGCCAGAACTCGCATGCCATGGCGTGGTCATCGCGTGACCATGGCGTTGCCATGTGTTCGGGTGCCTAGACATGTCTAGTGGGTTGGGCACTCCCAAGGTTGGTGCTAGGAAGAAAATTACAACATAAGATTCTCACGAGGAGACCAATCGATGCTCAAACATGAATTAGCAGCCAAGTGTTTGATTAGCTGCACGGAAAATGTACATGGCTAATGGGCGTGAGTTTTGGCTGAGGATGATCAGTTACTAAGAAGACCGTTTTCACAAATTTTGAGCTCAAAAGGAGGAGCCTAGGTGGTACTTGCTTTGCAAACCACCACTTTGGACATAAATACTGAATGTTGAAGCTCGGCTCAAAATAATGAATGGATTGAGATGGCATTTGGTGGAGGATGGTTATTTGGGCATAGGGAAGCACTGTAGAAAATGGATACTATTTGGACATGCCAAAGTGGTACTTCCTTCACAAACTGTTACTCTGAGCAGAATAGGAAAATGAATATTTTTGAATTATTTTTGAACTAGGCAAGGAAGGTTTTTACATATTTGACGAAGATATGACCCAAAGAATTTATGAGATTTTTTGGGAATTTTGGGAATGATAGAAATATAGGTTGCTTCACAACCTAGGGCAAAATCGCCACATGGACATGACACATAGGCAAAACCGATGAGGTGGCGCCTAGTCATAGCAACCCACCACAATTTACAAAGCTATGGCCATCTATATTGGTCGTTAACAACTAGAAATAAGGCAGCGGACTAGCGCTGTTTGCTTTATGACCTTTTCGTGTGAGGAAATTACGACCTTTCTGACCAAAATGGTCGCAATGGTTTAGGGTTTGGAGCCCCCCGAACAGCTTTTGACCAATTGGTCTGAAATGGTCATAAATTTATGACCAATTCTTCGAGGGTCACTAACAGAAGGTCATAAGTTGACATATTTCTTGTAGTGACAGAAATACTCCTACTAAAGTCAGCATCCCTCTGCAAACTCTCAGTGATTCAGGATCCGACTAGCGCATGTGACTAGTGGGCTTTAGCATCACTGCTAGCCAACATACCTATCCGGTAAGCAACTCCTTGCAAATCGTATCTCTATATGACTCTTGTCGGTCGGGAAGGTATCTCATACCCTGGCTCCCAACCTTCTCCACAAGGCCCAAAACTGTTTTGATAGCCTTGTTAAGTTAACCTGATGCAGTGCATGTCCGTGTCCGACATGAACCCTTCAGTTCAAGGACACCTAGTAGCACCCCAATTTTATGAGCCCACCACTAGACGTACTTGACGTGCGAAGGTGCAACATCGGGGATCTGACCGATCTTATCGATGATCGTGAATCCGATTCGGATTTACGTTTCAAAGTTAACCCCAATGGCGGATACCGACCGGTAGGGGTAGGTTGTGTCATGACCTCATCAATTTTGATTGACAGAAAACATAGCCCCAACGATCCCCTTGTGCAGTTGATCTAATCAACCATGCACATAGCCGATCTCATAAACGACAACAGATCTCATCTGCCACCTCCACATATCTAATATGCATACGATCTGAAGCCAAATCCTATAGCAGAGGCTCTAATCACTGTTGGGTTCTATGGTAGGGTGCGTCTATTGCAAATTAAATTTTCCTACGCGCAAAACAACCAAGAACATGCTACGGGAGATGGATCACAGATCGTTACCACTAGATGCACAGTGTCGTGCAGCAGAAGAACAGTTGGGGCAGCGTGAACGCGTGGATCATTTCCTCCTCGTCCGATCTCCCTCGAATAGTCGGTCGTCAAATCCCACATACAGGTTCGCCGGAGCGGCACAAGTGCACCGCCTCTAATGGTAGCCACGCGTGCAGGAGGAACACCGTGCGGCAGACTGCTAGGTCTGATCACACAGTCAGCGGTGAGTGGAAGTGGCTATTCGCAACACATGCAAACCCTAGTGACAACACCGAAGCGATCAATTGAATGAGTATGCCGCACCTCCACTTTATATAGGCATCCGTCGCGGGCACAATACTTGGGCCTCGCACGGATCGTAAAGCCCAACATCTGTTCAGCCTGGATTCGAGTCGAAGTAGGATAACACCCGACTCATGGAGTCAGATCGAACCTTACAGGTTCCTCCCCTTAAGCGCGTGACCCCTTAGGTTCTCGTTCACTTGGTCGCGAGTCAGATCACATCCGACTCGGCTAGTCGGTAGCGGCCTCTAGCAAAGCGTGCCAACTCCAAGTGTCTCATGAAGCTGGTTAGGCGAACCTGTACATCAAACTTTTGTTCCCTTTTCCACATGATATATGTTATCGGGCTAAAGGCGAGTCTGTCATCCTTGTACTAGCCCGACCTCTTTCTCGTTCAAGTGATGTCGACCACAAACCAAATTATCTCATAATCCATGTTGCATGGCCATGCTTATCTTGGTCGGATCACACGAGGGACCCAGAGTATATCTCTCCTGATCGGAGGGGCAAAGCCCATCTTGCTCGACCATGTCTCACAGCATGGGTTTGAACAAGCCCAAAAGCCACCTTTCTAACTATCCAGTCACGGAGTAGCATTTGGTTGGCCCAAAGAAAGTCTGTCACCATCCCGAGTACATGCGCCAGCTCAAGTCTTGGGACATAGAACATATGTTGTACTAGAGACTCGCATACGACATATCGATGTGTCTCATAGTTTGGTCTATCCGGCTCGGACCTTATCTCGACTCGGATCCGACTATGTCGAATCCGACCAGATCCTTCCGAGTCCATATTATCCGGTTAGCATCCAATGCTCCATGGCTAGTGAGACCAAGCCATCGACCGTGTCATATGCTAGTGTAGTCGGCTGCGTGTCCACACAACCCTTTCGACTAGGGACCTTTTAGGACAGTCATCATACAATGCATAGTCCCACAAACAAGTCATGTACTGATGCGGCTTGAACTACGTCGGTATTTCCCCAAAGAGGAAGGGATGATGCAGCACAACTACGGTAGGTATTTCCTTCAGTGATGAGACAAAGGTTATCGAACCAGTAGGAGAACCACGCAACACTACGTAAACGGTAGTTGCACACAAAGAACAAATACTTGCAACCCGACGTGTTAAAGGGGTTGTCGATCCCTTTCGGGTAACGGTGCCAGAAATTGTCAAGTGGACGTGATAAAATTGTGGTAGATTGATAGATGTGAATAAAAGCAAATAAAATTCGGCGAGGTATTTCTGGGTTTTTGATAATATAGATCTGAAAATAAAAGTGGCAAATAAACGAAAAGGCAAAAAGCAAAATAGATCTGAGAATATATGATGAGAAAATAGCCCCAGGGGCAGTAGATTTCACTAGTGGCTTCTCTCACGAAAAATAGCATGCAGTGGGTAAACAAATTACTGTTGGGTAATTGATAGAACTTCAAATAATTATGACGATATCCAGGCAATGATCATTATATAGGCATCACGTCCAAGATTAGTAGATCGACTCCTGCCTGCATCTACTACTATTACTCCACACATCGACCGCTATCCAGCATGCATCTAGTGTATTAAGTTCATGGAAAAAATGGAGTAATGCAATAAGAACGATGACATGATCTAGATACGATCTATTCATGTAGGAATAGACCCCATCTCTTTATCCTTAATAGCAACGATACATACGTGTCATTTTTCCCTTCTGTCACTAGGATTGAGCACCGTAAGATCGAACCCATCACAAAGCACCTCTTCCCATGGCAAGAAAAATCGATCTAGTCGGCCTAACGAAACCAAAGATTTGAAGAAGAAATATGAGGCTATAAGTAATCATGCATATAAGAGATCAAAAGACTCAAATAACTTTCACGGATAAAAACTTAGATCTGATCATAAACTCAAAGTTCACCGGATCCCAACAAACACACCGCAAAAAGAGTTACATCAAATAGATCTCCAAGAGACCATTGTATTGAGAATCAAAAGAGAGAGAGAGAGGAAGCCATCTAGTTACTAACTACGGACCCGAAGGTCTACAATGAACTATTCACGCATCACTGGAGAGGCACCAATGAGGATGATGAGCCCCTCTGTGATGGTGTCTAGATTGGATCTATGGTTTCTGGAACTTGCGGTGGCTGGAATTGTTTTTCATCGACTCCCCTAGGGTTTCTGGAATATTGGGGTATTTATAGAGCAAAGAGGTGGTGCGGTAGGCGGCCGAGGTGGGCACAACCCACCAGGGCACGCATGGGCCCCCAGGAGCGCCCAGGTGGGTTGTGCTCCCCTCGGAGCCCCCTCTGGTACTTCTTTGGCCCAACAAGTGTCTTCTGGTCCAAAAAAATCTCCAAAAAGTTTTGCTGCGTTTGGACTCCGTTTGGTATTGATTTTCTGCGAAGTAAAAAAACAAGCAAAAAACAGCAACTGGCACTAGGCATTATGTCAATAGGTTAGTCCCAAAAAATGATATAAAGTTGCTATAAAATGATTGTAAAACATCCAAGAATGATAATGTAACGACATGGGTCAATAAAAATTATAAAAACGTTGAAGACGTATCACGTACTTGCTGATACACATCATTGATAATGTCCATGGACTATCTTTATTCATAAACACATAAGAAATATCATTATACATGATTGCCTCTAGGGCATATCTCTAACACCCAACAAGCGCGGCAATTATGTGAAGAGGCGATTAGCCAAAGCCTTGCCACATATCTCACCGACCCATGAACCAGGCTGTCCGACCGATAATAGCTAGATTCCACCGCTCCTTCCTTCTTGGGTAGCAAGACAACCAATGTCCTACTAATGCTGCCGAAACCATGCATGCCGCCCTTCCAGAATGCATCCGCCGCGCGCATGATATCACACTTAATTACCCCCCAGCAAGCCATGTAAAACTTGTCGGTAAAACTGTCAGGCCCGGACTACTTATCCGGTGGTAAGGCTTTGACTACTGCCCACATGTCCTCCTCCGTTAATAGGTGTCTCGAGGTGAGCCAAATATAGGTTGGGAATATCCAACACGCAAGATCTAAAGTGTATGCATGATCTGGCCCCGAACTATGAAGAATTCATAGAAGTTATCCATTGCCGCAACTAGGTTTCCCCACCCCAATACTTAAAGTGTATGCATGATCTGTCGACCTAGAAGATGTTAATTGTGTTACGCCTTCTCCGGTGATCGCCGCATTTCATCGTCCCACTTTAAGCATCTACCAATCAGTTTTAGCCAAAGAAATCCTCTACTACGCAAGATAAGATATTTCATCGATGAAAGTGCCTAAAATAGATATCCTTTTTGACCGATGCATCAAATGCATCTTGGCTTTGTTTAGGCATGATGTTTTAGGTCTCTTCCAACGCAAAGGTGCTTATTAGATGAGGTGCTAAGTGCACTAAATAGCTTAGCAATTCAAGTCCCCAATTTATACTCCCTCACTCCACGAACAAGTGTATGTTTTGATATTCAAAATTTGTCCACAAAAGAATGTATTTCTATCTTAATGCACTTTAAAGTAGAAAAAATGGTTATCTCTCATCACAGGTAATCAAGACCAATAACATTTAACACATCGTCTACTCACTTTCTACATGCACTTAGCTCATTGGTGGGGTGATTAAAGAGGAGAGAGATGATGGCTTACACCTTCCCACTGTACTCCCTCCCATCCTTTTTTACTTCGTGTATTAGATTTGTATCAAGTCAATACACACACACAGACTATGAAACTACAATTCATAACGAATCTAACAATATTGATTGATTTGGCATCGTGAATGTTAATACTTTTTCTATAAGTTGGTCAAAGTAGAGATGCTTTGACTTCGAACCAAACTTATATGCAGACTAAAAAAGACCGGAGAGAGTGTTTTTTATTACTCCACTCCATAATGTGTCCTAAAAATTTTATATGTACACTTATTCGTGGACAGAGGGAGTAGGTGCTTAACTTGTTGTAGCTAAGCTCATTTCATTTAATAATTTTGCACCTAAACCCTTTCAAGCATTGGTGAGTTCCCTTCATTTAAGTGTTTTGTCTAGGTAGACGTGCTTGACACTGGTTCTTCCTAGGTCACTAAATGCTCTCTCATCTCCTAATTGATGTGTCATGTCATTTTTTTTGGCTTATGTGGTTTTCTTAGCGCATGTACACCGTGAAGCATTGAGAAGTGCCTTATAGCTGACTCGACTCCTGAGGTGTTCAAAGGCAGATTTTATTGAAATACTTTTTGTTCATTAATAACAATTAAACATGGCAGGGAAAAATACAAATGACAGTAGCAATAGCTCATGCCACTTGTGCTTATTGTTGTTGCTTAGTGTGCATGGATTATTCTTTTCTCCTTCACATATCAGCCAAAAAAAGAAAATTGAGCCACACCACTGTACGGACCTAATGATGAATAGTAGCAGCACTACAGCAGTAGAAGTGCATGGCATGCATAGATATTTGCCGTGTTTATAAGATTTGCAAATCTAGCGGCCCGCCGCTGGATCTGTCCCGCGCAGGCAGCGGTAACCGTAAAAGCCCTATACCTAGACCTAGCCCAGGGAAAGGAAGGAAAAACCCGACCAACCACAGCAGGGAGAGATAAGATTGGCAGAGAGAGAAAAAATATCTTCCCCCGGAGGGGTCGGGGGTCCCATTTGGCAGCCCCGCGACGGCCAGAGGAGGAAGGGGGCAGAGGCCGCCCCCATCGCGCAGCCGCACACCACCCGCAGAAAAAGGCTTTTGCGTCGTCCGGACGACGGGAAGAACCCCTGAAAATTTCCCAATTCCCATCCCATACCCCCTTTCCTTTTCCCACTCTACACCCAGGCGCACGCGCCCGCCCGCCCTCCCTCCCTCCCTCAGCCTCATCCCAACCCCACCCCCCACCCCCGTTGAAATCCGCGGCGGGACAGATCGGGGCGCAGATCGGGGGCCGGCTCCCGGCGATGGGCGGCGACGAGCGGCACCTGGGGAGGACCATGAGCTTCGGGATCCCGGACGTGGCGCTGGGGCTCGTCATGGGGTGCGTGGAGGACCCCTGGGACCGCGACGCCATCTCGCTCGTCTGCCGCCACTGGTGCAAGGTCGACGCGCTCAGCCGCAAGCACGTCACCGTCGCCATGGCCTACTCCACCACCCCCGACCGCCTCTTCCGCCGCTTCCCCTGCCTCGAGTCGCTCAAGCTCAAGGCCAAGCCCCGCGCCTCCATGTTCAACCTCATCCCCGAGGACTGGGGCGGCTCCGCTTCGCCCTGGATCCGCGAGCTCTCCGCCTCCTTCCACTTCCTCAAGGTGCTGCACCTCCGCCGAATGATTGTCTCCGACGACGACGTCGCCGTGCTCGTGCGCGCCAAGGCCCACATGCTCGTCTCCCTCAAGCTTGACCGATGCTCCGGCTTCTCCACCTCCTCCCTCGCTCTCCTCGCCCGCTGCTGCAAGTAATTTCTCCCCTCCTTGTTCCGGTTCACAAATGATATGCATGCATTAGTTCGTTTATTAATTACTGCGGTGTCTCTTTCTTGTCCTACAAATTAATTTGTAGTTTCAATTGTTCGAGTTAGTTTTTCTCTTCAGAAATTGTGTTTTGTTCTATTTGGAAAGGGTTGGTAGATGGGATGTTTGCAAAGCGAGTATATATAAGATGTTCTTTTGTTCATTTGGAAAGGGGAAAAGTAAGTGTAACGTCTCACCTTTTCATGATGTAAAACATCATGCTACTCTTTGTAATTTGGGTATAATTCTAGCTTTGGAGCAGAAATTAGGAAATGTGGACTTTAACTGCCTTACTGAGTTGGGACTTTGCTTAGTTGTTTATACTTTCTTAGAGAACTATGATACTTGGTGGACATAGTTTTGAAAAGCAGATTATCAAAATGGTGTTGTAGAAGTTGAGTAAGAATGTAAGAGCATACATTCATAGGTTACTAGTTTAATTAATCATATTTCTTGTCATGTGCAGGAAACTGGAAACCTTGTTTCTTGAAGAAAGTTCTGTTGCTGAGAAAGAAAATGATGAATGGCTCCGCGAGCTTGCTACCAGCAATACTGTCCTTGAGACGCTGAATTTCTTTCTGACGGATCTCAGGGCATCCCCTGCATATCTTCTCCTCCTTGTGCGAAATTGCCGAAGGCTGAAAACTCTCAAGATTAGCGACTGTTTCATGTCTGACCTGGTCGACCTGTTCCGTACAGCAGAAACACTACAAGACTTTGCTGGTGGTTCCTTTGATGATCAAGATCAAGGTGGGAATTATGCTAACTACTATTTCCCTCCTTCAGTACAGCGCTTGAGTTTGCTCTACATGGGAACAAATGAGATGCAGATATTATTTCCATATGGCGCCACACTCAAAAAGCTGGACCTTCAGTTTACATTCCTTACCACAGAGGATCACTGTCAATTAGTCCAGCGCTGCCCAAATCTAGAAGTTTTGGAGGTATGTCCTGGCAAATTATTTTAAATGTTTTCGCCATGTTTCCTGTCTGGAGGTCAGATAGTGAATATGCTACCTCAAATGCGTTTTGTTGACAATTTGTCTTCCAACAGGTAAGGGACGTGATAGGGGATCGAGGGTTGGAAGTCGTTGCACAGACCTGCAAGAAATTACAGCGACTCAGAGTCGAGAGAGGAGACGATGACCAAGGAGGTCTTGAGGACGAACAGGGTAGAGTGACACAAGTAGGATTGATGGCTGTTACTCAAGGCTGTCCTGATTTGGAGTACTGGGCAGTACATGTGTCTGACATTACAAATGCAGCTCTTGAGGCCATTGGTACGTTCAGCAAAAACCTGAATGATTTCCGACTTGTCCTGCTTGATAGAGAGGTGCATATAACCGAACTGCCCCTTGACAACGGTGTTCGGGCTTTGCTGAGAGGTTGCACCAAACTCCGGAGGTTTGCATTTTATGTGAGACCTGGAGCTCTATCAGATATCGGCCTTTCCTATGTTGGTGAATTTAGCAAGACCGTCCGCTACATGTTGCTTGGAAATGCCGGGGGATCTGATGATGGACTGCTGGCATTTGCACGAGGATGCCCAAGCTTGCAGAAATTGGAGCTAAGGAGTTGCTGCTTTAGTGAACGTGCATTGGCAGTTGCAGCCTTACAGCTGAAGTCACTCAGATATCTTTGGGTGCAGGGATACAAGGCATCTCCTACTGGCACCGATCTCATGGCAATGGTACGCCCCTTCTGGAACATTGAGTTTATTGCACCAAATCAAGATGAGCCTTGCCCAGAGGGTCAGGCACAGATTCTGGCATACTACTCTCTGGCTGGTGCAAGGACAGATTGTCCTCAGTCAGTAATTCCCCTCTATCCATCAGTCGGAAGCTAAAAAGACCACCACCAGTTTGACTGTACATACATGTTTGATGCCAGTGAAACCCACGATGCGGTATAGGGACATTCCACCTTACAGTGCCAATTACGGGACTGAAAGCTCAAGTAAAAGCGACCCACTCTGAACTGCCTTCGTATCTTAGGGGCAACATTTTTGGGTAAGCTGTTCATCTGGCCAACATGGATATCTTTGTGTACTACACCATTTTGACATGGCTCGGACACACATTTTTGTAATAATGTGCCCACTTGTAATGGCATTTTTCTGTTCTTGAGCTTTGCCCACTGTATTGTTGTTCTACGAACAGTATTGGATTAGTTGTTGTACCATCTGTGAAACAATCTGCACAATGTTATGTTTAACCCACGAATATCTTGAAATTTTGCTGCGGCTTGGCCTCAGCTTTACTGGTCGTGATTTTCCACCTTCTCTTATCTTTGGATCTGTATATGGTGAACGGGCTGTTATATGTTCTATATGGATTACTTGAAGGAGTGATTTATTACGTTGAAATAGAAGAACAGAAGATTGAGATGTCACTTGCTGTGAAATTTTCCATGATTTCCGAATACTCATAATGAGACTCTGCATAACACAGAAATTTTACAGCTTTTGCTAGGAAGGAATTTAAGAGAGGGTTGAGGGGAGAAGGTAGAGAAAGATATTTCAAAACTCAGAAATTCTGCAATATATGCTGTTGCACAGGAAGCAATTTCAGAGGATTGAAGAGAGGGTGGAGAAAAATAGAGTGAAAGTGTATTCGACAAATGATGTTCGAGTTCATACTGAGATCTTATAGTATGGAGCTATATGAATGAATTTCATAGAAATTTGGTAACCTGCTCCTATTAGGCAATGGGCTTTGAAGAAGAATTCTTAAAATTCATATAGTACAACAAAAATCCTGCGATCTAAAGAGACTCTTAGGGCATTTGAAATCAAGGAAAATTGCAGTATCGAATTCCTATGAAATTCCAACATTAAATGATAGATGAAACAAATAATTGACTCTACCAATATTCCTATGAAATTCTTACGGAATAAAGCAAATCCATATGAAAATTTCTCCGTTTTTTCTTTTGTAGTATGTGCAACCCACTACCTGTTTTTTCTCTTTATGCAACTATGCCGCATCAGAACATACAAAACTATCCGTTAGCCAAATCCATGATGTAAACTGCCAACCAGACTGAAAACACAGAAGCATCAAGTGCAGCATATAGCATGCACATGGTATTCAAGTCCAGAGTCATGACGAAATACAGGTGCACGATCATACCATTACAACAGAGTTACTAAAATTCCAACATTACAACGGAAATACGGTGGCAAGGCGCTTCGTAAAACATCAGGTGCTTGCTGAGGTTGAGCGCTCCCGAGAGACGGACCTGGAGCATGAACTGCGGCTGTGAGCATAGCTTTCTCTAGAACGCCTCTTGCCAGGTGACCTGCTGCGTGATGGCTTGCTTCCGGCGCATCCTTTCTGCGGAGAACAGCTCCTTGATTCTTCTGAAACCGGGGAGCAGCTGCGGGAGTAGCTCCTGCGTGGCGATATGCTGCGAGAGTAGCTCCGTCTTCTGCTCCTTGGAGAATAGCGCCTGCTGTAGTGTGCTGAAACAGAACGGTCGTGGGAGCACGACCTCTGCCTTCTGTAACGGTTTGGAGATCTTGAACGGTGGCGATGACCATGGCAGGGTGAGTAGGACCTACGCCTGTCGTAGGGAGACTCCGACCTGTCGGAAGGAGAGTATGATCTCCTTCTGCCATAGGGAGAGTAGTATCGCCTCCTTTCATCGGGGGAGTATGATCTACGCCTGTCACGACGAGAGTATGATCGTCCTCTGCGATAAGGAGAATAAGAGCATTCTCGCTCAGGCGAGTAGCGTGAGCTGTAACGGTCTCTCCTAACAGGTGACCTGCTTCGGGAATACCTCCTTCCTGGTATCACCATATAATCAAATGCCAACATTCAGATGTGATATGAAGTGTCAGCAGTGCTCACTTTCTAGCACATAATTCATGGTACTAAGCTGTCGAAGATAAATCATGTCACAATAACTTACCACGCGATGATTTGGTGCCCAGATACCTTCCTGGTGTTGGGGTTCGGCCTCGTCTTCTCTTTGCCTGTGGTGGAGAAGGGGCTCAAAATCAGTACTTGTGTTTTATGTCAAAAGCAAGATTCAATACATTATTGGGGATCTGAAGAACACAAATAGTATGAAAAAACAATAATGGCGGGCGTACAACCCTTCGGTTGAGGTAGCATTGTTTCGATCTTAGGTTGTGTATCTTTTGAATTTGATGCCAAACAGCTGCGGGCATCAACCTGCTGCTGTCAACAAAATCTTCAAACAAGAAGAACATTCAAATATTTAGCTTGGAAGGCTAATCTGTACATAATAATTCCACTCCATATAGAAGGAGAAGGAGAATGGACAAATGTCAGAGAGTTAACAGTCCTTTGGCAATACCTTCTCAACAGTAATGACACGACCTTCCAGCACTGAACGGTCGAGATATTTGATGCAGCGTTCTGCCTCCTTAAGAGTAGCCATGGTAACAAACCCAAATCCCCGTGATTCCCTTGTCCATGGATCAAGTACTATACTTGCATCAATCACCTGTGCCACATCCAGCAAGATAAATAAGTGGAATTGTTAGCAATCTTCTCACATGGGTACGAGTTTCCTCAGCAAACATTTCCATAAGATTACCTCTCCCTCTGTAGAGAAATGCTTCTCCAGATCTCGATCAGTTAGACGAGATGATAAACCAGTCACGAAGAGATTGTTCCCAGGGTTCTCAACATCACTCGAGTCCACACTCCTAACACATTACATGGATATCAATTACTCCCTAAAATTAGAGCCAGAAATGCCTAGACTCCAAAATATAGAACATGAACACAAGCATAATATTAGCATTTCAGGATAAAGGATGTTTACCTTGAACGACTCCTGTACCTCGAATACGACATCTGCAAGACAGACAGGCAAATGAATCAATACCCACCAGAGGACTCGTATAGAAAAAACTCAGATAAGTAGCATGTAACTACTTCCTCTGTTCCTAAATATAAGTCTTTGTAGAGATTCTACTATGAACTACATACGGATGTATATAGATGCATTTTAAGTGTGGATTCATTCATTTTGCTCCGTATGTAGTCCACCTAGTGAAGTCTCTACAAAGACTTACATTTAGGAACGGAGGGAGTACATTTCTAAATGTACCATGGCTTCGCAACATACTACCGCATAGCGCCAACAGATCATACAAATATCTAACCTGACCATAGAAGCTCGGATCACCGCGACAGCTCGATTTCAAGCATGCAACAATCCACCATCAGTTTACACTTTACAGCGTCGAAGATATATGTGGTCATAAATTGTTGCGTGTGCAAAGCTTGGAGACCTAATACATAGCTACAACCTTGTTTCGTGCTCAGTTCACTGTTAGAGACTGTCTGTTCTCGGAACAGTTTCCATCCCAGCAATTCAACGTTCCCATGCACGTTATATCTGTTTCCCCCATCGCGTTAGATACAATCGCAGTCCAGATGAAACCACTACGCACAGAACACGAATTGGGGAAACATAACCGCTACACCTAGGAATTCTCGGTTTAATTTGCTTCATATCATATAGTAGATCTAGCGCGTTTGCGAACCAGAGTTGAGGATCAATCAGCCTCCGACGAACCATGACACACGTTTTTCTGCTGGCGAGTATGGGTCTCATGGCTCTCTACAATATGCAAAACTATCACCGAATCAAATCAAACTAGAGCAGAGGGCAGGATGAATCCGCAGCACCATTTTCACATCCTAAGTATAGTGCTGTATCATGCTACCGACGAAACAGGAGAAGAACCGGAGAGAATACCTTTGCTTCGTCGCCGCTACGGCTGCGATCCTGGCCTCCGAAGCCTCTCGAGTCTCTGTCTTTCGCTTCGCCTCTGCGTCTGTCTATCTGTCAGTTGCGACCTGCGACACCGCCCCTGTTTTCCCGCTGGATCGCGCACGCGCGTGTGAATAAATAGAGAGGACCTGCGGGAAGGTTCTGGAGGGAGCCGGACGCGAGACTTTCTCAAATCCGGTTGAATTGGCCGAGCGAACGCACCGCACGGCACCACCTTCCGCTTCAACACTTGGCATCTCTCCGGGCCACCAGTTTCTCTTCTTCTCCCCACCTTTTTTCTGCCGGCTTTTTAAAAATGGTCTTATATTTAGGACGCCTGTGGCAAAACTTTCAAAGGGCTGCGTTGCGGTTTTAAACTTGGCACTCATGTGACAAAAGATATCACAGCGCGCCTGCTGCCAGTTAGAAAAGTTATAAGCTTGTTGCTTCAAAAAGAAATTTCTAAATTTTATCCGAGTTATTAAAGGCAGAGGCCTAATGGGTCGAAACTGCCTACGGCCCAAATAGCAGGGGCATTAAATAGCGCACCTGAGCGAACAACGGCGAAGTCACTAGCCCTGTTTCTTGCGGAAGCACATATTTTCCTTTTTTCAATAAGCATAGCCATGCTTCTCATGGAAGCACATGTTT
Source organism: Aegilops speltoides (assembly GCA_021437245.1). Classification (NCBI taxonomy): domain Eukaryota; kingdom Viridiplantae; phylum Streptophyta; class Magnoliopsida; order Poales; family Poaceae; genus Aegilops; species Aegilops speltoides. The sequence goes on from CM038144.1 coordinate 401,438,967, forward strand.
TCTGAGAAGCAAAACGAGCTTCTCTCAGAAGCAAATTTGTGTTTCTCGTGGAAGCATATTTTTCCTGAGAAGCACAACTTTGCTTCTTGCGAAAACAAATATGCGCATTCATGAGAAGAAAATATGTACTTCTTGTGGAAGCACAATTGTGCTTCTCGTAAAAAAATGTGCTTACACGACAAGACATTCTTCTTCTTCTTCTTCTTCTTCAAAACCAAGCAAAAACCAAAAAGTCAAAACAAAATAACTCATCTAAACCTAGAAAAGCGTACAGAAAAATATTTAAAAAGATCCAGAGGAAGCGCTCAGCACATGACATGTAACAGCGCCTGGACGCACCATTTGGCATGCTCTCAGGCTACCAAAAGTGACCTCTCGAGGTCCCCAGAAAGGGTAGCCTCCAGTTAGTTGCTCCCAAGGCCATCCGATGCTTACAGGCCAAGGTCCAACTATCAGCAACACTAAACTGCGTGACTGAGTGACAAATAGACAAAGGCGCCATAGGCCTCGACCCGAAATAAAGGAGAGATGGGGCTGGCGGCGGCTTCCCACCTAACGGGCTTTAGCCGAGCTAGGTGAAGGAGGTTGCGGGGCAGGCCGATGTAACATCCCAAATTTCCAATTTGGAATGTTATACATTAGATCATCATTGCATATCATATTTTATTGCATTTTTGGTTGACCTAGAAATTCTACGCGACTCAAGGACCCACGGAGAGAGTTGGGGGATTTCGTTATTTTCATATTTGAGTTTTCTCAAATTTTGAAAGGAGGATCATTTGATTTTAATTATTTTTCTTTCCTAATATATTTCAAAAAATAAAAATATATGAGAGGAGATAATATGACTTCTCCAAAATAAATGAAATATTAGAGGAAAAATATTAAAATCAAATAAATAGTTTTATTTGGATTTTATTGTAATTTTATTTGAATTAGAAAAGTTGCACATTTTCAAAATTGCATTTTTAGGCCAAGAAAATGTTCATATTGTTTTAAATATTTTATTTAGACGGTGAAAATTTGTTTTGGCATTTTTAGATTTTTATTTAATTTTCTAGGATTTATTTTCGGTGGAATCTTATTAAAAAGACACTTCATGGACCGAATCGGCGAAGCCAGTGCCCGGCCCGCCGCCGCGCCTCCCGTGACCGACGCCAGTGATCGAGCCAAACTCTGCTGAGTCAGGAAGCCGCCGCCGCCTCGGTGCCACTGCCAAGTCGGCACCCTCCCTTTATATGCCGCCACGCCGCCGACTTCAACCCCCACCGCCGCGCCGCTTGCCAGCAATGAAGAAGAAGATGTACGCCGCCGCCGCCGCCGCCGCCGCTTGTATGCCGCCGCCGCCGCCGCCGCCGACACCGTCGTCGTCGTCGCCGCCCCGCAGCACCCCGCCTCGCCTCGCCGAAGCCGCCACCTCATCACCGGAGCCGCCGCCGATCCGATCCGGATCCGCCGTTTTTTTGGTTTAGGTAAAAACCGATCGGTTTTATTTAAACCCTAGTTTCGTTTTTTTAGATTACATAGTTTTTTTTCGGTTTAGTTTAATAGCGGACGTTCGTCCGTACGTTCGTTTTAACGAACGAAGTTCACCCGTTAGCCGCAGACAGCGAACGCTCATTCGTTAGTATGTTCGTCAGTTTTTCTTTTTCCAGGGTTTTTCCGCGATTATTTTCAATCGCGATTTCGGCCCTGATTTTTGTTTTAGTTTATCTTTTCGCTCGTTTATCGGAATCAGGCGATTCAAGCGCCTAGATCTTCGTCTCGAAGCCCTCTTTCTGTTTAGTCAACTTGAACAAGATGTTGCTACTGTAAAATTTGACTTAAGTCCAGATTAGTAAACGAACCTTATTTCTTTCACAGTTTGAGTTTCGTTACTTCATTTGATTTGATTCTTTTTGCAAACCGGAGTTCTTAAGTTGAACTTTCTGGTTAGATCTCTTCTTTGAGTTTTACCCGTGCTTCTAGTAGTGTGCTTATTGTATGCTTGTTTGTTTGTGATAGAGTACCCGGAGTGCGAAGCATGCTAGTACGAGTCTCTAGGTTTCACGGATCATCAGCAAGGCAAGTAACACTTTGATCATACCTCTTTACTACCCAGTTTCATTGCATTAGATCAATCCTCAAACAATTGCATAGTTAGGATCTGATTAATATGTGGGTTTTGTGAAGTAGATGATGGAGTAGAACCTATTACCTGTTTATTATCAAACACTTGGGAGTTGTTTCTACGTTGCTTATATTGCTATGCTATGCTTGTAGACGTGGTTTGGATCGAGTGATTCATGACAGATGTGAGTGTTGTTACTTAATGGTTAACTTAAGGTGGCTACTTTAATACACATCTGGGTGGATTGCTTGAAGGCACCCTGGAGTACCCAGTGGTTGTCAGGGCACCTGGAGAACCCAGTGTTGTCCTAGGATATCCCGGAGTACCCGTGTGATCATCCTACGGTCCGCCACCCATGCTCAAAGGGGTCATAAGATTATTCATGCTAGAAACTTCTGTGTGCAGCCACAAGCTATTATGGGCTCTAGCATAGTTGAGTAAGTTGCAAGACCTCTTTCAGTGGTGGGCTAGCAGATGTAGGGGAAAGTAGGTGTAACTGTCCACCCAAAGTAAAGAGTTATTATTTCAGAAAGACTGTGTCTCGAATCTCCGGCCATGGATGTATTCGAGTCTTGTGGGAAAAAGTATGCAAACCTCTGCAAAGAGTATAAACTAATCATGGTTAGTCGTGTCCCCGGTTATGGACGTTTTGAGTATCTAGTTCTTGGATTATCATGTTGATCTCATCACCCTTAATATAATTTGATTGGGTTTAATGATGATGTTTAATTGGGATTGAGTTGGAGGAACCTTCTCACTATTTAACAACCACCATGATAGTTAAATAAAATTTATTCCTTTGTTGTAGGAAAAAATTGGCTTTATGCAAAACTGTAACCATAGACCTTTCCACCAGCCATATATGCATGTAGTGATAGCATTTATTACATTCATTACTCTCTTGTGTTACATTGCGGCATATTCCGTGTCTTTGACCGTTTCGGCTGCAACGTTCATGTTGCAGACTTTTCAGACAACGAGTAAGGTGCCATAGGTCGTTGTCTTTCACTCAGTGATGCCGTTGGAGTTGATGGACTCACTTTATCTTCCAAGCCTTCTCGCATTATCGATTTTAGATGGCCTTAAGCCATATTATTGTAATAAGTTCTCTTTGGAGACATTCGATGTAATAAGTGTGTGATTGCTACTCGTTATAAATCCTCAAATCTTGTGCGTGTCAAGACATTCTTGATCGAGGATGACAACGATGCATAGAGATCGATTTGTTTGAGGTGCAGTCGCTACAAGATGGTATCAGAGCACACACTGACTGTAGGACATGACCACTATGCCAAAGCCCTAGATCACTACTCTCTTCTCATTTCCGACTCCTCTCCCTTTTCTACTCTTTAGGATGGCGGATGCAAGGAACAAGTTCACTCAACCGGATGAAGATACACCTTTTGGACGACATTTGAACGAAGTCACTAGATACCTGAACATCAGAATACCAAGCTTCACGGGAACCTACATCACCACTTTACCAGAAGAGGAGTGTTGGATGATTTGAGTTCAAGTTCCATGAAGGACGTTCATGCCAGTCACTGAGCCCATAGAGTTTTCCTTTGACGCACCAACCTGGAGTCTAGGAAAGAGCATGGCAGCTCACATCACCATGGGACGCATTGGAGAAGTTTACCACAAGGATCTAGATACTATCTACCAGATTTGTGGGTGCCGAGATGAGAAATGGGGGATGATTAGCACCCGGAAGGATAGGTCCATTGCAGCTTTCATCCAGGAGTTAAACCAGCACATTCATCGCCAGGAGAACCAGATGCGCATAGGCATGATAGATCTGAAGAAGGCAATGACCAGGATCACGAAGATGAAGGAAGAACTCAAGTCTACACGTGATGGATATGAGGAGGAAATGACAATACTCGTGGAGAAGAATGACGATTTGACAAGGAAGCTAGGAATATTCATGGGAGACCCCGCGCCAGGAGGAGAAGACGACAATTCCACTTGCCCGGAGAACTACATCATCATTGACAACACCGACTCGGACCCTGATGATAGTGATGATGACTATGTTGATGAAGCTGGAGCAGATATCATGGAGTCTTCCACCGATCAATTTTTCTAGTCGACCACCATATCACTAGTAGTATTCCCCCATGTATATAGTATAGTCCGAGCACTTTTGTAACGATAGTTAGACCGATGTATGCCCTTGCTTGAATTGATTGAAGTGATATGTTTGTGTTTGTCTCATGTGCATATGGGTAGTGTTTTCCCTCTAGATCTCATTCTATCCCGTTTTCTCATCTTTTCTAAACCCATCAGATGCCTCCGAGACGCGACAATGGATTTGCTTTCCCACCAGAGCTCGCTCAGTTGATCCAGTAGCAGAATGCATTGATGCAAATACTAGTCCAGAATCAAAACCAGGGGAATAACAACAACAACCCACCACCACCACTTGTTGATCCCTTAGCCCGTTTTCTAAGGCTGAATCTGCCGGTGTTCTCCAGTAGCACTGAGCCGATTGTTGTAGATGATTGGCTCCATAAGATTGGAAGGGAGTTGACCACTGCAGGATGCACAGATGCGGAGAGAGTGCGTTTTGCTGCACATCAGCTTGATGGACCCGCAGCATCATGGTGGGAGAATTTCACAGCCACTTACCCCATCGACACTGTCACATGGGACCAGTTCCAGTAGGCTTTTCGTACTGCCAATGTTTTAGCAGGATCTATGGCCATGAAGAAGCCTGAGTTTCGCAACTTGCGCCAAGGAGGACGCACAGTGGGCCAGTATGTGGGTGATTTTAGTAAGTTAGCACGTTATGCCCCAGATGACGTCGCTACAGATGCAGCTAAGCAGGAGAAGTTTCTGGAAGGACTGAATGACGAGCTGAGCATGCAGTTGATGGTGGCAACCTTCAACAACTACCAGGAGTTGGTAGACAGAGCTCTCATGATTGAAGGGAAGCAGCAGCAGATTGACAACCGCAAGAGGAAGTATGGACAAGGGAAGTACAATTCTGGAGCTCAGCAGAGACCCCGTTTTACCCCGAACTCGGGAGGACCCATTCAACATAACCATGGAGGTCACAATCACAATGGAGGGAGTTCGCATAACCATAATGGCCCCAGGAATGGGAATGGTAATGGAGGAAGCAACGGACAGAACCGTCCCAACCCAGCAACGCCCGCCAAGAAGGATCTGAGTCACATTACTTGTTTCAAGTGCGGGAAGAATGGACATTACGCCACGGAGTGTTCTGAAGCAAAGAATGGAAATGGCAATGGAAGCTCTGGGAAGAAGCCCAACCCTTTCAACAGGGGACAAGTGAACCACGTTAACGTGGAGGAGGTTGAAGCCCAGCCAGATGTAGTAATAGGTAAGTTTTTGGTTAAGTCATTTACTGCAATCGTTCTTTTTGATACTGGTGCATCGCATTCATACATATCAAGGGGATTTGTGGATAAGTATAAACTGCCCACCAAAGTTCTTAGAACACCTATGTTGGTAAGCTCGCCAGGAGCGGAGCATATGGCAAGCCAAGGATGTTTTCAGATGCCATTGACCATAGGTAGGCATGTTTTCCCCTCAGACCTGATAATTCTGGAGTCGCAAGGTTTGGATGTGATTTTGGGTATGGATTGGTTATCGATGTATGGAGGGAACATCGATTGCGCCAGTAGGTCGATTATGCTTACCACCCCAGAAGGAAGGAGGATTAGGTATGTATCCCGGCATGTGCCGAAGAGGACTCAAGTGAATTCCTTATCAGGAGTTGTATAGGAGGAAGTACCAGTGGTGAAGGATTTCCCTGATGTATTTCCAGAAGAGTTGCCAGGCATGCCACCGGATAGAGACATCGAGTTTTTGATTGAGCTTTTGCCAGGCACAGGGCCAATATCTAAGAGACCGTAGAGGATGCCCGCAAAGGATTTGGAGGAAATTAAGAAGCAGATTAAGGAGTTACTGGATAAAGGCTATATTCGCCCAAGTTCATCACCTTGGGGATCACCAGTACTTCTAGTGGAGAAGAAGGATGGATTGTTGAGGATGGTTGTTGATTATCGTGGATTGAATGAAGTGACAATCAAGAACAAGTACCCACTGTCGATGATCAATGATATGTTCGACCAGTTGCAAGGAGCTAAAGTATTTTCCAAGATCGATCTATGATCAGGATACCACCACTTGAAGATTCGAGAGCATGATATACCTAAGACAGCTTTTACCACAAGGTACGGGCTATATGAGTATACCGTTATGTCATTTGGTCTGACTAACGCACCTGCCTATTTCATGAACATGATGAACAAGGTGTTTATGGAGTTTCTGGATAAGTTCGTCATGGTGTTCATTGATGATATTCTGGTTTTCTCGAAGAATGAAGAGGAGCATAAGGAGCATTTGCGTTTGGTACTTGGGAAGCTCAGAGAACATCAATTATATGCCAAGTTTAACAAGTGTGAGTTTTGGTTGAAGGAAGTTGGATTCGTCGGACATGTTACATCCGGAGAAGGAGTAGCAGTAGACCCCACCAAGGTTGTCACTATGACAAATTGGGAAGCACCCACGTCAGTTGGAGAAATCAGGAGTTTTCTTGGACTCGCAGGATATTACCGGAGGTTCATTGAGAATTTTTCGAAGATTGCAAAGCCCATGACGGAGTTGTTGAAGAAGGACACCAAGTTCAAATGGACTGAGGAATGTGAGGCCAGTTTTCAGGTGTTGAAGAAACGCTTGGTTACAGCTTCAGTTTTGATTCTCCCAGATCAACAGAAGGATTATCAGGTGTATTGCGACGCTTCTCGTCGAGGACTAGGAGAAGTGCTTATGTAGGAGGGAAGAGTTGTTTCATATGCCTCAAGACAGCTAAAACCCCATGAGTTGAATTATGCTACACACGATTTGGAGTTAGCAGCCGTAGTGCATGCATTGAAGACTTGGAGACACTTTCTCATCGGAAACCATTGTGAGGTGTACACGGATCACAAGAGTTTGAAGTATATCTTCATGCAGAAGGAGTTGAATCTCAGGCAGAGGAGATGGTTGGAGCTCATCAAGGATTATGATATGAGGTTGCACTATCATCCCGGAAAGGCTGACGTAGTAGCCGATGCGTTGAGCCGCAAGAGTCATGTCAATACACTCATGACCGGAGAATTACCCAAGGAGTTAGCAGAGGATCTTCGCGAGCTATGTTTGGAGATAGTTCCGAAAGGCTATGTAGCAGCATTGGAAATTCAGTCTACTTTGATGGATAAGATCAGGGAACACTACTAGGGAAAAAGTTATACACAGAGGTATAGCAGTAGCGTTGGTCAAAACTCGGCGCTAGCGCTACTTAGTAGTAGCGCTTGTTGCAAAACCACGCTACAACCATTGTTTTAGCAGTAGCGCGTCTTCACAGAAAAGTGCTACTACTAAAATTCCCTCACTAGTGCCGGTAGGCTAGGAATAGTAGTAGCGGTTCTCCCAGAAGCACGCTACTGCTAAAACATTGTAGCAGCGCGTTTTTGCTGTAGAGCGCTACTGCTATGAAAAAGAAAATAAATAGAAAAATAAGTAGAAAAGTAAATGAAAATGAAAGAAATAGAAAAAGGAGAAATGAAAAAAAGAAAATGTAAAGAAAACAAAAAGAAAAGAAAAATAAAACAGAAAGGGATACCTGTAGCGCGTTTCTCTAGAACACGCTATAGCTATCTTAGCTATAGCGTTTGACAAAATCGCCATCTTGCTAGTTTGACTCAAATCCGGCAGCCGGGCTCAAAATTCGCTCAGTCCTCCCCGTCTCTACTCCCCCTGTCCCCAACTGCTCCATCATGCCGTCGCCTGCCGCCTTGACCACACCGCCACTTGGAGGCCGCCCGACCACACCGCCGCCCGCCGCCGACCACACCGCCGCCGCCGAGGCCGCCCCTCAACCTCACACCGCCGCCCGAGGCCGTCGTCGACCTCACCGTCACCTCCCTCGAGCTCACTTGCCGCCGCCCTCGACCTCACTGCTGCCCCGAGGCAGAGCACGCCCTCGCCGCCCGGCCAGTAAGGCTCTGCCTCTCTGTCCCCTACCCTCTCTCTCTCTCTGCTAGGGCAATTCATATATATGTTGATCTTGTGTTGATGTTCATATGAACCCTAGGTGTTCATATGAACCCTAGATTTTTTAGGCAGAGGCATTTTATAGCATTTAGGAAAAATGATTAGCAATTTTTAGGAAATTAGCTAGGGCAATTTTATGAAAATGCCTAAACAGTAATTCCATTTAGCTTTAAACTAATAGAGGGTATATAAATAATAGTAGCATTTAGATTTAAATTAACAGAGGCTATATAAAAAAAACACTTAGCTATAAAAAATATTTGGACTACGGACCTGAATTTGTTCCAAATTTTTTCATTCAAATGAAATTTGAATTATTTGGACTATGGACCTGAATATTTTTAAAGAAATTGGGTGTAGGTACTAAGGTCTTACTGTGAAAATTTTGGTGAGGTTAGAAGGGTTAGAGAAAATGTAGTTCCTAGACTTTTAGCTTGAGACAAAAAACAAAAGTATTTAGCTATAAATAAAAAATAGTAGCTATGGCATTTAGCTATAAACAAAAAACAGAATTGTTTTTCTTTTCAAAAACTTGGTCAAACTAATTGTTGCTATGTAAACAAAAACAAGATTGTTTTTATATGATATATGTCATTGATGTTCATTTGCATATTCCATTATTGTTGATTATATCTTTTCATTGAAGTGGCCATGTTATATGCAAATTCCTCAATAGTGTTTGCTCATGTTATATCTTTTCATTGAAGTGGTTCGATTGTGCCCAAGTGACTTTGTTGTTTCCAGGGAATGAAGCTGAGTGGCCTATGTTTTGCCGGAATGTTGATTCATTTTTGTTTCGGCAAATTTCAGGTTCTCGATTTGTCCACTTTTTAGCAAAGGTCATGCCGAAATTTTTCGTGAATTTCGGCATGACTTGTGCTACAAACTAGGACATATCGAGTGCCCGGGATTTGCCGCACCAGGAAGGAGTCAACGTTCCTGCAAAACAATATGCCTTTTTTATGTCATTATTCATTTTATTAGGTCTAGAATTAATTGACTAGATTTAATCATAGGAAACATGGCTAGCAACGATGAAGGACAGGGTTCTGGTGATTGCGACGACGTCTATCGGGCGGCAGATGATTTTTTTAGCCTTGCCGACGATCAACCAATGTTGTTGCTGGGCCCACTGGTGGCATCGGGGATTGAGACCGACACGCAGACCGGTCTTGAGGCGAGACCGCGCCGAGACTCGACCGCATCGAGACCGACACTAAGACTGAGACCGGCGCTGCCTCGGGAGCGGAGCCGGTGTAGAACCGAAAGCAAAGAGGCAACAACTTCCTAACAAACTCAGAACTACTAGACTGGTGGTCATGGAGGTGGACGACGGCAATTTTGAGCCAAAGGCGCCCGAGGAAGCACGCTCGTGCTACGGCAATCAAATAGGCTGCATCGTATGGAAAACCGCCACCATCAACGATGAGAAACTATAGAAGATAGAAAATATGAGGAGCTCCCTCCTAAAGAAGTTTCACCTGATAATCTTGTTCCCGGGCCGGAATGAGAAGGATTATGAAGATCCAGATGAGGACCCGGCAATGAAGAAGATAAACAAACACGCCATGACCAAGTTTAGTGACGCGTTGGCCGCCTGGAAAAATCGAGTGAAAGCAAAGATCATCAACAAGAAGGGACCCTACTCCGAGATTGTAAAGGATAATCCGACAATCATGGAAGAGCAGTTTCAAATATTCAAGGAGGCTTGTGAGGCCGAAGCTGCCAAAAAGAAGTCTAAGTACATGAAGGGGCTTCAAGAGAGGAACATTGGGAGCCACCACCTCGGAAGCCGTGGTTACGGCGGAAAGAGGTCCAAATGGGCCAAGGAGGACGCGGAAGCCGCAAGTCTGGGCATCCCAGACCCCTTGGCGGAGTTCATCGTCCCGCAGGAGCGTGACGTCCTCAGGGCCCAACACCGTTGGGACCCAGTGAAGAAAGTTTACGAGACAAAACCGGTCATTACGGAGTTCATGAGACTACTGGTAATTTTAGTTTCTGATCAATTCGACTGCACACGCTAGTCATATTTGTAAACGATCCTTGTGCCTTTTGCAGAGAGAGCAGCACATGATTGCGGCCGAAAGCGACTCGCTGTCTGAGGCATTGGCGAGGCCCAAGTGGGACACTCCATTCAACCGGGCGTTGAACATATTGAAACGACAACCGGTGGATACTCGACCGTCGTATGGACGCGTGCACGGTGTCAGAGACGGCACCACGTGGAAGAAGTACTACCGTGAGACCACGGAGGAGAGAATGGAAAGACGGAGGTTAATCAAGAAAACATCGATAAGAAGGTTGAGATTGCGGTTGAGAAGAAATCATCTTTGTGACAAGAATAGCGGTAGCTGCCGCAAAAGCAGTGGTTGCAGATTTGTCTACTTCCTTGGTTCCGGCCGTTTCACTTGGACAAGGCAAAATCGAGAAAAAAATGCAGAGGACTTTCCCTTGTCGACTTCTTGGGAGCAGCTCGACTAGCGCCAGACCAAAGACTGCTCCCCACTGCGGCTCCGCACCTACTCCCTCAAGATCGCGGCTCTACTTTGCTCCCGCACCAGATGTGCTCGGCGGTGCTTCGTCTTTGGCTGAGCTTGACGCCCTCACGGTATCTGTCACACCGGCCCCCTTCAATATAAATGTATAATCTCTCGCTTTTAGTGCCTTTCAGATGTCTCACGTCGCAGACTTTTCTTTGCAGGCCGACGAAACCACGTGCACCATATTGTACACCATCGGTGACCAGAAGGTGGACGTGGGGAAGGCGACGATAATGTCACCGAAGGAACCATTGTTCCACAGCCGGCCGATCCCCCTGAACGTCTTCAAGGTTTCCGTGGCCAGTGTCAAACCGGGCCACGAGAATTTGCCTCCTCTAATACTAGTGGGGGATGACGACGAGACCCCGCGGCGGCTTGGTGATTGTTGCAATGGGTGGGTCCTGTTGTGGCCAAAGAGTCTGCTTCGTCTGGAGGCGGCCGGGAGCACACCCATGAGCACGCCGCCTCAGCAAGGTATGAACATCAACACCCCACCTACCCAATTAGCGTCGGGTGTCGGGTTGGGTGATAGCGGAAGGGGTAAGGAGGAGTCTCCATTAGTCGCTGATGACATCGCCATGGATGAGGATGAGGATGACGATGGTGCTGAACAATATGTCTATACTGGCGCCTCCTCAGGGTTTGAGCGTCATGAGTCGGTGCCTGAATTGCCGTCTCAACGTATTATGGATGACCTTCCGGTAGTAAAGAAGTCTAGGAAGAGAGCGAGGAAAGGCAAAAAAGCTGATTCTATGATCTAGCCGCCTCGGCTTCAGAACCGTATAGATATCCCCGATGCGGATAAATGGCATATCCCCAGTCAACCAATCCTACCTGCAACAGCGCTGCGGGCTAGATTCGGCGATCTAAGGAGACTTCATGATGATGTGCTGCGGGTAGAGAAAGGCCTCATCGCCTCGAAAGATCCAGGATACCCACTCTACATGGTTAACGTTCCGTGGCAAATGTCGTACGTCAACAGCTTCCCCGCGGATAAGTTCTTCCTCCGATTCGATTACATATTCGACATGTTTCACGTGAATAAGCTGGATTTTATGTTTGTCCGCCTTTATGCCTTGCACATGAACTACATCATCGGGGTTGAGCAAATACCTCATATCTGTGTCGCTGACCCGTACTACATGCACGAGGGCTTCTTGGGAGTCTGCATGAAAGCACGGTGAATCGCCGAGGATTACATCGTCGGTTTCATGCTCGCCAATAAGGACAAGGAGGCGATTCTCGTGCCTTATCATCCGTGTAAGTCATCGCTGCTATCCTTCTTTCGATTTCAATCATTCATTTGCACGGTGGAGGCTAATTAATTTGAGGTGTACTTATTTTGCGCAGCGGCGGGCGCGCCGTCCTCATCATCCTCTACCCCCGATTCTCCCACGCTCTTTACTTGGACTCGTCGAAGAACATTATTACACCCACATCAAGGATGTTCCCGACAGTGCTATGTTTTACTACCAAGCAAGGGGTGGAGAGGTTAGGGACAAGAAGAGAAGGGGCGGCAGGGTCGCCTTCAGCCATAAGACTGACTTCTGCTGCATCCATCAACCGAACGATTCTCTTAATGATGGATTTTATGTCCTACACCACATCTTTGGAGTCTGAGACGGGATCACGTAACCTTCGCATGTCACCTAGATCCGGCGATGCCCATATTCTGCAATGGGCAAAGGACATAGGAGATATCAAGGATCATCGACTTCGAGCTGAGTTCTATAACATCCAGCACGAACTTGCCCAAATCATCATGAAGGAGGTCGTCGGAAAAACAGGGATGTTCTACGGAGAAGGACAAATGTCACGGGAAGACGTCCGAACATGGATATCCTCTCAGCGTCTCGACATGAAGCCTTTCACTAAGCTTGAGGACTATCTCCCTGACATGGATGGATGGCACGACATGGTGGAGTGATTGTCGATATATGACAATGTGTCCGTTTAGTCCATACTTTCTGTATGACAAAACTTTGAGTTATGCACGGTGAAACTTTATTTGTGATGTAATTAAACCGTCCTCCTCCTCGACTAGCGAAAATCACCCTAGTTAGGGCATTTTGGGTACGATGAACTTTGTTATTTATGCTTATGATTTGTTGTTTCTATTTTTGCCAAGTCTGTCTCTTTCTGTTGCTCAACTATATATGTTGCATATCATCGACTCATGTGACGATGCGGTGCATAGATCATAGATGGCGAAGAAGTGCCACGCATGAGAGTATATATACGACAGTGGCGGAGTGTCGAGCCAGTGTACCGGTTTCCGGTTTCGAGCGACGAGCGAGAGTTAGTTTAGGTTCACGCTAATGCGAGAGAGGATACGAACTCATGTACTCAAAGTGATAGCTCTTCTCGCGTATATCATTGTTTAGATGGATGACGATGTATTTGCAAGTAATCGAGACTTGTATCGCTATTTTCGAGATGATGACGAGAGACCACTTTGTGTTGGATGATGATTATGATGATGACATGATTTGATGAGACTAATTGTATGTATATGCTATGATTACATTTGTATGTGTATGATATGCTAAATATTATTGTATAAAGCCTATTCAAATACAAAACAAACATGTAGGGAAAAAACTAATAAAACTAGTAGTAGCGAGGGGGGGGAATTTAGCAGTAGCGCCGCCTTACCAGTAGCCCTTCCTTGTAAACAGCGCTGCAGATAATATCAGCAGTGCCCTTTTCTAAAGAGCGCTACAACTATTCATGTATAGCGATGGCGTGGACAACAAAGCGCCATCTTGCTATATGTTAGCTGTAGCGCCTTATTAGTAGCGCCGGTCCCCGTGCTACTGAGAGGCCCAAAACCCGCGTTGCTGCTAGGCTTTTCCCTAGTAGTGAAAGCTCAGAAGACGGACAAGGAGATTGCCGAGATAAAGGAAAGGATGAGCAAAGGAAAGGCTAAAGGATTTCATGAGAATGAACACGATACCTCAAGGTTTGAGGACCGCGTATATGTGCCTAATGATCCGGAGATCAGGAAGTTGATTCTACAGGAGGCACATGATTCGCCGTATTCGATTCACCCAGGAAATACCAAGATGTATCTGGATTTGAAGGATAGTTTCTGGTGGACTGGAATGAAGAAGGATATTGCGGAGTATGTAGCAGTTTGTGATGTATGTTAGAGAGTGAAGGCGAGCATCGAAGCGGCAGGATTACTACTGACCATTGCCAATACCGAATGGAAGTGGGATAAGCTAGGCATGGATTTTATCACGGATTGCCCGAACTCATTGAGCTATGACTCGATATGGGTTGTAGTCGATCGGTTGACAAAGGTAGCTCATTTCATCGGTGAAGACCACTTACACCGGTGCTAAGTTGGCAAAGATATACATGACCAGGATCGTATGTCCGCATGGAGTTCCGAGGACCATTGTATCGAGATAGAGGAACCCGGTTTACCTCAAAGTTACGAATCGTTGGATGAAACTTTGGGTACCGAGCTAGAGTTGATAACTCCTTTGATCCACGATGATGGACGGACCGAGAGAGTCAATCAGATTCTGGAGGACATGTTGAGAGCTTGTGCGCTAGATTATGGATCTAGTTGGGACGACAATTTGCCATATGCAGAGTTCTCTTACAACAACAACTATCAAGCCAGTTTGAAGATGGCCCCTTTCGAAGCTTTGTACGGAAGGGGGTGTAGGACACCATTGTTATGGGATGAAGTTGGAGATCGTCAGTTGTTTGGACCAGATTTGATTGAAGAGTCTAAAGAGAGGGTTAAGTTGATTCACGATAGACTCAAGGTAGCCCAGTCTAGGCAGAAGTGCTATGCAGATTCTAAACGCAAGGAGACAGTTTACGAAGTCGGAGACAAAGTTTATATTTGGGTGTCCCCACTTCGAGGAGTTAAGCGATTTGGAGTTAAAGGAAAGTTAGCACCACGTTTGGTGGGACCATACAAAGTTTTGGAACGTATGGGAGAAGTTGCTTACAAGTTGGAGTTGCCCGAAGGATTGTCAGGAGTTCACGATCTGTTCCACGTTTCTCAGTTGAAGAAGTGCCACACAGAGATGGCCGACATCCCTCCGAGACATACAGTGCCGCTGTAAGCGATTCAGTTGGATAGCGGTTTGACCTACGAGGAAAAACTAGTGAAGATTCTCGAGTTTGCTAGTCGAGTCACACGCAGCAAGGTTATCAAATTCTGCAAAGTTCAGTGGAGCCACCATACCGAGGATGAAGCCACCTAGGAACGAGAGGAAGACTTATGGAAGGACCACCTGCACCTATTTTCTAGCCAACCCGAATCTCGAGGGCGAGATTCATCTTAAGGGGGGTAGGTTTGTAACATCCCAAATTTCCAATTTGGAATGTTATACATTAGATCATCATTGCATATCATATTTTATTACATTTTTGGTTGATCCTAGAAATTCTACGCAACTCAAGGACCCACGGAGATAGTTAGGGGATTTCGTTATTTTCATATTTGAGTTTTCTCAAATTTTGAAAAGAGGATCATTTGATTTTAATTATTTTTCTTTCCTAATATATTTTCGAAAAATAAAAATATATGAGAGGAGATAATATGACTTCTCCAAAATAAATAAAATTCTATAGGAAAAATATTAAAATCAAATAAATAGTTTTATTTGGATTTTATTGCAATTTTATTTGAATTAGAAAAATTGCACGTTCTCAAAATTGCATTTTTAGGCCAAGAAAATGTTCATATTGTTCTAAATATTTTATTTAGACGGTGAAAATTTGTTTTGGCATTTTTAGATTTTTATTTAATTTTCTAGGATTTGTTTTCGGCAGAATCTTATTTAAAAAACACTTTATGGACGAGGCGGGGAAGGCAGTCGGCCGGCCCGCCACCACCTCCCGCGCCCGACGCCAGGGCCGAGCCGGACTCACGAGTCCGGAAGCCGCCCCTTGGTGCCCCTGCCCAAGCCGAGCACCCTCCCTTTATATGCCGCCCCTCTGCCCGACCTCACCCCCACTTGCCGCCCTTGCAGCATGAAGAAGAAGACACCGCCGCCGTTGTCACCACCACCTCGCCGCCGCATGCGCTGCGTTCTTTGCCGCCGCCAAGACGCCATATCGCCGCCTCCGCCATGGCGCCCGCCTCGCCTCGCTGGAGCCGCCGCCGATCCGATCTGGATCCGCCGTTTTTTTGGTTTAGGTAAAAATCGACCGGTTTTTATTTAAACCCTAGTTTCTTTTTTAGATTAGATCGGTTTTATTTTTTTCATGTTTAGTTTAATAGCGGGCGTTCGTCCGTACGTTCGTTTTAACGAACGGAGTTCACCCATTTGCCGCAGACAGCGAACGTTTGTTCGTTAGTCTGTTCGTCAGTTTTTCATTTTCTAGGGTTTTTCCGCGATTATTTTTTATCATGATTTTGGCCCTGATTTTCGTTTTAGTTTATCTTTTCGCTCGTTTATCGAAATCAGGCAATTCAAGTGCCTAGATCTTCGTCTCGAAGCCCTCTTTCTGTTTATCAACTTGAACAAGATTTTGCTAATGTAAGTTTTTACTTAAGTCCAGATTAGTAAACAAACCTTGTTTCTTTCGTAGTTTGAGTTTCGTTCCTTTGTTTGATTTGATTCTTTTTGCAAACCGGAGTTCTTAAGTTGAACTTTATGGTTAGATCTCTTCTTTGAGTTTTACCCGTGCTTCTAGTAGTGTGCTTATTGTATGCTTGTTTGTTACTTAATGGGTAACTTAAGGTGGCTACTTTAATACACATCTGGGTGGATTGCTTGAAGGCACCCTGGAGTACCAAGTGGTTGTCAGGGCACCTGGAGAATCCAGTGTTGTCCTAGGATATCCCAGAGTACGCGTGTGATCATCCTACGGTCCACCACCTAGGCTCAAAGGGATCATAAGATTATTCATGCTAGAAACTTCCGTGTGCGGCCACAAGCTATTATGGGCTCTAGCATAGTTGAGTAAGTTGCAAGACCTCTTTTAGTGGTGGGCTAGCAGATGTAGGGGGAAGTAGGTGTAACTGTCCACCCAGAGTAAAGAGTTATTGTTTCAGAAAGACTGTGTCTCGAATCTCCGACCATGGATGTATTCGAGTCTTGTGGGGAAAAGTACACAAACCTCTTCAGAGTGTAGAAACTAATCATGGTTAGTCGTGTCCCCGGTTATGGATGTTTTGAGTATCTAGTTCTTGGATTATCATGGTGATCTCATCACCCTTAATATAATTTGATTGGGTTTAATGATGATGTTTAATTGGGATTGAGTTGGAGGAACCTTCTCAATGTTTAACAACCACCATGATAGTTAAATAAAATTTATTCCTTTGTTGTAGGAAAAAATTGGCTTTATGCAAAACTGTAACCATAGAGCTTTCCACCAGCCATATATGCATGTAGTGATAGCATTTATTATGTTCATTACTCTCTTGTGTTACATTGCCAGCATATTCCATGTGCTGACTCGTTTCGGGCTGCAACGTTCATGTTGCAGACTTTTCGATTTACGACAGTAAGGTGCCATAGGTCGTTGTCTTTCACTCAGTGATGCCGTTTGATTTGATGGACTCACTTTATCTTCCAAGCCTTCCACTGTTATCGATTTTAGATGGCCCTAAGCCATATTATTGTAATAAGTTCTCTTTGGAGACATTCGATGTAATAAGTGTGTGATTGCTACTCTGTTATAAATCCTCAAGTACTGTGCGTGTCAGCATTACCGATCCAGGGATGACACTGATGCACAGAGATCCGACTGTTTGAGGTCTAGTCGCTACAACCGACATGCCACTGGCCACTGCTGGGCTGGCGAGCTCATGCATGCGACGATGCGGGACGATGTTTAGTAGAGCGGGAGCGGGAGCTAGGGGGCGAGGGATCGACCGTGGCTCTCCTTGGTGGCTCGGTGATGCGGGCTCAAAGGGCTGGGGCGGGCCTAAACGGGCTAGATGCGTTGGTGGAATGAACTGGGCGTACTGGATCTGATGGATGGGTTTTTTTACACGGATCTCAAGGCAGTTGAGGTGGGGGTTTAGGTGATCTAAGAGAGGGGAGGTTTGGGTGGTGGCTAGGGTTAGGAAACCCTAATTAGGAAATATCTAAGTTTTTGAAAGGCTAATTGGGCTGTAAATGACTAGGCCTAGAGAATAGGGGGAATAAAGGCCCATGACAATTTTATTTGGAAAATTTTCATTTGTTTCTAACCTGCTACTACGCCTCGCTCGAATATCAAACGAACTCGAAATCGGACAAAATTCGACGTGTGGCCTCGAAATAATATGACAAGACCACACACAAACTTGCGACTCATTTTGAGAACATTTAATTTTCCATTCGCAAATAACTTAAATAGAGTTATATGGCCATGCGCAAAGTGTTTTATGAGTCTCAAAGAATCAAACGAAAGGGAAAGGGGTACTTATTCTCCTCCCATAGACACAAGAATATAATAGGGCTATAAGTTTAATAAAAGCACTCGAATAACCCGTTAAGAAGGCAACATATTGCTGATGCAATGCTGAAGATGTTATGATGATGGACTAATAATGATAATAATAATAATAATAATAATAATAAATATTATTATTATTATAGGAAAAAATTAATAATTATGATTATTCTGAGTTGTTACTCTATAACACTATGTATACCTAAATAGTTGATTCTCACTATTTTTATTTCTCTCAACATGCACACATCCCCTTCACCACACATGACACCTAGCCCTCTACATCGCAAACATACAAATTTCTTGCTGAGCGTGACGTAGGCTTGCAGCGGTCGTTGTAGATATGTCAAAATTCGTCCTCCATGGTGCACGGTTCGAGATCTTCTTCGTTCGAATGATTTTCCTAGGTGATAAGGTCCCGGTGGGGTCTGGTGTGTCGAAAGATTCCGCTGAGGTTTTACATGAGGTGGATGAGAAGCTCTTAGTTTTCCACGACAAGGAAAAGAGCTTTTCCTTCGGAAGGGCATGTACATGCCCATCTTTCCTTGGGCTAGCAACAAGCAAGAAAGGGTGTTTTTTGTATTCCTCATTATAGTTTCGAACTTCCATAGAAATATGTTTTCAAAATAGTAATTGAGCACATGCAAACCTTCATCAATTTTTACTTTTACTAGGTTTCTATCCTTGTGTTGCCATGGGGGTCCAAATTTTTCAACGCAATAAGAGAAGCATGCAAATGTGGTGTTGGAGATAACATGACAATACAATCGAGTCTACCTGATCTTCATGGGCACTCCTTGGCCCATGGATATGTGGAAAATAATTTGTGCAAATTATCATCAAACAACTTGAAAAATATGAGACCTCATGGTTTTTTTGCGAGACCTCGTGGGATGAACGGTAAGAAGAAAATAGCCAACCTTTGCCGTTTGTGGCAACAACACCAAGAAAAAGCTCCAGAGCCTAGGAACAAATCAATGGGGATGGCATGCTTGGGCACCTCATAAATCAAATCCTGAAACCACATGCAGCAGGTTGCTTAAGATAAAAAAAGATATACTTACATAATACAAAATCCATTTATTTTGTTTGACAGAGCATTTAGAACAAGCTACCACGCAAAGAGCATGTCAGTGTCATGAACCAACTTATATCGTTCGGTAGAGGCTAAACACACTTTCCAATGTGGTAAATGCTCAAATATATTTCCAGCTTGGAGTTATGTTTCTATAGAAGTGTTGATGAGAAAAATAGCATGGCGAGCCTTTCTTATATGCCTTACTCCCTCCGTATCGGTGTATTAGTCATCTTAGGTTGTGCACCATGACCAAGCTGGAAAAAAAATGAGAGAACTTGATGTTTATTTGCTAATTAATACCATTGCATGCAGAGAATTGACCACTCCATGTTATGCTATGTAGTCTCAAGTCATTGAATGCATACATGTGCCACGTCTCCTGTTGGCCGATTTCTTTTTTCAAGGCAAAAACAACGAACGAGGTGGATAGTTAATGCATCGCGCCTAAGAGTTGGGATTATTTAGTTTTTGTAATGTGACTTATGCACCAATACAGAGGAAGTAGTTGAAAGAACATGTGGTGCCCCCATGTGTGGTTTTGGTAATTGATGAAATTCTCTATGGACTAATGGTTGCATTGAGTTATATTTGAAGGATTTTTCCATAGGCATTTCTTGAAGTCCATGTGTTGGTTTCAAGGAGTTTATGAGTTGACCAAGGTGCTATTAATAAATTATCCAAAGATTGGTCATGTGAGTGTTGAGCTTATTGCAAGCATATCTTGAAGAAGAAGAAGATTGTGTGATCATTCATGTTTACCTTCAAGACATCATCAAAATGAAGAGAGTTGGAAAGATTCAAGGTTGATCAAGACTAAGTACAGAGAGTGATTCAAGTTGATCAACACACAAAGCGTAGAAGATGTACTGAGAGGGATCAAGTGATCCCATGGTATGGTAAGCATTGTCCATTACGCTTTGTGTACTAACCCATGGTCTACATGAGAGTTCTATGTGGGGTTAGGAATGTTTCCATGGGCTTGCATCAAGAGCAAGATATCAAACAACCCATGGAGAGGATGACATCAAGTGGTGATCATCATCAAGATTGCGGTGTGCAAGGTCAAGTGGAGCATCACGAAGAGATCAAGTGCTTGAAGTTTGCCGTCCATTGTGGTGACAATGGACTTGTGAAGATGTGCCGAAGAGTTGCTCACCCATAGTGGAGTATGGGGGAGCAATCAACTAGTCTTCATCGACCCAACGCAATCAAGAAAGGTGGTCCATCTTGAGGAGGACAAGATCGTCATCATCTAGCTCAAGTGGATCATGCGCAAGGCAAAGGTTTGCCATTGATAGGTTTTCTATTTTACCGGTCTCATGGTGGTAGTTGGGGGACCGGGTTATAGGATCGATTGCCGTACTATCAAGGGGGGGCTCTCAAGTTGGTATCTTGATCATATCATTCGTAGAGAGCTCAAACCATTGCATCCTTACATCATCTTTCTTGGTTCTTGTTTGGTGTTTCTCTTTGTGAATTTTAGATCTTATGGTCATCTTCATGACAAGCTCGAGTTCATCGAAAACGGAGTTCACATGCATCTTCCACGATGTTTTCGATGTTGGAGGTTATGCCGGTTCTTCTCTGTTGGAGGTTTCACTCTTTTATATCTTAGGCATACCTCCTGAGGGAGTCCTGGACTAAGGGGTCCTCGGACAGCCGGACTATATACTTTGGCCAGACTGTTGGGCTACGAAGATACAAGATAGAAGACTTCGTCTCGTGTCCGGATGGGACTCTCCTTTGTGTGGAAGGCAAGCTTGGCGATTCGGATATGTAGATTTCTTTCTCTGTAACCAACTTTATACCACCCTAGTCCCCCAGGTGCCTATATAAACCGGAGGGTTTAGACTTTGAGGGTTCAGTCACAATTATCATAACCTCATAGGCTAGACTTCTAGGGTTTAGCCATTACGATCTCGTGGTAGATCTACTCTTGTAATACTCATATTCATCAAGATCAATCAAGCAGGAAGTAGGGTATTACCTCCATAGAGAGGGCCCGAACCTGGGTAAACATTATGTCCCCCGCCTCCTATTACCATTAGCCTTAGACGCACAGTTCGGGACCCCCTACCTGATATCCGCCGGTTTTGACACCGACACCTCCCCTGCCTCTTCTCACTATAACAAGCTGTTGGATGCTACTCGTCGTCATCTATCCAACAAGCTTGAGTTTGCTCAATTCGGAGCTCATTTGCAGAAGTTGTGGCAGCTCTGGCTTTCCTGGAGCATCTGTTTTGCTTGAATGTGGCATTGGATGGAGCCAACGATAGTACCGTGGCTTGGAGCGGCAGTACCGTCGAGGGCCACAGGCGGTAGAACCGCTGCAATAGCGGTAGTACCGCCGAGAGCCTCAAGCGGCAGTGCCGCTCCTGTGCCGCTCTAGTACCGCCACGCCTCGAAACATGCAGTTCTCGTGTCGGGTTCAACATCAGTAGTAGCAACAGTAGGAGCGGTAGCACCGCGCCTACCTCCGCTACTAGTGCCGCTCGAGGGTTCTCTCCTGTCTCTCTCCTAGTGCTCGTGTTAGCTGCTGAGCGCGGTCCCAGCGGTAGTACATTTGGGCCAAGCGGCAGTACTGCCCATCCGTGCAAGCGGTAGTACCGCTCCCTTGAGCGGTAGTTCCGCCCGCTGCGGGCTGAGAATGGGGATAACGGTTGGATTTTCCCCCACCTATAATAAGGGGTCTTCTTCCCCATCGAACCTTATCCCTTTAGCTCGTGTTCTTCCTCCATTGTTGACCTTCTTCGAGTTTGCTATCTCTCAATACCTCCTTGGATTCTTGCTAGTTTTCGGGGGGAAAGAGAGGAGATCTAGATCCACATTTCCACCAATCACTTTCTCCTCTATGTGAGGGTAACCCCTTGGATCTAGATCTTGGAGTTCTTGGTGTTCTGCTTCTTATTCTTCCTCCCATATTCCTCCATAGCTTTTGTTGCTTTGGTGGGATTTTAGAGTGAGGGACTTGGGCACTTTGTGTGCCCTTGCCATTGCATTAGTTGCATCGGTTTGAGTTCTCCATGGTGATACATGGAAGTGAAAAGTTGAGAAGCTCATTACTCTTGGGTGCTTGGTACCTGAGGGAGTCCTGGATTAGGGGGTGTCCGGACAGCCGGACTATCAATATCCGCCGGACTCCCAGACAACGAAGATAGAAGATTGAAGACTCCGGCTCGTGTCCGGATGGTACTTTCCTTGGCGTGGAAGGAAAGCTTGGCGATACGGATATGTAGATCTCCTACCATTGTAACCGACTCTGTGTAACCCTAGCCCTCTCCGGTGTCTATATAAACCGGAGGGCTTTAGTCTGTAGGACAACATACAACTCAACAATCATACCATAGGCTAGCTTCTAGGGTTTAGCCTCCTTGATCTCGTGGTAGATCTACTCTTGTACCACCCATATCATCAATATTAATCAAGTAGGGCGTGGGTTTTACCTCCATCGAGAGGGCCGAACACAGGTAAAACATTGTGTCCCTTGTCTCCTGTTACCATCCGCCTAGGCGCTTGCAGTTCGGGACCCCCTACCGAGATCCGCGGTTTGACACCGACATTGGTGCTTTCATTGAGAGTTCCTCGTGTCGTCATCGATAGGCTTGATGGCATCTTCAACCATCAACGCTGTCCGGTGAGACTTTTCTCCCGGACAGATCTTCAGATTCAGCGGCCGCCTGCGGAATCAATTCACTTGGCCATCTGGAGCAGATCAGCTTCGCCCCTAGCCGTCGAGTCGATTTGGAAGCTTAAACTTCACGGCCGATGTCCACGGAGACTTGATCTTGACGGACTCGAGCCACAACCGAAAGCACGCCCGCCTTTGTGACGATGGGCATGATCTAGCTCTGCCGCCGAGCGGTGCCTTGGTGGCGCGACACGGATCAGCCGACCATTAGCACGGAGCCGATCGCCCAGATTGAGGGCGGTGGATGAAGCGCCACAGGGGCTTCAACATCCACGGCGATGGGCGAACACCAATGTTGTCCCTTGCGAAACTCGTGAATCCGAGACGCCGGACTCCTCGCCGGACTCCGAACCTCCCGCGCCCCTACCAATCGATCTGGATTGGGCGCCGGTTATGGAATTCATCGCCACAGACATCTTCCAACACTCGCCTTTTGGCGATACCACAATTCATTAAAGCATCTCTCGCTATCGGAGAGTCTGGCGGACTATGGCGGGATGGTTGAAATACAGACGACGAAGAAATTGAGCCCACCCACCACCCACTTTGTAGCCAGCTGTCGAGATTTAACCGACATGCTGAACTTCGACTCCAACGACATCGGCGCCATGGGCGGCGATGCCGGGAGGCGAACGAGCCAGCGCCTACTGAGGCACTGGAAGACCACCTCGTCATCGACATATACATGGTGGACACCCCAAAAGATGGGGATGGCGAAGAAGCGTGAGGCGATTCTCTAAAAAGCAGCCCAACGCCGACGTCGTGGCGCCGCTCTAAATCCCGCCACAACAAGAATGGAGATTCCGCACGGAGATAATAATACTCCGGAGCGCGAAGACAATCCCTCCAGCAAGACTCGGTAGCGGGAGGATGCGAAGCAAGCCCTCACGAGAGGCGGCGATTTAAGGGGTTGAGGATGATAACTATATGCCTCCCTCCAAAGGCAAGCAAGCCTCAGCGATGATGAATTCGTCGTACACGAGATCCCGTCGAACAAGAGCGCTTCAAGCGCGGGCTCATCGCCACGACAAACAGCCTAAAAAAAGCAGCAACAGCTCCAAGCTGATCAAGACCTGCTGGCCGATCAATGGACCGAGGTCCTCGCGCCAAAGAGTATAAACTTCGACGCCCTCAAAAGTTACCCAAGGCGCAAGCTTCTTCCCGATTAGAGGAGGAAGCATACATACCTTCATCACCGGTAAGACGATATGGGTGACCGACCACCCGTGGTCGTGTGAAGAGGCATTCAAGCCCCACCGAGACCGTACCCGGCATTGCTCCAAAAGTCTGAAGCCAAGAGGAACGCTACCGGACTTGCGAGACATATTGGAGGACAAGGCAAGGCAATCCAGATCCATCTACGGATCACGTGGGCGCCCTCGACCCACGCGAATACCGTCGCGCGGACATAATAACACCGGCCGGGCGAACATAGCAGCAGCGCTCTCTCGAGCTGCGTCGCGATATTGCTCAATCTGGGCGCCGCACCCTCTATGCTTCATCGCGAAGTAATGGATCATCGATCCCGAAGGGTTTAGACACTGTAAACATTGAATCTTACGATGGCAACAGACCCGCGGTTTGGATTGAAGACTATCTTCTCCACATTCACATGGCCCTGGCGACAATCTACATGCCATCAAGTATCTCCCTCAAGCTTAAAGGACCAGCTCGGCATTGGCTAAACAGCTTGCTCGCAGAGTCAATTGGGTGTTAGGAAGACACGAGGCCGCATTCCTTGATAACTTCCAAGGCACATATATGCGACCACGAGACGCCGATGACCTAAGCCACATCATTCAGCAGCCGGATGAATCGGCGGACAATTCGGACACGGTTCTTGACAAAGAAAAACCAAATCGTCATTCGTCTGGATGCGAGGCTCTTGCAGCCTTCAAACATAACATCCGGGACGAATGGCTAGCCCGGCACAGGGGCGGGAAAAGCGAAATCTATGGCAGCCCTAACATCGTTAATGACCCGCTTTTGCGCGGAGAGGACAACTGGCTAGCCCGTAGCAACAACCTCCGTAAAAATTACGGCGGTCCGGATACAAAGGACAACAACGGCGAGTCACGTCGAAACAAAACAAAGCGCCGCATAAGCGGCGGCGATAAGGAGGATATGGCGGTCAATGCGGATTCGAGGCTCTAAACCGGTCGTGGAAGAAGCCATTCAAAAGAACCACTCCAGTCCGTCCAATCTGGACCGAATACTCGACCGCTTATGCGGATACGACACCTCTGAAAAGCCAGCTAACCACACCAATAGAGACTGTTGGGTGTTCAAGCAGCCGGCAAGTTAATTGCGAAAACAATGACAAGGGGCTAAATAGCGGCGGCGAGGAAGAGACCCGACCGCCCGAACAACAGAGACGAAGGGTTTTCCCCACAAGTGCGGACGATGAATATGATATACGCGACCCATATACCCAAGAGGGAGAGGAAAGCGCGCTACGGGGCGTCTATGTGATGGAGCCATCGCCCCAAAGTTCAACCCATGGTCCTCTTGCCGATCACTTTCGATCGAAGAGACCATTCGACCAGCATCGCCATGGCGGATTCGCCGCATTGGTTTTAGACCCAATCGTCGATGGGTTCCACCTCACGAGAGTCCCGATGGACGGCGGTAGCAACTGAACTGCTTTATCGGGATACATTGCGCAAAATGGGCATAGACCCATCAAGGATTAAACCTACAAAGACAACCTTTAAAGGTGTCATCCCAGAGTGGAAGCCAAGCTATGCAGGCTCGGTCACACTAGAAGTGGTCTTGGATCCCGGATAATTTCGGCGAAGAGTTAATCTTGACATAGTCCCGTTCGCACCGCTATCATGCTCGCTTTCGGACGAACGCGTTTGCAAAATTCAGCGCGTGCCGCATTATGCATACCTAAAGCTCAAGATGCCAGCCCTCGTGGAGTCATCACGGTCAATGGAAATACGGGCGCTCCTCCGAATGGAGGAACATATAGCGGCTCTCACGGCGTAAATCTGAGCAGCCTTCTTAGGCAATTCTCAAGTCCGGTAGTTAAAAGCCGGATCTGACAAAAGCGCCGCCGAGCAATACCAACCAAGACCACTGGCGCGATCGAGCGCAGCGTAGCAATGCGGCCCCAACCCTCACCCAGCATGATCGCAAGAATAACACTCGCGTACATCATTACACTTTGGAGATACCATGGGCGCGGGAAAGGGCACGATCACAATGGACCTAGAGTGCGGCTCGACCACACGAGGGGCTCACATGAGTGCCCCCTTCTTTTATCTTTATCTTTTCTTCTTTTATGTACGGGACTCTGTTAACGGAAGCCTGTCCGATGGCGAACTTGCGAACTCATGATGCAACAGTCAGGGACTAAAGAAGGCCGCGACGAATACCCAGGTGGTCTCAATTACGAGCATTAAATTCAATTATATACACCAAGTCTGCAGCTCATCCCTGGAGGGGGACATGTTTATTTAGTCCAAATCCCTTGCTTACCACACTATTTGTATCAGTCCGCTCTACTAGCAGACTTTCTTTCATAAATAATGCAGCACCTTTTTATTGCAATTGCGTTATCTTTTATATATGTTCATTATATGACATCTTGCACCCGTATATTTTGGTACGGCCGAATACGCCAGGGGCTTCTGTTCCCCAAATTATGGTGTGATAAAGTCCGAACACTTTCACAAGTCGGCACCCGAACTTATAGCATTATATGAATCGGCTCGAATCATGTCTTGGGTCAATAGTTGGGTTTGCCCGGCTCCCACGTTTTGGTGCCTTACGTTCCGTTCTGTCGGCTAAGGTGGCACTGGGAGAACCACTGCGATTGCGCCCCGGTTGAGCCGGGTTAACGCCTTAGTGGAGAAAGCTAAAACTGACTGGCATGATAAGGCGAGAGACTGGTCGCTGTTCGAGAGGTTCTTTCGAGTCCTTAAAGACTCACGCTGCTTCGAGCGAAGTTCCGGATAATGTCCGATGAAGGCGTGGATAGCGCCCGGATTGGTCTTCGAATACCGGGGCTTCGCCGAAATTTAAAATTATAGAATTCTATGGCTAAGTGAGAGTGTTCAAGCATTATAAGTCTGGTTGCCTTGTTCGTCGTGTTGGCGCCTCCTAGATGGACCCAAAATGGGAACAAGAGTGCTCAAGTTTATCACCGAACACCCCAAGCACTTGTGGCTTGGGGCTGAAGCCAACGACTTGCCATCTCTCGATTTCACAAGCGGCCGCCTGAAGGTAATATTTTAAATTAAACAAGCGTTGCTCATGGCGCATATAAGCGAAGTTTTCAGCGCCTGAGGATAAATACAATGAGTTCACTCAAAGATTACATTTAGGGAGCACTCATACGCAATATCGCGAGCTCCCTTCAGACAACTTTCTAATACCGCTCCGGCGTGCGATGCTCCTTGCCCGTGGCGGTGGGTCCGTGAAGCTTCTCGCATCGGTTTGCCCCATTGCACCTTTATGCGGGCAAGGGCCCGACGAGTGCCTCAATACAAAGCGGGCGCTTGACTACATCCAGCATGCGGCATGCATCCACCACCCGCCGACGAGGCCAAAGTAGCTCCCAGGCATGGCTGTCGAGCCATAGCCGGACTATGAGGCCCTTCATGGCCTCCTCGGCTACCTTGTGGAGTTCGACCATTGCTTCATTTGGTCGCTTGGGGCACCGGATGGCGGCCTCAAAATCGAGACCGAAGACCTTCTCCGTCGAGCTCCCTCCTCGCCACGATAGAATGCGGCGGCATCGGATGCACTACGTGGCAGATCCGCAAACGCATACGAGAGCTCGAATGCGGGTAAGTATCGGGTAATTCACATTAACATGCACGCTTTGCATGAAAAATGCCTTACCGCCGCTATCTTCTTTATGTCCTCAACCTCTGAAGGGCCTTACGGGCCTCGGCCTTGGCGGTTGGCACTTTCGAGGCGAGGCAAGCTCGGACTCTCGAGTCTTGAGTCACGCTCCAAACTCTCATGCTTTTCCATGAGAGCACGGAGCTCTTGCGAACTTCCGCCACCCGTGCCTCTTGCTTTTCTCGCTCAGCCCGTTCCGCGGCCGCACTGCGTTCGGCCACGGACACAACATCCTTCAGGGCTGCCACCTCGTTAGTGGCCCCTGCAATACACATATTATCTTTGTTAATTTTATCTGCAACCGAAACCCTTTTATGTAAGGTACTTATTTAAAGTGGTGTTACTCACCTTCTTTTTCCTTGAGCTGCCTCTTGGCATGGCCGAGCTCTTGCTCGGACCGCTCGAGATCCTTCTTCAGCACCTCGACCTCCGCCGTTAATGCGGCAGACGTTAGCAGCGCAGCCTGCAAACCCATATTGACATATTTTAGGCAACCCTGCGTATATCTTGTTAGATCCTCAGTCCGCTTTTCTTTCCGAACACCGAACTAAGCATCAGGGGCTACTGTCTATGTGGTATTACATTACATAATTTTAACTTCTTACCTCAAATCCTGTTAGAAGGCTGCTGAAGGCTTTGGTCAGCCCGCTCTTAGCGAGCTGGACTTTCTCAATCACCGCACTCATGATAGTGCGGTGTTCTTCCTCGATGGAAGCGCCTTTAAGCGCCTCCAACAGGTTATCCGGCACCTCCGGTTGGACGGAGGCCGCCAGCGTCACGGTCCTGCCCTTCTTTCGAAGGGTCCGCTTGCCGGACTCTGGAACCACTGCGGGTTCCGATGTAGAGTCCGGCACAAAGTCTGGGAGGTCGCCTGACGGCGCCTCCGGAGCCTCCTCCTGATGGGTCCCCCTTTGGGATCCCACCTCGGCGTCCTTGTCGGCGCGTGGGGTAGAGGCAGTCGGGATGGAATTCACATCCGACAAGGCCAATGACCCGCTCGATGAGTCGGGGAGATCATCCTTGGCCGGACTACGGACAGAATGCGGCGTTAGAAGGATACTACGTGACATAAAGGTACGACATATAAATGATCCGGATACTTACGATCCTGCCGGACGCCTGGCCCTTGGAGGCCACTCATCCTCGCCAACGCTGATGTTGGCGAAACTGTCCGGGGGGATAGTTCTCCCTCTCTTGGACCCTTTGCCCCCCCCCCCCGATTGGGGAAGCCTTCCTCTTCTTCTCTCCCTCCTCCGGGAGAGAATACTCCTCCTCCTCGTCTTCAGGGGAGGAGTCCTCGTCGTCGTCGACGCCTTTGATTCACGGAACTCTTTCGAGTCCCGTGGCCACCTTCTTGGCCTTCTTCTCCAAAGACCACGTGCGGTGCGGAACCGATAGCCCTGTGGCGGGCGTTCACTGGTCTTCTGGCATGGGAGCCGGGCTGATGAGTAGCTTGGCCTTCTCCATCCATTCCTGTCAAAGGAAGAGGCAGAATGAAACCTCACTAGAGTCAATCTAATTATCACAAGTGTCCCGTAATGGGGTTGAATCACTTACCTCGTCAGTTGGACACTGCGAGCTGAATCCGCGATCTTCCGTCGTGGATGCGGGGGCTTCGGCGCCCTTGAACAGCACCCTCCAAGCGCCTTCGTATGTTGTATCGAAGAGCCCGCTTAGCGCCTGGTGCTGTTCCGGATTGAACTCCCACAAATTGAATGCTCGTTCTTGGCATGGGAGAATCCGCCGGAGGAGCATGACTTGGACCACATCGACGAGCCGGAGCCTATTGCTCACCATCTTCTTGATGCAGGCTCGGAGTCCCGTCACCTCCACCGGATTGCCCCACTGCAAGCCCTTCTCTTTCCGGAGGTGAGCTGCGTGGGGATTCCAGATCTAAACTTCGGGGCCGCCGCCCATGTGGGCTTGCGGCTCGATGATGTAGAACCACCCGATTCCCACCCCTTGGCGGAGTCCACGAAGGTCCCTTCTAGCCAAGGGGCGTTGGGCAATTTGCCCAACATGGCGCCTCCGCATTCGCTTGCGTGCCCTTCACAACCTTGACAGCGTTGAAGGTCTTGAGCCACAGGCGAAGTGGGGCGGATGCAGAGGAAGGCCTCACACCTGACGATAAATGCCGAGATGTTGAGGATGAAGTTGGCGCCGGATCGTGGAAATCCGGCCGTAGTAAAACATGAGCCCCGGACAAATGGATGGGCGGGAAGCCCGATCCGTGGAGGAAGTGGGGAGAAAGACGACCCTCTCATGAGGCCACAGGGTAGGGATGAGCTGCCCTCGTCGGGCAGCCGATCTGCGATATCGCCGGAAAGGTATGCGGCGCTGCGCAGCTTGGTGATGTCCTCCTCCTTAGCGGTGGAGGCCAACCATTTACCTCCCGCTCCGGACATATTCGGAGAAGGTTGAGGCGAGATGCGCGAGCTCGGGTGTTGGAGCTTGAGTTCGCAGGGATGGATAAGCAAAGGAGGAAGAAGGCGTAGGTGAGAAGGTGAATCCTTATCCCTTGTATATAGGCGGACAAAACTATGCATCCCCAACCGGCCTGGTAAAACTCGCTTATCTCCCAAGCGCCACCATCAATGGCGCGGTTGGGTTACCCACGCACGTATTGATGAGAATCCCGGAATAAGGGGAACACGATCTCTGCTTCGACAAGACGTGCCAAGGAAACCGCTTCACTAAACGTGCTGAGGTGGTATAGTAAAAAACGATTCAAACAAAGACTTGGTTGCGGTGTGATGACACGCCGCATAATACGTCAGCAGATTGAGCTAAGTGTACATTTTATTCTCTCTATGGTGGAATGTGGAATTTATTTTGCAGAGCCAGACACTATCCTGGTGTTCATGATCTTCTCTGGATTATTCAAGGGAGGAACCCGCCTTGCAATGCCGAATATTATGCGCGCGGACTTATCGTCATTGAAGACTGGTTCAGAGGCTCTTGAGGAGTCTGGACTAGGGGTGTCCGGACAGCGGACTATCAATATCCGCGGACTCCCGGACACGAAGATAGAAGATTGAAGACTCCGGCTCGTGTCCGGATGGTACTTTCCTTGGCGTGGAAGGCAAGCTTGGCGTCTGGATATGTAGATCGCCTACCATTGTAACCGACTACTGTAACCCTAGCCCTCTCCGGTGTCTATATAAACCGGAGGGCTTTAGTCTGAGGACAACATACATCTCAACAATCATACCATAGGCTAGCTTCTAGGGTTTAGCCTCCTTGATCTCGTGGTAGATCTACTCTTGTACTACCCATATCATCAATATTAATCAAGCGGGGCGTAGGGTTTTACCTCCATCGAGAGGGCCCCCAACAGGTAAAAACATTGTGTCCCTTGTCTCCTATTACCATCCGCCTAGACGCACAGTTCGGGACCCCCTACCCAAGATCCGCCGGTTTTGACACCGACAGTACCCTTGAGCTTGTTCCTCTTGGGTGCCTTGGTGCCCTAGATGGTTGGTGGTGTTCGCAGCTCAATCATTGTGGTGTAAAGCTCCGGGCAAGCGTCGAGGTCTCTAATTAGGTTGTGCAGATCGCCCCGAGCAATTTGACGGGTACTAGTGACCGCCCCCAAGGGTTGCCAAAGTGTACGAGTTCGGTGACCTCCCCCAAGGGTTGCCATTTGTACGGGTTCGGTGACCGCCCACAAGGGTTCCTTAGTGGAACCAAGGCATCTTGCATTGTGCGAGGGCGTGAGGAGATTACAGTGGACCTAGTGGCTTCTTGGGGAGCATTGTGCCTCCACACTGCTCCAAACGGAGATTAGCATCCGCAAGGGTGTGAACTTCGGGATACACCGTCGTCTCCATGTGCCTCGGTTATCTCTTACCTGAGCCCTTTACTTATGCACTTTACTTTGTGATAGCCATATTGTTTCTTGTCATATATATTGCTATCACCTAGTAGTTTATCTTGCTCAGCATAAGTTGTTGGTGCACATAGGTGAGCCTAGTTGTTGTAGGTATTTGTGCTTGACACAGTACACTAGGTTTATTCCGCATTTGCTCAACCCTTAACCGTAATTATTTTAAAGCGCCTATTCACCCCCACTCTAGGCGACATCCATGATCTTTTAGTAGTTTTTATTATGATCAATGAAGCCGAACCACCAGGATTCTTCAAACGATTAGATCATATCAGTGTACTGAGCTCAATGGGAAAAACATTCAAACTAAAATCGTCAACTAAGAGAAGCTTGCAAATAAATCTAAGTGAAGCATGAGAGAATTTCTTTGAAAATTTAGTAACTCTCAAATAAATCTAAGTGAAGCATGAGAGTATTTCTTCAAACATATTAAAGCACACCATGCTGAAAAAGATATAAGTGAAGCACTAGAGCAATTCCATAGCTCAAAAAATTTAAGTGAAGCATAAAGAGCAATTCTAACAAATCATAGCATAATTTTGGCTCTGTCAAATAGGTGTGTCCAGCAAGGATACTTGTGACAAACTAAAATGCAAAACAAGCAAAGACTCCTATAATACAATACGCTCCAACAAAACTTATGATATGTGACAAATAGAAATATAGGTCCAAGTAAAATACCAATGGTCGTTAGAAGAAAGAGGGGATGCCACTCGGGGCATCCCAAGCTTAGTTGCTTGTTTCTCCTTGAATATTATCTTGGGGTGCCATGGGGCACCCCCAATCTTGGGCTCTTGCTACTTCTTATTCCTTCATCCATCGTGATCTCACCCCAAACATGAAAACTTCAATCACACAAAACTTAGCAAAACCTTCATGAGATCCGTTAGTATAAGAAAGCAAATCACTACTCTAAGTACTGTTGCAAACCCATTCATATTTTATTATTGCATTATACCTAATGTATTCTAACTTTACCATGGCTTATACCCCCTGATACAATCTACAGATTCATCAAAATAAGCACACAATGCAACGAAAACAGAATCTGTGAAAAACAGAACAGTCTGTAGTAATAAGGAAACTTCGTATACTTTTCTAACTCCAAATATTCTGAAAAATTAGGGCAACATGGGCAATTTGTATATCAATCTTGTGTAAAAAGTTCAGAGCAAAAACACGTTTCTGTGATTTTCAACAAGATCAAATCAACTATCAGCCAACATGATCCCAAAGGCTTAGCTTGGCACAAAAACTAATTGAAACATAAAAACACAATTAAAATAGAGGCATATTTGTGCAAACACTCAAGAACAAATAGAAAAGGCAAAAATAAAGTTTATTCATTGGGTTGCCTCCTAACAAGCACTATCGTTTTACGCCCCTAGCTAGGCATAATTCATAGATTCAAGTACTGTCATCTTTTGTTTTTGATCCATAGGTTCCCCTCATGATTGATTCATATGGTGGCCTAATTCTTGTTCTAGGGAAGTGTTCCATACCCTTTCTTAGTGTAAATTGTAATTTAATATTGCCTTCTTTCATATCAATCACGGCACCTGTAGTGCGTAAACACGGTCTACCAAGTATAATTGGACAAGACGGACTGCAATCAATATCAAGACAATAAAATCTATGGGCACGTAATTCCTATTTGAAAGAATAAGAACATCACTAATTCTTCCCAAAGGCTATTTAATAGTAGAATCCGCCAAGTGCAAATTAAGAGAACATTCTTCAATATCGGTAAGACCAAGCACATCACATAAAGATTTCAGAATTGTGGAAGCACTAGCACCCAAATCACGTAAAGCAAAGCACTCATAATTTTTAATCTTGACTTTAATGGTAGGTTCCCATTCATCAAGCAATTTTCTAGGAATTGAAACTTCTAATTCCAACTTTTCTTCTAAAGCTTTCATCATGGCATCTACGATATGTTTAGTAAAAGCTTTATTTTGTTCATAGGCATGAGGTGAATTTACCATGGATTGCAACAAAGAAATACGTTCAACCAAAGAGCAATTATCATAATTAAAGTTTTTGTAATCCAAAAGAGTTAGCACATCACTAGTTAAAGTTTTGACCTCTCCAAACCCACTTTTATCAATTTTTTCATCAATATTTTCACCCTCTGAATTATCGACACTCTCTAGCTAAAGTTGACTCTTCTTCAGTCCCTTTATCATCAATTTTAATTTTACTAAACAAGGAATCAATAGAACAAGCACCAATTACTTTAAGATCTTCATCATTTTTATGAAAGCAATCACTAGAAAATGCTCTTTCCAAAAATTCTCTTTTAGCTCTAAGCATAGCAGTTCTTTTCTTACTTTCATCCATTGAAACATATAAAACTTTAATTGATTCATCAACCTTGGGTACAAAAATTTTCAATTTGAGATTTTCTACATCGTGAGAAATTCTATGAATACTTCTAGACGTGTCATCAATCTTATTCAACTTTTCTTCTATTGTAGTATTGAAAACTGTTTTGAGTATTGATAAATTCTTTAATATTATTCTCAAGATCAGAGGGGTTCCTAGTATTATTGTAGGAAGAATTACCATAGGGATTATCATAATTATTGGAGGAATTTCCAGGAAAAGGCCTAGGATAATTACCTCTATAAGCATTGTTATTAAAATTGTTTCGCATGACAAAATTCACATCTATGGGATCACTATTTTGCTCAATCAAAGTAGACAAAGGCACATCATTAAAATCAATAGGAGCACTTTTACTAGAAACCATTTTCATAAGAGCATCAACTTTTTCACTCAAAGAATTAATTTCTTCAACCGAATTAACTTTTTTACTAGTAGGCGCTCTCTTGGTATGCCATTGTGAATAATTTGCCATGATATTATCTAGTAATTTAGTAGCTTCACCCAAAGTAATTTCCATAAAAGTACCACCAGCGGCGGAATCTAAAAGATTTCTAAAACAAAATTCAATCATAAATTTTTTGTATGATCATCCAAAGATTTAAACCATGAGTAGGACAATTTCTTAGCATCAATTTCATTCTTTCCCAAGATTATGCAATATGTTCATGCTCAAGTTGCTTAAAATTCATGATTTGAGTTCTAAAGGAAATAATTTTCGCAGGCGGAAAATACTTAGTAATAAAACATCTTTGCACTTATCTCCATACTATTGCGAGGCAAGAAAGAAAACTAAATTTTTGCGCGACCCCTCAAAGAGAAAGGAAATGATTTCAACTTCACAATATCATTGTCCACTTGTTTTTTATTTTGCATATCATATAGTTCAATGAATGTGTTTAGATGGGACATGAGATCCTCATTAGGAGTACCAGAAAATTGATCTTTCATGACAAGTTTCAACAAAGCGGCATTAATATCACAAGATTTCGTACTAGTGGTGGGAGGAGCAATCGGAGTGCTAATAAAATCATTGTTGTTGGTATTGGAAAAGTCAAACAACTTGGTGTTTTCTTGATCATCGTGATTACGCAAACAAGATTGCAAACAGACCTGACGAGAAAAAGGCGAACGAAAAAGAGGTCGAATAAAACGGTGAATTTTGTGAAGTAAGGGAGATGAAAACGAGAGGCAAATGAAAAATAATGTAAATTGCAAGGAGATGAGATTTGTGATTAGGAACCTGATAGATGTTGATGATGTCTCCCGGGCAACGGCGCCAGAAATTCCTTTTGATGTCGCTTGAACTACGTCGGTATTCCCCCAAAGAGGAAGGGATAATGCAGCACAACTACGGTAGGTATTCCCCTCAGTTATGAAACCAAGGTATCAATCCATTAGGAGAACCAAGCAACATTATGTAAACGGTACTTGTACACAAAGAACAAATACTTGCAACCCAACGCGTAAGAGAGGTTGTCAATCCCTCTCGGGTAAAAGATTGGTAAATAGATAGATTGGTAGATGCAAATAAAATAACGAAAAATAAAATTTAGTGAGGTATTTTTGGGGTTTTGATAATATATATCTCAAGATAAAAGCAAATAAAAATAGATCTCAAAGCCAATATAATAAAGAATAGACCCGGGGGGGGGGTGTAGATTTCACTAGTGGCTTCTCTGAGAAAATAGAGAACAGGTGGGTAAACAAATTATTGTTGAGCAATTGATAGAACATCGAATAATTATGACGATATCCAGGCAATGATCATTATATATGCATCACGTCCAAGATTAGTAGACCGACTCCTGCTTGCATCTATTACTATTACTCCACACATCGACCGCTAACCAACGTGCATCTAGTGTATTAAGTTCATGGAGGAACGGAGTAATGCAATAAGAACGATGACATGATGTAGATGAGATCTGTTCATGTAGGAATAAACCTCATCTTGTTATGCTTAATAGCAATGATACATGCGTGTCTCGTTGCCCCTTCTGTCATTGGTAAAGAACACCGCAAGATCGAACCCATCACAAAGCACCTCTTCCCATGGCAAGAAAAATCGATCTAGTTGGCCTAACTAAACCAAAGATTCAAAGAAGAAATATGAGATTATAAGTAATCATGCATATAAGAGATCAAACACGCAAATAACTTTCATGGATATATAGATCTGATCATAAACTCAAAGTTCACCAGATCCCAACAAACACACCGCAAAAGGCGTTACATCAAATAGATCTCCAAGAGACCATTGAATTGAGAATCAAAAAGAGAGAAGAAGCCATCTAGCTACTGCCTACGAACGCATAGGTCTATGATGGACTACTCACGCATCCTCAGAGAGGCACCAATGAGGATAATGAACCCCTACGTGATTGTGTCTAGATTGGATCTCGTGGTTCTGGAACTTGCGGCGGCTGGAATTGTGTTTCGTCCACTCCCCTACTGTTTCTGGAATATTTGTGAATTT
Source organism: Aegilops speltoides (assembly GCA_021437245.1). Classification (NCBI taxonomy): domain Eukaryota; kingdom Viridiplantae; phylum Streptophyta; class Magnoliopsida; order Poales; family Poaceae; genus Aegilops; species Aegilops speltoides. Next base: position 401,475,475 of record CM038144.1, read on the forward strand.
ATAGGGCGAAGAAGCGGTGCGGGAGGTCACCGAGGGGGCCACAACCCCCTGGGCGCGCTTGGGCCTCCTGGCGCGCCCTGGTGGGTTGTGCCCACCTCGGGCCTCCCCTCTGGTACTTCTTTGGCCTACTGGGTGTCTTCTAGTCCAGAAAAAATCTTCAAAAAATTTCACTGCGTTTGGACTCCGTTTGATACTGATATTTTGCAAAGTAAAAAAAGCAAAAAAAGCAACAACGAACTAGGCACTATGTTAATAGGTTAGTCCTAAAAAATGATATACAGTTGTTATAAAATGATTGCAAGAATGATAATATAACAACATGGAACAATTAAAAATTATAGGCCAACACAAACCGCAGGTTCGTGTGCCTTTATTTAACGATACGTAAACACATACAGACACCAACATACATGCATGCTTGCAAAGATCTATTTTATGTTGATTAATAGGATGGACATGCGGTCTTATTCTGATGATATTTGTTCAAGCACATGCATGTAGATACAATGCACTATGACCTTGTCGAACCAAGCGATCATACGTGCCTCTAAGACGACAATGAGCGTAGGACGCTAACGATCACCGTTGCCTGCCGGTGGAGTAGACTCCACGAAGGGAAGAGGCACACGGAGGACTGGGCGCAGGAGGAGGTCGGCCTTCCGCCGCGCTGTAACGCCAAACGCCTCGGCCATGTCCAGTTCGTCTGGACTTGGACCCTCCCAGTCGAAGTGGAACAGCAGGCTCGCGAGTGCGAGCTCGATGTTGGCGAGGCCGAACACCATCCCAGGGCACATCCTCCGGCCTGCGCCAAACGGCAGAAAAGAGAAGTCGTTACCCTTAAAGTCCACAGCATCCTCATCCTCGAACCGCTCCGGTCGAAACTCCTCCGGCCCGTCAGGCCAGTACCGTCTGTCACGGCCCAGTGCCCAGACGTTGACTAGCACCTGCGTTCCCTGCGGCACGTCATACCCGAGCACCTGACATGGCTCCCGGCACTCCCGGGGGAGGAGCAACGGTGTGGGCATGTGCAGCCGCAGAGCCTCCCGAATGACCAGGTGCATGTACGGGAGCTCGCCGAGGCGGTGCTCCGCTACAGAGCCGTGGGCCCTGAATGCTCGCCGAACCTCGGCGGTTGCCCTGTGCATCGCCTTTGGATTCCTCATCAGCTCTGCGAATGCCCACTCTAGCGTAGTTGTCTCGCTGCCGGCACTGAATAGGTCCTGTGTGAATGATTGTGGAGAGAGTTTCGTTTTGTGAGACTTAAAAGGGCCTGAGAGCTGTAAATCGAGATATTGGCGTCACAAACAATTACATAATCCGCCTAATGAATCTAAGGAAATAAATCTGGTATTTATAAGCTTGATTATATATAGCTAAACCTGAAGAAATTTGATTCGGGATAAAATTAAACCTTTCAAATAACTTGGAAAAGAAGGGGTACTTACGAAGATGACGTATTTGACGGCGTCCATGTCGAGCTTGCCCTCCTTGTGCATGCTCAGCAGCACATCGAGCAAGTCCTCGTTCTGGCCTCCGCCACCTTCCATCTTCTCCAGGTGCTCCCGGATGATGGGGTCAAGGATGCCCGTCCCGGTATCGCGGCAATCCTTGACGCGGCGCACGCCCCCGCTGAGCCAACCGACAAGCCGGGACGACGGCCACAGGTCCGGCGGGTTGAACCCCGCCGCGAGCTTCACGCCGCGGTCGAGCGAGCGGAGGAACACGTCGCGCTCCTTGAACCGGTCGCCCATGACGGCGCGGACCGTGATGTCGGTGACGAGGGCGGAGATGCGCGCGCTTAGCTCCACGGGGCGCGCGGCCGCCGCTGCGTCCGCGACATCGCGGAGCATGGCAGCGACCTCCTCCTCCCGGATGGCGCGGAAGGACTGGACGCGCCGCGCCGAAAGGAGCTTCAAGACGGTGATCTTCCTGAGCTGACGCCAGTAGTCGCCGTACGGCGCGAACACAATGCCTTGGCCGCCGTTGGTGAGCACACGCGCTGTGGCGCTCAGAGGCCGCGTCGCGAACGCCGCGTCGTGGGTCTTCATCACCTCGCGGGCACCCTCCCGGGACGACACCACCAGCGTGGGCACCTCGCCGAGCCGGAGGAGCATCACCGGCCCGTGGCGCCGCGCTAGGTCACGCAGCGCGCGGTGGGGGAGCTGCCCGGCGAGGTGGTGCAGGCTGCCGATCACCGGCAGCTGCCACGGCCCCGGCGGCTCGTTCATTACCGGGCGCCTGCGTCTCCGGCTGGAAAGAAGCACGGCACACAAAGCCACGAGAGCTACGCCGAGGTAGACGACCTCCATTTGCATGCTCTACATGCTCTAATTGAGGTTGCGCGGTTGCCTTGCTTTTAGACTGGCTGGTTCAACATTTCTCCCTCGTAAGAACTGATCGAGACTAACTTTATTTTGAGAAAAAACATGCTATCTCCGTCTAGAAATACTTGTTCGAAAATATGTCTAAATATATTCATTTGTCCGACGAGTACTTTCAGAAAAAGAGTACTGTATAATATTGACGGGAGAAATTTAAAGAGCGAACTGTCCGATATTAGGGATAGAGCCGAACGGATCCCACTCATCCGACCACGGTTGCGTGGCCGTGATTTAAGAACGAGACGTGGGCCGCGAGGTGACATTGACAACGATTTTTTCGGATTTGTTTCTACAACTTGCCAATTTAATTATCTTCCTTCTGCACCGCAAATAACACTGATCCCTTTCCCGTTTAAAATGCAATTAACGCATGCTGATCTCTTTCCCGATTTGAATGTAATTAACGTACAACGATCTCTTTCTCGTTTTGAACGCAATTAACGTTGATCTTTTTCTTCCAACAAAAGGCAGAAAAATCCGAAATTTGATGCACAGGGTGTGAATCAAACACATGCCTTCAACATCTATATCTATATCATATCATATACGAATATAAAAGGATGCCGATATCTGCCACACCTGTGGCATATTAGAGATCTGCCCACACGCCCTGTGTGACATAATCAGGAGGCATCCCACACGGATCATGTGTGGGCGAACATTAGAACTGCCCATATGTGTGGGCGCGGCCACTTCGTGCCACACGCCCAACAAATACTACTCATCCGTACCCCACGTGTGTGTCACGAAGCAAATATGCCCACACGTCCTCGCGCAGCTATGTTAGTTACCCGCGGAATGATGCTTTAGTTACCCCTGGGATGGCAACTAGTCATCCAGGATGACAAATGTTGTTGTAAAAACATGGCAACTTTCTCTGTTTTGATTAACTATAGTTGACATGTCTAATTTATGATAGTTGCCGCGTGTAATCAAACCATAGTTGTCGTGTGTGATTAACTATTTGTCACATGTGGTCAAACAATAATTGTCATGTGTGTTTACCTAGTTGCCACGTGTGGTCCAACTATAGTTGCCATGTATGGTTAATCATAGTTACCATGTATGTTTTCCTGGTTGCCACGTACGTGCAACTGCAGTTGCCATCTACCAACGAATCATAGTTGACATGTGTGTTTACCTAGTTGTCACATACATGCAACTGTAGTTGTCATCTATCACCGTATGAGCGTCGTGTGGGTGAGCCCACACGCGCGTGGACTGAGTGGTGACTGTGTGGGCGGGAACTGGTCCCCTTAGCCAATGCACCTCCTTCTGGTGCTGGTGACGCCACCCAGACTGCACCTGCTCCTCCGGCTCCTGCACCGGCACCCGCTCTTTCTGCCCCAGCCCACTATATGCCCCTGGCGCTCACCTTCCCTTCGTCGATCCTGCAGACGGTTGATATCTGTCGTCACGTTCCCGTCACGCTAGACCTCCTCGCTAGCAACTACTTGCAGTGGCGTCGCCACTTCAACACCATCATCGGCATGTTCGGTCTCCGTGACCACGTCGACCCCGAGATGGTTTCTCGCCTCGACAGCTAGGAGTGTCTGATGGCTGACCACGTCGTGGTGCACTGGCTCTACTCCACCATCTCGCCAGATCTTCTCGACGCCGTCATGCAGCCCCGATGACACTGCGCTCACCGTGTGGGCCGTCGTCGACGGCATCTTTAGCGACAATTAGCTCGCCCACGCGGTCTACATTGACGCCGAGTACCATGCGCTCATCCAGGGAGACCTCACCATCATGCAGTACTGCATCCGCCTCAAGGCGTTCACTGATCAGCTGCGTGACCTTGGCCAGGCCATGATAGAGACGCACCAAGTCTTCCACCTATTTCGGGGGCTCAACCGCCAGTTCCACGCCGTGATTCCCCACATCACCTTGCAGGTTCCGCTGCCCTCCTTCCTCCAGGTGTGATCTTTCCTTCTCCTGGAAGAGCACCACGCCGAACAGACGGCGTGCCTACAGTCTGTGCACGCCATGTTTGCCGGCCGCGGCAACACACCGACACCGCCCGCCCCGACGCTTCTCGCTCCGGTCATTGACAACTCGCGTGGACGGGGTCGCCAGCGTCGCCGCGAACGCGGCAATGCACATGCTCCCTCACCGGCTCCTTCTACATCACGTCCATCGTCCGTGCCTGCTCCGGTGCCTAGGGCCAACTCCTAGACTGGCCTTGTCCAAGCCTGGCCGATGGCCTGGCGCCCCCCGGCTCCGGTGTCCTTGGGCCACGCCCTAGCACGCCTCACCAGTAGGCTATGATGGATGCACTGACCATGCTCGTACGCCCACCGTACGGCTACGGAGCTCCGGGCGCGCCTCCTGTCTACGGCCAGTCCCCTAGCTATTGTCACCCTGGGGCGAACTCGTCTTCCTCGCTGGCTCCTGCCTTGGACATGGCCTCATTGCAGGCTGTGATCCTCCAATGTAACTCCAGCTGCAATATCTACCCTGTGGGATGTCCCTCGTCATCCTCCTCATGGTGGTTTGCTGGCACTGTCACGATCGATCTCTGGCACCAATGGCTAGGACACCTGAGGCGCGCGTCGTGCGGAGCTCTTCCACTCGAGTTCACCAAGTCCACGCCACATGTTTGTCATGCATATCGCGTTGGCAAGCATACCAATCTCTCGTTTAAGTCATCTAGTAGCGATAGCATGTTTGCTTTTCAACTCTTGCATCTTGATGTATGGACTTCCCATTTTGTAAGCATATCAGGCTACCAATTTTACTTGGTTATTATCAATGATTACATGCATTACGTCTAGGCTTTCCCTCTCAAGCACAAGTCCAAAATCTTTCAGATTCTTGTCAAGTTTTTTTGCTTATGTTCAGACACAATTTCAGTTGCCCATCTTTTCTTTACAAACAGATAACGGGCGCAAGTTCGACAATGCCGCCGTGCGCACGCTCCTTGCTCAACACGGGTGCTCACTTCTGTCTCACTTGTCCATACACAAGCCAGCAAAATGGCAAAGCTGAGCGTGCTCTCCGTACGCTCATGGACGGCGTTCGTGCCTCCATGCCCGACCGCTTCTGGGCTGAGGCGCTCATCACCTCCACCCACCTTCTGAACCACCGGCCAAGCCACTCCAGCTCACCACACGAGCTTCTTCTTGGTGTCGTCCCTGGCCACACACTTCTCCGTGCCTTTGGTTGCTTGTGCTACCCGAATCTAACATCTACCACATGCCACAAGCTTGACCACCATTCCACGGCCTGTGTCTTCCTTGGTTATCCTCCAGATCATCGTGGGTACAGGTAAATTACTTGGAGCTATATTTGTATTCATCACATGACATGAGTTTTGCTTGGAGCGTCATGTATTATAGTGGTCTTTACTTTGTTTGCTTTTTAGTTTACCACAATCATCTTTGTTGGACACACCTTTTGAGAGGGATACACACTCATTCGTGATTTGTTAGAATACTTTATGTGCTTCACTTATATCTTCTGAGCTAGGCAGTTGCTTTAGTGCTTCACTTATATCTTTTAGAGCATGGCGACGGTTATATTTTAAAGAAATAGTTGCACCCTCATGCTTCACTTATATCATTTTGAGTGTCTTATAAATAGTAATGGCAATATGCACGGGTTATGAAATTAGTCCTAATATGATAGGTATTCAAGAGGGATATAATAAAAACTTTCATGTAGATAACTGAATATGATAAGTTTGATTCCATGCAATAGTTTTGCAATATTATGATGGTAATATGTAGGAGGTACTAGTGAATTATTGTGGTTTAGTAAGAATATTGGTGTTAAGTTTTGTGATTCCCGAAGCATGCACGTATGGTCTCTAGTTATGCTAAGAAGATGGAGCATGATTTATTATTGATTCTCTTCCTTATGAGTGGCGGTCGGGGACCAGCGATGGTCTTTTCCTACCAATCTATCCCCCTAGGGGCATGCATAGTAGTACTTTGCTTCAAGGGATAATAAACTTTCCCAATAAGTATATGAGTTCTTTATGACTAATGTGAGTCCATGGATTATACACACTCTCACCTTTCCACCTAGCCACTTCGGCACCGTGCATTGCCCTTTCTCACCTCGAGGGTTGGTGCAAACTTCGCCGGTGCATTCAAACCCTCTGATATGATACGCTCTATCACACATAATCCTCCTTATATCTTCTTCAAAACAGACACCATACCTACCTATTATGGCATTTCCATAGCCATTCCGAGATATATTGCCATGCAACTTCCACTGTTCCGTTTTTATGACACACATCATCATTGTCATATTGCTTTGCATGATCATATAGTTGACATAGTATTTGTGGCTCAACCATCGTTCATCATTTTTATACATGTTATGCTAGATCATTGCACATCCTAGTACACTACCAGAGGCATTCATATAGAGTCATATTTTGTTCTAGTATCAAGTTGTAATTTTGAGTTGTAAGTAACTAGAAGTGTGATGGTCATCATTTTTCATTATTAGACCATTGTCCTAGTGAGGAAATAAAAAAGAGAAAAAAGAAAAAAGAGTCCATAAACAACCCACACAAAAATGAGATAAAAAGAGACAAGGGGTGATGTCACTATCCTTTTCCACACTTGTGCTTCAAAGTAGCACCATGTTTTTCATATAGAGAGTCTCATATTTTGTCACTTTCATATATAGACGGGATTTTTCATTATTGAACTTGGCTTTGTATATCTCGATGATGGGCTTATAGAACTTGACTATTTGTAACATCCCAATTTTTATTAGATTTGGATGTTAATAGAATCATTTATGCATATCATGTTTTATTTCATTCTGGAGTTTTATGAAATGTTCAAATATTTTTCCACTCACGAAAAAAAGAGGACAAAATGAATTCCTTAGATATAAAAGAGTTGGAAAAAATATTAGAATATTATTTGGAGTTTCTCAAGTTTATTTGATAATTATTTTATTGGCAAAAAGTGCAATTATTGCCTTAAAAATATTTCAAAATTACTGGATCTGGACAAAATGTTTACTGTGCTCCATATTATCACTAGTGATTTTAGAAATTATGTGGTATTTTTAGAAATTTGTTTGGAGTTGTTTTGAGCCTCAAAATGTTCTCTGTAAAAAAACGCGTGCACACACACAGCGCTAGGCCTACCGCTAGCCGAAAGCCCAGTGGCCAATTTGGCCCTAGGCCTTCCCAGCGCCCGAATCATTTCTAGCTGGTCGCTCGCACCGCACTTCCCTTGCTCGCCTTTCCCCGCACCCGGTGACTGATGGTGCCCGACCCCAGCCGTCTTCAACCTCCCGAACAAACCACGGGATGACGACGACCCCGCCCGCGCTCCCGCAACCGCCGGTCGCCTCGCGCTCGAACGAGGCTTATCCCCTCACAGCCCCGAGCCCCGACCTCATCTATATAAAGCCCTGAGCTCACTCTATCGGTTTTGCGGAGTTGCTCAACCCCACGCCGCTAGCAGATGCCGCCTCGTCGCTTTGTATCTCGCTGGAGCAGAGCTATTCGCCGAAGGAATTCATCACCGGTGAGCACACCCAAGGCCTATTTCCTTCGTCAATTGAGTTCCCTACTCCGCGCGCATCTCTTTGACATCTCGTTTTATCCTAGTTCGAGCCGGAACGATGCCACCACCGACTCCCAAGCCGCCGGAGCACATGGAGTGTCGTCGTCTCCCTCTGCTCCACTTCGACGCCCCGAGGACCGCCCACACCACCGTTCGGACCCCCTCTCGGATGCATCGTTCCCCTCTGTCTACTTCACCAACGCGGAGGCCATCGGAGACGCAGCCCTGCCCAAATCTGAGCCCCCGCGCCGCCGTCCCCTGCTCGTCGCCGACGTCATCGCCCCACTGTAAGCGACCGGCCCTGTCTTGTCCGTTAGATTGTAATCTGATGACCCACAAGTATAGGGGATCAATCGTAGTCCTTTTGATAAGTAAGAGTGTCGAACCCAACGAGGAGCAGAAGTAAATGACAAGCAGTTTTCAGCAAGGTAATGTCTGCAAGCACTGAAATTATAAGTAACGAGTAGTTTGATAGCAAGATAATTTGTAACGAGCAAGTAACAGTAATAGCAACAAAAGTGCAGCAAGGTAGACCAATCCTTTTGAGGCAACGGACAGGCCAAAACGACCTCTTATGGTAAGCAAAGCGCTCCTGAGGGTACACGGGAATTTCATCTAGTCACTTTCATCATGTTGGTTTGATTTGTGTTCCCTACTTTGATAATTCAATATGTGGGTGGACTAGTGCTTAGGTGTTGTTCTTACTTGCATAAACCTCCTACTTATGATTAACCCCCTCGCAAGCATCCGCAACTACGAGAAAAGTATTAAGAATAAATATAACCATAGCATTAAACTTTTGGATCCAAATTAGTCCCTTACAGAATAGCACATAAACTAGGGCTTAAGCTTCTGTCACTCTCGCAACCCATCATCTAATAACTACTTCACAATGCATTCCCTTAGGCCCAAATATGGTGAAGTGTCATGTAGTCGACGTTCACATGACACCACTGAGGGAATCACAACATACATCCCATCAAAATGTCAAACACATATCAAGTTGACATGATTACTTGCAACAAGATTTCTCCCATGACCTCAAGAACAAAAGTAACTACTCACAAATGATAATCATGCTCAAGATCAGAGGGGTATTAAATAGCATAATGGACCTGAACATATAATCTTCCACCAAATAAACCATATAGTAATCAACTACAAGATGTAATCAACACTACTAGTCACCCACAAGCACCAATCTATAGTTCCGGTACAAAGATTGAACTCAAGAGATGAACTATGGTTTGAGATGAGATGGTGTTGTTGAAGATGTTGATGGAGATTGCCTTCCCCAAGATGGGAGAGTTGTTGGTGATGATGATGACGATGATTTCCCCCTCCGGGAGGGAAGTTCCCCTGGCAGAATTTCTCCGCCAGAGGGCAAAAGTGCTTCTGCCCAAGTTCTGCCTTGAGATGGCGGCGCTTCGTCTCGAAAGTCCTCTCCTTATTTTTTTTCTAGGTCAAAATGACTTATATACCAGGAGAGGGGCACCGGAGGTGGGCCGAGGAGGGCACAACCCACTAGGGCGCGCCTGGGCTCCCTGCCGCGCCCAGGTGGGTTGTGCCCACCTGGTGGGCCCCTCTTGTAGTTATTTGCTCTAGTAATTCTTATTTATTCCATAAAAATTCCTTGTGAAGTTTTAGCTCAGTTGGAGTTGTGCAGAATAGGTAGCCTGACATGGCTTTTTCATTTCCAGATTTCAAGCTGCTGGAATTCTCCCTCTTTGTGTGAACCTTTCATATTATGAGAGAAAAGGCATTAGAATTACTTCAAAAAGCATTATTATGCATAAAACATTACCAATAACAGTAGGAAAACATGATGCAAAATGGAAGTATCATAATCCAACCGCCTAGATTAGATTAGGTAGGTTGTTATTTTAAAACGAACCGTACACGGTTAACCATGGTTTATCTTAAAACAATCGGTCGGTTTTTTAGTTAGCCACAATTGAGCGTTTTTTGATAAATGCCGGTCATCCGCTGTTTAAACACTGCAGAGAACTGGTATGCAGCAGTAGCATTGCGCCATGTGTCCCAAGACCTAGTCACCAATAAAATATTCATAGTCTAGTCCCCAAGTTTCATAGATTAGTCGCTGATCTTCGAATAGCCATAGTTTGGTGCTCATAGATCCGAATTGGATGAAACTAGAGGCAAATTTTTTGTCTTGAATAGATCTATCCAGTGAACCCATCTTTGGAATATTTTGGTGATTTCAAATTTGAATTGTTTAAAATTCAAATTCAAACTCTATTCGTCCATATCTCCTAAACCATAGTTCCGTTTGAATTAATTCTTTTTCCACTTTGTCACCGTAGCCAAATCCATTGTCACAGTATTTTCACAAAATTGGGATCTGTCCATGAATATTTTTCTCCTATTCCATGTAATCTCCTTAGTTCACATCACAGTTTTGAACCCTATTTCACATGATGCCTTTACACCTAGAAATTTTTCTGAAAGTTAAGTGTGTTGGATTTTCATTTGAGTTTTCCAGAGTATTTTATGTTGCATGATATTTTGGTTCTCCAAATGATTGCTTATGTGTGTTTAATTACATTGGCGCTAGATTGTCTAGAGTGCGAAGCTGAGTACTATCATTCCCTAGAGTTGAACCGCCAATATTAAGGAAAGTTTACATCTTGATCATGCTTTATTACCTATGTTTTTGTATGCACTTAGTACTTTGTGGTAGGATTGCATGTTACAAATGCATGCCGGATGGCTATGCTTCACACCCAGTAGTTCATCAAGGTAGGTCTGAACTTTACAACATTGTCGCCACCATTTAATCATATTGCTTCGCTATAGTAGACGTGGATTGGGGAGTGATTCATCATAAATTATGAGTGAAATGTAGTAAATAGGACCAAGATAATTAATGAACTACCTGGGTGGAATTGGTTTGAATGGTGGCGAAGTACAGTGGGAGCATTCATGGGGAATCCATGGGAGTGCACACTAGTGGTCCATCCGCTCATGCTTAAAGCAATCAAACATGTTTTCATGTCTAGAAGATTACGTGTGCAACCACAAGCCATTATGGGCTCTGTCTTAGTTGAATAGTTAGTGTGACCTCTTTCTAGGATAGGCTAGTAGATGTAGAAAATGTAGGTGTACCGGCCTATTCGTGGGTTAAGGGGGGATACTTTCGAAGGCTATGTCTCGATCTTCCAATCAAGGAGGTGGTCAAGTCTTGTGGGGAAAAGTGTGCAAACCCCTGCAGAGTGTTAAATCTAATTGATTAGTCGTGTCCCCGGTTGCGGACAATTTGAGCTTTTAGTAGTGTAAATTTTGGGAGATCTCACCACCCTTACTTTAATCAATTGGGTTTTGATGGCTTGTGTTCGCGTCAGTTTTTCCCCGAAGAGGAAGGGATGATGCAGCACAACTACGATAAGTATTTCCCTCAGTTATGAAACCAAGGTTATCGAACCAGTAGGAGAACCAAGAAACACTATGTAAATGGTACATGCACACAAAGAACAAATACTTGCAATCCGACGCGTAAGAGAGGTTGTCAATCCCTTTCGGGTAAAAGATTGGTAAAGTGATAGATCAGTAGATGCAAATAGAATAATGGCAAATAAAGTTCAGCGATATATTTTTGGGTTTTTGGTAATATAGATCTGGAAATAAAATATGCAAATAAAGAAAAAGGCAAATAGCAATATAGATATGAAAATATATGATGAGAAAATAGACCCAAGGGCCGTAGATTTCACTAGTGGCTTCTCTCAAAAAAATAGCATACGGTGGATAAATGAATTACTTTTGGACAATTGATAGAACATCGAATAATTATGAAAATATCCAGGCAATGATCATTATATAGGCATCACATCCAAGATTAGTAGACCGACTCCTGCCTGCATCTACTACTATTACTCCACACATCGACCGCTATCCAGCATACATCCAGTGTATGAAGTTCATGGAGAAACTGAGTAATGCAATAAGAATGATGACATGATGTAGATGAGATCTATTCATGTAGGAATAGCCCCCATCTTGTTATCCTTAATAGCAACGATACATACGTGTCTTGCTTCCCTTTCTGTCACCGGGAAAGAACACCGTACGATCAAACCCATCACAAAGCACCTCTTCCCCTGGCAAGAAAAATCGATCTAGTTGGCCTAACTAAACCAAAGATTCAAAGAAGAAATACGATGCTATAAGTAATCATGCATATAAGAGATCAAAGAAACTCAAATAACTTTCATGGATATATAGATCTGATCATAAACTCAAAGTTCATCCGATCCCAACACACCGCAAAAAATAGTTACATCAAATAGATCTCCAAGAGACCATTGTATTGAGAATCAAACAGAGAGAAGAAGCCATCTACCTACTGCCTACGGACCCGTAGGTCTATAATGAACTACTCGCACCTCATCGGAGAGGCACCAATGAGGATGATGAACCCCTCCGTGATGGTGTCTAGATTGGATCTCGTGGTTCTGGAACTTGCAGCGGCTGGAATTGTGTTTTGTCCACTCCCCTAAGGTTTTTGGAATATTGGGGTATTTATAAGGTGAAAAGGCGATGCAGGAGGCCACCGAGGTGAGCACAACTCACCAGGGCGCGCCTAGGCCCCCAGGCATGCCCAAGTGGGTTGTGCCCCCCTCGGGGCACCCATCTAGTACTTCTTTGGCCCAAGTTGTTCCTTCTGGTCCATAAAAATTCTCCAAAAAATTTCGATGCGTTTGGACTCCGTTTGGTACTGCTATTGTGCGAAGTAAAAAACAAGCAAAAATAGCAACTGGCACTAAGCACTATGTCAATAGGTTAGTCCCAAAAAATGATATAAAGTTGCTATAAAATGATTGTAAAACATCCAAGAATGATAATATAATATCATGGAACAATAAAAAATTATAGATACGTTGGAGACGTATTGGGTTTAAATAAACTTTGGGAATAGATTGATTTGGGGGTACCATCTCAATCATATGTTATTTAGTGGTGGTAGTCCTGGTAGAATAATTTCTTTTAAAGTAGGGAAAAATCAACTTTATGCAAAATTAAACTTAGAGCTTTCCAACAGCCAAATTGCATGTACAAATAGGTTCATTACACTCTTATGATGTGACTTGCCAGTACATTCAATGCATTGACCTATATGGCTGCAACTTATCACGTTGCAGATTTATCTGACAATGATTAAGGTATGATATGTCGATGTTCCATACTCAGCTTTTGCTCATGGAGTTGATGGACTCATTTACTTCTATGCTTCCACAGTATTTGTTTTATTTGGCCTTATGTCATTGATGGAACTATGCCCTAGAGGCAATAATAAAGTTGTTATTATTATATTTCCTTATTCATGATAAAGGTTTATTATTCATGCTAGAATTGTATTGACCGGAAACTTAAATACATGTGTGGATACATCAACAAATACCATGTCTGTAGTGAGCCTCTACTAGACTAGCTCGTTGATCAAAAGATGGTTAAGGTTTCCTAACCATAGACAAGACTAATCCATTAGCTTAGCATATGATCGTTTAGTTTATTGCCACTGCTTTCTTAATGTCAAATACATGTTCCTTCGACGATGAGATCATGCAACTCCCTGATACCGGAGGAATGCCTTGTGTGCTATCAAATGTCACAACGTAACTGAGTGATTATAAAGATACTCTACAGGTATCTCCGAAGGTGTGTATTGAGTTGGCATGGATCGAGATTGGGATTTGTCACTCCGTGTATCGGAGAGGTATCTCTGGGCCCTCTCGGTAATACACATCATAAGAAGATTGCAAGCAAAGTGACTAAGGAGATAGTTATGAGATGATATATTACAAAACAAGTAAAGAGACTTGCTGGTAACGAGATTGAACTAGGTATGGAGATACCGACGATCGAATATCGGGGAAGTAACATACAGACAAAGGGAATTACGCATGTTGTCATAAAGGTTCGACTGATAAAGATCTTCGTAGAATATGTAGGAACCAATATGAGCATCCAAGTCCCGCTATTGGTTATTGATCGGAGAGGCGGCTCGGTCATGTCTACATCATTCTCGAACCCGTAGGGTCCGCACGCTTAACATTCGTTGACGATATAGTATTGTATGAGTTATGTGAGTTGATGACCGAATGTTGTTGAGAGTCCTGGATGAGATCGCGGACATGACGAGGAGCTCTGGAATGGTCCAAAGGTAAAAAATGATATATAGGACGATACTATTTGGTCAACGGAAAGGTTTCGGAGTGCAATGGGTATTCATCGGATCACTGGGAGGGGTTCCGGGAGGCCCCATGAGGTATATGGGCCTAATGGGCCAAGGGGAAGCACACACCAGCCCACAAGGGGGCTGGTGCACCCTCTCCATAGCCGCAGGCCCTAGGGAAGGAAAGGTGGCAGGGCTAGTCCCTCCTGCCTTCCCTCCACCTAAGAGAAAGGAAAGGGGGGCGCCAACCCCTCCTGCCTTCCCCCCGCGCGCCCAAGAAGGAAGGGGGCGCGGCCAGGGCAGGCACCCAAGGTGGCTGCCATCCCCTTGGGGGAACCCTAGGCTGCCTCCCCTCCCCGCACCTATATAGATGTGGAGGTAAAGGGGCAACACACATCACGACTCCCAAGCTGTGTGCGGCACCCCTCTCCCTCTAGTTTGTCCTCGGTCATATTTTCGTAGTGCTCGGCGAAGCCATACAAAGATAGTTGCATCACCACTGTCACCACACTGTCGTGCCGCCGGAGCTCATCTGCTACTTCGCCTGTCTTGCTGGATGAATAAGGCGAGGACGTCATCGAGCTGAATGTGTGCTGAGCGCAGAGTTGTCATACGTTCGGTACTTGATCGGGCGAATCGTGAAGGTGTACGACTACATCAACCACATTGATAAATGCTTCCGCTTAACGATCTACGAGGGTCCCCTCTCGTAGCTATGCATCTCCATAGATAGATCTTGCGTGTGCGTAGAAATGTTTTTGTTTTACATGCAACGTTTCCCAACAGTGGTATCAGAGCCAGGTCTATGCGTCGATGATATGCACGAGTAGAACACAAAGGAGTTGTGGGCGGTGTCGGTGTCAAAACGGCGGATCTCGGGTAGGCGGTCCCAAACTGTGCGTCTAAGGCTAATGGTAACAGGAGGCGGGGGACACAATGTTTACCCAGGATCAGGCCCTCTCGATGGAGGTAATACCCTACTTCCTGCTTGATTGATCTTGATGATATGAGTATTACAAGAGTTGATCTACCACAAGATCGTAGAGGCTAAACCCTAGAAGCTAGCCTATGATTCTGATTGTTGTTGTCCTACGGACTAAACCCTCCGGTTTATATAGACACAGGAGGGGGCTAGTGTTACACAGAGTCGGTTACAGAGAAGGAGATCTACATATCCGAATTGCCAAGCTTGCCTTCCACGCAAAGGAGAGTCCCACCCGGACACAGGACAAAGTCTTCAATCTTGTATCTTCATAGTCCAATAGTCCGGCCAAAGTATATAGTCCAGCTGTCCGAGGACCCCCTAATCCAGGACTCCCTCAATAGCCCCTGAACCAGGCTTCAATCACGTTGAGTCCGGCGCGCAGATTGTCTTCGGCATTGCAAGGCAGGTTCTTCTCCAAAGTCCCTGAGTACGTGTTGTAACGAGCAGTGTCCGGCTTCCCATCAATGTTGCACTCCTCGGCTTGTGTGCTTTATTAATGGCTATCTCCGCGTGCCAAGTGAATGCGAG
Organism: Aegilops speltoides; assembly: GCA_021437245.1. Taxonomy (NCBI): domain Eukaryota; kingdom Viridiplantae; phylum Streptophyta; class Magnoliopsida; order Poales; family Poaceae; genus Aegilops; species Aegilops speltoides. The sequence goes on from CM038144.1 coordinate 401,491,105, forward strand.
AAGTCGGGGAATTTTTACATTTGCCACCCTGACCATGTAAGTAAATCATCTATTTAAAGAGACGGCGGATCCTCAGATCCAAATCACACCATCCTCCCCTAGCGAGTATCCATCAGAGCGCGCCCGGAAGAAACCATCCCATCATGGCCGGCCGTCGTAGCTCCTCCTCTCGCTCCCGTAGCACTAAGCCAGGTGATTGGGAGAAGTGTTCCGTTCCCCATAGCCGATTGGTAGAGTTGCAGACCCAGGGGTTTCTTCCGCCTGCATACATGGTCCCTGTCCGAGCCGGACTAGCTACTTATAATGGCGGGGAGCAAGCAGAGAGTTTTCCCAACCCGTCCAAGGGGGAGCGGGTATGCCTTGTCCCTTACTTGATGAGGGGACTTGGATTTCCAATCCATCCGTTCCTCCGCAGGCTCCTGGAGTTCTATGGCCTCCAGCTGCATAACTTCACCCCTGCCTCCATTTTACACATCACAGGCTACATTGCCTTCTGCGAGCTATTTCTAGGCTGCGAAGCTCATTTCGAGCTATGGAAGAGGCTATTCTACCTCGTACCCCATACTCAGGAGGGGTCGATATATCAAGTGGGTGGAGCCGAAATATGGCGCATCGCCGGGACTGGATACCTGTCCGGTACTCCGAAGAAGACATCAGATGACTGGCCTTCGGAGTGGTTTTACATGGAGGACGTCCCCCTTCCGGACCCTATTCGGATGGGCCTTCCTGAGTTTGTAAATGCCCCATTGAAGAAACGCCACAGCTGGCGCCCCCGGAGCCCCCGGGAGGAAGATAACAGAGAGGTCCTTTTCCTGATGGACAGGATAAAGACGCTGGCCAAATCAGGACTGACAATAATTGAGGTTATGTCAATATGTATGATGCGGGGAGTGCAACCACTTCAATATCGGGGAAACCCATGTGGCACTTCAATGGAGAAGACGATGCCACCCGTTGCAGCCATAAAGGTTCGGACTCCACCGCCACTCTGGCGAAAATACTGTCCGATTTGTACAAAGGAGAAGAAGAGGAGTTCATCCGTATTAAGCCATGGGATGGATTCTCCATGTACAACCCCCCAAGCTGGGTGAGCTGCTATCTTTTGTTGCAGTCTTTCCCGCATTCTTCATCACAAATATTTACCTTGCCAATTCATAGCAGGAACTGCGAAAAGCTATGAGGGAGGTCCACATCCCGTCTCCACAGCCAGAGGACCCCGACCGGGCCCTCGACCACGGACTTGAAGAAGATCAGGACATATTTGTGGAGCTTGTCGACAGGAAATTTTATCAGTTAAGCTGTGACAGTGCCTTGGTGGCCATCATAGCTGATTATCCTGGCCTACTCCCTGTATCACATGTAAGTAAAACCGGAGTCCCCTCTTCCAAGAAGGATCCCCTCTTTGTGCCTTACCCACCGCACATGTATTGCGTTTTACAGGGAAGGCCATCGGGACACCGCGTCGAACCCGCGGTGACTCGTCAACAAGGGGCACCGAAGCCGGGTCGGCTTAAAAGGAAGGCGGTCAGGACCGAGACACCGTCACAGAGGTATGATTAGAAACCTGCTACGTAATTATCGTCTTTAAAATATAACAATGTCCATGGTTTCCTGGCAGAAAAAGCGCTCGCCGGACTGTATCCGGAGAGCCTGCCGGCCACACCTCCACCAGCCGGACTCCAAGGCCGGACTCAAGGGCGGAGGTCAACGCGGGGACAACGCCGGACGATCCTCCTACAGAGGATGCGGATATATTATCCGCTATAAACTCCAAAGTGGATAGCGCCATGAATCAGAGGCGCCGATGATAATACGCTACGCGACCCTAATTTCTCTGAAGAGGCATTCAATGCCTTCAACTCAGGGGACGCGTACATCCGAGCTGCTCAAGATGGCCTCGCCAGAGCTACGCATCAAGATGTAAAGGATATACGGGTAAGAAAATCTGATAAGTATGTATATCAGTAGCCCCTGAGACTTGAAACAGTTGGCACAACTGATTTAAGGATCATTGTATGCATAGGTTCTTACGGAGAAAAATACCTAGCTGTCTAAAGAGCTGGAGGAGTGCAAAGCTCAGCTGCGGGCCGCAGTTGCCGGAATGGAGGAGTCCAAGAAGGCTCTATCTGGTAATACTTGTCTTAGTCAAAAAAAGAATGTAATGACATGTACCAGCTAGTATTTGGCTTTCATGCAAATCTAACAATAGATTATGCAGACGATCCCAGAGGCAATCCAGAGATCGTATCGGTGGGTGAGCAACATGCTTAACGACAGTGAGAGGCTGGCGAGTGCGTCCTTACACGGGTTATTCGAGAGAATAATGATCTCAAGGATGCCAAGACCCGATTGGACGTTGAACTAAAAGATATTCGGGGCCAGCTTGCTGACTCCGTGAAGGAGAATAAGAGGCTTCGACGCGGCATTTTTAGTAAGCGCTCGAACGAACCTTTATATAGTTTGGCGAAGAAACAGGCTAACAGAGTTATGTCTGTTGGTATGCTGATAGGTCATCCCGAAGAGGAGATGCCCGGATCTGCAGGCTGCAAGAACTCTCACAGTTGCACAAACAAGTTCGGCAGGTGATGCAGGGTATCGCCCAGGCCTTGTGGCCATTCGCCTACCTGCCAGGAGGCATGGGGGAGCTTGTAGAGATGCTCAAGGGAGCGCGGCGGCGGTTTCGATTATGGAAGATATCGGCCTGCTGACAAGGTGCAAGGGAAGCCTGGGCCATGGTGAAGACGCGATACACCAAGGCTGACCCGAACCACATGGCCGAGGTCAGGCCCGTAGGGTCAGATGGGAAAGAGATCCCCGTTAGTCTGGTATATGACCAGGTAGCATTAGCCGCAAAGTATTCCCAACAGGATTGTAGGCTAGAAAGCATGTTGGATGGTATAGAAGAAGAATTTAGTCAGTCTAAGTGACTGTGTACTTCAAATGACATATTTTGTCCCTAGCCGGATTGTAAATCATTTGTCATGGCGGACCTTTTCGCTTCAACCTCCGGACTCGACAGTCCGGAGTGTATCCGAATACCCGCTCAATTATGTAAAAACCGGGGTACGCGTGGAAACTAGGCGTAGGGTCATATGTGCTTGAACAGACAAGTACCCAACTAGCTATGTTATATTACATGGATAGTAAGAAACATCTTCCAGAGAGAATAGTTCCGTTAAGGGTTCCTTTCCCTGGGTACGCATGCATTAATGTGCATGTCCGAACTGCAAAAAACTATGCAGGATATAAACATCTGGGGGCATGTATTGCAATAGGTAAGAAACATCTTTTGTTCACCGATTGAATATTCCCTAAAGAACGCTAGCTTTCGGCTTCACCCAGTCTGAGGTACACATCCGGCTGACCCGGCAGTAACAATCGCAGAGGTGATCCCCTTATGCCCTAGCCGAATTAACGGGAACGTAGGGCATAAACACAAGAGCCAGGGAACCCATCTTGGCCAAAACTTAAGTCATATCAATGCATATAATGGCAAAAAAGGCACATATGGAGAAGTGACGCATATGTGGTGGGCATAAAGCCCAGAAGATAATTATATTAAGCTTCTGTATAAAACGCCCCCAGGTATATTGAGCACGCATAGCGCGGCAGGAGTGTGCGATCGAAGCACACTTAAGGCTTTTAAGGCTACATATAAAAAAAGGAAAGAAAGAAAGAAGGAGGATATAACTTAAAAAAAGAAGCGGAGGTAGGGAGACGAACACAGAGTTCAGCACTAGGCGTAGAATCTTCGGAGTCTGGCCGCGTTCCATGGGTTCGGCTCGAGTCGATTATCTGATGCATCACACAGAGGGTACGCTCCTCCGGTGAGAACTTTATCAATGATGAAGGGACCCTCCCACTTGGGCTTGAGCTTGTCCTTTTTCTGCTCCGGTAGGCGTAGAATGAGTTCGCCAAAGTTATAAGTTTTGGCCCATACTTCTCTGCTTTGATACCTTCGAGCCTGCTGCTGATAGAATGCGGAACGGGCCTTTGCGACGTCACACTCCTCCTCCAGGGCATCTAAACTGTCCTGCCGATCCAACTCGGCTTCTCTCTCCTCGTACAGGCGCACTCGAGGTGAGTCATGAATGATATCGCAGGGTAGCACTACCTCTGCGTCGTACACCATAAAAAATGGTGTGTATCCGGTGGTGCGATTTGGCGTGGTCCGCAACCCCCATAGTACAGAGTCGAGCTCCTCGACCCAGTGCGTATCTGATTCCTTCAAGGATCACACTAGCCTGGGTTTGATGCCGCTCATAATAAGACCAGTTGCTCGTTCGACTTGACCGTTTGTTTGGGGGTGATACACAGAGCCATAATCGAGCTTAATGCCCATTTTGCCGCACCAAGTTTTCACCTCGTCGGCTGTGAAGTTAGAGCCGTTATCAGTGATGATGCTGTGGGGGACACCGTAACGGTGTACGACCCCGGATATGAAGTCTATCACTGGTCTGGATTCGGCCGTTTTAACTGGTTTGGCCTCTATCCATTTGGTGAATTTATCTACCATGACCAACAAGTATTTTTTCTTATGGCTTCCTCCTTTAAGGGGTCCAACCATATCGAGCCCCCAGACTGCAAAGGGCCAAGTTATGGGGATTGTTTGGAGAGCGGTAGGTGGCATGTGGCTTTGATTTGCAAAAAGCTGGCAACCGACGCAATGCTGGATGAGGGCCTGTGCGTCTGCTCGGGTTGTCGGCCAATAGAAACCTGCACGGAAGGCCTTGCTTACAAGGGCCCAGGCTGCAGCGTGATGGCCGCTGAGTCCAGCATGAATTTCGGCCAGTAGCTGTCGTCCTTCCTCTTTGGAGATGCACCTTTAGAGCACTCCGGTCGCGCTTTTCTTATAAAGCTCTCCCTCGTGGAAATTGTAGGCTTTAGAGCGCCGCACAATGCAACGCGTCTCATTTTGGTCCTCAGGGAGTTCTTGCCTATTTAGGTAGGCTAAGAAGGGTTCTATCCACGGGTCGATGACAGCCATAATCAGGTGGGCCGAAGGTGTTATTTCGGTGGCGGAGCCTCCGATTACGTCAGAGTGTTCGGGATCTAGGGTTGTGTTCGGGTCCGGACTGGTATTGCCGGTCTCCCCTTTCCCACACCATGGATGGCTTGAACAGCCTTTCCAAGAAGATATTAGGTGGGACAGGGTCGCGCTTAGCGCCGATAAGGGCGAGGATATCCGCCGCTTGATTGTTTTCTCGAACCACATGGTGGAATTCGAGCCCCTCGAACCGAGCTGACATTTTGAGGACAGCATTACGGTAAGCCGCCAGTTTTGGGTCCTTGGCGTCAAAGTCTCCATTTATTTGAGATATTGCAAGGTTTGAATCCCCACACACTTCCAGGCTTGAATGCCCATGGAGACTGCCATCCGCAGACCATGCAACAGAGCCTCATATTCGGCTGCATTATTGGAGTCTGTGTATAATATTTGGAGTACGTATTGGATTGTGTCTCCGTGGGGATGTCGACGACGCCGCCCCTGCACCAGCCAAAGATCTTAGAGTCGTCAAAGTGCATGATCCATTGAGTACGCGCTGCACTCTTTAGGGAGTTAAACTTCATCCATTCGCGATTTAAGTCGCCAAGATTATGCGACTTAATGGATCGCCATGGTTTGTATATTATGTCGAACAGGAGGAGCTTGATATCCCATTTAGCAATCCGGCCCGTGGCATCGCGATTATTTATTATATCGTTGAGTGGTACTTCAAAGGCCACCGTGATTGAACACTCTTGAAAGTAGTGTCGTAGTTTCTGGGATGCCATCAAGACCGCGTATGCTATCTTTTGATAATGCGGGTACCGTGATTTGCATGGAGTGAGGAAAGTGGATACGTAGTATACTGGCTTTTGAAGCAGGAACTTATGTCCGTTTGTCTCTCGTTCGACGACGAGCACTGCGCTTACAACCTGGTGTGTTGCAGCTATATATAATAGCATAGGTTCGCCGATATTTGGTGCGGCTAGGATTGGATTGCTGGCCAATAGGGCCTTTATTTCTTACAGTCCGGCTGTAGCTGCATCCTTCCACTCGAAGTGTTCGGTGTGTCGAAGAAGGCGATAGAGAGGTAGTGCCTTTTCTCCTAATCGGGAGATGAAGCGGCTTAGGGCAGCCACGCATCCAGTTAATTTTTGGATTTGCCTGAGGTCTGTTGGGGTAGCCAACTGTGACAGAGCTCGGATTTTAGCAGGATTTGCTTCAATTCCTCTATTGGAAATGATGAAGCCCAAGAGCTTTCCAGCAGGTACGCCGAAGACACATTTTTTCGGATTGAGCTTGATGTCATATGTTCGTAGATTGTCGAACGTAAGCCTCAAGTCGTCTATTAAGGATTCGACGTGTCTAGTTTTGATGACCACATCGTCTATGTATGCCTCCACTGTTTTGCCGATTTGTGTTTCCAGGCATGTCTGAATCATGCATTGATAGGTTGCACCGGCGTTTTTGGGCCCGAAAGGCATGGTGTTAAAACAGAAAGGGCCGTATGGAGTGATGAATACTGTTACGGCTTTATCGGACTCCGCCATCTTGATTTGATGGTATCCGGAGTATGCGTCGAGGAAGCACAATGAGTCGTGTCCCGCGGTAGCATCGATGATTTGATCAATGCGGGGAGGGGGAAGGGATCCTTGGGGCAAGCCTTATTGAGGTCCTTGAAATCGACACATAGGCGCCAGGATTTGTCCTTCTTTGGTACCATCACCAGGTTTGCTAGCCAGTCCGGATGTTTTATTTCTCTGCTGAATCCGGCCTCGAGTAACTTGGCTAGCTCTTCTCCCATGGCTTGTTGCTTAGGTTCTGAGAAGCACCGAAGAGTCTGCTTGACCGGCTTGTATCCCTTCAGTATGTTTAGGCTATGTTCGGCCAGCCTGTGTGGGATACCTGGCATGTCTGAAGGATGCCAGGCAAAGATGTCCCAATTCTCACGCAAGAACTCTCGCAGTGCGGCATCTATTGTGGGGTTCAGCTGTGCTCTGATGGATGCTGTTTTTGTAGGGTCCGTTGGGTGGACCTGGAATTTGACTATTTCGTCTGCTGGTTTGAAAGAGGTGGATTTGGGTCATTTGTCGAGTATTACGCCGCCCCGCCCACCGTGGGAGCGCAGGTGCTTAGTTCTTCGCCGCGAGGGCTTCAGATAATGCCTCAAGGGCGGTCGGCGATTCTATTTTCGGCGCGGAGTGCTACGTCCGGATCACTAGCTAGAGTGATGATTCCATTGGGCCCGGGCATCTTGAGCTTCATGTACCCGTAATGGGGTATAGCTTGAAAGCTCGTGAATGCATCCCGCCCTAAAAGGGTGTGGTATCCGCTACTGAACAGGGCCACTTGGAATGTGATTTCTTCAGACCTATAATTCTTCGGCGTGCCGAATACCACATCTAGTGTGATTTTTCCCGCACATCGTGCCTCCCGACTAGGGATGATTCCCCTGAAGGTCGTGCTGCTTTGCTTAATGCGGCTCTTGTCTATTTCCATTTTGTTAAGAGTCTCCTCGTAGATGAGGTTTAATCCGATGCCGTCGTCCATGAGCACTTTAGTAAGCCGGAAGCCGTCCACAATTGGACTAAGGACCAGAGCGGGTGGTGCTCGGACTGTTCGGAATTGAGGTTTGTCACTGGCATTGAAGGTTATGGCCGTGTCGTTCCATGGATTTATTGCTGCGACATGGCAGACTTCTGCGAGGCTGCGGAGTGCTCGCTTGCGCCTATTATTTGAGGCGAAATTCTCGAAGACTGTCAGTACTGTATTGTTATTTTCAGTGGGATGGTGTTCTGCAGCATTGCTGATGAGGATATCCTCGCCGCTCTTGGCCACCAACCGGAGTATCCAACATGCTCTAAGGCTGTGCGCTGGTATGTTATCCGGTGTACTGTGAATTTTGCATGTCCCGGTAAGCCATCCCTCCAAAACGGTTCCACGCCCTGTAGCAGGCTTTGGTTTTTTTGTAATTGGATCGGGTGACTTGCGAGAGTGCACCCTTTTAGTTCGGACGGGGGGGGGGGGTTTAGTGAGAGCCGGAGGATCCCAGAATTTTGTTTGGGTTTTCTAGGCGCTTTCTATCGCACGGTACTTCTATACTGTGGCCGCCAAGTCAGCGAAGTGTACTATGTCACGGCGACTTATGGCGTTGAGGATTCCCTTGTCCGTGCAGTTTTTGCAAAAGAATGAGATTCCATCTTCCTCGCGATAGTTCTTAACCATGCTCATTACAAGGAGCAATCTGGCCGAGAAGCGATGTACTGTCTCTTGGGGCTCTTGTCTAATGTGGGAAAGATCGCTTGTATCTGGGTGGGTGGGTAGATTTAAGTCCAAACCCTGACCCAATCTGAGACCCAGGGGCAGAGGAGCTTCCGAGCTTGGCAGTTTGGGCTCTGGGATGTTGCCCAATTTTTGTGGCCGACTGTCCGATTCTAGGTTCGGAGCTTGGGCCATGTCCTCCTGTAGATGGGTATCCGGCTCGGATAGCTCGGGAATCCGGACATAGTTCATCCTCAAAATAGAGGAAGAATCAATGCATTGCTCCTCCACTACCGCTATCTGATGGGTGACCGGCGGAGAGCTAATCTCCCTTTGGTCGGATTTAAGCCAGATCCCATCATAGTACGTAGTGACTCCTAGAGCGGCGATGCGATCCAAGAGCTCGTTCAGGGAGGAGAGCTCCATTGGATCCATCTGTTTGGTAAGTTCCGAGCTGACGTGGAGGCTGTTTTTGATGACCTGAGAAGTCATCGTCGGCGCGACGGCCAATCGGGCGGTCATGACAAAGCCGCCTAGTCGGAGAGTATGGCCTAAAGCCAGGGCTCCCCTAGAGGTGATGTTGTCCTTGACAACAAGGCGAGCCATCAAGCCTTACCATGACGGCACAGTGGAACTCTCAAGGAAAGCACCAATGTCGGTGTCAAAACTGGCGGATCTCGGGTAGGGGGTCCCGAACTGTGCGTCTAAGGCTAATGGTAACAGGAGGCGGGGGACACAATGTTTACCCAGGTTCGGGATCTCTCGATGGAGGTAATACCCTACTTCCTGCTTGATTGATCTTGATGATATGAGTATTACAAGAGTTGATCTACCACGAGATCGTAGAGGCTAAACCCTAGAAGCTAGCCTACGATTCTAATTGTTGTTGTGCTACGGACTAAACCCTCCGGTTTATATAGACACCGGAGGGGGCTAGGGTTACACAGAGTCGGTTACAGAGAAGGAGATCTACATATCCGAATTGCCAAGCTTGCCTTCCAAACAAAGGAGAGTCCCACCCGGACACGGGACGAAGTCTTCAATCTTGTATCTTCATAGTCCAACAGTCCGGCCAAAGTATATAGTCCGGCTGTCCGAGGACCCCCTAATCTAGGGCTCCCTCAGGCGGTGATGTTCATACTACTTACTACCAATGTCTTATTTTGATTCGACGACATTGTGGGATGAAGCAGCCCAGACCAACCTTACATGTCCACGCACATGAGACCGGTTCCACTGACTGACATGCAACTTGTTTTGCATAAAGGTGGCTGGCGGGTGTCTGTTTCTCCTACTTTACTTGAATCAAATTTGAATATGGCCGGTCCTTAAAGAACGTTAAAACAGCAAACTTGATAAACCACCATTGTGGTTTTTGCGTAGGTAAGAATGGTTCTTGCTAGAAGCCCGTAGCAGCCAGGTAAAACTTGCAACAACAAAGTAGAGGATGTCTAACTTATTTTTGCAGGGCATGTTGTGATGTGATATGGTCAAGGCATGATGTGATATACAAGTTGTATGAGATGATCATGTTTTGTAATATCGACAACCGACAGGAGCCTTAGGGTTGTCTCTTAATTATTGTATGAAATGCAAGCACCATGTAATTGCTTTACTTTATTGCTATGCGTTAGCAATAGTTGTAGAAGTAATAGTTGGCAAGACGGCCCCGACACATCAATGGAGATCAAGGTGTCGAGCTGGTGACGATGGAGATCATGACGATGCTTTGGAGATGGAGATCAAAATCACAAGATGATGATCGCCATATCATGTCACATATTTTGATTGCATGTGATGTTTATCCTTTATGCATCTTATTTTCCTTAGAACGATGGTAGCACTATAAGATTATCCCTTCACTTAATTTCAAGATAAAAGTGTTCTCCCTGAGTATGTACCATTGCTAAAGTTCGTCGTTTCGAAGCACCTCATGATGATCAGGTGTGATAGACTCTACGTTCACATACAACGGGTGTAAGCTAGTTTTACACAAGCGGAATACTTGGGTTAAACTTGACGAGCCTAGCATGTACAGACATGGTCTCGGAACACTGGAGACCGAAAGGTCGAACGTGAGTTATATAGTAGATATGATCAACATAGAGGTGTTCACCATTGATGACTACCCAATCTCACGTGATGATTGGACATGGGTTAGTTGATTTGGATCATGTATCACTTAGATAACTTGAGGAATGCCAATTTAAGTGGGAGTTCATTAGTAATTTGATTAATTGAACTTAATTTATCATGAACTTAATCTTAACAGTTTTTTTGCATATCTATGTTGTAGATCAATAGCTCGCAATATAGCTCCCCTATTTTTTATACATTCCTAGAGAAAACTAAGTTGAAGATGATGGTAGCAATAATGCGGACTGGGTCCGTGATATGAGGATTATCCTCGTTGCTGTATAGAAGAATTATGTCCTTGATGCACCGCTAGGTGACAAACTTGTTGCATGAGCTGATGCAGACGTTATGACCGTTTGGCAAGCTCCATATGATGACTACTTAATAGTTTAGTGCGCCATGCTTTACAGCTTAGAATCGGGGCTCCAAAGACGTTTTGAATGCCATGGAACATATGAGATGTTCTAAGAGCTGAAATTGGTATTTCAGGCTCATGCTCGTGTTGAGAGGTATGAGACCTCTGACAAGTACTTTGCCTACAAGATGGAGGAGAATAGCTCAACCAATGACCATGTGCTCAGAATGTATGGGTACTAAAATCCCTTGAATCAAGTGGGAGTTAATCTCCTAGATAAGATAGTGATTGACAGAATTCTCCATTCACTATCACCAACATATTAGAGCTTCGTGATGAACTATAATATGCAAGGATGACTAAAACAATTTCCGAGCTCTTTGCGATTCTGAAATTGGCGAAGGTAGAAATCAAGAAAGAGCATCAAGTGTTGATGGTTAATAAGACCGCTAGTTTCAAGACAAAGGGCAAGGGAAAGAAAGGGAACTTTAAGAAGAATGGCAAGCAAGTTGCCGCTCCCATGAAGAAGCCCAAAGCTAGACCCAAGGCTGAGACTGAGTGCTTCTACTGCAAAGGAAATGGTCACTAGAAGCGGAACTGGCCTAAATACTTGGCAGATAAGAAGGATGGCAAAGTAAACAAAGGTATATTTGATATACATGATATTGATCTTTACCTTACTGGTGCTTGTAGTAGCCCCTAGGTATTTGATACCAGTTTAGTTGCTAATTAAGATTAGAAACTCAAAACAAGAGTTGCAAAATAAACGGAGACTAGTTAAGGGCGAGGTGACGATGTGTGTTGGAAGTGTTTCCAAGATTGATATAGTCACCATCGTGCACTCCCTCTACATTCGGGATTTGTGTTGAGCCAAAATAAATGTTATTTGGTGTGTGCATTGAGCATGAACATGATTAGATCGTGTTTATTGCAAATACAATTATTCAAGTAAGTCAAAGAATAATTGTTGTTCTGTTTACATGAATAAAACCTTCTATGGTCTTACACCCAATGTAAATGGTTTATTGAATCTCGATCATAGTGATACACATATTCATAATATTGATGCCAAAAGATACAAAGTTGATAATGATAGTGCAACATACTTGTGGCACTCCGTTTAGGTCACATAGGGGTAAAGCGCTGGAAGAAACTCCATGAGGATGGATTTTTGGAATCACTTGATTATGAATCATTTGATACTTGCGAACCATGCCTCATGGGCAAGATGACTAAAACTTTGTTCTCCAGAACAATGGAGTGAGCTAATGACTTATTGGAAATAATACATACTGATGTATGTGGTCTGATGAGTGCTGAGGCACGTGGCGGGTATCGTTATTTTCTATCCTTTACAGACGATTTGAGTAGTTATGGGTATATCTACTTAATGAAACACTAATCTTAAACATTTGAAAAGTTCAAAGAATTTCAGAGTGATGTAGGAATCATCATAACAATAAAATAAAGTTTCTACGATCTGACCGTGGAGGTGAATATTTGAGTTACGAGTTTGGCCTTCATTGCAAACAATGTGGAATTGTTTCGTAACTCACGCCACTTGGAACACCACAGCGTAATGGTGTGTCTGAACACCGTAACTGCACTTTATTAGATATGGTGCATTCTATGATGTCTCTTACTGATTTGCCTTTATCATTTTGGGGTTATGCATTAGAGACAGCCGCATTCACGTTAAACAGGGCACCGTCTAAATCCCTTGAAATGACACCGTATGAACTATGGTTTGGCAACAAACCTAAGTTGTTGTTTCTTAAAGTTTGGGGATGCGATGCTTATGTCAAAAGGCTTCTTCCTGATAAGCTCAAACCCAAAGTGGAGAAGTGCATCTTCATATGATACCTGAAAGAAACTATTGGGTATACCTTCTACCACAGATCCGAAGGCAAAAAAATATGTTGCTAAGAATGGGTCCTTTCTAGAGAATGAGTTTCTCTCGAAAGAAGTGAGTGTGAGGAAAGTAGAACTTGGTGAGGTAGTTGTACCTTTTCTCGAATTGGAAAGTAGCACATCAGAGAAAACCGTTCCCATGATGCCTACACCAACACGAGAGGAAGCAAATGATGATGATCATGAAACTTCAAATCAAGTTACTACTGGACCTCTTAGGTCGACCAGAACACGTTCCACACCAGAGTGGTACGGTAATCCTATCCTGAAGTCATGTTGTTGGACAACAGCGAACCTACGAACTATGAAGCAGCTATGACAAGCCCAGATTTCGACAAATGGCTTGAGGCCATGAAATATGAGATAGGATCCATGTATGAGAACAAAGTGTGGACCGAGCACGTACGTTGGCGCTCTTTGATAAAGCATTATCTACAACCCTGAAGTGAACTATGAAAAAGAAATCTAGCAGTCTCTTCCAGCAATGAATTGTAGCAGGGCTTGGTCTCGAAAGGTATAGATACCACCAGAATCTTGGCTTTGGTGGATTTGCCTAATGATCAGCAAGTCATTGAGAATAAATGGATCTTCAAGAGGAAGACAGACGCTGATGGTAATATCATTGTCTACAAAGCTCGACTTGTCGCAAAAGGTTTTCGACAAGTTCAGGGGGTTGACTATGATGAGACTTTCTCACCTGTAGTGATGCTTAAGTCTGTCCAAATCATGTTAGCAATTGCCGCATTTTATGATTATGAAATCTGGCAAATGGACGTCAAAACTGCGTTCCTGGGTTTCTTAAGGAAGAGTTGTATATGATGCAACCAAAAGGTTTTGTCGATCCTAAAGGTGCTAACAAAGTGTGCAAGCTCCAGTGATCCATCTATGGACTGGTGCAAGCATCTCGGAGTTGGAATATACACTTTGATGAGGTGATCAAAGCATATGGTTTTATACAGACTTGCGGTGAAGCCTGTATTTACAAGAAAGTGAGTGGGAGCTCTATAGCATTTCTGATATTATATGTGGATGGCATATTGCTGATTGGAAATGATATACAATTTCTGGATAGCATAAAAGGATACTTGAATAAGATTTTTTTAATGGAAGACCTTAGTGAAGCTACTTACATATTGGGCATCAAGATCTATAGGATAGATCGAGATGCTTAATAGGACTTTCACAAAGCACATGCCTTGGCAAAGTTTTGAAGAAGTTCAAAATAGATCAGTCAAAGAAAGGGCTCTTGCCTGTGTTGCAAGGTGAGAAGTTGAGTAAGACTCAAAGCCCGACCACGACAGAAGATAGAGAGAGAATGAAAGTCATTCCCTATGCCTCAAAGAATGCCATGTTGTGTACCAAACATGTTGTGTGCCTTGCCATGAGTTTGGCAAGGGGGTACAATAGTGATCCAGGAGTGGTTCACTGGACAACGGTCAAAATTATCCTTAGTTACCTAAGAAGACTAAGGAAATATTTGTCAGTTATGGAGGTGATAAAGAGTTCGTAGTAAAGGGTTACGTTGATGCAAGCTTGGACACCGATTCAGATGACTCTGAGTCTCAATCTGGATACGTATTAAAAGCGGGAGCAATTAGCAAGAGTATCTCCATGCAGAGCATTGTAGACATAGAAATTTGCAAAATACATACGGACCTGAATATGGCTAACCCGTTGACTAAACATCTCTCACTAGCAAAACATGATCACACCTTAATACTCTTTGGGTATTAATCACATGGCGATGTGAACTAGAATATTGACTCTAGTGAACTCTATGGGTGTTAATCACATGGAGATGTGAACTAGATTATTAACTCTAATGCAAGTGGGAGACTGATGCAAATAAGGAGTTAGTAACGAGGTGATGTATTACGGAACGAGTAAAGAGACTTGCCAGTAACGAGATTGAACTAGGTATGAAGATACCTACGATCGAATCTCGAGCAAGTAACATACCGCCAGACAAAGGGAATTATGTATGTTGTCATAAAGGTTCGACCGATAAAGATCTTCATAGAATATGTAGGAACCAATATGGGAATCTAGGTCCCACTATTGGTTATTGACCGGAGAGGCGTCTCGGTCATGTCTACATCATTCTCGAACCCGTAGGGTCTGCACGCTCAGCTTTCGTTGATGATATAGTATTGTTTGAGTTATGTGAGTTGATGAATGAATGTTGTTCAGAGTCCCAGATGAGATCACGGACATGACGAGGAGCTCCGGAATGGTCCAGAGGTAAAAATTGATATATAGGATGATAGTATTTGGTCACCAGAAAGGTTCCGGAGTGCACCGGGTATTCATCGGATCACCGGAAGGGGTTCTGGGAGGCTCCAAGAGGTATATGGGCCTAATGGGCCAAGGGGAGGCACACACGAGCCCACAATGGGGCTGGCGCACCCTCTCCCTGGCCGCCGGCCCTAGGGAATGAAAGGGGAAGGGCTAGCCCCTCCTGCCTTCCCCCCGCGCGCCCAAGAAGGAAGGGAGGCGCGACCAGGGAAGGCACCCAAGGTGGCCGCCGGCCCCTTGGGGGAACCCTAGGCTACCTTCCCTCCTCCCCCCACCTATATATAAATATATATATATGGCGAGCGAGAGGGGCAACACACACCATGATTCCCAAGCCGTGTGCGGTGCCCCTCTCCCTCTAGTTCATCCTCGATCATATTTTTGTAGTGCTCGGCGAAGCCCTACGGAGATAGTTGCATCACCCGTCACCATGTCGTCCTGCTACCGGTACTCATCTACTACTTCACCCGTCTTGCTGGATCAAGAAGGCAAGGACGTCATTGAGATAAACGTGTGCTGAGCATGGAGGTGTCGTATGTTCGGTACTTGATCGGGCGGATCGTGAAGGTGTACGACTACATCAACCGCGTTCATAAACGCTTCCTCTTAACGGTCTACGAGGGTATGTAGACACACTCTCCCCTCTCGTAGCTATGCATCTCAATGGATAGATCTTGCATGTGCATAGAAAAATTGCTTTCCATGTAACGTTTCCCAACGGTCATATCTTTGTAATAAATTGTATTGCTCCTGGACTATCGATGTAATAAAGATGTGTGTTATTTCTGTTATTTCATCGAGTACTATGTGCGGTAGCAAGTCGATCCAGGGACTAGCACGGTAAGGACAGAGGTTCCAATCCTCACCGGTTCGGGTTACTACAAGATGGTATTAGAGCACATGTTGACTGTAGGACGCGACCCCTAGAAAATGGAAAACCATAGGATACAAACTTTATTTGACAACTTCCCTATGTATCCTTTGGTCTTGTACTTTTCTCTGCTTCATTACTAATTTCTCTCCTCTCTTTCAACATGTAGATGTCGACCACCATTGTTGAGTTTGAGCAACACAATGAGACCATGCCCTTTGGACGACAGCTGATGAAGATCGTGACGCACCTGAAGATAACACTGCCCACATTCACTGGAACCTTCACGGCCACCTTGCTTGAGGAGGCACACTGGGGGATCAATGTCCATATCCCCGAACGCACCATCGGAGTCCCCACCAAGTGCATTGAATTCTATCTGGATGTTTCATCATGGAGCCTAGGCAAGGGCATCACTGCTCATATTGCTCTTGGACGCATTTGGGAGGAGTACGTCCAGGACCTCAAGAAAATGTCTTTTGTCATGTATGGGCGCCGCGACTCAAATGGGGAAGTGGTGCATACCCTGGAGGATAAGACGATAGCATCCCATATCCAGGACATGGAGGAGCTCATTCGCAAGAGGGAGGTAGAGATGGACTACAACCTAATCATCACCAAGAACCTCATGACCCGCAAGGCCAAGCTTGAGGATGAGCTCCAGGATGCTTGCGCCGAGCACAAGTAAGAGATTGAGGTGCTGCAAGAGCAGTACGACGACATGAAGCTTTATCTTGAGGAGGATGAAGAGAAGTTGTATGAGGGGGAAAACATCTAGGAGGATCACTCTTATGGTGCTTACGTCAGCCAGGACATGGACCAGGATGACGACCTTGGAGATGACGACACTAAGAATTATGCAAGAGGACCCGACATCAACATGATGGATCCGTCATTTTTCGGTGAGAGTTAGGTTTTATACCACCATGAGACTTTAGGAATCCAATTTCGTTATTCGATTAGTTTTATTCATTTGTCAGACCACGTCAAATCTTGTGACATGGCTTACCTTAGGCTACATTATTTGTGTGAACCCTCTTTGATTGAAATTGAATTGGTGTGATTTGAAGTTTTATTGCTATCATGTGCATATGGGTAGTGTGATTTTACTCATTATGCCCTTATTCTATTTTAATTTCTCATCCTCTCTAAACCCATCAAATGTCTTCAAGACCTGACCCGGGATCCAACTTCCCGCCAGAACTCACCCAGTTGATCCAGAACCAGAATGCTCACATGGAGACGCTCATCCAGAACCAGAACCGCCATCCCAAGTTGAGCCTTACCCGTTTTCTAAGGTTGAACCCACCAGTGTTCTCAAGCAGCATGGAGCCGATTGTCACAAATGACTAGTTACGCGAGATAGGAAGAGAGCTGGCCACCGCAGGATGCACTAACACGGAGAAGGTCAGGTTTGCCACTCACTAGCTGGATGGACCGGCAGTTGCATGGTGAGAGAATTACACCACCATGTACCCCATGGAGAATGTGACTCGGGCTCAGTTCCATTAGGCGTTCCGCATTGCTCATGTCTCACCTGGAGCTATGAGTCTCAAGAAGGAGTTTTGCAGCTTCCGCCATGGAGGACGCATGATATCTTAGTATGTTGATGAGTTCAGTAGGTTGGCCCATTATGCCCCAGATGATGTGGCCACTGATGCAGCCAAACAAGAGAAATTTTTGGAGGGATTGAACGACAAGCTGGGAGTTCAGTTAACTGTGGCGACCTTTACGAACTACCAGGAGTTGGTTGACAAGGCTGCCATTCTCGAAGGCAAGCACCAACAGATAGAGAACCATAAGAGGAAGTACGAACATGGAAACTACAACTCTGGATTTTAGCAAAACCCCTGCTACATCCCGTACTCAGGAAGTTCTGGATCAGGCACCAGTAAGTTTGGAGGACTTCATCATAACCATGGGCATGACATTCAACATGGAAGAAATGGACACAATCACCATGGCCACAAGAATGGGAATGGTAATGGCAATTGAGGACAGAACAATCAGCAACATTTTGAGCTCTTCTACACCAATGAAGAAGGATCTGACTCACATCACCTGCTTCAAGTGCAAGAAGACAGGGCACTACTCAAATTATTGTCCCGAGATGCAGAATGGAAATGGCAATGGGAGTTATGGAAGCAAGAAGCCCAACCCTTTCACTAAGGGGCATGTTTACCATGTCAATGTGGAAGAAGTCTATGAGCAGCCTAACGCAGTGATTGGTAAGTTCTTGATTAATTCATTTCCAGCACTCATTCTTTTTGACACTTGTGCATTGCATTCATTCATATAAAGGGGATTTGTGGATAAACATAAGTTGCCTACCTTAGCTCTTAAGTCACCCATCCTAGTGAGCTCCCCAGGAGCATAGTCTATGGTTAGTTAGGGATGTTTTCAGTTGCCTTTGAACATAGGGGGACATGTCTTCCCCACAGATATGATCATACTAGAGTCACAAGGATTGGATGTACTCCTAGGTATGGATTGGACGTCCGAGTATGAGGGGAACATTGATTGTGCTAGAAGATCGATTTTTCTCACCACCCCAGAGGAGAAGAGGATCAAGTATGTATCCAGGCTTAAGCCAAGAGGACTCAAGTAAACTCTCTTATGGGACTTGTCCAGGAAGAAGTACCAGTGGTGAAGGATTATCCCAATGTATTACCAGAGGAGTTACCAGGTATGCCACCAGATCAGGAGATTGAGTTTTTGATTGAGTTGCTGCCAGGCACAGGACCTATCTCCAAGAGGCCATATCGAATGCCTACTAATGATTTGAGGAATTCAAGAAGCAGATTAAGGAGTTGCTGGAGAAAGGGTATATTCACCCGAGTTCATCACCTCGGGGAGCCCCAGTACTCTTAGTGGAGAAGAAGGATGTGGAACCTTGAGGATGTGTGTGGATTATCGTTCTTTGAACAAGCTGACCATCAAGAATATGTATCCCCTGTCGATGATCAATGACTTGTTTGACTAGCTAGAAGGATCTAGTGTTTTCTCCAAGATCGATCTTTCATCGGGTTATCACGAGTTGAAGATCCATGAGAAAGATATACCCAAGATAGCTTTTACCACGAGGTATGGGGCTTATGAGTATACAGTCATGTCCTTTGGTTTGACTAATGCCCCTGCCTATTTTATGAGTATGATGAACAAGGTATTCATGGATTTCTTGGATAAGTTTGTTATGGTATTCATTGATGATATATTGGTTTACTCCAAGAATGAGGAGGAACACACGGAACATCTGCGCTTAGTTCTCGAGAAACTCAGGAAACACCAACTTTATGCCAAGTTCAGCAAGTGTGAGAAGGAATTTGGATTTCTTGGACATGTTATGTCAGGTGAAGGGATTTCAGTGGACCCTTCCAAGGTAGAAGCAGTCATAGAATGGAATGCACCCACCACAGTTGGTGAGATTCACAATTTCCTTGGACTTACGGGATATTATCAGAGGCTTATTGAGACTTTCTCAAAGATTGCAAAGCCAATGACAGAGTTTTTGAAGAAGGACACCAAGTTTGTTTGGACTGAAGAGGGTGAAGCCAGCTTTCAAGAGTTGAAGAAGCATTTGGTTATAGCCCCAGTGTTAACTATGCCTAATATACACAAGGATTTCAGGTGTATTGTGATGCTTCACATCAGGGCCTTGGAGGTGTTCTTATGCAAGAGGGAAAAGTTGTGCCTCATGATATCTTCGATCTCATGAGTTGAACTATGCCACACATGATTTGGAGTTAGCAGTCGTGGTGCATGCACTCTACACTTGCAGACACTATCTTACTGGGAATCATTGTGATGTTTACACGGATCATAAGAGTTTGAAGTATATCTTCACGCGGAAGGAGTTGAACCTCAGGCAAATGATATGGTTGGAACTTATAAAATATTATGACATGAGTGTGCATTATCATCCAGGAAAAGCCAATGTTGTGGCAGATGCTTTGAGCTGTAAGAGTTATATTAACACCCTTACAGCAGGAGGTTTACCTCAAGAGTTATGTCATGAGCTTAGAGACCTTCCGTTGGAAATAGTTCCAAGAGGTTATGTTGCTGCACTCAAGGTTCAGTCCACCTTGCTGGGAAGAATCAGAGAAGCCCAGAAGTTGGACCAAGGTATTGCTAAGATAAAGGAAATGATGAGCAAAGGGAAAGCAGAAGGATTCCGTGAGGATGAACATGGAACCGTATGGTTTGAGCAGTGTATTTGTGTACCCCAATGATCCAGAGATCAGGAAGTTAATTCTTCAGGAGGCTCATGACTCACCATACTCTATACACCCAGGCAACATCAAGATGTATTTGGACTCGAAGGAAAGTTTTTGGTGGGCTGATATGAAGAGGGAAATAGCTGAGTATGTAGTGATATGTGATGTATGTCATCAGAGGGTAGAGGCAGAGCATCATAAACTAGCAGGTTTACTTCAGTCGTTGACTGATTGGAAATGGGATAAGCTTGGCATGGACTTTATCACGGGATTACCCATGACCCATTCAGGTTATGGTTCCATCTAGGTAATAGTTGATCGTTTGACCAAAGTTTCTCACATCATTCCAATGAAAACCACTTATACAAGTGCTAAGCTGGCAAAGATATATATGACCAGGATCATATGTCTGCAAGGAGTTCCGAGGACAATTGTATCAGATAGAGGAACACAGTTTACCTCAATGTTTTGGAGTCAGTTACATGAAACTTTGGGTACCAAGCTAGAGTTTAGTACAACCTTCCATCCGCGGACAGATGGGCAAACAGAGACAGTCAATCAGATTCTAGAGGACATGTTGAGAGCTTATGCGCTAGACTATGGGTCTAGTTGGGATGATAATTTACCTTACGCAGAGTTCTCATACAACAACTATCAAGCAATTTTGCAGATGACCCCTTTCGAGGAATTATATGGGAGGAAATGTAGAACACCTTTGATGTGGGATGGAGTTGGAGTCCACAAACTGTTTGGACCAGATTTGACCAGAGATTCTGAGGAGAAGGTCAAATTGATTCGTGATAGACTTAAGATAGCTCAACCTAGATAGAAGAGTTATGCTGATGCTAAACGTAAGGAAGTGATCTATGAAGTGGGACATAGAGCATATCTTCGAGTATCACCACTTCGATGTATTAAGAGATTTGGAGTTAAAGGAAAGTTAACACCATGATTTGTGGGGTCATACAGAGTTCTGGAACACGGAGGAGAGGTTGCATACAAGTTAGAATTACCAAAGGCTTTGTCAAGAGTTCATGATGTGTTTCATGTTTCCCAACTGAAGAAGTGTCATGCAGAGATGGCAGATATTCCTTTGAGAGATTGATACGTCTCTAACGTATCTATAATTTTTTATTGTTCCATGATATTATATTATCTGTTTTGGATGTTTTATATGCTATTTTATATTATTTTTGGACTAACCTATTAACCTAGAGCCCAGTGCTAGTTTCTATTTTTTTTTCTTGTTTTTGAGCTTCGCAGAGAAGGAATACCAAACGGAATAAAACCTTCACGATGATTTTTCTTGGACCAAAAGACACCCAGGAGACTTGGAGATCAAGTCGGAAGAGCCACGAGGCGGACACAAGGGGGAGGGCGAGCCCCCGTGACTCCACCGACTGACTTGTTCGTCCTATATATTCCCAAATATCCCCAAACCACCATAAGCATCCACGAAAACACTTTTCCACCGCCGCAACCTTCTGTGCCCGTGAGATCCCATCTAGGGGCCTTTTCCGGCATCCTGCCGGAGGGGGATTCGATCATGGAGGGATTCTACATCAACTCTATTGCCCTTCTGATGAAGCGTGAGTAGTTTATATTACCTCAGACCTACGAGTCCATAGCTAGTAGCTAGATGGCTTCTTCTCTCTCTTTTGATTATCAATACCATGTTCTCCTCGATGTTCTTGGAGATCTATCCAATGTAATCTTCTTTTGTGGTGTGTTGACCCGATGAATTGTGCATTTATGATCAGCTTATCTGTGAATATTATTTGAATCTTCTTGAATTCTTATATGCATGATTTGATATCTTTGTAATTCTCTTTGAACTGTCGGTTTAGTTTGGCCAACTAGATTGGTTTTTTATGCAATGGGAGAAGTGCTTAGCTTTGGGTCTAATCTTGCGGTGTCCTTACCCAGTGATAGTAGGGGTAGCAAGGCACGTATTGTATTGTTGCCATCGAGGATAAAAAGATGGGGTTTACATCATATTGCTTGAGTTTATTCCTCTACATCATGTCATCTTACTTAATCGTTACTCTGTTCTTCATGAACTTAATACTCTAGATGCAGGCGGGAGTCGGTCGATGTGTGGAGTAATAGTAGTAGATGCAGGCAGGAGTCGGTCTACTTGACACGGACGTGATGCCTATATTTCATAATATTGCCTTAGATAGCGTCATAACTTTGTGCTTTTATATCAATTGCTCGACAGTAATTTGTTCACCCACCATATTATTTGCTATCTTGAGAGAAGCCACTAGTGAAACCTATGGCCCGCGGGTCTATTTTCCTTCATATAAGTTTCCGATCTACTATTTTGAAATCTTTTACTTTCCGATCTATAAACCAAAAATACCAAAAATATTTACTTTATCCTTTGTTTAGTTTCATCTATCTCTATGAGATCTCACTTTTGCAAATAACCATGAAGGGATTGACAACCCCTTTATCGCATTGGGTGCAAGTTGTTTGATTGTTTGTGCAGGTCTTGGTGATTTGTGCGTTGTCTCCTACCTGATTGATACCTTGGTTCTCTAACTGAGGGAAATACTTATCTCTACTTTGCTGCATCACCCTTTCCTCTTCAAGGGGAAAACCAACGCAAGCTCAAGAAGTAGCACGAAGAATTTCTGGCACCGTTGCTGGGGAGATCTACTCCAAGTCAAGACATACCAAGTACCCATAATAAAACTCTCATATCTTGCATTACAGTATTCCCCATTTGCCTCTCGTTTTCCTCTCCCCCACTTCTAAACGATTTTCAAAAAGATTTGTCTTTTTCTTTGCCTCTTTCTTCGCCCCTCTTCCGTTCGTCTTTTCGTTTGCCTTTTGTGTGCTCGTGTGTATGATTGCTTGCTTTTTCACGATGGCTCAAGAGAATACCAAATTGTGTGATTTTTCCAACACTAATAACAAATGTTTTTATTAGTACTTGATTGCTCCCGCCACTAGTGCGAAAACTTATGAAATTAATGCCGCTTTGCTGAATCTTGTTATGAAAGATCAATTTTCTGGCCTTCCTAGTGAAGATGTTGCATCCCATCTAAATAGTTCTGTTGAGTTGCGCGATATGCAAAAGAAGAAAGATGTGGATAATGATATTGTTAAATTGAAGCTATTTCTGTTTTCACTTAGAGATCATGCTAAAACTTGGTTTTCATCTTTGCCTAAAAATAGTATTGATTCATGGAATAAGTGTAAAGATGCTTTTATTTCCAATTTCCTCCCGCTAAGATCATCTCCCAAGAAAGATATTATGAATTTTAAGCAACTTGATCATGAACATGTTGCACAATCTTGGGAGAGGATGAAATTGATGATACAAAATTGCCCTACTCATGGTTAGAATCTGTGGATGATTATACAAAAAAATTATGCCAGATTGAGTTTTGCTTCTAGAAATCTTTTAGATTCGGCTGCGGGAGGCACTTTTATGAAAATTAATTTAGGAGAAGCTACTAAATTCCTAGATAATATTATGGTTAATTATTCTCAATGGCACACCGAAAGATCTTCCACTAGTAAAAAAGTGCATGCGACTGAAGAGATTAATGTTTTGAGTGGAAAGATGGATGAACTTATGAAATTATTTGCTAGCAAGAGTGCTTATATTGATCCTAATGATATGCCTTTGTCTACTTTGATTGATAATATTAATGAATCTATGGGTGTGAATTTTGTTGGTAGGAACAATTTTGGTAATAATGTGTATAGAGGTAATTTTAATCCTAGGTCATTTCCTAGTAATTCCTCTAATAATCATGGTAATTCCTACAACAATTCTTATGGCAATTATAGTAAGATGTCCTTTGATTTTGAAAATAGTGTTAAAGAATTTATGATTTCGCAAAAGAGTTTCAATGCTTTGGTTGAAGAAAAATTGCTTAAGATTGATGATTTGGCTAGGAACGTGGATAGAATTTCTCTTGATGTTGATTCTTTAAAAATTAGATATATTCCACCCAAGCATGATATCAATCAATCTCTAAAGGCTATGAGAATCTCCATTGATGAGTGCAAAGAAAGAACCGCTAAGATGCGTGCTAAACGAGATTGGTTTGTAAAAGCATGTTCTTCTAGTTTTCGTGAAAATAATGATGAAGATCTTAAAGTGATTGATGTGACTCCTATTGAATCTTTGTTTTCCAATATAAATCTTGACAAAGACGGTACTGGAGACAAGTCAACTTTAGTTAAAAGGCATCCTAGTGATTCAGAGTTTTTAGATCTTGATGCAAAAATTGATAAAAGTAGGATTGGAGAGGTCAAAACTTTAAGTAGCAATGTACCCACTCTTTTGGATTTCAAGGAATTTAATTATGATAATTTTTCTTTAATACTCCCTCCGTCCGGAAATACTTGTCATCAAAATGAATGAAAATGGATGTATCTACAATTAAAATACATCTAGATACATCCATTTCAATGACGAGTATTTTCGGACGGAGGGAGTAGATTGTATTTCCTTGTTGCAATCCATGTTGAATTCTCCTCATGCTTATAATCAAAAGAAAGCTTTTACTAAACATATTGTTGATGCTATGATGAAATCTTTTGAAGAAAAGCTTGAATTGGAAGTTTCAATCCCTAGAAAACTTTATGATGAGTGGGAACCTACTATTAAGATTAAGATTAAAGATTATGAGTGCCATGCTTTGTGTGATTTGGGTGCTAGTATTTCCACGATTCACAAAACTTTATGTGATGTGTTAGGTTTCCGTGAATTTGATGATTGTTCTTTAAATTTGCATCTTTCGGATTCCACTATTAAGAAACCTATGGGAAGGATTAATGATGTTATTATTGTTGCAAATAGGAATTGTGTGCGCGTAGATTTCATTGTTCTTGATATAGATTGCAATCCTACATGTCCTATTATTCTTGGTAGACCTTTCTTTAGAACGATTGGTGCAATTATTGATATGAAACAAGGAAAAAATTAGATTTCAATTTCCATGAAGGATGGGCATGGAACACTTTTGTAGAAAGAAAATAAAGTTGCCATATGAATCTATTATGAGAACTACTTATGGATTGCATACCAAAGATGACAATACATAGATCTATTCGTGTTTTTATGCCTAGCTAAGGGCGTTAAACAATAGCGCTTGTTAGGAGGCAACCCAATTTTATTTTTGTTCTTTGCTTTTTGCTCCTGTTTTGCTTTGAATAATTCAACTAGCCTCTGGTTAGATGTGGTTATGATGTTTTAATTAGTTTTTGTGCCAAGTAAGACCTTCGGGACGGCTTACGGTGATAGTTGTTTTGATCTTGCTGAAAAACAGAAACTTTTGCACCCAGGAAAATAATTTTCATAATTCACATAAGTGTGTTTTTGATCTGATTCTCTTTGCAAAAGATTGGTACACAAATTTCCCAGGTTTTCCAAGTTTTTCAGAATTTTGGGAGTTTCAGAAGTATTCGAAGTTTCCAGATTGCTACAGAGTGTTCTGTTTTTGACAGATTCTTTTTTCTATGTGTTGTTTGCTTCTTTTGATGAATCTATGGGTAGTATCGGGTGGTATGAACCATGGAAAAGTTGGAATACAGTAGATATTACACCAATATAAATAAAGAATCAGTTCACTATAGTACCAAAAGTGGTGATTTATTTTCTTATACTAACGGAGCTTATGAGATTTTCTGTTAAGTTTTGTGTTGTGAACTTTTCTAGTTTTCGGTAAGGATTTGATGGACAATGGAATAAGGAGTGGCAAGAGCACAAGCTTGGGGATGCCCAAGGCACCGTAAGGTAATATTCAAGGACAACCAAGAGCCTAAGCTTGGGGATGAAGGAAATATGCCCTAGAGGCAATAATAAAGTTATTATTTATTTCCTCACATCATGATAAATGTTTATTATTCATGCTAGAATTGTATTAACCGGAAACATGATACATGTGTGAATACATAGACAAACATATAGTCACTAGTATGCCTCTACTTGACTAGCTCATTAATCAAAGATGGTCATGTTTCCTGACCATAGACATGTGTTGTCATTTGATTAGTGGGATCACATCATTAGAAGAATGATGTGATTGACATGACCCATTTTGTTAGCCTAGCACTTGATCGCTTAGTATACCGCTATTGCTTTCTTCATGACTTATACAAAGTTCCTGCAACTATGAGATTGTGCAACTCCGTGTACCGGAAGAACACTTTGTGTGCTACCAAACGCCACAACGAATCGGGTGATTATAAAGGTGCTCTCTGTGTGTTTCCAAGGTTCATGTTGAGTTGGCATAATTCGAGATTAGGATTTGTCACTCCGATTGCTCTGGAGAGGTATCTTCGGCCCTCTCGGTAATACTCATCACTTAAGCCTTGCAAGCATATAACTAATGAGTTAGTTATGAGATGACGACATGAACGAGTAAAGAGACTTGCGGTAACGAGATTGACTAGGTATTGATACCGACGATCAAATCTCTCGCAAGTAACATACCAATGACAAAGGAACAAAGTATGTTGTTATGCGGTTTGACCGATAAAGATCTTCAGAGAATATGTAGGAACCAATATGGGCATCCAGGTCCCGCTTATTGGTTATTGACCGAGACGTGTCTCGGTCATGTTCTGCATTGTTCTCGAACCGTAGGGTCCGCACGCTTAAGGTTTCGGCGATGCTTATATTATGAGTTTATGTATTTTGATGTACCGAAGGTTGTTCGGAGTCCCGGATATGATCACGGACATGACGAGGAGTCTCGAAATGGTCGAGACATAAATATTGATATATTGGACGGATATATTTGGACACCGGAAAGGTTCCGGAGAAGTTTGGAGCTCCGGGAGGTTGCCGGAACCCCCCAGGAGGTATATGGGCCTTATTGGGCCCATGTAGGAGGAAGAGAGAAGGAGCAAGGGAAGGGGGTGTCGTGGTTCTAAGTCTGACAGTAGAGTGGAGGTAGGTATGGAGAGGCAAGGTCCTAGCTATGGAGAGGTTGTGAACACAAGCGATGTACGAGTTCAGCCCTTCTCGGAGGAAGTAAAGCCCCACGCCCTCGGAGCCCCGAGGCGGTCGAGTGGTTTATGTGTGTAAGTATTACAAGAGTGCGAACCCTCTCGCCTGTGGAGGGGGTGGCTTATATAGAGTACGCCAGACCCCAGCCAGCCCACATAATGGAGAGGTTAAAGTACATTAAGCTCTGGGGCATCGTAACGCCTCATAAAGTGCCTTAACTATCATTAAGTCTATTCAATTACAGCCGCTATGCTATGGAGTGCCTTCCGACCTTCCGGTGGTCGAGTGTATCTTCATGGTCGAGTGAGTCTTCCATGGTCGAGTCCTTCTAGCCAGTCGAGTGGGTTCCTCGTTAGTCGACTGGAAGGTGATTTCTTCTAAGGGTATCCTTGGGTAGGACGTTTAGGTCAGGCCTATGACCCTATCCTAGGTACATGAATCCATCATTAGCCCCCGAATGGGTCGAGGCTTGAATGAGGAAGGAGTTGATGCTGTTTCCGATTGAACTTTGGCATGCTGGTTATGCGTCTTCTTTGACCAAGATTTTCTTTGTTGATAACGAGCAACTTTTCTTCAGTCGACTCGATCCATTCTTGTTCTTTCGTCGAGTGATTTTTATACTTTGCCGGCTCCTGAGCGACGGATCGTAGAAATCTTCGCACCGCGAACCGGTCCGCTGCTCGTGGATTCCGCAGGATATGAAATTTGGGGAAGCGCGAAGCGGAACGAACCATGGCGCCGGACGGACAGACATGGACGCCGATCTCGCGCCGCTTTTTCCGCACGATCGTGTCAATGCAACTGTTTCGGATATGATTGATCGCCTGGTCCACTGTCATCCACTCGGAAGGGATGTTATAAATGTGATTTGTGAGGGTTTCGCACAAGACCCCATTCTTCCTCCCCGCCTCTTCGTCTCCGCCCAACGCAATCGCTGTCGCCTCATAACGCTCTCTCAAGATTTCGCCGGCAGCCATGGGCAAGGAGAAGACAGCGGTGTTGGAGCGCGCGAAGAAGGCGTCGGCGATGGAGAAGGCGTCGGCAGCTAAGAAGGCGAAGGGGAGATCCACCAGCCGCAGCGGGTCTTCGCCGAGATCCTGCCTGCCGAAGGGCTGGGTCCAGGGAGATTGGATCCAGTCGACCATCAGGGAGAAGGATCTCCTTGACATGGCCGATGACGGGCTGATCCCCCACGGCGCCGCAAGACTTCCTGGTAAAGAGTGGCAGCCTCAGCCGGAGGAGGGTGAGTGTGTGCTCCTGGCCACCCATGTCGATCGAGGATTTTCCCTGCCGCCGAGCGTTTTCTTTCGTGGCTTTTTGAACTTCTTTGGAGCCCAGCTCCACCATTTTACTCCAAACTCCATCGCGAACCTTGCTGCATTTGTATCCATGTGTGAAAACTTCCTAGGCTGCCGACCGCACTGGGGCTTGTTCAAGCACATCTTCACATGTCGTTCTCAGACTGTGAAGAAGGCGAGTCTAGGTGATGAGAAAACCCAAGTGGTCCAGATGTGCGGGGGCCTAGGAATCCAAGTGAGGAATAAGAGCACTTTCCTAGCTATGTCTTTTCCCGAGTCGGTCAGGGGTGGCAATGACCTGGTTCTATCGCTGTAATGAGCCGACGGGGACGATCGAGTGGACTTCCTCCATTCACCATGAGTCGAGTGAACAAACCCTCCTCTCAAGGTGGTTCCGGAGGAGAGAGCTGATGTGAAGATGTTGATGGATCGTGGTGCAGCTGGTTCGGGACGGTGAGATCGGCATGGACCTCTTGGAGGTTTTCCTTCAAGGCGATCCAGCCTCTTCAGCCCGGAGTCTTTGCATGTGGCTGTATCAAGGAACCAAGACGAGACTCGAGTCCACCCGGAGGCGCCGACGACGCCATAGTGGAAAGGTGGATGGCGCGATCATGGGAACAAGGACAACCTCGTGGATCCAGGAGGATTTCTCCACTCGACCATCACAAAGATTCCGTAAAAGGTATATTTGCTCGCTTCCATTGTATGTCCGTTGAATGTGTTTCAGATGTCCTGCAATTTGGTCGATTGAGCTCTGTCTCGACGTTTTCTGTGCCCTTACCGAAGCTGTACTCAATGCCCAACGGAGCTCAGCTCCAACCGAGGAGGAGAAGCCAGGGGGGTGAGCCGGGAAGAGTGGGATTCAGACGCCACGAGGATGATGATGACGACGACGACGATGATGAGGATGACGAGAGGAGGAGGAGGAGGAGGTTGCACCACCGCGCCGAAAGGCGGTCGAAACTTGTTCATGACCCTTCGATCAACGCTGTAAGGAGTTGCGATCGTCTCATGATCGACCAAACGCCTCGGACCGCTTCTCCGTGCCGACTGAGAAAGCGCCAAAGCAGTCGAAGGTAGCTCCGTCGAGGCCAACCAAGCCTCTGCCAAAAATGAAGGTGTCCATCCCCACCATATCAGGGTAAACATATTACTTAAGTCTTCCTGCTTTGTACAAGCTTTATCTCTGGTTGATACTTGAATTAATCGACTAATTCTTTGGAACTTCAGTGCTGCGACTTCTGAAACCTCAAGCAAGGCTGAGGACCATGAGATGGAGGACGCGGCAACCTCAAATCCTGGTACTATATCTTTAATTCTGTTCTTAGTCGACTGACTCATAGTTTCTAACTTTGATTCTTTTCTGAAGCTCCAACCAATGACATTATCACCCTTCCTGATGATGATGATGAGGATGAAGAACCATTGAGGCATAGGAGGAGCAGGAAGGTGCCCACTGGCAAAGCAGCCCAAGATGTGACGGTGCCCGAGACTGTTGCAACGGAGGGGGAGACCACCACTCGACATACCGTGTCCTTCGCGGAGCCGTTGACGAGTGCTCGACCCACTTCGTCGAGTGCTGGGAAACCTTCGCCTTCACCACGCACCACGCCCCGGAGGACCAAGCTAGTGCTGCTAAGGAGGCGATACGCCAGCGGGGATCATGATGGAGCAGTGAAGATCGCTCGATGCAAGCAAAGCAGCTTATGATGCCAGCTCCGCTCTTCAAAGCAATGTTCAGTCGATCGACCACCATTGCTGTTAGGATATGCTATCAAAACTTCTTTTCTTTCGAAATCCATAGCAATCACCCACCGGGTGTGTTGATAAAACTCCGTGTTAGCGGGCACGCTGAGTGCACTACCGGGTGTAGTCCCAAGTCTAAGGTCGATCACCGGCAATCGGCTTTAGGCTTTACAAGTAAAGATTGATCATCACCGACTAGAACGAATGGGTTTCAAACCGGTGGGGGCACGCTGAGTGCACTCACCGGTGTAGTCCCCGAGATCGTGGTCGATCGCCGCGATTGATTACATCAAGAAGTTTCTTTTCTTTGGTCGATCGTCGACTCGTTTGAATAGGACCGGTGGGGCACGCTGAGTGCACCCACCGGGTGTAGTCCTCGAGACTACGGTCGAATGCTTGCATTCGATCGTGGTCTTAGAAACGATGATTTTCTCTATTCACTCGGAAGTGAATCATCTTTGACATTTTGTTGATTGGTTCTTCGAGAAATCCGTGATCTTGCGTAAGCGCTTATATCGAATCGGAGCGAAGCACATTCAGCTCGAGTTGGATTTGAAGCTAGTGCAGGAGAATCTGACGAAGGCGAAGGAGGAGACCAAAGGTATGTTCAGTGAGACTTTGACGACTCCTTTGTCCTCCCATTTGTTTCAAATCTGACTTCGCTGTAATTCGCAGGCAAGGTGAAGGAGGCACAGAGGAAGAAGGATCTTGAGCTATCTGAGAAGACCAAGCTTGCTGACGAGAAGTTAGCTTCAGTCACCAAGCTCGAACAGGACAACACCAATCAAGGCTGCTCGCAATTGCCACCAAAGATGTTGACCGACCGAAAGTCGACAAGACCACTCGACCGAGAAGATCAACCGGTTGATGGGAAGAAGAATGACCGAAGGCTTCCGGTGGTCTTGCTAAGAAATTGTTCCTTATGCTCAAGGTAATCTTTACACTCGACCAACATTTCCAACCGTGAAGCTCACATTCGACCATTATCTTGACTCGAGTTTTATCTTTGCAGAACAGCCGTCAAACTTTGAAGAAGAAAACAGCCCGCTGGAGCGAACCTTGACCCTGTCAATTCTCCTGAATGATGAAGTTGCTATGAATGTCTTCCGACCGAGTCCCGTGTTGCAGCTGTCGTGGACTACCTCGCAAGGCTGAAGGTTGCTCGACTCGACGCTCTGGCCCGGGGCGACACTCCAAAATGACCTCGAGTCGCTGATGGCTCGATTGAACGCCGTCCCTGACCGAGTGCAGGAGTGGAAGAAGTCCTCGGCTCGGTGTGGCGCAGATGTCGCCTGCGTGCTCGGCGCGAGTCCATCTGCAAGGATGCACGAGAAGATAAGCTGGTGGCTCTCCGAGTGGCCAACACCAAGAAACACGACTTCAGTCCTTCATGGAAACTTTCATCGCTGCTGCTACACGGATCGCAGATGGGATCGACCTCGATGAGTTCGTTGTTCTTCGACCCTCCACAGAGGGGTAAAAACTTCCTTTAAGTCCGACACTTTAAATTTGCCTCAGATGTCGAGTGGAATTGTAACCGATAAAACCTTAATGTGCTTAGTGCCCGAGCACTCTCGGTTCCTTTAGGTATCGACCTAAACTTAGATTTGATGTTTGGATATGATTGCTTTTGGCTCGAATTGCCCTTTGTAGGTTCAAAGAAGATGCCCATTGCAATGACTTATTCCTTAGGTGAGCACTGGCTGCAGCTAAGCCTCCGAGTGAAAGGTTTGCTCTTTACTCGGTGAGGATTTCTTATACCTTAGGCGAGCTACTGGCTGCAGCTAAGCCCCGAGTGAGAGGTTTGCTCTTCACTGTAGGATTTTTTATACCTTAGGCGCAGCACTGGGCTGCAGCTAAGCCCCGAGTGAGAGGTTTGCTCTTCACTGTAGGATTTTTATACCTTAGGCGAGCACTGGGCTGCAGCTAAGCCTCCGAGTGAGAGGTTTGCTCTTCACTCGGTAGGATTTTTATACCTTAGGCGAGCACTGGGCTGCAGCTAAGCCTCCGAGTGAGAGGTTTGCTCTTCACTCGGTAGGATTTCCGTTGTATTTGTGGCAAAGCTCGGAGGAGAGGGTCGCAGTCGACCTGCATCTCGTCTTCCTTGCGAGCGCACATTATACTTATGGTGTAGCTCGGAGGAGAGGGTCGCAGTCGACCTGCCCCTCGTCCTCTTTGTAAGCCCACACGTTATACTTATGGTGTAGCTCGGAGGAAAGGGTCGCAATCGACCTGCGCCTGCCCTCCTTATGAGCGCACGTTGTACTTAGGCGAGTACTTGACTGCAGCTAAGCCCCGAGTGGAAGTCCGGCTTACCACTTGGTAGGATTTTTAGTTACTTAGGCGAGCACCGGGTCATAGTTTAAGCCCCCGAGTGGAAGTCGGCTTACCACTCGGTAGGATTTTTAGTTACTTAGGCGAGCACTGGGCTGCAGCCAAGCCCCGAGTGGAAGTCGGCTTACCACTCGGTGAGGATTTTTAGTTACTTAGGCGAGCACTGGCTGCAGCTAAGCCCCGAGTGGAAGTCCGGCTTACCACTCGGTAGGATTTTATAAATTAGGCGAAGCGGATTCGGCTAAGCCTCCGAGTGGAAGTCCGGCTTACCACTCGGTAGGATTTGTACAAACTTAGGCTAAACAGATTCACGGCTAAGCCACCCATCGGGGAAAATTTTATCGACAAAATAAAAAGTGACAAAAATTATGAAGGAATTATGACACTATTATTTCAAATCCATGAACTACTGTATATTTTATTACAACTCATCCGAAAGTGAAAACTTTATGTAAAACGGGCGGAGCAGATCCGCATTCCAAGCTCGGGCTCTTCGATATTGTGTTCGACGTTGTAGAGACGATATGCCCTGCTAGGAGAACCTTGGTGACGATGAAGGGCCCTTCCTGTGAGGGAGCGAGCTTATGTTGTTTCGCTGATCCACTCGGATAACTAGATCCCCTTCTGGAAGGCTCGACCTCTCACATTTTCGGCGCGAAAGTCGACGCAAGTCTTGCTGGTAGATGGTCGAGCGGATCGAGCCATCTCCCTTTCCTCCTCTAGAAGGTCGACCGCGCCCCGACGCGCTTGCTCAGCTTCGCCCGTTGTAAAGTTCAATTCGGGAGCGCTAGAAGAAGATCACTCGGCAGACTGCTTCAGCTCCATAGACCAAGAAGAATGGAGTTCTTCCGGCCGACCGATTAGGCGTGGTCCGCAATCCCCAAAGCATCAAGGGAGTTCGTCTACCCATGCTCCGGCCGCATGCTTGAGATCTCGCATCACCGGGTTTCTGACCCTTGAGGATTAAGCCATTGGCCCGCTCGCTGTCCATTCGACCGTGGATGGGCGATCAAGCGTAGTCGACTCGCGTGCCTTGAGCGCTGCGTAAATCCTTGAATTCTTCTCGAGTCAAAATTTGACCCATTATCCGTGATAATGCCGTGCGGGACTCCATATCGAACGCGGCTCTCGATGAAGGAAACAAGAAGATCAAGCGCCAAGATTCTTGATTGGTTTAGCTTCAATCCACTTGGTGAACTTGTCGATCGCTACCAAAGACATGCGTGAAACCGCCCGACCCGCTCGTAAGGGACCAACCATGTCTAACCCCATACTGCGAACGGCGGACAAGTGGAATGGTCTTCGAGTCGACGCGGGCTTGTGTGACATATTGGAGTAGAATTGACATCCTTCGACTTGTCCACTATTTCCTTCGCCATCTCATTCGCCCTCGCCAAGAAAATCCAGCTCGGTATGCTTTGGCTACAATGGTCCGAGAGGACGATGGTGACCACAGTCCCCGAGTGGATATCATTGAGAATGACTCGACCTTCTTCCGGCGTTATGCATTTTGACCAACTCCATCGGGCTTTCTATACTGACTATCCTTTGATAACGGTAAAGGCTTTGGATCGACGGACGATCTGCCGGGCCTCTTCCTCATCCAATGGGAGCTCTTTTCTCGTAATATATGCGATATAGGGAATTGTCCAACCGGAGTGACCACTAAAACCTCCATGACCAAGTCGACCACCGCGGGACCTCAACCTCGGTCGGATCTGTGGCACTCTTGGGCTGTGGAGCTTCCTCCGTGAAGGATCTTCTTTAATCGACGGAGGTGTATATGTTCCAAAAACACACCACTGAATGGCTTCTCTTTTGGAACCTATCTTTGCGGGTCATCTGCTGCTTGATTTTTCATCGGGGGATGTGATGGAGCTCCAATCCTCGAATTTCTTTTCCAGCTTCCTCATTGCATTGCAAGATCCAAATATGGCTGGGCTTCTCACGCCCCACTCCTTCATCACTGGTTGACCACTAAATCTGAATCGCCATAAACCATCAAAGCATTTAACGCCGAGTGAGATGGCCATGCGCAATCCATATAAAAGGGCCTCATACTCGCCTCATTGTTGGAGGAATCAAAGTGAATCGAGCACATATCTCGAGCTTATCTCCTCCGGGGAAACCAGAACCACCCCAAAGACGTAACTGTTCAACATCTTAGAGTCATCGAAGAACATGGTCCAATGCTCCGAGTGAACTTCAGTCGGCTGCTGTTGTTCAATCCACTCGGCGAGGAAATCTGCTATTGCTTGGGACTTAATGGCTTTCTTTGCCTCAAATTTGATATCAAGGGAAGAAGTTCAATCGCCCATTTCGCCACTCGATTGGTTGCGTCTCTCACAGCAGTAATCTCGATAAAGGAGCGTCACGACGATCGTGATAGAATGATCGAGAAATAATGAGCAACCTTCTTCGTGGTCATGTATATGCCATACACAAGCTTCTGATAATGAGGATATCTCTGCTTGGATGGAGTCAATACTTTAGACAAATAATACACCGGGCGCTGAACTTTGAAGGCCTTTCCTTCCTCTTCCCGCCGATCGTAGTTAATCAGATCGACGACTTGTCCTGTGGCTACAATATAAAGCAACAGAGGCTCTTTGCTGATTGGAGCAGCAAGCACCGGCTGGGTGGAGAGCAGAGCTTTTAGCTCGGCAAACGCTGCATCAGCTTCTGGAGTCCACTCGAACTTGTCTGCCTTCTTCATCAGTCGGTAAAGAGGCAATGCCTTTTCACCGAGTCGTGAAATGAATCGACTTAAAGCGCCAAGCATCCAAGAAGCTTCGACATCGTGCACTCGCACAGTATGCGTTTCATTCGGAGAATAGTGCCTATCTTCTCGGATTAGCATCGATCCTCGCCGAAACGAAAACCGAGTAATTTTCCACCAGAACTCCGAATGTGCACTTTGACGGATTGAGCTTGATATCGCACCTTCCGAGGTTGGCAAATGTTTCGCGAGGTCGCAAGCAGGTCGGAACCTTTTCGCGACTTAACGACGATATCATCCATATACGCCCACATTCCGACTGATTTGAGTGAGAAGACACTTCAATTATTCGCATAAATGTGGCTCCGCATTCTTGAGGCCGAATGGCATGGTGATATAGCGAAGCACCGAATGGAGTGATGAAAGCTGTTTTATTTCGTCGGGTCCATACAGACGGATCGATGATACCCGAATATGCATCTAGAAAAGACAATCTCTCACATCCCGCGGTCGAGTCAACAATTTGATCTATGCGAGGGAGAGGAATGATCCTTCGGCAGGCCCGATTGATGTTCTTAAAGTCAATGCACATGCGGAGCGAGTTGTCCTTCTTGGGAACCATGACGACATTAGCGAGCCACTCGGAGTGGTATATCTCTGATAAATCCTGCCGCCAACAATGAGCCACTTCTTCACCAATAGCCTTTCTCTTCGACGGCGGACCGTCAAGATGCTCTTTGACTGGTTTTGCCGACTTGTCGACTCGGAGGCGATGCTCGGCCATCCCCCTGAACACGGCATGTCGGTGGCTTCCATGCGAAATGTCCCGATTCTCACGGAGGAACCGGATGAGCGCTTCTTCCTATTTCGGTCGAGTGTCGTGGAGATGTGGGTCGGGCTGCATTGGGGTCGGTCGGTGAATATGAACCGGCCGCCTCACCGCAGACGATCGAAATGCGATCTGTGGTCGGCTTCTTGATCGCAACAAATCACTCGGATCTGCGTTTTGCTTGTATTCTTGAATTCGACCGCTGTCACTTGGGAGTCGGCAATCTTTGAGCCCTTCTGAAAGCACTCTTCCGCCTTTTTCCGACCGCCGGTGACAGTGATCACCCCCTTGGGGCCCGGCATTTTCAGTTTGAGGTACACGTAACATGGTCGAGCCATGAATCGTGCATAGGCTGGCCTCCCCAAAATGGCGTGGTATGCACTCTGAAAATCGACAACCTCAAAGGTCAATTTTTCCTTGCGAAAATGCTTGAATCACCAAAACCACGCCCGAGCTATTTGGCCGAGTGAGTTGGCCTTCTTCCCCTGGTATGACTCGTGGAAACTCATGTTGTCGGTGCTCACGGGACATCGGAATGCCCATATCTTTCAATGTGTCTCAGATATAACAAGTTCAGCCCACTACCACCATCCATCAAGACTTTCGTCACCGAGTGCCTTCGACAATTGGATCGACCACCAAAGCTTGCCGCCCAAGGGTGGCAATATGAGTCGGATGATTAGATTGGTCGAATGTGATGGGTGTTTGGGACCACTTCACATAACTTGGTTTTACTGGGGCAACCATGTTCACCTCACGGTTAATGACTTTCAGTCAACTTTTGCTTTCCACCTCTGCGAAGATCATCGAGTGGAGTTGACATGTGGATATTCTTCCTCACTGTCCTCTTTGTCTCCGGCCTTGTCTGGCTCCTTCTCCTTGTCCTTAGACTGTTTTCCCTAAACCGCCGGATCAGAGTCGACATCGGCGAGTGGTGTGTTTTGGGTAAATGATGTTGCCCTCTTCATCTTTCTTCGTGTGAATATGGCATGGCATATCCATCACGCCATTTCCTTCTTTATCCTTTACTTTCTTAGGATTCCGGATCCTTTTGGCTTCCCTTGAACTTCCCTCGAGTGACGGCGTGGCCTCTCCAGAGCTGCTGGCTCGGCTTTCCTTCCGCTTCCGACCGAATTTCCCTTCTCCGATCGACTTGGCTTGTACTTGCCGCCGAGTTGGTCTTCTTCCTCGCCGTTAAGCGCATTTGGTAGCAATCTCCATCATTCGACTCAAGGTCATGTCGCCGGTTCGACCAAACTTGAGACTCAATTCTCGTTTTGACGCCATCTTTGAAGGCGCAAACCGCCCGATGGTCCGACACATTTTCCACAAGATGGTGCGAGTGATCCACCTCTGAATGTACTCTCGGAGAGTCTCATTGACTTCGACACAGACTTGCAGCTCTGTCAAGCCAGCCGGTCGCTTGCGTGTTCCTTCAAAGTTCGATTTAACACTGGGACAAATCTTCCCAAGTGTATATACTACTTGGAGGTAACTGATTCAGCCATGCCCTGGCAGAACCTTCCAACATGAGGGGCAAATGTTTCATGGCCACCTCGTCATTCCCACCGCCAATCTGGACAGCCACTCGGTAATCTTCAAGCCAAGTTTCAGGCTTGGACTCCCTAGTGAATTTGCTGACTCCTGTTGCCAACCTGAAATTGGGGGGAATCACTGCGGCTCTGATAGCCGTGCTAAAACACTCCGGACCAGAAACATGCACTCGACCGCCAGGGTGCATCCTCTCGGTCCGCCTCGATGGGCTCTGTTCGGCCGACCAAGCCTTCCACGATAATGGATCGCGTCGAAGCTGGTTCCACAGGGTCGACCGAACTCTCCGCCTCATCAACTAACGCTCGTCATCCCGCCACCGAGGAGCGAAGACCCTTCCTCGAGGGGAAACGGCACTCGACGCTGTCATCCCGGTCGTGTCGGTCTCCATATCGATCTCGCCGGTTGTCGCGCCCTTCCCGCCGCGGAGGCGATCTGGGGATCGTGGAGTCGATCGAATAAAGATTCGCAGCGACGGATCGATCAGGAATTTCGCTGCGCGATCGCGACACGGCTGAGTTCTCGGTCCCCGCCGCTCGGAGTAAATCTCGATCGCATCAAGCCCTCCCAGCTTCCGACTGAGAAGGCTGGATGGACTCTGCTATACGGGTTGCAGCTGCTAAATTCTAAATTGGCGTGCGGTATAACTGAGTCGGCGGGAAGAGTCGACGTTGACTGTCTTCCGGAACTCGTTGCCGCACGTGCTCGTCGAGTGCTCGCTGAAGGTTCTCCAAGCGAGCGCGTTCGGCGACATTGGCCAAACGTGCCTCCTCCAAGGCGCGAGCCTCAGGGGTTTCTCCTGCGATGGGAGTATGCAGGGCATCCATGTTCCTGCGGCGAAGCTCCTCTCTCTGCAGAGAGTCGAGTGTTTCGGGCTGGTACTCTTCGTGGTCTTGCGCGGGGTCACCTCCCGCCGCTTGCTCCGCCCCATGGGCGGCCGGAGGATCTGCGGGACCATCGACCATGAGGATTTCCGCCGCTGGATCATCGCTATCGCATTTGGATGCGCTTTCACGGAGCCGGCCGATGTGTCGAACAGCCGTAGAGGGACTCGTCGGGCTCAATTGCCGCGAAGTTGGGCGATGGCTGTCTGGCGAGCCACGCGTGCTTCACCCACCGCTGGAGTCTCGACCACCAGAGGCGCTTGCGCTGGCCGGAGATCGGGCGAAGCGATCGATAAAGGAGTCGACCGACACGGGTCGACGGTTGCCGCAGCACAACACCGCGGACACATGCGCGAAAGTGCGTCGCCGACCATGACGGGCGCCTCGATGTCGAGTGGAGCCT
The DNA here is from genome assembly GCA_021437245.1 of Aegilops speltoides. NCBI lineage: Eukaryota > Viridiplantae > Streptophyta > Magnoliopsida > Poales > Poaceae > Aegilops > Aegilops speltoides. The sequence goes on from CM038144.1 coordinate 401,529,878, forward strand.
CCCGAGCCACGCGAGTCGTCGGCGACAAAGGTGAGAGCACCGAGACGGATCTCGCGCCTCAACCAAAACTCCAGCAGTCATCATGATGAAAGTACTGAAGTACCGCAACTTCTCCACAAATCGCTAAAACACCTGCCCTACAGGGCGCCAACCGTCGTGGTTCTAAGCCTGACAGTAGAGTGGGGGGTAGGTATGAAGAGGCAAGGTCCTAGCTATGGAGAGGTTGTGAACACAAGCGATGTACGAGTTCAGGCCCTTCTCGGAGGAAGTAAAAGCCCTATGTCTCGGAGCCCTGAGGCGGTCGAGTGGTTTATGTGTGTAAGTATTACAAGAGTGCGAACCCCTCTGCCTGTGGAGGGGGGTGGCTTATATAGAGTACGCCAGACCCCAGCCAGCCCACATAATGGAGAGGTTAAAGTACATTAAGCACAGGCGCATCGTAACGCCTCATAAAGTGCCTTAAATATCATTAAGTCTATTCAATTACAGTGCCGCTTGCTATGGAGTGCCTTCTGACCTTCTGGTGGTCGAGTGTATCTTCATGTTCGAGTGAGTCTTCCATGGTCGAGTCCTTCTAGCCAGTCGAGTGGGTTCCTCGTTAGTCGACTGGAAGGTGATTTCTTCTAAGGGTATCCTTGGGTAGGACGTTTAGGTCAGGCCTATGACCCTACCCTAGGTACATGAATCCATCAGGGGGCGCGCCCCTCCCAAGCCCAATCCGAATTGGGGAGGGGGGCCGGCCCCCCCTTTCCTTTCTCCTCCCCCTCTCTTCCTTCCTACTACTAGTACTACTTCCTAATACTAGTACTCCTTCCTTCCCCCTCCAAATAAGATAAGGAAAAGAGAGGGAAACCTACTTGGAGTAGGTTTCCCCTCCCTATGGCGCGCCCCCCTTGAGGCCGGCCACCTCCTCCCTCCCTCCTTTATATACGGGGGTAGGGGGGCACCCTAGAACACAAAAGTTGATCATTGATCGTTCCTTAGCCGTGTGCGGTGCCCCCCTCCACGATATTACACCTCGATCATATTGTAGCGGTGCTTAGGCGAAGCCCTACGACAGGAGAACATCAAGATCGCCACCACGCCCGTCGATTGGAACTCCCCTCAAGCCTCTACTAGATTGAGATCGAGGGTGCGCCATCGAGCTGACGCGTGTCAAGAACTCGGAGGTGCCGAGTAACGGTGCTTGGATCGGTCGGACCGGAGGACGACGACTACTTCCTCTATGTTGCGCCAACGCTTCCGCTTCGGTCTCACGAGGGTACGTAGACAACACTCTCCCTCGTTGCTATATCATCACCATGATCTTGCGTGTGCGTAGGAATTTTTTGAAATTACTACGCTCCGCAACAAAGGGCATCCGAGCCAGGTTTTTATGGTTTGATGTTATTTGCACGAGTAGAACACAAGTGAGTTGTGGGCGATATAAGTCATCCGCTTACCCGCATGTCATACTTTGGTTCAGCGGTATTGTTGGATGAAGCGGCCGGACCGACATTACGCCAGACGCTACGCGAGACTGGTTTTACCGCCGTGCTTTGCACACGGTGACTAGCGGGTGTCGGTTTCTCCAACTTTAGTTGAACCGAGTGGCTACGCCCGGTCCTTGCGAAGGTTAAAACAGCATCAACTTGACAAACTATCGCTGTGGTTTTGATGCGAGGTGAGATTGGTTCTTGCTTAAGCCCGTAGCAGCCACGTAAAATTTGCAACAACAAAGTAGAGGACGTCTAACTTGTTTTTGCAGGCATGTTGTGATGTGATATGGCCAAGACGTGATGCTATATTTTATTGTATGAGATGATCATGTTTTGTAACCGGTTATCGGCAATTGGCAGGAGCCATATGGTTGTCGCTTATTGTATGAAATGCAACGCCTGTAATTGCTTTACTTTATCACTAAGCGGTAGCGATAGTCATAGAAGCAATAGATGGCGAAACGACAATGATGCTATGATGGAGATCAAGGTGTCGCTACCGGTGACGATGGTGATCACGACGGTGCTTCGGAGATGGAGATCACAAGCACAAGATGATGATGGCCATATCATATCACTTATATTGATTGCATGTGATGTTTATCCGTTATGCATCTTATCTTGCTTTGATTGACGGTAGCATTTTAAGATGATCTCTCACTAAAATTATCAAGTAGTGTTCTCCCTGAGTATGCACCGTTGCCAAAGTTCGTCGTGCCAAGACACCACGTGATGATCGGGTGTGATAAGCTCTACGTCCATCTACAACGGGTGCAAGCCAGTTTTGCACACGCAGAATACTCAGGTTATACTTGACGAGCCTAGCATATGCAGATATGGCCTCGTAACACGGAGACCGAAAGGTCGAGCGTGAATCATATAGTAGATATGATCAACATAGTGATGTTCACCATTGAAAACTACTCCATCTCACGTGATGATCGGTTATGGTTTAGTTGATTTGGATCACGTGATCACTTAGATGACTAGAGAGATGTCTGTCTAAGTGGGAGTTCTTAAGTAATATGATTAATTGAACTTAAATTTATCATGAACTTAGTACCGATAGTATCTTGCTTGTCTATGTTTGTTTGTAGATAGATGGCTCGTCTGTTGTTCCGTTGAATTTTAATGCGTTCCTTGAGAAAGCAAAGTTGAAAGATGATGGTAGCAATTACACGGATCGGGTCCAGAACTCGAGGATTATCCTCATTGCTGCACGTAAGAGTTACGTCCCGAAGCACCGCTAGGTGCCGAACTCTTCTTGATGCAACCGACGACGTTAAGAATGTCCGCGAGCAAAGTCGATGACTACTCTATAGTTCGATGTGCCATGCTTTACGGCTTAGAACCGGGTCTTGAACGACGTTTTGAACGTCATGGAGCATATGAGATGTTCCAGAGTTGAAGTTAATATTTCAAGCAAATGCCCGGATTGAGAGATATGAAGTCTCCAATAAGTTCTACAGCTGCAAGATGGAGGAGAATAGTTCTGTCGGTGAACATATACTCGTAATGTCCGGGTATAACAATCACTTAATTCAACTGGGAGTTAATCTTCCGATGATAGTGTCATTGATGAATTCTTCAATCATCGCCACCAAGCTACAAGAGCTTTGTGATGAACTATAATATGCAAGGGATGAACAAGACTATTCCGAGCTCTTCGCGATCTTTGAAAGCAGCGGAGGTAGAAATCAAGAAGGAGCATCAAGTGTTGATGGTCAACAAGACCACTAGTTTCAAGAAAAGGGCAAAGGAAAGAAGAAGGGAACTTCAAAAGAATGGCAAGCAAGTTGCTACTCAAGAGAAGAAACCCAAGTCTGGACCTAAGCCTCAAATCGAATGCTTCTTCTACCGCAAGCGAGTCGGTCTTTGAAGCGGAACTGCCCCAAGTATTTGGCGGATAAGAAGGATGGCAAAGTGAACAAAGGTATATGTGATATACATGTTATTGATGTGTACCTAACTAGAGCTCATAGTAGCACTGGTATTTGATATTGGTTCTGTTGCTAATATTTGCAACTCAAGCAGGACTACGGAATAAGCAAGATCGCCAAGGACGAGGTGACGATGCGCGTGGGAAACGGTTCCAAAGTCGATGTGACCGCCGTCCGCACGCTACCTCTACATCTACCATCGGGATTAGTTTTAGACCTAAATAATTGTTATTTGGTGCTGCGTTGAGCATGAATATTATATCTGGAATCTTGTTTGATGCGAGACGGTTATTCATTTAAACGAGAGAATAATGGTTGTTCTATTTATATGAGTAATATCTTTTATGGTCATGCACCCTTGAAGAGTGGTCTATTTTTATTGAATCTCGATAGTAGTGATACACATATTCATAATGTTGAAGCCAAAATATGCAGAGTTGATAATGATAGTGCAACTTATTTGTGGCACTGCCGTTTAGGTCATATCGGTGTAAAACACATGAAGAAACTTCATACTGATGGACTTCTGGAATCACTTGATTATGAATCACTTGGTACTTGCGAACCATGCCTCATGGGCAAGATGACTAAAACGCCGTTCTCCGGTACTATGGAGAGAGCAACAGATTTGTTGGAAATCGTACATACAGATGTATGTGGCCCGATGAATGTTGAGGCTCGTGGCGGATATCGTTATTTTCTCACCTTCACAGATGATTTGAGCAGATATGGGTATATCTACTTAATGAAGCACAAGTCTGAAACATTTGAAAAGTTCAAAGAATTTCAGAGTGAAGTAGAAAATCATCGTAACAAGAAAATAAAGTTTCTACGATCTGATCGTGGAGGAGAATATTTGAGTTACGAGTTTGGTTTACATTTGAAACAATGCGAATAGTTTAGCAACTCACGCCACCGAACACCACAACGAAATGGTGTGTCCGAACGTCGTAATCGTACTTTACTTGATATGGTGCGATCTATGATGTCTCTTACCGATTTACCGCTATCGTTTTGGGGTTATGCTTTAGAGACGGCCGCATTCACGTTAAATAAGGCACCATAAAAATCTGTTGAGACGACACCTTATGAACTATGGTTTGGCAAGAAACCAAAGTTGTCGTTTCTTAAAGTTTGGGGTTGCGATGCTTATGTGAAGAAACTTCAACCAGATAAACTCGAACCCAAATCAGAGAAATGTGTCTTCATAGGATACCCAAAGGAAACTTTTGGGTACACCTTCTATCACAGATCCGAAGGCAAAACATTCGTTGCTAAGAATGGATCCTTTCTAGAGAAAGAATTTCTCTCGAAAGAAGTGAGTGGGAGGAAAGTAGAACTTGATGAGATAACTGTATCTACTCCCTTGTTGGAAGATAGTTCATCACGAGAACCGGTTCCCGTGACAACTACACCAACTAGTGAGGAAGCTAATGATATTGATCATAAAACTTCAGATCAAGTTTCTGCTGAACCTCGTAGGTCTACCAGAGTAAGATCCGCACTGAGTGGTACGGTAATCCTGTTCTCGAAGTCATGTTACTTGACCATGATGAACCTACGAACTATGAGGAAGCGATGATGAGCCCAGATTCCGCAAAATGGCTGGAGGCCATGAAATCTGAGATAGGATCCATGTATGAAAACAAAGTATGGACTTTGGTTGACTTGCCCGATGGTCAGCAAGCCATTGAGAATAAATGGATCTTTAAGAAGAAGACTGACGCTGATGGTAATGTTACTGTCTACAAGGCTTGACTTGTTGTAAAAGGTTTTCGACAAGTTCAAGGGGTTGACTACGATGAGACTTTCTCACCCGTAGCGATGCTTAAGTCTGTCCGAATCATGTTGGCTATTGCTGCATTTCATGATTATGAAATTTGGCAAATGGATGTCAAGACTGCATTCTTGAATGGATTTCTAGAAGAAGAGTTGTATATGATGCAACTGAAGGTTTTGTTGATCCAAAAGGTCTCGACAAAGTGTGCAAGCTCCAACGCTCCATTTATGGACTGGTGCAAGCATCTCGGAGTTGGAATAAACGCTTTGATAGTGTGATCAAAGCATATGGTTTTATCTGAGACTTTTGGAGAAGCCTTGTATTTACAAGAAAGTGAGTGGGAGCTCAGTAGCATTTCTAGTTTTATATGTTGATGACATATTATTAATTGGAAATGATATAGAATTTCTGGATAGCATAAAGGGATATTTGAATAAAAGTTTTTCAATGAAAGACCTCGGTGAAGCTGCTTACATATTAGGCATCAAGATCTATAGAGATAGATCAAGACGCTTAATAGGACTTTCACAAAGCACATACCTTGACAAAATATTGAAAAGGTTCAATATGGATCGTGCAAAGAAAGGATTCTTGCACGTGCTACAAGGTGTGAAGTTGGGTCGAACTCAATGCCGACCACAAGCAGAAGATAGAGAGAAAATGAAAAATGTTCCTATGCTTCAGCCATAAGCTCTATCATGTATGCAATGTTGTGTACCAGACCGACGTATGCTTAGCAATAAGCTTAGCAGAAGGTACCAAAGTAATCCAGAGTGGATCATCGACAACGGTCAAGAACATCCTGAAATACCTAAAAGGACTAAGGATATGTTTCTCGTATATGGAGGTGACAAAGAGCTAGTCGTAAATGGTTACGTCGATGCAAGCTTTGACAGTGATCCGGACGATTCTAAATCGCAAACCGGATACGTGTTTTTATTAAACGGTGGAGCTGTAAGTTGGTGCAGTTCTAAACAAAGCGTCGTGGCGAGATCTACATGTGAAGCGGAGTACATAGCTGCTTCTGAAGCAACAAATGAAGGAGTCTGGATGAAGGAGTTCATTTCCGATCTAGGTGTCATACCTAGTGCATCGGGACCAATGAAGATCTTCTGTGACAATACTGGTGCAATTGCCTTGGCAAAGGAATCCAGATTTCACAAGAGGACGACGCTTCAATTCCATTCGGCACCAAGTCCAAGTGGGAGACATAGAGATTTGCAAGATACACACGGATCTGAATGTTGCAGACCCGTTGACTAAGCCTCTCTCACGAGCAAAACATGATCAGCACCAAGACTCCATGGGTGTTAGAATCATTACTATGTAATCTAGATTATTGACTCTAGTGCAAGTGGGAGACTGAAGGAAATATGCCCTAGAGGCAATAATAAAGTTATTATTTATTTCCTCACATCATGATAAATGTTTATTATTCATGCTAGAATTGTATTAACCGGAAACATGATACATGTGTGAATACATAGACAAACATATAGTCACTAGTATGCCTCTACTTGACTACTCATTAATCAAAGATGGTCATGTTTCCTGACCATAGACATGTGTTGTCATTTGATTAGTGGGATCACATCATTAGAAGAATGATGTGATTGACATGACCCATTTTGTTAGCCTAGCACTTGATCGTTTAGTATACTACTATTGCTTTCTTCATGACTTATACAAAGTTCACGCAACTATGAGATTGTGCAACTCCGTGTACGGAAGAACACTTTGTGTGCTACCAAACGTCACAACGAATCGGGTGATTATAAAGGTGCTCTGTGTGTTTTCGAAGGTTCATGTTGAGTTGGCATAATTCGAGATTAGGATTTGTCACTCCGATTGTCGGAGAGGTATCTCTGGGCCCTCTCGGTAATACTCATCACTTAAGCCTTGCAAGCATATAACTAATGAGTTAGTTATGAGATGACGATTCTGAGCGAGTAAAGAGACTTGCGAACGAGATTGGACTAGGTATTGGATACCGACGATCAAATCTCGGGCAAGTAACATACCAATGACAAAGGGAACAAAGTATGTTGTTATGCGGTTTGACCGATAAAGATCTTCGTAGAATATGTAGGAACCAATATGGGCATCTAGGTCCCACTATTGGTTATTGACTAGAGACGTGTCTCGGTCATGTCTGCATTGTTCTCGAACCGTAGGGTCCGCACGCTTAAGGTTTCGATGATAGTTATATTATGAGTTTATGTATTTTGATGTACCGAAGGTTGTTCGGAGTCCCGGATATGATCACGGACATGACGAGGAGTCTCGAAATGGTCGAGACATAAAGATTGATATATTGGACGGATATATTTGGACACCGGAAAGGTTCCGGAGAAGTTTGGACCTCCGGGAGGTTGCCGGAACCCCCCGGGAGGTATATGGGCCTTATTGGGCCCATGTAGGAGGAAGAGAGAAGGAGCAAGGGAAGGGGGCGCGCCCCCCAAGCCCAATCCGAATTGGGGAGGGGGCCGGCCCCCCCTTTCCTTTCTCCTTCCCCCTCTCTTCCTTCCTACTACTAGTACTACTTCCTAATACTAGTACTCCTTCCTTCCCCCTCCAAATAAGATAAGGAAGAGAGGAAACCTACTTGGAGTAGGTTTCCCCCCTATGCGCGCCCCTTGAGGCCGGCCACCTCCTCCCTCCCTCCTTTATATACGGGGGTAGGGGGGCACCCTAGAACACACAAGTTGATCATTGATCGTTCCTTAGCCGTGTGCGGTGCCCCCCTCCACGATATTACACCTCGATCATATTGTAGCGGTGCTTAGGCGAAGCCCTGCGACAGGAGAACATCAAGATCGTCACCACGCCATCGTGCTGATGGAACTCCCCTCGGAGCCTTGACTGGATTGGAGATCGAGGGTGCGTCATCGAGCTGTACGCGTGTCAAGAACTCGGAGGTACCGGAGTAACGGTGCTTAGATCGGTCGGACCGGGAGGACGTACGACTACTTCCTCTACGTTGCGTCAACGCTTCCGCTTCGGTCTACGAGGGTACGTAGACAACACTCTCCCCTCGTTGCTATATCATCACCATGATCTTGCGTGTGCGTAGGAAATTTTTTGAAATTACTACGTTCCCCAACAGGGGATGCCCCGGAAGGCTTCCCCTCTTTTGTCTTCGTCTACCGGTAACTTTACTTGAGGCTATATTTTTATTAACCACATGATATTTGTTTTGCTTGGAGCATCTTGTATGATTTGAGTCTTTGATTTTTAGTTTGCCACAATCATCCTTGATGTACACACCTTTTGAGCGGGACACGCATGAATCGTGATTTATTAGAATATACTCTATGTGCTTCACTTATATCTTTTGAGATAGGCAATATTGCTCTAGTGCTTCACTTATATCTTTTTAGAGCACGGCGGTGGTTTTATTTTATAGAAATTGTTGAATTCTCATGCTTCACTTATATTATTTTGAGTCTTTATAAAAAACATGGTAATTTTCTTTGGTTATAAAATTAGTCCTAATATGATAGGCATCCAAGAGGGATATAATAAAAACTTTCATATAAAGTGCATTGAATACTATGAGAAGTTTGATTCCTTATGATTGTTTTGAGATATAAAGATGGTGATATTAGAGTCACGCTTGTGAGTAATAGTGAATTGGAGAAATACTTGTGTTAAGGTTTGTGATTCCCACAGAATGTACGTATGGTGAACTGTTATGTAACGAAGATGGAGCATGAGGTATTTATTGATTGTCTTCCTTATGAGTCGCGGTCAGGGATGAGAGATGGTATTTTCCTACCAACCTATCCCTCTAGGAGCATGCTAATAGTACTTTATTTCGACGACTAATAGATTTTTGCAATAAGTATGTGAGTTCTTTATGACTAATGTTGAGTCCATGGATTATACGCACTCTCACCCTTCCACCATTGCTAGCCTCTCTAGTACCATGCAACTTTCGCCGGTGCCATACACCCACCATATACCTTCCTCAAAACAGCCACCATACCTACCTATTATGGCATTTCCATAGCCATTCCGAGATATATTGCCATGCAACTTTCCACCATTCTGTTTATTATGACACACTTCATCATTGTCATATTGCTTTGCATAATCATGTAGTTGACATTGTATTTGTGGCAAAGCCACCTTTCATAATTCTTTCATACATGTCACTCTTGAGTCATTGCACATCTCGGTACACCGCCGGAGGCATTCATATAGAGTCATATTTTTGTTCTAAGTATCAAGTTTTAATTCTTGAGTTGTAAGTAAATAGAAGTGTGATGATCATCATTATTAGAGCATTTTCCCATGTGAGGAAATAAAAAAAAGAGGCCAAAAAGCCAAACAAAAAATGAGAGAAAAAAAGAGAAGGGGCAATGTTACTATCCTTTTTCCACACTTGTGCTTCAAAGTAGCACCATGATCTTCATGATAGAGAGTCTCCTATTTTGTCACTTTCGTATACTAGTGGGAATTTTCATTATAGAACTTGGCTTGTATATTCCAACGATGGGCTTCCTCAAACCGCCCTAGCAAGTTGGATGCATACCCACTTAGTTTTTCTTCTTGAGCTTTCATAAACTTATAGCTCTAGTGCATCCGTTGCATGGCAATCCCTACTCACTCACATTGATATCTATTGATGGGCATGTCCATAGCCCATTGATACGCCTAGTTGATGTGAGACTATCTCCCTCTTTTTGTCTTCTCCACAACCACCATATTCTATTCCACTTATAGTGCTATGTCCATGGCTCACGCTCATGTATTGCATGAAAGTTGAAAAGGTTTGAGAACACCAAAAGTATGAAACAATTGCTTGGCTTGTCACTACTGCAGGATGCTGCTAACGCGACACTACGATCAGAGACCCTTCGAGAAAATGTGTGTGATGCAATAAATGCGAATGGTGGTGTCAGAGAACCGTCAAAATGTCCAAAATATTTGCGATGACGTATGCATCAAACACGGTTCAGATTTTGGTTTCGTGTGCGATGCAGGGCATGCGTTTCAATTCAAATAAGTGTTTACGATGAGGAGGAACAAAAGAAACGGGCAGCAAGATGAAGGCGTGTGTGATACATAGCATACGCTTCACTCGAATGAACTGTTTGCGATGAGGCGGAACAACAGAAACGGGCAGCCAGATGAAGGTGTGTGTGATATACAACATACGGTTCACTCGGATGAACTGTTTGTGATTAGGCAACACAAAAGAAACGGTCAGCCAGATCAAGGTGTGTGCAATATACACATGTAGTTCACTCAGCCCTTATCATTAGTGTGTGACCTCTGTGGCAACCGTTCGCTCCCCAGGCGCCTCTTTGTGTACCATCCACCGCCTCTTCACCTTTCCCTCTCGATTTGGAACTGCTGTCACACGCTCTTCCTCCCTCCATTTTCCTTCACCCTTCCTTCTACCATTGTTCGATCATCTTCTCCATAGAGGGAACAGGCCGGAAACGACCCAGTTATTCTTTCTCTGATCTGAAAGATGACGTGGTGAAGGAACTCATTGATCGATGCGATGTCATCACCTCGGCTAGCATGGCAGGTTCATTCAAGACCATTCTCGACTCAACTAATAACATCATTACAAGGAACCCAAGGGTCCAGGAGCGGTTTGATCTCCCCTATCTTCTTCGCCGTGACCCTGCTGACTGGCGCGGGGACGAGGGAAGCCTCGCCTTGTGCAAGTTGATGTCGCTTGATAATGATACGTATGATGTTAAGATTCCATCGCTTGAGGGCAAGGCTTGGGCAGGCGCAAATGGAGATTTGGTTGTTTATATTGGGTACAACTGCGAGTGGGAACTTGTGAATGTGTACACTCGTCACCGGGTTCCACTTCCAAAATCTCGAACATTTGCCCAGAGGTTGAGTACACCGGTATTCTACGTGAGTTCAAATACGATCATGGTGACTGTCGTCTACGGAAGATATCAATTTGTCAAGTTCCCAACCGCTCTTGGGATTACACGAACTATGAAGTTGTTGCTATCTTCGACAAGCTTGTTGCCGTCCTTACTTCCATGCCTCGATGGATATTGCTCAAAAATCAATTTCTATACACAGATGAGTACTGTGATGCAATTCAATATGTGTCCTCAACAAACTCTCATGCTTACCGTGTCCTCAACAAGTCCACCGGACTCATTGAGGAGACGTGTAACGTGGAGTTTGACGCGAATAATGACTCCCAAGTGGAGCAAAGTGGTACTTGTGATGTAGGTGATGAAATTCCTCCCCAAGCCATAAGAAGAATGGGTGTTGGTCATATCCTACCCATTGAGGAACCCCTTGTGGCCGAAGGAGAAGGACAATGCTCCACTCAAGTGGAGCCATCACCAACCCAATACCCACACGCTTCCGAAGAACAAAGTGAAGGCCCTCAACCTCGTGAACAAGATCAAGGGCAAGATCAACCTCAAGATGGTGGTGAACCACCAAGCGATGCCCAAGGTCAACTCCCTTTCGAGCAAGTTCAAGATCAAGAGCAAACTCAAGATCAAGAACAAGCTCAAGACGGCGCTCAAGATGATCAAATTACCCCTCCTCTTTTCACATCCGAGGAGGAATTAGAGCGTCGTGCCGCTAAGATTGCTTCCAAGCTCACTACCAAAGCTCATCTGATGGAGAATGTGGTTGTAAGCCTAAGCTAGGGGGTAAGCACTCGTAGACAATTAGCAAACTATTGTGAACATCACGCGTTTGTTTCTTGTGTCGAACCCCAAAAGGTTTATGAGGCGCTCGAGGATCTGGATTGGCTTAATGCCATGCATGAAGAACTCAACAACTTTGAGCACAATCCAGTATGGAAGTTAGTGCCAAGGCCGACCAGGAATGATAATGTAATTGGAACCAAGTGGATATTCAAGAACAAGCAAGACGCTCATGGGATCATTGTTCGCAACAAGGCTCGTTTGGTGGCACAAGGCTACTCCCAAGTCGAGGGTATCAACTACGGTGAAACCTTTCCTCCCGTTGCTCGCCTTGAATCTATTCGTTTGTTGATTGCTTATGCTTCTCATCATAATTTCTAGTTGCAACAAATGGATGTGAAGAGTGCTTTTCTTAATGGTCCCATTGATGAGTTGGTGTATGTCAAACAACCCCCGGGGTTCGAGGATCCTTATTTCCCTGATCATGTGTACCAACTCCACAAGGCACTCTATGGCCATAAACAAGCCCCACGTGCGTTGTACGAGCATCTTAAGGAGTTGTTACAAGATCGTGGGTTCGAAATCGGGAAAATCGACCCCACTATTTTTACTAAGAAGGTCAAAGGGGAGTTGTTTGTGTGCCAACTATATGTTGATGATATTATTTTTGGTTCCCCTAACAAAGCTTTCAATGAAGAATTTGCTGCTCTCATGACCTCAAAGTTCAAGATGTCTATGATGGGAGAGTTGAAGTTCTTTCTCGGGTTCAAAATCAAGCAAAGAAGAGAAGGAACCTTCATCAACGAAGCCAAATACACTCAAGACATTCTCAAGAGATTCAAGCTAAGTGATGTCAAGCCGGCCTCCACTCCAATGTCCGTCAAATTCCAACTTGACATTGATCCCAATGGTAAAGCGGTGGATAAAAAGGTATATCGCTCCATGATTGGATCCTTGCTTTACCTTTGTGCATCTAGACTAGATATCATGTTGAGTGTGGGAATTTGTGCACGGTTTCAAGCCGCACATAAGGAAAGCCACTTTGTGGCGGTCAAGCAAATCTTTGGATATTTGACTCATACACCAAACTTTGGCTTATGGTACCCAAGAGGAGCCAACTTTGATCTTTTGGGCTATACAGATTTAGATTGGGCGGGAGACAAAGTGGATAGGAAGTCCACCTCCGGAGGGTGCCAATTACTTGGCTGCTCTATAGTGAGTTGGTCTTCTAAGAAGCAAAGTTGTGTATCTCTCTCGTCCACCGAAGCGGAGTATGTGGCCGCTGGTAGTTGTTGTGCTCAACTTCTATGGATGAGGCAAACTTTGAAGGATTACGGTATCACTTGTGACGAAGTGCCTCTTTGGTGTGACAATGAAAGTGCCATCAAGATCTCTCTCAACCCGGTGCAACACTTCAAGACGAAGCATATTGAGATCTGGTATCACTTAATCCGAGATCACATTAGGCGAGGGGAGATCAAGCTCAAGTACGTCAACACTCATGATAACCTTGCAGATATTTTCACGAAGCCCTTGGATGAAGCAAGATTTCGTGAGTTAAGGCATGAGCTAAATATCATTGATTCGAGGAATGTGGTTTGAACCCTTGCACACCCCACCATACTCATCATACTATCTTGTCTAGGTGTAGGCATGGACAGAGGGGGAATGTTGTTCTCTCAATGAACTTTCCCTCCCCCCATTATGCATAAATTGATCAAACTCTTTCACATTAGCCATTTTTATGGAACTTGTGCTTCAAAGACGAGTCTCGGTCATGGGCCCAAGGATAATTCTTCGCGGTGCCATACCAAGTGACTCATACATAGGTGGCTTCGGCCACGGCCCTCTCTTCCTGAGAGTTGTGGTTCGTGGTTTGGTCTTCGTTGTCTTTTGCCTTTTCCTTGTGTCGTGTTTGTGTCGTCTTTAGTGCTTGCCTCTTGGTTGTTCGGCGTCTTAAAGGTTGTCTTGCAAATGCCGCTTTCTCTCTGGTGTGTAACTTGCATTTTCTTGGGGGTACGGCACTACCGTGGCAAGCCACGGTACTGCCGCAAGGGTTGCTTGCTCTGTGCATGCACAGTTGCTTCCCAGGGGCACGGCACAAGCGATTCCATCACGACAGTAATTTTTTATTGCCGCTAGAAGAGCGGTACTTCCGCCCGGGCGGTACTACCGCAATGACCCGCGGTACTACTGTAACGCCCCGGATTCGATGCGCCAGGTATCCGCCAGTTATTCGCCGTCGTTGCCATGTCATTTGCTTGCGTGTTGCACTTGGCCATGCCATCATATGCATTTCATATCATGTCATCATGTGTATTTCATTTTGCATACATGTTCGTCTCATGCATCCGAGCATTTTCCCCGTTGTCCGTTTTGCAATCCGGCACTCCTATGTCCCCCGGCGTTCCCTTTTTACCTCTTCTCTTGTGCGGGTGTTAAACGTTCTCGGAATGGCCCGAGGTTTGCCAAGCGGACTTGGTATAGCACCGATAGACCGCCTGTCAAGTTTCATGCCATTTGGAGGTCGTTTGATACTCCAACGATTAACCGGGTAACCGCAAAGGCCTCTTTTGTGTGCAGCCCAACACCCCTTCCAAAGTGGCCCAAAACTCAGCTAACTCCCCTCCATGCTCTCGGTCGTTCGATCACGATCGCGTGGCCGAAAACCGCACCTCATTTGGACTCTCCTAGCTCCCTCTACCTATAAATGTGTGGCCTCCCCCAAAAATCCCGCAGTCCAACCCTAAAATCGCCCTCCACCGCCACCGGACGCGTCTGCGACGGCCGGAAATGTCCGCCGCCGCCGCGCCCCGCCAACCCAGCGCGCCACGTGGCGCCGCCGTCTCTCTCCTCGCGCGCGGCCCGCGAAACCAAGCGGTCCGCATGAGCCAGCTCCGCCGCCCGCGCCGCATACGCTTCGCCGCCGCCGGCGGTCGCCGCCCGGGCAGCCAGCGCCGCCCGGCGCGCCTCTTCCTCCGCCCGCACCTCCGCCCGCGCCCGGCTCGGCCCGCCGCCCTTCACGCTGGCTGCCGCGCTCCCTCTGCTCCGGTCCGGCGCGGCCGTCTGCCTCGGCTCTCGCCGGCCGCGGATCAGCGCCACGGCCCGGCCATCCCGGCCGCCGCCGGCGGCGCCGCCCGCTCCGGATCCACCCGGATCTACCAGCCCCGGCCTCCTCCGCTCCTCTCCGGCCTCTCCGGCGCCGTCCCCGCCGTCTCCGGCGAGCCACTCCGGCGAGGTCCGTGGATCGGGATCAGATCCACCACCTCGCCCATCCAAACGCCTTCCCCACGCCAGGATCCCTCTGTCCCGGAACGCCTCCGTCCCGGGTTGACTTTTCCCGGAGGTATAAATTCTTCCAAGTCCCCGAATTTTGACATAATCTTGCCATATTCATCATACTCTATCTCTGCATCCGTAGCTCCGTTTCATGCGTATAATATGTCAAATTGTTCGGCTCTACGAGTACTTCATTTCATTCCATTGCATCATTTTCATTTGAGCTCATCTTGATGCCCGAAATGCTGTTGGAAGAGTGCATGTTGATGTTAATCTGCTGAAACTGTTATAACTTGCTCATTTATCATTTTTGCCATGATTGATGTGTGCATCCTATGAGGTTGATGTCTACATGTGTTTTGATCTATGATATGCCATCTTTCCAGGGGCGTATTCCATGTATTTTTGTGATCAATGTGGTGACTAGCACAAGCATGCAAACTAGGCTTCGTGATATTGCTGAATTTAGTCCCTGTTCTGCTGTTATTTTGATACCATGTAAACTTGATGCTACAGAGAGATCCATGCATATTTTGAGATACTTCAGTAAGGGTATTTTGAACATATGGTTGTTGTCTATCCATTCATGCCCTTGTTTGCAATTATGGAGTAGTCTAGCATGTCATTTTGGTGCTCTACTTTTGCTTCAAAATGTTTCCTGGCAGATTGTTTACTTGTTATTCAATTTAGCCAAGGTTGCTATAGTTGATCCTTGCATGCTATGGTCTTGTTCTTGCCTTGGTTGGTTACACAAACATGTCTTCTTGATGATGCTATGCTTATCTTGTCATGCAATGACTTGTGGTGAGTGAATCGAGCTTGTTAAGTAGGGCACTTGCTGTTGCTGTTTTGCTAGGCAGATTCTGTTATAATTTGTTGCCATGTTAACATGTTGCTACTAATCATTCTATGCATAATCTGGAGATTTCCTATAAACATGTTTTGATCTACATGTCATGCTCTATCCATTCATGCCCTTGGTTTCAATTATAGCCTGCTGGAACATGTTGTTATATTGCTCCAAAGTTGCTTGAAAATGTTGTCACAAACTGTTTACATTAAGTTCACTTGTTCCCATGTGTTTTGCTAGTGTTCCATGCACCCTATGACCTTGCTATTGCCATGCTTAGCTTCATAAACATGTCTTCTTACTGTTGGTTGCCTTGCCATGCCATGTATTGCTCTGTAGTGAGTGGTTCAAGCTCACCAACATGCCTACTTGTTGTTCCTGCCATGTATGAATCTGTAATATAACTTGCCATGTTTACATGGGTGCCATCATATTTTCTGATCCTTTTTGGCTCATGGTCAGTAAGGGTCTTTTGGTCTATGCTTTTAGTAGTTTCATGCCATGCCGTTGTTTGCCATGATAGCTTCCTGTAACATGTTGTTTGATAGCTCTAAACATTGCAACCTGATATTATTTCTGCCAAGTCTGAAACTGTTATAATTTGCAATCTTTCCATGTCCTTTTGAGCATGTTCTAGTGATTTCTGGAGATAGCTCAGTGTTCATGTTTTGTTATGCTTTACCTGTACTTCATGCTCATGCCTTTTGTTATTATGTTGGGGTGCTGTAGCTTGTTGTTTTGATGCTTGCAATATGCCTAGTTGTTTTGGACAGATTGTTGTTATGACTTGTATAGTGTGTGTGTGTTGAACCGTTGCTCCGTTTTGAGTGTGCTCTATATGAAACTTGCTTGATTTTGCATGTAGTTTCATATTATCATGTTGCATCCTTGTTTTGAGGTGTTTGCTTGATGTTTGGGTGCATTTTGCATCAATGCCATGTTTAACTTGTTTTGCTCATATCTTCTAGGCCGTAGCTCCGAATCTAATGAACTTTATATGTAACTTGACTAGAATCTCGTGTAGATCATCGTGGTGCATCTTAAATTGCTGTTTAACAACTTGAACATAAGGTTTATTCAGTTCTGGACCAATTTCGAAATTTGCATATGAGGACTTACCGGAATTGTTATAGGTTGTTCCTGGCCTCATTTAAACTTGCCTTGATGTGTTGTTCTTGTTTGCATCATATCTTGCCATGAGTAGCTTCATGTAGCTTTGTCATGCATCGTGCTTGTTGTGCATCATGTCTTGTTCATGTGTGGTGTGTTTACCATGTTGTGTGCTTCTTCTTGATAGTTCCCGTTTCGTTGCGATCGTGAGGATTCGTTCGTCTACGTTTGGTTCGTCTTCGTGGCTTCATCTTCTTCATGGACTCGTTCTTCTTCCTTGCGGGATTTCAGGCAAGATGACCGCTACCCTGGATCTCACTACTATCATTGCTATGCTAGTTGCTTCGTTCTATCGCTATGCTGCGCTACCTATTACCTGTTTATCAAGCCTCCCAATTTGCCATGAACCTCTAACCTTTGACACCATTCCTAGCAAACCGTTGATTGGCTATGTTACCGCTTTTGCTCAGCCCCTCTTATAGCGTTGCTAGTTGCAGGTGAAGTTGAAGATTTCTCCATGGTGGACAGGATTTTTGTTGGGATATCACAATATCTCTTATATTATTAATGCATCTATATACTTGGTAAAGGGTGGAAGGCTCGGCCTTATGCCTGGTGTTTTGTTCCACTCTTGCCGCCCTAGTTTCCGTCATACCGGTGTTATGTTCCCGGATTTTGCGTTCCTAACGCGGTCGGGTGATTTATGGGACCCCCCTGACAGTTTGCTTTGAATAAAACTTGTCCAGCAAGGCCCAACATTGGCTTTACCATTTGCCTCACCACCACCTACTTTTCCCTTGGGAGTCGCTCTCTCGAGGGTCATCTTTATTATGGCCCCCCGGGCCAATGCTTGTCTAAGTGTTGGTCCAAACTAGAGCACCGTCTTGGGACCATCCCTTGGCAACTTGGGTTACGTCGGTATTCAGACGCTTAGCTTATCCGGTGTTGCCCTGAGAACGAGATATGTGCAGCTCCTATTGGGATTTGTCGGCGCATCGGGCGGCTTTGCTGGTCTTGTTTTACCATTGTCGAAATGTCTTGTGAACCGGGATTCCGAGACTGATCGGGTCTTCCTGGGAGAAGGTCTATTCCTTCGTTGATCGCAAGAGCTTGTCATGGGCTAAGTTGGGACACCCCTGCTGGGTATAAACTTTCGAGAGCCATGCCCACGGTTATGTGGCAGATGGGAATTTGTTAATGTCCGGTTGTAGATAACTTGACACCAGATCCGAATTAAAACGCATCAACCGTGTGTGTAGCCGTGATGGTCTCTTCTCGGCGGAGACCGGGAAGTGAACACGGTTTCTGTGTTATGTTTGACGTAAGTAGGTGTTCAGGATCACCTCTTGATCATTGCTAGACTCACGACCATTCCGCTTGTTTCTCTTCTCGCTCTCATTTGCGTATGTTAGCCACCATATTATGCTTAGTCGCTGCTGCAACCTCACCACTTTACCCCTTCCTTTCCCATTAAGCTTTGCTAGTCTTGATACCCATGGTAATGGGATTCTTTGAGTCCTCGTGGCTCACTGATTACTACAACAACAATTGCTTGTACAGGTTATGCGATGATCATGACGCGAGAGCGATGTTTGCTTGTTTGGAGTTCTTCTTCCGCTTCTTCTTCGATCGGGGATAGGTTCGTGTCGGCAGCTGGGCTAGTAGGGTGGATGTCGTTTGAGTTTCTGTTTGTGTTTCATCCGTGGTCGGATGGTGCTCTTATGTAAGATGATGTTGTATTAGTGTGGCATTGTATGCCTTTTGTATGTATCCCCATCTATTATGTAATGTTGATGTAATGATATCCACCTTGCAAAAGTGTTTCAATATGCGGGTCTATCCTTGGTGGGACCTTCGACTTCCTCTTGGATAGGGTCGCATATTGGGCGTGAAAAGTTGGTATCAGAGCCTCGACCGACCCTAGGAGCCCCCTTGATTGATCGTGTAGTTTGGCCGTTGTTGAGTCTAGAAGAAAACTATTTTCTGAGTCTAGTTATATCGGAGAGTAGGAATTCTTTTTACTCCTCTGCCCCCTTCGTCGCTCTGGTGAGGAATCTTGACGTAGGTGTTTTGAACTACTCCTCTTCCCGTTCAAATTTTTCTTTAGGTTCACGCAGTTGGTTTTCCGGTAGTTGTTCCTCAGCTCTTTGCATCCGGTGCATTTCTCGTCAAGTTGACTCGAGCCACTTCATCTTTGAGTTCAATCCTCAGCTCTTTTCGATCAATGTTGTTTCCCTGTCCGAAGTTGTCCTTGTTTTTCCCACCCGCCCTCCCTTCTTCTTCTAGAATCCGGAGCCCGTAATCGAGTATCCATCCTACTCGTGCGAAGTCTTTGCTTTCTTTCCTCAATGATTTCAACCGGTGTTTTCTCTTCAAGATATTCGTCGATTTCCCCTTCCAGTTGCCTGTGTTTTTTCCCGCCCTCCCACCCTTTTCTTCCCGGAGTCTGAGCATCTATTCGAGAAGCTATTTCATTCATGCGGAGCCTCTTCAGTCTTTTGTCAATTATCTCAACCGGTGAATTCTCGTTTTGTTCGTCATTCTTCATCTCTTTTCTTTCCGGTGGACTCAATTCATGTTTTTCGGTGTTGATCATATTCTTTTCCTCGGCTCAAGTGTTTTTCCCTGCTCGTTCGCCCTCGCCAGTTTATCCTTCCGGAGTGCTCAAGATATCTCAGGAGATTCATCTGTGTTCCAATTAATTCGAGGTTGTCACCTCATTCAAATATTTCAATTGTTCCGGTGCATCATCTATTCCGCATTCCTTTTCCAACGGTGTTTTTCTCTTCAGTGGGCCTAACCCACAGGTCCTTTCCCAGGATCTTACCTGACTCTTCTGATTCCCCGAAGTTATTCTCAATTCTTTTCAAAGTGTGACGTAAGAATGAATCCCATCAGTCACATGCCTTTTCCAAGATCGATTTCAAATCATTTCATTGTTGGCTCAACCTCTTCGCTTTTCATTCTCCCGGAGTATCTCAGTAATTTTGGTGGTGTTTCTCGTCATCATTTGAAGATCAAAGAAGAGTTTTTTTCCTCTAAATCTTGTCTGTTCTCTCGAGGATTCGTGATTCTAGCTTCATGTTGTCCTCTCAAATTATTGCATTTGTCACCCATCCGGAGTATGTCAGGAGTTGTTTTTCCATTTCTTTTCACCGGAGGCCATCATTCTAGTTATCGTTCTCTATTTATCCCGATGCTTCGTTCAAGTGTTCTTTAATCAGCTCATGATCTCTTTGTTCTTTTGCATCTAAATCCCCTCTAGCATATTTGTTCTTCTAATTCTTCCCGGTGATTCATTCTCTGTCATCAGTCATTTTTAATTCTTACGGTGGTTCATTCAAGATTCTTTTTCCTTGATTATCATATTTATTCTTTCATTCTTTTCAATCCTACCGGTGGTTCATGAAGACCTTCTCAAGTTTGCGATATGTCACTTCTCAATCCTTTTTCGAGAAGAATAAGTAGTATGCAAAATCCGTTGCTTGTCATCAATTTAATTTGATGAAGGATAAGCATACAATAAATCTTATTCTTATTTCCTCCAAGCGAGTAATCCTTTCCTTCGGAGTTTGTTCTTGTTGAATAAATTCTAGTTCCAAGTGTTTCATCTTTTCTTTTCCGGAGGTTCAAATTTCCTCGACCATCTCGTCGGAACCTCTATCTAAATCATCGTAAGATTTAATCTTATTCTTTCATCCTTCATTCTATCTCACCATCCTTTTGTTAACGGAGTTCTTCATGGGGGTTCTTCATGATTCAATTCGTTCTTCAAGAAGTCATCAAGTGTCATCCCATCCTCTCTAGCTCGAGTACTATTCCTCCATGTTTCAGCCGGAGTGCTTCCTAAATCCTTTCAGTCTTATTCGTTTCTTTTCTCATTCTAACCACTCCGGTTAGAACGAGTCGTGTCATAGTCTATCTTATTTCGTGAGCTTTCGATTCTCGTCATTCTCGTCGCTCCTCTCTTCTTCTCGAGTGCTCTCGATTCTTTGCTTCTCTTGAGTTCTTGTTTCACCTCATCCTTTTTCCCTTCCGTCTCGGTCCTAAGATCTCGGGACGAGATCTCTTGTTAGTGGAGGAGTGTTGTAACGCCCCGGATTCGATGCGCCAGGTGTCCGCCAGTTATTTGCCGTCGTTGCCATGTCATTTGCTTGCGTGTTGCACTTTGCCATGTCATCATATGCATTTCATATCATGTCATCATGTGTATTTCATTTTGCATACATGTTCGTCTCATGCATCCGAGCATTTTCCCCGTTGTCCGTTTTGCAATCCTGTACTCCTATGTCCCCCGGCGTTCCCTTTTGACCTCTTCTCTTGTGCGGGTGTTAAACGTTCTCGGAATGGACCGAGGTTTGCCAAGCGGCCTTGGTATAGCACCGGTAGACCGCCTGTCAAGTTTCGTGCCATTTGGAGGTCGTTTGATACTCCAACGGTTAACCGGGTAACCGCAAAGGCCTCTTTTGTGTGAAGCCCAACACCCCTTCCAAAGTGGCCCAAAACCCAGCTAACTCCCATCCATGCTCTCGGTCGTTCGATCACGATCGCGTGGCCAAAAACCGCACCTCATTTGGACTCTCCTAGCTCCCTCTACCTATAAATGTGTGGCCTCCCCCAAAAATCCCGCAGTCCAACCCTAAAATCGCCCTCCGCCGCCACCGGACGCGTCCGTGACGGCCGGACATGTCCGCCGCCGCCGCGCCGCCAACCCCAAGATCGCCACGTGGCGCCGCCGTCTCTCTCCTCGCCCGCGGCCCTTGAAACCAGCGAGGGCCCGCGAACCCGCCGCCCGCCGCCGCCCGCGTCGCCGCGCCGCCGCGCGCGCTCCTCTGCCTCGCCCGCCGCCGAGTCGCCGCCCGGCAGCCAGCGCCGCCGGCGCGCCTCTTCCTCGTCGGCGCCTCGCCCGCGCCCGGCTTCGGCCCGCCGCCCGCCGCCGGCGCGCGCCGCCTCTGCCCACTCCGTCCGCGCGGCCAGCACCGCCTCGGCTCGCGCCGGCCGCGGATCAGCGCCACGGCCCGGCCATCCCGGCCGCCGCCGCCGGCGCCGCCCGCCCCGGATCCGCCCGGATCTGCCAGCCCCGGCCTCCTCCGCTCCTCTCCGGCCTCTCCGGCGCCGTCCCCGCCGTCTCCGGCGAGCCACTCCGGCGAGGTCCGTGGATCGGGATTAGATCCACCACCTCGCCCATCCAAACGCCTTCCCCACGCCCGGATCCCTCCGTCCCGGAACGCCTCCGTCCCGGGTTGACTTTTCCCGGAGGTATAAATTCTTCTGTCCCCGAATTTTGACATAATCTTGCCATATTCATCATACTCTATCTCTGCATCCGTAGCTCCGTTTCATGCGTGTAATATGTCAAATTGTTCATCTCTACGAGTACTTCATTTCATTCCATTGCATCATTTTCATTTGAGCTCATCTTGATGCCCGAAATGCTGTTGGAAGAGTGCATGTTGATGTTAATCTGCTGAAACTGTTATAACTTGCTCATTTATCATTTTTGCCATGATTGATGTGTGCATCCTATGAGGTTGATGTCTACATGTGTTTTGATCTATGATATGCCATCTTTCCAGGGGCGTATGCCATGTATTTTTGTGATCAATGTGGTGACTAGCACAAGCATGCAAACTAGGCTTCGTGATATTGCTGAATTTAGTCCATGTTCTGCTGTTATTTTGATGCCATGTAAACTTGATGCTACAGATAGATCCATGCTTATTTTGAGATACTTCAGTAAGGGTGTTTTGAACATATGGTTGTTTTCTATCCATTCATGCCCTTGTTTGCAATTATGGAGTAGTCTAGCATGTCATTTTGGTGCTCTACTTTTGCTTCAAAATGTTTCCTGGCAGATTGTTTACTTGTTATTCAATTTAGCCAAGGTTGCTATAGTTGATCCTTGCATGCTATGGTCTTGTTCTTGCCTTGGTTGGTTACACAAACATGTCTTCTTGATGATGCTATGCTTATCTTGTCATGCAATGACTTGTGGTGAGTGAATCGAGCTTGTTAAGTAGGGCACTTGATGTTGCTGTTTTGCTAGGCAGATTCTGTTATAATTTGTTGCCATGTTAACATGTTGCTACTAATCATTCTATGCATAATCTGGAGATGTCCTATAAACATGTTTTGATCTACATGTCATGCTCTATCCATTCATGCCCTTGGTTTCAATTATAGCCTGCTGGAACATGTTGTTATATTGCTCCAAAGTTGCTTGAAAATGTTGCTGTCAGCCTGTTTACATTAAGTTCACTTGTTCCCATGTGTTTTGCTAGTGTTCCATGCACCCTATGACCTTGCTATTGCCATGCTTAGCTTCATAAACATGTCTTCTTACTGTTGGTTGCCTTGCCATGCCATGTATTGCTCTGTAGTGAGTGGTTCAAGCTCACCAACATGCCTACTTATTATTGTTCCTGCCATGTATGAATCTGTAATATAACTTGCCATGTTTACATGGGTGCCATCATATTTTCTGATCCTTTTTGGCTCATGGTCAGTAAGGGTCTTTTGATCTATGCTTTCAGTAGTTTCATGCCATGCCTTTGTTTGCCATGATAGCTTCCTGTAACATGTTGTTTGATAGCTCTAAACATTGCAACCTGATATTATTTCTGCCAAGTCTGAAACTGTTATAATTTGCAATCTTTCCATGTCCTTTTGAGCATGTTCTAGTGATTTCTGGAGATAGCTTAGTGTTCATGTTTTGTTATGCTTTACCTGTACTTCATGCTCATGCCTTTTGTTATTATGTTGGGGTGCTGTAGCTTGTTGTTTTGATGCTTGCAATATGCCTAGTTGCTGTTTTGGACAGATTGTTGTTATGACTTGTATAGTGTGTGTGTGTTGAACCGTTGCTCCGTTTTGAGTGTGCTCTATATGAAACTTGCTTGATTTTGCATGTAGTTTCATATTATCATGTTGCATCCTTGTTTTGAGGTGTTTGCTTGATGTTTGGGTGCATTTTGCATCAATGCCATGTTTAACTTGTTTTGCTCATATCTTCTAGGCCGTAGCTCCGAATCTAATGAACTTTATATGTAACTTGACTAGAATCTCGTGTAGATCATCGTGGTGCATCTTAACTTGCTGTTTAACAACTTGAACATAAGGTTTATTCAGTTCTGGACCAATTTCGAAATTTGCATATGAGGACTTACCGGAATTGTTATAGGTTGTTCCCGGCCTCATTTAAACTTGCCTTGATGTGTTGTTCTTGTTTGCATCATATCTTGCCATGAGTAGCTTCATGTAGCTTTGTCATGCATCGTGCTTGTTGTGCATCATGTCTTGTTCATGTGTGGTGTGTTTACCATGTTGTGTGCTTCTTCTCGATAGTTCTCGTTTCGTTGCGATCGTGAGGATTCGTTCGTCTACGTTTGGTTCGTCTTCGTGGCTTCATCTTCTTCATGGACTCGTTCTTCTTCCTTGCGGGATTTCAGGCAAGATGACCGCTACCCTGGATCTCACTACTATCATTGCTATGCTAGTTGCTTCGTTCTATCCCTATGCTGTGCTACCTATTACCTGTTTATCAAGCCTCCCAATTTGCCATGAACCTCTAACCTTTGACACCATTCCTAGCAAACCGTTGATTGGCTATGTTGCCGCTTTTGCTCAGCCCCTCTTATAGCGTTGCTAGTTGCAGGTGAAGTTGAAGATTTCTCCATGGTGGACAGGATTTTGGTTGGGATATCACAATATCTCTTATATTATTAATGCATCTATATACTTGGTAAAGGGTGGAAGGCTCGGCCTTATGCCTGGTGTTTTGTTCCACTCTTGCAGCCCTAGTTTCTGTCATACCGGTGTTATGTTCCCGGATTTTGCGTTCCTAACGTGGTCGGGTGATTTATGGGACCCCCCTGACAGTTCGCTCTGAATAAAACTTGTCCAGCAAGGCCCAACATTGGTTTTACCATTTGCCTCACCACCACCTACTTTTCCCTTGGGAGTCGCTCTCTCGAGGGTCATCTTTAATATAGCCCCCCGGGCCAATGCTTGTCTAAGTGTTGGTCCAAACTAGAGCACCGTGCGGGACCATCCCTTGGCAACTTGGGTTACGTCGGTACCTGTACGCTTAGCTTATCCGGTGTTGCCCTGAGAACGAGATATGTGCAGCTCCTATCGGGATTTGTCGGCGCATCGGGCGGCTTTGCTGGTCTTGTTTTACCATTGTCGAAATGTCTTAAGATTCGGGATTCCGAGACTGATCGGGTCTTCCTGGGAGAAGGTCTATTCCTTCGTTGATCGTGAGAGCTTGTCATGGGCTAAGTTGGGACACCCCTGCTGGGTATAAACTTTTGAGAGCCGTGCCCGCGGTTATGTGGCAGATGGGAATTTGTTAATGTCCGGTTGTAGATAACTTGACACCAGATCCGAATTAAAACGCATCAACCGTGTGTGTAGCCGTGATGGTCTCTTCTCGGCGGAGACCGGGAAGTGAACACGGTTTCTGTGTTATGTTTGACGTAAGTAGGTGTTCAGGATCACCTCTTGATCATTGCTAGCCTCACAACCGTTCCGCTTGTTTCTCTTCTCGCTCTCATTTGCATATGTTAGCCACCATATTATGCTTAGTTGCTGCTGCAACCTCACCACTTTACCCCTTCCTTTCCCATTAAGCTTTGCTAGTCTTGATACCCATGGTAATGGGATTGCTGAGTCCTCGTGGCTCCTGATTACTACAACAACGAGCTTGTGTACAGGTTATGCGATGATCATGACGCGAGAGCGATGTTTGCTTGTTTGGAGTTCTTCTTACGCTTCTTCTTGATCGGGGATAGGTTCTGTGTCGGCAGCCTGGGCTAGCAGGGTGGATGTCGTTTGAGTTTCTGTTTGTGTTTCATCCGTAGTCGGATGGTGCTCTTATGTAAGATGATGTTGTATTGGTGTGGCATTGTATGCCTTTTGTATGTATCCCCATATATTATGTAATGTTGATGTAATGATATCCACCTTGCAAAAGTGTTTCAATATGCGGGTCTATCCTTGGTGGGACCTTCGAGTTCCTCTTGGATAGGGTCGCATATTGGGCGTGACAACTACCGTGCCCACGCGAGCGGGTTGGAGTTAAGAGCTGGGCAGGGGGAGTTCTAACTCCCCCATACCCATTCATCTCTATTCCCCACCCCATCTCTCTCTCTCTCCTGCCCAAGAACGGCGCCGGAGGCCCTCGCCGGATCTCCGTCTCCGACCGCTTTCCTCGGATTCCGACCGATGGGATCGTTCCCCACCTCGCCCCCTTGCCATGGACCAAGGTTTTCCCCAAGTTCCTCGCCTTTTCTTCCATCCTTGTGCTTTTAGGTCTTGGGGAGATGCTTGTGGAGTTCATGAGATTTTTGGCTAAATCTGTGCAAGACGGATTTGTAGGAGAGTGGTAGTGTAGTAAGCATGCCTTTTGGATTGTCAAAATAGTTCCGGTTGATCAACGGTAGTACCGATCTAGAGTTGCGGATGTTCTAGGTCCAGATCCACGGCTCCTGTAGTGGTTTTTGTTCCATGCGGTACTACCGCTCCTCCTCGAGCGGTACTACCGCACCCACGCCCATAGCCTGCTCCATGTGGTACTTCCGCTCCTTGGTGCGGTACTACCGCTTAGAGCGCGGAAGTAAAAAATTACTTCCGCTCCACGCGCGGTACTACCGTGCCACCTCGGCGCGGTACTACCATGGCTGGTGCGGATGTAATTTTTTACATCCGTACAACGGTCCGGTACTACCTTAGATGCATCTTGAGCTATTTTTCTGTCCAAATCTCGTGCTTATTTGTTTCTTTTGGCTTTGGCCTTGGCATTTGCATTGATCCTTCTCGTTTTTTGTGTGTGTTCTTGTGCTTTGTGTCTAGGTGGTGGCTCCAGTTCCCATGCTCATCGCTCGAATCCCAACCGTGACACAGGGTCAAAGCGGCTGCGCAACCAAGATGAAGCTCCAGAGGGGGCCTCCCAACGCAGGACCAAGCACACCGCCACCAAGCAGAGGGACCCCGTCATGGGCTTGGATGAGATGCCTCTGGCCGAGTTCGTTGTTCGAAGGAAGATCAACCCATATGTGAATCCCCATGCTAACTTCAGAGGCAACGATCTGTTCTGGACCAAGCAATAGAACCTTATCTATCTGGATGTGATCAAGGCCAAGCAGAACATTTATGTGGAAGTTCATTGGATTGACATGCATCACATGAGGCAGGACAAGAACCGTGGCTATTTTGGACAGGGCTTGGATCTGGTGGAGCGGTTCAGCATTGAGCACATGCTTATCTTTCACATGGACTTTGATCCAGAAATTGTGGCTCAGTTCTTTGCTTCCGTCCACTTCGACTTTGATGAAGCAAGGACCATGACATGGATGACCAATGGTCAACGGATGACTGCCAAATGGAAGAGTTTCATGGATTTGCTCCACGTTCAAGATGCAGGGCTCGACACACCCATTGGAGTTCACCCTCATGCCAAGGAGTCTACCAACAAGAACAAGCTCCTGCCCTTCCTTGTTGAGAATACACTTCCTAGCATGAAGAAGGTGTGGGTGTTGAACCCCTTCCTTGACATCATGCATCGGCTCTTCCGCAACACCCTCTTCCAGCGCATTGGTGACATGGGCAGGTGCATGCTTACCTTATTGATATGATGCTCATTTGTGAGGATGCTCGTCAGGCTCAGACTCAACCCCTTGATGTCTCACATATCATGTGGTGCGAACTTCAATTTGTCGTGTTCAACCGTAAGGTCCCCATCTATGGGCCTTACCTGTTTCACTTGATCTCCAAGACTTGGGAGAAGCTCTATCCCAATGATGAGTTTGAAGCCCCAGGCTGGATTCGTCATGAGCCCATCAAGGTCTGCATCAACAGCCAATGGGCTAACACCACCACTGCCGCTGAGGCTGCCAAGATGGCTGTGGATGAGGAGGAGATTGAGGAGGAAGAAGTTGTTGAGGACCATTCTGCTGGTTACACTCCTCCCTCTGCTGAGCCCTCTTGGGTGAAGAAGCTGAAGATCAAGATGAAGAGGTTGTTCTGCATGCAGACCCAGGGTCAGTACAAGGCCCATGTTGCTCAGAAGGAGATTCGCCATCACGACAAGAGGATCATGAGGGCGTGCGGCGAGGAGGCTTCTAGCGGATCTGAGAAGCACATCACCCCGAGGCTGCCTGGATGGCTAAGCAGGGCTACAAGTGGACTGATTCTAAGGAGGAGACCATTCTCGTTGCTGAGTCCCACGATGAGGAGTCATTTTCCGCCTGAGCTACCACCTATGTCGTAGGTGCCCTCTCTACATTTTTGGTGTCTCGGTGCCAAAGGGGGAGAGAGTGTAGGATTTGCGTGTCGTGTGTCGTGTGTTTCGTCGTGTCGCTTTGCTTTCGGTCTGTCGGCCTATTGAACTTCGTTTGCTTTGGTTTGGTTTGTGCTTGTGAGACTAAGTTCTATCATATGGTGTAAGACATATGCACTCCTGCTTATCTTTATGTCTTCGTTACTTAGTTATATCCATCATCTTGCCTACTTGCTTAGTGTTAATTTTTCCATTGCAAGAGATGCCTTGTCTATAAAATATAGGGGGAGTATTGATCCTAGTATGTGTGTCGTGCAGTCCAAAGCACATCTCTAGAGTGCACACATCTAGGGGGAGCCCGTCTATATTTTATAGATGGTGGGTTTGTCGCTGCCTCACTTTATATCCCTAGGTGCATATACATATTGTCATCAATCCACCAAAAATGGGGAGATTGTAAGGGAATATTTATCCCTTAGTAGTTTTGGTGATTGATGACAATGCTTTTGCGGACTAATCATGTGCTTTGAGCTTTTCAGATATATCATGACTAAACACAAGATGATTTGATGCCCCTCGAAGATTATTGAAGATGGCATTTCTCTACGTTTCTTTTCGGTGGATTTGAGTCGTAGGAAAGCCGTACTATTAAGAGGGGGTCCGCGTTGGAAAGGTTTGGGTGGAATCTCACGTACACACGTTCCTTTTGCACCGCCTTTCCTTTGGCTCTTTGGAGCTTCCTCCGTCTCACCGTGTCTCTGTAGAATGAAGGACTCCTAGTGTTGTTGTTCATAGGCTGGCGGTAGTACTCCTCACCAGAGCGGTACTACCGCAGGCACCAGCGGTAGTACCGGGTTGCGGCATGGTAGTACCATGGGAGCCCACGGTAGTACCGCTCCACCTGAGCGGTAGTACCGTGAGCTCTGGCCTGGCGCTGCTGCGCAAGCGATAGTAGGGGCGGATGTAATTTTTTACATCTGCGCCCTGCGCGGTAGTACCGTGCTCTAGCGCGGTAGTACCGCGCCGCCTGGCAA
This sequence comes from Aegilops speltoides, assembly GCA_021437245.1. Taxonomy (NCBI): domain Eukaryota; kingdom Viridiplantae; phylum Streptophyta; class Magnoliopsida; order Poales; family Poaceae; genus Aegilops; species Aegilops speltoides. Next base: position 401,559,277 of record CM038144.1, read on the forward strand.
GGCATAGCGGCATGAGCGGAAGTAGGGGCGGATGTCATTTTTTATATTGATCTGCACCCTACACGGTAGTACTGCACCTGGCTTGCGGTAGTACCGTGTCGGACTTTTGCATAGATAAAATCTCGGCGGATGTAGTCACGGATGTAATTTTTTATATCCATGCCTACCGTGACTGGACGGTGCCTGCCTTGCGGTAGTACCTGATACGTCTCCAACGTATCTATAATTTTTTATTGTTCCATGCTAATATATTACCCCTTTTGGATGTTTATGGGCTTTATTTTACACATTTATATCATTTTTGGGACTAACCTACTAACCGGAGGCCCAGCCCATATTGCTGTTTTTTTGCCTATTTCAGTATTTCAAAGAAAAGGAATATCAAACGGAGTCCAAACGGAATGAAACCTTCGGGAGCGTGATTTTTGGAATGAACGTGATCTAGAGGACTTGGAGTGCAAGTCAAGAAGCAGCCGAGGCTCCCACGAGATGGAAGGCGCGCCCCCCTATAGGGCACGCCCCCCTATCTCGTGGGCCCCTCGGGTGGCCATCGACGTACTTTCTCCTCCTATATATACCTACGTACCCCGAAAACATCCAGGAGTAGGACGAAACACAATTTCCACCACCGTAACCTCCTATATCCGCGAGATCCCATCTTGGAGCCTTCACCGGCGTTCTGCCGGAGGGGGAATCGACCACGGAGGGCTTCTACATCAACATCCTTGCCCCTCCGATGAGGTGTGAGTAGTTTACCACAGACCTACGGGTCCATAGTTATTAGCTAGATGGCTTCTTCTCTCTTTCTGGATCTCAATACAATGTTCTCCCCCTCTCTTGTGGAGATCTATTCGATGTAAACTCTTTTTGCAGTGTGTTTGTCGAGATGAATTGTGGGTTTATGATCAAGTTTATCTATGAATAATATTTGAATCTTCTCTGAATTCTTTTATGTATGATTGAGTTATCTTTGCAAGTCTCTTCAAATTATCAGTTTGGTTTGGCCTACTAGATTGATCTTTCTTGCCATGGGAGAAATGCTTAACTTTGGGTTCAATCTTATGTGTCCTTACCAAAGGATGTAAAGGGTTGCAAGGCACGATTGTCTTGTTGCCATCGAGGATAACAAGATGGGGTTTATATCATATTGCTTGAGTTTATCCCTCTACATCATGTCATCTTGCTTAATGCGTTACTCTGTTCTTATGAACTTAATACTCTAGATGCAGGCAGGAGTCGGTCGATGTGTGGAGTAATAGTAGTAGATGCAGGCAGGAGTCAGTCTACTTGTTACGGACGTGATGCCTATATACATGATCATGCCTAGATAATCTCATAACTATGCACTTTTCTATCAATTACTCGACAGTAATTTGTTCACCCATCGTAATACTTATGCTATCTTGAGAGAAGCCACTAGTGAAACCTATGGCCCCCGGGTCTATCTCTTATCATATTTGCTTACTTTTATTTGCATCTTTACTTTTTGCATCTATATTATAAAATACCAAAAATATATTTATCTTATTATACTATCTCTATTAGATCTCACTTTCGCAAGTGGCCGTGAAGGGATTGACAACCCCTTTATTGCGTTGGTTGCGAGTTCTTTGTCTGTTTCTGTAGGTGCGTGGGACTTTTGAGGAGCCTCCTACTGGATTGATACCTTGGTTCTCAAAAACTGAGGGAAATACTTACGCTACTATTGCTGTATCACCCTCTCCTCTTCGAGGAAAACCAACGCAAGCTCAAGACATAGCAGTACCGCACAGGGTCGCGGTAGTACCGCACCAACGGTTCTTCCGCACCTTATCGGTGCTCATCTGATTGGGTCCAGGCCCTGCCGTGCCTGCGGTAGTACCGCGGACCACCGATGTTGGTGTACTAAAGTAGGGGCACTCCTTTGTACCCCTTACTTGTGCGCGGGCAGTCAGAGCCACGGGCCGAAGCCACACTTAGCAGGGCAAAAGGGAGGAGGCGAAGCCACAAGATGATCAGCGCAACACCAAAGACCGAGACCACAGAGGGCAGATGGAAAAAGCAGGTTTCCCCAGCAAGGGTCTTACCAGGGAGCCTCAGCAGCCCCGGCAAGCCCCTTGTCGGGGCAGCTCGCCCACACCACCGGAGTGAGCCACCCTCGAACCCACGGTCTCCAACACCATCAACCACGTTGGGCCAGGGCTCGGGAGGCACCTCCATGGTGGCATGCAGATCTTTGTGAAGACAAAGAATATATGAGATCAGATGAGGATTGGAAGGCAACAATCCTCGACAAGATTCTTACCGAGGAAATCCACAAGACCCCCGGCAAGATCCTTACCGGGGACGACAGCGCGCCACGGCAAGACCCTTGCCAAGGGCGTCAGCGGGGCCACTGTCGGGCCCGCACCAATAAAATCTCCACCGCCGTTCACATGCAGCTGCCAACCCAACCAGCTGGGCAGGCACCTGCGTGGAAACATGCAGCTTCCAGGCCAACTCAGCACACGCTAATAACCCACAAGTATAGGGGATCGCAACAGTTTTTGAGGGTAGAGTATTCAACCCAAATTTATTGATTCGACACAAGGGGAGCCAAAGAATATTTTCAAGTATTAGTAGCTGAGTTGTCAATTCAACCACACCTGGAAACTTAGTATCTGCAGCAAAGTGTTTAGTAGCAAAGTAATATGATAGTGGTGGTAACGGTAACAAAAGTAAAGACAGCAAAAGTAATGTTTTTGGTATTTTTGTAGTGATTGTAACAGTAGCAATGGAAAAGTAAATAAGCGTAAACCAAGATATGGAAAACTCAGAGGCACCGATTAGCGATGGATAATTATGCGGATGTGGTTCATCATGTAACGATCATAACATAGGGTGACACAGTAACTAGCTCCAGTTCATCAATGTAATGTAGGCATGTATTCGAATATAGTCATACGTGCTTATGGAAAAGAACTTGCATGACATCTTTTGTCCTACCCTCCCATGGCAGCGGGTCCTATTGGAAACTAAGGGATATTAAGGCCTCCTTTTAATAGAGAACCGAACAAAGCATTAGCACATAGTGAATACATGAACTCCTCAAACTATGGTCATCACCGGAGTGGTCCGATTATTGTCACTTGGGTTGCGGATCATAACACATAGTAGGTGACTATAGACTTGCAAGATAGGATCAAGAACACACATATATTCATGAAAACATAATAGGTTCAGATCTGAAATCATGGCACTCGGGCCCTAGTGACAAGCACTAAGCATAGCAAAGTCATAGCAACATCAATCTCAGAACATAATGGATACAAGGGATCAAACCCTAACAAAACTAACTCGATTACATGATAAATCTCATCCAACCCATCACCGTCCAGCAAGCCTACGATGCAATTACTCACGCACAATGGTGAGCATCATGAAATTGGTGATGGAGGATGGATGATGATGACGACGGCGACGAATCACCCTCTCCGGAGCCCCGAATGGACTCAAGATCAGCCCTCCCGAGAGAGATTAGGGCTTGGTGGCGGCTCCGTATTGTAAAACGCGATGAAACTTTCTCTCTGATTTTTTTTCTCCCCGAAAGCCAATATATGGAGTTGGAGTTGGCGTCGGAGGGCCACCAGGGGGCCCACGAGGTAGGGGGCGCGCCCAGGGGGGAGGGGCACGCCCCCCACCCTCATGAACGGGGCATGGGCCCCCTGGCCTTCATCTTTGGCAAGGATTTTTTATTAATTATTCTAAGATATTCCGTGGAGTTTCAGGTCATTCCGAGAACATTTGTTTTCTGCACCGTATTATACTATAAACTTGAGGTTGATTCCTCGGAAAATGCACCGTATGCTCATTACCATTAACATGAAAAGTGACATTGCCTTTGTTGCAATCAATAGCAGCCCCTGCAGTATTAAGGAAAGGTCTTCCAAGAATAATAGACATACTATCATCCTCGGGAATATCAAGAATAACAAAGTCCGTTAAAATAGTAACGTCGGCAACCACAATAGGCACATCCTCACAAATACCGGCATGTATAGCAGTTGATTTATCGCCATTTGCAAAGATATTTCAGTAGGTGTCATTTTATTCAAGTCAAGTCTACGATATAAAGAGGAAGGCATAACACTAGCACCGCTCCAAGATCACATAAAGCGCTTTTAACATAATTTCTCTTAATGGAGCATGGTATAGTAGGCACTCCGGGATCTCCAAGTTTCTTTGGTATTCCACCCTTAAAAGTATAATTAGCAAGCATAGTGGAAATTTCAGCTTCAGGTATCTTTATTTTATTAGTAATAATATCCTTCATATACTTAGCATAAGGATTTGTTTTGAGCACATCATCAATCGCATACACAAAAGATGGGTCTAATCATTTCAAAGAAAGCGCTCAAAATTCTCATCATCCTTTTTCTTGGATGGTTTGGGAGGAAAAGGCATGGGTTTCAACCCATGGTTCTCTTTCCTTACCATGTTTCCTAGCAACAAAGTCTCTTTTATCATAACGTTGATCCTTTGATTGTGGGTTATCAAGATCAACAAGCAGTTCAACTTCTACATCATTATCATTACTAGGTTGAGCATCAACATGAACATTATCATTAACATTATCACTAGGTTCATGTTCATCACCGATTGTGTTTCAAAGATCGGACATAGAGATATCATTTGGATTATCGTGGTTCAATGATAGGTTCACTAGAAGTTTGCAAAGTCCTATCATTTTTCTTTTCTTCCTCTTAGAAGAACTAGGCATATCAATATTATTTCTCCGAGAATCTTGCTCGATTCTCTTAGGGTGGCCTTCGAGGATACAAAGGTTCTGAGTCATTCTACCAGTTCTAGTAGCCACTCTAACAAAGATAATCATTTTTCTTACTATTCATTTCATCAAGCACTTCTTTCTGAGCTTTAAGTACTTGTTCTACTTGAGTGGTAACCATAGAAGCATGTTTGCTAACAAGTTTAAGTTCATCTCTAATATCAGCCATATAATCACTCAAGCGTTTAATCATAAAGGTATTCTGTTTTAATTGTCTACCAAAATAAGCATTAAAGTCATCTTGCTTAAACATAGTCATCAAACTCATCCAAGCACTAACTAACAATTTTAGTAGGAGGAACTTTAGCTTTATCATATCTATAGAGAGAATTTACCTTTACTACCTGTTTCGGGATATCGGGAGGTTCTTCAGTAAATAAGTAATTGAGATCATATACTTCTTCAACAGGCGGTAAATTAAGACCATGTATTTCTTCAATACGAGGTAAATTCTTAACATCTTCAGCTTTAATACCTTTTTCTTTCATAGATTTCTTTGCCTCTTGCATATCTTCGGGACTGAGAAATAGAACACCTCTCTTCTTCAGAGTTGGTTTAGGAATAGGTTCAGTAATAGGCTCAAGAGTTGGCTCAGGAGGTGCCCAATTATTTTCATTAGCCAACATATTATTCAATAGAAGTTCAGTGTCATCCAGTGTTCTTTCCCTGAAAAGAGAACCAGCACAACTATCCAGGTAATCTCTGGAAGCATCGGTTAGTCCATTATAAAAGATATCAAATATTTCTGGTTTCTTAAGAGGATGATCGGGCAAAGCATTAAGTAACTTGAGAAGCCTCCCCCAAGCTTGTGGGAGACTCTCTTCTTCAATTTGCACAAAATTGTATATTTCCCTCAAAGCAGCTTGTTTCTTATGAGCAGGGAAATATTTAGCAGAGAAGTAATAAACCATATCTTGGGGACTTTGCACACAAGCAGGATCAAGAGAATTAAACCATTTCTTAGCATCACCCTTTAATGAGAACGGAAATATTTTGAGTATATAAAAGTAGCGCGATCTCAGGTTATTAGTAAACAGGGCAGCTATATCATTTAACTTAGCAAGATGTGCCACAACAGTTTTAGATTCATAGCCATAAAAAGGATCAGATTCGACCAAAGTAATTATATCTGGATCGACAAGAATATCATAATAATCATAATCAGGAACACAGATAGGTGAAGTAGCAAAATCAGGGTCGGGTCTCATCCTACCTCTAAAAGATTTTTTACTCCACTTAGTTAGCAACCTCTTACGTTCAAGACTATCCTGGCAAGCAACAATAGCTTCAAAAGATTCAGCACTAAAAAGATAACCCTCAGGAATAGAAGGCATAGGCCCATCATCACTAACATCATCGTGTTCAGGTTCATTAATTTCTCTTTCTCTAGACCTAGCAATTTTCTCATCAAGAAATTCACCGAGTGGCACAAGAGTATCAAGCATAGAAGTAGTTTCATCATAAGTATCGTGCATAGCGTAGTGGCATCATCAATAACATGCGACATATCGTAATCAATAGCGTAGTAGGTTTAGGTGTCGCAAACTTATTCATAATGAAGGAGAATCTAGTGCGAGCTAGATGGCGTTCCTTACCTCCCTCGTAGTTGAGGGCAAAATCTTGGTTTTAGCGTCTTTCAAGTTCTTCATAGTGATCAACAGATATAAATCCCAAGTGACTCGAGAGAATAGAGCTATGTTCAAGCAGCGGCGCCGAAAAAGGTCTTGATAACCCACAAATATAGGGGATCGCAACAGTTTTTGAGGGTAGAGTATTCAACCCAAATTTATTGATTCGACACAAGGGGAGACAAAGAATATTCTCAAGTATTAGCAGCTGAGTTGTCAATTCAACCACACCTGGAAACTTAGTATCTGCAGCAAAGTGTTTAGTAGCAAAGTAACATGATAGTGGTGGTAACGGTAACAAAAGTAAAGACAGCAAAAGTAATGTTTTTGGTATTTTTGTAGTGATTGTAACAGTAGCAACGGAAAAGTAAATAAACGTAAACCAGTATATGGAAAACTCGTAGGCACCTGATTAGCGATGGATAATTATGCCGGATGTGGTTCATCATGTAACAGTCATAACATAGGGTGACACAGAACTAGCTCCAGTTCATCAATGTAATGTAGGCATGTATTCCGAATATAGTCATACGTGCTTATGGAAAAGAACTTGCATGACATCTTTTGTCCTACCCTCCCGTGGTGGCAGCGGTCCTATTGGAAACTAAGGGATATTAAGGCCTCCTTTTAATAGAGAACCGAACAAAGCATTAACACATAGTGAATAATGAACTCCTCAAACTATGGTCATCACCGGGAGTGGTCCCGATTATTGTCACTTCGGGGTTGCCGGATAATAACACATAGTAGGTGACTATAGACTTGCAAGATAGGATCAAGAACACACATATATTCATGAAAACATAATAGGTTCAGATCTGAAATCATGGCACTCGGGCCCTAGTGACAAGCATTAAGCATAGCAAAGTCATAGCAACATCAATCTCAGAACATAATGGATACTAGGATCAAACCCTAACAAAACTAACTCGATTACATGATAAATCTCATCCAACCCATCACCGTCCAGCAAGCCTACGATGCAATTACTCACGCACAATGGTGAGCATCATGAAATTGGTGATGGAGGATGGATGATGATGACGACGGCGACGAATCACCCTCTCCGGAGCCCCGAATGGACTCAAGATCAGCCCTCCCAGAGAGATTAGGGCTTGGTGGCGGCTCCGATTGTAAAACGCGATGAAACTTTCTCTCGATTTTTTCTCCCGAAAGCCAATATATGGAGTTGGAGTTGGCGTCGGAGGGCCACCAGGGGGCCCACGAGGTAGGGGGCGCGCCCAGGGGGGAGGGGCACGCCCCCCACCCTCATGAACGGGGCATGGGCCCCCTGGCCTTCATCTTTGGCAAGGATTTTTTATTAATTATTCTAAAATATTCCGTGGAGTTTCAGGTCATTCCGAGAACATTTGTTTTCTGCACCGTATTATACTATAAACTTGAGGTTGATTCCTCGGAAAATGCACCGTATGCTCATTACCATTAACATGAAAAGTGACATTGCCTTTGTTGCAATCAATAGCAGCCCCTGCAGTATTAAGGAAAGGTCTTCCAAGAATAATAGACATACTATCATCCTCGGGAATATCAAGAATAACAAAGTCCGTTAAAATAGTAATGTCGGCAACCACAATAGGCACATCCTCACAAATACCGACAGGTATAGCAGTTGATTTATCAGCCATTTGCAAAGATATTTCAGTAGGTGTCATTTTATTCAAGTCAAGTCTACGATATAAAGAGGAAGGCATAACACTAGCACCGGCTCCAAGATCACATAAAGCAGTTTTAACATAATTTCTCTTAATGGAGCATGGTATAGTAGGCACTCCGGGATCTCCAAGTTTCTTTGGTATTCCACCCTTAAAAGTATAATTAGCAAGCATGGTGGAAATTTCAGCTTTATCTTTCTTTTATTAGTAATAATATCCTTCATATACTTAGCATAAGGATTTGTTTTGAGCACATCAGTCAATCGCATACGCAAAAAGATGGGTCTAATCATTTCAGCAAAGCGCTCAAAATCCTCATCATCCTTTTTATTTGATGGTTTGGGAGGAAAAGGCATGGGTTTCTGAACCCATGGTTCTCTTTCCTTACCGTGTTTCCTAGCAACAAAGTCTCTTTTATCATAACGTTGATCCTTTGATTGTGGGTTATCAAGATCAACAGCAGGTTCAACTTCTACATCATTATCATTACTAGGTTGAGCATCAACATGAACATTATCATTAACATTATCACTAGGTTCATGTGAAAGTGCAACTAATCCCCGGGTGGTTTTGGTAATTAATAACAACATATATATCATTGAACTAATAGTTACTTGAGAATCATTTCAGAGAGTTCAGTGATATGGGTATGGCAAGGATCAAGAAGTGGACCCTCAAAATGCTAAGGCAAGCATTGGCAAAAGCTCAAGACTCCATTTTTGGTTTAGTGATCCAAGATCACATTGAGTCCATAGGAAAAGCCAATACTATTAAAAGGGATGAGGTTATGATGATGATCTGGTTGCTCAAGTGCTTAGTGATACATCTCCTAAACTATCAAGCAACTTTCACCGCCATAGACACTCATAAGTAGTCTCGGTCCCACCGATATTCCAAACTCACCACACCGAGATGAACCACCTCAGCCATAAGCCAAACCCTAGTAAACTCGGATTTTCCGATTCTGAACTCGGTCTCACCGAAACATGAGTTGCCAAGCTTCTGTAACCTTCTGTCATCAAATCGGTGTCACCGAGATGATGAAGTCGGTCCCACCAAACCGGCATGCTCTTGTCATTGCACGAATCGGACTAACCGAGATTGTATATTCGGTCCCACCGAAAATCCCAACGTTCACATTATTTGAACTATCGGTCTCACCGAGTTGTCCACTTCGGTCCCACCGAGATTGCTCAAATGTGTGTAACGGTTGGATTTCGTGTGGAGGCTATTTATACCCTCCACCCCCTCTTCATTCATGGAGAGAGCCATCGAAAGAACTACCACTCCTACCTTACATTTCGAGAAGAGAACTACCTACCCTTGTGTTGAGATCAAGTTGCTCCACTCCCACCATATGAAGCTTGATCTCTAGCCTTCCCAAGTTGCTTTCCACTCAATCCTTTCTTCCACCACAGCCAAATCGGTGAGGAGAGTTGAGTGTTGGGGAGATTATCATTTGAAGCACAAGAGCAAGGAGTTCATCATCATCTACAACATCTATTACCTTTTGGAGGTGGTGCCTCCTAGATTGGTTAGGTGTCGCTTGGGAGCCTCCGTCGTCGAGATGTGGAGTTGAACCAAGAAGTTTGTAAGGGCAAGGAGATCGCCTACTTCGTGAAGATCTACCCGAGTAAGGCTAGCCTCCGTGGGCGTGAGCCATGATGGAATAGACAAGGTTGCTTCTTTGTGGACACTTCGTGGGTGGAGCCCTCCGTGGACTCGCGCAGCCGTTACCCTCCGTGGGTTGAAGTCTCCATCAACGTGGAAGTACGATAGCACCACCTATCGGAACCACGAGAAAAATCACCGCGTCTCCAAAATTGCGTTTGCTCTTCTCCACCTCTCTTTACTACATGTGCAATTTACTTTCCGCTGCCTATACTCTAGAATTGCATGTGTAGGGTGATGCTTGACTTGATCATAATTGTGAATCTGCCAAAAACTGTTCTTTGTCAAAAGGCAGAATTTTTATCTTGTCAAGTAGTCTAATCACCCCCCCCCCCTAGACATAATTTCGATCCTACATCATGTTCATCACCTGATTGTGTTTCAGCATCAGACATAGAGATATCATTTGGATTATCAGGTGGTTCAATGATAGGTTCACTAGAAGTTTGCAAAGTCCTATCATTTTTCTTTTTCTTCCTCTTAGAAGAACTAGGCATATCAATATTATTTCTCTGAGAATCTTGCTCGATTCTCTTAGGGTGGCCTTCAGGATACAAAGGTTCTGAGTCATTCTACCAGTTCTAGTAGCCACTCTAACAGATAATCATTTTCTTACTATTCATTTCATCAAGCACTTCTTTACGAGCTTTAAGTACTTGTTCTACTTGAGTGGTAACCATAGAAGCATGTTTGCTAACAAGTTTAAGTTCACCTCTAATATCAGCCATATAATCACTCAAGCGTTTAATCATAAAGGTATTCTATTTTAATTGTCTACCAAAATAAGCATTAAAGTCATCTTGCTTAAACATAAAGTTATCAAACTCATCCAAGCACTGACTAGCAATTTTAGTAGGAGGAACTTCAGCTTTATCATATCTATAGAGAGAATTTACCTTTACTACCTGTGTCGGGATATCGGGAGGTTCTTCAGTAAATAAGTAATTGAGATCATATACTTCTTCAACAGGTGGTAAATTAAGACCATGTATTTCTTCAATAGGAGGTAAATTCTTAACATCTTCAGATTTAATACCTTTTTCTTTCATAGATTTCTTTGCCTCTTGCATATCTTCAGGACTGAGAAATAGAACACCTCTCTTCTTCGGAGTTGGTTTAGGAATAAGTTCAGTAATAGGCTTAGGAGCTGGCTCAGGAGTTGGCTCAGGAGGTGCCCAATTATTTTCATTAGCCAACATATTATTCAATAGAAGTTCAGCATCATCCGGTGTTCTTTCCCTGAAAAGAGAACCAGCACAACTATCGAGGTAATCTCTGGAAGCATTGATTAGTCCATTATAAAAGATATCAAATATTTCTGGTTTCTTAAGAGGATGATCGGGCAAAGCATTAAGTAACTTGAGAAGCCTCCCCCAAGCTTGTGGGAGACTCTCTTCTTCAATTTGCACAAAATTGTATATTTCCCTCAAAGCAGCTTGTTTCTTATGAGCAGGGAAATATTTAGCAGAGAAGTAATAAACCATATCTTGGGGACTTTGCACACAAGCAGGATCAAGAGAATTAAACCATTTCTTAGCATCACCCTTTAATGAGAACGGAAATATTTTGAGTATATAAAAGTAGCGCGATCTCAGGTTATTAGTAAACAGGGCAGCTATATCATTTAACTTAGAAGATGTTCCACAACAGTTTCAGATTCATAGCCATAAAAAGGATCAGATTCAACCAAAGTAATTATATCTGGATCGACAAGAATATCATAATAATCATAATCAGGAACACAGATAGGTGAAGTAGCAAAAGCAGGGTCGGGTCTCATCCTACCTCTAAAAGATTTTTTACTCCACTTAGTTAGCAACCTCTTATGTTCTAGACTATCCTGGCAAGCAACAATAGCTTCAAAAGATTCAGCACTAAAAATATAACCCTCAAGAATAGAAGGCATAGGCCCATCATCACTAACATCATCGTGTTCAGGTTCATTAATTTCTCTTTCTCTAGACCTAGCAATTTGCTCATCAAGAAATTCACCGAGTGGCACAGTAGTATCAAGCATAGAAGTAGTTTCATCATAAGTATCGTGCATAGCAGAAGTGGCATCATCAATAACATGCAACATATCAGAATCAATAGCAGTAGTAGGTTTAGGTGTCGCAAACTTATTCATAACAGAAGGAGAATCTAGTGCAGAGCTAGATGGCAGTTCCTTACCTCCCCTCGTAGTTGAGGGCAAAATCTTGGTTTTAGCGTCTTTCAAGTTCTTCATAGTGATCAACAGATATAAATCCCAAGTGACTCAGAGAATAGAGCTATGTTCCCCGGCAACGGCGCCAGAAAAAGGTCTTGATAACCCACAAGTATAGGGGATCGCAATAGTTTTCGAGGGTAGAGTATTCAACCCAAATTTATTGATTCGACACAAGGGGAGCCAAAGAATATTCTCAAGTATTATCAGCTGAGTTGTCAATTCAACCACACCTAGAAACTTAGTATCTGCAGCAAAGTGTTTAGTAGCAAAGTAACATGATAGTGGTGGTAACGGTAACAAAAGTAAAGACAGCAAAAGTAATGTTTTTGGTATTTTTGTAGTGATTGTAATAGTAGCAACGGAAAAGTAAATAAGCGTAAACCAGTATATGGAAAACTCATAGGCACCGGATTAGCGATGGATAATTATGCCGGATGTGGTTCATCATGTAACAGTCATAACATAGGGTGACACAGAACTAGCCCCAGTTCATCAATGTAATGTAGGCATGTATTCCGAATATAGTCATACGTGCTTATGGAAAAGAACTTGCATGACATCTTTTGTCCTACCCTCCCGTGGCAGCGGGGTCCTATTGGAAACTAAGGGATATTAAGGCCTCCTTTTAATAGAGAACCGGAACAAAGCATTAGCACATAGTGAATACATGAACTCCTCAAACTATGGTCCTGATTATTGTCACTTCAGGGTTGCCGGATCATAACACATAGTAGGTGACTATAGACTTGCAAGATAGGATCAAGAACAAACATATATTCATGAAAACATAATAGGTTCAGATCTGAAATCATGGCACTCGGGCCCTTGTGACAAGCATTAAGCATAGCAAAGTCATAGCAACATCAATCTCAGAACATAATGGATACTAGGGATCAAACCCTAACAAAACTAACTCGATTACATGATAAATCTCATCCAACCCATCACCGTCCAGCAAGCCTACGATGCAATTACTCACGCACGGCGGTGAGCATCATGAAATTGGTGATGGAGGATGGATGATGATGACGACGGCGACGAATCCCCCTCTCCGGAGCCCCGAACGGACTCCAGATCAGCCCTCCCGAGAGAGATTAGGGCTTGGTGGCGGCTCCGTATCGTAAAACGTGATGAAACTTTCTCTCTGATTTTTTTCTCCCCGAAAGCAAATATATGGAGTTGGAGTTGGCATCGGAGGGCCACCAGGGGGCCCACGAGGTAGGGGCGCGCCTGGGAGGGCGCGCCCCCCTCGTGAACAGGTGTGGGCCCCTGGCCTTCATCTTTGGCGAGGATTTTTATTAATTATTCTAAGATATTCCGTGGAGTTTCAGGTCATTCCGAGAACTTTTGTTTTCTGCACATAAAACAACACCATGGCAGTTCTGCTGAAAACAGCATCAGTCCGGGTTAGTTCCATTCAAATCATACCAGTTGGAGTCCAAAACAAGGGCAAAAGTGTTTGGAAAAGTAGATACGACGGAGACGTATCACACGCCTGTGTGGCGGCATGTAGATCCTCCTAGAGGCTCCACCACCACGCCACCTCAGCTGCTTGCCTGCCTACATGGCGCCGCATGCATCGCTAGCTAGGGCGCGTGTCGAAGCGAGGGGGAGAGGCTACGGACGGGACGGGCCTCGCTCCCGTCCCCAATAAAGCAAGGGGACACCTAAGCTACGCATTAAATGCGTCTTGTTCTGTAATACGAGCGATAAGCTCATAGCACTGTAGGCCTTTCAACCTCTTGTGTGCCACTGTGGCAGCCTCTTTCGACTATAAAAGGAGGCCCATGGCGTACTGGAGAGGGATTCGGCTCTTTTGAACCACGCAGCCACCGTAGCTAGTTCAGAAGCTCAAGAACACTCAATACATCCACCAAAGTAGGACTAGGGTTTTACGCGTTCCTCACGGCCTGATCCTGGGTAAACAATCCTTGTGCTGGTTACTAATACTGCTCTTCTCACAATCCCCCGCCCCGCAACCGCAGAAGGGATCCTTGTGATCCCATAGGTGTCGTTTCCCACCGACATCTTTGGCGCGCCAGGTAGGGGGTGCAATTGTGAGAATCTGGTCTAGTAGTTGGCGTAGCAATCCTTCATTGCCACGGCTCCCGCGGAGAAGGCGGCCAAGAGAGCGGCGCTGCCTGCGAGCACAAAGGATGCCAGGGCGGTGATGAAAAAGCTAAGACATGCCAAACTTTAAACTTTCCTCCTTAATATAAGGTTATCGTCCTCGGAGATTCTGCCTATGTATGGAAAACCTGTACGCAGAGGGGCCCTCCCGCAATTGGCAACGCCCTTGCTCTATTTCGAGTCCGTTCAATAGCTCAAGCGGCCGCGTCGAGAGCGGCAGGGTAGCCTTCCGCAATTAGCAACGCTCTCGACTCTGACTTGAGTCAAGCTCGACAGTTCGAGCGGCCGTGTTAAGGGCGGTAAGGTGGTTCACCCGGCAGCAAGCACACTCGGCAGGCCAATGGGGACCCGTCCTCAAGACGCCGCCCTGGGTTTACGCACCCACAAGCCTACCCAGTTAGCGTAGGGTGGACATACAAAGGAAAATCAAACAGGAAAATAACATGCATAATGTCAGAAGTACTACTGAGTCATATTACAAAATTGCCGCCACGGTTCTAACTAAAGATAGCAATTGTCTTGGTCATGGACCTGCAGCGGCGATAAGAAATGGGGTGCCTAGTCCCGAAGCTGGCCCTCCAGCCTCTTGATTCCGTCGATGTGGCTGATGATGGGCTTGATACGCTCCTTGAGCGCTGCGATGTCTGCATCCTCCGGAAAGCTCTTCAGCGCAGCTTCGACGTCGAGTTCAGGATGCCAGTGCGCTATCTTGGCAAGCACCTTAGTCATGGTGCCCCGGCAGAGCATCCGGGACTCCTCGGCCAGGGAGGCCGCCCAGTTGGAGTGAAGCCGCTCCAGGGCGCCGACGACCCTCTCAAAGAACAGGGTCAGGTTGGCGTTGGGGCTTAGGCTCGTCTCTGGGGCATACCTCACGTCTGACATCCCCATGGTGGCCAGCTGTGTGGCGGCCGAGTTCGCAACGATGGCGAGGCGTCCGAGCCAACGCTTCTCGCCCTCCACGTGGTCGTTAAGGTTGGCGGCCTCGTTCCTTCGCAGCTGCCTCTTGGTCTCTAGGTCCTTGATCAGGGTCCCCTCTCGGGCCTTGGCCTCCGACAGCATCTTCTTGAGATCCTCCAGCTTCAGCTTGAGGTCTCTGATGGAGTTGTTGGCCTTGGAGAGCTCTCCGGCCCTGCTAACGGCCGCGCCATGCGCCTCCGCTAGGGCGCTGTTGAGCGTGTCCTTCTCCTTGGACAGCTTCAGAGTTTGCTCCTTCAGCTCATCCCGCTCCACCTCCAGCTCCTTCACCTTGCCGGCGTGAACCAGAGCCTGGGCATTGAGTGCCTCCCTGTGACTCTGCTCCAGCTCTCGGGTCTGCCGTATGACGAGCTTGTCCACCTCTTCATCCTTGCCACGGAGCATGGCGGCGAGCTTCTCCTCGCGCGCGGCAAGGTCCTCCTCCCGGGAGTTTAGTGCGGCTTCGTGCTGGGTCCGGGCGGCTTCGGTGGCGGCGGCCAAGTTCCTCGCCGCCTCTTGGGCCTTCTCGATGTCGGCCAGCTTCATGGTGAGGTCCACGTCACGCTTGGCCATCTCGCCCTGGGCGGCCTTCAGCTCGTCTTGAGCCTGGCGGAACCAGTCCTGCGCCTCGGCGACGCGCCCCTGGAGGTCCGCCTCCGCCTTCTCCACCACCACCGTCCTGGACTTGGCCTTGTCCAAACGGGCGCGGTGGAGTGCCTGGAGCTTCCGGAAGCTGGCGCCCATGGCCTGGAGCAGCCGCTCCTCCTGGGAGCCGTCGCCACCAACGCCCGGCTCATCGACGACCTCGAGCCCGGCGGCGGCAAGCACTTCGTCGTCAAACATCTCTCCCTCGATGGGAACCCTGGTGCTCGACGCACCTGGGAGGTGGACGAACAAGTCATCACCCACCCTAAGGTACCTGCCGGAGCCGGAGCCAGCGGAGGAGGAGGGCTGGTCATCAACCACCTCCTCCTTGGCAGTGGCCTTGCCGACCTCCCTGGCAGGTCCCTTGCTGGGCTCCCCGGGGGCCCCTTGGCAGCATCCTCAGCAGAGCCCTTGGCACTCTCCTAGGCGGCGATCTTCTCGGCCTGCGCCGCAGCGTCTGATACGTCTCTAACGTATCTACTTTTCCAAACACTTTTTCCCTTGTTTTGGACTCTAAATTGCATGATTTGAATGAAACTAACCTGGACTGACGATGTTTTCAGCAGAACTGCCATCATGTTGTTTTATGTGCAGAAAACAAAAGTTCTTGGAATGACCTGAAAATCCACGGAGATAAGTTTTGGAAAATATAAAAAATACTGGCGAAAGAATCAAGACTAGGGGGCCCACACCCTATCCACGAGGCTGGGGGGCGCGCCCTCCCTCCTGGGCACGCCCCCTGTCTCGTGGGACCCCTAACGCTCCACCGAGCTCAACTCCAACTACATATATTCCGTTTCACGGAGAAAAAAATCAGAGAGAAATTTTCATCGTGTTTTACGATACGGAGCTGCCGCCAAGCTCTAATCTCGGGAGGGTTGATCTGGAGTCCGTTCGGGGCTCCGGAGAGGGGAATTCATCGCCGTCGTCATCATCAACCATCCTCCACCACCAATTTCATGATGCTCACCGCCGTGCGCGAGTAATTCCATCGTAGGCTTGCTGGACGGTGATGGGTTGGATGAGATTTACCATGTAATCAAGTTAGTTTTGTTAGGGTTTGATGCCTAGTATCCACTATGTTCTGAGATTGATGTTGCTATGACTTTGCTATGCTTAATGCTTGTCACTAGGGCCCGAGTGCCATGATTTCAGATCTAAAGCTATTATGTTTTCATGAATATATGTGTGTTCTTGATCCTATCTTGCAAGTCTATAGTCACCTATTATGTGTTACGATCCGACAACCCCGAAGTGACAATAATCGGGATACTTCTCGGTGATGACCGTAGTTTGAGGAGTTCATGTATTCACTATGTGCTAATGCTTTGTTCCGGCTCTCTATTAAAAGGAGGCCTTAATATCCCTTAGTTTCCACTAGGACCCCGCTGCCACGGGAGGGTAGGACAAAAGATGTCATGCAAGTTCTTTTCCATAAGCACATATGACTATATTCGGAATACATGCCTACATTACATTGATGAACTGGAGCTAGCTAGTTCTGTGTCACCCTATGTTATAGCTATTACATGAGGAATCGCATCCGACATAATTATCCATCACTGATCCAATGCCTACGAGCTTTTCACATCTTGTGTTTGGCTTATTTACTTTTCTGTTGTTACTGTTACAATTCCTACAAAACTATTATCTTTACTTTTGCCACTATTACCATTACTATCATACTACTTTGCTACTAAATACTCTGCTGCAGATACTAAGTTATCCAGGTGTGGTTGAATTGACAACTCAACTGCTAATACTTAAGAATATTCTTTGGCTCCCCTTGTGTCGAATCAATAAATTTGGGTTGAATACTCTACCCACAAAAGCTGTTGCGATCCCCTACACTTGTGGGTTATCAAGACTAATTTCTGGCGCCGTTGCCGGGGAGCATAGCTCAATTCTTTGAGTCACTTGGGATTTATATCTGTTTATCACTATGAGGAACTTGAAAGATGAAAGAACCAAGATTTTTCCCTCAACTACGAGGGCGGTAAGGAGCGCCATCTAGCTCGCACTAGACTCTCCTTCATTTTGAGTAAGCTTGCGACACCTAAACCTCATCGCTATGAATTCGATATGTGCATGTTATTGATGATGCCATACGCTATGCATGATACTTATGATGAAACTGCTTCTGTGTGTGATACTACTATGCCATTAGGTGAATTTCTTGATGAACAACTTGCTAGGGTTAGAGGGAATGAAATTATTGAAGATGCTATTATTGATGATAGTGATGATGAAAGTTCTCCCCCTGATTATGAATTACCTGTTGTTCCTGAGGGTTATGTTATGGAGGAGGAAGCTGCTAGAGCTATCTTTGCTTGCAAAGATAGATATGATCTTAAAAAGTTATTAGCTAAATGGAAGCGGCAATCTCTTAATGCTAGAATGAAACCTGACCCTGCTTTTGCTACTTCACCTATCTGTGTTACTGATAAGGATTGTGAATGCTCTGTTGATCCTGAAATAATTACTTTGGTAGAATCTGATCCTGTTTATGGCCTTGAATCTGAAACTGTTGTGGCACATCTTACCAAGTTGAATGATATAGCCACCCTGTTTACTAATGATGAGAAGTCTCGCTAGTATTATATCCTTAAAATATTTCCATTCTCATTAAAGGGTGATGCTAAGACTTGGTTTAATTATCTTGATCCTGGTTGTGTGCATAGTCCCCAGGATATGATTTATTACTTCTCTGCTAAATATTTTCCTGCTCATAAGAAACAAGCTGCCTTGAGGGAAATATATAATTTTGTGCAAATCAAAGAAGAGAGTCTCCCACAAGCTTGGGGGAGGCTTCTCCGGTTACTTAATGCTTTGCCTGATCATCCTCTTAAGAAAAATGAAATACTTGATATCTTTTATAATGGACTAACCGATGCTTCCAAGGACTACTTGGATAGATGTGCTGGTTATGTTTTCAGGGAAAGAACAGTCGACGAAGCTGAATTACTATTGAATAACATGTTGACTAATGAAAATAATTGGACTCTTCCTGGGCCAATTCCTGAGGCAATTCCTGAGACAATTGCCAACTCCTGAGACTATTCCTAAACCCACTCCTAAGAAGAGAGGTGTTCTATTTCTCAGTCCTGAAAATATGCAAGAGGCAAAGAAATCAATGAAAGAAAAAGGTATTAAAGCTGAAGATGTTAAGAATGTACCTCCTATTGAAGAAATACATGGTCTTAATATACCGCCTGTCAAAGAACCACATTGTCTTGATAACCCGACATAGGTAGTAAAGGTAAATTATCTCTATAGATATGATAAATTTGAAATCATGTCTACTAAATTTCATAGCCCATGCTTACATGAATTTGATGACTTTATGGCTAGGCAAGAAAGTTTTAGTGCTTATGTTGGTAGAGAATTAAAGAATAATGCTTTAGAGATAGGACGCTTGAGTGATTATATGGCTAGAGTTAAAGGTGAACTTAAACTCATTAGCAAATATGCTTCTATGGTTGCTACTCAAGCTGAGCAAGTACTTCAAGCTCAAAATGATTTGCTTGATGAATTAAATAATAAACCTGATTTTGCTGTTAGAGTGGCTACTAGAACCGGTAGAATGACTCAGGAACCTTTTTATCCTGAAGACCATCCTAAGAGAATCAAGCAAGATTCTCAGAGAAATAATTTAGAGGCACCTAGTTCTTCCAAAAAGAAGAAAAAGAAAAACGATAGGACTTTGCATGCTTCTAGTGAACCTGTTGTAGACACACCTGAGAATCCCAATGATATTTCTATTTCTGATGCTAAAACACAATCAGGTGATGAACATGAACCTAGTAATAATGCTAATGATAATGTTCATGTTGATGCTCAACCTAGCAATAATAATGATGTAGAGATTGAACCTGTTGTTGATCTTGATAACCCACAATCAAAGAATCAACATTATGATAAGAGAGATTTTGTTGCTAGGAAGCACGGTAGAGAAAGAGAACCATGGGTTCAGAAACCCATGCCTTTTCCTCCTAAACCATCCAAGACAAAGGATGATGACAATTTTGAGCGCTTTGCTGAAATGATTAGACCTATCTTCTTACGTATGCGCTTAACTGATATGCTTAAAGTAAATCCTTACGCTAAATATATGAAGGATATCATTACAAATAAAAGAAAGATACCGGAAGCTGAAATTTCCACCATGCTTGCTAATTACACTTTTAAGGGTGGAATACCAAAGAAACTTGGAGATCCAGGGGTACCAACTATACCATGCTCCATTAAAAGAAATTATGTTAAAACTGCTTTATGTGATCTTGGAGCCGGTGTTTGTGTTATGCCTCTCTCTTTATATCGTAGACTTGAATTGAATAAGTTGACACCTACTGAAATATCTTTGCAAATGGCCGATAAATCAACTGCCATACATGTCGGTATTTGTGAGGATGTGCCTGTTGTGGTTGCAAATGTCACTATCTTAACGGACTTTGTTATTCTTGATATTCCCGAGGACGATAGTATGTCGATTATCCTTGGTAGACCCTTTTTTTAATACTGCAGGGGATGTTATTGATTGCAACAAAGGCAATGTCACTTTTCATGTTAATGGTAATGAGCATACGGTACATTTTCTGAGGAAACAATCTCAAGTTCATAGCATCAATTCTATTGGAAAAAGTCCAACTATCATTATTGGAGGTTTTGAATTTCCTCTTCCGATTTTCAAGAAAAAGTATGATTTATTGGGGATGTTCATATCCCCGTTGAGGTAACTTAGTGTTATTCGGAATTTCTCCGGTTCCGTGTTATTCGGAATGAGTTTGTTAACAAGACTTGATCAACCTTGTTAGTGGATTCATTTTGATGATCATGAGATGGATGAAACTAGAAGGCACAACCTTCTGTAACCTCCTTTTATTTTCTGTTAATTAGAATAAATAAAGCAAAAATAGTATTATCTGTCTGTTTTCTGAATTATCCGTGCAATAAAAAATATCCCAAAAATAAAAGTGCTCCAAATGCCCTGCAAATTTAGTATGGTTTTTTATGGAATATTTGAGGATTTTAGGCACTAAAAACACTTCAGGAGGGGCAAGCACCTGGCCACGAGGGTGGAGGGCGCGCCCACACCCCCTGGGCACGCCCCCTGTCTCATGGGCCCATGGTGGACCCCTACACTTATTCCTGCACCCACACACTCCATCTTCTTCCCAAAAAAATCCTCATCCAGCTCAAGCACGAGTTCTAGCTCATTTTGCTGCGATTTTTGATCTCATTGCTCAAAGCTCCATGCACAAAACTGCTTTGGGAAATTGTTGCTCGGTATGTGACTCCTCCATTGGTCCAATTAGTTTTTGTTCTAGTGCTTTATTCATTGCAAATTTTTGCTGCATAGGTGACCATGTTCTTGAGCTTGCATGTTAAATTTATGAGGTCCCAAGTAATTCTAATGCATGATATAGGCTCTAGGCACTTGTAGGAGTAGTTGCTATCAATCTTGTTTAGTTTTATTCACTTTTATTTTGAAGTTAGTAAAATTTCAGAATTTTTCAGAAAATGTTAAGGAGATTTTTGAGGGGCTCTTCTAGCCAAGCTCCCAGGAAAAACAAGCTAAAGATCAGGAAAAGGCCAAGTATAATCTTCCTCGCATAGCGGAAGTTCGGCCGTGTGAATGGCCATGCGATAATTTCTTGAGAGAAGCTGTGATTTATGAAGACTTTTATTCCTTGATCGAGAATGCAGGCCTCACCGATTTCCTCCACAACCGGATCGATCGGTATCTCTTACTCACCAATACTTTCGTGGAAAGATTTTATTATTATCCTAAGAAGTCACCGCCGTCAGTATCATTTCATTTATATGATGAATTCAGGGAAATGTCTTTACGTAATTTTTGCATGGTATGTAAAATACCCTTTGAGGGTAAATTAGATGAACCACATCGTAAAGATGTGGATGGCTTTGTTAACACTATCACTGTAGGGGATCCAAAGAAGGGTTCCGATGCGAGAATCTCTAGCATACACTTTCCTGTCTTACGCTACTTTGCCATATTTGCTAGTAGATGCTTAATTGGTCGTGGAAATAGTGGAAACTTCAATGTCCCTGATATTATTATTCTTCACCATGCCTTGTTTGCTGATAATAGTTTTAGTATGGGTGCCTTCATTTCTAAATGGCTAAGCCTGAATCGTACAAAAGGCCCCATCTTTGGAGGTATCTATGCTGCACGTCTTGCTAGACATTTTGAGATACCTGTTAGGCACCATGAAAAAGAGGAGACAATATTGCATCCTTATATTTTAGATTACAGGAGCATGGTAGCGCATGAGTTTATTGTTGACAATGAAGATAAGATGCTTCTGTATAACCTGAGATTTAATAAGAAACACAATGAGACTATTATTCTGCATGCGCCTCTATTATTTGATTTGACTACAGATAATTTTCTTGTCACGCCGGAAGCGGTGTACGCTCATCAAGGCCAAGCATCCACTCCAGAGCCTGAGCCTGAGCCGGAACCTTCATTGGACCCTTATTGTGCGTCATCTTACCAGTGGGATGCTGAGGAGATGGCCAGCCAGTGGTATCCTGATTACACCCCTCAGTACACCGGGGAGAGTAGCCGCGATCCGTGGTAATAGACCAACTTAGGCCAAAAGTCTAAGCTTGGGGGAGTATGTATTTCTCACCGACTTTACATTCATGTTCACACACTATTCTAGTCGTCGGTGCTCATACTCTTTCATTGTATTATCCATGCTAGTTTAATTTTTCTTTTTCTCGCTTTCTTCTTGTGTGTTTGATAAACCTTAAGAAAAACCAAAAAAATTAGTTAGTTTAATTTCCATGCTTGTAGTAGAAATTAAAATGAAAACCCAAAAAGATTTCTCATTCTTCTTCTTGCTTGTTGGGAGCTTTCCCGTGTAAATAGTTTTCTTTTCTTTTCTTTCCTTTGGGGGTCGAGAGTAGAAGACCATACTGAAAATTTTTAGTGGCTCTCATATGCATGATTGTTGATTTAATTTGGATCCCATATTACTTGTCTTCTCTCTTGAGTTGAATCCTGGCAGATTCCAGCTTAGTCCAATGCACGTGCCCTATTATTATACACATCATTCGGTCGTGCAAGTGAAAGGCAATAATGATGATATATGATGGACTGATTGAGATGACAAAAGCTGGTATGAACTCGACCTCTCTTGTTTTTGTAAATATGATGAGTTCATTGTTCCTGATTCAACCTATTATGAAGTAAACATATTTGCAATGACATTTAGAGATTATAGTTGCTTGTGCCATGCTTGATTAGCTATGAGTGTTAATGGTTCTACCTTGCGTGCCAACATGCTATTAAAATGATTATGATGTGGTATGATGGGATGGTATCCTCCTTTGAATGAATTGAGTGACTTGACTTGGCACATGTTCACGCATGTAGTTGAAACAATCAACATAGCCTTCATGATATTTATGTTCATGGTAGATTATATCCCACTCATGCTTATACTCAGTGTGAATTAATTTTAATGCATGTTCATGACTGTTGTCGCTCTCTCAGTTGGTCGCTTCCCAGTCTTTTGCTAGCCTTCACCTGTACTAAGCGGGAATACTGCTTGTGCATCCAAACTCATTAAACCCCAAAGTTATTCCATATGATTCCACCATACCTTCCTATATGCGGTATCTACCTGCCTTTCCAAGTAAATTTGTATGTGCCAAACTCCAAACCTTCAAATGAAATTTTGTTTTGTATGCTCGAGGAGCTCATGTTTCAATTAGGGTTGCCTGTATATTCCATGCTAGGTGGGTTATTCTCAAGAGGAGTGGACTATGCTCCTCATTCACGAGAAAGGGCCGGTAACCGGGATGCCCAGTCCCATGATCCAAAAAGATCAAAGCAAATCAAATTAATTAAACAAAACTCCCCCAGGGTTGTTGTTAGTTGGAGGCATTTGTTGTTTCGAGCAAGCCATGGATTGATGCTTGTTGGTGGTGGGGGAGTATAAACTTTTACCATTCTGTGTGGGAACCGCCTATAATGCATGTAGTATGGAAGATATCGCCATCTCATAGTTGTTGCGTTGATAGTGAAAGTATGCCGCCCAAAATGTTATTCAATCTCTATTTTAAAATCGAGCTCTGGCACCTCTACAAATCCCTACTTCCCTCTGCAAAGGGCCTATCTATTTACTTTTATGTTGAGTCATCACCTTCTTATTAAAAAGCACCTGCTGGAGAGCACACTGTCATTTGCATTCATTACTATTGGTTTATATTGGGTATGACTTGACTGGATCTCTTTTACCATGAATTACAATGTTTAGTCAGTCCTTGATCTTTAAAGGTGCTCTGCATTTATGTTTTGCGGTCTCAGAAAGGGCTAGCGAGATACCATTTTGTTATATCATATTATGATTGTTTTGAGAAAGTGTTGTCATCCGAGTTTTATTATTATCGCTCGCTAGCTGATTATGTCATTGATATGAGTAATTGTGAGACCTAAGTGTTATTGTGAGTATGGTTAGTTCATAATACTTGCTGAAACTTGAATGCTAGATTTACATATTTACAACAACAAGAGCAAACAGAGTTTGTAAAAGTTTTTCTTTATCACTTTCAGTTTATCAACTGAATTGCTTGAGGACAAGCAAAGGTTTAAGCTTGGGGGAGTTGATACGTCTCCAACGTATCTACTTTTCCAAACACTTTTGCCCTTGTTTTGGACTCTAACTTGCATGATTTGAATGAAACTAACCCGGACTGACGCTGTTTTCAGCAGAACTACCATGATGTTGTTTTATGCGTAAAATGTAAGTTCTCGTAATGACCTGAAAATCCACAGAGATAAGTTTTGGAAAATATAAAAAATATTGGCAAAAGAATCAAGACCATGGGGCCCACACCCTGTCCACGAGGGTGGGGGCGCGCCCTCCCCCCTGGGCGTGCCCCCCTGTCTTGTGGCCCCCCTGACGCTCCACCGACCTCAACTCCAACTCCATATATTCCGTTTCACGGAGAAAAAAATCAGAGAGAAAGTTTCATCGCGTTTTACGATATGGAGCCGCTGCCAAGCCCTAATCTCTCAAGGGAGGGCTGATCTGGAGTCCGTTCGGGGCTCCGGAGAGGGGGATTCGTCGCCGCCGTCATCATCAACCATCCTCCATCACCAATTTAATGATGCTCACCGCTGTGCGTGAGTAATTCCATTGTAGGCTTGCTGGATGATGATGGGTTGGATGAGATTTACCATGTAATCAAGTTAGTTTTGTTAGGGTTTGATCCCTAGTATCCACTATGTTCTGAGAATGATGTTGCTACGACTTTGCTATGCTTAATGTTTGTCACTAGGGCCTGGGTGCCATGATTTTAGATCTGAACCTATTATGTTTTCATGAATATATGTGTGTTCTTGATCCTATCTTTCAAGTCTATAGTCACCTATTATGTGTTATGATCCGACAACCCTGAAGTGACAATAATCGGGATACTTCTCGGTGATGACCGTAGTTTGAGGAGTTCATGTATTCACTATGTGCTAATGCTTTGTTCCGGATCTCTATTAAAAGGAGGCCTTAATATCCCTTAGTTTCCACTAGGACCCCGCTGCCACGGGAGGGTAGGACAAAAGATGTCATGCAAGTTCTTTTCCATAAGCATGTATGACTATATTCGGAATACATGCCTACATTACATTGATGAACTAGAGCTAGTTGTGTGTCACCCTATGTTATAGCTATTACATGAGGAATCGCATCCGACATAATTATCCATCAGTGATCCAATGCCTACGAGCCTTTCACATCTTGTTGAAAGTGCAACTATCCCTAGGTGGTTTTGGTAATTCATAACAACATATAGCTCATTGAGCTAATGCTATTCCAAGACTATTATTTCAGGAAAGCTCAATGAATGGCATGGCATGGATGATGAAAGTGGATCCCTCAAAATACTAATGACAAAGGATTGGCTCAAGCTCAAAAGCTCAAGACTCTTCATTTTACATTTTAGTGATCCAAGATCACATTAAGTCTATAGGAAAAGCCAATACTATCAAGGAGGGATGAGGTGTTGCTTAATGAGCCTCTTGCTTCATGTGCTTAGTGATATGCTCCAAAACCCTCAACTACTTTCTCACATCCACAAATGACCTAAACCTAAAGCCAAAATCGGTCACACCGATTCTTTCTACCCGACGCCACCAAGTTTGAATGTCATAGCCACTTCCACAAACCCTAGGCAAATCGGTCTTACCGATAGGGATCTCGGTCTCACCGAGATGGGATTGTAATCTCTCTGTTTCCCTTCGTAACGTTTCGGTCTAACCGAAGTGAGCGATCGGTCCCACCGAGATTGCAATGTAAACTCACTGTTTCCCTTTTGTAACATTTCGGTCTCACCCAAAAGAGCAAATCGGTCCCACCGAGTTTACCTGACTAACTCTCTGGAAAGCTTATTACCAAAATCGGTCTCACCGAGTTTGTGTGATCGGTCTTACCGAGATTACGTTATGCCCTAACCCTAACCAAATCGGTCTCACCGAGTTGCATGTCAGTCCCACCGAAAATCCTAACGGTCACTAGGTTTACTAAATCGGTCTGACCGAGTCTGTTGAATCGGTCCCACCGAGTTTGGTAAATTGTGTGTAACGGTTAGATTTTGTGTGGAGGCTATATATACCCCTCCACCTCCTCTTCATTCGTGGAGAGAGCCATCAGAACAAACCTACACTTCCAACTTACCATTTCTGAGAGAGAACCACCTACTCAGGTGTTGAGGCCAAGATATTCCATTCCTACCATATGAATCTTGATCTCTAGCCTTCCCCAAGTTGCTTTCCACTCAAATCTTCTTTCTACCAGATCCAAATCACATGAGAGAGAGTTGAGTGTTGGGGAGACTATCATTTGAAGCACAAGAGCAAGGAGTTCATCATCAACGCACCATTTGTTACTTCTTGGAGAGTGGTGTCTCCTAGATTGGCTAGGTGTCACTTGGGAGCCTCCGACAAGATTGTGGAGTTGAACCAAGGAGTTTGTAAGGGCAAGGAGATCGCCTACTTCGTGAAGATCTACCGCTAGTGAGGCAAGTCCTTCGTGGGCGACGGCCATGGTGGGATAGACAAGGTTGCTTCTTCGTGGACCCTTCGTGGGTGGAGCCCTCCGTGGACTCGCAAGAACTGCTACCCTTCATGGGTTGAAGTCTCCATCAACGTGGATGTATGATAGCACCACCTATCGGAACCACGCCAAAAACATCCGTGTCTCCAATTGCGTTTGAATCCTCCAAACCCTTCCCTTTACTTTCTTGCAAGTTGCATGCTTTAATTTCCACTGCCTATATACTCTTTGCATGCCTGCTTGAATTGTGTGATGATTGCTTGACTTGTCCTAAGATAGCTAAAATCTGCCAAACTCTAAAATTGGGAAAAGGTTAAGTTTTTAATTGGTCAAGTAGTCTAATCACCCCCCTCTATAAATACTTCAAGGTCCTACAAGTGGTATCAGAGCTTTGGTCTCCATTTGCTTTGATTTCCATAGCTTTTGGTGGTCATAGCCTTGGTTTCACAACCTAGGAGAGTATGGCGCCTAGTGAGGGAAATTATCACCGTAGAGGTCCTTACTTTGATGGTACTAATTTTGCTAGTTGGAAGCATAAGATGAAAATGCATATTCTCGGACATAACCCCGCCGTTTGGGCAATTATTTCTATTGGATTGCAAGGTGAATTCTTTGATGGGAGATAGCCGAACCGTGAAGCTAATGCAGAAGAATTGAAGATGCTGCAATACAACGCTCAAGCTTGTGATATCATCTTCAACGGATTATGCCTCGAAGAATTCAACAAAATCAGCCGTCTTGAGAATGCAAAGGAAATTTGGGATACTTTGATTGATATGCATGAAGGTACCGACTCCGTCAAGGAATCCAAGTTGGATGTGCTCCAAAGTCAGCTTGACAAGTTCCAAATGAAGGATGGTGAAGGTGTCGCTGAAATGTACTCTAGGCTTGCACTTATCACAAATGAGATTGCCGGCTTAGGGAGTGAAGAGATGACCAATGATTCATCATCAAGAAGATCCTAAGAGCATTGGATGGAAAGTATGATACCGTGTGCACATTGATCCAAATGATGCCAAACTACAAAGATCTCAAGCCAACGAAAGTCACTGGAAGAATTGTTGCTCATGAGATGTCACTTAAGGATAAGGAGGAACTTCACAACAAGTCAAGTGGTGCTTACAAAGCCTCAAGTGAAGCCCCCACATCATCAAGTGAGATACAAACCTTCAATGAAGAACTGAGCTTAATGGTGAAGAACTTCAACAAATTCTACAAGAGTAGAAACAAAGAAAGAAGCTCCAAGTCAAGGTCTTACAATGACAAAAGATCTTCTAGCCGAGAGCAAAATTGCTACAATTGTGGGAGACCCGGACACTATTCCAATGAGTGTACGGCACCCTACAAAAGAAGAGAAGATTCTCCAAGAAGAAGAAGTAAAAGAGAAGAATCACCACCGAGAGAGAGGAGGAGTAGAGATGATCGTTATGAACGAAGACCCTCACGGAGAAGCAAGGATACGGAATGGAAGGACAAGTCATCAAGGAGCTACACAAAACGAAGACATCAAGCTCATGTTGGTGAATGGATATCCGGCTCCGACTCCGACAATCACTCCGAGAGAAGCTATCACTCCGACTCCGAATATACTCAAGATGAAGGTGTTGCCGGTCTAGCACTTGTATCAACCAACTCCTACGACATATTTGATTCACCAAATGAAGGAATTGGAAGATGCTTCATGGCCAAAGGTCCAAAGGCAACACATCCTGAGTATGTTGATTTCGATAGTGATGAAGATGACTTGCTTGTGGATGATGATTTACTTGTTGACAACTCTAGTGATGGATACTATGATGAAACATCAGTTAATCATGCTAATCAAGATAAAACGAATGACAATGATAAGGAGAAGATTGAGCTTCTAACTAAAGAACTAAACACTCTTAAGTTAGCTCATGAAACTATCTTTGAAGATCATCGAGAACTTTTAAGGGCTCATGAGAAGTTACGCTTTGAAAAGCTCAATCTTGAGCAAGAGCATGAGTTCCTAAAAGCAATCAATGATGATCTCCGTAAGAAAAGTTCTTACATTGCCAAGCGTTTACTCTTATCTACTTACATGCCTCAAGTCAAGTCTAGTAACAAGTACAAGAAAGATCCTTCCTCTAGTAGTAACAATAATAATAATGTCAAATCCAATATTGTTGCTTCTAGTAGTTCTCTTGATTCCACTAATGATTCTCTTAGCCAAGTTACACTTGAGCAAGAAAATAGCTTATTGAAGGGAATTATAGAGAAAGGTGTTTACAAGAGCCTTGCAGGAAGTAAGCAATTTGAGGAAATTGTATTCAAGCAAGGAAGGCACCGGAAGAATCAAGGTGTTGGTTTTGAATGAAAGTTCAATGCCAATGGAGTTGAGTGGGAATAAGATCAATACCCCAAGACTAAGTTTGTTCCTCAACAAGAGAAGTATGATCCTACTTCCTTCAAGGGAACACAAGCACAAGATGATCTTCCACCACAAGACCACAAGAACAAAGGCAAGGACAAGCTTCAAGAAGAGATTGATGCATTTGAAGAAGCACCTAAGGCCTCGTTCAAGTGGGTTCCCAAGACTACGTCAAGTTCTACTTCATCAAGTACAACTACAACTCCAAGGATTCCCATCAAGATGATGTGGATCCCGAAGAAGAAGAACTAGAGAGTTCTTGAGGGTGACTCCGCCAACATTCTTCACTCATATCATTATGGCAAGAACAAGTGAAATCAACTTCCACATCTTGCACTAGTTCAAGGAGTCACAAACCCTCATGTTGGTAAGTCAAGGGACAAGGTAACCTAATGATTTCATGGACATCATCTTGTGTGTGTGCATCACTCTATGTCTATGGATATTCTTGTTTGTTCCTTGTGGGACTAACCCATGTAGGAAAGTTGAAAGTGCAACTCACTCCAAAGGATTGCTCCAAATGGTCTACATCAACATTGAGCATCCACATCTTCAACACCTACATGAAGTCATCATCGACAAAACCCAAGGTTAGTTCATCCCTCTAAAAGGGGATCTCACATCTAGGGGGAGCTTAACTCTAAGAATTGAGTCAAAGCAACTCTAATGGTGTGAACACATCAATGCATTATGTAAAAGTGGTAACCCCACTTGAGCTTAAACGATGAGTATGACCTATGATCAAATGTTTTCATTTGACTCCTAAGTCAATATACTCATATATAGATGACCTAGTCATCGCCAATTGTTTGATAGATGCTAGAATTGGTTGTGCATGTTTTGCCACATATTTCATTTGCCATCTTATTGTGTGAGCATGTTGGTGCACATTTTACTCATTCAAGGACATCCACTTGTTGTTTTGATTGATTGGCTTCTTTTCTTTTAGCCAAGTGGATGGACAAGAATGCCTAAGAACCTTCTCTAGCTAGCTATGCTTTTCTCGTCTCAAACTCTATTCATGCTACATCACAAAATTTGATCAAGTAAAATTCGAACCACTCTGTGTGAGGAGCACTCGGAGTCCCCGATTTGTCATAGACTTAAACTTCCAAAACTTCTTTGTGATTCTCGGTCTGACCGATTCCTCCATTTCGGTCCTACCGAGATCACTAAGTCGATCTAGGTTTTTAATCTCGGTGCAACCGATTTGAACTTTTCGGTCACACCGAGTTGTCAGAATCGCATACGATTATGCATCTCGGTGCCACTGAGTTGTTCCACTCGGTCACACCGACAGGGTCGGGCTATATATAGTCACGGGCAAAAATTTGGAAATTTCTCCGAACATCTTCGCCCGCGCAATAGCTCGCTCTGCCATCAGGGTCTTCGGATCATCTCCTCGTCGCCAGCCACCTCCTGTTGCTGGTCTTCGCCGCCGTCAACGGATTTCACCCCCGCCGTTGCCGCCGTAGCGAGTTCATCGCCGAGCTAGGGTATGGACTCGATCACTGTGCTATCCTCGTCTGATTCCTAGCACATTGTGTTCTTATTGATTCTTGCCACGATTGAAACACTCCTATCCAGTCAATGCAATCCTTAGATTAGATGAGATTCGAAATTTTAGGGTTAGGTTTCCGCCGAAACCATCTCGGACCCGCCGAGTTGAAAAACTCGGTCCCACCGATTTGGCTAACGCCATTGCACTAGTAACTCTCGGTCTGACCGAGAATTGCTAATCGGTGAGAATGATTTTAGGACTTTGTGAAACCCTAGCAGTCTTGGTGCCACCGAGCTAGGACTCGGTCCAACCGAGTTCATTAGTTTAGGTTCCAAAACTGCTTCGGTATCACCGAGTTTGAAAATCGGTTGATCCGAAATGCTTTCGTGGAAAACTAAAACTGCCTTTTGAATCATTCTTTGCAAAACTTCTGCATTTTGTGATGCTCATCCACTCTATCTCATCTATAACTCTTCACGAGGTCGCAATGTTGTTTGCAAGCATGTTAGACCAGAGTGAAAGCCAGAACAGGGAAGAAAGAGCAGATTCACATGAGTGAGGGCACTAGTCCCTCAAGTTCTTCTGATGATGGCAGCAGATGCACTCCTAGCAATTTGCCTAAAGCAGCCACAAGAACCAGAAGGAAGAGAACCTCAGACTCTGAGGATGAGGACTATGTGGCGGCTGAAGATGAGGCTACTTCCAAGAAGGTAGTGCTCAAAAATGAGTATGTCTCAGCAAAGAAGACAAAGCCTGGACTCAATAGGAAGATTCCTGCCAAGAGGATGATAACCCACAAGTATAGGGGATTGCAACAGTTTTCGATAAGTAAGAGCGTCGAACCCAACGAGGAGCTAAAGGTAGAATAAATATTCCCTCAAGTTCTATCGACCATTGATACAACTCACGACGCTTGACGCTTGCTTTACCTAGAACAAGTATGAAACTAGAAGTACTTTGAAGGTGTGATAGGATAGGCTTGCAAGAAAGTAAAGAACACGTAAATATAAACAAGGGGCTGTTTAGATAAAGACACAACTAAATTAGTAAAAGTAAAGAGCTTGTTGTCATGAGAAAGTTGTTTGTCCCTAGGCAATCGATAACTAGACTGGTAATCATTATTGCAATTTTATTTGAGGGAGAGGCATAAGCTAACATACTTTCTCTACTTGGATCATATGCACTTATGATTGGAACTCTAGCAAGCATCCGCAACTACTAAAGATTCATTAAGGTAAAACCCAACCATAGCATTAAAGCATCAAGTCCCCTTTATCCCATGCGCAACAATCCCTCTTACTCGGGTTTGTGTTTCAGTCACTCACCAACCCACTATAAGTGAATCATGAACGATTGCAACACCCTACAGCGGAATCCTCACGCTATGCGACACGGAGGGCACCATAGGACAGCACCAATAATAAAATATACAACTCAAACCAATCACGATCATCAAATAGCCATTAGGACAAAACAGATCTACTAAAACATCATAGGATAGCCATACATCATTGGGAAATAATATATAGCATTGAGCACCATGTTTAAGTAGAGATTACAGCGGGATGAGAGAGGTTACACCGCCATAGATAGAAGGGGAAGAGTTGGTGGAGATGTTGGTGAAGATGGCGGAGGTGTTGGTGAAGATCGCGGTGATGATGATGGCCCCGGCGGCGCTCCGGCGCCACCGAAGCAAGGGGAGAGGGCCCCTTCTTATTCTTCCTTGACCTTCTCCTAGATGGGAGAAGGGTTTCCCTCTGGTCCTTGGCTCCCATGGCTTGGGAGGGCGAGAGCCCTCCGAGATTGGATCTATCTCTCTGTTTCGCGTTCTCTGCTGGCGATTCTACCCTTCACCATTTCTTTTATATCCGAGATCCGTAACTCGATTGGGGTGAATCTTTCGCTCAGATCTTCCTTGTAAAATTATCTTTCTTGCGCTGACGGAGAGCGTCAACCGCCTTACGGGTGGACCACGAGGGTAGGGCGCGCTGGGGGGGAGTATGGCGCCCCTACCTCGTGACCACCCCGACACCGTTTAGCGCTGATTTTACTTCCGAAAATCATAAATATTCCAAAAAATCTCCATCCGTTTTATCCCGTTTGGACTCCGTTTGATATTGGGTTTCGTGAAACAAAAACATGCAATAGAGAGGAATTGGCACTGAGCAATCGGATCAATATGTTAATCCCAAAAATAGTATAAAAAGTTGCCAAAAAGTATATGAAAGTGAATAATATTGGCATGGAACAATAAAAAATTATAGATATGACGGAGACGTATCAGCATCCCCAAGCTTAATTACTGCTCGTCCTCGAGTAGGTAAATGATAAAAAAGAATAATTTTTGATGTGGAATGCTACCTAGCATAATCTTGATCATATGTCTAATCATGGCATGAATATTAAGACACGAGTGATTCAGAGCAATAGTCTATCATTTGACATAAAAACAATAATACTTCGAGCGTACCAATAAAGCAATCATGTCTTTTCAAAACAACAAGGCCAAAGCAAGATTATCCCTACAAAATCATATAGTTTGGCCAAGCTTCATTTTCGTCACACAAAATGCCCCCATCCTGCACAACCCCGATGACAAGCCGAGCAATTGGTTCATACTTTTTAACGCGCTTCAGCCTTTTCAACCCTCACGCAATACATGAGCGCAAGCCATGGATATAGCACTATAGGTGGAAGAGAATATAATGATGGAGGTTATGTGGAGAAGACAAAAAAGGAGAAAGTCTCACATCAACTAGGCGTATCAACGGGCTATGGAGATGCCAATTAATAGATATGAATGTGAGGAGTAGGGATTGCCATGCAACGGATGCACTAGAGCTATAAGTGTATGAAATCTCAAACTGGAAACTAAGTGGGTGTGCATCCAACTTGCTTGCTCATGAAGACCTAGGGCATTTGAGGAGCCCATCGTTGGAATATACAAGCCAAGTTCTATAATGAAAATTCCCACTAGTATATGAAAGTGACAACATAGGAGACAATCTATATGAAGAACATGGTGCTACTTTGAAGCACAAGATATGAGACTCACTACATGAAGAACATGGTGCTACTTTGAAGCACTAGTGTGGAAAAAGAGATAGTAACATTGCCCCTTCTCTTTTTCTCTTTTTTTGGTGGGCTTCTTTGGCCCCCTTTTTTTATTTAGGATTCTTTGGCCTTTCCTTTTTTTGGGGGGGGCAATGCTCTATAATGATGATCATCACACTTTTATTTACTTACAACTCGATATTACAACTCGATACTGGAACAAAGATATGACTCTATATGAATGCTTCCGGCGGTGTACCGGGATGTGCAATGATCTAGCGTAGCAATGACATCAAAAAATGGACAAGCCATGAAAACATCATGCTAGCTATCTTACGATCATGCAAAGCAATATGAAAATGAATGCTCAAGTCATGAATATGATGATGATGGAAGTTGCATGGCAATATATCTCGGAATGGCTATGGAAATGCCATGATAGGTAGGTATGGTGGCTATTTTGAGGAAGATATAATGAGGCTTATGTGTGATAGAGCGTATCGTATCACGGGGTTTGGATGCACTGGCGAAGTTTGCACCAACTCTCGAGGTGAGAAAGGGCAATGCACGGTACCGAAGAGGCCAGAAATGATGGAAGGGTGAGAGTGCGTATAATCCATGGACTCACATTAATCATAAAGAACTCATATACTTATTGCAAAAGTTTATTAGCCCTCGAAGAAAAGTACTACTACGCATGCCCCTAGGGGGATAGATTGGTAGGAAAAGACCATCGCTCGTCCCCGACCGCCACTCATAAGGAAGACAATCAAAGAAACACCCCATGCTTCAAATTTGTCACACAATAGTTACCATACGTGCATGCTACGGGACTTGCAAACCTCAACACAAGTGTCTCTACAATCCACAACCACCCACTAGCATGACTCTAATATCAACATCTTTATATCGCAAAACTATTGCAAGGAATCAAACATATCATATTCAGCGATCTACAAGTTTATGTAGGATTTTATGACTAACCATGTGAATGACCAATTCATGTCATCTGTCTAAATAGATATAAGTGAAGCAAGAGAGTTTAATTTTTTCTACAAAAGATATGCCCACGCTCTAACAATTATATGTGAAGCAAAAGAGCATTCTACAAATGGCAGTTTTCTATGTGAAGAGAAACAGGCAATCGAAACTTCAAATGATATAAGTGAAGCACATGAAGCATTCTATAAAGCCACACTCAAAAGATTTAAGTGAAGTGCAATGAGCATTCTATAAATCAACTAAGGACTATCTCATACCAGCATGGTGCATAAAAGAAAACTAAAAACTAAATGCAAAAGACGCTCCAAGACTTGCACATAATGCATGAACGAAACGAATTCGGAAGCATACCGATACTTGTTGAAGAAAGAGGGGATGCCTCCCCAGCATCCCCAAGCTTAGATGCTTGAGCCTCCTTGAATATTTACTTGGGGTGCCTCGGGCATCCCCAAGCTTGATCTCTTGCATCTCTTCTTCTTCTCACATCAAAACATCCTCGATTAGACACTACATCCACACAAAACTTCAACAGAAAACTCAGTAAGATCCGTTAGTATAATAAAGCAAATCACCACTCTAAGTACTGTAGCAAACCAATTCATATTTTGTTTTTGCATTGTGTCTACTGTAATATAACTTTTTCATGGCTTAATCCACTAATATAAATTGATAGATTCATCAAAACAAGCAAACTATGCATCAAAAACAGTATTTGTCAAAAACAGAACAGTCTGTAGCAATCTGAACATCCACCATACTTCTGTTACCCCAAAAATTCTACAAAAATTAGGAAAAATGAACAAGTTGTATAGCAATACAGTTCAAAAAGAATCAGAACCAATTGACGTTCCAGTAAAAACTGTAAAATCACGCACTACAGCCAAAGTTTCTGTCCTACACCGTACAAACCAACGAGCATTGTAAACATCCTAAAGGCAAACCTTGGCACATTATTTTTATAATACAATGGAATTATACAAGGGGATAATTAATTTGTTGAAAATTTTCTGTAATCAAGATTCACAAAGTTTCCGTGAGCATGAACAAAGTTCAAGGAGCTCTCCCACTTCAACAATGTTTGTCTTTCTTACTTTCACTTTCCTTTTTAAAAAGTTTTTAGGTTCCCCTCTTTATTTTTGTGTTTTTAAACTATATGAAAGCACTCAACAGAAATAAATGACTCTCTAAAACTTTCGGGTTGTCTCCCTTGCAGCGCTTTCTTTAAAGCCATTAAGCTAGGCATTTAGTGCTCAAGTAATGAATCCACCCGGATCCCAAGGTATATCAAAGCCAATTTTAATTAACAATGATTTGTAATTTAGCAGTGAGCACAAAGTAACATAAATCATGTAATGACGAAGTGTAACTCTCTTCCTATGCATCGGCATGTCATAAAAGAACAATTCATGCACACATAGTAAAGGCCGATGAATAGTATAAGCAGTTTCTTGCAATTCTATCGTGTTGGAAACATAGAGAGGTGGAGACATAGTTCCTCTCTCATAATAATTGCAAGTAGGAGCAGCAAGCACATGCATATTATATTCATCAAAATCATCATGTGTAACAGTAAAAGGCAACCCATCAATATAATCCTTAATAAGTGCAAGCTTCTCCGATATAGTGTAGTCGGGAGAATTCAAAAAGATAATAGGACTATCATGCGTGGGTGCAATAGCAACAATTTCATTCATAACATAAGGAACTATAGCAAGTTCATCTCCATAAGCATAATTCATATTGGCATCTTGGCCACAAGCATAGCAAGCATCATCAAAAGGGGATATTTCAAGAGAATCAACGGGATCATAGCAATCATCATAGCAATCATCCTTCGGTAAGCACGAAGGGGAATTAAATAATGTATGAGCTGGAGGGTTACTCTCATTAGAAGGTAGGTACGGGTAGTTAATCCGCTCTTCCTCCTTTTGTTCTTCGCTCTCCTCATCATCTTTTTCATCCAATGAGCTCATAGTTTCATCAATTCCTTCTTCCATAGCTTCCTGCAAAATATTAGTCTCTTCTTGGACAACGGAGACTTTCTTAATAAGTGCATTAATTTCATAATTGTATTTATAATTCTCATAGCAATATTTGAGGATAGCTAAATTTTCAGATCTATAAATAGCATCATCAAAATCCTCAAACTCTTTACACATAGCTTCAATTTCATAAGCACCCATAAAAGCAACAAATTCTTCTATTTGTTCCACATCATAGTAATCATATATACCATTAGCATAAGAAGCTAAGGTTTCATTATCATTAAATTCGCATGAAAAGTGAAGGTGCGGAGAATTCATCCTAGAGCAACAAGTATAATCATATTCCACGCACAGTTGCCAAGCATACCACTTCAATAAATGAATTTGATCCCATAATAGTTTCCCTTTTTGTGTTAAGCGATAATCCCTAAAGTATTCACGTTGATCCAACGTGTCTCCCATTATAAAGTTGAATGGGGCTTTCTCAGGATTATCAAAGTAGTACACAATATCTTTCGCATAATGAGA
This sequence comes from Aegilops speltoides, assembly GCA_021437245.1. Classification (NCBI taxonomy): domain Eukaryota; kingdom Viridiplantae; phylum Streptophyta; class Magnoliopsida; order Poales; family Poaceae; genus Aegilops; species Aegilops speltoides. Next base: position 401,596,537 of record CM038144.1, read on the forward strand.
ATCGAGGGTTTTAGGAGTTACCCCATCCTCATGAGTAGCAAGTACAACTAATTTTTTTGGTATTTTGCGTTCCATATCCATAACTAAAGATAGAGAACAACTAAGAACAGCAAATAAAAATTACTTAGTGATAAAGCAAACAAGCACACACGAGAATATTCACCCCACGCTATTGCTCCCCGGCAACGGCGCCAGAAAAAGGTCTTGATAACCCACAAGTATAGGGGATCGCAACAGTTTTCAATAAGTAAGAGTGTCGAACCCAACGAGGAGCTAAAGGTAGAATAAATATTCCCTCAAGTTCTATCGACCGCCAATACAACTCTACGCACGCTTGACGTTTGCTTTACCTAGAACAAGTATGAAACTAGAAGTACTTTGTAGGTGTGATAGGATAGGCTTGCAAGAAAGTAAAGAACACGTAAATATAAACTAGGGGCTGTTTAGATAAAGACACAACTAAATTAGTAAAAGTAAAGAGCTTGTTGTCACGAGAAAGTTGTTTGTCCCTAGGCAATCGATAACTAGACTGGTAATCATTATTGCAATTTTATTTGAGGGAGAGGCATAAGCTAACATACTTTCTCTACTTGGATCATATGAACTTATGATTGGAACTCTAGCAAGCATCCGCAACTACTAAAGATTCATTAAGGTAAAACCCAACCATAGCATTAAAGCATCAAGTCCCCTTTATCCCATACGCAACAATCCCTCTTACTCGGTGCGTGTTTCACCACTCACCAACCCACTATAAGTTTAATCATGAGCGTATTGCAACACCCTACAGCGGGAATCCCTCACGCTTGCGCGACACGTAGGGCACCATAGGACAGCACCAATAATAAAACATACAACTCAAACCAATCACGGTCATCAAATAGCCATTAGGACAAAACAGATCTACTAAAACATAATAGGATAGCCATACATCATTGGGAAATAATATATAGCATTGAGCACCATGTTTAAGTAGAGATTACAGCGGGTAAGAGAGAGGTTACACTACTGCATAGAGGGGGGAAGAGTTGGTGGAGATGTTGGTGAAGATGGCGGAGGTGTTGGTGAAGATCGCGGTGATGATGATGGCCCCCGGCGGCGTTCCGGCACCACCGGAAGCAAGGGGGAGAGGGTCCCCTTCTTCTTCTTCTTCCTTGACCTTCTCCCTAGATGGGAGAAGGGTTTCCCCTCTGGTCCTTGGCTCCCATGGCTTGGGAGGGGCAAGAGCCCCTCCGAGATTGGATCTATCTCTCTGTTTCTGCGTTCTCTGCGTTGGCAAATTCTACCCCTTCACCGTTTCTTTTATATCCGGCGATCCGTAACTTCCACTGGGGTGAATCTTTTGCTCAGATCTTCCTTGTAAAATTATCTTTCTTGCACCAGAAGGAGACCGTCAACCGCCTTACGGGTGGACCATGAGGGTCAGGCACGCCTGGGGGAGGGGGGTAGGGCGTGCCCCTACCTCGTGACCACCACCGACACCGTTTAGCGCTGATTTTACTTCCGAAAATCATAAATATTCCAAAAAATCTCCGTCCATTTTTATCCCGTTTGGACTCCGTTTGATATTAGGTTTCTGCGCAACAAAAACATGCAATGACAGAACTGCATCGGGCAATCGGATCAATATGTTAGTCCCAAAAATAGTATAAAAAGTTGCCAAAAAGTATATGAAAGTGAATAATATTGGCATGGAACAATCAAAAATTATAGATACGACGGAGATGTATCAGAGGACACCTATGCCAAAGGTCAGAAGATCTACCCAAGTGCCTGAACAGACTGAACCCAAAGAGGCACCTGCAAAGAGAGTCACAACTTCCAAACCCAAGAAAGTTCCCACTGGAGAAACTATGAAGTTTGCAATTGAGTCAGAAGATGAAGCTGCTCAGGATAAGAAGAAGAAGAGAGTCAGAACCACTACCGCTCAGGTTCTTGGAAATCCCTCTATGAGGAGAGACTCTGAAGAGGAAGAAGAGGTTGCTGCACCAGCACCCAAGGCACAAAAGCTTATGGGTGATGCTATTAGATCAGGGGCTGCAACATCAAAGCCCAATGAAGCACCCAAAGCTGCCCCCAAGCCCAAGCTTGCACCAAAGAGGAATACCAGGAGTATTCCAGCTGCTGAGAAGAACAAGGCCCCAGTGCCTAATGTTGTTGATGAGGAAGATGAAGAAGGACAGGTCCTAAGGAAGCTCAATCCCAAGATACTAGACCACAATGATGCCCATCCTATGGCTGAGGACATGAGGATCAGAAAGGACTCAGGGTTGAGGCTATGGAGGATGACAGATCCATATGCCTCAAGGAGAAGAAATGTTGTTGATTACAGGTTCCATACAAAGGAACATCAGGACTTCTATGAGACAATCTTGTTGGACAAGAAGCCCATAGTGTGTGATATGAGGTGGGTCGACTGGACCTACATGAAAGATAATGAAGAACACTATCCTGGAGTACAAGACAGTTTTGTTGCTTGTGGAGTTACAGATTTTGTTGGGCAAAAGCTCACCAACTGGAATGATGAACTTATCATGCAATTCTACTCCACAACACACTTCTATCCAGATGGGAGGATAGTCTGGATGTCTGAAGGTACAAGGTACCAGTCAACAGTTGAGGAGTGGGCAAATCTAATAAATGCCCCAAAGGAGAGTGAAGATGACTTGGATATCTATGCCAAGAAGAATATGGAGCACAATTCCATGGCACACATGTACAAGGAGATCCCAGACAAAGCTGTTGAGACACATAAGTTTGGATCAGCCCACTTTCTTCTATCAGGGCTGCCAACTATCAATTGGATCCTAAGGCACACTCTATTGCCTAAGTCTGGTGACCACAACATGATCAGAGGGCATGCAATCAACATGTTGCATTTGTTTGATGTGCCACAGAAATTCAAGGTCATGAGCCTTATGGTAGAGACCATTAAGAGGACTGCAGCGGACCAGAAGAGGAGTTGTGGATATGCCCCTCAGATTCGGGAGTTGATTAACTCAAAGATGGGCACAGGCAAATATCTATTGGATAAGGAACACTTTCCTCTCTATCCAGACTTTGAGGACAATCAGGTTGTCATGAATGAGAATGATCCATCATCAGTACAAGCTCAAGAGAAGAAGGAGAAGGCAAGGAAAGAGAAGGCTGCCAAGATGCCAACTCAAGAGGAGGCATCTGAGTACTTTTTAAAGAACTAATAGGAGCAGCTTGGTTACTTGATAGCATCAACTCTGAGGATTGAGAAGGGATTGGCCACCCTCACTCGCAATCAGGAGAGCTTGGAAAGAATCATGGAACTAAAATTCCATGATCTAGATGTCAAAGTAACTGAGATTCAGTCAGTTGTGGAGCAGCTACAGGATGACATGCAAGAGAGGCAGGGCAAGACTACCACTAATGTGTTTGCCAGAGTGCCTAGAGCCCAGAGGTCAGCTGCGGTGCCTGTGACAGACACCAGAGCCACATCATCTGCACCAGCTACAACTCCTACAGCTCCAGTGCGGCCAGCTCCAGCATCAACTCCTCCAGCTCCATCCACTTCAACTGAAGCCTTCGTTCTTGGAGTTATCCGGACACCACCACCTGAAGATCAAGCCTGAGAGTCGATCTAGCACTATGCATTTTCTATGAACTTTTTGGTAACTTGTTGCCAAAGGGGGAGAAAAATGTATAGATCATAGGCTTCGAGAGAGAGAGAGTGTTGCTTTTGTTCTCTCTTGTTTTGCTTTGGTGGTTAAACTTGTTTGCTTTTGATTGCTTGAGATACTATGTTTTGAGAGACATTGATGATCATGTGTTTGATCATAAGCTACACTTATGCATGTTTGATGATGTTATCCTATCTATCCTATGTGATCATTCACTTTACTTGGTGACGAGTGCATGTATTCAATCTTTATTATTCTGAGCGCTCCACCAAGATGTATGTGACATGGAAGAGTAACCCATGAGCCTAATTCCTTGTGCATTTGCAGTCCAAAGCAAATTTTAAACTATGCATAAATTTAGGGGGGGGGCTCTTGCTTATCACATACTTCTCAAAGCGACGATGTTGTTAAATCTTATTATCATTTGTCGAAGCTTTGATCTATATGTTGTCATCAATTACCAAAAAGGGGGAGATTGAAAGTGCAACTATCCCTAGGTGGTTTTGGTAATTCATAACAACATATAGCTCATTGAGCTAATGCTATTCCAAGACTATTATTTCAGGAAAGCTCAATGAATGGCATGGCATGGATGATGAAAGTGGATCCCTCAAAATACTAATGACAAAGGATTGGCTCAAGCTCAAAAGCTCAAGACTCTTCATTTTACATTTTAGTGATCCAAGATCACATTGAGTCTATAGGAAAAGCCAATACTATCAAGGAGGGATGAGGTGTTGCTTAATGAGCCTCTTGCTTCATGTGCTTAGTGATATGCTCCAAAACCCTCAACTACTTTCTCACATCCACAAATGACCTAAACCTAAAGCCAAAATCGGTCACACCGATTCTTTCTACCCGGCGCCACCGAGTTTGAATGTCATAGCCACTGCCACAAACCCTAGGCAAATCGGTCTTACCGATAGGGATCTCGGTCTCACCAAGATGGGATTATAATCTCTCTGTTTCCCTTCGTAACGTTTCGGTCTAACCAAAGTGAGCGATCGGTCCCACCGAGATTGCAATGTAAACTCACTGTTTCCCTTTTGTAACATTTCGGTCTCACCGAAAAGAGCAAATCGGTCCCACCGAGTTTACCTGACTAACTCTCTGGAAAGCTTATTACCAAAATCGGTCTCACCGAGTTTGTGTAATCGGTCTTACCGAGATTACGTTATGCCCTAACCCTAACCGAATCGGTCTCACCGAGTTGCATGTCAGTCCCACCGAAAATCCTAACGGTCACTAGATTTACTAAATTGGTCTGACCGAGTCTGTTGAATCGGTCCCACCGAGTTTGGTAAATTGTGTGTAACGGTTAGATTTTGTGTGGAGGCTATATATACCCCTCCACCTCCTCTTCATTCATGGAGAGAGCCATCAGAACAAACCTACACTTCCAACTTACCATTTCCGAGAGAGAACCACCTACTCATGTGTTGAGGCCAAGATATTCCATTCCTACCATATGAATCTTGATCTCTAGCCTTCCCCAAGTTGCTTTCCACTCAAATCTTCTTTCTACCAGATCCAAATCCCATGAGAGAGAGTTGAGTGTTGGGGAGACTATCATTTGAAGCACAAGAGCAAGGAGTTCATCATCAACGCACCATTTGTTACTTCTTGGAGAGTTGTGTCTCCTAGATTGGCTAGGTGTCACTTGGGAGCCTCCGACAAGATTGTGGAGTTGAACCAAGGAGTTTGTAAGGGCGAGGAGATCGCCTACTTCATGAAGATCTACCTCTAGTGAGGCAAATCCTTCGTGGGCGACGGCCATGGTGGGATAGACAAGGTTGCTTCTTCGTGACCCTTCATGGGTGGAGCCCTCCGTGGACTCGCGCAACCGTTACCCTTCGTGGGTTGAAGTCTCCATCAACGTGGATGTACGATAGCACCACCTATCGGAACCACGCCAAAAACATTCGTGTCTCCAATTGTGTTTGAATCCTCCAAACCCTTCCCTTTACTTTCTTGCAAGTTGCATGCTTTAATTTCCGCTGCTTATATACTCTTTGCATGCCTGCTTGAATTGTGTGATGATTGCTTGACTTGTCCTAAGATAGCTAAAATCTGCCAAACTCTAAAATTGGGAAAAGGTTAAGTTTTTAATTGGTCAAGTAGTCTAATCACCCCCCTCTAGACATACTTCAAGGTCCTACACTTGTGTTTCGCTTATTTACTTTTCCGTTGTTACTGTTACAATTCCTACAAAACTATTATCTTTACTTTTGCCACTGTTACCATTACTATCATACTACTTTGCTACTAAATACTCTGCTGCAGATACTAAGTTATCCAGGTGTGGTTGAATTGACAACTCAACTGCTAATACTTAAGAATATTCTTTGGCTCCCCTTGTGTCGAATCAATAAATTTGGGTTGAATACTCTACCCTCCAAAGTTGTTGTGATCCCCTACACTTGTGGGTTATCAGCGTCCTTGGCGACATCCTCGATGACGGTATCGACGTCCTCTGGGTCCGTCGAGGGGAAGTTTGAATGCCAAAAAGGGGATAGGGCGGGGCCAATCAAAAGCCAGTAAAGAAGAAAGAAAGAACGCAAGCAGAAATAGAAAGTGAGTGGCTTACCCATGCCAAGCCGAGAACCATAAGTCCCCTCTCCGCCAAGGTTCGGCGTCGAGGCGAAGCCACCGGCGCCCATGTTCTCCTCCTCCTCCTCCTCCTCCGTGTGCATGGGCTCGGTGCATGGTGCCCTTGTCAGGGACGCCCCTCGGGGCAGCGTGGTCAATGGGGGCAGCGCGTTGGGAGAAGCCCTCTGTGGCTCCCCTTGCTGCTTCTCCCCTCCTACACCCACAGCATGGTCAGTACCAAAGTATAGTACCCCTAGCGCACGTCGACGAAGGACAGGTGATGGGCTCACGCTGGGGGCTGGGCCGGTGTCGGATTTCGGGTTCCGGCAGACCCTTGAGGTTCGAACACTGGGGTGCGCACGAAGATCTCTCCCCTACCAGCTCACGTCTCGAAGTCTTGCAAAGATCTAGGCAAGAAAGATGAACACATAGAGGACACGAGATTTATACTGGTTTAGGCCACCATTGTGGTGTAATACCCAACTCTAGTGTGTGGTGTGGTGGATTGCCTCAGGGGCTGATGAAGAACAGTACAAAGGGAGAACAACCTCGCGAGGGGTTGTTCTTGAGCTGGTGCGATGAACTGCTTGGGTGAGTTCAGTCGCTTCTCTCTCTCTCTGGTCGATCTCCAAATGCCTCTACCTTGTCGTGGCTAGTCCTATTTATAGAGCGAGGCCCTGGGTCTCTCCCCAAATAATGAGCGGGAAGGGTGCCAACAATTGGCCATTTTGAAGGGGAACATCTGGTACACTTATCCTGACTAAAGTTGGTCTTCGGCTGCCAAAGGCTCTGACGGTGACACCGCCCTTGGCTCCATGATGACCTCCACCCTGCCGTTCTGCTGGTCTTGGTCTTGTTGCACCGAAACGGTAACCTTTGCCCGATGCCTTGGCATGTGCTTGCCCCCTTAGCACCGAAAGGGAAACAAGGACACTGCGCAGGCCGGCGCCCGCCTGGCACCCGCCTGGCCTTCGATCGTCATGGCTTGCATCACGGGCCCCTCGGGAGGTGCCCTGCCTTGATCTCTCCGCCTCCTCGCGAGCCCGCCTGAGGAGGCTGCTCCTTAGGAAGCTCCCTGTCGTCCGCCACGCGAGGCTTGGCGCCTCGCGAGGGTCCTGAGCTTGAGCTGATGAAATTAGGCTGCATTGGGCCCCCACTTGAGCCACGCCATAGGCCGCAGGGAGGCAAGTATGGGGACCCCATTCCCAGAATGCCGACAGTAGCCCCCGGGCCCAAGGCGCGCCCGGACTTGGCTTAGCAGAGAAGCGAAGGGGCAAGTGCGAAGCGCCGCGGGCCACAACAGCCTGCAGCCTTGGGCGCCGCGTGGCGGTTGATTGGATGTGGGCGTCTCCGCTTCCCCACGATGCCTCGGCAATCGCACGACTTGACAAGTCCCTACATGCAAAGACGGGTCATGATTACCTGCGATCGTGGAGGCCGACGGTTGGCCTCCTCCGGCTATAAGTACGGAACGGCTGTCACACCCTGCATTTTGTAACATTTCATTTTCATTAATAAAGCATGAAAATTTGGACCAACAAAAACTTTTTGCTTTATTTGGCTTTTATTTGGTGTTGGTTTTCCCTATGTGGTTTTCAAGTGCTCTTAATAGTCAACCACTCCACCCTCTATATTTCATCTCCTTACCCCAAGCTCCTGACCAATGACCATGCCATGTGTATAGTGCAATATAGAATTTTCTTACAAAAATAATTTGGCCGAAAGTATTTTCAAAATTTAGTTTTCCAAAACCCACGAATTGAGGTTTGCACTTTGCAAGTACTTGATTAAGGGCAGTAAAAATCTTTCCAAAAATATGTTTGATTCCTATTAGATATAGGATACCGAAACCACAAAATATAATTTTAAAAGTTGTTTTACTATTTTATTTAAAAGCTTTTCTTAAGGCCAGAAATGGTCTTTAATAGGAAAAATTATTTTATTGTTTTAAAAATATTTGACAAAATTTGGGGAAACTCATAGGACATATATTGTCCATATATAAGAGTTTCAACACATGGTCATGTTCAAAATATTGGTCAAATCCTCTAAAACCCTTCTGGATATTTCAAGCTTTTGAAATATTTACAAAGGAAATATTCTTCCAAAATTCCAGGAAAAATTCTATCATGTCACATATGACATATTAGATGATCTTGCCAAGTCTCATGACTTGGAGAACAAGATAACATCATCAAAACCCTCAAAACTATTTCTGTCCATTACAAGTTTGATCAACTTTACATTACCAAGTATGTCCAAATGTGCTTAAACTTGGTGGACATGCTTCATTGGTCTAATGATGCATCTGGACCAAATGGCACAGGTTGGGGAAGAGGAAATCTTGGTCAAAGTGCCTCAAAACCCTCCCCGACCGAAACAAATTTGAACAACTTTGTTCTACCAACTTTCTTCCATTGACCCCAACTTTTGTGAGCATGTTCACATGACCAAATGAGGCCACTACTCAAAGTGGTTCATCAAGGAGAAGTGTCATGCTCAACTAGATCTTCACAAATCCATTTCTGCTCATTTCTAGGGTTCACAAAAGTTGCATTGGCAACTTTGCCCAAATAACCTCCTAATTGGTGGATGGCTATATTTATATGAGTCATTTCACCCTGTGGATCCTCATGGCAATTGGAGTCCATTTGCTTGCTCAAAACTCTATCAAACACCTTCTGGCATTTTGCAAAAATCACTGTTTTGACCCCTTTCACTATTCTTGGAGAGCTCCAAATTTTACCACAGCCCTCCTAGTCTTCTCCTATCTCCAAGAACTCTTCCTGGCCTCGGCTCAATGATTGAGGGTGAAAACCCCATTTACCCTTACTCGACAGCTGCATTTCTCTCTCTCAACCTCCTCCTCACTCCGGTGGATCCCTGTGGCATCCAATGCCTCTAAACCCTTCTTTACTACCCCCAAGCGCTACAGGACACGGTGGCGCGCCCACATTGCCAAAAAGAATGCCATGCCGCCATTTGCACGCTCAGAAGCCTGCCATCAAGGCGCTCAAGATCAGTAGCCGCCCTCGCCTAACGGCTCCGGCCACCTCGGGCCATCCCTCGCGCCACCGAGGCGCTGACGTCGGCGACACGCCACCTCACAGCCTTGTCCCCTCCTCTCTCCTCCTCCTCGCCTCCAAGAAGCGAACAAGGCCGCCTGAAGCGCCAGGTGGCGTGCAGCCACACGCGCGCCGCGGCCCCTGCTCTCTCTCTATCTTCATCCCACAGGAGTAGTCGACCCCACGAGCCCCCTAGACACGGTGCAGGCGCCCTCCCGAGGCCCGTGGCGACGAAAGCACGAGCCAGCCGGCCAAGACGAGCCCACGGTGGACCGCCGTTCTCCTATAAAAGGGCCTCCCGAACCCTTCCACCTCACCCCTCGCTCTGCACCACCAACACTTCCCCTGCACCCCAGTTCTTCTCCAGAGCACCCGAGCTCGAGATCGAGCTCGAGCTCCGCTGCGTCGGCTCGGCACGGGATTCGCGAGGTATAAGCCTCCCCGCTCCTCCCTTGCCTCGATCTGGAATCACCTGATCTCCTGGCGTTTCCCCTCCGTTTCCCTCTCATTGCAGCTGGAACGACCGGAGCCACCGCCTCCCAAGCTCCTCCGCTTGAACCTCGTCGGCGGGCGAACCAGCACCCCGCCGCCAAGTCCACCTCCCACCGACGTCGGGCGACCTCGGCCATCCCAAGACTTTCACGGAGCTCGCCGTCGCTCAGATTGTCGCCGGTGGCTGGCTGCCTCCTCGTCATGAGAATGGAGATGACAGCGGCCCCGCCTGTCATCCTCACCTCCTCTCACCCCTCTCTCCCATCTGGCAGCTGGGCCCCGCCGTCGGGTTTAAAAACTGGCAGGCCTTGCTCTGGCTCGCTGAGCCTCTTTTCCCCGGGCCTGCTTGCCTGTGGCTGTTCAGCCCAGTGCACAATGTTCTTTTCACTTTTTCTTTTCTCACAATATTCCAAATATTTCACAGACACAATATTTGTCCAAATGGATTAATTCCAATTTCTAAATTCCTAGAATATTGCAACCTATTTAATGGTGCAACTTCCATTCAAATCCAACCAACTTTTCTTCTTTGAAAATATTTAAATGTGGTTTTAGCATTTAAATAAGCCTTTGAAAATCCATATCTCCTGCTCCACCACTCCAAATCCAAAAACTAGCAAGTTTCCCCATCTTAGATTTCCATCTAATATTTTACAAAAAGAGTTGACATTTTTTGAGCACTTTGATTTTTCGGTTTATTATTGCCTTATTTTCCGTATTTATTTTGCGGACGATAGATTGCGTTCTTGTGAAGGAGTTGGACCGAAGACTTTGAAGACCCTCAAGACCTTGTTGAGCCGTGCAAGCAGCCCTTTGACCATGTCTAAGAAACCCTTTTATGCATGTCATATAGCACTTACTATTGTTGCATCGAATCATGAAGGATGGGTAACCACTTTGGTGGGTTGCCTCGGTACTTTTCTCGTTGACACTTGCATTGTGCATGACCCTACCTCCTTATGAGGGTCATGACGATGGGAGTAGATAGGATGCTAAGTAGTGCTACATAAAAGGGACGGGGTATGCATGGTGATGGAGACAAAATATTTTCAAAGTCTTTTCGAAAACCCCGTCGGGTGCCACTTATGCCCGAGGGAGATGATGGAATGGGTGATCACTTGATGACGAAGTGGTGTGCCAAGCAAAGGGTGTGTTGTTTTCAAAACGGATTGGTCGGAGTTGCGACCGTTATTCCAACCTTACATGCGCGACCACTCTACCCTTATATGGGAAAGGGCATTATTGAGTACCTAGTCCGATACTAGCTTGGAGCCCGCATTACTAGTGACGGGGGAGAGTTGGTGCTCTCTCTCGGGACGGGGTCGTGCCAGGTAGGGCGGCCATGTCTGTCTTTACAGCACCGGACACACCGTTGGTACCCCGTGCTTGTGGTATGTGATGAATATGGGAGCGAGTCTCCACAACTTTATGATGAGAAACGTTTGGCACGGGGGTTACTACCAATCGAGTGGACTCCATGTTAGTATCGTCTAGGGAAAGGTAGTGATCGGGTGCTTACCCCGGGTACTTGAGGTACCGCGGGTCGTGGATGACACGGAAGTTCCCCGGATCTAGTGGGTAAAGTGTGCAACCTCTGCAGAGTGTAAAACTATTCGAATAGCCGTGTCCACGGTCAAGGACAGTTGGGTAACCGCTCTTGGGCTACGTCCACATGTTTTCAAACCCGGTGTGTGTGAGATGAGGATGTTGTCTTGGATCAAGTCAAAGGACTTGACACGATTGAGATGGGTTGGTGCCCACTCCGTTTATGATAAATGGGTTGGAGCCCATTCTATTTATGTTGATATCTGTGACCAGATCTCATGGATACTTGAATTCTTTTGATGCATGCTTTATAGGTTGTTGAGCATGTCATTGCACTCAAAACTAGCTTTATGCAAAACTTTACCTATGTCATGCATTATTGTACCTTGAACCAAATCATGGGTTGCTTGCGAGTACATTCAAAGTACTCATTGGCTTGCCACTGGTTATTTAATTGACCAGGCATGGAAGAACCGGAGTTCAAGAAGAGTTCTCCGAGACGATCATGCGAACTAGGACGTTTCGGTCGTAATGCCTGTAGGGTTAAGGCGGATGGCATGGGTTCTACTTATCGGCGAAGATTTCCATTTGCTTTGTTTTATTTGATGTTCAGCCCTTAAGGCTTTATCGATGTAAGACTTGACCATAATGGTCATAATTTGTGTAAGACGGTATGCATGGATGTAAGACTCTTGTTATTCAGCTTCTGTGTTCAGTGAGCATTGATCTCTGGGATCACTGTACACGTGCATTCGGTGATCACGACTTGCGAGTCGGGGTCCCCACAACGGCGCGAGCCACTCCAGTTCATCTCCCTCTACTACTCCTCCTCCTCTTCATCTTCGCCATCGCTCCACCTCACGCCGATGGCACCAATCCGCCGGTTCTCTGCATAGGAGAAGGGGAAGGCCCCCCGAGAGGGTCCTGACCCGCTTCCGCCGAAGAAGCGGTTAGTCCTCCGCCGCCGAGATGAATGTGCACGACAGGAGGCATCGAGGCCCTGGTACGAGCGGCCACCGCCGGGGTTCCCGCTGCCCTTGTATGCTCGGATCGGGGCCTCAAGAAGAAGGCGCCGAGCGGCACCGCCGGCCGCCCGCCGCCGGATTCTGGCGGCAGCGTTGTTCCTCCGGAGTCCACGCCGAGGCCTCCTCTCGCGAGCTTGTGCTCCACGCCGCCATGGCTCCTCGGTCTTGGGTTCGCCTTCCTCCTCCTTCGCCCGAGATCCTTCCGAGGGGACCCTTGAGCTCGCTGCAGACATGTCGACTACGGCACCCAAGAACCGAGCGGAGGTCGAGGTCGTCGCTCCGGGCGAGGTCTACATGACCCGCGGTTGGGGCGAGATCGCCCGGATCTGTCGGACAGGGGGCGCCCTCGTAATCCACCTCATCTATGATGGCGCCTCCCTGATGCAAAACTTTACCTATGTCATGCATTATTGTACCTTGAACCAAATCATGGGTTGCTTGCGAGTACATTCAAAGTACTCATTGGCTTGCCTTGGTTATTTAATCGACCGGGCATGGAAGAACCGGAGTTCAAGAAGAGTTCTCTGGAGACGATCATGCGAACTAGGACGCTTCCCAATGTAATGCCCGTAGGGTTAAGGCGGATGGCATGGGTTCTACTTATCGGCTAAGATTTCCGCCGCTTTGTTTTATTTGATGTTCAGCCCTTAAGGCTTTATCGATGTAAGACTTGACCATAATGGTCATAATTTGTGTAAGACGGTATGCATGGATGTAAGACTCTTGTTATTCAGCTTACGTGTTCAAGTGAGCATTGATCTCTAGGATCATCAGACACGTGCATTCGATGATCACGACTTCATGTAGTCGGGTCCCCACAGAGCTGGTATCGAGCCATCCCGATCGTAGGAAGCCTTAGTTAGCATGGACGTTAGTTAACTTGGGACCATCTAAACCTCTCTTCTTTTCTCAAGCTTACCCCACCCAAGATGCATTTTCCTTATTGACCTCTCCCATTCAACCTTTGTAGATGGCTGCGTGCATTCAAGACTTCGACCACCGGATTTCCGTGCTTCTCGAGGATAGCCTCAAGAGGTGCCGCCCACCGAGCCCCCACTTTCACCTACCATGAGCATTGGATCAATGACGCCGAGACGGAGTATCACGTGGAAGTGATCGTGAAGGCCAATGACTCTCCAACAAGCTGGTTCTTCGAGGGACCCCAGATGGCAACACTAGTTCTTGCCGTCGAGACGGCAACCCTCAAGGCACTCACTCGCCTCCGAGACCTTCTTCCAGAGATGGCAGACGAGATGGCAACCCGTTTCTTGCCCTATCGGAAGGAAGGCGAGGATGAGAGCAATGCACCAGCTCCACCATTAGAAGAAGGACTTCCACTCCGATTCCAGACCTACTTCAGCCTTTGTGCCGATAGTTTGGCGCAACACTTGGCCACGGAATCAATGGAACTCCGAAAGGAACTTCATGAGACCAAGGCACTTCTTCGCCAAGCACAAGAGAAGACGGATAGGATCAAGAAGGAAGGTGCTCCCCCTGGACAGCCCGCAATCGCATACAGAGGCGGAAGACCCCCAAAGGATGGAGAACCACCACAGCAACCCCGCATGAGCGCAAGGGATTACCGCAGGCTCTTCACCCCACCAAAGAAAGCAACGCGCGTTGAGCTCCTCCACTCCCCACCCCTTCAAGCGGTGAAGAAAGCCGCCATCGATGAAGAGGAGGAAGACCCAGAAGAGCCAGACTACGCGACCGAGCATTCCACCACTTAGGCATCATTCACAACTTGGATATGCCCGTTAGTAACCCTACGGTAGGATAGGTCGTGTACCCCTATGCGAAGTCGAGTCCATGTAATGGTTCTTATGAAACCATGTAGTGTTGTGTTGGCTTTTCTTTGTGTTCGATGGACGCCGTGCTTTCCCGGGAACTTGTAAACCACTACATCACCCATTTGGATTTTAATGAATGTGTTTGGCCCTTTGGCCCTTGCATGAAAACAATTAGTGTCATACCGACCCCCTTACTAGGCATCCCATCTATGTTGCTTTCCCCATCTTTCCCCAATCATTGAACCTTGACCACTCCAACAGGATGCTGTTGTAACACGATCGGTACCTCTACCCAAAGAAGAAGAAGCCGGAGGTTTCTGCTGAAGCGGAGACAGCCAGACCAAGCCCGAGGACGACTCCACCCCACCACCTCCTCCAAGCATGGACATGGCTCGGCTTCTCCAAGCCTTCCGAGAGGAACGCCAAGCCAACGCTGCGGCCCTCCAGATGATTGCTCAGGCTATCAACCGCCAAACGATGGGCACGGCCATGGACGCTCCACACTGGTGGAGTTCAAGAAGCATGCACCACCCACTTTCATCGAGATCGCTGAACCCCGGATGCGACGATCGGGTCCGCACCATTGAGGATCTGCTGGCACTAGTCGGATGCACCGAGGACCGTGATAAAGTGGCATATCCGCTTGTCTCCTGGGACCGCCAGAGCTTGGTGGGATGGATTCAAGGCTATGCATGTTGAGCAAGACATCACTTGGAACACCTTCAAGACAGATTCCGCAAGGCCCACATTCCTCCGAATCATGGCCATCAAGAAGCGTGAGTTCCGAGCCCCAAGCAAGGTAGTAGCACTATCAAGGAGTACATGCGAAGTTCGGTGTTCTCTCAAGGTATGCCCTCGAGGATGTCAAGACCGATCTTGCTAAAAGGGAGCGCTTCATGGAAGGCCTTAACGGAGACTGCGAAGATTTCGCTTGTTGTGTGCGATCGCCCGACCTTTCTCGATTCGGTGAACAAGGCACTCATGCTTGAGGACAAGCGACGTGCCTTGATGACACTCGCAAGCGCAAGATGATCGGCAAGGGTAGCTCCAAGAACGAAGCCTCGCCCGTGGCAGCCAGCTCGGTCAAGCCAACCTATCAAGAACCAAGAGCTCCTGCACCCGCACCAACTATCCACCTCAAGAAGATGCCAACCCTGTGCCGCCTTACAACAACCCCAACAACAATGTCGGGTAAGGCGTCGTCCCCAACCAAGTCACTTGTTTGGGATGTGGACAGCGGGGCATTACTCCAAGAATCGCCCCAACAAGAAGCCCGACGCCACGCCTAATGCGCAGAACCTGTGCCAAGGCCGTGGAATGCCACCAAGGAACCAAGCTCCCGCAACCTGCCCAACAATGGCAAGGGACGCGTGAATCATGTCATCGGAAGAAGCCAGAAGACCGGACATCGTCTTTGGTACGTTCCTTGTCAATTCAAAGACCAGAATCGCTTTTGTTTGATTCGAGCCACGATTCATTTGTCACCCATAAGTTTGCATTAAAAAGTGGCATGACCCCTACACTCCTATATAACCCTATGGTGGTACAAACCCCCGGAGCAGAGATGAGAGCCAAGACAGGATGTAAAGGAGTCGGGATTACCATCAACGGAGTAGATTTCCTAGCAGACCTTATCATCCTAAAATCACAAGGCTTGGATGTGATCTTGGGAATGAATTGGCTCAGCAAGCACCAAGGCTTGATAGATTGCGCCAACCGGTCATCACATTGTGACCAATGACCAAGGAGTCGAAGTTAAGTTCGCCTCCAACCCTCCTCTGCTCAAGCCAACCAAGTCAATTGTCATTGAAGTTGGATTGGAGCAAGTCTTGATAGTATGCGAATACCCGATGTCTTTCCTGATGAGTTACCAGGAATGCCTCCTGACCGAGACATTGAGTTCATCATCGAGCTCATACCCGGAGCAGGACCCATCTATAAGAAGCCTTATAGAATGGGATCTGAGGAGTTAGCGAATTGAAGAAGCAATGGAAGAGCAGTTGAGGAAGGGATTTATCCGCCCTAGTGCCTCCCTTGGGGATCACCTGCATTTGTGGCAAAGAAGGACGGTACCATCCGCCTATGCATTGACTACCGCTCCCTCAATGAAGTTACAATCAAGAACAAGTACCCACTTCCCAAGATCGAAGATCTGTTTGATCAACTCAATGGGGCCAAGGTGTTCTCCAAGATCGACCTCAGATCTGGGTACTACCAACTGAAGATCAGACCCCAAGATATTCCAAAGACGGCATTCGTAACCAGATATGGCCTATATGAATGCACGGTCATGTCCTTTGGATTGACTAATGCCTGACTTACTTCATGTATCTCATGAATAAGGTCTTCATGGAATATTTGGACAAGTTTGTCGTTGTCTTCATTGATGACATCCTTGTCTTCTCGAAGTCGGAAGAAGAACACGAGCAACACTTGAGGATGGTCCTAGACAAGCTTCGAGAGCACCAACTGTATGCCAAGTTCAGCAAGTGTGAATTTCGCTGCGTGAAGTTGGATTCTGGGTCATGTTCTAAGCAAGAGGGATTGTCGATCGACCGCTAAGATTGAAGCCGTGATGAATGGCAATCCCGAGCAATGTGAAGGAAGTCGAAGCTTCCTCGGACTCGCAGGATATTACCGCAAGTTCGTTGAAGGATTCTCGAGCATTGCCTCACCCATGACTCAGCTCTTGAAGAAGGACAAGAAGTTCGAGTGGACGCCGAAGCGCGAAGAGAGCTTCCAGAGTCAAGAAGAGGCTAACCATCGCCTCAGATTCGCCACACCAGATATACACAAGGAGTTTGTGATATATTGTGATGCGTCAAAAATCGGATGGGAGGTGTTACGATGCAAGAAGGCGAGTCGTAGCCTACCTTTCAAGGCAATCTGCGACTCACGAAGAGAACTATGCTACTCACGACCTTGAGCTAGCAGCGAGTGGTTCATGCTCAAGACTTGGCGACATTACCTCTTGGTAAGCGGTGTGAAATATACACGGACCACAAAAGTCCAAGTATATTTTCACCAAAGGAATTGAACATGAGGCGCGAGAAGATGGCTGGAGTTGATAAAGGATTATGACCTCGGTGTTCAATACCACCTGGAAAGGCTAATGTGGTAGCAGATGCGTTGAGCGAGGAAGGCTTGCTCCTTGAATGCTATGCTAAAGCACAAGCTACCCGCCTTTGTATGAAGAACTCAAAGCTTGGGTTGGAACTGGTTGCACCTGGATTCTTGGCCAACCTCGAAGTTAAGCCTACCTTGATGGATGATATCAAGAAAGCTCGGAAGGGCATGAGAGCATTGAAGGCATCAAGAGGAAGATCAAGCGTGCAAAGCCTCGAGATTCTCAGAGGATGGGGAAGGGTGTGTGGTTTGGGAATCGCATCTGCGTGCCCAACAAGGTTGAGCTCAAGAACCCGATCTTGCAAGAAGCTCATGACAGCCCATACTCCATCCACCACGGAGGCACCAAGATGTATCAAGACCGAAGGAAAGATTTTGGTGGCACGGGATGAAAAGGAGATTGCCACCTATGTTGCAAAGTGCGACGATGCCGAGAGTCAAAGTCGAGCATCGGCGACCTGTTTGGATTACTCCAACCACTCAAGGTTCCCGAGTGGAAGTGGGACAAAGTCGGGATGGACTTCATCATCGGTTTACCAGGTCAAACAAGGGACATGACTCCATCTGGGTCATCGTTGACCATTTGACCAAGGTGGCCCACTTCATTCTGTCAAGACAACCTACAAAGGGAACCAGTTAGCCGCCTCTACCTCAACCGAATCGTGAGCCTTCATGGTGTTCCCAAGGAGATTGTGTCGATCGAGGAACCCAGTTCACCTCAAGGTTTTGGAAGAAATTCCAGGAGGCCATGGGGACCAAGCTGTCCTTCAAGATCGCTTCCACCCACGTAATCGGAGGTCGACCGAGCGAGTGAATCAAATACTCAAGACATGCTCCGAGCACGTGTCTTAGCTTATGGAGCTAAGTGGGAAGACCGCCTCCCTTTCGCCGAAGTTCTCTTACAACAACAAGTTACTGTGCAAGCCTTCAGATGGCACCATTTGAAGTGTTATCTGGCGGAAGTGTCAGACACCTCTCAATTGGTCGAGACCGTGAAAGACTTGTTTTGGGCCGGATATCCTCCGTGAAGTCGAAGAGCAAGTCCAGCTTGTCGAGAGCGTCTCAAGTCCGCCAAGTCAAGACAGAAGAGCTACGCTGACTCACGCCAGAGACATAAACTTCCGAGTTGGAGACCATGTCTATCTCGGGTCACCCCTCTCAAAGGAGCCCAGCGTTTCCATGTCAAAGGAAAGCTCGCCCAAGATACATTGGCCCCTTCCGGATCATGGAACGACGAGGAGAAGTGGCTTACCGCTTGGAACTTCCACGAACTTTCGATGTGCACAACGTGTTCCACGGTCACAACTCGGAAGTGTCTCCAAGTTCGCATAAGCCCGATCTCTACAAGGACGCCAATCACCAAGCCATTGACCTTGACTGATTTGACTTATCGTGAGAGGCCCATCTGCATTACGGATGAGGCCGAGCGACGACTCAAGCCGAACCATCAAGTACTTCAAGGTCCAATGGAGCAACCACTCAAGCGAAGCAACTTGGGAGCGTGAAGACTACCTTAGATCCAATTCCGTATCTCTTTAAAGTTTAGTTTAGGAATCTCGGGGACGAGATTCTTGTAAGAGGGGTAGGTCTGTCACACCCTGCATTTTGTAACATTTCATTTTCATTATTAAAGCATGAAAATTTGGACCAACAAAAACTTTTTGCTTTATTTGGCTTTTATTTGGTGTTGGTTTTCCCTATGTGGTTTTCAAGTGCTCTTAATAGTCAACCACTCCACCCTCTATATTTCATCTCCTTACCCCAAGCTCCTGACCAATGACCATGCCATGTGTATAGTGCAATATAGAATTTTCTTACAAAAATAATTTGGCGAAAGTATTTTCAAAATTTAGTTTTCCAAAAACCCACGAATTGAGGTTTGCACTGCAAGTACTTGATTAAGGGCAGTAAAATCTTTCCAAAAATATGTTTGATTCCTATTAGATATAGGATACCCGAAACCACAAAATATAATTTTAAAAGTTGTTTTACTATTTTATTTAAAAGCTTTTTCTTAAGGCCG
Organism: Aegilops speltoides; assembly: GCA_021437245.1. NCBI lineage: Eukaryota > Viridiplantae > Streptophyta > Magnoliopsida > Poales > Poaceae > Aegilops > Aegilops speltoides. Next base: position 401,615,842 of record CM038144.1, read on the forward strand.
AAATGGTCTTTAATAGGAAAAATTATTTTATTGTTTTAAAAATATTTGACAAAATTTGGGGAAACTCATAGGACATATATTGTCCATATATAAGAGTTTCAACACATGGTCATGTTCAAAATATTGGTCAAATCCTCTAAAACCCTTCTGGATATTTCAAGCTTTTGAAATATTTACAAAGGAAATATTCTTCCAAAATTCCAGGAAAATTCTATCATGTCACATATGACATATTAGATGATCTTGCCAAGTCTCATGACTTGGAGAACAAGATAACATCATCAAAACCCCTCAAAACTATTTGTCCATTCGAAGTTTGATCAACTTTACATTACCAAGTATGTCCAAATGTGCTCAAACTTGGTGGACATGCTTCATTGGTCTAATGATGCATCTGGACCAAATGGCACAGGTTGGGGAAGAGGAAATCTTGGTCAAAGTGCCTCAAAACCCTCCCTGACCAGAAACAAATTTGAACAACTTTGTTCTACCAACTTTCTTCCATTGACCCCAACTTTTGTGAGCATGTTCACATGACCAAATGAGGCCACTACTCAAAGTGGTTCATCAAGGAGAAGTGTCATGCTCAACTAGATCTTCACAAATCCATTTCTGCTCATTTCTAGGGTTCACAAAAGTTGCATTGGCAACTTTGCCCAAATAACCTCCTAATTGGTGGATGGCTATATTTATATGAGTCATTTCACCCTGTGGATCCTCATGGCAATTGGAGTCCATTTGCTTGCTCAAAACTCTATCAAACACCTTCGGCATTTTGCAAAAATCACTGTTTTGACCCCTTTCACTATTCTTGGAGAGCTCCAAATTTTACCACAGCCCTCCTAGTCTTCTCCTATCTCCAAGAACTCTTCTCGGCCTCACTCAATGATTGAGGGTGAAACCCCATTTACCCTTCCGACAGTGCATTTTCTCTCTCTCAACCTCCTCCTCACTCCGGTGGATCCCAGGGCATCCAATGCCTCTAAACCCTTCTTTACTACCCCAAGCGCTACAGACACAAGTGGCATACCACATTGCCAAAAAGAATGCCATGCCGGCCATTTGACGCTCAGAAGGCTACATAAGGCCTCAAGATCAGTAGCCGCCCTCCGCCTAACGGCTCCGGCCACCTCGGGCCATCCTCGCGCCACCGAGGCGCCTCGACGTCCGCGACACGCCACGCAGACTGTCCCCTCTCTCTCCTCCTCCCGCGCCTCAAGAAGCGAACAAAGGCCGCCTGGCGCGCCGGTGAGCGTGCTCACACTGTGGCGCCTCGCCCCCGCTCTCTCTCTATCTTCATCCCCAGGAGTAGTCGACCCCACGAGCCCCTAGACACGGTGCAGCGCCTCCCGAGGCCCGTGGCGAAAGCACGAGCCAGCGCAAGACGAGCCCACGGTGGACCGCCGTTCTCCTATAAAAGGGCCTCCCCGAACCCTTCCACCCTCACCCCTCGCTCTCTGCACCACCAACACTTCCCCCTGCACCCCCAGTTCTTCTCCAGGAGCACCCGAGCTCGAGATCGAGCTCGAGCTCCGCCGCGTCGGCTCGCCGGGATTCGCGAGGTATAAGCCTCCCCCGCTCCTCCTTGCCTCGATCTGGAATCCTCAGATCTCCTGGCGAAGCCCCTCCGTTTCCCTCTCTGTTGCAGTAGGAACGACCGAGCCACCGCCGCCCCAAGCTCCTCCCTTGAACCTCGTCGCCGTGAACCAGCACCCCACGCCAAGTCCACCTCCCACCGACGCGGCGACCCCGGCCATCCCTTTTCATGGAGCTCGCCGTCGCTGTGATCGTCGCCGGTGAGCTGCTGCCCTCTGTCGCGAGAGTCGGAGATGACAGTGGGCCCCGCCTGTCATCCTCACCTCCTCTCACCCCTCTCTCTCCCACTGGCACTGGGCCCCGCCCGTCGGGTTTAAAAACTGATACAAGGCTGCTGGCTCGCCTGGCCTCTTTTCCCTGGGCCTCTGCGCCTGTGGCTGTTTCAGCCCAAAGGCACAAGGCCCTTTTCACTTTTTCTTTTTCATCAATATTCCAAATATTTCACAGGACACAATATTTGTCCAAATGGATTAATTCCAATTTCTAAATTCCTAGAATATTGCAACCTATTTAATGGTGCAACTTCCATTCAAATCCAACCAACTTTTCTTCACTGAAAATATTTAAATGTGGTTTTTAGCATTTAAATAAGCCTTTGAAAATCCATATCTCCTGTTCCACCACTCCAAATCCAAAACTAGCAAGTTTCCCCATCTTAGATTTCCATCTAATATTTTACAAAAAGAGTTGACATTTTTCTGAGCACTTTGATTTTTACGGTTTATTATTGCCTTATTTTCCGTATTTATTTTATGATTTATAGATTGCGTTCTTGTGAAGGAGTTGGACCGAAGACTTTGAAGACCCGAAGACCTTGTTGAGCTGTGCAAGCAGCCCTTTGACCATGTCTAAGAAACCCTTTTTATGCATGTCATATAGCACTTACTATTGTTGCATCGGAATCATGAAGGATGGGTAACCACTTTGGTGGGTTGCCTCCGGTACTTTTCTCGTTGACACTTGCATTGTGCATGACCCTACCTCCTTATGAGGGTCATGACGATGGGAGTAGATAGGATGCTAAGTAGTGCTACGCAAAAGGGACGGGGTATGCATGGTGATGGAGACAAAATATTTTCAAAGTCTTTTCGAAAACCCCGTCGGGTGCCACTTATGCCCGAGGGAGATGATGGAATGGGTGACCACTTGATGACGAAGTGGTGTGCCAAGCAAAGGGTGTGTTGTTTTCAAAACGGATTGGTCGGAGTTGCGACCGCTATTCCAACCTTACATGCGCGACCACTCTACCCTTATATGGGAAAGGGCATTATTGAGTACCTAGTCCGATACTAGCTTGGAGCCCGCATTACTAGTGACGGGAGAGTTGGTGCTCTCTCTCGGGACGGGTCGTGCTGTAGGGCGGCTATGTCTGTTTTTACAAAGACGGACACACCGTTGGTACCCGTGCTTGTGGTATGTGATGAATATGGGAGCGAGTCTCCACAACTTTATGATGAGAAACGTTTGGCACGGGGGTTACTACCAATCGAGTGGACTCCATGTTAGTATCATCTAGGGAAAGGTAGTGATCGGGTGCTTACCCCGGGTACTTGAGGTACCGCGGGTCGTGGATGACACGGAAGTTCCCCGGATCTAGTGGGTAAAGTGTGCAACCTCTGCAGAGTGTAAAACTATTCAATAGCCGTGTCCACGGTCAAGGACGATTGGGTAACCGCTCTTGGGCTACGCCCACATGTTTTCAAACCGGTGTGTGTGAGATGAGGATGTTGTCTTGGATCAAGTCAAAGGACTTGACACGATTGAGATGGGTTGGTGCCCACTCGCTTATGATAAATGGGTTGGAGCCCATTCTATTTATGTTGATATCGTGACCCGGATCTCATGGATACTTGAATTCTTTTGATGCATGCTTTATAGGTTGTTGAGCATGTCATTGCACTCAAAACTAGCTTTATGCAAAACTTTACCTATGTCATGCATTATTGTACCTTGAACCAAATCATGGGTTGCTTAAGAGTACATTCAAAGTACTCATTGGCTTGCCATTGGTTATTTAATTGACCGGGCATGGAAGAACCGGAGTTCAAGAAGAGTTCTCTGGAGACGATCATGCGAACTAGGACGCTTCGGTAATGTAATGCCTGTAGGGTTAAGGCGGATGGCATGGGTTCTACTTATCGATTTAAGATTTCCATTGCTTTGTTTTATTTGATGTTCAGCCCTTAAGGCTTTATCGATGTAAGACTTGACCATAATGGTCATAATTTGTGTAAGACGGTATGCATGGATGTAAGACTCTTGTTATTCAACACGTGTTCAAGTGAGCATTGATCTGGGATCATCAGACACGTGCATTCGGTGATCACGACTTGCGAGTCGGGGTCCCCACAACGGCGCGAGCCACTCCAGTTCATCTCCCTCTACTACTCCTCCTCCTCTTCATCTTCGCCATCGCTCCACCTCACGCCGATGGCACCAATCCGCCGGTTCTCTGCATAGGAGAAGGGGAAGGCCCCCCGAGAGGGTCCTGACCCGCTTCCGCCGAAGAAGCGGTTAGTCCTCCGCCGCCGAGATGAATGTGCACGACAGGAGGCATCGAGGCCCTGGTACGAGCGGCCACCGCCGGGGTTCCCGCTGCCCTTGTATGCTCGGATCAGGGGCCCTGAAGAAGAAGGCGCCGAGCGGCACCGCCGGTGCCGCCGCCGCCGCCGGGTTACGGCGGTACGCGTTGTTCCTCCTGGAGTCCACGCCGAGGCCTCCTCTCGCGAGCTTGTGCTCCACGCCGCCATGGCTCCTCGGTCTTGGGTTCGCCTTCCTCCCTCCTTCGCCTTCGAGATCCTTCCGAGGGGACCCCTTGAGCTCTGGCTGCAGCATGCTGACTACGGCACCCCCGCAACCGAAGCGGAGGTCGAGGTCGTCGCTCCGGGCGAGGTCTACATGACCCGCGGTTGGGGCGAGATCGCCCGGATCTGTCGGACAGGGGGCGCCCTCGTAATCCACCTCATCTATGATGGCGCCTCCCTGATGTTCTTCAAGGTCTTTGACGCAGAAGGACGCCGGCTGGAGTGCTACCCTGAGAAAGGCGGCCAGGGAATCGCCGTAGCGAGGACCTGGCCCGCCAATCGCTCCCCCAGCAGCTCCTCAGGCGGCGGCGAAGGTGCTGGAGGACCCAGCGACTCCGCCGAGCTTCACGCGACCCTGGAGACAAGCGACGATAGCTACGAGCCCCCGAGCTCGCGCCGCGCTCGGAGCAGGGCAGGCTCGTCAGGCCGCCGACGCCACTGATCTGGATGGGGTTGGTGCTGGTGCCTGATGACCCACTGTTGATGATGGCGTCTCCCGTGGAGGCGTGCGTAGTTAATGCTCCTTAGGATTAGCACATTTTGTTTCCTACGAGGAATCGAAGTACCACCCCGCGGGGGCATGTAAGGCGCTGGCCACGTCTTTTGTGAATATTATATCCTCACGACGAATTAACACGAGATGCTTGTCCTGTCCCGGCTTGGCTCCCCCTTTCTTTCCTCATGAGGGCTTGGTGCTACTCTGACAGTCCCGGTCCCTGAGCGAAGCTTCAGTCCTTTGGTATGCCGTGTCGCGATGCCGTGGTCAAGGCCAGAGGTGAGCGCCCAAGGTCCAAGAAGAGCCCCCGAGTCGCGATGCTCAGAGGTCCCTTTAGCGCCAAGCAGCCTCCGCTGGCGAGAAAGGCAAGCAGCGTTGCTGTGTGTGAGCTGCGATGGCGAGGGTTAAACGCTGAGTCGGATCAGTTTTCGCGTGACTTATCTCGTAGGCTCGGGGTAGTTTCCGTTGAGGCGTCGTGCTTGCGTGACGGCAACTGAGGTGCTGCTGGGTTAGGCCCTCGCGAGCTTCTTCCCTCTCCCCCGCGCTTCCCTTAATCCTCTACGTCCTCGTGTCCGGCCCGAGCGAGCTCGTGCAATTACCGGTATGACAGGTCGCGATGGCGTGGGTCAAGGCCAGGGGGTGAGGGCTGGAGAGCCAGTAAGAGCCCATGAGTCGCGATGCTCAGGCGCCCCCCTTTTAACGTGCAAGCGGGTCTTGCCGAAGAGGAGGAGAAGAAGGCTCGCGATGTCACCATTGTTACTCCTGGAGCGGGTCCTGCATATCAACCACGTGGGGAAACAAGGTCTGCCATCACGGTTGTCAGCTAACCATTGGTCGCTCCGAGAGAGTGATTGGGGCACTGAGAGCCTGGTGAGGTGGCGCTCGTGGGTTGCCGCGCCGAGCTCGCTGCCAGATTTTTTAAGACCGCAGGACGGGCCCATGCGCAAGTGCCGTGTGCAGAGCGAGCGGCTCTAAAGGTAGATGTCACCAAGCAGCGTTAAGTTAAGTCGGGTGTTAAGCATGAAGGAGCAAATCCATTTAGATAGATGCATGGAAGTAAACGCCACTGGGTCTGGCCCGAGCAACCTAGGGATAATGCAGCCTGAGGGGCGCCCCCAACAAAGCAGATGACAAACATTAAGCAAAATGGATACATGCCGCAGGAACGGGCCCACGCGACCTGGGAATAATGCGGCCCTGCGGGTGCTCCCAACTGAAGATAAAACTTAAAAATATGTCACCTGGTACCATTGCAGAGCGAGTGTCGGAGTAGCTGACGACGCGTGGTGAAGAAGCCGCTCCTCATGAGCCTTCGGAGCCCTGAGCCTCGGGAGGCTCTGAGGGTCCGGGCGGCTCCTCGAGGTCCATCTCCATCTCCTCCACGAACGCGCAGTGCCTGGCCACCAGAGCTTCCAGGATGCTCCTCATCAGGCGCTGATGGGCAACAGCCGCGTTCGGCAGGCCGAAGGGCATGCGAACGTAGCTGTGAGGTGGGCCCTCACAACGCCCCACGCGTGAAGGCTAGAGGCGCTCCTGAGACGCGGCTCGGTTGAGCCTCGTACGTCGATGCAGACGCGTAGCTCACCATCCTCGCTAGGATGTGGGGCTGCGGCGGGTAGGCGGCGACTGCCACGCATGACTCTTGACTCCTGTAGCTCTTGAATGTTCCTTACGATGAACTCCTGGTGGTTTTGCCTTCCCTGACTTATACCTTCCTGAGGGAGATGTTCCTTGAAGCACGCCTCCAAGTGGTGCCCGAGCGCCTCCCTCGTGACCTTGGCGAGGTCGGTGTCCCTCCAGGAGAGAGCCCCCGAGCCCTGCCTAAGGAGGGCGTCTGGCGCGCCTTCCTATGCGGCAGAGGGTGGCGCCCCTTGAACAGGCACGGGTCCTTACGCAGCGCCTCCGGAGGCGCCTCATGAAAGCAGGGGGTGAAGCCTTCTTCTTTGGGACCGCCTCGGGAGCCTCCCGCTCTGTGATCTGGGTTCGATTGCTTGCGGCTCGAAGGCACGCACAAGAGAGCACATCCATCTCTCTCGCAAGGCATCGTGGACGATTCCACCGCTTCCTGGCATCTTGAGGACATTGTAGCCATGGTGAGTCACTGCCATGAACTTGGCCAAGGCTGGATACCCGAGGATGGCATTGTACAGGAGGTGAATGTGGGCGACGTCGAAGTCAATGAGCTCAGTGCGGTAATTGTTGCGCTGCCCAAAAGTGACGGGAAGACGAACTTGCCCTATTGGAACTGTGGAACCATTAGTGACTCCTGAGAAAGGCTTGGTTGGCTGAAGCTGATCGTATGGCACTTGGAGATTGTTGAACATTTCGACGGACAGGACGTTGAGCCCAGCTTCACCGTCGATGAGGGTCCTGGTGACTTGCACATTGCTGATGACTGGGGAACAAAGCATCGGGAGGACTCCGGCCGTTGCTACACACTTGAGCTGATCCGCTGAGCTGAACGTGATAGCACATGCACACCACCAGAGAGGGCGCGTGGCCTCAAGCTTGGGAGGATCTGATTCACCTTTGAAGCAACTGCTTGAAGATGCGCTGAGAGGCTGGGGCCTGAGCGCCGCCCAGGATGCAAGGGATTGCGCGCGACTCCTAGAAGCCCCCAGCCCCCTCGTCCTGGTGATGGTCTTCATTCCTCCTTGGCGGCGGTGGCAGAGGAGGGAGGCCTGCGTTGCCTTGAGGGCGGTCCTCATGAGGCTGATCCCTCCAACCTCCCTCGCGAGGTTGGTCCTGCCAGCGGTCCTCGTGAGGCCGGTCACGCCACCCTTGGCGAGGGCCCCGGTCTTCCCATCGTCCTCCACCTCATCCTCCTCCTCGTCCATAGCCCCGGTCGCTGCGGTCGGGGCATCGGCCGATACGCCCATCTCACGGCCCTGAGCTCCTGACATTCATTGGTGTTGTGGGTGCGGAGATCGTGGTACACACAGTATCGACTGCCCTTAGATGACTCAGGTTGATCCCTGCCTCGCTTGGTGTCCGGCTCCGCTGCGAGCACAACAGCCCCCTTGCGCTTCATGTCCTTGACCTTGGGCTTCTTCTCTTCTGGGTCGGCAGCCGGGAGCTTGAGGAGGGAGAGGCGCCCTTCCTCAGCCCTGGCGCACTTGGTAGCCAGTTTGAACAGCTCCAGCGATGTGCACAAGTCTTCATGGATCGCTAGCTCCTCTTTCATCTTGATGTCGCGCACGCCATCGGAGAAGGCTGAGATGATGGCCTCCTCACCACCCCGGGATCTTGAGGCGTTGTTGAACCGTTGGATGTACTTCTGCAGGGTCTCTCCCGGCCGTTGCTTGATGCGGCGCAGGTCACTCATGGCCGGGGGCCGGTCGCGAGTACCTTGGAAGTTGGCTATGAAGCGGGTGCGCATCTCGTCCCAGGAGGAGATCGTGCCTAGAGCCAGGTTCAGGAGCCAGGTGCGGGCACCGTCCTTGAGCGCCATGGGAAACCAATTCGCCATGACCTTCTCATCTCCATTGGCGGCCTCGATGCCCAACTCATAGAGCTGGAGGAACTCCGCGGGGTCTGTAGTGTCGTCATAGCGCGGAGGCATGTCTGGCTTGAACTTGCCGGGCCACGCGACGCTACGCAGCTCGGGGATGAAAGCGTGGCAGCCTGCGGTGGCCACCGGAGCTCTCTGGTCTTGTGCTTGCTCTCGAGATTCCAGCGCCGCTGCTCGAGCAGCGGGTCTCGACGTGGCGGCGCAGGGATGCGGTCATGGCACACCGGTGCTGGAAGCACGCGAGCACCTTCTTGGGGGCGAGGGATCTCTTGGCAGCTCCTTTCTTGTCGCGCACGCACGGGACGCGGCGGGTCTCGTCCTGGGATCGCGCACCTGGGAGCCAGGGTGCCTTCTTGGGGTGGAGGTGGTGGAGGCACCTCCTGCTCCTCGCCTCCTGCACAGGATGGAGGGCGAGGCAGCGAGAGGGACAGCATGGGAGAGCCCCCTGCGGTGCTGACGAGCTCGATGATGCAGGTGAGCCAGTCCTCGTAGAGGTCGTCGACGGGGCTGTAGTGTAGGAGCTCATGCACCAGGAGCAGCGCGGCGTGCGCGTCCGTGGGGGCGTGATGGGCGTGGGACGACAAAACGGCTGGAGTCAGCGACGGGGTGGCGGTGCGGCCATCGCGCCGCACAAGCGATGCAGGATGAGGCTGCTGCCGCTTCCCGCTGGGCGGTGGCGGTTAGCGATGGCGACGGAACGACGGGCGTCACGACGGGCGCCGTCTGGGCGACGCGGGTGGTGAGAGCAGCCCGACACTCGGCGCGAGCTCGGCGAGCGTCAGCCATGGTCATGGAGGAAGATCACACACGGCTAGCGGAAGAAAAGATTCCGGCAAGACTTTACCGGGCGCGCTAAATGTCGGATTTCGGTTCCGCAGACTTTGAGGTTCGAACACCGGGTGCGACGAAGATCTCTCCCTACCACTCACGCCTCAAATCTCGCAAAGAACTAGGCAAGAAAGATGAACACACAAAGGACACGAGATTTATATGGTTCAAAGCCACCATTGTGGTGTACTACCCTACTCCAGTGTGTGGTGTGGTGGATTGCCTCGGTGATGAAGAATAAGATAAAGGAGAACAGCCTCGCGAGGGGCTGTTCTTGAGCTGGTGCGATGAACTGCTTGGGTGAGTTCAGTCGCTTCTCACTCTCTCTCTGGTCGATCTCCAGATGCCTCTACCTTGTGGTGGCTAGTCCTATTTCTAGAGCGAGGCCCTGGGCCTCTCCCAAATAATGAGCGGGAAGGGCGCCAACAATTGGCCATTTTGAAGGGGAACATCTGGTACACTTATCCTGACTAAAGTTGGTCTTCGGCTGCCCAAGGCTCTGACGGTGACGCCGCCCTGGGCTCCACGATGACCTCCACCCTGCCGTTCTGCTGGTCTTGGTCTTGTTGCACTGAAACGAGAACCTTTGCCCGATGCCTTGGCTTGTGCTTGCCCCCTTAGCACCGAAAGGGAAACAAGGACACTGCGCAGGCCGGCGCCCGCCTGGCACCCGCCTGGCCTACGATCGTCATGGCTTGCGTCACGGGCCCCTCAGGAGGTGCCCTGCCTTGATCTTTTCGCCTCCTTGCGAGCCCGCCTGAGGAGGCTGCTCCTGAGGAAGCTCCTCGTTATCCGCCTCATGAGGCTTGGCCTCGCGAGGGTCTTGAGCTTGAGCCGATGAAGCTGGGCTGCATTGGGCCCCACTTGAGCCACGCCCGCAGCGCAGGCAGTGCAAGTCTGGGACCCCTGCTCCTGAACGCCGACACCAATGGGGCTGCTTTGTCCAGCTGCTCAACACCACCGGTGGCGTCTTGGGAGGTGCTGCCGGGCTGGCCGCTCGTTGATGTCCTGGCCCTCTTCGCCCTTTGGGCCAGCGTCTCCACGTCCCTGCGGGATGAAGATGATTCAGAATGGGCAGCACCATTTGAGGAAATGGAGAAAGCAAAAAAGAAGAGCAGGGGGACTAGAGCTTACTCTTCCTCCTCCTCATCCTCCTCCTCCTCCTCCTCCTCCTCTGTTGCCTTCCTGTTCCTCTCTGGGCTGAGGGGTCCAAAGTCAAAAGCGATCCCCGCGCCAACATCTGCTGGCGAGGGAGGAGGCAGTGGCGTCTGGGCACGCTTGGACGACTAAGAAGCAGATGCCTTCTTCTTCTCCGCCACGGCCTTCACTGCCTTCTTCGTCACCGCAGCCATCATCTGGCGCGCAGACATCTCTTGGGCCTTCCACAGCTGCGCTGCCCGGCCGGGACGGACCGACTCGCCGGAGGTGGCCCGCCGTAGGACTTGCGCTCTTCCAGTGACTGGAGGGTCGGCAGTCGCGGTCTCCTCCCCCTCGTCCTCCTCCGACGACGACTCGTCGACCACGTCCTCGACGAGGGGAGCCCCGGTGCCGGCGCCGCTGGCCTCCCCAGCGGCCACCACCCACTAGGCAAGCTCTTCTTCCTCCGCTTCTGCCGTGGCCTTGCCCTGCAAGCCGCCGGCGCTGCCGGCCTCCTTGGCGAGCTCCGCCTCCGCCACCCTGGCGGCGATGTAGTCCAGCTCCGCCTGGGAGGTATCCTAGATGAGCCACAGCTCGGCGGTGACATACCCCTCGTGCAAGGTGTCGAAGAATTCCTACACCTGGAGCTCGTCCGGCTCGACCCAGCTCGGGTCAAGGGCGTGGGCATTGAAGTCCGGCATCATGGCAATGATGTCGGACCGGCAAGAATTGTTGCACAGCGGGACCACTCTCGTCGGCAACTTGAAAACGGGCTCTTTGGCAACCTTGCCGGCCTTCACGGCAGCCCTTGCAGCCTTGCCGGACCGCTCAACCTCGCTGTCTTGTTTGATCTCAAGCTAGAAGATCCGTTAGCAGAGATGGGCGTGCCTCAGCACCGTCAGGTTGTGGTCGAGGCCGGGGCGGCGCCTCATGATGTCAATAGCATTCGTAAAAAGCCAGGCCGGCCTCCCCTTCTTGTGCAGAGGAGTGATTCGGCGGCGGATGAAGTCCGCCCCGATTATTTCGAGGGTGAGCCCGGCCTCGGTGAGCCGAAGGATCCTAGTGGTGGCAATCGTGAGCTTCTCATCGTCGGCGTCGGCGTCGCCCCAGTCATTTCTATGGACTGGCGTCTCCTGGCGAACCTCGCAGAATGCTGGCGGGTCCTCCTCCTCAATCCAGCACCATCGGCCCCACCACTGTTCCCACCTCTCCTTCATGGCGCCCTCCGGGTACGTCCCCTTGGCCCTCAGAATCCCGGCGACGCAACCTGAGATGGCGCCCCCTGCATGGATCCGAGGGGAGAAGTAGTGGCGGAAGAGCATTGTATTGGGGTGCACCCGAGCGAAGCCTTTGCAGAGGTGCGCGAAGAGAGCCATGCACCCCACATCATTCGGAGTGAAATCCAGAAGGCGGAAACCGTAGGTGTGGATAATGTCGTTGAAGAAATCGGAGAAGGGGGGATAGAGCCCGTAGGAGAAGTAGTCGACAAAGAAGGGGTACCGATTTGGGGCGGCCTCGGCGCAGGCAGGGATAACGCGCGTGGTTGGATGCCCTGTCGTTTCTCCCCCCGTCTTCACCCCCCACAGAGATTTGAAGAACTCCCGGAGCTCGAACACGTCGACTATCGAGGGGAAGTAGGTGAACTGCAACCGCCGCGCCACCAGCTTGCTCTCTGGCTGCTCCATCGCCCCGGCATCTTTGGCCACTCCCTTGCCTTTGGTGGATTTGGGCGCCATGGTGGCTGCGAGAAGCAAGAGGGCAGAGGATGGTGGAAGCGCAGCGACGGTGGACAAAGACGGGGGGCTCGAGAAGGAGGAAGAAAGGGGGCGGCGGTTCAAAGATTGGAGAAGACGCGGGGAAGGGGTAAAGTGAGCAGCGCGCTCGCGGTTATTCCTTTTTACGGGCAAGGCGCGGGCCGCCTCCTTTCCCATTAACTGCGATACGACACATGCATGCGGGAACCGCCTCGCGCAAGCCCCCCACGTCACGCATGACCTCCCCCACATTGCGCAGGTCGTGTGGAAGCGCAGCAGATGGAAAGTTACTGCGGTAAAATCCGCCCCGCCTGCCTGCGCACCGTTTTGGGCCTGGCCCAACAACGCGTTGCGCCTATGTGTGGCCCAGGCCCGGGGGCTCTTGTCGGTGTACTAAAGTAAGGGCACTCCTTTGTACCCCTTACTTGTGCGCGGGCATTCAGAGCCACGGGCCGAAGCCACACTTAGCAGGGCAAAAGGGAGGAGGCGAAGCCACAAGATGATCAGCGCAACGCCAAAGACCGAGACCACAGAGAGCAGATGGAAGAAGCAGGTTTCCCTGGCAAGACCCTTGCCGGGGCAGCCCCAGCAAGCCCCTTGCCGCGGCGGCTCGCCCACACCAGCCGAGTGAGCCACCCTCGAACCCACGGTCTCCAACACCATCAACCACGTTGGGCCAGGGCTCGGGAGGCACCTCCATGGTGGCATGCAGATCTTTGTGAAGACAAAGAATATATGAGATCAGATGAGGATTGGAAGGCAACAATCCTCGACAAGATTCTTACCAAGGAAATCCACAAGACCCCCGGCAAGATCCTTGCCGGGGATGACAGCGCGCCATGGCAAGACCCTTGCCGGGCCACCCGGCAAGACCCTTGCCAAGGGCATCAGCGGGGCCACTGCCAGGCACGCACCAACCAAATCTCCACCACCGTTCACATGCAGCTGCCAGCCCAACCAGCCGGGCAGGCACCTGCGTAGCAACATGCAGCTTCCAGACCAACTCAGCACATGCCTGCGTGGCGGCATGCAGATCTTCGTGGAGGCTCCACCATCGCGCCACCTCAGCTGCTTGCCTGCCTACATGGCGCCGCATGCATTGCTAGCTAGGGCGCATGTCGAAGCGAGGGGAGCGGCGACGGATGGGCCGAGCCTCGCTCCCGTCCCCAATAAAGCAAGGGGACACCTAAGCTACGCATTAAATGCATCTTGTCCTGTAATACGAGCGATAAGCTCATAGCACTGTAGGCCTTTCCACCTCCTGTGTGCCACTGTGGCAGCCCCTCTCGACTATAAAAGGAGGCCCATGGCGTACTGGAGAAGGATTCGGCTCTTTTGAACCATGCAGCCACCGTAGCTAGTTCAGAAGCTCAAGAACACTCAATACATCCACCAAAGCAGGACTAGGGTTTTACACGTTCCTCGCGGCCCGTACCTGGGTAAACGATCCTTGTGTTGGTTACTAATCCTGCTCTTCTCACAATCCCGCGCCCGCAACCGCAGAAGGGATCCTTGTGATCCCATAGGTGTCGTTTCCCACCGACAATCGCGGTAGTACCACTCCTGTGGTGCGGTAGTACCGTGGGTCGCGGGCTGAGTAGTGGGTAACGGTTGGAATTGTCCCCCCACTATATAAAGGGTTCTTCTTCTCCAAGAAGACTCACCTCTTCCATCCCCATGCTCAATTGTTGCTCCAAGCTCCATTTCGCCCGATCTCTCTCCCTAGCCAATCAAACTTGTTGATTTTCTAGGGATTGGTTGAGAAGGCCCCGATCTACACTTCCACCAAGAGAAATTCGATCCCCCACTAATCCTTTGCGGATCTTGTTACTCTTGGGTGCTTGAGCACCCTAGACGGTTGAGGTCACCGCGGAGCCATAGTCCATTGTGGTGAAGCTTCATGGTGTCGTTGGGAGCCTCCAATTAAGTTGTGGAGATTGCCCCAACCTTGTTTGTAAAGGTTCGGTCACCGCCTCCAAGGGCACCAATAGTGGAATCACAACATCTCGCATTGTGTGAGGGCGTGAGGAGAATACGATGGCTCTAGTGGCTTCTTGGGGAGCATTGTGCCTCCACACCGCTCCAACGGAGACGTACTTCCCCTCAAAGGGAAGGAACTTCGGTAACACATCCTCGTCTTCATCGGTTCCACTCTTGGTTATCTCTTACCTTTACTTGTGCAAATTTTATTGTGGTCTATCCCTTGCTTCCTTGTGTGCTTATTGTTGTTGCATCATATAGGTTGCTCACCTAGTTGCATATCTAGACAACCTACTTTGATGCAAAGTTTAATTTGGTAAAGAAAAGTTAAAAATTGTTAGTTGCCTATTCACCCCCCCCTCTAGTCAACTATATCGATCCTTTCAGAACCTCTTCCGAAATAGTGGATTCATCACTAAATAAAGTCATGACCTCTCCAAATCCACTTTTATCAATATTGTGAAAAGATTCAACACCCTCCAAAATAGTGGGATCATTACTTCCTAAAGTTGACACTCTTCCAAACCCACTTTCATCAATATAATCATCATAAATAGGAGCCATGCTATCTAATAAATTTTCTCATAAAAACTTGGGGACTAAAAATCTCATCTTCATCAAACATAGCATCCCCGAGCTTGTAGCTTTGCATATTATTAGCATCATGGATATTCAAAGAATTCATACAAACAACTTTGCAATCATGCTCATCATTCAAAGATTTAGTGCCAAACATTTTATTGACTTCTTCCTCTAACACTTTGGCACAGTTTTCCTTTTCATCATTCTCACGAAAGACATTATAAAGATGAAGCAAATGAGGCAACCTCAATTCCATTTTTTTGCAGTTTTCTTTTATAGACTAAACTAGTGATAAAACAAGAAACTAAAAGATTCAACTGCAAGATCTAAAGATACACCTTCAAGCACTAACCTCCCCAGCAACGGCGCCAGAAAAGAGCTTGATGTCTACTACGCAACCTTCTCCTTGTAGACTCGTGTTGGGCCTCCAAGCGCGGAGTTTTGTAGGACAGTAGCAAATTTCCCTCAAGTGGATGACCTAAGGTTTATCAATCCATGGGAGGCGTAGGATGAAGATGGTCTCTCTCAAACAACCCTGCAACCAAATAACAAAGAGTCTCTTGTGTCCCCAACACACCCAATACAATAGTAAATTGTATAGGTGCACTAGTTCGGCGAAGAGATGGTGATACAAGCGTAATATGGATGGTACATATAGGTTTTTGTAATCTGAAAATATAAAAACAGCAAGGTAGCAAGTAATAAAAGTGAGCAAAAACGGTATTGCAATGCTTGGGAACAAGGCCTAGGGTTCATACTTTCACTAGTGCAAGTTCTCTCAACAATGATAACATAATTAGATCATATGGCAATCCCTCAACGTGCGGCAAAGAGTCACTCCAAAGTTCCTATCACAGAGAACAAACGATGAAATTGCTTGTAGGGTACAAAACCACCTCAAAGTTATTCTTTCCGATCAATCCATTGGGCTATTCCTATAAGTGTCACAAACATCCCTAGAGTTCATAGTAAAATAACACCATATGACACACATCAATCAACCCTAATGTCATCTAGATACTCCAATGTCACCACAAGTATCCGTGGGTCAATTATACGATATGCATCAAACAATCTCAGATTCATAATATTCAATCCAACACAAAGAACTTCCAGAGTATCCCAAGATTTCTATCAGAGAAAGGAATATGAAAACGCATACCAACCCCTATGCATAGATTACCCCAATGTCACCATGACAATCCGCAAGTTGATAACCAACACATACATCAAGTGGATCAATAGAACATCCCATTGTCACCACGGATATCCCATCGCAAGACATACATCAAGTGCTCTCACATCCAAAGATTCAATCCGGCATAACAAAACCTCAAAGGAAAAGATGCAATTCATCACAAGATGGGAAGAACACCATAAGATCCAAGTATAGTAACAAAGCTCGCGGTACATCAAGATCGTGCTAAATCAAGAACGAGAGAGAGAGAGAGAGAGAGAGAGAGAGAGAGAGAGAGAGAGATCAAACACATAGCTACTAGTACATACCCTCAGCCCCGAGGATGAACAACTCCCTCCTCGTCATGGAGAGCACCGGGATGATGAACATGACCACTGGTGATGGTTTCCCCCTCCAGCAGGGTGCCGAAACGGGCTCCCGATTGTTTTTTCGTGGCTACAGAGGCTTGCCGCGGCGAAACTCCCGATCTAGGTTTCTTTCTGGGGTTTTATCTATTTATAAGAATTTTTGGCATCGGGGACAAGTCAGCGGGGTCCACGAGGCGGCGACAAGGCAGGGGCGCGCCCTCCACCCTTGTGGATGCCTTATAGCTCCTCTGGTCCATCTTCGATACTCTGTGGGCTTCTTCTGGTCCATAAAAAATCGTCGTAAAGTTTCAACTTGTTTGGACTCCGTTTGGTATTCCTTTTCTGTAAAACTCAAAAACAAGGAAAAAACAGAAACTGGCACTAGGCTCTAGGTTAATAGGTTAGTCCCAAAAATAACATAAAATAACATATTAATGCATATAAAACATCCAAAACAGGTAATATAATAGCATGGAACAATAAAAAATTATAGATACGTTGGAGACATATCAGTGACCACTGGGTAGGCTGCGAACATAGCGTGATCGGCCGCATTGCAAGGGGTTCCCGTGCCGACCCAGGGGCGGCCTGGCTGCGTCTAGACGAGCCAGAGCCATCGGAGCTGCAGAGCTCGTCTAAAAGCTGGCAAGTCGTGGATGCCCAGGCCCCCGACGCACTCCGGCCTGGTGACCGCCTGCCAGGCCACCTTACACTTCCCTCCAGTGATCTCCTTGTCTTACGCCCAGAGGAACTGCTGCCGGACCTTGTCGACGTCCTTGAAGAATTTCTTTGGTGCCTACAAGACAGTGATGGCGAAAGTAGGCATGGCCGAGAGCACGCATCGAACTAGCACGCGCCTGTCCGAGATAGGCATCAGTCTTCCCTTCCAGCCTGCTAGCCGCGCCCGGATCCTGTCTAAGATGAATTGTAGGTGTACTAATCTAAGCTTGCCGGTGGTGATCGGGAGGCCTAAGTATCTAGTGGGTAGAGCCGCCACGACCCCTCCAAATTTTTGAAGTACAGTAGCAAGGTCAATTCCATCGCAGGAGATCGAGATGGGCAAGGATTTTGTGGGCTTGACCCTTAGGCCAGTGCCCTCGCCGAAAAAGTGTAGAATGTTTAGGAGTTCACCGATCTCGTGCCGCACAGGGTTGATGAAGATTATGGTGTCGCCAGCATATAAGCTAGTGTGCACGCGCGCGGCCCTCCCAGGAATGGCGTGAAGGTGGCCGTCCCTAGTGGTTGCCTCAAGGAGATGGTGCAGAGGGTTGATGTAGAGGATGAATAACATCAGAGAGAGTGGGTCACCCTGCCTTAGTCCATGGCGGTGCTCAATGCTGTCCCCTGGGATTCTGTTGAGGAGGCGGGCCGACGAGGAGGTTGAGAGGAGAAGGGCCACCCAATCCCTCCATCGCGCCGGGAAGCCCATTCTTCGTAGGAGCTCGAAAATATATTCCCAGGAGACACTATCAAAAGCTTTGGCTATGTCTAGTTTCAGTAGTAGGGCTGGAGTCTTACGGCGATGCAGAGCGCATACGCTATTCTGGATGAATAGGAAACTATCATGTATGCATTTGGTCCTCTGAAAAGCAGACTGCATAGGGGAGATTAGCGTGCTGATGACCGCCGCCAGCCTCACCGAGAGCACCTTGGAGATTAGCTTGGCGATGGAGTGCATGAGGCTGATAGGACGAAAATCTCCCATGCAGGTGGCACCATCCTTTTTTGGCAGCAAGGCGATCATGGCCGAATTCAGGTTTGAGAAATTGCCCCCTACAAGTCTGTAGAAGTGATCAAAGACCGCCATGACATCGTTTTTGATAGTACTCTAGCATGTCCTGAAGAAGCCGCCCGAGAATCCATCCGGCCCTAGCGCCTTGTCAGCGGGTGAAGCGAGGACCGCGACCCAAACTTCAGCTTCAGAGAAGGGGTTGTCAAGTCCTGCACTCTGAACTGGCAGCAGTTCGATCGCCTCCCAATTAATGGAGCAACCGCGGTCCTGTTTGGTGCCCAACAGCTTGACAAAGTGAGTGTGAGCAACAACTCCTTTGTCCGCGTGGGAGGTGGCCGTTCTTGACTCTGAGTGAATGGAATGGATGAAGTTCTTCCTCCCGTGAGAGTTGATCTTGGCTTGAAAGAAAGCTGTCTTGGCGTCCCCTACCTTTAGCCATGTGATCCTCGATGCTTGTCTCTTGCGCGCGCGCTCGATCAAGGCGAGGCCAATGATCCTCTGCTTGAGCTGTTTCTGCAGGTGGAATTCTGTAGTTGTGAGGCGACGTTTCTCTTGGGCAATGTCAAGCATGAGCACAATTTATGCGGCGAGGTGCAATTGAACCTAGGCGTCGCTGAACAATGATCTGGCCTGAATTCTGAGATCATATGCAGTCCACTTCATTTTTTGCTTGATCCGTGCAATCGGACAGACAAGATCTGTCGGGCGCAGCTAGGCCCACTGCATTGTCTCCTGGAAGTGAGGGAAACGCGTCCAGAAGGATTCAAATTTGAAAGGTGGTTTGTGTGTCAGTGCTGCCGTGTTTGCCAGCAGGAGTTGACAGTGATCCAAGCAGGCGGTTGAGGTGGCCATCAGCATGTAACTAGGGAACAGACCGTCCCATTCGAAGTTGCAGAAAACCTTGTCAATGCTGACAAGTGTCGGGTCCTCCCGCTCGTTCGACCAGGTGAAACGCATGTTCTTGCACTTTATTTCCTTCAGACCAGCAGTGTCAATGACCCTTCTCAATTTCCCCATCACTCTTCTGTTCAGGTTGAGATTGCTTTTGTCACAGGCTTCGTAGATGATGTTGAAGTCGCCGGTGATGAGCCACGGCTCGCCCATTGGCGGGGCTATATGAATCAGCTCAACCAGGAAGGCATCTTTGCGGGCGTTGTCAGCAGGGCCGTAGACAGTCGTCAGCCAGAACGACGCGCTGCTCTGAAGAATTGTGACCTTGGCCGTTATTGAGAAGCAGCTGACGGCACGAGTGACCAGGTCGACCATGCGCTTGTTCCAGAGGATTGCTGCCCCTCCTCTGGTGCCTGTCGCCAGCGGCACCGCGCAACCCTCGAGCAAGGAGCCCCCGAGTTTATGGACAGTGCCAATAGGCAACAGGCCATGTTTCCAGCTTCGTTTCTTGCAGGCAGAGGATTGTAGTCCTGTGGGATTCAGCGAGCTCGTGAACCGCAAACCGCCGTGCTGGTGAATTCAATCCCCTAACATTCCAACTCATGATGGAGATGGAGAATGGTCCCCTCATAGTGATTCTTCTTCCAGTATTATTTTTATATATTTCAAAAAAAATGTTTGTAAAGTTTCAGGCCATTTGAAACTCCGTAGACTAGCTATCTCTGTTGTACCTCTTTTCAGATCAAGAATTCCAGCTGCAGGCAATCTCTCTTGTGATAAAACTTACAATTTAAGAAAGAAAATGCATTAAAACGACACCTAAAGGTAGTTTTTAAAACAATATAAATAACAGTAAAAAAACATGATGCAAAATTGACGTATCACATCTTCAATTCCTGGGTCTCATTTATGTGGGACATGACCATCGAAAATGTAATGAGGTGCTTCGGTTTAGACGAAAATCATTCAGTTTGTACGTAATTTATCCGGCTTGTTCAAATTCGGTTTGAAATCGTCCGTACGCATCCGCGAAGGAATACCGCGTCCGTCTCGAAGGTCAGCAAGACGTCGGTCGTTCCCAATACCGGCTCGGTCGGACCAGCCCAGCCAGGTACACCAGCACACAGCACCCACCAAATCCAAATTGGCGGTTGGATCCAGCGATCCAGCAGCCACCTCTCCGCAGCACTTCACCGTTCCAATTGCTCCCCACCCCGACCACAGTGCTCGCCGGAGATCTCACTAGCACGGCCGCGAGCCCGCCACGCCCGCGGCCATGTCTTCCGGGCATGACTCCTCCGGGACGACGCTGATGGATCTCATCACCTCGGATCCGTCGGCCGCCCCGGCCGCCGGGGCGTCGTCGCAGCAGCCGTCCTCGGGGGGCGGCGGCTCGCTTGGGAGGCCTGCCCCGCCGCCGGCGCCGGCGCCAGTGGATCGCAAGTCGAAGAGGGCGACCCTGATGCAGATCCAGAGCGACACCATCTCAGCAGCCAAGGCGTTCAACCCCGTCAAGGCCCTCCCCCAGCGCAACAGGAAGAAGAAGGCTCGTCTCCTACGCCGCTGCGTACCTCATTTCTACGCTCTATGCACTCTGACTCCGGTCTCATGCTGAATTCTCTGTTTCTCTGCAGCCCGTCTCGTACTCGCAGCTGGCGCGGAGCATCCACGAGCTTGCGGCGACGTGCGATCAGGTTCGTTGTGCTGCTTCGGTTGGATCGAATTGCGTGATGTGAGCTTGGATCTGTTGGCTTAAGTTGCTCTCTCCTGCACTACCTTGGACAGAAAAAATCCCAGAGGCAGCTCGTGAACAGTGTGTTCCCCAAGCTCGCGGTGTACAATTCTGTGGATCCTTCGGTGGCTCCATCTCTTCTCATGGTAAGTATGCCATCTTTTAGTGCCGTCGCTCTCTCTTTGCCTCCATATTTCTATATAGGCATCCCCTTTAGTTCGTACAAAGGGAAATGAGCCCACTCCCGGCCATTTCAGAATATGTGTTCTAAGACTGAAATCAGCCTCCATATTTCTTCATAGACATCCATTTTAATTAGTACAAAGGGAAATGCGCCCTTCCATTCTCAAAAAAGGAAAAGAAATGCGCCCTTCCCATAATTCTGCCATGATACTTAAATATGTGTCTAAGTTGTAACTGAAACCAGACACCTATCGTAGTCTATACTAACATCAGCCTAATGTTCTTGTTTTACTTCAGCTACCTTTTCTCTTACATCAAGTTTATTTCTGTATTTACAGCTCCATCAGCAATGTGAGGACAGAAATGTTCTGCGCTATGTGTACTATTATCTTGCACGAATTCTGTCAGATAATGGCTCCCAGGGTTTAAGTGCTGCTGGTGGAATCCCCACACCAAATTGGGATGCTCTTGCGGACATTGATGTTGCTGGAGGAGTGACTCGGGCAGATGTTGTGCCCAGAATAGTTGATCAGCTTTCAGCAGAATCCACCAGCGACGATGTTGAGTGTAGGCTTCTATACTGTGATCTCAGTATACATCAAATCATAGCATGCAAAATCTGTGTTCTAATAAAAATCTGTGCCCTGATACAGCTTTTTCCTACTGATTTCATTGGTGCTGTTCCCCATTTGCACCAAAATTAGTCATGCTTATTTTTCTCAAACCCTATGACCTCACCTTCTTGGAAACCGATCTCCTCATGGAGGTATTTTTGCAGAGGCGTAATGGGAATTCCATATTCTTGGTAATCATGTCCTAAATAAAAATGGCACCTTAGACCAAGCAAGTCTGTGCAACGTCTTAACTGAAACTAGGCATACTGGCCATCTATTTTATGACCAAAGAAGCATTTCAAATATTTTCATGTCAGGATCCACAAAAAAAGAAAGATTATGTCAACCAAATGTTTTCAACCTTTTGCCTTCTCATTTCAAGTTGTGGCAATTGGTTTTTTATTGTGCTTGATTATTAATTTAAGGATTCTGATATTTGAAGTTCATGCGCGGAGACTTGCGGCTCTGAAGGCCCTAACCTCCTCTTCCACAAGCAGTTCCGAGATGTTGGAGAAGCTTAGTGAGATTGTGTTTGGCATTTTGGAAAAGGTTCGTTATACGAGTCCCCCAACCGCCAACATTGTACTTCTTTGAGCTCCTTTTCAGTGTCCCTGGATTCTGGCTAAAAAGTTCAAGTGTTCTCTTTATGATATATTTTGGATGCTTTCAGGTCGCAGATACTAAACAGAAACGAAAGAAAGGAATATTTACCAAGCAGGGTGGCGATAAGGAGGTACTAGTTGGATCCAAGAGTGTGCATTTAATTTATACACTACTAAGTACTTTATTTATACACGAAAGGGCAGCCCGGTGCATGTAGCTCCCGCTTGCGCAGGGTCCAGGGAAGGGTCCGCCCACTTTGGGTCTATTGTACGCAGCCTTTCCCAACATTTCTGCAAGAGGCTGTTTCCAGGACTTGAACCCATGACCTCATGGTCACAAGGCAGCAGCTTTATCACTGCGCCAAGGCTCCCCTTCACTTTATTTATACACTGCTAAGTACTTTTTGTGTGGGTATATACGCCCAACCCTTCTCAAAGAGGCGCATGGGTATTCCTATTATGTACCTTCCTAACCTAATGACGGGCTTTAAAACTTAGAAATTACATTTATTCATTATACCTCGTCTGACACTTTTTCTACCTTGTATAGCTAAATAACAAAGAACATGATGGCAGAACTTCAAATATTTTGAGATTCCTTATTATGAATGCGAGCTATCCTTATTTTTTGTTGTATCAATTTGGCAGTCTATTTTACGAAGTAACTTGCAATATGCTTCTCTAAGTGCCCTGAGAAGACTTCCACTTGATCCTGGTAATCCAGCATTTCTGCACCGAGCTGTCCAAGGGTGAGTAATACTGAGTATAACCTTATTGTCTCTGGGAAGATAAATTAGTCTTATTTTCCATCTTGTATTCATTTTTGCACCTGTTTTTATTCCATGAATTCCCAAGAGGTCGGTGCTTCACATGGACACAAATAGATATGACGATTTGTAGCATTGTTTCATGATTCTTTTCTTTGGTTGCAATAGTATCTCTTTGTGAGAAACGAATAATGATGCATGACTCATGTAGTTAATGTTTTTATCGATTTATTATCTTCTGTTCTTTTTCTGTATTAAATCTATTATCTTTTAACATATGTGCCAAAATTAAGAGTTAATTTGCTGTATATCTGTACAGAAAACTGTTTGCTTCTACAATGAATTTACAGACATGATAGTACTGTTGCATATCGTCATCTGCCAATAGTAGTTAATAGGAACATGCTGCTGCATAACTGTCATTTTGTTCTCATCGGCGTGATACAACTGCAGGATTGAATTTTCTGACCCAGTTGCAGTGAGGCACGCCTTGTCAATAATCTCAGAAATTGCTGTTAGAGATCCATACTCTGTTGCAATGGCGCTCGGTTAGTTTTCGCTGCTGTTAATTGTTTGAAATTTCTATTTTTATTTGTTAAGATAAAAGCCATACATCGTTATAATTTAGAATGATTTATGCTCTAAAAAGTGGGCAATAATGAGATGTCAACATAGAAATTCCAGTTAATATTTGTACATTTAGTTAATTTCTAACTCATCTGGTTCGATGCTAGTTCTGTAGTTTCTCATTCTCATGTATGACTTGATGTTTTGCAGGCAAAAACGCTCAACCTGGCGGTATGCTTCATTATCCTTGCTTTTAGTCCACTTTTGATTTTTGATTTGAACATAAATACGTTTGGTCTTTCAGCTTATGTAAAACTCCCTCCGAGCTTGAAAAGAACACATATACATTTTGTCTAAAGTCAAACAGTGCAAAAGTGACCGAGTTTATACAAGAAAAAAACTATCAACAACTACAATAACAAATTAGTATTGTAGTTATTGATAGTTTTTTCTACAAACTTGGTCAAACTTTGCACTGTTTGACTTAAGACAAAACTTATACGCCTTCTTTTCAAGCACAGAGGGAGTAATTGATAACTTTATTGTGTGCCTGTACGATTCAAGAATTGCAGTTATAGTTGAATTTGTCTGAGTTTCAAGAATTAAGTTTCCACAAATGCTTTTTGATTTTTTTTCCTTTTTAGGGAATATTTCTTGATACTCCTTCTGTATTCAAAGTACAGGTGGCGCTAGGAATTTTATTTTCTGGATAACTGCATACATGTTATCTCCAGTTAGTATATGCATAAGTTACATTTACTTGATACACATCCACATGAAACTGTTATGTGGATAAGTAGTTACCTGGGGAAAAACGTTTCCTTCTTGGCAGTTGCAATAATATTATTTGTTATAGATTTAAAATGGCAATTCAGTAATACTTGAGGATCTAGGTTGCCTTAAGTGCAATAAATTGTCTGTTTTGAGTTTTGAACTATGATAGCCATCTTTTTGGGAGGTTTTAAATTCACCATCAGTATAACTGTGTACGAATAGCTTTGATGGTTTCCATTCCACCCAGAGACCGAAGGGCATTAGAGCAACTCTTAACAGTACGCCAAACTGGCAGCCTCCAAAACCGTTTTGGAGTGCGCTCCATGAATTTTTGGAGGCTGATGAGCCTAAGTGCAAACTCAGATTCTCAAAAATGCAGCCTCCATAATTTCCCCACTCATTTTCGTTGCATCAATTTAAAATTTGTACTTCTATTTGGCGTAGATTTTTAACTAAACTTCGGCCATATCAACCTCAAACATTTGAATAACATTGCAAACTAATAGTTCATTTATATGTGTGTGTGTGTGGGGGGGGGGGGGATTAGGTGCTTTAGCGACATTGTGTTGCTTAGCAACATTTTAGAGACGGGGAAATCTTCATACACAACTATAGATAACTAAACTAGATGCCACGGCACTTGCCGATGCTGGATGCGGCTTTGGAGTCGCAGGCGGCGGCCTTGCCAGCGCGGAAATGGGCAGGGGCCTCAGCCTCCCATGCCGGCCAGGCACCCTCTTCAGCGTCGGGGTGGTGCCTTCCTAGATGGCGCGCTCCCTTTTGGCATCCACCGCAACCAATGCCGCCAAGGCTTTGTCGAACCCTGCCCAGCCCGTGTTCTCGTCGAAGACTGGGGCGGGTGGGGTGAGATAGGCGGTGTGGGAGACGTCTCATGCCTCCCTAGTCCCTATAGGTGAGGGCGCGATGCTAGCGGCACCCGCGGCGGCTGTCTCGCGAGACTCCGCAAGTACGCGCTGGATGACGGGATTCTCGTTATCCAACTCTAAGATCTCTATGCCGGCAATCTCAACGGTGGCATCTTGTTCCTCTTCAGCGGCAGCTTGCTCCTCCTCCTTGACAGCGGTGGCCATGGCTTCAATGGCCACCGTCTCCTGCTCCCATCGCAGCTCCTCTGTTGGAGGCCGGCGGAGCCACGTGGCGGCCATGCTCCTGAGGGGGTGGCGAGGTGGATGGCGTCGACGGAGGAAAGGGCATGGGTGGATCTGTGAATGGGATGGGGAGAGGCTGAGAGATGAGTGGGGGAGAGGGGAGGAGTGGCGACAGATGCGCCAGCGGGCGGCTTTTATAGCTGAGGGCAGGAGATCGTGGCGGGAAATCATGGTGGCAGCGGGTGCGGGCAGGTGGAGACGCGATGGCTGCCATTTATGATCGCGTAACTGAAGAGGACGAAGGGGCTGAAACTTCCCTTCCGCCACAGCCAAATATGGATGCTAGGACCCAGTTTTTGGATTGCACTTGATATTTATTGGAGGCCGAGGCGCGTATTGGGAATCTGCTAGAGTGGGTTTTCCCACTCCTATCCTCCATACTGGCAGTTATTATGGAGTTTGGGTCCCTTTGCCGAATCTGCTAGAGTTGCTCTTACCTGCCTTTGTCTATAAATGATCGTTTCCTGTTTTGTCAACTTCAATGATGTCACTCGTTTGATTGCGTGACCTTTCAAATTGGAACAGGCGCTCTTCAGGACATCCTTCATCTGCATGATGTTCTCGCAAGAGTTTACCTTGCAAAGTTGTGCCATTCAATATCTAGGGCACGTGTATTGGATGGTAAGTGCAGTTTGCTTTTGTTTTTTTTACCGAGTTCACTTTGCAATTCCAGAGTGCATGTATTGATCTGTGGCCCTGACATAATATGATTTACAGAGAGGCCTGACATAAAATCACAGTACAGCTCTCTCCTTTATCAACTCCTTTTGGATCCAAGTGACAGGGTCTGTTTTGAGGCAATACTCTGTGTTCTGGGAAAAGTTGACAACACAGAAAGGTGGCAATGATGTTCAATCAAGTTATTCTTTGATGTGATGTGCTTCTGTACCAAAGTTGAGTTGCATATTGTGTTGTTAAATCAATTATCATGTGTTGCAGCACTGAGGACAGAGCTGGCGGATGGATCCGGTTAACTAGAGAAATTCTCAAATTGCCTGAGGCCCCATCTGTAGCATCAAAGGGTCTTCTGTCAAAAGCTAGTGAAAAATCTTCTAAAGCAAGGCGTCCTCAACCACTCATCAAACTTGTAATGAGAAGGTTTGTCGTACCTTTTTATGGATGTTCAAGTGGTTGGTTGGTCTCTTTGGTTTCCTCTATGCTTACCGTTTGGTTCTTATTCTATCAGGCTGGAGAGCTCTTTCCGTAGCTTTTCTCGCCCTGTTCTTCATGCCGCCGCAAGAGTAGTCCAGGAAATGGGTAAAAGCAGAGCAGCTGCTTACTCTTTGGGTGCTTATGATGAGGGAGCCAATCTTCAAGCTTATTCAGATAATGTCGAATCTCTTGATTCTGATGAGAACTCACAACCTGAAGGTACTACGATTCTATCATAGAGTCAAGTCATTCAGTTACACATTAACACATGCACTTTACGTTGGTTAGAAGTAATGTTGAGTCAGAGTCATGCATGTTGGTTCTGTCAATTCGTTCCGGGCCAAGTTTACTGGACAACTAGGAAACTAGAAATGATACCCCGCGCGTTGCTGCGGGAATTGGTTGCAAAAAATTGGGTGTATGAAACATTAGTATTAGACTAACAATATGTGAATTGAAACTAAAATACATATACCTTATTGTAGTT
This sequence comes from Aegilops speltoides, assembly GCA_021437245.1. Lineage (NCBI taxonomy): Eukaryota > Viridiplantae > Streptophyta > Magnoliopsida > Poales > Poaceae > Aegilops > Aegilops speltoides. Next base: position 401,642,745 of record CM038144.1, read on the forward strand.
GATTATTTTATAGGTGTAGAATATTTCTTGATATGGGTAGCATGCGTAGTGCTTGGTCGTCATATGAGTATTTTCTCTTGCATGGTGGCATGATGAAGTGGCACAGTGCATGTTGAGAGAATTGAAGTTAGTGGGTATTGAATATGAGTAGCATGCATCGTGCATGTTAATATAGGTGTTCTCCCATGCATGGAGACATGATGAGGTGGCATAGTTTGCATGTTGAGAGAATTGGAGTTAGTGGGGATCAAACCTGGCAATAATAATTCTTATATAAGCATGATTCCTCGGGCATGCTTACAGAGGTTCACTAGTGAGTAACCTTAGGCCCTTCCCTTGTTTTGTTTGGCATAAAATTACATGTCTTATGTCTTATGTTATTTCACTTTGCAATAAATCATGTAACTATTCTGGTGCATGTTGTAGCCACACGGAAAGCTAAGCCACTGTCGAATGGAAATGGTGGAATGGACACAGTAGCAGGGTTATTGGCATCACTAATGGAAGTAGTGCGGACAACTGTAGCATGCGAGTGCGTATATGTTCGAGCAATGGTCATCAAAGCTTTGATATGGATGCAAAATCCACACGAGTCCCTCGATGAACTAAAATCTATAATTGCGTGTGAGCTGTCTGACCCAGCTTGGCCTTCTTCTCTACTGAATGATGTCCTGCTAACCCTACATGCTAGGTTCAAGGTATTGTATCCCTTTAGCTGTTAATATTATGCAGGTTGCCTTGTTTTTATTTTTGTGAAGGTGCTCTTTCGTCCACATTTGATGGCTTTTTATCAGCCATGTGCGCGAAATCATTTTGAATATGGAAGCAAGCTTAACTTTCTGTAGTCACTTCGAGTTTCTGCCGTTTCAATTATTTTAGAATAACACTGTTTAGAGAAATAATAAATTATGACACGTTTTTTATCTTGGTATTTTCTCTGCCTTCTTTTATACAGGATTATTGTTACAATTAAATATGGTCTGAACTATTTTTATTTTTTGTTTTGCCCCTTGTTTATGTGTTTTATGGTTATAGTTAAAGAGTATATGCATTTTGCAGCTATTATTTTAACTAGTTGTAATATGTTCTCATTTTTGTGGATTTTTGATGAGTGATCTATTATTCTGGTTTGTTCTTACATGATAGGCAACCCCTGATATGGCTGTGACTCTGCTTGAGATTGCTAGAATTTTTGCTACTAAAGTTCCTGGAAAGATTGATGCTGACGTTCTACAACTGTTATGGAAGGTAGTCATTTTTTCTTCATAAAATATTTACTAATGCTTTTCTGAACCGCCAAGGTTTACTTGATGAAAGGGGCCCCAACCATCTGAAGTCATTTGCAAAGCTGCAACGTATTGTATCATATAATCCCTGGTTTCTACCGCATTTTGGTGCTATGTTGTTATGCAATAGTTTTCATGACATTTTTTTGCATATTGGGGCTAATAACTTGAGTACAAAATAACAATTCTTGTCTTCCCAGACATGCCTTGTAGGAGCAGGACCAGATGGGAAACATACAGCACTGGAAGCTGTGACAATTGTCCTTGATCTTCCACCACCTCAGCCTGGTTCAATGTCTGTACTCACGTCTGTTGATATGATATCCGCCTCTGATCCAAAATCTGCAATGGCACTGCAAAGATTAGTCCAAGCTGCTGTAAGAGCAAAACTTTGACTTGGTTAGTTTATTCATTGAGCATGGAATCAAAATATGTTTATGTTTTGGCCCTTCAAATGATCAACAGGTTTGGTTTCTGGGAGAAAATGCAAACTATGCTGCATCTGAGTATGCATGGGAATCTGCGACGCCGCCTGGTACTGCTCTAATGATGCTTGATGCTGATAAAATGGTTGCTGCAGCTAGCTCCCGTAACCCTACACTTGCTAGCGCCCTGACGCGGCTCCAAAGGTGTGCATTTAGTGGCAGCTGGGAGGTATGTGCTGATTTTTTTTGTTTCCTTCCCTTTAACTTGACAATTTGATCAAGTGAGACTGAGATGCTATTGTATCTCCTTATACACGCCTTTCCGTTTTCCTTATCTTATGGTTTACTTTTTGTAGATCCGTATCGCTGCTGTCCAGGCCCTAACTACCATTGCAATAAGGTCTGGTGAACCTTATAGACTACAGATATACGAGTTTCTTCATGCTTTGAGTCTGGGGGGTGTGCAGTCAAACTTTTCGGAATTGCAGCTAAGTAATGGGGAAAACCAAGGTGCTAGTGGTACTGGTCTTGGGTCTTTGATTAGCCCAATGCTCAAGGTCTTGGATGAGATGTATAAAGCTCAAGACGACCTTGCTAGGTATGTTGTTCATAAAATTCCTCTTGCCTGCTCTGGAATTGTCCTTGAAATGGCTGCTCTGTGGGTTTTTGCAGGGACATCCGTCAGCATGATAATAGCAAACAAGAATGGAGTGATGATGAACTCAAGAAACTTTATGAAACCCATGAGAGGCTTCTTGATTTTGTTTGTTTATTCTGTTTCGTTCCAAGGATTAAATACTTGCCTTTAGGCCCTACCAGGTATGTATTTGTAACATTTGGGGTTATAATTTCCTAGTGCAGTCAAGTTGCTCCTGATTTGAAGTGTTACCTCATTGCGGAAGTCATCATCTATGAAGTTAGAGCTGTACAATTCACCACTAAGGATTGTAAACTTTACCATCCGCTACATCTTTAGTGTTGTTTGGTGCCATGAGCCATACAATAGAATATGATGCAATTAAGTGTACTGTTGGACCACCACGTGCTGGTTATGGCCTTTATTTTAACTTCTTTTTTCAAGCATTTATGTCATCCGGGACACAGTGGGAGGTCTCACATGTTATGATGTTTTTGTAGTGATCATAGCCCTACGACAAAAATGTTTGATGTTAGTTAGCCATCAGCTTTAATTTAAAGCTTTCTGATCCACATAATTTTCTTTACCTACTGCTAGTTTGCAATTTAAACTCTGTATGCTAAGGCCTATATTCTCAAATGTCTTTCACCCTGGAAAATACAATATTTAGAATTAAGTTCTGAATTGCTGTTGAATAAGCTGTAATTTTTCATTTGGAATTGCTTAGGGTGTAGGTTAAGTGCTATTTATTGCTGGCTTGTGCAGTTCATGAAATCTGCTTGACTATCGTATTTGTATCATAAGGAAGAGAAATGTTGTAGCATTCCATAAGAGAAAGTTGAGTGTAAATGGCCTGCCTTTTCCCCCTTGTTTTTTGGCTGGGATGCATGTATGATGTTGAATCTTATGTACAGTGCCAAGCTAATTGAGATCTACCGCAATCGGCATAACATTAGTGCATCTGTCGGTCTAAGTGACCCTGCTGTTGCTACTGGAATATCTGACCTCATGTACGAGTCGAAAGAAGTACATAAAGAGACCAGTACTATGCAATCCGGAATTGACCCTGATCTAGCTATGGCCTGGGCAGCAGGTTTGGAAGATGATGCCTGGGCAAACGATGCCCCAGGTGTGGACAAAGTAAGCATCTTTTGTGTTGATTCATAAAGGTTCCTGATACCTATCAGTTCAGCTAAGAAGGCTTGCTGTTAACTGTGGCAGATAGCCTGGTTGCTTAATAGTTTCCGTACCAGCTCCCCTTTTCCTCATTGCTTGTGCTTAATTAGAGAATGTTGCTTTTGATACACTTCCTTCCTTCGTCATCATATAATAGGTCAAGGATTTCCTTTCTGGTGCTGGAACTGATGCTCCTGATGTGGATGACGAGGAATACATGAATTCTAGGCCATCAGTCGGTTATGATGATATGTGGGCCAAGACAATTCTTGAAGAGGTGGATGCAAGTTTTATGACATTTCCTTAAACCATTCGACTCCATATACTTATTTAAAATTTAAAGGTAAATAATTCGTTTTGTTTTATATGTTGCAGGAAGATGATGGGAGGTCTTCTGGTGGGTCCTCCCCTGACTCGACTGGTTCTGTGGAGACGTCCATATCGTCCCATTTCGGTGGCATGAACTATCCGTCTTTGTTTAGTTCAAAACCACCAAGTTATGGGGCTTCACAACAAACGGTATGTTGCTTCATCCATTATTTTTTGTAATGTTACCTATATCGTTTCTGTTACTGCTTCTTACAATGCAGATATCATATTTGTAATGTTTAAATGTTCTTCTTAGGGAAGAGCACTATGCACTTAACTATGAAAATCATTTCTTAAATCCTATGGTTCAAATGTGTATGCTGATATGGACGTTGCATACTATATACGCTGCACCAGCTAGAGCTGGAGACTAAAGCGTGGTTCTCCCTACCCTAGTAGGCCTCTTTAATTTATTTATTTGAATCGAGGACATAGGCGCAACATCTATGTTCTGTGACATAAACTTTTAATCTGAATCCAAAATACTCCTTGAGAAACAAAAGAGAGAATTCACACTGCAAATAGTAGCTAATCCAAATTGGCTGTAAATTATATCAACACTCAATTTGTCTTTTTGTTTCTTGAGCTGTGTTTTGAATTTAGATTTAAAATTTTGTAACTTGATTTTTTTTAGAGGTGCTAGGGTGGTTGGATGCACCTAGGTGCACCAGAAGACCTGGTGCACCAGACACACTCTCAGTTTGAAACACTTTGCAGAAAACACAGGCGCCAGAGTAATATAAGAAGTCACCTAGTTTGTGCCTCCCTCATAGTGCCTGTGTTCCCTTCACTGTTAGGATGCTACTGGGGTCTCACCACTGGTTGGGTGACTCCTGTGTTCATCCTTGGAACATCATATAATTTATGGCCAGCTTCAACTAATACTGGAGCAGACGAGTTACAGTAAAGTCACTTAATATTTAATTATAATTGAACTTTCAGTATTTCAATATTAAAAACTACTCGTATATTTTTCCAGTTTCTGCAAGCATGTCCTCAAGTAGTGTATTGGTGTAGTATCTTTTGTTTGCTGCTTCTACCCTGTGATTTTAGATGCCATTTGTTTAAAGAAGATCATTCCTTATATCCATTTGCATTTTGTGTCAGATACGTGAAGAACCACCATCATATTCAACATCTGTCCTACAGAAGCGTGAGTCGTTTGACAACCCCCTCGCGGGGCGTGGGGGTCGAAGTTCTGGATCTGGATCCCATGAGGATGTTGAGAAGAGTTCCGGGAACCCTCAATCTGGGAAAGCACTGTATGACTTCACAGCAGGCGGCGATGATGAGGTATGGATGCTGTAATTCATGGCCATGTCTTACAACTTTCTGAAGTCCAATGCTTTTATTTCTCCTGAGTTTGATGGTGTATTGCTTATTGGAAAACATGTTTTCATTTCCAGAGAGGTAATTATTAGTTTCCTAAATTAAATTTAGTTGGTGTGTTCATCTGACGCTGTCATTGTGCTTTTTAACTGGTTGAAAGTATTGTCCGCACATTCTTTAGCATGCTGTTTTTTTTAATTATGCACCCAAACTGAGTGGATGCGAATGTCAAAATAATCAAGCTTTCTCTTCTTTCTTGTCTTGGGGTGCAAAGAAGATAACACGTACTAATTTATGTAACTGTTTTCAGCTGAGTTTAAACTCTGGAGAAGACGTGGATATTGAATATGAGGTTGATGGTTGGTACTACGTAAGTTATTATGACCTCACCATTTATTTAAACTTGTTCCCTGGCTGCGGATGATAACAATTTCAAATGTGCAACCGTTGCTATTTACCCAGGTGAAGAAAAAGAGACCAGGAAGGGATGGGAAGATGGCAGGTCTGGTCCCTGTTTTGTATGTGAGCTCGTGATAGCAATGAACCTTGTGACATACTACTCTGAAGAGCTGGGTGGAGCAAATGGGCCCGAGAATGAAACGCAGGGAAGTTTTGATGCTGTCTTGTGGACATATCCGACCCTCGGTGTGTGTGTTTGTACGGTGCGGCGATATTGTTGCTGGTCTCTGTGTGCTGATTTTGTTTGCTATACATACGGCTAGGCCATTCAATTCATTGTTTACATGGGTGGATAGGAATTTTGGATACTCCATTCCATCTTGCCTGCGCTGTTCTGCTCCACCGGTTATGCTTGGAAGGTCGGTTGTGCAATATACCCCATTGTAATTGTATAACTATTTAGCTGTGAAGAGGCTGTTGTAAACTGTAGGCTCAATTTTTTTACCCCACGATTCTTTTGGTATTGTGTATGGTATGGTGTGAACTGTGTGATTCAGTAGTGCTTTTTTTTTTTTATGGTTTGTGTAAATTTTTGTTTTCTGGTGTATCTAGGATACATGAAAATATACCATAGTGAAACAACAAGAACCCGTTATTTTACTCATTTTGCCTTCCCTATCTTCTGATCAGTTATTTGTTGGCAATAGTTTGGCTGATACGTGCGCGCTCACGTCTGCAGCAACGTTGAGGTATCAGCGTGCAAGAGACCCCCAATGTTTGTTTAATCCACTCATCCATATCCCTCTCGGATCGTATCGCCCCGTCGCATTCACGCCGCCTATACTATGTTGTGCATCAGACCGACAAACGCATCAGATTCACCGGACCGTCAATAGAATCACGACTTGTTCAATAAAAATAGGCAGCACAAGTCAGTTGATCGCCAGCCAGCCAGCCTCCTTATCATCTTGAACCCCGCAGAGAAAGTAGTAGGTACACGGACACGGCTAGCCAACAACACATCGCAATACGCAGCCCAAGCAACAACCGCAGCCCAAGCAAATAGTAGAGGCGATGGGAGGAGGAGGGGCGAGGGGGAAGGAGTTCGGGAGCATGGAGGAGTTCTGGGGGTTCTACCTGGGCCAGCACTCAAAGCCGGCCACGCGGCGCTGGCACTTCGCCGGCACGCTCGCCTCGCTGGTCTGCGCGCTGCTGGCGGCCGCCACCGGCCGCGCCGCGCTCCTGGTGGCCTGCCCCGTGCTCGGCTACGGCATGGCCTGGTACAGCCACTTCTTCGTGGAGGGCAACCGGCCGGCCACGTTCGGCCACCCCGTCTGGTCCTTCCTCTGCGACTACCGCATGTTCGCCCTCATCCTCACCGGCCGCATCGACGCCGAGCTCGCTCGCCTCCGCATCCACCCGCCGCGCCCGCGCGTCGCCTCCGACTGATCGATCCGCCCGTCTCTTCGCCGTCCGTGCCGTGCCAGCATCAATCAATCAATAAAAATTCCGCACACTTGCAGGTGTGTAGGAGTATTTGTCTACTGAGGTTCCTGGTGTATATGTACTTGCTGCGCATTTCTCTACGCACAGAAAAATATTAGTACTACCATGTGTCTTTGCCTCTCGTGAATTATGATTGCTCTAAGGCCTTTCTCTTCTCCTTGGTATGGGGGCAGTTCTAACACAAACTGAACATACTTCTGATTTATTTCCTGTACTTCATTCAGTTCCACAACACAGGTTCCCAAAACGACCCACGCGTTTGACAAGTAGATAGAACCTCACAAGAATCCCAATAACAAATACACGAATACGCGCCCTTAATTTTTCAATAGCCGGTTTAACCGGAAGTCACAAGCATCTGATGTATGATGTTGGCTGTAGACCATTGCCCGGCTCAGCTGTCGCTTCTGTTGGGCTTGTCTGACTCCTCCTGATACACCTGAAACAAGCACAAAGCGTGTCAACCGTCGATGAGAACTGCGGAAATAGAAGAGGGAGAGAGGGGCAGTATCTGTCCTCCTACCGTGTCCGCTGACGGGATCCACTCGTTTGTGGCGGGGTTCCCCTTGGAGGAAGCATGGCGCTCCGTCGCATCCGGGTCTTCGGAGAGCTCGAACGAGGCGCCGGCGGGCCTGTCCACCTTGATGAACCCCGTCCCAGTCTGCACCACGTCCATCCACCACGATTCAGTTCAGCGGCTCATATACTACTAGTTCAGAGGAAAAATCAGTACAGCAGTGCAGAGGAAGGAGGCAGCGACCGTGTGATGCTGCTTGCCGACGCAGCCGAGGTCCTTGTAGTACTCCGTCTCCACGAACTCCTCGCCTGCCTTCCCGCCCTCGCACACCAGTTTCTGCGACGACAAACCGCACGCACCACCGCGGCGTCAGCTGCTTGTAAGATTCAACTACGAGTTTGATGAACAGGAGGAGATGGTGCGACCGACCTCGGAGTGGGCTTCGAGGTCCTGGAACTTGTCGAGCTCGGGGTGGGAGCCGTCGGCGCCGGGGCCGGCGAGCGCGTCGGTGTACACGGCGGAGTGGTCGCTGCGGGAGGGCTTGGAGTGGCGCTTGGGCGCCGCGCCGTCGTAGTACCCCCGCACCTCGTCCACCCTCATCGCCTCGTCCACCGGGGACAGGTGCGCGTCGCTCCTGCTCGGCCTCGACATGTCGCTCGATCGACCTCTCCGCACAAGCGCGCCGGCCGATGCTGCTGCTGGAGCGCACCGGTGGTGTGTATTGTTTTGTTAGGCCGCGGCCGCGCTCGTTAGCGGTGGTGTTAATTGCGCGGGCGGTGCCGGTGGTGGTGGTGGAGGAGGCTGAAAGCGCCGTGCTATTATGCCGCGCGCGACGGTGGCCTGCCCCGGCAGCGAGATGTTTGTGAGGAGAAAATATCCGCGGGGAGCTGGGTGGATAGAGAGGTACGTCGCTGGGTTAGCGAGAAGACGGACGGACGAGAGGCCAGGAATGCGCGGCCGCTCGGCCGTCACGTCGGAGACGGCGAGACCGGGGCCCTGGCCGTGGTTTATCCGCAGGCGTTCGGACACGGCGTTCTGCTCAAATGCGCGTGTTTTTTGTGTTTTTTAGAAAAGGAGGATTACCCCAGCCTCAGAGTATGAGTAAAATGCACAAAACCATAACATTAGCAACATAGCTCTAGTAAAACCATCACTTTTCAAGATGTGACACTTTGCACCGCGACACAATTTTAACACTGATTCGTTTTCTGGGAGCGTTTTGACGTGGCTGATCACTCACAGCCGACAACGGTGACGGCAAGGCACAAACGGCCGTTAATGGCCGTGTTCGAAGCGATTGGGCCGACCCTCACTCCCATCCCTAGTTGTCTATCTCTCTCCTCTCTCTCGCGGGTAGAGCGGCGGTGGCGGTGGCCCCGGATCCATCGGCGCGGGAGTTGTTGTTGGAAATTTGTCCTAATAATATTGTATTATTATATTTCTGTTATTCATAATTAAGAGTTTATATTTCATGCTATAACTGTTATGATCCTAAAATATGCAATTCAGTGAAAAACTTATATGCACGTGTGAAATGATAAATGGTAAACAATAGGTTCCTGGTCTCACCTCTAAGACCAGCTCAAGTGTTGTTGGTGATCACGTTTTCCTGATTTTAGGATATCATTAAGTGTAACGATAGTCCTAAAACAACATTGACGGTATGACATTAGAGGAAAGATCATATTGAATTGACCCAATACTTTCTGTTATACTATGTGATCATATCATCTAAAATCATATGTTATAACACGAAGTGTTAGCATGTGTTTTTGTTCCTCGGATCATGAGAGTGTCTCGGTCACTTCATACCGGACGGTGGGCTTTGGGGTTGCTCAAACGTCATATGTAACAAGGTGATCATTCATGACCCAAAAGTATAGGGGATCTATCGTAGTCCATTCGATAAGTAAGAGTGTCGAACCCAACGAGGAGCAGAAGGAAATGACAAGCGGTTTTCAGTAAGGTATTCTCTGCAAACACTGAAATTGTAGGTAACAGATAGTTTTGTGATAAGATAATTTGTAACGGGTAACAAGCAATGAAAGTAAATAAAGTGCAGCAAGGTGGCCCAATCCTTTTTGTAGCAAAGGACAAGCCTGGACCATTTCTTATAATGAGAAAAGCGCTCCCGAGGACACATGGGAGTTATCGTCATGCTAGGTTTCATCACGCTCATATGATTCGCGTTCGGTACTTTGATAATTTGATATGTGGGTGGACCGGTACTTGGGTACTGCCCTTTCTTGGACAAGCATCCCACTTATGATTAACCCTTATTGCAAGCATCCGCAACTACAAAAGAAGTATTAAGGTAAACCTAACCATAGCATGAAACTAGTGGATCCAAATCAGCCCCTTACGAAGCAACACTGAAAGCACATTTGCTCCCTGGGTGGTTTTGGTAATTAATGACAACATACTTTGTGGTTGGACTAATGCTTTTATCGAGTATGTTTCAGGAAGGTCAATCACATTGGCATGGCAAAAGGACTGAAGAGGTGGACCCCTAAGATGCTAAGGCAAGCATTGGCAAAAGCTCAAGACTCCATTTTTGGTTTAGTGATCCAAGATCACATTGAGTCCATAGGAAAGCCAATACTATTAAAAGGGGATGAGGTTATGTTAATGATCTGGTTGCTCAAAGTGCTTAGTGATCTATCTCCCAAACTATCGCAATCTTTCATTCCAATATACACTCATAAGTAATCTCGGTCCCACCGATTCCATAAACTCACCACACCGAGATGAACCACCTCGACCATATACCCAAACCCTAGAAATTTCGGATTTTCCGATTCGAACTCGGTCTCACCGAAACTAGTGTTGCCAAGCTTCAGAACCTTCGTCATCAAATCGGTGTCACCGAGATGATAAAGTCGGTCCCACCGAGATTGACAAACCCTAGTCTTTGGAAGAATCGGACTCACCGAGATTGTATTTTCGGTCCCACGAAAATCCCAACGCTCACAAGATTTGAACTTTCGGTCTCACCGAGTTGTCAACTTCGTCCGACCGAGATTGGTCAAATGTGTGTAACGGTTGGATTTTGTGTGGAGGCTATAAATACCCTCCACCTCCTCTTCATTCGTGGAGAGAGCCATCGAAAGAACTACCACTCCTACCTTACATTTCGAGAAGAAAACTACCTACCCTTGTGTTGAGATCAAGTTGCTCCACTCCCACCATATGAAGCTTGATCTCTAGCCTTCCCAGTTGCTTTCCACTCAATCCCTTCTTCCACCACAGCCAAATCGGTGAGGAGAGTTGAGTGTTGGGGAGATTATCATTTGAAGCACAAGAGCAAGGAGTTCATCATCATCAACACCATCTATTACCTTTTGGAGGTGGTGCCTCCTAGATTGGTTAGGTGTCGCTTGGGAGCCTCCGTCAAGATGTGGAGTTGAACCAAGAAGTTTGTAAGGGCAAGGAGATCGCCTACTCGTGAAGATCTACCCCGAGTAAGGCTAGCCTCCGTGGGCGTATGCCATGATGGCATAGACAAGGTTGCTTCTTCGTGGACCCTTCGTGGGTGGAGCCCTCCGTGGACTCTCGCAGCCGTTACCCTCCGTGGGTTGAAGTCTCCATCAACGTGGATTGACGATAGCACCACCTATCGGAACCACGAGAAAAATCTCCGTGTCTCCAAATTGCGTTTGATCTTCTCCACCTCTCTTTACTACTTGTGCAATTTACTTTCCGCTACCCATACTCTAGAATTGCATGTGTAGTATGCTACTTGACTTGTATGATATGCAAAATCTGCCAAAAACTTGTCTTTGTCAAAAGGCATAATTTTTATCTTGTCGAGTAGTCTAATCACCCCCCCTCTAGACACTCTCACCTTCTTCGATCCTACAATTGGTATCAGAGCTTTGGTCTCCATTGCTTTGGTTTACACACCATTGGAGGAAGATGGACGTGTCTACGTTTGGGAGTGTTAGCCATAGAGTGCCTATTCTTGATGGAGTGTCCTATAACTCGTGGAGGATTGAAATGCTTATTATCTTTAAGATGTATAACTTATGCAAATATGTTGAAACCCCTATGTGCCTCCATTTGACCCCTTGCACCCTACCATGGATGAAGAGCTTGATTTGCTTCAGAACCTTAGAACTATAAATCTTATCATTAGAGGTTTGCCCGATAACTTGCTTAAGCTTGTCACAAACTTTGAGTGCGCCTATGCCATGTGGAAGTTCTTGGAAGAACTTTATCCGGACTACTCTTTGAGAGGTCTTGATGAAATTCTATACAAGACTATTGAATTTGATATGATGCGCCCCAATGATCCCAACTTTGATAAATGCTTCTTTGAGCTTCGTGATCTTATGAAAAAGAAGGGTGATCCTTGTCTTATCAATGATCTAATCAGAAATGCTCTTGTATTGCATTCCGATGATTATTGTCACATTGACAAAACTAATGCAAGTTGTTGTCAAATTGATCTAGGAGTTGATGATGAACTTTCTATGGGTCAATATGATGATGAGCATGAGCATGATGATGATTACTCCGATTCAGACACCAAGCTAGACAAGATCATGAAGAGTCTCAATCTTATGGCAAATCTGAGAGACTACATATCCGGTGGAAAAGAGTGGATTCTTGATAGTGGATGCACCGATCACATGACCGGAGACGAAGACATGTTTCGAGAGCTCGCAAAGAACGATGGTCCACGCAAGTACGTGACTTTTGGAGACAACTCCAAGGGTAAGGTACTTGGCCTTGGTAAGGTGGCCATATCTCATGATAGCTCTATTCAAAATGTCATGCTTGTTGAATCACTTGGATACAATTTACTTTCCGTGTCTAGATTAGTGACTTTGGATTCAATGTGCTATTCATCAAGTAGATTGCCAAGTCTTTCGTCGTGACAATCATAACATGGTTTTTACGGTATCCGTAGAGGTGATCTATATATTGTTGATTTCACTAAGAAAGCTCAACCTAGAACTTGCTTTATTGCTAAATCCGCTAAAGGTTGGTTATGGCATAGAAGGCTTGGACATGTTGGTATGCGAAATCTAGACAAGCTAATCAAAGGTGATCATATTCTTGGTGTTAAAGATGTTTTCTTTGACAAAGATAGACTCTGTAGTGCTTGTCAGGCAGGAAAACAAGTAGGTGGAAGTCATCCCGTGAAGAACATCATGACCACAAGGAGACCGCTTGAGCTTCTTCATATGGATCTCTTCGGTCCCAATGCTTACAAAAGCCTTGGTGGTAACTCCTTTGGTCTAGTTATAGTTGATGATTATTCCAGATTTACGTGGGTATTTTTCCTTGATGACAAATCTCAGGTTCAGAGAATCTTCAAAACCTTTGCTAAGAAGGCCCAAAATCAATTTGAAGTGAAGATCAAGAAAGTTCGGAGTGACAATGGAACGGAGTTCAAGAACGCCCATGTAGACTCTTTTCTCGACGAGGAAGGAATTCTACATGAGTTCTCAGCTACGTACACCCCTCAACAAAATGGAGTTGTTGAGAGGAAGAACCGAACGCTCATAGAGATGGCGAGAACGATGCTTGATGAATACAAGACACCGAAGCACTTTTGGGGTGAAGCGGTCGAGACAGCTTGTCATGCTATCAACAGGCTTTATCTTCATAAGCTCCTCGGCAAGACTTCATATGAGCTCCTCACCGGTAACAAACCCCAAGTGGGATACTTTCGTGTCTTTGGTTCAAAATGCTATATCCTTGATAAGCATCGTCGGTCTAAATTTGCTCCCAAAACTCATGAAGGCTTTTTCTCGGTTATGGATCAAACTCCACACCTACCGTGTCTACAATAATTTCACCGAAAGGTTGAAGAGACGGTAGACGTGAAGTTTGATGAATCTAATGGCTCGCAAGTAGAGCAAATGCCTATTGATGTAGGAGACAAGGACCCATCTGAAGCCATTCAAGATTTATCTATTGGAAAGATCCGTCCCATGGAAGTGAAGGAGAGTACCTCATCTACATATGTGGAGCCCCCTACCTCACGGCAAGATGAACCTCAAGGCAACATGGAGGCTTCCACAAGTGGAACTCACCAAGATGAGGAAGTGCAACAAGAAGAACCACCACAACCTCCTTCTCCACCACCTTAAGACAACACCAACAACAATGAAGAAGAAGAAGAGGAAGATGAGGATGATGAGGAAGCTCAGCCGCGACCACAACAAAAGCTATCTCGAGTTCGAGCAAGAGTCAAGAAGAATCATCCCGTGGAACAAATGATGAACGACATCGACTCCGGGAGAATTACTCGCTCTAAAACTCGCTTAGCTAACTTTTGTGAGCATTACTCATTTATCTCTAGTCTTGAACCTATGAAGGTAGAAGAAGCACTAGAAGACCCGGATTGGGTGAACGCTATGCACGAAGAGCTACACAACTTCGAGAGGAACAATGTATGGACTTTGGTAGAGAAGCCCAAGGATGATCAAAACGTCATTGGAACCAAATGGGTGTTTCGGAACAAGCAAGATGAAGATGGACAAGTCATTCGCAACAAGGCTCGTCTCGTAGCTCAAGGTTACACACAAGTCGAAGGTATGGACTATGGTGAGACCTATGCCCCCGTTGCTAGACTTGAGTCCATTCGCATTCTTCTTGCTTATGCCAACCACCATGATATTACTCTCTATCAAATGGACATTAAAAGTGCTTTCCTAAATGGTGAAATAGAGGAGGAAGTATTTGTGAAACAACCTCCCAGATTTGTGAATCCTAAAAAGCCTAATCATGTTTACAAGTTGCACAAAGCTCTTTATGGTCTTAAACAAGCTCCTAGAGCTTGGTACAAATGCTTGACTAGCTTTCTTCTTGAAAAAGGATTTGAGATTGGAAAAATAGACTCAACGCTATTCACGAAAAGGGTTGATGGTGAACTATTTGTGTGCCAAATATATGTTGATGATATTATCTTTGGATCAACTAACCCTCATTTTAGCGAGAAGTTTGGAAAACTCATGTCGGAGAAGTATGAGATGTCCATGATGAGTGAACTCAAATTCTTCCTTGGGTTGCAAATCAAGCAATCTAAGGAGGGTACCTTTGTCTCACAAACAAAGTACACTAAGGATCTCTTCAAGAAGTTCAACATGCAAGAAAGCAAAGGTATGAGAACCCCCATGCCTACTAGTGGACATAATGACTTGACAAAAGATGGAGAACCCGTTGATCAAAAGGTTTACCGATCTATGATTGGTTCTCTACTATATCTCTGTGCTTCTCGTCCGACATAATGTTGAGTGTATGCATGTGTGCTCGATATCAAGCAGCCCCTAAAGAATGTCATCTTAAAGCTGTTAAAAGAATTGTGAGATATTTGATACACACACCTAACTTTGGCATTTGGTATCCTAAGAGGGCCTCTTTCGATCTTGTTGGCTATTCCGACTCGGACTATGCCGAGACAGGTTGATAGAAAGTCAACTTCGAACGTGTCAATTCCTTGGTCGATCCCTTGTATCTTGGTCCTCCAAGAAACAAAATTCGTATCATTATCTATCGCCAAGCAGAATATATTCTTCTTTGGTTCATGTTGTGCTCGGTTGCTATGGATGACACAAGCGCTTAAGGATTATGGGATACATGCGAGACATGTTCCCTTGCTTTGTGACAATGAGAGTGCGATTAAGATTGGACACAATCCAGTGCAACACTCTTGCACGAAACACATTGAAGTTCGTCACCATTTTATTCGTGATCACATTGCCAAGGGTGACATCAATCTTAAGCATGTTCGAACTGACAAACAACTTGCTGATATCTTTACAAAACCACTTGATGAGAAAGTGTTTTGTCGCTTAAGGAGTGAGTTGAACATCATTGATGCTTCAAACTTGGAGTGAAAACTCCATTGATGCATGCAAGGCATGAGCCTACTTGACTAATCCTTGATATGTCTCTTATGATGATGATCATATGTCTTGGACACATTTGCCCCCCTTGTATTGCATCTAACTCCTTGCAGGTACTTGGATGATCTACATTCCACAAGATTATCACACTCTCAAATCTTGAGTAATCTTGTCATTGACCAAGTATCTAGCCCTTTGGGATGTTGAGTTCAAGGAACAAAATTCAACATATCCTTTTTGACACCTTATACATCTAGTATTTCACACTTGTCATCTTGGATATTCTTGAGTATTTCCTTGCTTGCCTAACCCATGTAGGAAGATGAACAACACAATTGGAAATGGTGCTCCAACCTCACATTCTATGAGCACCTGCATCAAGTTCACCTACATGAGCAAAGCAACAACAAGCCCAAGGTATGTTGTTCACATCTTTAAGGAGCTTTGCTCAAAGTCATGAGTACAAGCAGCTTCATAAGATGTGATCACATTAAATGCTTAATCGAGAAATGGCAACCCCATTTTGAGCTTAAAAGATGAGTATGACCTATGATCAAATGTTCTCATTTGACTCCTAAGTCAATATACTCAAACATAGGTGACTTTGTCGCCGACCCCTATCTAGATGAAGTACATATGTTTTGGAGTTTTTCTATTTTCTCTTATGTTCTCTCATTGAGTTTTCTTTTTTTTTAAAAAAACTTCATCTAGCAATCTATTTCATTTCTATTCTTCTGTCTTTGTGAATATCCTTTTGGCTCTGATCAATTCCTTGCAAATCATTTACAAATTCATTGCAAATCTTTTGAAACATTCCTTGCAAAGTGAGCTGAATTATTTCATATTTCCTTGAATTAAACTCAAGGTCACCGACGTAACAATTTCGGTCTGACCGAAAAGGATCTGCCCTAAGTCCCAGACTTTCGGACCCACCGATCCATCTCACCTCGGTGTCACCGACTTTCTTTCAGGATAACATCTTCTGCAGCTCCACTCACTGATTTTCTTTGCATATTTCTTATTGCCCTGTTGTGATTCTTAAGGATCCCACTTCTTTCCTTCCATCCTTCCTGACCTTCCTAGTTGGCTGTCCTTTTCGGCACTTGATGTCAAAGGGGGAGAAGATTTAGGGGGAGGTAAGGGGAGAAGAGAAGATTTAGGGAGAAGAAGAGCAATCTTATCTTAAGGGGGAGAGAATCACATCAAAGCTTTGCCGTGTTCCACATTGGTTATTACATTTGGCATCATTCTTTTGATTTTGCTTTCTTCGCTCTCACAATTGGTATCTTATGAAAAGCAAAATCTCTCAGAGTTCATTGAAAAATCTTTTAGCTTCGGAGACATGTTTGCTGTTTCAAGCTTGTGCTCAATATGAGACACTCATTATACATGTCATCCCTGGCTTGGTACTCTTGATGTTCTTGAAGTTGGTTGAAGAAATACTCTTGTGTTATCTAACCCTGTTTTCCCAAGTCTATTTCTTCAGGTACAATGTCAAGGAACCTCAAGGTAAGTATATGCATCTTGCAGAATGTGCATGATGGTGGCTTGCTTGTGAATATCTGTTTGCAAGAAATCACCATGCACATATGCATTATCACTCACTTCTTTTCATCTGCTCTGATGCATATGGCCAAGCTGCATGTAGCACATCTTGCTTTTCTCTCTTGTGTGCTTGTGGTAGTCCAAAACCATAATTTATGAAAATCTTGCACACTTGTAGGGGGAGCCTGTGTACTACATGTTTGTCAAAGCTTTAGTGATAATTCTGTCTTTCTTTCAGTAAGCTTTGATGTCTTCTTTTGTGTGTTGCCATCAATTACCAAAAAGGGGGAGATTGAAAGCACATTTGCTCCCTGGGTGGTTTTGGTAATTAATGACAACATACTTTGTGGTTGGACTAATGCTTTTATCGAGTATGTTTCAGGAAGGTCAATCACATTGGCATGGCAAAAGGACTGAAGAGGTGGACCCCTAAGATGCTAAGGCAAGCATTGGCAAAAGCTCAAGACTCCATTTTTGGTTTAGTGATCCAAGATCACATTGAGTCCATAGGAAAGCCAATACTATTAAAAGGGGATGAGGTTATGTTAATGATCTGGTTGCTCAAAGTGCTTAGTGATCTACCTCCCAAACTATCAGCAATCTTTCATTCCAATATACACTCATAAGTAATCTCGGTCCCACCGATTCCATAAACTCAGTCACACCGAGATGAACCACCTCAGCCATATACCCAAACCCTAGAAATTTCGGATTTTCCGATTCTGAACTCGGTCTCACCGAAACTAGTGTTGCCAAGCTTCTGTAACCTTCTGTCATCAAATCGGTGTCACCGAGATGATAAAGTCGGTCCCATCGAGATTGGCAAACCCTAGTCTTTGGAAGAATCAGACTCACCGAGATTGTATTTTCGGTCCCACCGAAAATCCCAACGTTCACAAGATTTGAACTTTCGGTCTCACCGAGTTGTCAACTTCGGTCTGACCGAGATTGGTCAAATGTGTGTAACGGTTGGATTTTGTGTGGAGGCTATAAATACCCCTCCACCTCCTCTTCATTCGTGGAGAGAGCCATCAGAAAGAACTACCACTCCTACCTTACATTTCTGAGAAGAAAACTACCTACCCTTGTGTTGAGATCAAGTTGCTCCACTCCCACCATATGAAGCTTGATCTCTAGCCTTCCCAGGTTGCTTTCCACTCAATCCCTTCTTCCACCACAGCCAAATCAGTGAGGAGAGTTGAGTGTTGGGGAGATTATCATTTGAAGCACAAGAGCAAGGAGTTCATCATCATCAACACCATCTATTACCTTTTGGAGGTGGTGCCTCCTAGATTGGTTAGGTGTCGCTTGGGAGCCTCCGTCAAGATGTGGAGTTGAACCAAGAAGTTTGTAAGGGCAAGGAGATCGCCTACTTTGTGAAGATCTACCCCGAGTAAGGCTAGCCCTCCGTGGGCGTATGCCATGATGGCATAGACAAGGTTGCTTCTTCGTGGACCCTTCGTGGGTGGAGCCCTCCGTGGACTCTCATGGCCGTTACCCTCCGTGGGTTGAAGTCTCCATCAACGTGGATTGACGATAGCACCACCTATCGGAACCACGAGAAAAATCTCCGTGTCTCCAAATTGCGTTTGATCTTCTCCACCTCTCTTTACTACTTGTGCAATTTACTTTCCGCTGCCCATACTCTAGAATTGCATGTGTAGTATGCTACTTGACTTGTATGATATGCAAAATCTGCCAAAAACTTGTCTTTGTCAAAAGGCATAATTTTTATCTTGTCGAGTAGTCTAATCACCCCCCCTCTAGACACTCTCACCTTCTTCGATCCTACAAACACATAAACTAGGGTTTAAGCTTCTGTCACTCTAGCAACCCATCATCTACTTATTACTTCCCAATGCCTTCCTCTAGGCCCAAATAATGGTGAAGTGTCATGTAGTCGACGTTCACATAACACCACTAGAGGAGAGACAACATATGTCTCATCAAAATATCGAACGAATAGCAAATTCACATGACTACTAATAGCAAGACTTCACCCATGTTCTTAGTAACAAACGTAACTACTCACAAAGCATATTCATGTTCATGATCAGAGGAGTATTAATATGCATTAAGGATCTGAACATATGATCTTCCACCAAGTAAACCAATTAGCATCAACTACAAGGAGTAATCAACACTACTAGCAACCCACAGGTACCAATTTGTGGTTTTGATACAAGATTGGATACAGGAGATGAACTAGGGTTTTGAGAGGAGATGGTGCTGGTGAAGATGTTGATGGAGATTGACCCCCTCCCGATGAGAGGATCGTTGGTGATAACGATGGTGATGATTTCCCCCTCCCGAAGGGAAGTTTCCCCGGCAGAACAGATCCGCCGGAGCCCTAGATTGGTTCCGCCAAGGTTCCGCTTCGTGGCGGCGGAGTTTCGTCCCGTAAGCTTTCTTATGATTTTTTCCAGGGTAAAAGCCTTCATATAGCAGAAGATGGACACCGGAGGGCCACCAGGGGGCCCAGGAGGCAGGGGGCGCGCCCAGTAGGGGGGGGGGCGCCCCCACCCTCTTGGCCAGGGTGTGGGCCCCCTCTGGTATTTTCTTCGCTCAATAATTCTTATTAATTCCAAAAGTGACTTCTGTGGAGTTTCAGGATTTTTGTGCAGAATAGGTTTCCAATATTTGCTCCTTTTTCAGCCAGAATTCCAGCTGCCGGCATTTTCCCTCTTCATGATAAACCTTGTAAAATAAGAGAGAATATCCATAAGTATTGTGACATAACATGTAATAATAGCCCATATTGCAATAAACATCGATATAAAAGCATGATGCAAAATGGACGTATCAACTCCCCAAGCTTAGACCTCGCTTGTCCTCAAGCGGAAGCCGGAATCGAAAAATATATCCACATGTTTAGAGATAGAGGTGTCGATAAAAATAAAATACGGACATGAGGGCATCATGATTATTCTTATAACAGCAACATATATATATATATATATATATATATATATATATTGTCATATGATTTCTCATGCTCAAGTAACAATCTATTCCAATGTCAAGTATGGTTCAAAAACTTCATTGAGAACTAGCAAACTATAATCTCAGTCACTAAAGCAATTGCAATTTATCATAACATCGGAAAGAGTCAAGAGTAGAGCTTTTCAGCAAGTCCACATAGAAAACTATCATATAGTCTTCTACAATTGCTAACACTCACGCAATACTTATGGTTATGGAGTTTTAATCGGACACTGAGAAGGATAGGGGCTTATAGTGTTGCCTCCCAACGTATTCACCTTTGGGTGATGTCAACAATAATAGTTCATGCTAACTTACATCCAACTGGATATATATATCAGGATCTTCCCAACACGAGGGGCTTGCCAAACGATAAAATGAAAAAGGGAAAGGTGAAGATCACCTTGACTCTTGCATAAAGTAAAGACATAAAGTAAAATATAGGCCCTTCGCAGAGGGAAGCAGAGGTTGTCATGTGCTTTTAGGGTCGGATGCACAAAATATATGCAAAAGAACGTCACTTTATATTGCCACTTGTGATATGGACCTTTATTATGCAGTCCGTCGCTTTTATTACTTCCATATCACACAATCGTATAAAGCTTATTTTCTCTGCACTAATAAGTCATACATATTTAGAGAGAAATTTTCATTGCTTGCAACATGACAACTTACTTGAAGGATCTTACTCAATCCATAGGTAGGTATGGTGGACTCTCATGGCAAAACTGGGTTTAAGGATATTTGGAAGCACAAGTAGTATTTCTACTTAGTGCAAGGAATTTTGGCTAGCATGAGGGGGAAAGGCAAGCTCAACATGTTGGGAAGATCAATGACAATATACTTTAACTGAGATGTGAGAAAACATAAACCATTACGTTGTCTTCCTTGTCCAACATCAACTCTTTAGCATGTCATACTTAATGAGTGCTCACAATCATAAAAGATGTCCAAGATAGTATATTTATATGTGAAAATATCTCTTTCCTTATTACTTCCTATTAACTGCAATGATGACCAAAACTACGTTTGTCAACTCTCAACAACTTTTATGCCTCATACATTTTATATGTGAAGTCATTACTATCCATAAGATCAATATGAACTCTTTTATTTCTTTTTATTCTTTCTATTTTCTCAAGATCATAGCTAGCAAGATAGCATGGCCCTTGACTCAACACTAATCTTTATTATAGATAGCTCACGGACTCGATTACATAAAGAGATCACAAAGCAAAAACTCAAAACTACTTCATACCCAAAACTTTATTCTACTAGATCAAGATATTACTAAAAGGATCGGACTAAGAAAAACGGTAAAGGTAGGAGTGTGATGGTGATACGATACCGGGGCACCTCCCCCAAGCTTGGCAGTTGCCAAGGGGAGTACCCATACCCATGTGATTATGTCTCCGTCTTAAGAGTTGGTGTTGCGATCTTCTTGGCGATGATGCCCCTCAGGATACGATTCTCCTCCTCGAGCTTATTAGCTTGTTACTTGAGGTCCATATTCTCCTTGCGGAGCTTGCCCGTGACGGCTAAAGCTCCTTTTACCCAAGGATGCTGCATAGCTTTTGGAGAACAAGTGACACTCTTTTTCATATTTTCATAAGAAAGAAATTTAACATTGGAAGGGATGACCGAGTTTGGAATAGCTGAGCTCTATGGTTCCCCCATCATGAATCCTGCTTGGAGGCGAGAGGTAACTTCTTGATCCTCCTCCATGGCATCTATCCTTTTCAAATCAGCCTCCATCTCATCCTCTGTTGATGGTCCAAAGTGATAAGCATCGCTGTTTGCTCCTGGACCTGGCGTCGGGTGAGACACCCGACTCTTCCCGACTGACTCTTGAGAAGACATCTTGCTCTAAATCTGCGACAGAAACAGCTCGAAACAAAAACAGAGGATTTTTGCGTGATACGGTGGTCAAAACCTTCGGGAGATTATATAATGAATTTTTACCGACCAAAAGAAGTAACGTGCAAGAAAACGGAGTCTGGGAGGCACACGAGGTGCCCACTGAAGGAAATATGACCTAGAGGCAATAATAAAGTTATTATTTATTTCCTCATATCATGATAAATGTTTATTATTCATGCTAGAATTGTATTAATCGGAAACATGATACATGTGTGAATACATAGACAAACATAACGTCACTAGTATGCCTCTACTTGACTAGCTCATTAATCAAAGATGGTTATGTTTCCTAACCATAGACATGTGTTGTCATTTGATTAACGGGATCACATCATTAGGAGAATGATGTGATTGACATGACCCATTCCGTTAGCCTACCACTTGATCGGTTAGTATGTTGCTAGTGCTTTCTTCATGACTTATACATGTTCCTATAACTATGAGATTATGCAACTCCGTTTACGGAGGAACACTTTGTGTGCTACCAAACGTCACAACGTAATCGGGTGATTAGAAAGGAGCTCTCACAGTGTCTCCGAAGGTACATGTTGGGTTGGCGATTTCGAGATTAGGTTTTGTCACTCCGATTGTCGGAGAGGTATCTCTGGGCCCTCTCGGTAATGCACATCACTATAAGCCTTGCAAGCAATGTAGCTAATGAGTTAGTTACGGAATGATGCATTACGTAACGAGTAAAGAGACTTGCGGTAACGAGATTGAACTAGGTATTGATACCGACGATCGAATCTCGGGCAAGTAACATACCGATGACAAAGGAACAACGTATGTTGTTATGCGGTTTGATCGATAAAGATCTTTGTAGAATAATTAGGAGCCAATATGAGCATCAGGTTCCGCTATTGGTTATTGACCGAGAATAGTTCTAGGTCATGTCTACATAGTTCTCGAACCCGTAGGGTCCGCACGCTTAACGTTACGATGACAGTTTTATTATGAGTTTATAAGTTTTGATGTACCGAAGATTGTTCGAAGTCCCGGATGTGATCACGGACATGACGAGGAGTCTCGAAATGGTCGAGGCATAAAGATTGATATATTGGAAGCCTATATTTGGATATCAGAATGGTTCCGGGTGAAATCGGGATTTTACCGGAACACCGGGGGGTTACCGGAACCCTCCCGGGGGTTAATGGGCCTTAGTGGGCCATGAGGGAGAAGAGGAGGGCCGGCCAGGGCAGGCCGCGCGCCCCCTCCCCCCTAGTCCGAATAGGACAAGGAAGGGGGGGTGTAGGATCGAAAGTATGTCTAGAGGGGGGGTGATTAGACTACTTGACAATTTAAAAGTTTAGCCTTTTGATTAGGACAAGTTTTTAGCAAGTTCACAATGATGATCAAGTCAAGTATCACCCTACACATGCAATTCTAGAGTAATGGCAGCGGAAAGTAAATTGCACATGTAGTAAATAGAGAGGTGGAGAAGAGCAAACGCAATTTGGAGACACGGAGATTTTTCTCGTGGTTCCGATAGGTGGTGCTATCGCCAATCCACGCTGATGGAGACTTCAACCCACGGAGGGTAACGGCTGCGAGAGTCCACGGAGGGCTCCACCCACGAAGGGTCCACGAAGAAGCAACCTTGTCTATGCCATCATGGCATACGCCCACGGAGGACTAGCCTTACTGGGGTAGATCTTCACGAAGTAGGCGATCTCCTTGCCCTTACAAACTTCTTGGTTCAACTCCACATCTTGACGGAGGCTCCCAAGCGACACCTAACCAATCTAGGAGGCACCACCTCCAAAAGGTAATAGATGGTGTTGGTGATGATGAACTCCTTGCTCTTGTGCTTCAAATGATAATCTCCCCAACACTCAACTCTCCTCACCGATTTGGCTGTGGTGGAAGAAAAGATTGAGTGGAAAGCAACTTGGGAAGGCTAGAAATCAAGTTTCATATGGTGGGAGTGGAGCAACTTGATCTCAACACAAGGGTAGGTAGTTTTCTTCTCGTAAATGTAAGGTAGGAGTGGTAGTTCTTTCGATGGCTCTCTCCACTAATGAAGAGGAGGTGGAGGGTATTTATAGCCTCCACACAAAATCCAACTGTTACACACATTTGACCAATCTCGGTCAGATCGAAGTTGACAACTCGGTGAGACCGAAAGTTCAAATCTTGTGAACGTTGGGATTTTCGGTGGGACCGAAAATACAATCTCGGTTAGTCCGATTCTTCCAAAGACTAGGGTTTGCCATTCTCGGTGGGAGCGACTTTATCATCTCGGTGACACCGATATGATTACGTATGTTCTGAAGGTTGGCAACACTAGTTTCGTGAGACCGAGTTTGGAATCGGAAAATCCAAATTACTAGGGTTTGGCTATATGGTGAGGTGGTTCATCTCGGTGTGACTGAGTTTATGGAATCGGTGGGACCGAGATTACTTATGAGTATATGTTGGAATGAAAGATTGCCGATAGTTTGGGAGATAGATCACTAAGCACTTTGAGCAACCAGATCATCATCATAACCTCATCCCCTTTTAATAGTATTGGCTTTCCTATGGACTCAATGTGATCTTGGATCACTAAACCAAAAATGGAGTCTTGAGCTTTTGCCAATGTTTTCCTTAGCATTTTGAGGGGTCCACATCTTCAGTCATTGCCATACCCATATCACTGAACTTTCTGAAATATTCTCAAGAAACAATTAGTTCAATGATATATATGTTGTTATTAATTACCAAAACCACCTGGGGATTAGTTGCACTTTCAATCTCCCCCTTTTTGGTAATTGATGACAACATATAGATCAAAGCTTCGACAAATGATATAATCAATGAATAATATCGTTGCTTTGAGAAGTATGTGATAAGCAAGAGCTCCCCCTAAATTTGTGCATTATTTAAGATTTGCGTTTGAATGCAAATGCACAATCGATTAGGATCATGGGTCACTCTTCCATGTCACATACATCTTGGTGGAGCGCACAAAATGATAAGAATGAATAGCATGCACCCAATCACCAAGACGTGAGTAAATGATCATACAAGATATGAATAGCATATGATAAGCATTAAGCACACATTAAGGCATAGTATGATCAAGCACTCATCAAAGTAGAGCAAACGTAGTATCAAACACACTGAAAGTCTCGAAAACCAAAAGTATCTCAAGAAAACCGCAAACGAAAGAGCAAAAGCGAGCACTCTCTCTCTCGAAGTCCTATGATCTATACAATTTCTCCCCCTTTGGCAACAAGTTACCAAAAAGTTCGAAAGGTATAGAGCTAAACGTCACTAGGGACTCTGCTGGCGGCTCTATGCAGGTTGATGGAGTGGAGATAGCTGCATCCGCAAAGGCTTCACCAAGTCTGTGGAGCTGGAGGAGTGGACTTTGGAGCTGGAGCTGGAACCGATGGAGCTGGGAGGTGTTGATGCAGAGTCAGGGTCTCCTTTCGAATAGCAGCTGATCTGGGCTTTGTGGGAACCGGAGCAGGCTGCTCGTAGTCATCCTCGACAAGGTCATCCTGCATCTCCTTCATGAGCTCGCCTTCTCCCTCTTGGCTTCCTCGATATCTGCCTCAAGCTTGTTGACAATGACTTGCACTTGATCGACTTGACATCCGAGCATGGAACTTGTCTTCAACTATCCTCTCAAGACTCTCCCGAGACTGCACTATGCTGGCCAGCGTAGTTCAATCCTCTGGGTAGCTTCAAGGAGCTGCTCTCCAATGCTCTTGGGTTTAGCTGCTCTCGCTTCCTTCTCGGCTTTAGCTTGTTTGGCGCTTCAGACTTAGCTTGACCTTCAACAGACGTGGGATCATCCTCGGTCATGACAACTTCATTATCCTCATGTTCAGGGCTGCGGTGGCAAGTGGGGTCTATCCAACAAGTAGGTGCCCGTGCCAAACTTGGCATTGATGAGCATCTCAATGTGCGGGGCAAACCCACATGACCTCTTCAGTCTCTCTTTGTCCTCTTGATAGTCTCAACTATCGTGTCCATCACCTTGAAAGGTGCCTTCGATCTAGAATGTGCAGCATGTTGATAGAATAGCCTCTTATCATGCGATGATCTCGGACTTGGGCATCAAAGTATGCCTCGTAATTGTGTTTGTGGTTGGGAGACCTGCTCAAGATGATACATCGAACCGAGCTTCCATATCTCAACATCCTTGGCTGGTACCTCATTGTACATGTTCTTCATAGACTCATGGTTTTTCTTTGGAATTCCATAGACATCTACATCATCATCTCTTTGCACTGGAGCATTCAGCAGTGCAGCCCACTCTTCAATAGTCGAAGAGAATCTCCGCCTTCACCATCCATACAATTACGCCATCGGATAGAAATGAGCTGTGGCATAGAATTGCATGATCATCTCATCATTCCAAGCTGTCAGTTTCTGACCAACGAACTCTGCAACACCACATGTAGTGAAGCTCTCATGCACGTGTGGGAAGTAGTCTCTGTGCTCTTCACTATCGATGTATTCCCAGTCAACATATCTTGTGTCAGCAACAATGGGCTTCTTGTCCATGAGAACTATCTCATAGAAATCTTGTTGCTCTCGGTGTGGAACCTTGGGTCAACAATGTCCTTCTCTGGTGGCATATGGATCAGCTTGCCTCCATAGCCCGAGACCTTTGTCCTTCCTTTCCTTCATGTTTTCAGCTCGAGGATGAGCATCATTGTGGACAGCGGTTTACATTCGAGTTTCAACAATACATGTGCCTCTTCATCGACTCACTGGTGGCACATTGTCCTTCTTCTTCTCTCAAGCAGGAATGTTTCTCACTGTCTTCTTGGGCTTGGCAAGCAGCTTGGCTTGAGCTGCCTTTCTTTGGAGCAGATGGCTTAGATTTAGTAGGTGCTCCCGCCGATGGCATCTCCCATCAACTTAGGCTTCTGAGGAGGCTGGGGTGCTTCCTCATCAGAATCATCAGAATCTGCTTCATCATGCACAATCCTCTTCCTCTTGGAAGTTTTCTTTACCTTGCTCGAAGTTTCTTCTTCCATGCTCAGCTTCTTAGCAACTGTGGACTTCTTCACCTTGCTGGTGCCTTTCTTGGTTTGTTGCCCTCGATGCTCTTTGGCAACCACTTTCCTCTTAGGCTTAGATGTGATCTCTTCCTCAAGAACAAAGTCGAATCCTCTTCATCGAATTTCTCTTCTTCACGCCCTGGTGGCAGCAGGAGGCAAACCACTTGGTGTGCTCCTCTCACCATCATCGGAAAAGCTGCGGCTTCAAGACTAGTGCCCGCCTCGAATCTCAACTGGTGATTCAGACTGTTCGCTGTCACTTGCATCGACATGGCCGACAACTTTGTGAATAGAATAAGGTATAGGCGTAATAGAAGAGTTATCACAAACCGCAGAAGATTTTGCAAAAAAATGAGTTCAAATTTCAGTTTTAGGTTTTCACAGAATGCATTTCGGTCCGACCGAGGCTAAAATTCGTGAATCCAAGTGTCTAAACAGAACCATTCACACCACTTTCGGTTGGACCGAAATGGGTTTCGTCTAGCCGAGAACACTAGGGTTTCACTAAATCCTCATTTCGGTCTTACCGATTTGCACAACTTCGGTTGGACCGAAAAGTGCAAAGGCAATGGCAGAGGCCAAATCGGTCGATCCGAGAATGTAGAATCGGTCACACCGAGATGTGTTCGTGAAACCTAACCCTAAAACTTTCACTCGAATTTCGTTCTATGAACTAATCTGCTGGATAGGAAGATTTCAAACGTGGCAAGAAGCTAGGCAAACCTATCGTGCATTGAATCGGAGGTTGAAACACGAGAGGATCAAACTCACCCTAACTTGGTGGAGTTTTCTCTGGCGGCAACGGCGCGGTGAGATTGACCGATTGACGGCGACGGAGACCAGCGGCGAGGCGCCTGAGCATTTACGGAGACGATCCGGAGACCACGGCGACGGCAACAAAGGGTTTGGGGCGGCGTTTGAAGAAATAATCAACGCGCTGCCCTCGGTATATATACCCTTCGGTGTCGGTGGGACCGAGTTGGAAAACTTCGGTGGCACCGAGATGGTTAATCGCAAGATTACTCACTTGATCACGCCGAATTTGTAACTTCGGTTTCACCGAGGTGAAAACCTAGATCAATCCAAGTGATTTGGTCCGTCCGATTTGAGTAGATTGGTTTGACCGAAAGTACTTAGAAGGTTTTGGAAGTTAAGTTTTTGACGGATCGGTGGCTCCGAGTGCTCCTCACTCGGTCTGTCCGAAAAAGACTTGTTCAAAGTTTGTGATATAAGCATGAATAGAGTTTGAGACAAGAAAGCATAGATAGCTAGAGGAGGAACTTAGGCATTCTTGTCCATCCATTTGGTCAAAAAGAAAAATCCAAAAGACCAAAGCAACAAATGGATGTCCTCGAATGGATAAAATTATGCATCCAACATGCTCACACAATAAGATAGCAAATGAAATATGTGTCAAACATGCACAAACAAAACACTAGCTACTATCACACAATTTGGCGATGACTAGGTCATCTATATATGAGTATATTGACTTAGGAGTCAAATGAGAACATTTGATCATAGGTCATACTCATCGTTTAAGCACAAGAGGGGTTACCACTTTTACATAAAGCATTAATGTGTTCACATCATTTGAAGATGCTTTAGCTCAATTCTTTAGAGCAAAGCTCCCCCTTGATGTGAGAACCCCTTTTAAAGGGTCAAACTAACCTTGGGTTGTCGAGAAGACTTCATGTAGATGTTGAAGATGTGGATGCTCAATGTTGATGAAGATCATCAAGAGTTGGGAGCAATCCTTTGGATTCGGGCACTTTCAATACCTACATGGGTTAGTCCCACAAGGAACAAACAAGGATATCCATGGACATAGATTGAAGTACACAATAGATGATGTCCATGAAAGCAATGATTACCTTGTCCTTGACTTACCAACAAGAGGGTTTGTGACTCCATGAACTAGTGCAAGATGTGGAAGTTGATTGCACAAGTTCTTGCCAAAATGAATGTGAGTGAAGTATGTTGGCGGAGTCACCCTCAAGAACTCTCTAGTTCTTCTTCTTGGGATCCACATCATCTTGATGGGAATCCTTGGGGTAGTAGTTGAGCTTGACGAAGTAGAACTTGAAGTTTCCTTGGGAACCCACTTGACCATGGCCTTGGGTGCTTCAATGAATGCATCAATCTCCTCTTGAAGCTTGTCCTTGCCTTTTAGCTTGTGGTCTTGTGGTAGAAGGTCATCTTGAGCTTGTTCCACATTGGAAGAAGTAGGATCATACTTCTCCTTTTGAGAAACAAACTTTGGAGTGGGATATTGACCTTCTTCCTATTCAACACCCTTGGCGTTGAACTTTCTCTCAAAACCAATTCCTTGATTCTTCCGGTGTCTTCCTTGCTTGCGAACAATTTCCTCAAAGTTCTTGCTTCCAGCAAGGCTCTTGTAGACACCTTTCTCTATAATCCCTTTCAATAAACTATTTTCTTGCTCAAGTGAAACTTGGCTTGAAACATTGTTAGTGGAATCAAGAGAACTACTAGAAGTAACAACATTTGATTTAGCATGATTATTGTTACTACTAGATGAAGAATTTTTCTTATGCTTGTCATGCTTAGTTTTAATAGGTGGCAAGAAATTAGACAAGAGAAGTCGTTTGGCAAGATATGAAGAACTCTTCTTTCAAGATCGTCATTGATAGCTTTTAGAAACTCATGTTCTTGCTCTAGATTGAGCTTCTCGAGCGTAGCTTCTCATGAGATCTTAGGAGCTCTCTATGATCTTCTTGAGTTGTTTCATGAGCTAACTTAAGAGTGTTTAGTTCTTTAGTTAGACGCTCAATCTCCTTCATAGCATTGTCATTCGACTCTTCTCGACTATAAAGACTACTAGCATGTTCATCATTACTAGGCTCACTAGATTTGTCATGTAAAAGCTCATCTTCACCAAGCAAGTCATCCTCATCACTATCAAAGTCAATGAATTCAGGGTGTGATACCTTTGGGCCTTTTGCCATGAAGCATCTTCCAATTCCCTCATTTGGTGAATCAAACAAGTCATAGGAGTTGGAGTTGGAGGACACGAGAGCAAGACCGCAACACCTTCATCTTGATCAGATTCGGAGTTGGAGTGATAGCTTCTTTCGGAGTGATTATCGAGTCGGAGCCGGAGACCCATTCACCAACATGAGCTTGATGTTTTCTTCTTGTGTAGCTCCTTGATGACTTGTCTTTCCTTTCCGAATCCTTGCTTCTCCGAGAGGATCTTCGCTCATAACGATCATCTCTACTCCTTCTCTCTTTCCGAGGTGACTCTTCTCTTGAGCTTCTTCTTCTTGGAGATTCTTCTCTTCTCTTGTGGGGAGTCGAACACTCATTTGAGTAGTGTCCGGTCTTCCACAATTGTAGCAGCTTCGATCACGACTAGAAGATCTCTTTTCATCATATGATCTAGACTTTGAGCTTCTTTCCTTGCTTCTACTCTTGTAGAATTTGTTGAAGTTCTTCACCATTAGGCTTATCTCTTCATTGGAAACCAGCTTGTCACTTGAGGTTGTGGGAGCTTCAACTGTAGCTTTGTAAGCACCACTTGACTTGTTGTGAAGCTCTTCCTTATCTTTAAGTGTCATCTCATGAGAAACAATTCTTCCAATGACTTCGGTAGGCTTGAGATTCTTGTAGTTTGGCATCATTTGGATCAAAGTGCACACGGTGTCATACTTTCCATCCAAAGCTCTGAGAATCTTCTTGATGATGAATCGGTCGGTCATTTCTTCGCTTCCTAAGCCGGCAATCTCATTTGTGATGAGAGCAAGCCTAGAGTACATTTCAGCGACTCCTTCACCTTCCTTCATCTTGAACTTGTCAAGTTGACCTTGAAGAACATCTAGCTTTGATTCCTTCACGGACTCGGTACCTTCGTGCATTTCGACCAAAGTATCCCAAATCTCTTTTGCATTCTCAAGACGGCTGATCTTGTTGAACTCCTCGGGACACAAAGCATTGAAGAGAATGTCACAAGCTTGAGCATTGTTTTGCAACATCCGCAACTCATCATTTGTAGCTTCGCGATCCGGAACTTTTCCTTCCTCAAGAACTCACCTTGCAAGCCAACACAAATAATGCCCCATGCGGGGTTATGTCCAAGAATATGCATTTTCATTTTATGCTTCCAACTAGCAAAATTTGAACCATCAAAGTAAGGACCTCTCTGAAAATTACCCTCACTAGACGCCATACTCTCCTAGGTTGTGAAACCAAGCTTATGGAGTCCAATGCAATGGAAACCAATCCAATGGAGACCAAAGCTCGATACCACTTGTAGGATCGAAAGTATGTCTAGAGGGGGGGTGATTAGACTACTTGACAATTTAAAAGTTTAGCCTTTTGATTAGGACAAGTTTTAGCAAGTTCACAATGATGATCAAATCAAGTATCACCCTACACATGCAATTCTAGAGTAATGGCAGCGGAAAGTAAATTGCACATGTAGTAAATAGAGAGGTGGAGAAGAGCAAACGCAATTTGGAGACACGGAGATTTTTCTCGTGGTTCCGATAGGTGGTGCTATCGTCAATCCACGTTGATGGAGACTTCAACCCACCGAGGGTAACTGCGAGAGTCCACGGAGGGCTCCACCCACGAAGGGTCCACGAAGAAGCAACCTTGTCTATGCCATCATGGCATACGCCCACGGAGGACTAGCCTTACTCGGGGTAGATCTTCACGAAGTAGGCGATCTCCTTGCCCTTACAAACTTCTTGGTTCAACTCCACATCTTGACGGAGGCTCCCAAGCGACACCTAACCAATCTAGGAGGCACCACCCTCCAAAAGGTAATAGATGGTGTTGGTGATGATGAACTCCTTGCTCTTGTGCTTCAAATGATAATCTCCCCAACACTCAACTCTCCTCACCGATTTGGCTGTGGTGGAAGAAAAGATTGAGTGGAAAGCAACTTGGGAAGGCTAGAAATCAAGTTTCATATGGTGGGAGTGGAGCAACTTGATCTCAACACAAGGGTAGGTAGTTTTCTTCTCGAAATGTAAGGTAGGAGTGGTAGTTCTTTTCGATGGCTCTCTCCACGAATGAAGAGGAGGTGGAGGGTATTTATAGCCTCCACACAAAATCCAACTGTTACACATTTGACCAATCTCGGTCGGACCGAAGTTGACAACTCGGTGAGACCGAAAGTTCAAATCTTGTGAACGTTGGGATTTTCGATGGGACCGAAAATACAATCTCGGTTAGTCCGATTCTTCCAAAGACTAGGGTTTGCCATTCTTGGTGGGATCGACTTTATCATCTCGGTGACACCGATATGATTACTGTATGATTCTGAAGGTTGGCAACACTAGTTTCGTGAGACCGAGTTTGGAATCGGAAAATCCGAAATTACTAGGGTTTGGCTATATGGGTGAGGTGGTTCATCTCGGTGTGGTGAAGTTTATGGAATCGGTGGGACCGAGATTACTTATGAGTATATGTTGGAATGAAAGATTGCTGATAGTTTGGGAGATAGATCACTAAGCACTTTGAGCAACCAGATCATCATCATAACCTCATCCCTTTTAATAGTATTGGCTTTCCTATGGACTCAATGTGATCTTGGATCACTAAACCAAAAATGGAGTCTTGAGCTTTTGCCAATGTTTTCCTTAGCATTTTGAGGGGTCCACATCTTGGGTCATTGCCATACCCATATCAATGAACTTTCGAAATATTCTCAAGAAACAATTAGTTCAATGATATATATGTTGTTATTAATTACCAAAACCACCTGGGGATTAGTTGCACTTTCAGGGGGCGCCCCCCTTTCCTCTTTCCCCTCCCCCCTCTCCTTCTCCACCAAGGCAAGAGGGGGGAGTCCTACTCCCGGTGGGAGTAGGACTCCTCCAGGCGCACCCCTAGGGGGCCGGTCGCACCTCCCCCCTCCCTCCTTTATATATGGGGGCAGGGGGGCACCCTAGGACACACAAGTTGATCTTCGTGATCGTTCCTTAGCCGTGTGCGGTGCCCCCCTCCACCATATTCCACCTCGGTCATATCGTTGCGGTGCTTAGGCGAAGCCCTGCGTCGGTAGAACATCATCATCGCCACCACGCCGTCGTCTTGTGGAACTCATCCCCGACACTTTTTGGATCGAGTCAGGGGATCGCCATCGAGCGTAACGTGTGCTGAACTCGGAGGTGCCGTGACGTTCGGTGCTTGGATCGGTCGGATCGTGAAGACGTCGACTACATCAACCGCGTTGTCATAACGCTTCGCTACGGTCTCACGAGGGTACGTGGACAACACTCTCCCTCTCGTTGCTATGCATCACCATGATCTTGCGTGTGCGTAGGAATTTTTTGAAATTACTACGTTCCTCAACAAATGGCATCCGAGCCTGGTTTTATGCGTAGATGTCATATGCATGAGTAGAACACAAGTGAGTTGTGGGCGATACAAGTCATACCGCTTACCAAAGATGTCATACTTTGGTTCAGCGGTATTGTGAGATGAAGCGGCCGGACCGACATTACGCCAGACGCTTACGCGAGACTGATTTCACCGTTACGAGCACTCGTGCTTAAAGGTGACTGGCGGGTGTCTGTCTCTCTCACTTTAGTTGAACCGAGTGTGGCTACGCCTGGTCCTTGTGAAGGTTAAAACAGAACTAACTTGACGAACTATCATTGTGGTTTTGATGCGTAGGTAAGAACGGTTCTTGCTCAGCCCATAGCAGCCACGTAAAATTTGCATCAACAAAGTAGAGGACGTCTAACTTGTTTTTGCAGGGCATGTTGTGATGTGATATGGTCAAGACGTGATGCTATATTTTATTGTATGAGATGATCATGTTTTGTAACTGAAGTTATCGGCAATCGGCATGTGAGCCATATGGTTGTCGCTTATTGTATGAAATGCAAACACCCTGTAATTGCTTTACTTTATCACTAAGCGGTAGCGATAATCGTAGAAGCAATAGATGGCGTAACCACAACGATGCTACGATGGAGATCAAGGTGTCGCGCCGGTGACGATGGTGATCACGACGGTGCTTTGAGATGGAGATCACAAGCACAAGATGATGATGGCCATATCATATCACTTATATTGATTGCATGTGATGTTTATCCTTTATGCATCTTATCTTGCTTTGATCGACGGTAGCATTTTAAGATGACCTCTCACTAAAATTACCAAGAAGTGTTCTCCCCGGTATGCACCGTTGCGAAAGTTCTTCGTTTGAGACACCACGTGATGATCGGTGTGATAGGCTCTACGCTCAAATACAACAAAAAACAGTTGCACACGCGAATACTCAAAGTTAAACTTGACGAGCCTAGCATATAACAGATATGGCCTCGGAACACGGAGACCGAAGGTCGAACGTGAATCATATAGTAGATATGATCAACATAGTGATGTTCACCATTGAAACTACTCCATCTCACGTGACGATCGGACATGGTTTAGTTGATTTGGATCACGTGATCACTCAGATGACTAGAGAGATGTCTGTCTAAGTGGGAGTTCTTAAGTAATATGATTAATTGAACTTAAATTTATCATGAACTTAGTACCTGATAGTATTTTGCTTGTCTATGTTTGTTGTAGATAGATGGCTCGTCTTTGTTGTTCCGTTGAATTTTAATGCATTCCTTGAGAAAGCAAAGTTGAAAGATGATGGTAGCAATTACACGATCGGGTCCGTAACTCGAGGATTATCCTCATTCTCTGCCATGAAGAATTACGTCCCGAAGCACCGCTGGGTGCCGAACTTCTCTGCCGATAACCGACGACGTTAAGAACGTCCGCAGAGCAAAGTCGATGACTACTCGATAGTTCATTGTGCCATGCTTTACGGCTTAGAACCGGTCTTCAACGACATTTTGAACGTCATGGAGCATATGAGATGTTCCAGAGTTGAAGTTAATATTTCAAGCAAATGCCCGGATTGAGAGATATGCAGTCTCCAATAAGTTCTATAGCTGCAAGATGGAGGAGAATAGTTCTGTCAGTGAACACATACTCAAAATGTCTGGGTATAATACTCACTTGATTCAATTGGGAGTTAATCTTCCTGATGATAGTGTCATTGACAGAATTCTTCAATCACTGCCACTAAGCTACAAGAGCTTTGTGATGAACTATAATATGCAAGGGATGGACAAGACTATTCCCGAGCTCTTCGCAATGCTAAAAGCTGCGGAGGTAGAAATCAAGAAGGAGCATCAAGTGTTGATGGTCAACAAGACCACCAGTTTCAAGAAAAAGGGCAAAGGGAAGAAGAAGGGGAACTTCAAGAAGAAGAGCAAACAAGTTGCAAGAAGAAACCCAAGTCTGGTCCTAAGCCTAAGACTGAGTGCTTCTACTGCAAGCAGACTGGACACTGGAAGCGGAACTGCCCCAAGTATTTGGCGGATAAGAAGGATGGCAAAGTGAACAAAGGTATATGTGATATACATGTTATTGATGTGTACCTTACTAATGCTCGCAGAGTACCTAGGTATTTGATATCGGTTCATTGCTAATATTTGCAACTCGAAATAGGGACTACGGATTAAGCGAAGATTGGCTAAGGACGAGGTGACGATGCACGTGGGAAATGGTTCCAAAGTCGATGTGATCGCGGTCGGCACGCTACCTCTACATCTACAATCGGGATTAGTTTTAGACCTAAATAATTGTTATTTGGTGCCAGCGTTGAGCATGAACATTATATCTGGATCTTGTTTGATGCGAGACGGTTATTCATTTAAATCAGAGAATAATGGTTGTTCTATTTATATGAGTAATATCTTTTATGGTCATGCACCCTTGAAGAGTGGCCTATTTTTATTGAATCTCGATAGTAGTGATACACATATTCATAGTGTTGAAGCCAAAAGATGCAGAGTTGATAATGATAGTGCAACTTATTCGTGGCACTTCCGTTTAGGTCATATCGGTATAAAGCACATGAAGAAACTCCATACTGATGGACTTTTGGAATCACTTGATTATGAATCACTTGGTACTTGCGAACCGTGCCTCATGGGCAAGATGACTAAAACGCCGTTCTCCGGAACTATGGAGCGAGCAAATGATTTGTCGGAAATCATACATACTGATGTTTGTGGTCCAATGAATATTGAGGCTCGCGGCGGGTATTGTTATTTTCTCACCTTCACAGATGATTTAAGCAGATATGGGTATATCTACTTAATGAAACACAAGTCTGAAACATTTGAAAAGTTCAAAGAATTTCAGAGTGAAGTGGAAAATCATCGTAACAAGAAAATAAAATTTCTACGATCTGATCGTGGAGGAGAATATTTGAGTTACGAGTTTGGTTTACATTTGAAACAATGCGGAATAGTTTTGCAACTCACACCACCCGGAACACCACAACGAAATGGTGTGTCCGAATGTCGTAATCGTACTTTACTAGATATGGTGCAATCTATGATGTCTCTTACTGATTTACCGCTATCGTTTTGGGGTTATGCTTTAGAGACGGCCGCATTCACGTTAAATAGGCACCATCAAAATCCGTTGAGATGACGCCTCATGAACTGTGGTTTGGCAAGAAACCAAAGTTGTTCTTAAAGATTGGGGCTGTGATGCTTATGTGAAGAAACTTCAACCAGATAAGCTCGAACCCAAATCGGAGAAATGTGTCTTCATAGGATACCCAAAAGAGACTGTTGGGTACACCTTCTATCACAGATCTGAGGGCAAGATTTTCGTTGCTAAATTCGGATCCTTTCTAGAGAAGGAGTTTCTCTCAAAAGAAGTGAGTGGGAGGAAAGTAGAACTTGATGAGGTAAATGTACCTGCTCCCTTATTGGGAAGTAGTCCATCACAAGAACCGGTTCCTGTGACAACTACACCAATTAGTGAGGAAGCTAATGATATTGATCATGAAACTTCAGATCAAGTTTCTACTAAACCTGGTAGGTCTACAGAGTAAGATCCGCACTGAGTGGTACGGTAATCCTATTTCGGAAGTCATGTTACTTGACCATGACGAACCTACGAACTAT
Source organism: Aegilops speltoides (assembly GCA_021437245.1). Taxonomy (NCBI): domain Eukaryota; kingdom Viridiplantae; phylum Streptophyta; class Magnoliopsida; order Poales; family Poaceae; genus Aegilops; species Aegilops speltoides. The sequence goes on from CM038144.1 coordinate 401,679,660, forward strand.
GAGGAAGTGATGATGAGCCCAGATTCGCAAAATGGCTAGAAGCCATGAAATCGAGATGGGATCCATGTATGAAAACAAAGTATGGACTTTGGTTGACTTGCCGATGATCGGCAAGCCATTGAGAATAAATGGATCTTTAAGAAGAAGACCGACGCCGATGGTAATGTAATCGTTTATAAAGCTCGACTTGTTGCGAAAGGTTTTCGACAAGTTCAAGGGGTTGACTACGATGAGACTTTCTCACCCGAAGCGATGCTTAAGTCTGTCCGAATCATGTTAGCAATTGCTGCATTTTATGATTATGAAATTTGGCAAATGGATGTCAAAACTGCATTCTTGAATGGATTTACGGAAGAAGAGTTGTATATGATGCAACGAGAAGGTTTTGTTGATCCAAAAGGTGCTAACAAAGTGTGCAAGCTCCAATGATCCATTTATGGACTGGTGCAAGCATCTCGAGTTAGATAAACGCTTTGATAGTGTAATCAAAGCATATGGTTTTATCTGAGACTTTTGGAGAAGCCTATATTTACAAGAAAGTGAGTGGGAGCTCAGAGCATTTTCGATATTATATGTAGATGACATATTATTAATTGGAAATGATATAGAATTTCTGGATAGCATAAGGGATACTTGAATAAAAGTTTTTCTATGAAAGACCTCGGTGAAGCTGCTTACATATTGGGCATCAAGATTTATAGAGATAGATCAAGACGCTTAATAGGACTTTCACAAAGCACATACCTTGATAAAGTTTTGAAAAAGTTCAAAATGGATCAAGCAAAGAAAGGGTTTTTGCCTGTATTACAAGGTGTGAAGTTGAGTCAGACTCAATACCCGACCACAGCAGAAGATAGAGAGAAAATGAAAGATGTTCCTATGCTTGACAATAGGCTCTATCATGTATGCAATGCTGTGTACCAGACCGACGTATGCTTAGCAATAAGCTTAGCAGGAGGTACCAAAGTAATCTAGGAGTGGATCACTGGACAGCGGTCAAGAACATCCTGAAATACCTGAAAAGGACTAAGGATATGTTTCTCGTATATGGAGGTGACAAAGAGCTAGTCGTAAATGGTTACATTGATGCAATCTTTGACACTGATCCGGACGATTCTAAATCGCAAAGCGGATACGTGTTTTTATTAAATGGTGGAGCTGTAAGTTGGTGCAGTTCTAAACAAAGCGTCGTAGCCGATCTACATGTGAAGCGGAGTACATAGCTGCTTCGGAAGCAGTAAATGAAGGAGTCTAGATGAAGGAGTTCATTTTCGATCTAGGTGTCATACCTAGTGCATCGGGACCAATGAAGATCTTCTGTGACAATACTGGTGCAATTGCCTTGGCAAAGGAATCCAGATTTCACAAGAGGACCAAGCACATCAAGAGACGCTTCAATTCCATCCGGGACCAAGTCCAAGTGGGACACATAGAGATTTGCAAGATACATACGGATCTGAATGTTGCGCACCGATTGACTAAGCCTCTTCCACGAGCAAAACATGATCAGCACCAAGACTCCATGGGTGTTAGAATCATTCTTGTGTAATCTAGATTATTGACTCTAGTGCAAGTGGGAGACTCAAGGAAATATGCCCTAGAGGCAATAATAAAGTTATTATTTATTTCCTCATATCATGATAAATGTTTATTATTCATGCTAGAATTGTATTAACCAGAAACATGATACATGTGTGAATACATAGACAAACATAACGTCACTAGTATGCCTCTACTTGACTAGCTCATTAATAAAAGATGGTTATGTTTCCTAACCATAGACATGTGTTGTCATTTGATTAACGGGATCACATCATTAGGAGAATGATGTGATTGACATGACCCATTCCGTTAGCCAAGCACTTGATCGTTTAGTATGTTGCTATTGCTTTCTTCATGACTTATACATGTTCCTGTAACTATGAGATTATGCAACTCCCGTTTATCGGAGGAACACTTTGTGTGCTACCAAACATCACAACGTAACTGGGTGATTATAAAAGAGCTCTACAGGTGTCTCCGAAGGTACATGTTGGGTTGGCGATTTGAGATTAGGTTTTGTCACTCCGATTGTCGGAGAGGTATCTCTGGGCCCTCTCGGTAATGCACATCACTATAAGCCTTGCAAGCAATGTAGCTAATGAGTTAGTTACGGAATGATGCATTACGTAACGAGTAAAGAGACTTGTCGGTAACGAGATTGAACTAGGTATTGGATACCGATGATCGAATCTCGGGCAAGTAACATACCGATGACAAAGGGAACAACGTATGTTGTTATGCGGTTTGACCAATAAAGATCTTCGTAGAATATGTAGGAGCCAATATGAGCATCCAGGTTCCGCTATTGGTTATTGACCGAGAATAGTTCTAGGTCATGTCTACATAGTTCTCGAACCCGTAGGGTCAGCATGCTTAACGTTACGATGATAGTTTTATTACGAGTTTATAAGTTTTGATGTACCGAAGATTGTTCGGAGTCCCGGATGTGATCACGGACATGACGAGGAGTCTCGAAATGGTTGAGACATAAAGATTGATATATTGGAAGCCTATATTTGGATATCGGAATGGTTCCGGGTGAAATCGGGATTTTACCGGAACACCGGGGGGTTACCGGAACCCTCCCGGGGGTTAATGGGCCTTAGTGGGCCATGAGGGAGAAGAGGAGGGCCGTCCAGGGCAAGCCGCGTGCCCCCTCCCCCCTAGTCCGAATAGGACAAGGAAGGGGCGCCCTTTCCTCTTTCCTCCCCCTTTCCTTCTCCACCAAGGAAGAGGGGAGTCCTACTCCGGTGGGAGTAGGACTCCTCCAGCGCACTCCCTAGGGGGCGGCCGCACCTCCCCCCTCTTGTCGACGCCACGCCGTCAGGTCGTGGAACTCATCCCCGACACTTTGCTGGATCGAGTCCGGGATCGCCATCAAGCGTAACGTGTCTTTGAACTCGGAGGTGTCGTACGTTCGGTGCTTGGATCGGTCGGATCGTGAAGACGTACGACTACATCAACCGCGTTGTCATAACGCTTCCGCTTACGGTCTACGAGGGTACATGGACAACACTCTTCCCTCTTGTTGCTATGCATCACCATGATCTTGCGTGTGCGTAGGAATTTTTTTGAAATTACTACGTTCCCCAACACCCACGAGACAGGGGGCGCGCCCAGTAACGGTGGGCGCGCCCTCCACCCTCATGTCCTTCCCGGATTACTTCTTGCTTTTCAAAATTCTTAAATATTCCAAAACAAAGAAAAATTGCCATTAGAATTGTTTTGGAGTCGGTTTACTTACCATACCACGTACCTATTCCTTTTCGTAGTCTGAAACATTTTAGAAAGTGTCCCTTATGTATTCCTCCGGGGTTATGGTTTCAATAATATTGGTTTCACCATTGATAGGATTACCTGAGATATAATGCTTAATTCTTTGACCGTTCACCACCCTCGAACTTGTGCCTTCAAAGTTGTTGATTTTTATGGCACCGGAACAGTAGACCTCCTCGATAACGTAAGGACCTTCCCACTTAGAGAGAAATTTTCCTGCAAAAAATCTTAGACGAGAGTTGAATAGAAACACATAATCACCTACGTTAAACTCACGCTTTTGTATTCTTTTATCATGTCATCTTTTAACTTTTTCTTTGAATAGTTTGGCATTCACATAGGCTTGGGTTCTCCATTCATCAAGTGAGCTAATATCAAATAACCTCTTCGCACTAGCAAGTTTGAAGTCATAGTTGAGCTCTTTAATAGCCCAATATGCTTTATGTTCAAGTTCAAGAGGTAAGTGACATGCTTTTCCATAAACCATCTTATACGGAGACATACCCATAGGATTTTTATATGCAGTTCTATAGGCCCATAATGCATCATCAAGTTTCTTGGACCAATTCTTTCTAGATCTATTCACAATCTTTTGCAAAATTAATTTGAGCTCTCTATTGCTCAACTCTGCTTGACCACTAGACTGTGGGTGATAAGGAGATGCAATTCTATGGTTAACATCATACTTAGCAAGCATTTTACGAAAAGCACCATGAATAAAATGTGAACCACCATCAGTCATAAGATATCTAGGGACTCCAAACCTTGAAAAAATAGCTTCTTTAAGCATCTTAATAGAGGTGTTATGATCATTACTACTAGTTGGAATAGCTTCTACCCACTTAGTAACGTAATCAACAACAACTAAAATATGTGTGTAACCATTAGAGGCAGGAAAAGGTCCCATATAATCAAAGCCCCAAACATCAAATGGTTCAATAACTAGAGAATAATTCATAGGCATTTCTTGACGTCTACTAATATTACCAATTCTTTGACATTCATCGCAAGACAAGACAAACTTACGGGCATCTTTGAAGAGAGTAGGCCAATAAAAACCGGATTGCAATACCTTATGTGCAGTTCTATCTCCAGCGTGGTGTCCTCCATATGGTTTGGACCGAGACTTGCATAGGATCTGTTCCTGTTCATGCTCAGGTACACAACATCTAATAACACCATCTACTCCTTTATAAAGGTGTGGGTCATCCCAGAAGTAATGTCTTAAATCATAAAAGAACTTTTTCTTTTGCTGGTATGTGAAACTAGGTGGTATAAATTTAGCAACAATGTAATTAGCATAATAAGCATACCGTGCAGCAGTACGAGAATCATTAATGACCACTAATTGTTCATCAGGAAAGCTATCATCAATAGGTAGTGGGTCATCAAGAACACTCTCTAACCTAGACAAGTTGTCTGCAACGGGGTTCTCAGCTCCCTTTCTATCAATAATATGCAAATCAAATTCTTGGAGCAAGAGAACCCATCTAATAAGTCTAGGCTTAGCATCTTTCTTTTCCATAAGATATTTAATAGCAGCATGATCAGTGTGAATAGTAACTTTAGAATCGACAATGTAAGGTCTGAACTTATCACAAGCAAATACCACTGCTAAGAATTCTTTTTCAGTAGTAGAATAATTTCTCTGGGCAGTGTGAAGAGTTTTACTAGCATACTGGATAACATTCAATTTCTTATCAACTCTTTGCCCTAGAACAACACCTACAACATAATTACTAGCATCACACATAATTTCAAAGGGTAAATTCCAATCAGGTGGCTGAACAATAGGTGTAGTGATCAAAGCTTTCTTAAGTATTTCAAATGCTTCTACACAATCATCATCAAAGACAAAAGGAATATCTTTTTGCAATAAATTAGTCAGAGGCCTAGAGATTTTAGAAAAGTCCTTAATGAACCTCCTATAAAAACCGGCATGACCAAGGAAACTTATTATACCTTTAATGTCCTTGGGACATGGCATCTTTTCAATAGCATCAACTTTAGCTTTATCAACTTCAATACCTTTCTTAGAAATCTTATGCCCCAAGACAATGCCTTCATTAACCATAAAGTGGCACTTTTCCCAATTCAAGACGAGACTAGTGTCTTCACATCTCTGCAAAACTCTATCAAGGTTGCTCAAGCAATCATCAAAAGAGGATCCATAAACGGAGAAATCGTCCATGAATACATCACAAATCTTTTCACAAAAGTCAGAGAATATAGTCATCATGCATCTTTGAAAGGTAGCAGGTGCATTACATAAACCAAAAGGCATACGTCTATAAGCAAAGGTGCCGAAAGGGCAAGTAAAAGTAGTTTTTGATTGATCCTCCCTAACACAGGTATTTGAGAGAAACCAGCATAACCATCTGGAAAGCAGAAATGCGTATGTTTGGATAGTCTTTCTAGCATTTGATCAATAAAAGGTAAAGGGTAATGATCTTTCTTAGTAGCTTTATTTAATTTACGGAAATCAATTACCATCCTATAACCTGTAATAATTCTTTGCGGGATCAATTCATCTTTATCATTAGGAACGATAGTAATACCTCCCTTCTTAGGAATGCAATGGACAGGGCTTACCCAATCACTATTAGCAACGGGATAAATTATACCTGCCTCAAGGAGCTTTAGTATCTCCTTTCTTACCACTTCTTTCATCTTGGGATTTAACCGTCGTTGAGGATCTCTAACTGGTTTGGCATCTTTCTCCACTTTTATTTTGTGTTGGCATAGAGTGGGACTAATGCCCTTAAGATCATCCAGAGTATATCCAATAGCAGCACGGTGCTTCTTCAGAGTTTTCAATAATCTTTCCTCTTCTTGCTCTGAAAGGTTAGCACTAATAATAATAGGATATATCTTCTTTTCATCAAGATAAGCATATTTAAGATTATTGGGTAAAGGTTTGAGCTCAAACACAGGATCACCCTTGGGTGGAGGGGGATCCCCTAGGATTTCAACAGGTAAGTTGTGTTTCAGAATAGGACCCTGTTGAAGGAATACTTCATCTATTTCCCTTCTTTCATTCATAAACATATCATTTTCATGGTCTAGCAAATATTGTTCTAACGGATCAGTAGGAGGCACGACAATAGAAGCAAGACCAATAATCCCATCCTTACTAGGTGATTCTTTATCACGGGGTTGTCTACGAAACTTAGCAAAACTAAACTCATGAGACATATCCCCTAAGCCAATTGTAAAAATATCCTTTTCACAATCAATCCTAGCATTGACAGTATTCAAGAAGGGTCTACCAAATATAATGGGACAAAAATCATCTTGTGGGGAACCAAGAACAAGAAAATCAGCAGGATATTTAACTTTCCCACACAAGACTTCAACATCTCTAACAATCCCAAATGGCTTAATAGTATCCCTATTGGCAAGCTTAATAGTAACATCAATATCTTCCATTTTAGCGGGTGCAATATCATGCACAATTTCTTTATATAGGGAAAAAGGTATTGCACTAGCACTAGCACCAATATCACATAAGCCATGATAACAATGATCTCCTATTTTAACAGAAATAACAGGCATGCCTACAACAGGTCTATGTATCTTAGCATCTGGTCTAGCAATATTAGCAGTTTCACCACAGAAGTAAATAACATGCCCATCTATATTATCATCCAAGAGATCTTTAACCATAGCAATACTAGGTTCAACTTTAATTTGCTCAGGGTGTGTGTAAGTTCTAGTATTACTCTTACGAACAACAATTGAAGTTTTAGCATGATCCTTTATCCTAACAGGAAAAGGTGGTTTCTCAACATAAGTAGTAGGAACAATAGGATCATTATAAGTGATAGTCTTTTCTTCAACTCTAATAGGTGCAACTACTTTTACTTCAGTGGGAGGATTATATTTAAACCACTTTTCCTTAGGGAGATCAACGTGAGTAGCAAAAGATTCACAAAAAGCAGCTAATATCTCAGAGTCAAGTCCATATTTAGCGCTAAATCCACGAAAAGCATCGGTATCCATAAAAGATTTAACACAATCAAACTTAGGTGTCATACCTGACTCCTTACCATCATCGGAACCCCAATCTTCAGAGTTGCATTTAATTCTTTCCAATAAATCCCACTTGAATTCAGTAGTGTTCAGCATATAAGAGCCAGCATGGGAAGTATCGAGCATGGTACGATCATTGAGAGAAAGCCGAGCATAAATTGTTTGAATAATCATTTCTCTTGAGAGCTCATGATTGGGGCATGAATATAACATTGACTTAAGCCTCCCCCAAGCTTGAGCGATGCTTTATCCTTAGCGAGGCCAGAAATTATATATGTAATTACGACCACGATGAACAAGATGCATAGGATAGAACTTCTGGTGAAATTCCAACTTCAATCGTTTATAGTTCCAAGATCCAGTATCATCACATAGCCTATACCATGTCAATGCGTCTCCCTTCAAAGATAAAGGGAAGACCTTCCTCTTGACAACATCATCGGGAATACCTGCAAGCTTAAATAATCCACAAACTTCATCCACAAAGATAAGGTGTAAATCAGATGCAATGTTCCATCTCCTACAAAAGGGATTAGCTAGTAGTTTCTCTATCATACCCAAAGGAATCTCAAAGTAAACATTTTCAGTAGGTTCAGTAGGTTGAGGAGCAACTCTTTGCTCTACTGGTCGGGGCGAAGATACCCCGAACAAGCCTCTCAAAGGATTAATTTCCATAGTAACAAGTGACAGAAAATTTCAGCACACTATATAAATGTTTCCTTACCAAGTTCCACTCACCAAAGGCGCTTCACTCCCCGGCAACGACGCCAGAAAAGAGTCTTGATGACCCACAAGTATAGGGGATCTATTGCAGTCCTTTCGATAAGTAAGAGTGTTGAACCCAACGAGGAGCGGAAGGAAATGACAAGCGGTTTTCAGTAAGGTATACTCTGCAAGCACTGAAATTGTAGGTAAAAAATAGTTTTGTGATAAGATAATTTGTAACGGGTAACAAACAATGAAAGTAAATAAAGTACAACAAGGTGGCCTAATCCTTTTTGTAGCAAAGGACAATCCTGGACAATTTCTTATAATGAGAAAAGCGCTCCCGAGGACACATGGGAATTATCGTCAAGCAAGTTTTCATCACGCTCATATGATTCGCGTTCGGTACTTTGATAATTTGATATGTGGGTGGACCGGTGCTTGGGTACTGCCCTTTCTTGGACAAGCATACCACTTATGATTAACCCCTATTGCAAGCATCCGCAACTACAAAAGAATTATTAAGGTAAACCTAACCATAGCATGAAACTAGTGGATCCAAATCAGCCCCTTATGAAGCAACGCATAAACTAGGGTTTAAGCTTCTGTCACTCTAGCAACCCATCATCTACTTATTACTTCCCAATGCCTTCCTCTAGGCCCAAATAAGGGTGAAGTGTCATGTAGTCGACGTTCACATAACACCACTAGAGGAGAGACAACATACATCTCATCAAAATATGGAACGAATACCAAATTCACATGACTACTAATAGCAAGACTTCACCCATGTCCTCAGGAACAAACGTAACTACTCACAAAGCATATTCATGTTCATAATCAGATGAGTATTAATATGCATTAAGGATCTGAACATATGATCTTCCACAAAGTAAACCAATTAGCATCAACTACAAGGAGTAATCAACACTACTAGCAACCCACAAGTACCAATTTGTGGTTTTGATACAAGATTGGATACAGGAGATGAACTAGGGTTTTGAGAGTAGATGGTGCTAGTGAAGATGTTGATGGAGATTGAGCCCCTCCCGATGAGAGGATCGTTGGTGATGACGATGGTGATGATTTCCCCCTCCCGGAGGGAAGTTTCCTCGATAGAACAGCTGCGTCGGAGCCCTAGATTGGTTCCGCCAAGATTCCGCCTCGTGGCGGTGGAGTTTTGTCCCGTAAGCTTTCTTATGAGTTTTCCAGGGTAAAAGCCTTCATATAGCAGAAGATGGACACCGGAGGGCCACCAGGGGGGCCAGGAGACAGGGGGCGCCCAGTAGGGGGGGGGGGCGCTCCCCACCCTCCTGGCCAGGGTGTGGGCCCCCTCTGGTATTTTCTTCACTCAATAATTCTTATTAATTCCAAAAGTGACTTCCGTGGAGTTTCAGGATTTTTGGAGCTGTGCAGAATAGGTTTCCCATATTTGCTCCTTTTCCAGCCAGAATTCCAGCTGCCGACATTCTCCCTCTTCATGATAAACCTTGTAAAATAAGGGAGAATAGCCATAAGTATTGTGACATAACGTGTAATAACAGCCCATATTGCAATAAATATCGATATAAAAGCATGATGCACAATGGACGTATCAATCATAACGACAACTTTCAGGCTCACCGAAAGTTTAACAAGTTACTGGTCAGCTCAAGAGTGGGATTTGCTCCTCCGATGATGGAGAGATATTCTTAGGGCCCTCTCCATGTGATGGCATCCATCATCGTCTGGCTAGACACAGGTGACCACGTCACGGGGATGCCGAAACACATCAACGAGAAAGAAGAACAAAACCGGTAACGGGAACAACGGTATAGTGAGCATGGTGATGACTCAAGAGGATACTGATGCACACCGGGTTTTATAATGTACCGCGAAGCAAAGGGAACATCACGACCAAAGGTTCACTCAAATATCATTCGTGTAATCATAGGGACCGATATGGATGTCCACGGTTCCGCTATTGATCATTGAACGAAGGGGTTTCGACCATGTCTATGGTTTACCGAACCTACAGGGTCACAAGCTTAAGGTAATCATGATCTTCTGAATGTTAGTAGGACAGGTGTAATGAGAATATATTTGTGAAATTGTTTCATTAATATCGAGAATAGTTTCGAGAGGTTCCGAAAGTGTTTCGGGGTCACCGGAAGGGTTTCGGTGAATATCGGGTAATACCGGGTATTAGCGATTAATATATATAGGTAGAAAATGTTTCTAGAGATATTAAATGATATATATAATGCTTTGAAAATGTTTAGAACAAAACTATATTAATTTAATTTCAACGGGCCAAATAAGGCCAAGAGGTGGAGAAGGAGTTGGGCCAGAAGGGCCCAACAAGGAAGGCACCCCCCTTTCCTATAGGGGGGTCGAATCCTACTTGGAGGGGAAGTCCTACTCCCCCTCCCTTGGCCGGTGCCCCAAGGGGGCTCTTTCCCCCTTGGTGGCAGCTCCCTCTGCCCCCCAATCCTATATATACTAGAGGATTTCCACCCTAGTGGTACACAAGTTTTGGAGCCTCCTCTAGTTGATCTAGTTTTAGTTCTTGTTGGTCCTAGTTGACTAATTAGAGCTAGCCCTGGCCACCTCTAATCCTCAAAATTTGAAGCCCCATGTGGTTCCAATCTCCTTCCTCTAATTCTTCGGTGATGATTAGCTCTGGACGGTGAAGCGCTACCGGATCGTGAAGACTGTATGCTTGCAACCAACTAGAGAGATCGTGCTCTCGGTCTTCCATTCGAGGGGTCGTTCGAGGGTGGTTCACAGGATCGTCATCAATGTTCGAGGGACTCCAAGTACAATCTACACTGACTCGTCTACTTCTGCTGCACTCCTGGAGTCGGTAACGATCGTTGGTCACAACCCGTTATGCATATTCATATTATTCCTGGGTGATCATAGGGTGAAATTTTTGTTTTCTACTAAGTTTCCCAACAGTGGCGTCATGAGCGGTTCCATGAGTAGATGTAGGTTGCAATCTAGATCACGTGTGGATGTGAGAGTGATGTTCTTGCTATGCTTCCCTCGAGTGTTGCTTCGGTTCAGTTCACTGACGGCATGGTGTCGCTTTCTACAAGGTTCTGACAATCACTCAGCTCTGGCTATCGACGATCTGCTAACAGTTCATTGGGCTTCACCATAGTCAAGAATAGTGAACCGTCACGTACGCAAGAGGGCGATGAAGATGGATGATCTTCTAGGGGGTCACGCATGTTAGACAAAGTTTAGTGTGGGGGAACGAGATTTTTAATTAAGTCTCTTCTTTCACACACCCCGAAAGTTAATCTAGCAACAAGGATTATCACTTTATGGTGTGCATGTAGGTAGCCAGGTTTATCCATAAACCCTAGAAGCCACATAATTAAAATTTGCCAAACTGATTAGAAGACATCTAACTTGGTTTTGCAGGGTTTGCATATGATGTGGTATAGCCTTCATCTTGATAATGAGTTTATGTATGAGATGGTTATATGTTGTAATGTTAAGTGGCCTGCACGTCATGGCATGATGGTTGGAGCCACGAGATTTCCACCTTAATGTAAATATCGTAGAGATCGATTATAGGTGACGGTGGCAAAGGCATACACGGAAATCCCTGATGAGGAGAAGGTGTACCAAGGCGCGGGACGAGGAGCTATAATTCCGTGCCACGACGGAATTTCAGATTTTGGTGCCATGTCAACGTTTTCTGAAACGGTCGCCACGACAATGTTTTCTGAGATTGCCGCCACGACAACATTTTTTAAAAGGTTGCCACGGCAATGAAATATTGGCTGTCACGTCGTTTCAACTGAAGATTGAAGACGATCATGGAGAACTCCCGGGGCCCAGGGCTATACCATGTCATGCTCTTATGAATTGCCTGAGATGTTTATCACTTTATTGTTTGCATCCTTGGATTGTGCAATAGTCAATTATTAGGGTAATCTCTCACAATAAATATCAAGATAAAAGGTGCTCTTCCCAGTGTTGCAACCGTCTATAACACGCAGCATTCCAAAGTGCGTCATGTCCACATGAGTACAAACGGGACATGAAGTGTAAGACGGGGATGGTCAGACCATGTATGGAGATAACACTCGGTTGTCTTGAATTCTATCAGAATCGTTTTCAGCTCAGAGCACAAAGCATCGAATGATGAACAAGAGTCATATGGAGATATGATCAGCAAAAGTTTGCCCACCGGTCAAAAATTCTCGTCATCAGTGATGTTCACATCAATGGCTGAGAACTAGACTTGGATCTTGAATCACTCACAATTAATTATGAGAGATATTAATTTGAGTGGGAGTGCACTATAATATTTAAACTTCTTTTAAGAAACTAGTGCAATATTAATTATGAATTATGTCTAAAATTGTTTGTGTTTATCATTCTAGATTAAATGGCTCGCAATATGTTCAACTTAGCCCCTATGCTTGAGAAAGAAAAGTTGGCTGCAAATGGTGGAAACCATGTGAATTGGATCTGCAGCCCGAGATTTGTTCTCAGGAGTGCTAAGGAGTATGTGCTGGATCAACCCCTAGGTGATGCTCCCTCAAAAAATGCATCACTGGAAGAAGTTGCTGCTTATACTACTCGTGTGATGACTATGAGGCAGTCCAGGGTCTCATGTTAACTTGCATGGATCCTGAACTACAGAAGTGTTTCTACCACTCAATTTATAATTGGGTCACTAGAAGTTCTGTACAAGAAATAGGCAAGGACCAAATGGTTTGAATTAACCAAGGCCCTGATCGAATGCAAGATGAAAGAGGGTTCCTCAATGAGTGAGCATATAGTGAAGCTTGCTAGATATGTTGATAGACTTGCTTCACTGGAATTTGGAATTCCGCCTACACTTGGTATAGATATTGTGCTTGCTTCACTCCCCCATCTCACGATGATTTTATAATGAATTACAACATGAACGAGATGGAGAAAAGTGCAAACGAGTTGTTTGCTATGCTCAAAACTGCGGAGCTGGAATGCAGAATAACAAAAATGTGTTGATGGTCAACAAAACTACTAGTTTCAAAAGGAAGGGCAAGTCCAAGAAGAAATCTACTAGTGCTGGTAAGACCGTCTCTCGGAAGAAGAACAAGGGCAGAGCCTCTAAAGAGACTGAATGTTTCTACTGCAAACAGAAGGTCACTGGAAGCGAAACTACAAGAAATATCTGGCACACAAGAAGAATGGTTCTTCCGATAAAGGTATAAATGTTATACAAAGTTAATGTTATTTATCTTGTTTATATAAGTTACAAGTATTTGATACTTACCGATTGCTCTTATTTGCAATCTGATGCAGGGACTGTAGAAAGCTCACAAGTTGAGAAGAAATAAAATATGTGATGCTAGTCAAGGATGGTGATGGGATTGCTACTCAGGACTGATGGAATCATGGCTTTAGTTTATCTTCAAGATCCATCTTAGGATAAAATAATAGTTATTGCGTTCTAGAGTTGTATAATACATTATATTTTGGACGACATATGTTCTTATAATATTTTGAACAATAGTTGTTAAAGTGATTATAAGGATATATTTGGATTTGCCGCAAATTTTTGATGTTTTATTCAATGGATCTTGATTTGAAAATTTTAACATTGATGCTAAACGTCTTGAGAAGACTGAATCATTGCTTGGCTTTAATCAGGGAAATAAACTTCATATAGATGAAGTATTGAGATCTCTTGAATAAGAAATCAAATAAAAGAATACATAGTGATGAATGAAGTCTAATAAACAAGACAGGGCACAATGAATAATAATACTTCATTAAAATCAGGTCAATATGATTTACTTATAAAATCTGAAATATTTGAATAGTTCAAAGGAATTTCAGAATATATTTAAAGACTTCAGATATTTTATGAAGATAAGGATCATTATGACAAGAGATAAAGTAATTCTTCAAGATTGAAGAAAATTATCTGAGTCATAAGTTTAGCAAAAACACTCAAATAATTATGGAATTATTTATTGCCGATTTGCTTTTATACTTTGGGGTATAAATTTAAACAGCAAAGATATAAACTAAACAAGAGCATCGCAAATTAGTCTGGTTAATGAAACCATAAGAGTTATGGAAATTATGAACCTGATAAGTTGTAGGATATCTCAAAGAAATGATTTGAGTTCCTTCCATTGGAATGTTCAAAAGGCAAAATGTTTGAGAAAGATGGACACTTTTTCAGGAAAGGTTTTCTTGTCAAAAAGATAAGTGGGAGGATATTACAGCTTAGAAAGGATTATGGAATCCATGACGGTGATAAACAGAATTAACAAATCAGAAATTGTTCCGATAGATTGTCTCCAAAACAAACCATAAATTACTACATTTGATGTAGAAATTCTAAAGCATGTAACAGGTGTATACAAATCAAGAATATTGTTTGAAAATTTGCAGTGAGATATTCATCTTTGAAAGAAGATGACTAGCACACTACAAGGAAATAATAGCGGTGCCCAGCTCAAAGGAATATCTCATAGCCATGCACACCAAAATCAAAATATAATTTAGTTTAGAACTTTATTATAGTTGACAAGTTCGAACTTGGTTGATACTTCAAAGAGTTTTGAGAAAAGTGGATATTAAAACTAAGTTTCCTAAAAGGAAGGATGTAGGAATGATACACGGGGTAAAAGTGCAAACTTCAAAAAGGGTTTTGAAGATTATAACGAGTGAGCTGATATTGAGATTTTAATCTTATCAAAGAAACCTTGTGTATATACATAGCTTAGTGGGAGCTATATAGTATTTCTGATCTCATATGTTTATGACATATTATGAATTAGAAATAATATAGTTTCTTAGCGAAAATAAAATGTTATTGAAACATGTTTTCATCAAATAGCAAGGCAAAATATTGGGCATAAAAGAATCTATAAAGATAGATCAATATGTCTGATTGAGCTTAAAAGTTTATATATTTTGACAAAGGTTTAAAATGTTTAAATAGAGAAATTGTTTCTCTCAATGTCACATAACTTGATTCTGATCTATTAATGAGCATGATTAGATGAAAGAAATTCATCTTGATAGTTATAATATATGAAAGGGCCGAGATTTTTACTAAGTGTTAGTAACATATATCACGAATCTCAAAAGACTAAATGTATTATTTTGAGCATATGAAGTTAAAAATTCATTATTGAGAATATATGAATATCAACTTCATGATTGATATAATTAGGGCTATGATAAGATTATTTTATGAACAATATTGATGATTCTGTAACGATAATTTATGTTTTGAAAACATTAGATGTTTCAGTGTTTTCTAAACCAAGAAGAGTCTTGATATAAAAGGGTGGATCCAATAATCAAGAAATGTCTTGATAGAACTGGATGTTACAAAAGTTGTAAAGAACCCCATTAACAATATAGTGAGAATATGGACAATCAAGAAATGTCTTGATATAATTGGGTATTACAAAAGTTGTAACAAACCCATAAGCATTATATTATGAAGATGTCCAGGTAAGAATAATCTTGATATAAATGGGTGAATCCGAAATATGATTCTAAGTGCAATGAGTCTAAATGATATTTTATTTTGAATAAAATGTTATAGCTCAAAGCAAGATGGATTGAGATCCTGTAAACAGACAAGACTGACACAACTATTACTGAGTTTTGAATATGTCAAAACAAATGACAAAAGGCTCTATCACAGGTAACGAATGAGTAACACCAGAATACCCATAGGTGTTTGTAAAACCATGCAGCTAAATTATTCACTCTAGTGCAAGTGGGAGACTGTTGGAAATATGCTCTAGAGGCAATGATATTGCATTATTATATTTTTGTAATTCATAATTAAGAGTTTATATTTCATGCTATAACTGCTATGATCCTGGAATATGCGATTCAGTGGAAAACTCATATGCACGTGTGAAATGATAAACAGTAAACAATAGGTTCACAGTCTCACCTCTAAGACCGTCTCAAGTGTTGTTGGTGATCATGTTTTCTGGATCTTAGGCTATCGTTAAGTGTAACGATATTCCTAAAATAACATTGAGGGTATGACGTTAGAAGAACGATCATATTGAATCGACCCAATACTTTTCTATTATACTATGTGATCATATTGCAAAAATCATATGTTATAACACGAAGTGTTAGCATGTGTTTTTGTTCCTTAGACCATGAGATGTCTCGGTCACTTTATACCGGACGGTGGGCTTTGGGGTTGCTCAAACATTATCTGTAACAAGGTGATCATAACGACAACTTTCAGGCTCACCGGAAAGTTTGACAAGTTACTAAACAACTCGAGAGTGGGATTTGCTCCTCCGACGATGGAGAGATATTCTTAGGGCCCTCCAGGTGTGACGGCATCCATCATCGTATGGCCAGACATAGGTGACTATCACGGGGATGCCAGAACACATCAACGAGAAAGAAGAACAAAACCGTTAACGGGAACAACGTTATAGTGAGCATGGTGATGACTCAAGAGGATACCGATGCACACTGGGAACATCACAAAGCAAAGGTAACATCACATGATAACCAAAGGTTCACTCGAATATCATTTGAGTAATCATAGGGACCGATATGGTTGTCCACGGTTCCATTATCAGTCATTGAACGAAGGGGTTTCAGCCATGTCTATGGTTTACCGAACCTACGGGGTCACAAGCTTAAGGTAATCATGATTTTCTGACTGTTAGTAGGATGGGAGTAATGAGAATATATTTGTGGAATTGTTTCATTAATATCCGGAATAGTTTGAGAGGTTTCGGAAGTGTTTCGGGTCCGGAAGGGTTTCGGTGAATATCGGGTAATACCGGGTATTACCGATTGATATATATTGGTGGAAAATGTTTCCGGAGATGTTATTCCTACTACCGGGTGTAGTTACTCCCACTTTTGCTTCATGCGTTCTAGGTAGTATCTATCATATCGGAGAGTATGTACGCGTAGTATGTAGTATGTAAGAATGTTTTGGTAGTATATATACTATTTTTTAGGTAGTATGTAGTATATTTTGAGCATACTCCTTTTTACGTACAAATATGTACGTATTTGACAAATATTATAAAAACATGGGCTCACATGCAATTTTTTCACATAACTCGCTTTGTAGTATCTTAGATATAGTATATGAACATAGTAAAAATAGTAAAGTAGAGTATATACTACCACATAGTAGTATATGAGAAATGGGTGTAACTACACGTGGTAATAGGATGCATTTTCCCTATATATATATATATAAATTTCTCTCAAAATGTTTAGAACAAAAATATATTTAATTGAATATCAACGGGCAAATAAGGCCAAGAGGTGGAGAAGGAGTTGGGCCACAAGGGCCCAACAATGGAGGCACCCCCTTTCCTATAGGGGGAGTTGAATCCTACTTGGAGGGGGACTCCTACTCCCCTCCCTTGGCCGACACGCCAAGGGGGCTCTTTCCCCCTTGGTGTCAGCCCATCTTTGCCCAGTCCTATATATACTAGAGGATTTCCACCCTATTGGTACACAAGTTTTGGATCCTCCTCTAGTTGATCTAGTTTTAGTTCTTGTTGGTCCTAGTTGACTAATTAGAGCATATGACCTTTTCCATTATTTCCTTTCTTTTTAATGAACATGGAAGTAGAGAAAACAAAACTCAAACTAAACTTTATTATAAATCTCGCACACGATTACAAGGATAGATCACTAAGCAAACACTCAAAAATAAAGGATCGAACTAAACTTTTATTCATCTAAAGCAAAATATAACTATGGATCGAACTAAGATAAGTAAAGGTAAAAGATAATGGAGGTGATACGATACCAGGGCACCTCCCCCAAGCTTGGCACAAGCCAAGGGGAGTGCCCATACCCGATACTCAAGTTTCCTTTGGTGATGAAGATGGAGGTGGTGGTGATGAAGACGGAGGTGGTGGTGATGAAGTGGTAGCAATCTTATCCTCTAGTTTCCATGGCAGGGGCTCACCATCATAAGAGGAGGAGTGAGTCTCGTGGGCCCTGCAACTGGCAGCCAAACTCATACCTTTAAACCTTACCTCATATTCAAAGACTTTGTTTTGGAGATTGTAGATCTGGCTTTGGAGAAATTTGATTTGCTCGTTGAAGGTGAAGACGATATCCTTCATGGACTTGCCATCCACCATGAAATCACGAGTGTAATCCGCGATCATGAGGTGATTGGCATTGAGTCCACGTTCCACCATCCCCTTGCACCGGAAGACCTCTTGCTCCATAGCTTCAAGCCTGGCCTCCATGGTTCCCATTGTCGGTGTCAAAACCGGCGAATCTCGGGTAGGGGGTCCCGATCTGTGCGTCTAAGGCTAATGGTAAGAGGAGGTAGGGGACACGATGTTTTACCCAGGTTCGGGCCCTCTCTATGGAGGTAATACCCTACTTCCTACTTGATTGATCTTGATGATATGAGTATTACAAGAGTTGATCTACCACGAGATCTTAGAGGCTAAACCCTAGAAGCTATCCTATGATTCTGATTGTTCTGTCCCTACAGACTAAACCCTCCAGTTTATATAGACACCGGAGGGGGATAGGGTTATACAGAGTCGGTTACAAAGAAGGAGATCTAACATCCGGATCGCCAAGCTTGTCTTCCACGCAAAGGAGAGTCCCATCCGGACACGGGACGAAATCTTGAGTCTTGTATCTTCACAGTCAAATAGTCCAGCCAAAGTATATAGTCCGGCAGTCTGGATACCCCCTTATCCAGGACTCCCTCAGTAGCCCCTGAACCAGGCTTCAATGACGATGAGTCCGGCATGCAGATTGTCTTCGGCATTGCAAGGCAGGTTCCATCTCCAAATACTCCAAAGTAGATTAAGGATCGTGTCCGGCTCTATAAGATAGTTTTTGCATTCCACCGTAGAGAGAACAATATTCCACAAATATAATCTACTGACAACTTTAGATAACGTGACGTCACACCATGGTCAAGTCATTATTCGAACCGTTTTCTCACAACCAGCCACCGCACATATTGCGAGGCGGTTTCCTCAGCACGTCTTGTCGAAGCAGAGATCATGTCCCCTTATCACGGGATCCTCATCAATATGGGTATGGGTAACCCAACCGTGGCACTTGGAAAATAAGCGATTTCCACAGGCAAGCGGGGAGGCGCACCGTTTTCGTCACATCTATAAAGGGATAATGATCTCCCATTTTTACCCACGCCTTCTTCCTCCTTTGCTCATCCACTCTCGCACCCTCGAGCTCCAGCGCCCTAGTTCTCGCCTTCTCCGCACAGCCAAACATGTCCGGAGCGGGAGGCAAGTGGGTGGCCTCCACCGTCAAGGCGGAGCACATCACGAAGCTCCGGGCAGATGGATACTTGGCCGCAGATATCGCGTACCAGCTCTCGGATGTAGGGCAGATTATTCTAACTCCGGGACCCCACAAGAGGGTCGTGTTCCTCGCCCACTTCGTCCGTGGACTGGGATTCCCCCTCCACCCATTTGTCCGCGGGCTCATGTTCTATTACCGGCTGGATTTTCATGATCTGGCCCCTAACTTCATCCTCAACATCTCGGCGTTTATCGTCGTGTGCGAGGCCTTTCTCTGCATCAGGCCCCACTTTGATCTGTGGCTAAGGATCTTCAATGTAAAGCCAAAGATAGTGGTCTGCCAGCAAGCGGAGTGCGATGGCGCCATGGTGGGCAAGATGCCCAACGTCACTTGGCTCGAAGGCTCCTTTGCGGAGACTGTGAAGGGGTGGCAATCGGGGTGGTTCTATATCACCGAGCCGCGTGATGCCAACTGGGTGGCGGCCCTCGAATTCCGATCCGGCATCCCTGAGCGGCTCACTTCCTAGAAGAGGAAGGGCCTGGCCTGGGGCGCATCCGCGGAGCTGACCGGACTCCAGAACTGCGTCAAAAACATGATAACCAAGAATATCAAGTTGGTCAATGTGGTTCAGGTCATGCTATTTCGCCAGATTCTCCGATGCCCAAGACGGGCATTCAACCTATGGGAGTTCGACGCGGCTCAACACCAGACACTGCAAGAGCTCTTTGATACGACACACAAAGACGCCTGAAAGGTGTTGTTCAAGGCCAGCGAAGTTCCTCCCCCCACCTCTGAGGATCGCGGACTCAGCGCCAGGCGCCAGGCCAATGCGGTAAGCATTCTACATTTCGCAAGATGTGCCTTTCCTCAATATATTCGTGGGAGAAACTTGAACACTATGCTGATTTTGACAGGAATATGTGGCAACGGCGGAGCGGATCGACTGTCCAGCTCCGTTTCCTGAGGACCCAACAGACGAACTCCTGACGGAGATGCTAGCTCCGGCACCCTATGAGGTGCTGGAGAAGAAGGCCAAGAAAAAGGCCACGGGGACCAGAAGAAGTTCCCGGCGCAATGTGGTGCCGGACTCATTGTCCGAAGACACGGGGGCGCACTCCTCCAACGACAATGAGGAGGAGGAGGAGGAAAACCCTCTCCCTGAAAATGAGGGGGGAAGAAGAGGAAGGCCACCCTTTCCGGGGAGGCCGAAGGGTCCAAGAAGGGACGGACCCTTCCTCCGGACCACTCCCCAACCGCCGCCTATAGCGAGGAGGAGTGGCTACCCAGGGGCAAGCCCCTAGCGAGATCGTAAGTATCCGCACTCTGTAATACTTTTAGTGCGACTTAGCTTCATAGTTTGTTATAACGCCGAACATGCATATGCAGTCCGGCCAGGTCCCATCCCGAGGTATCCTCTTTGGATGGGTCTTTGAGCGATTCAGCAATGAATTCGCTCCCGACGGCCACCTCCCCTCGGCCTGCGGATGACACGGAGGTGCGGTCTCAAAGGGTACCAGAGCAGGGGGAGGCGGCTCTGGAGACGCCCCAAGGCGAAATTTCAGACGCCGGGCACATGGGGAGTAAGATCCCCATAGATCATGCTGATGAGAGCCGCATCAAGTTGGGCTCCCAGCCGGACACTGCACCGGAACTTCCAAAGGTTTCGGATTCGGGTAGGTAGCCCCTCGCTAGGGAGGGCGAGCCGGCCGTGCCAATGACCTCCGTTGCGCCAGAGGCGTCGGATAGTCTGCTGGAAGTGCTTCGCGGTGCTTCCATGGATGAAGAGCACCGTACTCTTATGAGTGCGGTGATTCAGAAGGTTCGGTCCGCCAAAAGCGGATTGACCAAAGCCTGCACCAGCCTCCTAACGGGCTTTGAGGCAAGTAATCAAAAGTATGAGAAATTATCACCCAATAGACAGTAGTCCCTGATACTCTGTTTGGTGTTCGGAAAGAAAAGCCAAACGGGGGGTCAACTTTAAACCGCAGGAATCTAACAGTATGTGTCTATGTGAATAAGTAGGCGGTGCTGCTTGCCGCTGCTGCCCGTATAGCAGAGGTCGCCGGACTCGAACGGGACCTGAAGCAGGCCGAAGAGGACCTCGGCCTCATGAAGAGGCAGCTCGAAGAGAACAAAGGTAAGTGATAGCCCGTTCACGTGTCATATAGAGGAGAAAAAATTGGTGACGCTAACAAAAAGTGTCATGATTTTTTAATAGGGGCCACGACCGAAGTGGCGGCCCTGAAGAAATGGCTATCCGAGGCCGAAGACAAGGCGGCCATGGAGCGTATTGACCGTGAAAAGCAAGATGTTAGGGTGGGCGAGGTACAGCAAGAGCTCCAGGAGTTCGGCAAGAAGTTCGAGTCCTTGGAGCGTGACTTCAAGACAAAAGAGTCTGAGCTTGCGAAGGACCTTCAGAGCACGAAAGACGCCAGGGCCGAAGCCCAAAAGGCCCAGCAGGAAATCTAGGCAGCCAAGAAGATAGCGGCGGGTAAGGCATTCGTTATGCAAAGCAAGCATGTGGAGGAGACATTTCTTTTACTTACCCGAATTCGGAGCTCTCTAGGGGCATTCGCAGATCTGCCACGCAGCATATCGGATGCCACGGAGTTCTACCGTGCCGAAGAGGGGAGATCGACGGAGAAGCTGTTCTGGTCCCAGTATGCTGGAGCCAAACACCCAATGCCTCTGAGTGACCAACTGAAGTAGTTGGTTGAACTCCATAGGGCGGCCGAAGTGGCCATGAAGGACTTCATTGTCCGGATGTGGCCTGGTGAGCCCCTGCCCGCAGCTACTTCAGCCTTGTAAAGCGGATGGTAAATGCCTGTCCGCGGCTCGAAGTTATCAAGCAATCCGTTTGTATTGAGGGTGCCCGCCGGGCCTTTGCCCATGCGAAGATGCATTGGGCCAAGCTGGATGCACAGAAGCTGGTGAAGGATGGACCGCCGGAGGGAAAGGCGCATCGCTACCCCGAGAAATATTATGATGGCGTTATGAAAGGCGCTCACCTCGTGGCCGATGAATGTACCAAGGACGTAATCTTTGAGTGAATGTACTCATGTCGTCTTTGTAATATGAAAACGAATTTGTTTGCGCTATATGGCTCTTTGTTGATTTAAAATATTACCTTCTGTGTGGCTGTTTATAAAATTCTGAAAGTAGGCCAGTCGTCGGCTTCCGCCCCATGTAACTAGTACTAGGGTGTTCGTGGAAAACCCAAACACTCTTTATCCAAATTTTTGGTCCTTGAAGGAGGTGTTTGGCGCAGCGAACAAGGCAATCGGACTATGCGGCTTTATAACTCTCACTTAGCCATAGAAGTCTACAATTTTAAATTTCGGCGAAGCCCCTAGAATTCGGAAAGCTGAATTGGGGCGCTATACACGCGTAAATCGGGCAAGGCCGATTCCTCTCCTGAAGCGGAAAAAATCTTTAAGGATTTAAGACCTCTCGAACAGTGACCAGCTCTCGCCGCATCATGACAATCACTTTTTGGCTTTCATCGAGGTGCTCGTCCGGGAAGAAAGGGACACAATCGCAGATAGTTCTCCTGCGCTACCTTAGCCGATATAACGGAATGTAAGGTACCAAAACAAGGGAGCCAGGCAAACCCAACTATTGACCCAAGACATGATTCGGAGCTGATGTATATAATGCTATAAGTTAGGGGTGCCGCACTGTTGAAAGTGTTCGGACTTATCTTGTCGTTTTATGGGGAACCATAAGAAGCCCCTGGCAAACTGAACATACCAAAGTGTACGGAGTCAATATTAAATAAACACTTTTAGGGAAAATGTGAAGATAGGAATAATAAGCTGACGCTATATATTATTTCCCATTGTTAAATAATATGTCCAAGCGTATGTGTGCAATTGATGCGTTAAGCAGAAGCAAATAGGACTATTTGACATGTCCAATCCAAGGGCGGGTCGCATGTGGGTATGTAAAACAGGTATAACGATCATTGACAGATACCACATGAGTATTCCTGTGTGCGCAAAGTCTTTTGCCTCCTTGGTTTTCCCTCCTTGTGATAAGCCCGATGATCTGGTTCTCTGAGGGGGCTGCCCAAAAGTAGGGTCCTGAAAAAGAAAGAAGGTTATGTAAAGTATGCGGGTCTTGTCGCGGTTGAACCGCACTGTGGACCGCATCACCGTTGCGCCTCCGCCTATGCCCATGGTATTTTAAGTGCGTAATTGTGTACGCACGGCACAAATGCTGCCTGGATGGGGCTAGGGCGGAGGCCGGACTGCTAGTCATGCTCTTGGCATGCCTGGCGATCCTGTTGCAGAGTACTCCAGACTCGCTTGACGGAGCTCGGGGTTGTTGTCGCCGAATTGGCGATCTGCCAGAGAAGGTTGCTTTATACTTCTGCCGCGAGGGCCGCAGTGTGCTCTTCTGTACGGAGAGAGCGGTTTGTGTTTCCATTGACTGTTATAACCCCGCGAGGTCCTGGCATCTTGAGCTTGAGGTATGCATAGTGTGGTACTGCATTTAATCGAGCGAATGCGGTTCGTCCAAGCAATGCATGATAGCCACTACGGAAAGGGACGATATCAAAAATTAACTCCTCACTTCGGAAGATATCCGGGGATTCGAAGACCACTTCCAGTGTTATGGAGCCCGTACAATGGGCCTCTACTCCTGGAATTACACCTTTGAAGGCGGTTTTGGTGGGCTTGATCCTCGAAGGATCAATGCCCATTTTGCGCACTGTGTCCTGGTAAAGCAGGTTCAGGCTACTGCCACCGTCCATAAGGACTCGTGTAAGGTGGAATCCGTCGATGATTGGGTCAAGGACCAATGCGGCTGAACCACCGTGACGGATGCTGGTAGGGTGGTCCCTATGATCAAAGGTGATCAGAACAGGCTGACCATGGGTTGAACTTTGGGGCGACTGGCTCCATCGCATAGACGTCCCGTAGTGCTCGCTTTCGTTCCCGTTTGGGAATGTGGGTGGCATAGATCATGTTTACCATTTTCACCTGAGGAGGAAATTTCTTCTGTCCCCCAGTGTTCGGACGCCGGGGCTCCTCGTCATCATCACTATGCAGCCCCTTGTCCTTGTTTTCGGCATTTATCTTGCCGACTTGTTTGAACACCCAGCAATCTCTGTTAGTGTGGTTGGCTGGCTTATCAGGGGTGCCATGAATTTGGCACGAGCGATCAAGTATGCGGTCCAGACTGGACGATCCCAGATTGTTTCTTTTGAACGACTTTTTCCGCTGACCGGATTTTGAGCCACTGAATCCGGCGTTAATTGCCGTGTCTTTAGTGTTGTCGCCATTGTTCTGATGCTTATGTCTGTTGCGCCGTGGCCTGCCGGTATTATCGCGGACATCTGAAGTGCCGGAGTTTATTGGCGTGGTGCTACTGCGAGCCAACCAGTTGTCCTCGCCTGCGCAAAAGCGGGTCGTGAGTGTCATGAGGGCCGCTGAGGGAGTCTTGGACTAGGGGGTGTCCGGACAGCCGGACTATCATTATCCGCCGGACTCCAAGACTACGAAGATACAAGATTGAAGACTCCGTCCCGTGTCCGGATGGGACTTTCCTTGGCGTGGAAGGCAAGCTTGGCGATACGGATATGTAGATCTCCTACCATTGTAACCGACTCTGTGTAACCCTAGCCCTCTCCGGTGTCTATATAAACCGGAGGGCTTTAGTCCGTAGGACAACATACATTACAACAATCATACCATAGGCTAGCTTCTAGGGTTTAGCCTCCTTGATCTCGTGGTAGATCCACTCTTGTACTACCCATATCATCAATATTAATCAAACAGACGAGGGTTTTACCTCCATCGAGAGGGCCCGAACACAGGTAAAAACATCGTGTCCCTCGCCTCCTGTTACCATCCGCCTAGACGCACATTCGGGACCCCTACCCGAGATCCGCCAGCTTTTGACACCGACATTGGTGCTTTCATTGAGAGTTCCTCTGTGTCGTCACCGATAGGGCGGATGCCTCCCCCCGTCTTCAAAGACGGTGTTTTCGCCGAAGGGGCCTTGGCCGATGGCCAAACTATCCGGCTAGGTGATTTTCTTATGACCGCCTGTCCGGCCACCGCTTCGACAATGACTTCTCAAGTCGTCAGAAGCAATCTTCGCGTCAGCCCTAAAGTCGCTGTCGAACAGTTGATCCAATGGAGCTCTCGTCGTTAACGAGCTCTTGATCGCATTGCCGTTACGGGAGTCGCTACGGACTACAACCAGATTGGGCTTAAAACCGATCCGAGAGAGATTAACTCTCCCTGTGCCACCCACCACGCCGCAGATGGTAGAGGAGCAATCTGGCAACTCTTTGCATGTATTGAAAACAATTCATGTCTGGATTCCCGAACCCTCCATGCTGGATTTCCACGGAGGGACGGGCTTCAATCGAGCATTGAACTTAAAATCATGCATCGCTCCGGACTCATTGGACTGTGTCCAAAAAACCAAGCTTCCAAATTCGGAAACTCCTCGGCCTTTGAGCCCCAAGATGGGCAGGGATCCGGACTTTAGTCCACCCACCCGCCCAGACATATGCGATCTATCTCTAATCTGGCAAGAGCCCATCAAACAAAGACATCACTATTGGGCAAGATTCCTCCTGGTTATGGACGGGATAAAGGACTGCCGAGAGGAAAACGCAATTTCAATCTTTCAGAATAACTGCACGGACAAGGGAATACTAAACGCCATTGATCATCGCAAAATTACGACTTCACCGATCCGCATCCATAGTACGAAGTATCTTGGCGATGGAGAGTTTCCGGAAAACCGAAAATCAATTTTGGGATAATCCGCCCCAAACCCATCCATGACAAAAGGGCGCCTTACACTCGGGCCCCGGATGCAAAAACGAAAAAACAAAAACCCAATAAGGGAAAGCAGAACCAGATCGAGGGATGGCTCAATGGACCTGTAAGCTTCATAGTACTGAGAGGAGCCGCCCCAACACATAGCCTTCGAGCATGTTGGATATTACGGCGGTGGCCAAAAGTGGCGAGGAACTTCTAGCTCCGGAAACCACTCCAACAATACCAAAGACGGTATCAGCGATCTTGAGACCTTCACATCAAACAATATGCGAAGCGAACAATCGCGGACTCACCAAGTCTACCAAGTAGCAACAAAGAAATCCATGGAGCGACACAGCTATTACCTTCAACGCCCCGACGAGCCTAAATTCGAACAGCCAGAGCACCCGGTGACCTTTGGTACTTAGTCCCATAGTGGACGGCTTCGGTGACAAAAGTCCTCATGGATGGCGGCAATGGACTAAACCTCATTTACGAGGAAACTCTGCGAAAAATGGAAATCGATTGGAGCCGATTGAGCGAAGCAGACAACCTTTAGAGGAATAATCCCTAGCCGGAAGCGTCTTTGCACCGAAAAAATCACACTCGATGTGGTGTTGGCTCTCCGGACAATTACAGATCCGAAGAAGTCACGTTCCTGTGGCCCTGCTCAGCAGCGGATATCACGCTATATTAGGACGAGAGGCATTCACAATTTTTCAAGCAAGACCTCATTACGGGTACATGAAGCTCAAAATGCCTGGGCCCAGCGGAATAATCACTCTCGTTAGTGATCCGGACATTGCACTCTGCGCCGAAAACAAGACAGCCGCACTAGCCCTCGAGGCACTATCCGAAGCCTTAGCGGCAGAAGAACTCACCGCGCTGCGCTCTACGGTGAACAGGGACGATGTGATACTCGATAAAAGATCCAAGTCCACCTCCTTCAAACCAGCAGATGAAATAATAAAATTCCAGGTCCATCCAACGGACCCAACAAAGACGGCCTCCATTTGGGGCACAATTGAACCCCGAAGTAGACGCCGCACTGCGTGAATTCCTTCGGGAAAATTGGGACATCTTCGCGTGGCATCCTTCGGATATGCTCGGAATCCCACGCAGGTTGGCAAAACACAGCCTAAACATCCTAAAAGGATTTAAGCCAGTCAAACAGGCTCTTCGATGATTTTCCGAACCCAAAAGATAGGCAATGGGAGAAGAGCTAGCCAAACTATTGGAAGCCGGATTCATTAGAGATATCAAACATCCGGACTGGCTAGCAAATCTGGTGATGGTACCAAAGAAGGATAAATCCTGGCGCCTCTGTGTCGATTTTAAAGACCTCAATAAGGCTTGCCCAAAGGATCCCTTCCTCTCCCCGATCGACCAAATTATCGATGCTACCGCAGGCACGATTCGTTGTGCTTCTGGACGATACTCGGCTATCATCAAATCAAGATGGCGGAAGCGAACCAAGCCGCAACGGCATTCATCACTCCATACGGACCATTCGCTTCAACACGATGCCCTTCGGACTTAAAAACGCCGGGCGAACATATCGGCGCATGATCCAAACATGTCCGCCACCCAGATCGGTAAAACAATCGAGGCATACGTGAGACGGACGTAGTCGTCAAAACAAAACACGCCGAAACTCTAGTAGACGATTTGAGGCTCACATTCGACAACCTCGAGCATATGACATCGTGAATCCGGAAAAATGCGCGCGGCGCGGTACCGAAAGTCTTTGGGCTTCATTGTATCCGTAGAGGAATCAAGCAAACCCGGCTAAAATCCGAGCTCTGTCACAATTGGATATTCCAAAAGACCTCAAACAAATACAAAAATTAACAGGATGCGTGGCAGCTCTAAGCCGCTTTATTTCCCGTCTAGGAGAAAAGGCGTTGCCCCTTTATTGCCTCCTTAGGCGACCAACACTTCGAGTGGACGGATGCCGCCTTCCGCGGACTCAAGAAATAAAGGCCATATTGGCAACTAATCCGGTCTCGGCCGCGCCTAATCTGGGCGAACCAAATGTTGTTATACATTGCACAACACATCAAGTTGTAAGCGCGGTACTCGTCGTCGAACGAGAGCGTAAGGGCATAAATTCCCTCTTCAAAACCAATTGTATTATGTATCCACCGTATTAACCCCTACAAATCCGTTACCCGCACTATCGAAGATAGCATATGCGGTGTTCATGGCGTCCGGAAGCTCGACACTACTTTCAAGAGTGTTCGATAACAGTGGCCTCTGAAGTACCACTCAATGACATTATAAATAACCGCGACGCAACGGGCAGGATTGCAAAATGGGCCATTGAGATCTTATCATTTGATATCACTTACAAACCTCGGCGAGCTATAAAGTCACAAGTTTTGGCTGACTTCGTCGCCGAATGGACCGAAGCCGAACTCCCTAAAGAGTACGGCGCATACTCCAACTGGACTATGCACTTCGACGGCTCCAAAATGTTGGTCGGATCGGGTCTGGCGTCGATTGACGCCCCAACCGGAGATCTGACCCAAGATGTACTTCAAATAATGTACACGGACTCCAACAATGCAGCCGAATACGAGGCCCTGTTACATGGTCTCCGGATGGCAGTCTCCATGGGCATTCAACGCCTAGAGGTGCGCGGGTATTCAAACCTTGCAATATCCCAGATAAACGGAGACTTTGGCGCCAAGGATCCGAAAATGGCAGCATATCGCAACGCTGTCCTAAAAATGTCAGCTCGGTTTGAAGGACTTGAATACCATCACATAGCCCGAGACAATAACCAAGCGGCCGACGTACTGGCACGCATCGGTGCGAAACGTGATGTTGTCCCTCCAAATATCTTCCTGGAACGGCTCTTCAAGCCATCCGTTCTATGGGAAGAGGAGCCCGGTAGTGACAAACCGGAAAAAACCGCACCAATCGGTGATTCAGCAGATGACATAACACCTTCAGCCCACGTCATAATGGCGAGAATCGCCGCGTGGGATGTAACCTTTCCTAGCCTACTTACTTAGGCAGGAACTTCCCAAGACCAAAACGAGGCCCGCCGCATAGTCCGCGATCGAAAGCCTACAAGGTCCATGAGGGAGAACTTTATAAGAAAAGTACAACCGAGTCCTTCAGAGGTGTATCTCCAAGAGGAAGGGCGAAACCTCTGGCTGAAATTCACGCCGGACTAGGGCGGACACCACGCAGCAGCCCGGCCCTTGTAGGAAAGGCATTCCAGACAGATTTTCTTGGCCGATGGTTCGGCAGACGCCAGCAGACTTAGTCCAGCGATGCGTCGGTTGTCGACTCTTTGCTAATCGAGCCATATGCCACCCACCGCCCTCAAAACCATACCCATTACCCGCCGTTCAGGGTCAGGGGCTTGACATGGTTGGACCCCTTAAAGGGGGAACCCACAAGCAAAGGTACCTATTGGTCATGGTGGATAAATTCACCAAATGGATAGAGGCCAAACCGGTCAAAACGGCAGAGTCCGGACCAGTGATAGACTTTATATCAGGGGTAGTACACCGTTACGGGGTCCCCCACAGCATCATCACCGACAACGGCACGAACTTCACAGCCGACGAGGTTAAGTCATGGTGCAAAAATATGGGCATCAAGCTCGACTACGCTTCAGTCTATCACCCTCAAACCAACGGTCAAGTGGAACGAGCAAATGGTCTAATAATGAGCGGCATTAAACCCAGACTAGTAAGGTCACTTACTAAATCCGACACACAATGGGTCGAGGAGCTCGACTCCGTACTCTGGGGGCTGCGGACAACGCCCAACCGTACTACCGGATTCACACCATTTTTTATGGTATACGGCACGGAGGCAGTCTTGCCCTGTGACATTATTCATGACTCACCTCGAGTGCGCATGTATGAGGAAAGAGAGGCCGAGCTTGATCGGTAGGACAGCTTGGACACATTGGAGGAAGAATGTGACGTCGCGAAGGCTCGTTCCGCATTATATCGCCAGAGCAGTCTCAAGATATCAAAGCAGAGAAGTACGGGCCAAGACTTACAATGTTGGTGAACTAGTTCTACGCCTGACGGACAAGAAAAAGGACAAGCTCAAGCCCAAATGGGAGGGGCCCTTCATTATCGATCAAGTCCTGACCGGTGGAGCATACCGCTCACTTAAATGCGTCGGATAATGACTCGAGCCGAACCCATGGAACATAGCCCGCCTCCGAGCGATTCTATGCCTAGCGTGGGACTAAGAGTTCGTCCCCTTCCCCCGTCCAAACTTTTATACTTCGGCTGTCTTTTGTTTCTCTTTTTATGCCTTTTCATCTAAAAGCCCTTACGGGCCTATTTTCGCACTTTTCGCATATGCATGATGTGCCATCCGCACTCATTATTCCTGGGGGCTTCTTTTACAGAAGCTCAATTACACGGGTTTCATCCCCAGCACATGTGTCAAGCTTCCACATGTACCTTTTACTCGCCATTATATGCATCGATATGACTTAAGTTTTGGCCAAGCTGGGTTGCCTGGCTCCTGTGCTTACCCCTACGTTCCCGATTGTTCGGCTAGGAGGTAAAGGGAGCACCTCTGCGATTATTCTTGCCGGTCACCGGATGTGTACCTCAGACTAGGTGAAGCCGAAAGCTAGCGTTCTTAAGGGAATATTCGGTCGGTGACTTAAAAGATGACTTTTACCTCTTTATCTATCTGCCCCCAGATGTTTTACTGCTTTCTTCGCAGTCCGGACATGCACTTTAGGGCATGCCTCCCAGGGAAAGGAACCCTTAACGGAACTATTCTCCCTGGAAGATGTTTCTTACTAACCATGTAATATAACATAACTAGTTGGGCACTTGTCTGATAAAGCACCGATGACTCCTACGCCTGGTCTCCATGCATACCACGGTTGTTTCTTAACCAAAAAGGTATTCGGACACACTCCGGACTCTAGGATCCCGAGGTTGAAGCGAAAAGGTCGGCAAAGACAAACGATCTACAATCCGGCTAGAAGGCATTTCACATGTCACTTTAAAGGAAAAACATACATTGTCAAATTTATTGATTGTATTCCTCCCCAATCCCGTCTAACAGGCTGTCTAACTTACAGTCCCGTTGGGAAAACTTAGCAGCCAACTCTACTTGGCTGTATACTAAACTCACAGGGATCTCCTTCCCATCAGGCCCCACCGGTCCAACCTCGGCCATGTGGTTGGGATCCGCCTTCTTATACCGCGTCTTCACCATGGCCCAAGCCTCCCTGGCACCTTGACGGCAAGCCGAAATCTTCCACAAACGGAAGCGCTGCCAAGACTCCTGCAGCTTCTCATAAGCTCCCCAAGGCCCTCGGGTAGGAGAGGGCTGGCCATAAAGCACAGACGATGCGCTCATTGCTCTTGAACTTCGTTCGAGCAGCTGCAACAGTTCGGGAAGTTGATCACCCGTTGATATGGGCATCTCCTCTACAGGACGACCTGTGAGTATACCTACAAGACATATTATGTCAAAATACTTCCTCGCCGAACTCTTCTTTTCAAAGGAGTTCGCTCAAGCACTTACTATAAATGCTGCGACGAAGCCGCTGATTCTCCTTCACGGAGCCGGATAGCTCGGCCCGAGCGTCTTTCAGCTCCTCTCCGAGCTTGGCATTGGCATCCTGGAGCTTGTTCCTTTCTTGTTGCACCCTATTCAGCAGACACTCGCCGCCTTGGTGGGCGCAGCAATGCTTACTGTCCGGATCTTGTCGTGGTACCGCAATGTCATTATTAAGACTTTGCGACGCCGCATAGCGCTTATGTTTATTAATAAAATGTGTTACCGGGAGGGGTCTGCGTCTCCTCCTGCGGCAACAAGTGCGACCTCAAGTTGGGCCTTGCAATCTTGCAGCTCCGAGACATTTGGGCATTCTTCTCGGAAGAGCTCGTTTTCAAATGATCCTTAAATCAGTTAACATAACTACTTTAAGTCTCGGGGCTCTTGGTATATACAACCATTAAAATTCCCTTACCCGCATGTCTTTTACATACTGCTCCGTGGCTCTGGTAAAACCATCTTGAGCGGCACAGAGATGCGCGTCCCCTGCGTTAAAGGCATCCAATGCCTCAGGGGAAAAGCACGCTTCACGAAATCTTGTCCGGCGGCGCCTATGGTTCATGGCGCTCTCCACCTCGAACTTGGTGGCGGAGCGATCTGTCGGTGTCCTCCGTTGGAGAAGGATCCGCCCGTGTCTTGCGCTTGCCTCCCCTCCGTGCCGGGCGCTGGAGCCTGGCGGTGTAGGTTGGGTCGGCAATCGCTGCGCCCTTGATCCGGAAGTGCTTTTTCTCCTACAAAGATCATGAGCACTCAGGCATTTCCTAGGAATGTCGCTCAAGATTTAAATATGAGCTATACCTTTGCGGCGACGTTTCATTCGCGACGGGCTCCTTTTCCGCCTTTGGTCCGGATCGACCTTTGTGGGTCACCACCGCTGGCTCGGCTTCCCGCCGGAAGGCGCTTCCTGCAAAATACCGTCGTTCGCGAAGGTTAGAAATAGGCAGGGAAGAGATAATGGTGTCCGGACTTGGTCTTGGTCACTGGAAGCCGGACATAGTCCGGGGTAGTCTCGCCGTAATGGCAACCAAAGCATTATCATCTTGAGTGGTGAAACACCCGCCGATCAGCTCCACCTTGATGTCGAGATCCTCTTCGAGGTCGGATCCGAGGATCTTCTGGATCCTCGGGTTGCGGAGCGGGACTTACCATGTCCTCCATAGTCCGGCGAGACCTGCACCAAGACATAATGTAAAGAAGCTTAAACTTCGAGAGAATGGGTTGAACCTTTAAAGGTGTTCGCTTACCCATCCTCTAGGGTTGATCATGGAAAACCCATTCAAACGGTTCGTTCGAAGGAAGTCCTCCTTTTCCCCCTTATACAGGCTAGAAAGGATCTCTATCAGATCCTCGGTCGAATCCGGCCCTTTGCGGCCGTGGCGGGTGGCATCGTCCTCCCCATTGAAATCCCACATAGGATGGCCTCTGTATTGCAATGGTTGCACCCCCCGCATGATGCATGTCGTCATGACTCCAATCATGGTCAACCCGGAATGGGCCTGTAATCTAATTCGGCCCATCAAGTAATGGACGCTCTTGTCTTCCTCCAATCGGGGCTCGTGGCCACCGGAGGCGCTTCTTCAAAGGAGCAGCACTAAACTGGGAGGTCGATCCGATCGGGTCCGCAATGAGCGTCTCTATATAAAACCACTCGGGTTAGTCTTGGACGCCTTCTTGGGAGTACGGATGGGTATCCGGTCCGGCGATCGTCATAT
This sequence comes from Aegilops speltoides, assembly GCA_021437245.1. Lineage (NCBI taxonomy): Eukaryota > Viridiplantae > Streptophyta > Magnoliopsida > Poales > Poaceae > Aegilops > Aegilops speltoides. Next base: position 401,713,039 of record CM038144.1, read on the forward strand.
TTGCGCCACCACTTGATATATGGACCCTCGTGAGAACGGGGTACGAGGCAGAAAAGCCTCTTCCACAATGCAAAGTGTGGCTCAATGCCCAGGAATAGCTCACAAAGAGCTACGTAGCCCGTGATATGCAGGACAGAGGCGGGCGTGAGGTGGTGGAGCTGGAGTCCGTAGAACTCCAGGAGCCCGCGGAGGAACGGATGTATTGGGAATCCGAGTCCTCTTATCAGATAGGGGACGAAGCATACTCGCTCCCCCTTGTTGGGGCTTGGGGTAGCCTCCGCTTGCCTCCCACCTTGATAAGTAACCAGCCCGGCTCGAACCGGGATCATGAAGGCCGGAGGGAGATATCCCCCCGCTTGGAGCTTCACTAGCTCGTTGTGCGAAACAGAGCACCTCCTCCAATCCCCTGGCGGTGGGCTGGGAGCGCGAGAAGAAGAGCCGCGTCGACGGTCCATGATGGAATGGATTCTTTAGGTCAAAGGCGCTTCGATGAAGTATTCAGAGGAGGAAGATGGTGTGGTTTGGATCTGGATTCTTGCCTCTTTTGTAGGTGGACGACTTCGCACAACTAGGGGTGAAATGTAAAGACACCTCGGCTTTTCGCATTCGTGCGGACGCGTGGAAGAGGGCCATTATTTGGCGAGAAGCCGAGGAACACGAGATTTAAGATGGAGCCGACACATGTCCCGCAGATACATGGAATGTGAAGGAGAACCCGCCTTGCAACGCCAAGACTATAAACGCGCGGACTTATCGTCATTGAAGCCTGGTTCGGGGCTACCGAGGAGTCTGGACTAGGGGTGTCCGACAATGGGACTATCATTATCCGCCGGACTCCAAGACTACGAAGATACAAGATTGAAGACTCCGTCCGTGTCCGGATGGGACTTTCCTTGGCGTGGAAGGCAAGCTTGGCAATACGGATATGTAGATCTCCTACCATTGTAACCGACTACTGTAACCCTAGCCCTCTCGGTGTCTATATAAACCGGAGGGCTTTAGTCCGTAGGACAACATACATTACAACAATCATACCATAGGCTAGCTTCTAGGGTTTAGCCTCCTTGATCTCGTGGTAGATCCACTCTTGTACTACCCATATCATCAATATTAATCAAGCAGGACGTAGGGTTTTACCTCCATCGAGAGGGCCGAACACAGGTAAAACATCGTGTCCCTCATCTCCTGTTACCATCCGCCTAGACGCACAGTTCGGGACCCCCTACCCGAGATCCGCCGGTTTTGACACCGACAGCCGCCATGCACTTTGGTTTTTCCTTGCCAAGGTGTCGGGCGAGCCACTCGTCGCGGATATTATGCTTAAAGGCCGCCAAGGCTTCGGCGTCCGGACAGTCGACAATTTGGTTCTTTTTAGTTAGGAACCGAGTCCAGAATTTCCTTGTTGACTCTCCGGGCTGTTGGGTAATGTGACTCAAGTCATCAGCATCCGGTGGTCGCACGTAAGTGCCCTGGAAGTTGTCGAGGAACGCGTCCTCCAGGTTTTCCCAACAGCCGATGGAATTTGCCGGCAGGCTATTTAGCCAGTGTCGGGACGGTCCTTTGAGTTTAAGGGGAAGATACTTGATGGCATGTAGATCGTCACCGCGGGCCATGTGAATGTGGAGAAGGAAATCTTCGATCCATACCGCTGGGTCTGTTGTGCCGTCGTATGATTCGATGTTTACGGGTTTAAACCCTTCTGGGAATTCGTGATCCATTACTTCGTCAATGAAGCATAGGGGGTGTGTGGCGCCTCTGTGTTGGGCTATGGTGCTGCACAGTTCGAATAAGTCTGGTCGGCTATGTTCGGCCCGGCCGGACTTGTTGATAGTGTATCCGGCATGATGATCATCATCATGTGTTGGGGCACGCCCCCGCGATCCGTAGATCGATCTTGGCTGACCTGCTTTGTTTTCCAGCATATCTCGCAGGTCCTGCCTATTGCCTCGGGCCGTAGTGTATTGGCGTGGAGGTGTGGGCTGATATTCGGGCTGATATGCCATTTTATCCCGGCCACGAGGTGGCCGGTCAGCCTCATCCTGTGCTGGTAGTATGGGCTCCTCCTTGAGTTGAGGTAGCAACTTGTGCTTTGGGTGACATTTTGTGCGGCGCTCGAGTCCATATTCTTTGGCTGCCAGGACCTCGGTCCATCTGTCTATGAGCAGATCTTGATCAGCTTGGAGCTGTTGTTGCTTCCTTTTCAGGCTTCTTGCAGTGGCCATAAGCCGGTGCTTGAAGCACTCCTGCTCTACGGGATCCTCAGGCACGCCGAATTCATCATCGCCGAGGCTCACCTCGTCTTCGGAGGGGGCATGTAGTTGTCCTCCTCCAAGTATCCGTCCGTCGCTTTGCTAAATGCTGGGCTAACCTGCCGTCTTCTGCTAAATCTGCGCTGAAGGCGAGCTGATCGGGATTGTATTCATCTTCGGCACCATCCGGATTGTTTTCGTCTCCTCTGCCGGTATTGCTGTGGCGGGGCTTGGAGCGGCGCCGATGACGCCCATGCTTTGATTTATTCCTTGAGGGGTTATCCTCCATTGCCTCATCGCCATTGGTTTCTTTGGGAGTGTCCACCATCTATATATCATACGAGGAGGTGGCTGTCCAGCGCCCCGTGGGCGGTGGTTCCTGTTTTTCTCCTGCATCATCATCCACACCGTCGATGTCTTCAGAGTCGAAGTCAAGCACGTCGGTCAAATCATCGATAGTGGCAATGAAGTGGGTGGTGGGTGGGCAACGAATTTCCTCATCGCCTGCTTCCCACTCGAGCCGGACATAGTTCGGCCAAGAGTCTCCTGACAAATAGAGAGACTTTAATGAATTCAGCATGTCGCCAAAGGGCGAGTGTTGGAAGATATCCGCAGCGGTGAACTCCATTACCGGAGCCCAACCAGCTTCGGCGGGCTCGGGGCGCGATCCGAACCCTACAACGGATACAAGTCCGGGGTCCAAAGGACACAGACTTCCTTGGGGATGGAGTCCGTGTTCGGCTCTACCGCCGATGAGTATGCGGCCTCCGGGGCGGGGTCCATCCACCCGTCATCGGACGACGCGATCTGCCCCGGATTTAGGTCTGGAGCTCTTGCAGGTGCAATATCCCGAGTATTGTCTGACAGTAGGTCTAGGTCGTGCTCGTCGTGACTGTTCGGCGCTCCTGGCGTAGGCACGAATACGTCGAAGATCAAGTCTCCACGGATATCGGCCGTGTAGTTCAAGTTCTGTACCTGACCTGATGGCCAGGGGCATAGCTGTTGATCTGCTCCAGATGGCCAAGCGAATTGGCCCGCAGTGCGAAGCCGTCTCACCCTGGACCGCGTTGTTGTTGATGATTGAAGGAGCCATCGAGCCTTGCAGCGGAGACACAGAGGAACTCTCAATGAAAGCACCAATGTCGGTGTCAAAACCGGCGGATCTCGGGTAGGGGGTCTCGATCTGTGCGTCTAAGGCTAATGGTAACAAGAGGCAGGGGACACGATGTTTTACCCAGGTTCAGGCCCTCTCTATGGAGGTAATACCCTACTTCCTGCTTGATTGATCTTGATGATATGAGTATTGCCAGAGTTGATCTACCACGAGATCGTAGAGGCTAAGCCCTAGAATCTAGCCTATGATTCTGATTGTTCTGTCCCTACGAACTAAACCCTCCGGTTTATATAGACATCGGAGGGGGCTAGGGTTATACAGAGTCGGTTACAAAGAAGGAGATCTAACATCCGGATCGCCAAGCTTGTCTTCCATGCAAAGGAGAGTCCCATCCGGACACGGGACGAAATCTTGAGTCTTGTATCTTCACGGTCTAATAGTCCAGCCAAAGTATATAGTCCGGCAGTCCGGATACCCCCTTATCCAGGACTCCCTCACCCGTACCTTTGTGGCCTTGCACACCGCGGATGTGAAGCACTCCCTCACGCATGTCGATAGCTTGAGGGTGCTGTATCACCTCCCGCAAATATGGGTTGATGACATTCTTGAAGAACTTGTCCTTGGAGGAGCTCGAAGTGGTCATGGTGAATTAGATCTGTCAAAAAACATCAAGGAAAAGAAAACATAAGATTTCCCCGCGATACGATGGTCAATAGGTTCCGGGGGGGTATATAAATATTTTTTATCTTGGGAAACTAGCAAATGGAAGAAAAACAGAGTGTGAAGGTACCTGAGGTGGGCACAACCAACCTGGGCGCGCCTGGCCCTAGTGTCTTGTGCCCACCAGGGTTACCTTCCGGTCTGCTTCTTATTTTCCTAATTTTTAATAAATTCCAAAACTGACAGAAAATATTTTTGCGGAATTTTTGGAGTTCGTTTACTTACCGTATCACGTACCTCCTCCTTTTTTCACGATTCTCGAGTATACCAGAGGGTTTCCTTTATGTGTTCTTCCGGTGTCATAGTTTGGATAATATTGCTTCCAACATTAATTAATGGGCGTACCTGAGATATAATGTTTAATTCTTTGCCCGTTGACAACCTTTGGGTTAGTACCTTCGACATTATTTATTTTGATGGCTCCAGATCGATAAACCTCCTCGATAACATGCGATCCTTCCCATTTGGAGAGAAGTTACCTGCAAAGAATCTGAAACGAGAGTTGTACAAAAGAACATATTCTCCAACTTTAAACTCAAGCTTTTGGATTCTCTTATCATGCCATCTTTTAACTTTTTCTTTAAATAACTTGGCATTTTCATAGGCTTGGGTTCTCCATTCATCTAGTGAGCTAATATCAAATAACCTCTTTTCACAGGCAAGTTTGAAATCATAGTTGAGTTCTTTAATTGCCAAATATGCTTTATGTTCTAGATCAAGAGGCAAATGACAAGCTTTTCCATAAACCATTTTATAAGGAGACATACCCATAGGATTTTTATATGTTCTTCTATAAGCCCAAAGTGCACCATCTAATTTCTTAGACCAATTCTTTCGGGACCTATTGACAGTTTTTTGTAATATTAACTTTATTTCTCTATTGCTAAGTTCAACTTGACCACTAGACCGAGGATGATAGGGTGATGCAACTCTATTGTACACATTTGTGTGAATGATTCGTGTATGATAGAATCGGGGACATCACAGACATGATGGGCCTGAAAATGCCAAAGACCATTAACAGGCCGAAAGGCACGTCAGACCATAAATGGGCCCAAGATGACCACATGTAGTTAACAGGCCAAAAGATAACTCACACCATAAATGGGTCCAACGACACTGCCGGTCATTTGTGGGCTGAATTACACACCGGGTTGTAAATTGGCCCAAGGAAACCACGACACGTTAATAGGCCAAAAGACACATCATGCCCAAATGGGCCCAAACACACAATGGGGCGTTCACATGCCAAAAGGTACATTAAGCTGTGAATGGTCCCAAAGACACCACTCACCACAAATGGGCCGTAACTATTAACGAGTCTCAATAATGTCGAATGTTCCACTGGCGGGTGCCGACTTGAATTGGTGCAGGTCCTAACGGGTCGTATGGACCCGGGCTGTAAGTGGGTTATCTGCAAGCAAGGTGTTAGTGGGCCTTTATTGGGCTAGTCCGCTAACTTTTTGCTAAGTTGCATGGGCCTTATGTAGGCCTTTGTCCAGGGTGGCCTTTTTAACTAAACGGACCACTATTGCATGGTGGCACGTGTCATCGCTTCATAGGCGCATGTCGTCCGTTGGATGGGTGACACTTGTTCTAAAGAACAACTGACATGTGCTTGCGTTGGCAATTAAAAAGCCGACGCGCGGAGGATCATGAGTTTTCCACGTCATTAACGGGTATCAGATTCGGATCACACACCCAATAGCTTAACCGTGACCCGTTACAGTGGTTACCACATGTCGGTTACCCTTGATGAAACACTTCCACAACATGCCTATTTAGGAGAGAAGATAGAGCATGGTACAACTGCACCCGATCGTACCCATGCTCATGCCACTCAAAGATAAGTCGGCCATAGGAATATTAGTTATAGATGTGGTTGGATAATGGTTTGTAGATATTGGAACATCATGCTCATATGTTGGTTATGCCATGGATAGTTATAGCTATAAATAATGCAATTTAATTGATGCTCAGTTATATTTTTTTTACCATGCCATGCTTTCTTTGGGAGAAAAACCAATCGTGGACCTATGGATTCCGATCCATCTTCTTCCTATAAACTTTCAATCTCAATCAACGCTCTTTTGAATTTCTTCCTTTACATTCATATTAACCTTCCAACAAGTACAAGCCCTTTTCTTTTACCATTTCCAGTTTTAATCCTTGTAACTAGCAAAGCTAATAAGATTGATAACCTTGCTAGTTCTGTTCAGGGCCAACACAGATTTGTATGTGTGTGTATAGGTGTTGATTATCGATTGTGTTACTAAACTCATATTAGTTTGATAAACCTTGAGGTTACTTAAGGGAAATTGTTGCTTGCTACAAAAACTTGCACTTGGGGGCCCAACACTTTCCTACTTGAGAAGAAGCACCACTTTGATGATTCGAATCGACAAAAAACAATCAAATACAAGTGCCTAGTATTATTTTCCAACATGAACCTTGCTTAATAAAAGTTGTAGTAGTGAGTTTCTCACCTTAAGTGGGATCTCCCTTTTTCGATTAAGCTTGTAGGAGGTTGCAGAATCGTGTTTCATACCTTGTCTCAGATGCATTTCACTTTTTATGGGGTAGATATTACTCCTAGTCTGAGTTTTATCAACTTAAGCATTTTGCTTAGGTGGATGAACATACCTTTTTGATATATTTTTTCATCACTTGTGATCTAACCCTCTATACTATTGTTCTTACTTTCTCGTAAGTAGTTTAGATAGAAACCCCTTTTTAATAGTTGTTGGCGTTCTGGGAATGGGGGTCCCCAGACTTGCCTGCCTGCGGCGTGGCTCAAGTGGGGGCCCAACGCAGCCCAGCTTCATCAGGTCAAGCTCAAGACCCTCGCGAGGGGCCAAGCCTCGTGGGGCGTATGACAAGAAGCTTCCTCAGGAGCAGCCTCCTTAGGCAGGCTCGCGAGGAGGCGGAGAGATCAAGGCAGGGTACCTCCCGAGGAGCCCGTGACGCAAGCCATGACGATCGAGACCAGGCGGGCGCTTAGCGGCGCCGCTGCCAAGAGGTCCTTGTTTCCCTTCGGTGCAAAGGGGCAAGCACCGACGGCCTCGCCAGAGCCCGCACCGCACCGATCCGTCCCCAGAAGAGGAGCTCAAGACTGACTTCAGCCAATCGCCGTTCACGATCAAGGAAGGAGCACAGGGCAAGCTGGCTGTGCCTAGGAGAACTCGTGAAGGGAGGATAGCAGGCGCGCAAGCTCGAGATGCCCAGCGGGACGGGCCACTTCTCTGACTGGCCGAGCGGCAGGGGCACCGCTCGAGCTCGGTGCGCCGAGGGTCAGCAGCGAGGACAAAGCTTGGAGGGACGGCTCCTTGGCCGTCTCCGCGAATTTAGCAGGAAGGGCCCTGAAAGGCCGCGATCAGCTACAAGAACAGAGAAATAAAGGAGCAAAGAAAGAAGAGGACTTACTCGTCCATGGCAAAGTACTTCCTGCACTTCAACAGGCAGCAAGGGCGATCGTCACTACCCAAGGCCTCCTTCCTCTTGCGGAGGGCCTCGAAATCTACGCGAAACCGGCCTAAGCGCTCGAGGCAGGGGTCGGTCTGTGGCATGGAAGAGGCATCAAGGCGATCAACGCTAAGAGGACCAGCCTGAGGGGCGCCACCGGGCGCCGCCTCATGAGAAACGACCGGGGCCTCGGGAGCCGCAGGCCGCAACTCCTCGCCTGCCACTGCTCCAGGACGGGCTTCAGGAGATGCCGCCTCCGGAGCTCCACGCGGCATCAGCACCTCAACATCATCCCCTTCAGCTCCTGGCGATTCTCGTCTCCCCACTCTATCGCCTGAGACAGGGTCGCTTTGGGCGACCGGGAGAGCAACCACGGCGACTGGGTTCTCGCGGTGCCCCCTGAGGCCAGCCGGGCGCAGCCCCCACTCGTCGAAGCTGGGCATTTGCTTCACGAAGTCGGCCCTGCCCGAACAAAGATACAAGAGGGCACCATCATGTCGAAGGATGCTTGGGGAAGGATCGCTAGTCAGGACCTTGAGCACCATCCTCACCGCTTCAGGCGCCAGGTCCCCCTCCTAGAGCCGCATGCGGTCTTTTGTGCCCTGCAAAGTCCCACATCTGGCGAGAGTGGCGCTGGAGAGGAGCAATGCGACACTGGAGGAACTCCTTCACCACCTTGGGCGTCGTCACCTTGAGCTCCCTCAAGCTCTCGAAGCGGCGCCAGACGAAGGCGAGCCGGGGGCTCACGAGCGCCTCATGACCCCAGCCTGAGTTGGGAACAGCAGGCAAGGTTGGGGGCGAGAGCAGGGGGCTGGGCACCCCAACATCCACATACAGCCACCGCTCTCTAAACTTGGCCTCAGGGGGAGGAAGGCCGAAGTCGATCCCTGAAGCAGCCGTCTCTGGCACGACAAGGAAGCTCACACACCCCAAGCATTGAGCGGGGTCGCTCAGGCGCAAAGAGAAGAAGTGGCGCTGCAGGGCAACAGAAGGAGGAATGCCCACCATTGCCTCGCAAACAAAAGCAAAGACATCCAAGAGGGTAATGGACTCAGGCCCGAGGTGCATCATGTGGATCTGATAATGGGAAAGCACCGCATTGAAGAAAGCAGAGAAAGGGGGAACCAGACCCGCCCACAAGGCATCAGCGAAGAATCGGACCTCCGTGACGACCCTATCAAAGGAAGCATGGGATGCAGGCCAGACCGTGGTCCGGCCGCACTCGTTGAAGATGGTGGCAAGAGCAGAACGGACTTTGCGCAAGGCCTCAGGGTTGAGTATGATGGACCGGGCAACGGCGGGGGCCGCCACCGGAGGCGAACAAGACGAAGGCGCGGGCTTCTTCTCCTTTTCCTTCTTTGGCGCCATGACAATGGGAAGGGGGGGAGAGAGTTCGAGTTGGATTGGAGGCGGAGGTTGAAGCTCGAGGAAGGAGGAAGGGCAGGAAGTGCGCGAGCGGCAAAAGAGGAATAGCTGTGTGCAACCACGGGTCTGCCTAGCCGGGCGCATAATGAGGCATCGTGGGGAAGCGGAGACGCCCACGTCCAATCAACCGCCACGCAGCGCCCAAGGCCACAGGCTGTTGGGACCCGCGGCGCTTCGCACTTGCATCTTCGCTTCTCTGCTAAGCCAAGTCTGGGCGCGCCTTGGGCCCGGGGCTACTATCGGCGATCTGGGAACGGGGGTCCCCAGACTTGCCTGCCTGCGGCCTACGGCGTGGCTCAAGTGGGGGCCCAACGCAGCCCAGCTTCATCAGCTCAAGCTCAAGACCCTCGCGAGGGGCAAGCCTCGCGGGGCGGACGACATGAAGCTTCCTCAGGAGCAGCCTCCTCAGGCAGGCTCGCGAGGAGGCGGAGAGATCAAGGCAGGGTACCTCCCGAGGAGCCCGTGACACAAGCCATGACGATCGAGACCAGGCGGGCGCCGGCCTATGCAGTGTCCTTGTTTCCCTTTCGGTGCAAAGGGGGGCAAGCACAGGCCGAGGCATCAGGCAAAGGTTACCATTTCGGTGCAACAAGACCAAGACCATCAGATAGGTAGGATGGAGGTCATCGTGGAGCCCAGGGCGGCGTCATCGCCAGAGCCTTTGGCAGCCGAAGACCAACTGTAGTCAGGATAAGTGTACTAGATGTTCCCCTTCAAAATGGCCAATTGTTGGCGCCTTCCCGCTCATTATTTGGGAAGAGGCCCAGGGCCTCCCTCTATAAATAGGACTAGCCACCACAGAGTAGAGAGATCGAGCATCTACCTCAAGAAGACGCATAGACTAGAGAGAAGCGACTGAACTCACCCTAGCAGTTCATCGCACCAGCTCAAGAACAGCCCCTCGCGAGGCTGTTCTCCCTTTGTATTGTTCATCATCAACCCCTGAGGCGATCCACCGCACCACACACTGGAGTAGGGTATTACACCACAATGGTGGCCTGAACTAGTATAAATCGCGTGTCCCTTGTGTGTTCTTCTTTCTAGCCTAGATCCATTGCGAGACTTCGACGCGTGAGCTGGTAGGGGAAAGATCTTCGTGCGCACCCAAGTGTTCGAACCTCTAGGGTCTGCCGGAACCCAAAATCCGACAATAGTGATTTCCTAGCAAAGAATAGAATAAGCTATCTTCCAAACTACGAGTTGGGTGTGAACATAGCTGCATAGGTGACAACATAGTTGCGGGGCTAGTAGTGTCATCATTTTCTCCCTGTACATTTGACACTTACTTATCACGAATTGAGCCACATAGACCTATGCATTTACAGTGACATCAATCCCCTCAACAAGATGTGCATGATCCATATGAAGGAACGATGACGCTAAAGAAACTGATTTGGATGCTGAGACAAAAAACACTAGAGATATGGACGAGTCAAAGATAAAACAAGAATAAGCCAGAGAAAAAGGTGGTGTTCCATACGACTACGCTAGCTCGTATAGGCGTTCATATAGAGTGCCAACGGAGGCGTCTGATCCACCCTAACAACCTTTATAAAGGGCCTAACGCCAAATGAACAACAGGACATAGGAGAACATCGTCATCTTCACATAAACCATCTCCATCAACCCTAGTTGCCACCATTTTCCATCTCCATAGCCACCACCTTCATCACCACCATGGTTCTTAGCCATCTAGCCATACTTTTTATTGTGCATCGCACCTGACACCTATTGTAAGACATGTTACCAATCAATCAATTTTTGTGATGTGTTCTTCAATGAGTTCTTCGTGTGATCTGATCTCCATGTGTGAGTAGTTAGGTAAGGTCATGGGTTGAGGCAAGGGCCTTTCAACCTGATGTATTTGTTGGAGGGATCAATGAAGTACTTTTAATCAACTTCCTATATGTGTAGCATAAAGTTGTTCCATAGTTGTCTCTTATCTCGTTCCCGTTCTTCATCCATGCACGTACCCAGGATCATGGAGAGTGAGCCACAGAGAGGCTAAGGGAAGGGAGACCGCGATGTGTTATATTCTAAACACAAGTGACATAAAGGTTTAGGGCTAGTTCTTTTGGTGCCGTTTTTGGGCTTGTAGAATAAGCACCCCTACCCAGTTTATTCTAGAAGCCCAACCAAAAATATTTTTTAGAAGCCTACTAGTCAAGTCTTAATGAGTAGAATTTTAAAACCATAAAATTGGTTGGGCTTCTTGAATAAGTTGGGTAGGGGCGGCTTATTCCAGCTTATTTTAGAAGGCATCAAAAGAATTGTCCCTTAGTACGGTAACACGGATCCTATCTCTGGGGATACAAGAGGCGTAGCCCTTAAATGACCAATGTTTCTGTCTGATTATTGCTATCTTTATTACGGGCAACCCCGGGCGACGGAGGCCTTCGATTGGACAATTGACTCTTGATGCAGGACGTGTGTTGGTCAAGACATAATTTGCACACATCCCCCACTTTCATACGTAGCAAGCACATCTCGATGGATGACTTCTAAGGCACAAATCAATATCATAATGATCCCGACACAAACATATGGTTGTAAGCATAAGTTCTCATACCCATGCCTATTTTTATTATAAGTGGTTTTAGTGTCAACTTGATTTACGATCTGGTCAAAACCTAGAGTTTAATTCTTTTGCAAAAGCTTGTTAGAAACCCTTGCTTAAAGGGCACCATCCTCTCGTGGGTTCGATAACTCAGGGTCTCCTCTGGGTAAAAAGTCAAGAATCCTTCATGCTGCTTTACCAGATCACTAAAGGGACTAATCAAATGGAAGGTCCTCAGTAAGCAACAAGAGCGCAACACTATCGGTGACTTATCAGTTAGACTCACTCTCTTGCTAAGCGCTAGACGCCAGAACCTTCGTCGAATCCGGATTAGTGTACCCTCTATTTTAACTTGTGTGTGTGGGCTTATTATTGAGCTGATGCCCCAGCAGACTTGATGTTGGTGTATTTGTACCTATATTGTGTTTGAACTTGGTTGTTTGGCCTATTTTCTAAAAAGACCCAGATCATGCGTCATGGCTTCATGTTTTTCCTACTTTGACAATTGAAACGGTGAAGCCCAATCACCAGATGCCATGAGAGCAGCTACCGCAATCCAATCTTACCCAGCATTGAATAAAATCATTGACTTCCCCTTCTCATAATCCAAACCATAGCTCACAAAGGCCGGGAGTCGTATAAGAGTACGAGACCACCCCTTGGTCAACCCAAACAAGACCGTAAATGAGAGGAGAAGAGATAAACACAAACACCGACAGAGCAAGGAGAGAAGAGACAAACCCTAGCGAGAGGGAAAAGGCGACACCAACTACCACTTATTTCGTGACCATTCGGCTGAGCTTGCGTAACAATCGGGGAGCTCCTAATTGACACCTTGCCTGGGCCGTTCCATTGGCTTGCACGCCTATTCGCCCTGTTGGTACTGTAGCGCAACCCCTGGTTAGCCCGAACAAGACCGTAGATGGGAGGAGAAAAGATAAACTAAAACGTCGGTGACGCAATGAGAGAAGAGACAAACCCTGGAGAGAGGGAAAATGCGACACCAACGACTACTTTTTTCGGTGTTGTTCGACTGAGCTTGCATTACAACCAGGGAGCTCCTATTTGACCCCTCGATTGGGCCGACCCATTGGCGTGCACGCCTGTTCGCCCTGCTGGTACTATAGCACAACCGAATTCACGAAAAGCAGTGCACACACAAGGAATCAAACTACAGACCTCTCACTGGTTAAGGACCGTTGCTAGCCAAAGTTTGAAATTTCACAATTTTGTTCATGTTGTTCAGAAAATGTTCCGCTTTTGTCATTTCAAAAATTGTTCATGATTTCCAAGAAATGTTTGATTTTCTTTGAACCACGCAAACAAATTTTGAAATTGCATGAACAATTTTTAAAAATGTGATCATTTTTATTTTTTATTTTTTTGAAATTTTGAACAATTTTTACAATTCTAAACTAAATTTAAAAGTGTTGAACATTTTTATTAATAAGTGAATATTTTTTGAAATTACTATTTTTAAAAAGTGATCAAATTTAAAAAATACGAACGAGCGTCATATAGGAAATTCCTTACAATTGGTCGTAGTTGTCGCTTGGCTGGGCCTGCGATCCACTTGGGCCTTCTCTCGTGTCTAGCTGATCGGCCCGGTTTTCCGCTAGTTTCTGTAAAAGAACCCGTCGAAGCCCACAACGCAGGATTCTCAAAAAGGAAAGCCCCCAACGCAGGCGGCAGCCTTGATCCCCTCCTTCCTCCCCAGTCCCCACCGCCGCCACGAACTCCTACTCCGACACGAAGGGCCTGTTCGGGAGCCCTCCGCTCCTCAACTCCGCTACTGGAGCCGACGGAGCCGCACCGAACGCCTCAGCTCCGAGGATTTCATAATCCAGAGCGGAGCGGCCCGTAGTACAAACTGGAACTCTGCTGAAGCCCGCTCCCATGGTTCCCGTCATCGACATGGACTCTTTGCCCGTTCCGCAAGCCGAAGGCACCACCTACAGAAAGGACTCGAGTCCCTCGATCGAAATCCCGGGTCAGACCGGATCGCGGCGGTCGGCGGCGCCACGACAGGTTGCCGTCCTGCAGTCCTAGTCACGGGACAAGCTGCGTTCGCGGTGCGCTCTCGCTGCCCGCCGGCTTCGACGGTATGGGCCGGGGCGCCGCCCTTCCGCAGATCCGCAATCGAGTCGTGCGTCCGGTCTGCCGCCTCCCCTCGACGTCCACGGCTCTGTGCTCTTCCGTGTTCTCTCCCAGCGCAGGCTGTGGGGGCGCTACGTTTCTTTGCACGCCTCATCTCCAAGCACGAAGCCACGGCGAAATGTAAGTTTCATCATCATTGCTCTGTTTTCTTGGTCATGACTTGATTCCCTCTTTTGATCTAAATATTCTGATTACTGCATGCCATTGCTCTAAATTTCTTGATTGCTGCATGCCGCTGGAGTTGCTGTGTATGAGTAGTGAACCATAACACATGTATGTTATGCCTTCCACATGTTTGACGTAATGCCCGACCGAATTGCGCACAGAAAATTTGATGGGAACAGAAAGCAGCATGGCTTCCAGCTGTCAATCTTCGAGTTTCTATAAATTTTAAGCCCAATGTTCCTCTATGTCCCTGTTTCTTACCTCCTCATGCACCGAGCAGATGAAGAAGCAGCACCTAAGTGCCCCTGATGTTCCATCTCTCCCATTTGTGTGTCTCCCATCTTTCCATGTTTGTCTCTCCATCTCTCTGACAAAATTAACAAGAACTAGTCCTCTCTATCTTTCTTTCTGTACATAAGGTTTTCTCTACATAAGGTCTAGTACACTATTGAAGGATACATGTCCTGACGGAGAGATAAAACTCACATTATGCGTTGTAATTCAAATTATTAGTTACTTTTATTAGGTGGGTTATCAGCCTATGGCAACAAGCCAAGAATCGTGAGGGGAGAGAATTTGACATCATAAATGACTATCTCTAGTAAGACCTTTTTCCTTATATGTTTTTTGTCAATTATATTTCAACCTGCACCTTTCAAATATTATTTCTCTCCTTATACTAAGTCTACAAAAACAAAATACAGAAATAGCAAATCTGAGTATGTTCTAGGTATTTAACATGTGAGAGAATAGGTGAAAAAGACCAACAAAGCATCATTCTGGAAAGAAGATATCAATATTGGATTTGAATCTTTCCCATTTTATCACAAAGAAAGACAGCTAAAAACTCACTTCCAATGGATGTGGCACAAACGAAAGGAACCAAGCAGGAGTGAGTGCAAGTCTTGTATTCTTCATCTGTATATATTAATAATGTAGGGTCTATGTACAGTTGATTACACTCAAACTATCTTGTATGAACAAAAAATAATCATGATTCAGATCTTTTTATTTAATAATTAGCGTGTGAATTTTCTTGGGGTTGGCAGTTAGAATAGGTATATATCCGATAAGGATTAGGGTGCAAGTGATGCAAATTCACATGAAGTTTAATATACAATGCAAGCAAACAATTGTATAGACTCACAAAATAATGGAACTTTTTGTTCTTCAGGCAAGCTGGAATGTTCTTGCATCACCAGTGAATGTGCTGCTACCAATAATATTTTAAAATAAATAAGTAGACATCAAAATAAACTCATAAAATAATAGCACGGCCAATGCCACAATTGAGTACGCTAGATGGTCTCTCCTAAAATAATTTTGTGATATTTAAATGAGCTAAATCATGAGTTTCACATATCTCTCTCTTGGTCAGAAATAGTTCTGTAATTTACAGTTATGATAAACCCAGAACATGATAAATCAAAAATAACATTTATCTTACAAATGTGTACCATCTTCTATATTGTAGTAGTCAAACTTACATCTTTTTTACTGCATGTTTCGTAGTAGGACATCTATTTACGTAACGGAAGGTAGCATACTTGTGGCTGCACAAATTATATTGTTTACATCGAGCTATCTTTTTTACTGCATATTTCGTAGTAGGACATCTGTTTATGAAACGGAAGGTAGCATAGTTGTGGCTGTACAAACAATTATATTGTTTACATCGAGCTAAAAGAATGATGGAAAAAATATTTACTTGCTAGACTAAAAGATCAATGGAAAAATTATTTCTCGAGTTTATAACTCTTATCAATTCTACCTCGACAAAGAGGCAGATCATTAATTTTGCAACCAACATTTCATTTGCATGGTACTCGGCAATCTGCACCGATGTGAATCCTACATCCCATCAATTGAGTTATTCCACGACAATCTATCTGTGACCATAAAGTCCCGCGTTGCTATCTGAACTGTGGCTTCTCTCTACCACAAGTGAAATCCACCTTGAAGTGCCTATTTTTGGATCGCATTGATGCGCATTGGTTGTAGACACAATCCAGTCTTCTACTAACGAAATATCCAAACAATATTAGTAACTCTATTAATGCACGTAAATACAGAAAAGCAAAATATCTATCAGGACTACAATGACGACATGCCTGCAAACTTAATTCTTGAATTTGCATTACTAAGTACAATATATAACTGAAGTTTAACCAAGAAACATTACATCATTGCATTTCTTTACAGAATTAGCCCACTGTTTTGATATAATGCTTATTGTAGTAATTTTTACATTCAACTATGTTATAGAACTGAAGGTGCCTACACTAAATTTCTCGAAGATTTCTAAAGAAAGCAAAAATAAGAAAATATTTGCCCTAAGATTTCTCCAAGAGATGCATACCAGGAGCAAAATTAATATATTGATGTAGATGACTTTAATCTTCATGTAAGGTGGATCAACTGCCATACAGGAGGGTCCAGGTACATGCTCATAAACTTGGCTGATGTTGCCGTGGCTAATCTAGCCTTATTTCTTGCTGCCGGTTCTATGAACAAGAAACCAACAAAACTAAAGTTACACTTTAATATAAAGTTTTAGCTGCAGCCAGAAAGAATTGCCAAGCTCTTGTATGTTTAGTCGGTGGACTTTAAAGAAAAATCATGGATAAAGGAAGAAGCTAGATCTGGCCATATAGTGCAAGAAACAAGTAGTGAGCGAGACAAAAACTTAGTGATGAGAAAATAATACACTGGTATTGAAGACAAATACCAGGGAAGCCTTGACAAATGGACTCTCTCCAAGAACCTCTCTTGAACCCATGGCTCATGTACAACTGGAGTAGCTGCTGCACCTTGAGTCCTGCCACGGTGCCTCTGTTCGATACGCTGGGAAGCAGGTAGAGATGAAGGTCGTACATGACATAGAAGATGGCGAGCTACATCTTGCATCTACAAACGAGGGCAACCTAGGCTCGTGTTCGACACTGCAGTTCTTGGTTGGTGTGTCAGATAGCAACCTGGGCAGCAGTGTGAGGCGGCAACGGCTAACGAGAGAGAAGAAATCAGATCGGGGCTAGCGAGTCGATGAGGCAGGGAAGAGAGCTAGCAGGTCCACTCGTTGACGAGTATTTGTTTGAGAGAGGAGGCGAGGAAGCGACACACGAACATGCGAATCGACGTACCACAACCTACCATCACAACCGCACTCCCCTTTAATAGTAAAGATAGTAGGAATAACAATAGTTTCTTCCTTCAGAGGTTCATGAGCTTGATGAGCTCATCAACAAGCGAAGGGTTCCTATTCCTGGTTCTTTAAAGACCGTTGGCTAATATCCTTTTTTTCATACCGTGGGATGGTACTTCCAATCGGTACAATGATTGTTGGATTTGATGGAACTGCGAGTGGCCCTTTGACATATTTTAGTGTCATTAAGCAGTACTTAGGTCTATGCCTAACAATTCCGCTCTTTTTCTAGGGCCTGGTCTTGGTACTATGTTGATAGCGAGGGTGCAAGGCTCAAGGGAAGCAGCCGGTTCTGTAGTTCTTTGTATGCTTATGGTATCTTGGATGAGGGGTATGTTTTTTTATACCTCTATATGTTGCCTTGCTCACAGTTCATATTATCTTGAAGTTGCATCCCTTATGTTTGTGCTTTACATTTCAGTTACAAATTCAACATGTTAGTTGAGGAAGCTGCTGAGTTAGCATGGCGGGCTTTTATCACACAATATTCTGTGACAGAGCTAGTGGTGGCTGTGTTCCTGGTGGTATGCATTCTGTTTCTTAGTTTCTATCCTGATATTTGTTTTGTTCACTCAATAATCACGATACGACATGCATGCATATTTGTTAAACACCTTGCCATTTATATCTTTCTTTTGAAATCACATACATAACTGTTTAGTTCAGTTACTTATTGGCGAAGTTCAGAGATTTTTTCCCCATCGTTTAATGCACACCCCTAGGTTGGGAATAGAGATTACCGTCGAGACGATGGTGATAAATTAACCCACACCAAACGTACATTGTTGTAGAGTATAGAAGCTGCTGTAGAGTATAGACATTGGTCTAGGATTTCTAAAACAATATAATTATAATGGTACATGTAAATTACATGCGTAGATTTATTCTATTTTGTATACGGCTTTCATGTTAGTAGATTCTAAAAAATATGATGTGATGTGTAAAGAATTATGGTCAACACTATGTTTTCCTTCGTGTTCGCCTTTCCTTTTTCCTTCTTAATTTTTTGAACCTTTTTCAAATTTGTGAACAATTTTCAATTCACATTTTTGAATTTGCTAAAGTATTGAATTACCGAATATTTTCCAAATTCGTGAATATTTTTTGAAAGTTTTGAACCTTTTCCAATGGTTGAATGATTTTTGAACATGTGAACATTTTTCGAATACGTGAGCGATTTTGGAATTTGTGAAGAATTTTAAGAATCCGTGAACATTTTTTGAATTCGTGAATATTTTTGGAATTCATACTTGTCTTGAATAACAACAACAACAACAACAAAGCCTTTAGTCCCAAACAAGTTGGGGTAGGCTAGAGGTGAAACCCGTAAGATCTCGCAACCAACTCATGGCTCTGGCACATGGATAGCAAGCTTCCACGCACTTCGCCCATAGCTCGCTCTTTGTCGATACTCCAATCCTTGAGTCTCTTAACGGACTCTCCCATGTCAAATTCGGTCGACCCGCCCTCTCTTGACATTCTCCGCACGCTTTAGCCGTCCGCTATGCACTGGAGCTTCGGAGGCTCATACGAATATGCCCAAACCATCTCGCACGATGTTGGACAAGCTTCTCCTCAATTGGTGCTACCCCAACTATATCTCGTATATCATCATTTCGGACTCGATCCTTCCTCGTGTGGCCACACATCCATCTCAACATACGCATCTCCGCGCCATACAACATTGCGGGTCGAACCGCCGTCCTGTAGAACTTGCCTTTTAGCTTTTGTGGCACTCTCTTGTCACAGAGAATGCTAGAAGCTTGGCGCCACTTCATCCACCCGGCTTTGATTCGATGGTTCACATCTTCATCAATACCCCCATCCTCCTGCAACATTGACCCCAAATACCGAAAGGTGTCCTTCCGAGGTACCACCTGGCCATCAAGGCTAACCTCCTCCTCACACCTAGTAGTACTGAAACCGCACATCATGTACTCGGTTTTAGTTCTACTAAGCCTAAACCCTTTTGATTCCAAGGTTTGTCTCCATAACTCTAACTTCCTATTTACCCCGTCCGACTATAAATCAACTAGCACCACATCATCCGCATAAAGAGCATACACCATGGGATATCTCCTTGTATATCCCTTGTGACCTCATCCATCACCAATGCAAAAGATAAGGGCTCAAGGTCGACCCTTGATGCAGTCCTATCTTAATCGGAAGTCACCGGTGTCGACATCACTTGTTCGAACACTTGTCACAAAGATTATCGTACATGTCCTTGATGAGGGTAATGTACTTTCTTTGGAACTTTGTGTTTCTCCAAGGCCCACCACATGACATTCCGCCAGTATCTTATCATAGGCCTTCTAAGTCAATGAACACCATATGCAAGTCCTTCCTTTGCTCCCTATATCTCTCCATAAGTTGTCGTACCAAGAAAATGGCTTCCATGGTCCGACCTCCTGCATGAAACCAAACTGATTTTTGGTCACGCTTGTCATTCTTCTTAAGCGGTGCTCAATGACTCTCTCCCATAGCTTCATTGTATGGCTCATCACTTAATTCCACGGTAATTAGTACAACTCGTAACATCCCCTTGTTCTTGAAGATTGGTACTAATATACTTTGTCTCCATTCTTCCGCATCTTGTTTGCGAAAAATGAGGTTGAAAAGCTTGGTTAGCCATACTATCGCTATGTCCCCGAGACCTTTCCACACCTCAATGGGGATACAATCGGGGCCCATCGCCTTGCCTCCTTTCATCCTTTTTAAAGCCTCCTTCACCTCGAGACTCTGGATCGCCCGACAAAACGCATGTCTTGGTCTCATCAAAGGAGTCGCCCGATTCAATGGTAGAACTCTCATTCTCCCCATCAACGACTTGTCAAGTACTCCGCCATCTATGCTTAATCTCCTCGCCCTTCACCAAGAGTTGGCTGCTCCGTCCTTGATGCATTTGACTGGCCAATATCCCTTGTCTTCCTCTCCGGATCTTAGCCATCTTATAGATGTCCCTTTCACCTTCCTTCGTGCCTAACCGTTGGTAGAGGTCCTCATATGCCCGACCCCTTGCTTCACCACGGCTACCGCTTATGGCCTTCTTCGCCATCTTGTACTTCTCTATGTTATGCTGCACTCCTATCCGGTATAGGCGTCAAGCAATCTTTCTTCTCTTTAATCGTATACGGACATCATCATTCCACCACCGAGGTATCCTTATCTTCGCTTCTCCTTCCCCTGGACACTCCAAACTCCTCCGAGGCCACCTCTTGAATATGAAAACATTTTTCGAACACGATAACATTTTTGGAATTATGAAAACATTTTTCGAACACGATAACATTTTGGAATTTGTGAACATTGTTTTAGAATCCACGAACATTTTTTGAATTCGATGCGAACATTTAACAATTTTTCGTTTTAGAACCCATGAACTTGTTTTGAATACGTGAACATTTTTTAATATGTGATCATTTTATGAATACATGAACATTTTTGGAATTCGCATTTTATTTAATCCGTGAACTTTCTTTGAATACGTGAACATATTTGGAATTGGCAACATTTTTCGAATTCGCAAACATATTTTTTGAATCTGTGAACATTTATTTAATTCACAAACTCTAATTTTCAAATTTGCCTTAGATGTTAGTAGATTCTAAGGATATGGTGTGATGTATAAAGAATTATGATCAATGCTATGTTTAGTGTTTGGGTCATCATTATTTGGAAGTAGGGTAAAAAAAGAAGATTATCATTTGGGCTTGATAGAGTATGATTATATCCTTCTCAGTCGTGTTTGCATCAAACGCGTGTCCCCCTTTGGAGAAGAATACACCAACCATTTTGGTAGCGGGCCTATAACTCATCTCAACAATTTTGTTTAGGCCTCATTCCGCTAATACGCTAGGCATCATCTCCTTTCCCGTGTTCCTCTTAGTCTCACTCCCAAACACTTCACGATCCAACAGAGGGAATGCCAACATCCTTGGTGGCATTGTCCCCTTCGGTCGTTCATGCCACTTGAGAGGATGAAGACTCTAGGAACATCATGTGAGAGGCATCGGCGCTAGTGATTTTGCCACCGTCTTGGCCACGACGATATTGCCGCAGAGCATATAGTAGAGGGTAGAGTAGGAAAGTGGAGCGACGGCGCCGCGGGAAGAGGTGCACTCAAACGGGGGGCACTGCAGTCTATTTCTTCTTCCGGGCGAGTGTCAGGCAGATAGACAAGACACCCAACAAAATGTCGATAAAGCAAGACTCCCAACAAAATGTCGATAAAGCGTCAGATTAGACAAACGATCAACATCAGTAGCACAGTGAGGTGAACATGAGCTCCATGGGAGTCTCAACATTGCGCTCATCTTTAAGAGCGGCACGAGTAAGATCCTAGATTATTATTTTTGAGCAAGGTACCTCAATCCCAAGAAAGTAGGAAAGTGGAGCGACGGCGCCGTGGGAAGAGGTGCACTCGAACGGGGGGCACTGCAGTCTGTTTCTTCTTCCGGGCGAGTGTCAGGCAGATAGACAAGACACCCAACAAAATGTCGATAAAGCAAGACTCCCAACAAAATGTCGATAAAGCGTCAGATTAGACAAACGATCAACATCAGTAGCACAGTGAGGTGAACATTGAGCTCCATGGGAGTCTCAACATTGCGCTCATCTTTAAGAGCGGCACGAGTAAGATCCTAGATTATTATTTTTGAGCAAGAAGGGACCTCAATCCCAAGAAAGTAGCAGAGAGGGCCAAGATAAGACATAAGAAACTGCATAACATGCATACCTTCACAAAGGCAATATACTCACGGTTTGCATTGGTGATGATCATGTCATCAATATGAAGAGTCCTACCAAGAGCAGAAAGGAGGGCAAACAACGTCGGATTTTGAGCACTCGCTGAAAACCAATAACATCCACCATAGAGGCAAAACGCTCAAACCAAGCGCGAGAGGCTTGCTTAAAGCCATAGAGGCGATGAAGACGACTAAGCATGTTGTAAGGAGTAGAATACCCAGGTGGTGGTTGTATGTAAACCTCCTCACGCAACTCACTATTAAGAAAGACATTCTTAACATCAAGCCTAGACACGAACCAGTGGCGAACCGAGGCCACAAGCATACAATTTTGCAGGACCAAAAGTCTCATCGTAATCAGGACCATGCTCCTGCTGAAAGCCATGACCCACAAGACAAGTTGTATGTAAACCTCCTCACGCAGCTCACTATTAAGAAAGACATTCTTAACATCAAGCCTAGACACGAACCAGTGGCGAACAGAGGTCACAAGCATACAGTTTTGCAGGAGCAAAAGTCTCATCATAATCAGGACCATGCTAACCTTGTAGACCCACCAAGTGATGGGACGAACACGAGGAGGAACAAAAACAATATCCCACGTGCCGATGCACTCAAGAGCAGCAAGTCATCACAAGGTGCCATTTGGTATGAACAACATCACAACAAGAAGTCGGCTCAAGAACAGTAGCGCCAACGCTTGGAAGACCAAGGCGGTCAACAGGACGAAGCGGACGAGGACGGAAGCCATAAGTAGGCTGAGACGAGGAAGATGACAAATCAGTAGACGCATCGACAACACATAGACGACCTATATAGAAGTTAGGAAAAAAAAATGGAAGAATAAAAGATGGAATCATCTGGGGATAAACTCAAGGGATGGAGACAAAGGAAGCCACCGGTGATGAAGGTGTAGAATCATGTGATAAGCGAGTGAGGAAATCATAGGAGATGATGACGTTGGTTCTACAATAACCAAAGAAGCATGAGCAGTACGACGACTCGGGGAAATTGTGGGAAGAGATATGCACCACTTAAAAGGCCAAAGAAGATGGACGTTGGTAGAAGGGAGGAGACTCTACAAAAGTCATATCCTAAGAAATAGCCATCCCCGACCAACATGATAACAACAACGATATCCCTTATGCTCATCGTTGTATACTAAGACACACTCAACAGACTGAGAAGTCAGTTTGGTGCGTTCACGAGGGGCAAGAAGGACATAGCAACAACCAAAAAGTTGAAGCGCCGAATAAACGATCAAATAGATGACGCCTGAAAGGAGCGTCACCCTGCAGAGTAGTGGATTGCTGAAGATTGATGAGATAGATGGAAGTGGAGACAGACTTGGCCCAAAAGTGCGGTGAAAGAGAGGCGGTGACCATCAATGGACAAGCCATCTCAAGAAGGTGACAATGCTTGCGCTCAGCCATGCCATTTTGAGCATGAGCACCAGGATAAGAGAACCAAAGTCTGCTCAACAAGGATTCCACGCAACAGCTTGGAGATATACTCTCCACCAGAGTCACCATAGAACACATGAATAGGCGTAGAGAATTGATTGTGAACCATGGCAGCAAAAGGCTTATAGATAAGACCTCGCTACGAGAAGAAATAAAGTATATATCCAGGTGTGTTGAGAGAAGTCACTAGCGGAGGCAAAGGGAGATGATCCCTTGAGATCAGAGTGAACAAGGTCTAAAGGATGCTGAGACACTGTCTCGCTATGAGTATAAGGTAACTGGACCACGTATTAGAGACATCAACGGAGATGGATCCAAGAAGATCACGTCGAACTAAGGATGAGTGATCACAAGTGACCCAAGGTGATGAGGCAACAGAGGCAGACTGGCGCTACTAGCAGTAGAGGGACATGATCCGGCATCCACTTGCCTGTGCACTCTTCCTACCCCGCCGATCTGGCTGGGTGTTCCTTTCCTGTTTGCGGGTTGTGTGCCACGTGCTTGATTAAGCACCCCAAGTTCTCCGACCGTGCGCCCTTGGCCTCGACTTTAGGTAGCGCCTGTCGTCGGCTCGTCCGTGCATAATCCAGTGCTGCCGTCATTGTCGAGCTCCTACTCACCATTGGTGGTGCTCGAGCGTGCGGTTATGGTGTCACACATAAAGGGAACACGAGATGTGGGATTGAGACAGTGCTTGTAGCAACCCGCAGCAAGGCAAAGGATGCCCATCAGTGGTAGGGAGCGGAGGTGGTGACAAAGGTATCACTAAGAGTAGCACGAGTAAGAAGATCCTAGACATACTTCTCTTAGAAAATAAAGAAGTCATTAGAGGTAGAAGAAACCTCAATCTCAAGGAAGTACGGAAGAGGACCAAGATCGGACATAAGAAATTCACTATGACGAGCCTTCACCAAGGCAATGTACTTAAGAGTCGTTGCCAGTGATGATTGACATGTAGAAGAAGTGTTCGACCACGAGTTGAATGGTGGACCGAAAGTGTAGGATAATGAGCACTCGCCAAAAACTAGCCGCAATCACCACTAAGATGAATCGGTCAAACCAGGCACGAGGGGTTTGCTTAGGGCCATATAGACAACGACGAAGACGACAAACCATGCCATTAGGAAGAGAATTTAGGTGGTGGCTACTTTTAGGCATTCTTGACATCAAGCTAAGAGATAGACTAGCGGCGAATAGAAAGCCACATTGAGGAAGTGTGTGAAGAGGGGTCACGTGGGCCATATATATAGGAGTAAATGTTTCTTCGTAGTCATGACCTTGTTCTCACCATTAAACGAGCTTTGTAAAGTTCAAGAGTATCATCAGTCTTAACCTTGTAGACCCACTTACAAGTGATGAGACAAGCACGAGGAGGAAGGGAAATGAGATTCCACCTGTTGATGCGGGCGAGAGCATGAATATTCGATGCCATCACAAGCAGCCATTTGGGATGAACAACCTTACGGCAAGAAGTCGTCTCGGGAAGAGCTGCGCAGTAACCATAGCGGTCAATAGGCAGAAGTGGGCGAGCTCGAAAGCCATAGGTAGGCTAAGCTGGAGGCCGTGCGTTGCCAACGGAAGAAGATATAATAGTCGAGGGAGATGGCATATCAGAAGAATCCACAACACGCGGACCACGAGTGTAGTAAAGTCGAGGAACATGAGTAAAAGAAGGAACATATAAAAAGTCAAAGCGAGTCATAACATTCCCACCAAGTGATGGGACGAACACGAGGAAGAGAAACAATATCCCACGTGCCGATGCGCTCAAGAGCAATAATCTCCCCTGCCATCGCAAGGTGCCATTTGGTATGCATAACATCACGATAAGAAGTCGGCTCAAGAACACCAGCGCCAACGCTTGGAAGACCAAAAGGCGCCAACAAAGGAAGCGGACGAGGAAGCAAGCCATAAGTAGGCCGAGAGGGGAAGTGACTCATCAGTAGACACATTCGGAACACGCGGACGATGTATATAAAAGTGAGGAAAAGATGGAAGAATACAAGCAGAAATCAATGGGATAAACTCAGGTGATGGAGACAAGGAAGCCACAACTGATGAAGGTGTAGAATCCCGTTATAAGCGAGGTGAGGAAATCATAGGAGATGATGGCATTGGATCTACAATAATCAGAGAAGCATGAGTAGTATGACGACTTGATTAGGGAGTGATAGGAGTGTTGGATTTAAAAAAAAAGAGATATCCTCCTTTGAAAAGGTCGAGGAAGATGGACAAGGGTAGAAGGGATGAGACTCATCAAACGTCATATCCCGAGAAATAGCCATCTGACGCCCAACATGCTCCCAATAATGATATCCCTTATGCTCAATGTTGTTGTATCCTTAGAAGACACACTCAACGGACTGAGAAGTCAGTTTGGTGCGTTCACGCGGGGCAAGAAGGACATAGCAAACACAACCAAAAAATTGAAGCGCCGAATAAACGATCAAATAGATGCTCGAAAGGAGCGTCACCCTGCAGAGCAATGGATTGCTGAAGGTTGATGAGATAGATGGAAGTGGAGACAGAGCTGGCCCAAAAGTACGGTGAAAGAGAGGCGGTGACCATCAATGGATGAGCTGTCTCAAGAAGGTGATGATGCTTGCGCTCAGCCATGCCATTTTGAGCATGAGCAACAGGATAAGAGAAGCAAAGTCTGCTCAGCAAGGATTCCACGCAACAGCTTGGGAGATATACTCTCCACCAGAGTCACCTTAGAACACATGAATAGGCGTAGAGAATTGAGAGTGAACCATGGCAGCAAAAGGCTTATGGATAAGACCTCACTACGAGAAGAAATAAAGTATATATCCAGGTGTGTTGAGAGAAGTCACTAGCGAAGGAAAAGGGGGAGACGATCCCTCGAGATCAAAGTGAACAAGGTCTAAAGGATGTTGAGACACTGTCTCCCTATGAGTATAAGGTAACTGGACCACGTATTAGAGACATCATCGGAGACGGATCCAAGAAGATCACGTCGAACTAAGGATGAGAGATCACAAGTGACCCAAGGCGATGATGCCACTCTTGAAAAATATCTGGTAGACAAGGCAACAGAGGCAAACTGGCACCACTGGCAGTAGAGGGACTTGATCCGGCATCCCACTTGCTTGTGCACTCTTCGTACCCAGCCGATCTGGTTGGGTATTCCTTTCCTGTTTGCGGGTTGTATGCCACGTGCTTGATTAAGCACCCCAAGTTCTCCTACTGTGCGCCCTTGGCCTCGACTTTAGGTAGCGCCTGTCGTCGGCTCGTCCGGTGCATAATCCAGGTACGCGTCGACTGTCCGAGCTCCTACTCACCATTGGTGGTGCTCGAGCGTGCGGTTATGGTGTCACACATAAAGGGAACACGGGATGTGGAATTGAGACAGTGCTTGTAGCAACCCGCAGCAAGGCAAAGGATGCCCATCCAGACTGGTAGGGAGCGGAGGTGGTCACAAAGGTATTAGTAAGAGTAGCACGAGTAAGAAGATCCTAGACATACTTCTCTTAGAAAATAAAGAAGTCATTAGAGGTAGAAGAAACCTCAATCTCAAGGAAGTACCGAAGAGGACCAAGATCGGACATAAGAAATTCACTATGACGAGCCTTCACCAAGGCAATGTACTTAAGAGTCGTTGCCAGTGATGATTGACATGTAGAAGAAGTATTCGACCGCGAGTTGAATGGTGGACCGAAAGTGTAGGATAACGAGCACTCGCGAAAAACTAGCCGCAATCACCACTAAGATGAATCGGTGAAACCAGGCACGAGGGGTTTGCTTAGGGCCATATAGACAGCGACGAAGACGACAAACCATGCCATTAGGAAAAGAATTTAGGTGGTGGCTACTTTTAGGCATTCTTGACATCAAGCTAAGAGATAGACTAGCGGTGAATAGAAGCCACATTGAGGAAGTGTGTGAAGAGGGGTCACGTGGGCCATATATATAGGAGTAAATGTTTCTTCGTAGTCATGACCTTGTTCTCACCATTAAACGAGCTTTGTAAAGTTCAAGAGTATCATCAGTCTTAACCTTGTAGACCCACTTACAAGTGATGAGACAAGCACGAGGACGAAGGGAAATGAGATTCCACCTATTGATGCGGGCGAGAGCATGAATATTCGATGCCATCACAAGCAGCCATTTGGGATGAACAACTTTACGGCAAGAAGTCGTCTCGGGAAGAGCTGCGCAGTAACCATAGCGGTCAATAGGCAGAAGCGGGCGAGCTCGAAAGCCATAGGTAGGCTAAGCTGGAGGCCGTGCGTTGCCAACGGAAGAAGATATAATAGTCGAGGGAGATGGCATATCAGAAGAATCCACAACACGCGGACCACGAGTGTAGTAAAGTCGAGGAACATGAGTAAAAGAAGGAACATATAAAAAGTCAAAGCGAGTCATAACATTCCCACCAAGTGATGGGACGAACACGAGGAAGAGAAACAATATCCCACGTGCCGATGCGCTCAAGAGCAATAATCTCCCTTGCCATCGCAAGGTGCCATTTGGTATGCATAACATCACGATAAGAAGTCGGCTCAAGAACACCAGCGCCAACGCTTGGAAGACCAAGGCGGCCAACAGGCGGAAGCGGACGAGGAAGCAAGCCATAAGTAGGCCGAGAGGGGAAGTGGCTCATCAATAGACACATTGACAACACGCGGACGATGTATATAAAAGTAAGGAAAAGATGGAAGAATACGAGCAGAAATCAACGTGATAAACTCAGGTGATGGAGACAAGGAAGCCACAACTGATGAAGATGTAGAATCCTGTGATAAGCGAGGTGAGGAAATCATAGGAGATGATGGCATTGGATCCACATAATCAGAGAAGCATGAGCAGTACGACGACTGGATCAGGGAGTGATACGAGTGTTGCATTTAAAAAAGAGAGATTTCCTCAATTGAAAAGGTCGAGGAAGATGGACACGGGTAGAAGGGATGAGACTCATCAAATGTCATATCCCGAGAAATAGCCATCTGACGCCCAACATGATCCCAATAATGATATCCCTTATGCTCAATGTTGTTGTATCCTAAGAAGACACTCAACGGACTGAGAAGTCAGTTTGGTGCGTTCACGCGCGGCAAGAAGGACATAGCAAACACAACCAAAAAAGTGAAGCGCCAAATAAACGATCAAATAGACGCTCGAAAGGAGCGTCACCCTGCAGAGCAATGGATTGCTGAAGGTTGATGAGATAGACGGAAGTGGAGACAAAGCTGGCCCAAAAGTATGGTGAAAGAGAGGCGGTGACCATCAATGGACGAGCTGTCTCAAGAAGGTGATGTTGCTTGCGCTCAGCCATGCCATTTTGAGCATGAGCAACAGGATAAGAGAAGCAAAGTCTGCTCAGCAAGGATTCCACGCAACAGCTTGGGAGATATACTCTCCACCGGAGTCACCATAGAACACATGAATAGGCATAGAGAATTGAGAGTGAACCATGGCAGCAAAAGGCTTATAGATAAGACCTCACTACGAGAAGAAATAAAGTATATATCCAGGTGTGTTGAGAGAAGTCACTAGCGAAGGAAAAGGGGGAGACGATCCATCAAGATCAGAGTGAACAAGGTCTAAAGGATGCTGAGACACTGTCTCCCTATGAGTATAAGGTAACTGGACCACGTATTAGAGACATCATCGGAGACGGATCCAAGAAGATCACGTCGAACTAAGGATGAGAGATCACAAGTGAACCAAGGCGATGATGCCACTCTTGAAAAATATCTAGTAGACAAGGCAACAGAGGCAGACTGGCACCACTGGCAGTAGAGGGACTTGATCCGGCATCCCACTTGCCTGTGCACTCTTCGTACCCCGCCGATCTGGCTGGGTGTTCCTTTCTTGTTTGCGGGTTGTGTGCCACGTGCTTGATTGAGCACCCCAAGTTCTCCTACTGTGCGCCCTTGGCCTCGACTTTAGGTAGCGCCTGTCGTTGGCTCGTCCGGTGCATAATCCAGGTACGCGTTGACTGTCCGAGCTCCTACTCACCATTGGTGGTGCTCGGCGTCTTGGTTATGGTGTCACACATAAAGGGAACACGGGATGTGGGATTGAGACAGTGCTTGTAGCAACCCGTAGCAAGGCAAAGGATGCCCATCCAGACTGGTCGGGAGCGGAGGTGGTCACAAAGGTATCAGTAAGAGTAGCACGAGTAAGAAGATCCTAGACATACTTATCTTGGAAAATAAAGAAGTCAATAGAGGTAGAAGAAACCTCGATCTCAAAGAAGTACGGAAGAGGACCAAGATCGGACATAAGAAATTCACTATGACGAGCCTTCACCAGTGATGATTGACATGTAGAAGAAGTGTTCGACCACGAGTTGAATGGTGGACCGAAAGTGTAGGATAATGAGTACTCGCCAAAAACTAGCCGCAATCACCACTAAGACGAAGCGGTCAAACTAGGCACGAGGGTTTGCTTAGGGCCATATAGATATACTTCTCTTGGAAAATAAAGAAGTCAATAGAGGTAGAAGAAACCTCAATCTCAAAGAAGTACGGAAGAGGACCAAGATCGGACATAAGAAATTCACTATGACGAGCCTTCACCAAGGCAATGTACTTAAGAGTCGTTGCCACTGATGATTGACATGTAGAAGAAGTGTTCGACCACGAGTTGAATGGTGGACCGAAAGTGTAGGATAATGAGCATTCGCCAAAAACTAGCCGCAATCACCACTAAGACGAAGCGGTCAAACCAGGCACGAGGGTTTGCTTAGGGCAATATAGACAGCGATGAAGGCGACAAACCATGCCATTAGGAAGAGAATCTAGGTGGTGGCTACTTGTAGGCATTCTTGACATCAAGCTGAGAGATAGACTAGCGGTGAATAGAAGCCACATTGAGGAAGTGTGTGAAGAGTGGTCACGTGGGCCATATATATAGGAGTAAATGTCTCTTCGTAGTCATGGCCATGTTCTCACCATTAAACGAGCTTTGTAACGTTCAAGAGTATCATCAGTCTTAACCTTGTAGACCCACTTACAAGTGATGAGACGAGCACGAGGAGGAAGGGAAATGAGATTCCACGTGTCGATGCGGGCAAGAGCATGAATCTTCGATGCCATCACAAGCAGCCATTTGGGATGAACAACCTCACGGCAAGAAGTCGTCTCGGGAAGAGCTGCGCAGTAACCATAGCGGTCAATAGGCAGAAGCGGGCGAGCTCGAAAGCCATAAGTAGGCTAAGCTGGAGGCCGTGCGTTGCCATCGGAAGAAGATATAATAGTCGAGGGAGATGGCATATCAGAAGAATCCACAACGCGCGAACCACGAGTGTGGTAAAGTCGAGGAACATGATCAAAAGAAGGAACATATAAAAAATCAAAGTGAGTCATAACATTCCCACCAAGTGATGGGACAAACACGAGGAAGAGAAACAATATCCCACGTGCCGATGCGCTCAAGAGCAATAATCTCCCTTGCGATCGCAAGGTGCCATTTGGTATGCATAACATCACGATAAGAAGTCGGCTCAAGAACACCAGCGCCAACGCTTTGAAGACCAAGGCGGTCAACAGGCGGAAGCAGACGAGGAAGCAAGCCATAAGTAAGCCGAGAGGGGAAGTGGCTCATTAGTAGACACATTCGCAACACGCGGACGATGTATATAAAAGTGAGGAAAAGATAGAAGAATACGAGCAGAAATCAACGTGATAAACTCAGGTGGTGGAGACAAGGAAGCCACAACTGATGAAGATGTAGAATCCTGTGATAAGCGAGGTGAGGAAATCATAGGAGATGATGGCATTGGATCCACATAATCAGAGAAGCATGAGCAGTACGACGACTGGATCAGGGAGTGATACGAGTGTTGCATTTAAAAAAGAGAGATTTCCTCCATTGAAAAGGTCGAGGAAGATGGACACGGGTAGATAGGATGAGACTCATCAAAAGTCATATCCGGAGAAATAGCCATCTAACGCCCAACATGTCCCAATAATGGCATCCCTTATGCTCAATGTTGTATTCTAAGAATACACACTCAACTGATTGAGAAGTCAGTTTGGTGCGTTCACGCAGGGCTAGAAGGACATAGCAAACACAACCAAAAAATTGAAGCGCCGAATAAACGATCAAATAGACGCTCGAAAGGAGCGTCACCCTGCAGAGCAATGCATTGCTGAAGGTTGATGACATAGATGGAAGTGGAGACAGAGTAGGCCCAAAAGTGCGGTGAAAGAGAGGCAGTGACCATCAATCGACGAGCCGTCTCAAGAAGGTGACGATGCTTGCGCTCAGCCATGCCATTTTGAGCATGAGCACCAAGATAAGAGAACCAAAGTCTGCTCAGCAAGGATTCCACGCAACAGCTTGGAGATGTACTCTCCACCAGTCGCCATAGAACACATGAATAGGCGTGGAGAATTGAGTGCGGACCATGGCAACAAAAAGCTTATAGATAAGACCTCACTACGAGAAGAAATAAAGTATATATCCAGGTGTGTTGAGAGAAGTCACTAGCGGAGAAGGGGGAGACGATCCCTCGAGATCAGAGTGAACAAGGTCTAGAGGATGCTAAGACACTGTCTCGCTATGAGTATAAGGTAACTGGACCACGTATTAGAGACATCATCGGAGACGGATCCAAGAAGATCACGTCGAACTAAGGATGAGAGATCACAAGTGACCCAAGGTGATGATGCCACTCTTGAAAATATCTGGTAGACAAGGCAATAGAGGCGATCGGGACCACTAGCGAGAGAGGACTTGATCGGCATCCACTTGCCTGTGCACTCTTCGTACCCCGCCGATCTGGCTGGGTGTTCCTTTCCTGTTTGTGGGTTGTGTGCCACGTGCTTGATTAAGCACCCAAGTTCTCCTACTGTGCGCCCTTGGCCTCGACTTTAGGTAGCGCCTGTCGTCGGCTCGTCCCGTGCATAATCCAGGTACGCGTCGACTGTCCGAGCTCCTGCTCACCATTGATGGTGCTCGAGCGTGCGGTCATGGTGTCACACATAAAGGGAACACATGATGTGGGATTGAGACAGTGTTTGTAGCAACCTGCAGCAAGGCAAAGGATGCCCATCCAGACTGGTAGGGGGCGGAGGTGGTCACAAAGGTATCGGTAAGAGTAGCACGAGTAAGAAGATCCTAGACATACTTCTCTTAGAAAATAAAGAAGTCGTTAGTGGTAGAAGAAACCTCAATCTCAAGGAAGTACCAAAGAGGACCAAGATTGGACATAAGAAATTCACTATGACGAGCCTTCACCAAGGCCATGTACTTAAGAGTCATTGCCAGTGATGATTGACATGTAGAAGAAGTGTTCAACCACGAGTTGAATGGTGGTCCGAAAATGTAGGATAATGAGCACTCGCCAAAAACTAGCCGCAATCACCACTGAGACGAAGCGGTCAAACCAGGCACTAGGGGTTTGCTTAGGGCCATATAGACAACGACAAAGACGACAAACCATGCCATTAGGAAGAGAATCTAGGTGCTGGCTACTTGTAGGCATTCTTGACATAAAGCTGAGAGATAGACTAGCGGTGAATAGAAGCCATATTGAGGAAGTGTGCGAATAGTGGTCACGTGGGCCATATATATAGGAGTAAATGTATCTTCAGCGCCCTTGACCCCAACTTTGGGTAGCGCCTGTCCTCGGCTCGTCTTGTGCATAATCGAGGTATGCATCGACTTTTCGAGCTCCTGCTCACCATTGGTGGTGCCCGAGCGTGCGGTTATGGCGTCACACATAATGGGAACACGGGATGTGGGATTGAGGCAGTGCTCGTAGCAACCCGCAGCAAGGCAAAGGATGCCCATCCAGATTGGTAGGTAGCGGAGGTGGTCACAAAGGTGGACGTTGACTCCATAGGAGTCTCAACCGTGCGCCCATCAGTAAGAGTAGCATGAGTAAGAAGATCCTAGACATACTTCTCTTAGAAAATAAAGAAGTCATTAGAGGTGGAAGAAACCTCAATCTCAAGGAAGTACTGAAGAGGACCAAGATCGGGCATAAGAAATTCACTATGAAGAGCCTTCACTAAGGCAATGTACTTAGAGTCTTTGCCAGTGATGATCGACTTGTAGAAGTGTTCGACCACGAGTTGAATGGTGGACCAAAAGTGTTGGATAATGAGCACTCGCCAAAAACTAGCCGCAATCACCATTGAGACAAAGCACTCAAATCAGCCACGAGGGGTTCGCTTAGGGCCATATAAACAGTGACGAAGACAATTGAAGTGCCGAATAATCAAGAAACCATCAAATAGACGCTTGAAAAGGAGTGCCACCCTTCAGAGCAGTGGATTGCTGAAGATTGATGAGATAGATGGAAGTGGGGACAAACTCGGCCCAAAAGTGCGGCGGAAGAGGTAGTGACTATCGACGGACGAGCCGTCTCAAGGTGACGATGCTTGCACCCAGCCTCGCCATTCTGAGCATGTGCACCAGGACAAGAGAATTGAGCAAGATTACCTTGCTCATACCTATCAAAAGCTTGGTTGCATAGTCTTACTTGAATAACAACATTCTTTTAGTGTTCTTTGAAATGAAATCTTCAATTATATCCTTGTAATCAATGTTCTCCAACACTTCACTCTCAAGTGCTATTGTGGCCAAATCAGTAAGCCTTTGTTGTGTCATTGTAGTACACATATAGGACTTCAATAGCTTCAATTTTGAAAAGCTTCTTTCTGCTGATGCAAAAGTCATAGGAATGGTCAATAGAACTATGTATGCAATACCTGCAGTGGGAAAACAATCATGTCACTTTAAAAACTTTAGAATTTCCAATCATGTCACTCTAAAAACTTTAGAATTTCAACTAGCCCCATATCATCCTTTGGAATGGAATCTTTAAGTAACCTCAACTCCACTACAGTTCATTGGCATAAATGTCAGATTGGCCATCTTTTTTAAGGGCTGCCTCATGATTATCACAAGAAGATTTCAAGCTCCCATTATCCAACGACTGCAATGATTGGAAGTAAATAAGAAACGAAAATCTTTCTGCTAACCTCGTATTGTTCAAATCTGCTTGTAAGTGACATAATTGCTTGAACGACAATAGTTGGAAAATAACCGTTTCTAAATGATTCCTCTGTAGACTGTGTGGCAACAGTTGTCATCTGGGTTCTCATCAAAATGTCTCTTTCTTTTAATTTCTCGTCTTTCATGAAATGTTGTACTAATAACCATATCAAGTGCAATTTTTTCGGCTATCTCCAATGCTTCTAAAAGCCACTTTCTCTATACCCTTCGAAAAAAATCAACCCTTTCACTTTCTCAATAGCAACATCTATAAGCATATTCTTTGCTTGCAAGTGTTTGCTTACTAAATTAACAACATATAGTACCTCAGACCAAATTACTATTGCCACTATAAATTCATACTCCCCAGGTTCATTATTTGCCAAACCTTTTGCCTCGCTGCTCGTTTTATATCATTATCAGTTGTAGATACCTAAAATGAAAAGAAAGGAAATATATGTTATAGTTGGAGATAGCCAAAGGAATTACATAATAATCAATATAATAAATATTTGGTACCTATACTAACTTGAGCGTCACTCCTATCTATGTTATCTTTTAGAATTGCATTTCTTCGTAAAAATTGCGAAAGTTACATAAATGTGTTGATGATATCACAAAGTTTTAAATACTTAAGGCTATGTCAACCACAAGCAGAATAGATAGCTCTAGGATTTACATTCAAAACTCTCCTTTGTACCCCATGATGTTTTCCTTTCATCCGACCCATTATCATACCCTTGTCCTCTCACATTATTTATATCAAGATCAAGAAGTTTAAGTTCATTCTCTAGCACTTCTAAAAGTCCTTGCCCAGTCGTACCATTTACATCTAAAAATCCTAGAAAGGATTCTTCTACACAAACATGACTTGAAGATGAATCCACATACCTAACAATTGAAGATATCTGTTCTTGGTGGCTTGCATCAAGGTACAATCAAGTATGACCGATAAATATTTTGCACTCTTTATTTTCTGAACAATTAATAGCTGAAGCAAACAAGTGTATCAACTCATTCTAAATCTTATGATCAAGATGATGAGCATGAGTTTCTTCATTACAAGCATGCTCTTGAATAACTGTGTTAAATTCATCCAACATCTCTACAGACCCAAGAAATTCCCATTGCTGTCTTCATACAGTTTGCTGTTACTACCATGAAAGGCTAGATTATGCTTGGCAAGAAATTTAATAATGCAAACAATTCTGAACAATTTTTTTCTCCAGTGCTCCTTTTCATTCTCAAGTTGTCCTTGAGCATCTTTATCAATAGTTTGATTTGATGCTTTTGCAATCTAGTAGTACAGAGCTCATACCAAGTGGTCATATTCAAAACATGATCTACACTTGTCTCATGCTCTTTAAGTGTACTGCCAAGATGTATCCAATCATCACACCCCTCGTTTGCCAACTGACCTTTTCTATGCCCTTTTGTAAATAATTTACAACCAAAGCAAAATAGTCTATCGAGTTCCTTAGAATAGACAAGCCAATCTCTATCGCAATGCTCCCCATTTGACATAATTCTAGTATAGAATAGTGCATAAAACCTGCTAGAATATCTGTTCTTAAGACCTTTTTGAAATTGTGAGTCTCTTTTAGGGCCTTTTGTGCTAAAATGTCAATTTGCTTAGGATCAAGAGAACCCCAATTTCTTGGATCAAATATATTAACATGAAAAGAACCACCGACATCCGCAACAAGTGAAGTATTTGAGTTAACATCAATACTAGTTGTCCCGATGTCATCACCATTATTATCCATATCAATGTCTGTGTTACCAATAAGATCATCATCAACCTCATCATTATTTTCTTTCTTTGCTTGTTCATCTCTATGATCATTGTCAACATCAGGGTCAACATTATTATCAACCGTGAGGCCTTGATCCTGTGATTGATTATTAGAGGATACGTTGGTTCTTTTGCAACAAACTTATCCATGGCTCCTTTCGATTAACTTCTCTGTTTTATGTTCTTTTCAAATTCTTTTGGTCACCGGATTTGTGTTCTCTATCCTGAGGATCTTGAAACGTGTATAGAAAAGATGTAAAATAATAGAATTATCAACCAACTATTGGCATAAATTAAAATTGCTAGATTGAATGCGATCTGCGGAACTCACGGATCAATGGCCGACAGCTGATAGAAGCGTCACATGCTGAATTGGATGGGGATGGACCATGGAGGATCGCTGAGCTTCAAGCATCGTACTGGAAAAAGAGAGAGGAGACGAACAGACAAGAGATGAGGGCAGGAGGCGGCGTTGGAGAGGACTCGTCCACTCGACTTGGTGTCCTCGATGGCTCGATGCCTTGATGGCTCGACGTATGGGCTCCATGGGAGACTCTATACAGCCTAGACGGCTAGACGCGCTAGCGCTAGCAGGGCGGCTTACATGCCCATGCTGGATATCGAGTAGCAGGCCTGCTAGCTACTGCTTGCTATAGGCTGCCTTGTACTAGGAATTTCATGGCCCTTGAAAATTGGCCATGTTCCGTCGCACAGATTGCACGCCTGGAAGAAATAAAGTATATCCATGTGTGTTAAGAGAAATCATCTATAAAGATAATTTACTAGTGATGACCTCCTTCCAAGGCAAAGGGATATGGGCCCTAGACATCAGACTGAACAAGGTCAAAAGGACGCTTGCTCGTGCTCCTGCTCGCCGATGGTGGTGCCTGAGTGTGCGGTGATGCGGCCGCCAAACAAGGGAAGACAGGATGTGGGATCGAGGCAACCACACATAGTAACCCACAACCAGGCAACGGATGCCCAGTCGGACTGGTAGGGAGCGGAGGTGGATACAAAGTGGAAGTTGAGCTTCATAGGAGTCTTAATAGTGGGCTTATCAGTAAGAGCAAGAAAATCCTGGATATACTTCTCTTGGGAAATAAAGAAGCCATTAAAGGTAGAAGAAACCTCAGTCTCAAGAAAGTAGCGAAGAGGACCAATATCAGACATAAGAAACTCACTATGACGAGCCTTCACAAAGGCAATGTACTTAGAATCATTGTCGGTGATGATCGACATATAGAAGAGTTCGCCCACGAGTTGAAATGTAGACAAAAAGTGTAGGATCATGAGCACTCACCGAAAACCAGCCGCAATCACTATTGAGATGAAGCACTCAGACCAGACACGAGGGGTTTACTTAAGGCCATATAGATAGCGACAAAGACGACAAACCATGTCATCAGGAAGAGAAGCCACAATGAAAAGCGTGCGAAGAGTGGTCATGTGGGCCATAGGGGCAAATGTCTCATCGTAGTCATGACCATGTTCACATCACTAGACGAGTTTTGTAATGCTCAAGAGAACCATCAGTTTAACCTTGTAGACCCACATACAAGTGATAAGACGAGCACGAGGAGGAAGGGAAATGAGATCCCACGTGCCAATGCGCGAAAGAGCATCAATCTCCGATGCCATCACATCCTGCCATTTAGGATGAGCAACAACGTCATGATAAGTCGTCTCGAGAAGAGCGGTGCTAGAATAACCATAGCGGTCAGTAGGCGGAAGCGGGCGAGCTCGAAAGCCATAAGTAGGCTAAGCTGGAGGCGGTGAGTTGCCAACAGAAGAAGACAATAGTCGAGGGAGATGGCTCATCAGAAGAATTCACAACACGCGGATGACCACTGTAGTAAAGAAGATGATGAAGGGGAATCAATGGGGAAGCCTCAGGTAATGAACGAGGTGGGGAAGCCGCAAGTGACGACGGTGTGGGGTCTACAACAGTAGTATGGGAAGACACGGTGGGATGGGTGGACGAGGGCAATACTTGAGTGATAGGTGTATTTGAAAAAGTGAGGAAATAAATATCCTCAATGGGGGAGGTCAAAGGAGAGGATGAACGTGGATATAAAGGACGAGACTCATCAAAAGTCACATCCTGAGAAATGTGCATCCAACGACTCACAGGATCCCAACACAGATAGCCCTTGCTCATCATTGTAACCTAAGAAGACACATTCAACAGGTTGAATAGTTAGTTTGGTGCATTCACGAGGGGCAAGAAGAAGCAAATGCAACCAAACAAATGAAGTGTTGAGTAGTCAAGAGAACAACCAAAAAGATGCTCGAGAGGAATGTCATCTGTAGAGCAGAGGAAGGATTAATGTTGATGGGATAGGTACAAGCATAAACTACCTCAACCCAAAAGTGAGGTGGAAGAGAGGCGACAATCATCAACGCACGAACCGCCACAAGAAGGTGACGCTGCTTGCGCTCAACAACACCCTTCTAAGCATGAGCACCAAGACAAGAGAACCGAGGAAGTGTGCCCTGCTCAACAAGGAATCCACGCAGCAAATGAGAGATGTGCCTAAGGATCCCAAAGCCGCTGAGTTCCACATGAAGCATACCTTGCTCCAGGCCACCATGCATTGCCCGTCGCTGACTATGTCGGTCCCGCTCTAAA
The DNA here is from genome assembly GCA_021437245.1 of Aegilops speltoides. Taxonomy (NCBI): domain Eukaryota; kingdom Viridiplantae; phylum Streptophyta; class Magnoliopsida; order Poales; family Poaceae; genus Aegilops; species Aegilops speltoides. The sequence goes on from CM038144.1 coordinate 401,751,699, forward strand.
GGAAAACACGAATGTACTTCTCAACCGCCGCAAGTAAACACAGAGGTAGTGGCATGGCGATGGCTTGATAAACTGGGATGGAGAGAAGTACTAATTTGACAAGCACGAGCCAGCCTCCCATGTTTAGTAGATTCTCAATCCAAGTGGGGATGCAGTTGAGAACTTTGTCTAGAAGAAGCTACATGTGGACTGTGCGAATCTTGCACAACAAGGGGAGGCTAAGGTAGGTGCACGGGAGCGCTGGGAAAGCACATGCGAAGCTTAGCTTAATCACTTAAATCTCGGGGATGCTGCAATAGATTGGTGCAAAGGAACACTTGTCGAAGTTGGTGCATAAGCTCGATGTGCCACCAAGACCATGTCGGCATTGTACGCTGACATGAGGTGCTTGACGCCACGCCAACACGATGGCTCTAACATGACAATGCTCTTCGCATGCACCAACAAGGCGTTGAGCACCTCCAGCACAAGAACAAACAACAAAGACAAGGGGTCACCTTGCCACATGCCATGACGGTAAAGAATATGCCTCCGGGCACCCTGTTGAGGGTGTCTACGGTAGAATCATCCACACCAACTCGTTGAATCTGCTGCTAGTGCTGGTGGCAGTGAGAACATAGGAGGAAGGGCCATGAGATTGAATCGAATGCCTTCGCAATGTCAACCTTGAGCATGAGGGTTGCGATGTATCTAACGTGCAAGCCCTTAGTGGTGAGCATGAAGGAGCTCTGGTTTTCCTTGATTAGTTCTGGGAGCCGAGGCATGACGTCGAGAGCAAGCAGCTTGGAGAAAAGCCTACCAAAGGTATGCGGTAAACAGATCAGGTGGAAGTGCGCGACCTTGTTCGAGTTTTTCTTCTCTAGCGCCAAGACGATGTGGGTATTGTTAAGCTCGACGAGGCAACCTGGTATAAGCAAATAGAGCTGGTGGACGACTACGGCAAGCTCATCTTTAATGATCTCCAAAGCGAGTTGGTAAAACAACTCTACGAGGGATGGTGCAACCCATGATGGATGAGTAGTCTTCCAGTGTCTACTCCTTATCCTCATGGGTCAAGGTGACAATACTGCCACGAGTAATGGCAACCATGTGATTTTTGCAGTGGCAGTGGCACACATGGATGTAGAAGTAGCACGTGTTTGCGTCTCCCTCGGCTAGCTAGTGGAAGCGGAGGGCTGGCGGGGGATGATGCACTTGAGGGAGGCCAAACCAAGCAACTTAAGCTTCAACTCTTTGCGCATATTAAACTCCTTTTGGGACAACTGTCGGGACTCCTGCACCACGTTGAGCTGAAAAATGATTTCCTTAGCCATGAGTTGTTGTAGCTTGATGCTGCCAATATGCCGGTCGCTCCACAACCGCAATGTGTTGTCCATATGCTTCAGCTGGACACCCAAACGCTAGAATTGGCAAAGGTGCGACGACGCATGCTAGGCATCAGGAACCACCTGGCGGAAGCCATCAAAATTCGGCCTGATATCCTTGAAGTGGGACTAGTGAGCCCTAGGTGTGAAAATCGTGGTGTAGAGGCTAAATCAAATGCCATGGAGTATCCGCACGGAAAAGCAACTAGGATGTCATTACCCCCAATTCGTTGAAAACAGAACAAGTGGTCTAGCTGCACCAACGTTGGTGACCGTTGCTCGTTGCTCGAACTGTAGCGCCGCCCGATGAGGTTGATCTCGCGAAGCCCAAGGTCATCAAGGAAACGGTGAAATCTGCCCATCTATCTTCTTTCTAGGTTAGCATTATTTTTACCCGCCCCTACCTGCTAGATCAAGTTGAAGTCACCGGTAACGACCCAAGGACCAGGTTACGAGGAGCACAACTCAGCTTTTGGAGGAAAGCAAAGCGATATTCATCAGCTAAAGGACCACATACGGTTGACAATCACCAAGGGGGTGCCTAAGGCGAACACAACGGGCAAAGGTTCGAGTCAGTGCATTAAGGCCTCACACATTTCAAGAAGACCACGCCGAACTAAGGATGAGAGACGAGAGTAACACAAGTAACCAAGGCGATGATCCCACTGCTGAAAAGAGCTGGTAGACAAGGCAACAGAGGTGGAGAGACTGGCGGCGGTGGCAACAGAGGGAAAGTGAAGCCAGTCAAGCTCCCACAGGCCCTGGGAGTTATGACATCGGGGGCCAGCACCAAGGACAGCACCAGTGTGACGGTCCAAAACGAAGCATGCGTCAAAGTCGAGAATTACCCGACAACCAGAGTCAACAATCTGACCACCAGAAATGAGCTGCATCGTATGTTGATGAACATGAAAGGACAAAAGTGCTAAGAAGTGTTTGGCCATTAACAAGGAGGTTGGTTCCTGTTAGGAAATATGCAACTGTGTTTCCAGGTGGCCATATGCCATTGTATACATGTACAAGTGTTTTACAATATGCAAAAAAAACCTTTACAGAGCGGGGACAATACAAAGGGGTACACGACTAAATATATAACTCTTAACTCCCCCTCCCTCAAACTCATGGTGGATCGACAACACCGAGCTTGGAGAGATATATATAGAAGTCATGTTGTGCTCTAGTTTGGGCCTTCCTAAAGAAATCTGCCAACAGTAACTCCGAAGGCACATACTGAGGTGCAATAACCCGAATTTTGCACACCAGCACACAAAAAAAGCATCAACACCAATATGCTTGGTGAGCTCATTCTTCGTTGGGTCGCGCGCAACACTATGAGCACCTGTATTGTCAAATAAGAGCAAAGTAGGTGTAGTGACAGAAATACTAAACTTCTGAAGTAACCATCGTAACCAAGTCACCTCTGCCGTCAAAAGAGCCATAGCTCGAGGCTCAGGCTCTGCACTCAAACGTGAAATTGTAGTATGTTTCTTTGTCTTCGAGGCAGTGAGAGAACCACCAAGAAAAACACAGTAAGCAAAAAGTGAACGACGATCCCAGGGATCACTAGTCCACGTAGCATTTGAATAGGCCTGAAGCTGTAATGAACTAGAGCAGGGGATGAACATACGGTGAGAGATCGTGCCACGAAGATATCAGAGAACACGAAGGAGAAGGAGGTGACTATAGTGAACCAATGTGGGTGCAAAGACAAACTGACTCAAACTATGGACGGGATAGGAGATATCTGGACGAGTAACATCTAGATAAACAAGACTCCCAACAAGATGATGATAACACGTCGGATTAGACAAGGGTCACCATCACTAGCACGAAGGTGAACATTGACTCCATGGGAGTCTCAACAGTGCACTCATGTGTAAGAGCAGCATGAGCAAGAAGATTCTGGATATATTTTTCTTAGAAAATAAAAAAACCATCAATGGTAGAAGAGACCTCTATCCCAAGAAAGTAGGCCCAAATCAGACATAAGAAACTGCTCACTAAGACGTGCCTTCACAAAGGCAATATACTGAGGGTCGTCACCACATGTCGTTAGCATACTTAGGGTTGGCGGAGACGCTCAGGGTCGTAGGGACGGTCATTAGGCTAGCGGCCGAGGGAGCATGGAGGCCTGAGCTCTAGCCGGTGCATGCATCAGGGGTGGAGGAGAGGTCGGCATGGGGCACAAGGAGCAGCAGGTGCGGAACTGTGGGGTTTTATCTCCCCTTGTATAGCACAGGCTGCTGGAGAAGATGAAGGGAAGTCAGGGCGCCTGAAACGGCGGGTACTCCCCTTTGGCTTGGACCTGAACCCCAGCAGCTGCGTAAGTGCAGAGAAGCAAGCAGAGCAAATGGTGCAGCCGCCTCCTCCCCTTGCTTGCTTCCTCCTCTTGGAGCCCCTGTTCCAGCTCTCTCTCGGTCGAACGACCCACCGAGCCGGACTCCCTTCGTATCCGCTCGGTTGATCCACCAAAAGAAAAAAACAATTCCCACCACAGCTGCAGACAATGATTTTTTTTATGTTAGCGAGGACAAGAAAATTTGGTCGTGGGTATTGCGAGCTAGCCTCCCCGTAGTTTCTGGGAAACGCGGGCTCCACTACCAGCAGCATCGAGGTCGGAGGCGAGGGTCGATCGGTTTTGGCCACGAGCGGGCGGTTTTGCGTTGGGTGTCCTCGTCGGCGCTTGGCTTCGGACGCGGAGGAATCGGGGCCTCGGCTTCATGGCGACACATTACAGCGTCCCTACTGTTGTGCTTCTGCTCTCGGTTGATTCGGGGGTGGGCATCAGCATGTGAAATCGACTGCAGAGGATTCGGGCCTGGGGCATCGCATCTTCCTGCCGATGGAAGGCCTGTGTCCCCTCGAGGCTGGTACGGATTCTGGCAAGGACAGAGTTTCTCAGCCCTTTTTCTTTGTGTGTGTATTCTTTAGAATCGCATATATTCTTCATTAATGCTCCCAAATCTCTGCTCACTCCAGAAGTCCAGATACAGTGCATCACATAATTTTCTTGTTTAGTTGCCATTAGCCTACTTCACAGAATTCAAGTTGGATTTATTTGAACGGCAATGTCTCGAGCTTTTGGGGAACAACAGTAATTACAAGCTTAGCTAGCGCCATACCAACACTTTGCCATTGTGAGGATTTGCATCCCACCTCTACCCCAATGTCACAAGTAAAATTATTGTGATTATCCATCTGATGACATGAGTAATTTAACTTTTGTTCTGTGTTTCATGTTGTCTGGAGCAATGCTTGGCTCCTAGCAGTTTCTAGATGGATTTATTTCCATTGCAATGAGAACGACTGTCAATATTTGCTGAATTTTTGGTCGACTCAACCCACAAACCAAGAGGACTTAACCCTCTTCTCCTTGATCTCCTTGATAGTCCAGCAATCAGCAAGTTGAAAAGATTTAAATCAAGGTTCCATGATAATTCTTTGAATCTTCCTGTAAGGTAGGCTTATCAGATATTCCATTTCAAACTAAAGGTGCATTTCTTTTACTTCTGGTAATGTAAACTATGTATTTTTAATTGTCTAACCTTGTTTGCATAGGGTTTCTTTCACACGAGAGGTGAAGATGTTCCTTGTACAATATTTAGGTTCTGCAGAAAAATAGTGTTTTAATTGGTTGTTGTATGCCTGTCAGTCACACAAGCCTTTATTTATATTAGGCCTTAGATGCTACTCCCTCTAAAGAAATATAAGAGTGATTAGATCACTAAAGTAGTGATCAAAACACTCTTATATTTCTTCACGGAGGGAGTACTAAGTACTAACTGTTATCCCTTTGTAATAGAAGAGCATAATTTCCACTCCCTAGTTGTTGATCGTATTTCTCTGTGCCACATTCTAGTTCCAAAAATGCATGTTGATGGTCCATCTTGTTGGGGAATGTATCCGGTGCACCCACACTTGTGGTGCTACTGGTGCACCGGATGCTATAGAATATTTTTAAAAATATGAAAAAATTCTAGCACGTTAACACAACATCAATGTATGATGTCACAAAAAATCGTATACAAATTCAAAATACTTTTTGAGATACAAAAATGACAAATTTGGCGTCAGTGTGAAAATGGGCCAAATCTAAAGCCCAAGTTAATGTTATGTACTATTCAGTGTTGAATTTTTCATTTTTGTTTTTCGAGTTATGTTTCGAATTTTGACTTGAAATTTTGTTACAACCTACATTGATGTTGTGTGAGCACTAATTTTTTTGCAGAATTTTTTGAACGTTTTAAAAGCACAATGTGAGTTCGGTGCATCGGTAGCACCACAAGCTCCGGTGCACCAGATATTTTCCCCACCTTGTTGATTGCTTGCTGATATTGTGAGATATTTGATTATGCTTGATAATATTAGTAGCGAAGAGTGCCTCATTAAAAATCTTAGTTGGAGAGTGAAATTTGCATTAGTAGTATGTACTGAATTTTATGGCAGTCATAAGATGAAATTGTTCCTGTGAAATTAAGGACTGAAAGAGCTGATTCTGGTGCTCAACAGTATGATATTTTAGCCCCTGCATAAATTGTGGGAAATCCCACGTGCATGGAAAATGAAGGACTCAAAGGTTAACATAATCCATTTTATAAATCATCACACATGCATCTTCATTATGTATGAGATTATTCTGGGATACCGCCTCCATTTAATTAATTATGTATTAGAGAGGGAATTTATCTTTTGCGATAAACTGAGGAGGGGAGCAGTTATGTTTGTCCTTGCAATTGTGACATGTGTGTTTCTACATCTGACGTACAGCGTAACTATTTCAGGGCTTGACAGACCAGTTTTTATCCGGAAGAAAGGCCTTTAGTGTGCGTTTGGATCTGAAGAAACAAAGCAAGATATGGCTGTCATTCCTCCTAACTTGGCTAGTTACTAGTATCTCCTTGATCCTTTGATAAGGTAGTCTTGGCGAGTGTTTGGGTAATAGAGAACATAACTTGGCAATTTATGTACATGTTTACTGTATTCATTTATTCAAGATTAGAAGCTTAGGCCGTGTTCGGAGGCTCTCCACTCCGGGAGCGGCCGGAGCCGTAGTTAAAAAATCATGGAGCGGGCAAAGAGGTACTCCGCAGATCCTTGTATTCTGCGGAGCTGGGGGAGTGCCGAACAGGGCCTTAAATTCTGAACTTTATAGTTCAGGAGTAGGTACCTCCTGATGTACCGGTGTAATTTGATAGATTCATCGAATGTGAATCAGAAGTATATGTTGTTAACATAGTTGGGTATACATATCATATCATCTTTCTTTTCTAAGGTGTTTGAGGAGTTCAATGCAATGGAACAGATGAGCTGAACATATCCAAGGTTTCTAGCGGGAATCACTTCTTCGTGGTCATTCTGGTGATAATGGTTGTACTCTAGGTAAAAAAAAAAAAGTATAATTCTTCTAGTCCACATATGTAGTAGTTTCAGTTATTGTTATATGTTGTTTCCTTTGTATATATGCAAGCTCTTATCATCGAGTTTCCTTGGCAAGTTAACTTCAACAATCATGTTAAGCTGGCACCGATGGTTGGTACTGATGGGAGTTGCTCGTTTAGGTGCTGATGGTCCAAGAATTGTAAAGATAAGGCGGGGGGAACCTTATTTGTGTGGTGGGTGCAATTATGTTATGAGGTCAATTTGTAATTTATTATACTACAATTATGGACCAAGCCATGAATCAGTACCAAAATTCAGGATTGGTGAGAAGAAACGTGAACTTATAATGTTTTTAGTACCCTAATCTTGACTTGTCGCTGATAGACCACAATGTTCAAGCTCGGCAGATACTCTTGAACAGCTAAAATTATTGGATCTCAAGACACCTGCAGATTAAGCCGCTGTAAGAAAGTTCAGAGGTGTGTTGAGTCTTGGCATTCCCAAGTAATCATTGGTATTCATTTTTGAAATACTGCCGTACTCCCTCCGTGCATTGGATGGTTGCGCGGGCATTGAGAAGGAAGGACGCTTTCACAGGCGAAATGCCATGGGAGAGATTTTTCTATGATCCATGGATCTCCGAGCGGCAAACCGTATATATATCCAAGCTCCCTGGCTAGTCTGCGCTCTTTGGACTTTTTAAACTTAGCGAACTGAAACATCTTTGTAGCTAAAGGAAGGAAAATAAACCGAGGCCCTGTTAGTAGCGGCGAGCAAGAGCGGAACAAGGGTTTTCATAAAAAGAAATCCGAAGCGGTTTCATTCGATTTGTCATGGAGAAAATCGTCTTACATTTTGATACAAAGGTTGTAGTTTTATTTTCCTGTAGCTGGTTACTGAGTGGCATGCGGTAGATTGAGATGAAGCATGTGAGTGAGGATTTGACATGTAAGTGGCAATCAACGATGCTAGTCGTGACAGTAGTCAATGTAAAGCGGCAATCATCATGTGCGGAGGTCACGAGAGGAGTCGTTAAAGAGCAACCATCACGGCCAGCAGAAGACGAGCACAAGCCTATGTAAGGGACACCGCCAAGAGTAAGTGGCCAGCAAGGGAGATGTGTACCGGACGAAAGCATTGTACTTAAGTTTCTTTTTTACTTGAAGATCAGAAGTAGTCAGCGGAGCCAGCACCAAGCGGTCAAAGCAGGGAGCGAGGCATGACCGCGCATGATCGAGCGACCTTCACGGCAGGATCCAGCAGATAGAGCCGAACTGCAGGTGGGGTGGAGCGATGCACAACAGGGCAGGAGCGGACTCATTGTGTGGCAACGACATGCATGTGGGCTTCCGTGTTAGAGCATCCCAGCGCACGCGCGGTAGCGCGGTTTTACAGCACTGAAATAGTGTTTTAGCGCGCTTAGTTGGTGTTTTGTTTTACTAGAAACGCTATAATATTGTGCGTCACAGGTAGTGTTTCGGTAGGCGCTCTAAATTTCAGCACGCGAGTCCAGCACAAACAAATTTCCCACTCAAACATAGAACCAAGAAGATCAAACACACACAAAATAAATCAACAATAAATAGTTTAATTGTTATTACAATTCAAACAAATAGTTTATCTTCAATACAACAAATAGTTCAGAACAATACAACAAACATACAACATCAAACTAGTTTTGTTGCCCATTCCATGACCATCACTCCTCGACTAGATCCTTTTGAAGCTCATCATGCGTTTTGGCACGTCTATGGCATGATAGGAGGCGACAAAGCAGACCACCCTCACACCCCTCCTCCGCATTTGCACGGGATGTCCCATCAACTCATACCGAGAATAGTCTAAATATTGCCTACGCTCATTTTCGATGATCATGTTATGCATGATCACACAAGCGTTCATGATGTACCAAAGGATCTTTTGATTCCAAAATCTAGCCGGTCCTCCCACAACAGCAAATTGGGCTTGCAAAATCCCAAAAGCTCTCTCCACATCTTTCCTAGCCGTCGCTTGAGCATTGTGGAAATCAAGTTTTTTCTTACCCTACGGTGCCTTCAACGGCTTCACAAATGTTTGCCACCTTGGGTAGATGCCATCCGCAAGATAGTAGCCATAGTTGCATGTATGACCATTTGCTACAAACTCCACTTGTGGAGTTTCATCATTTGCAATCCTATTCATCAGTGGTGACCGTTGAAGAACATTGATGTCATTGCAAGATCATGCATTCCGAAGAAAGCATGCCAAATCCAAGTCTCATGATTGGCCACCGCTTCAAGGATTATAGTGGAACCCTTTTTCTGGTAGTCGAATTGTCCTTGCCATGCCGTAGGATAGTTCTTCCAACTCCAATGCATGCAATCTATTGAGCCAAGCATTCCTGGGAACCCGCGAGCTTTGTTGACCTCCAAGCCTTGCGGTGTCTTTAGCATTGGGAGTTCTCAAATATTCCAAACCAAACACTTGCACAATTCCAACTGTGAAGCGCTTGACACACATGATCACTTGACTCTCACCCATGGCCAAGTGGTCATCAACTAGATCCGCTGGAATACCGTATGCCAACATACACAAAGCGGCGATCACCTTCTGGAAGGTGCTATGCCTGAGTTCTCTGGCGGCATTCCCCCTTTGCTGAAAAAACCAATCATGGCTCGCCAGTTTCTCCACAATGTGTTTGAACAACTCGATGTTCATCCTAAACGGTGCCAAAAGTAGGTCTCAGGGTATGTGGGATTCTCCACAAAATAGGTCCTCATTAATCTGTTGTGGACATCGATCCTTTCCCTCCATAATTTCTGACAACCGAAAACCGAACCACCGTGCGTCAACTTTTTTATTAACATGCATAGCTAGGATCATTGCAACGTCCTCCTCCTCTTGAAGATCAAATTCTTCATCGGAAGAATCGTAGGACGAACTCATTTACAAACTTGAATTTAAACTAATTTAAAACTACCAACAACATGCACCAAATTCATCTACAAATATAAAGTTAGAAGCAATATATACCTTGCAAATGTTTTGTCAAACATCTTGTGGGCGTCGAGCTGCAAACGACCATCAGGCGCTGTTCCTCAAAGGAACGGTGCGCTCAAGGGACGGCAACGAGAAAAGAAGGTGGAGGAAGCAGCGGAGGCCATCGGGAGAAGCAGGGGAAGCGGCGACGCGCTGGGATAGGCGGGGGAAGCGCAGACGTGTCGTCGGAGCGAATGGGGGAAGGTGCGGGCGGAGGCGCCAGCGCCTGGAGGTTTCAGATCCGGCGGTTGGTGAGATTCGTGCGCACGGTTTGCTTGTCCAGCGCGCGCGATCGGGCATACCAAATACCCAGCGCGATGTCGCCTTTTTACCGCGCGCGGGATTATAGCGCTGCTGTTGGAGCGCTATTTTCAACAGCGCATGTTATATAGCTGTTTTTCAGTGCGTTGCTTATTTAGCGCATCTGTTGGAGATGCTCTTAGGATCAAACAGCGGATGGACGGGATGGCTGCATGTGATGACCCAGAAGTCCACGTCACGCACGGACGGCTAAACTCAATCAAGGCGGTCCTATGGATGGGAGGCTGGATCACGAGCGGATTGGGACAGAAACTAGGCGGGCGAGCCGGGCACTAACGGGAGCCAATCTAGGGCAATTGTCGGACCAATGGATTTTGGAGTATCCAGGACTGGGCGACCGGGAGGTTCTACGAAGGTGCTGTGGTGAGCAAGGAGCGAAGGCGGTGACATGAGGGGCCTAAGAAGACCATTTGGGACGTTTCCCCGCCCGGGAAGAGCCTCCCAGGAAGCCATCCTAGGTGCCCCACACGGGATGGGAGAAGGGGCTCTGCTCAAAAGTACAGAGGCAGGCTGTGCCTATAGACGAAGCATGGAGCGAAAATGATAAGGTTTGACTTTGGGCGGCCTACTGATCATATCCCGTCCTTTGGTGGTCATCAATAGTGTCACGGGATGGCCCGCATGAGCAGGCCACAGGGCTACATTGTAGCACGCTACGGTCGATAAAGGGTGCCTTTGTTGGACGGAGGTGAAGGGGCCAAGGGGGGATTCTATCCTCCATCGCCTCTCCCTCTCTCTCCCCTTTGTATAAATAGAGGAATATCGGGGCGGCGCTGGAGGTCGATCTTTTGACCTTGTAACATACACAATGTAGCTCTCTACCATTGCAATACAAAACAAAGTATGAGTAGGGTATTACACCAAGAAGGTGGCCCGAACCTAGGTAGTTCCTTATGTTCATTTGCAGTTCATCCACCACATTTCATCCATGACTTAGGATTGCTGGAAGTGTTCAGTCCTTGGCCGAACTCTCGAAGGGTTGTTGCTCACAAGTCATATGTAGGTTCTTAAAAACCGACATTTGGCGCGCCATATAGGGGATTGAGACGTCTAGGTCCCGCACTGGCACCGTCCCCGTCGGTTGTTCTTCTCAGATCCTCAATCGCAGTTTGAGTCATGGCGTCGAGACGCTCTGGGGCATCCATGGCCCTGATGAGCAGCTGGTAAGCACGTTCTTTGGCGCGACGTCGACATCAGGAGGCCACTGACGCAGCTCAGCACGCGTCGCCCCCTCAGCCTCCTCCTCCTCCTCGCCCGTTGGCGGAAGAGGTCCAATACCCTGTCCTGGATCATGAGGGGTACATGGGGCAGGACGGGGGAGGAGGAGACGCAGGTCACGACATGGGCATCGATCATGACCAAGCCATCGCTCCTCCACAACAGGGGGTATGAACTCATGTTTCGGCTGTTCTATCGGGAACCACGGCCCGTACCATCTACACTCCGATGACAACATTGATGGTGGAACGCAAACTCCAGCAGTACCCGCCACCGAAGGCCAAACACAGTTCCTGGCTCGCACAGATCACATATCTAATCGACATCACTGGAAAAGCACAACAACACCCGCAGACGCTGTCATGATAACACCGTGAACAGTCATGTGTCCCGAAGCATGCGCTGCCCCCTCAACATCCGCGAGACCGCGAGCCATGACAAGCCCGCCGAAGCCTGGGGGGTGATGACCCACAAGTATGGTGAAGTGTCATGTAGTCGATGTTCACATGACACCACTAAGGAAGCAACAACATACATATCATCAAAATATCAAACAAATACCAAATTCACATGATTACTTATGACAAGACTTCTCCCATGTCCTCAAGAACAAAAGTAACTACTCACAAATCATATTCATGTTCAAGATCAGAGGGGTATTGAATATCATTAAGGATTGGAACATTTAATCTTACACCAAATAAACCAACTAGCATTAACTACAAGATGTAATCAACACTACTAGCATCCCACGGGTACCAATCTGAGGGTTTTGAGACAAAGATTGAAGACAAGAGATGAACTAGGGTTTGAGATGAGATGGTGATGGTGAAATGTTGATGAAGATTGGTCCTCCCACGATGAGAGGATCATTGATGATGAAGATGGCTTCGATTTCCCCCTCCCGAAGGAAAGTTTCTCTGGCGGAATCGCTTCGCTGGAGAGCAAAAGTGCTCCTGCCTAGGTTCTTCCTCGAGACGGCGGTGCTTCATCCCGAAACCTTCCTTCTGATTTTTTCTAGGTCAAATGGCACCATATAGGAGAATATGGGCCACAGAGGCCTGCCAGGGGCGCCACAAGCTCGGGGGGCACGCCCTGGGGGTGGGGCGCGCCCCCAAGCTTATCGCTTCCTGGTGGGTCCCCTTCTGGTAATTCTTTGGCCAATATTTTTTATATATTGCAAAATAATTCTCTGTCAATTTTTAGCTCATTTCGAGTTGCGTAGAAAAGGTGCCTCAGATACACCCTTTTCTGGTCCAGAATTCCAGCTGCAGGCAATCTCCCTCTTCATGTGAAACTTTCAAAATAAGAGAGAAAAGGCATACAATTGTATTATAAAGTGAAATAACAGTCCATAATGCAATAAATATGGATACGAAAACATGACACAAAATGGACATATCAAGGGGAGGCGTGCCAATCTGTGGCCTCCGCCCTGGGGAGGATAAGGATCGGCGATCTGCGGCCCGCCACCCGGCGGAGGACGCCCGAGTCGCCATAGAGCATTGGCAAGAGCGACATGACAGATTCATCCAAGAAATAGCGGAGGTAGGGCGCCCCGGGTGCTCGGGCTGTTCCAATAGGCGCAGGGTGCCAGGCGTTCGCCCCCGAACTTTGCGAGGTGGTCTGTCCCCCGTCATTCAAGCCAGATTTGTCATCGTGGTATGACGGCTCGACCGACCCCGTCGAGTTCCTCCAAATCTATACCACAACAACGCCATGGTCAACTAGTTCCCTATGGCCCTCAAGGACTCGACACATTCATGTCTCATGAACCTCCCACTGAACTCCATCATGACTTGGGACGAGTTGTGCGAGTAGTTCATCGCCAACTTCAAGGCAACCTGCGAGCGGCCTTCCACGATCGCCGACTTGAACGCCATCCATCAGAAGGAGGGCGAGACACTACGAGGGTTCATCCAGCATTTTAGCCAGGTCCGCAACAAGATTCCCCACATCAATGGCAGCGCGGAGGTTGTCGTAGCCTTCTGCAACGGGGTCGTGGATCTCAAGATCTGCGGGAAGATGGCAGTCCACAATGTGCGCACAACGGTGCAGCTTTACGAGCTAGCAGACAAGTGCGCCAGGGTGGCCGAACCCCGAAGCCGCTCTTTGCAGACGACCGATCGGGAGGCCAGACCCTCCCACGTCAAGGGCCAAAAGCACAACTTGCCCAGGGTTTTCGCGGCGGAGCCCGAATGGAAGCGAGAGAAGAAGGAAGAGGTTTCTTATGATGATTCGAGCTATGGTCCGTACTGTGCCTTGCACAACTCGCGCACACACGACATGATCGAGTGCCATGAGATCAAAAAGATGGCGGAGGATCGTCAGAAGGAGTGGCGTGGGCACAGGCCTGGCGAAGGAAGAAAGGAGGAAGGTCGAGGGAGAGGGTGCGCCGGTCAGTGCGGAGGCCCGCGTGAGCCCTTCCCTTGAGGACGCCAGAAGGCAGGGGACGGCAAGACCAGGGACGGCACGGACTCCGATAAAATAGAGGCGGAGGCTTCTAGGATCCCAAAGTGGTGGCATGTATTCATTGCAGGGCGCAGACCCCTCACTCAAACTAATGTTTCAAGCACCTTTCCCGGGAAGTTTGCACTGCTCTTCCCGGAGGAAAAGCCGCCAAGCCATTGAAATGGTTTGGGGTCTCGGTGACATTTGACCTCGCGGATTGTAACGCCCCGAGACCGACGCTCCAGAAGACTTCTAGCTACTTCGAGTTTCGTCGTGTGATTTGTTTTGTTCCTTGCATCATGTTGCATTTCATCATTCTCATCATGTGCATTGTGTGTTTCATGCATGATCACCCCTTGCATCACCCTTCCCCTCCTCCTATGGTCATTTGTATCTTCATCTTTTCATCAAGACCTTTCTCCACGTGCAAACCTTATCACTTCTTCCTTTCATCAAATCTTGACTTTCATGCCAAGTGGCATTATTTGTGCCTCCATTAATGTTCATTTATTTCTGGTGATCTTACTTCATGCCTTATACCTCTCTGTCAAATATCATCCATTTTGGAGTTGTTTTGGTTGGGTTCAAAAATGGCTCAAGTTTGAATTTAATTCAAACTTGTTTATTTTTATACCTCTAAAAATTCCCAAAGCAATTTATTCAAATTCTACATAAATCCGAATCCCACATATGTTTTTATCTCATCCTAATTCCTTGCCAAACTCCTTGGCCTTTTCTTGCATTTCTGTTTGAAGAAATTGCTTAAAGGAAAGAGCCCAGTAAGAAGAAGATCACTGGCCTCACCTCGAGCCGCCCAGCTTTTTCCCTAGCCCAAGGCCCAGCCAGCGCCGCTGCCTTAACCCTAGCCGCCAGGAGTCGAACCCTCCCATCGATCCCCATCTCTCCCTCGGCCGCCAGACTCATCCCTCGATCCAAGATCTCTCGATCCCCTCGTCCTCCTCCCAAGACCTTGGCCAGAGAGGAGCGAGCGCCGAGCCCCATCTCCTCCTCTCGTTCTCTCCCGCGCTCCGCCCTCGAGAAGGAACCAGCCGAACCTCGTCGCTACCGGCGCCGTCGGCGACCACCGTGAGAACCCAGCGCCCGCCTTCGCGACCACGACCAGAGCTCCTCGCCAAACGCCGACGCCGGCCTCCGCAGCAACCCTCCGCGACCACACCATGGATGAGCTCGCGACCACGCCTCTCCGTCACGCTCCATGCACCCGGCCATCCTTCGCGCCAAGTCCGCTGCCGGAGTTCTGCGTCGCCCGCCGTCGTCGCCGCCGTCGCGTCGGGCTCTGGACCTCCGCTGCGAGCCCCATCGCCGCTGTTTCGCCGTCCTCGCATCGGACCCGACGAGCTGGCTGCCCGTTGGTCTTCTTGCCTTTGTCGTGGCGAGTCAAGTCGACACACAGAGACCATCGTTGATTTTCGCCAAATACCGGACGTCGGGACCCGTCAAGTTCATCTTGAACCGTGTACGACTACCGCGCCAAGTCCGCGAGTACCACTACGGTTGCGATGTACATCTACACCAAGATCGGACCGACAAGTACCGCGAGAACATTTGTACCTCTACCGTCGCCGTGGATCCGACAAGTACCCTACAACAAGTGTACCTCTACCTCGTCTTCGAATCACCAAGAACGCCAAGTACCCTACGAATCGTGTGCGACTACATCCGAGGTGGATTTCGTCAAGTACCCCTTCGGATGCGCCAAGTTCGTCTACATGGTCCGCCAAGTTCCTCTACCGATGACTCGAACGCCTACGAACCGTGTACAACTACCGTCGCCGTGTACAACTACTTCCACTACTACCGTCGCGGAACAACTACTTCCTCTACTTCCCTCGACGACCCGTGAACGACTACTTCCTCTCCGAACCGGTCTGCTCCAAAAATGCACGCTTCAAAGGTATAACCCCGAGACGCCGTTCGTGGACCGAATGCATGTGTTGTTTGAGATGCACCCGATGTTTGCACCGTGCCCGTTTGCTTCATGCACGTCCCTCCTCGTTTGCCATGCCATCGTCCCGTGGGAACCCGGTAACCGGGATCATCCCACCATCCTTTGCTTCCGCACACTTGCTCGTTTGCACCGGTATCTCCGTGAGCTACCGGAACCGATATGTTGCCGTGGCATCATTTTGGGTATGTTGCCGTGGCATCATTTTGGATATGTTGCCGTGGCACCATTTTTGTTTCGCCGCCGTGGCACCCTTTTCGTTCCGCCATGGCGACAAATGCTTCATAACATGCTCTTGTCAACATTTTCATAATAATTGCATAAAACTTGCATATGTCATCCGCATCATGATAACAAGATTTAAAACGCTTAAAATGGTGTTTGCATTAAACTACTAAGTGACATGGGGATTTTCCGGAATTGTTGTTTGTTGTTTCCGGCCTCATTTAAACTTGCCTAGATAGTTAGTTTACTTTTGATTCACCCCTTGCCATGTTTAACAACATTTAATATTGATGAGTAGCATAACCGAGAGAGAACTAAATAATTGATGTGGTGTTTTGTCAATATGCAACTCGTTGCATATTGAGCTCCACTTAATTTGTAGTGTTGTTTGTTTGCACTTTGCCATGCCATGCCTCATTAAACCGGACATGCATCATACTTGATTGTGCATCATGCCATGATTATGCTTGTGTGTTTACCATGTTGTTTGCTTCTTTCCGGTTTGCTTCTCTCGTTAGCTTCGTTTCCGTTCCGGAGTTGTGAGGATTCGTTCGATTACCTCCGTTTGTCTTCTTCATGGACTCGTTCTTCTTCCTTGCAGGATTTCAGGCAAGATGACCGCTACCATGGATCTCACTACTATCATTGCTATGCTAGTTGCTTCGTTCTTTCGCTATGCTGCGCTACCTATTACCTGTTTGCCCAGCCATCCCATATTGCCATGAACCTCTAACCTTTGACACCTTTCCTATGCAAACCGTTGTTTGGCTATGTTACCGCTTTTGCTCAGCCCCTCTTATAGCGTTGCTAGCTGCAGGTGAAGTTGAAGATTTCTCCATGGTGGACAGGGTTTATGTTGGGATATCACAATATATCTTATATTATTAATGCATCTATATATTTGGTAAAGGGTGGAAGGCTCGGCCTTATGCCTCGTGTTTTGTTCCACTCTTGCCGCCCTAGTTTCCGTCATACCGGTGTTATGTTCCCGGATTTTGCGTTCCTTACGCGGTCGGGTGATTTATGGGACCCCCTTGACAGTTCGCTTTGAATAAAACTTGTCCAACAAGGCCCAACATTGATTTTTACCATTTGCCTCACCACCACCTATATTTCCCTTGGGAGTAATTAACCCAAGGGTCATCTTTATTATAGGCCCCCGGGCCAGTGCTTGTCTAAGCGTTGATCCAAACTAGAGCACCGTGCGGGACCATCCCTTGGCAACTTGGGTTACGTCGGTACCTGTACGCTTCGCTTATCCGGTGTTGCCCTGAGAACGAGATATGTGCAGCTCCTATCGGGATTGTCGGCGCATCGGGCGGCTTTGTTGGTCTTGTTTTACCATTGTCGAAATGTCTTGATGTACCGGGATACCGAGTCTGATCGGAGTGTCTCGGGTGAAGGTCTATTCCTTCGATGATCGCGAGAGCTTGTCATAGGCTAAGTTGGGACACCCCTGCAGGGTATAAACTTTCGAGAGCCGTGCCCGCGGTTATGTGGCAGATGGGAATTTGTTAATGTCCGGTTGTAGATAACTTGACACCAGATCCGAATTAAAACGCATCAACCGAGTGTGTAGCCGTGATGGTCTCTTCTCGGCAGAGTCCGGGAAGTGAACACGGTTTCTGTGTTATGACTGACGTAAGTAGGAGTTCAGGATCACCTCTTGATCATTGGTAGCTTCACGACCGTTCCGCTTGTTCTCTTCTCGCTCTTATTTGCATTGGTTAGCCACCATATCATGCTTAGCCGCTGCTGCAACCTCACCACTTTACCCCTTCCTTGCCCTTTAAGCTTTGCTAGTCTTGATACCCATGGTAATGGGATTGCTGAGTCCTCGTGACTCACCAGATACTTCCAAAACCAGTTTGCAGGTGCCTATGTTATCGGCGGTGGTGACGAACTAAGCTCAAGGAGGAGCTCGATGAAGATCTTGCCCTTTGTGTTGTTTCGTTCTAGTTGATCAAGAGTGGAGCCCGGTTAGGGTCGATCGGGGACCTTTTGTCGATTTGGGGTTCTTCTTTTATTTTTGGTTCCGTAGTCGGACCTTGATTGTATCTGAATGATGTAATGCTTTATGCATGTAATTGTGTGAAGTGGCGATTGTAAGCCAACTATGTATCTCTTTCCCTTATATATTACTTGGGTTGTGTGAAGATTACCTCACTTGCGACATTGCTTTCAATGCGGTTATGCCTCTAAGTTGTGCTTCGACACGTGGGAGATATAGCCGCATTGAGGCGTTATAAGTTGGTAATCGAGCCTTCCCGACCTTAGGAGCCCCCACCGCTTGATCGCTTTTAGCGGCGAGTTGTGTCTAGAAAAATGTTTTGAGTCATTTAGGATTATATATATTGGAGAGTTAGGAATTTTTTTACTCCTCGGTCCTTAAATCGCTCTGGTGAGGTCTCTGACGAGAAGTTTTGACTCTTCTCTTCTCAAATTTCACTAATTTTTTTAGGATCACGCGGGTATCTTAGAATCGTTCGATGGTTTTATGATGACAACATTGTCTTGGTGCCTCCCATCGGCAGGGTTTTTTTCTAGTGGAGGTGTCCCGGGAGTTGAGCTCGAGGTGTTGTCGTCATAATTTTATCGTTGCAGTTCTGGAATACGAGTTTAATACGCCGACATCGAAAATCTCTTTTATGCGCTTGTTGGTGAGATAACCCGCTAACCTTGATCTTGAGGTGAGTACGGAAGTATTGCCATGACTCGTATAACGGATGCTTTTCAAGGTTGAGGTACACGATTTCGAAGGTTTCTTGGTTATGTGTTGACGGATGGATAAAGCTTGGATGTAGGTATTGTTAGTTTGGGTGAGATATATTGCTTCCTCAGTATCCCCAACACCAGATTGCATAACCGTAAAGTTTCGGAGTTTTATAGGTGGGAATTCAAGTAGCTCCTAGAATATCTTTCCGACGGATGCATGATATGGGATTGGGTAAATCTCTATCATATGTTTGTTCGGCTTATTCTCGCAAGCCAAATCCTTTGTTTTGTTTTATTTGTGGTATTCGAGTTGCTTGAAGTCAAATGTTGAATCCATACCTTTCCTAAGCGGTGTTCTCATATTGCTATGTGAATACTAATCCTTTTGATCATTGATTTTGTCATGTCAACTCCTTTCCAACCGGTGTGCTTCTCTTCAAGTGGATCCCATCATTTTTCCCATCCGCAAGATCAAATCTAAGTTTTCTCAACGGTGTTTGTTTCATCCATCCCAAGTTGCCTTTGTTTTCCCGCCCTCCCACCCTTTTTCTTCAAGGACACAGATTTCTTTATCAAGTATCCATTTATTCATGTGAAGTCACTTCACTCTTTTCAATCAATGTTCTGATCCGGTGATTCCTCGTGAAGATGCTCACGAGCTTCAAGTTCACCATTCTTCATTCTCGTATTCTTCTCCGGTGGATCCAATTCAAGCTTTTGATATTCATCATATCCCTTTTCTCGTTTCAAATGCTTTTTCATACCGGTGCACCTCTTAATCATTCACTTCTTCCTATTCATTTGTTCTGGAGTGCTGAAGATATCTCACAAGACTTGTGTTTCCATTCTCAATCCCTTCAAGATATGTCGAGGTGGTTATCTCATTCAAGCCATTTAATTCAACTGGTGCAATTTCTCTTTAAAATCATTTCCAACGGTGTTCTTTTGAGTGGGCCCTAACCCACAGGTCTTTTCCCAGGATCTTACCTGACTCTTCTAATTATTCCGGAGCTATCCCAAATTCTTTTCCAAGTTTGATGTAAGAATGAATTTTCATCAGTCACATGCCTTCTCCAAGATCTTCCAAATTATTTTTAATTGTTCGCTCAACAACCTTGTTTTTTTTCATTCTCCCGGAGTATCTCAACAATTAATGGTGGTTCTCATCTTCTTTCTCAACATGTGAAGACCGAAGAAGGATTTCTCTTTAATCTTGCTCTATTCTCTTCAAGATTCATGGTTCTAGCTTGATGCCATCCTCTCATAATTGTTTTCGATTGTGAGAATTCTTTTCACCCATCCGGAGCATTTTAGGAGTCTTTTCAGTTTCATTCTTTGAAGCCCATCATCTCAGTATTATTCATTCAAGCTTTCAGCTATCGTTCTCCAAATCTTATCGGTGATTCGTTCAAATATCCTCTAATCAGTTCATGTTCTCTTCGTTCTCATGTATCTAAATCCCCTCAAATATCTTCATTCGTTTTCCAATTCTTCCCGGTGAATTGTGCCTTTGCTACTTTCATTTTGAATTCTTACGGTGGTTCGTTCAAGATTTCACCTCTTTCGTTATCATGTAATTCATTCGTTCTTTCCAATCCTACCGGTGGTTCGTTGAAGACCTCCCCAAGCTTGCGCTATATTCCTCTTAACCATTTCTACGAGAATAAGTAATATGCAAAATCCATTGCTTGCCATCAATTAAATTTGATGAAGGATAAGCATACAATAAATCTTATTCTTATTTCCTCGAGGTGATTCAATTCTTTTCTCCCGGAGATTATTCATGACGAATAAATTCTTGATTACAAGTGATTCATCTTTCTTTCAAAGTTTGTTCATGATGAATAAATTCTCGGTTTCATTTGTTTCATCTTCTCTTTTTCCTGGAGTTCCAAGCTCTAATTATCACAGAGATCCATCTAAATCATTGCAAGGATTCACCTTGTGTTTTCAATTTCTCTTTCTTTTCATTCCTTTTGTTTACCGGAGTTCTTCATGGAGGTTCTACATGATGGTTCATCAAGGATTTATTCCCTTCTCAAAGTTTTCATCGAGATTCTTTCCTAAGGAGCTCAAGCTTTCTTCATATGGTAATCCGAAGTGCGGTTCTTTCTACCTTATTTTCTGAGGTGGTGTTAGGTCATTCTTGATAATTTTCCCTTCGCGTTTCATGATTCACAAGTTTTCAAGAGTGACATATTTAAATCCATCATTTTCTCTTGTTCAAGAGATCTTTTCAACCGTCAATCTCTTCATTGGAGTTATCTTGGTATAGATTTCACCTAAAGACTTCCCTAAGGAACATTGCTATTTTGGTGCTTATTAATGACCCAAGTTATCTCTTTTCCATCTTGATGGAACAAGCTTTCATCTCTTCGTTAATCTCAAGCAAGCAATTGTTTCCGTTAGTGGCGTGTTGTCACCTCATAATGTTGAGATGTTTCCATAAGCCCACTACAAGCTTGTTCTTTTCGTTGTTGGTCTTCCAACAACTCTATTCTATCCTTCTTGCAAGGGTGCTTTCCAAGATCATTTGTGGCAGAAGTTGGCATTTTCTTCTCCATTCTGTTATTCCAGTGATCTATCTTCCATTCTTTTGTTCCAGAGGCTTTGTGATGTTACTCTCTTCGACCCATCATCTGATTTTTTAAATTATCATGTAATTTTCCTTGCTTATCCGTTTAGCCGGAGTGTCGTGTTCTCATTCGAGTTCTCTCATCTTATCAAGTTTTGCCTCCCTTCTCAACCGGAGTGCGGTTTGTAATGTTTCTTACCCCTTGTGCCATTCTTTCAATTCCGGAGGCAGTGTGTTGTTGATTTCATTATGTATCCTCTCATCTTGTCAAGTTCATGTTCAATTCCTTCCATTTATAGTCGGAGTGCTGCCCAAATTATATCATTCTTCCTCTCTCATCTTGTTTTAACCGGAGTGGTTTCGAATTCTATCTTGTCCATTAAACTCTTGATTCATGTAATTGCAACCTCCAAGGTCTCGTAATACTCCTTGTTCATCTTTTCTAACGGATTGTTTGCAATCTCGTTCATCTCTATTGTACTCTTTCTTTTAAATTGCTCAACACCTCAAGGTTCATGGTTTCACTCGTTTCTCCAAGAAGCAACTTAGTTTTACCTCTCCTCTTCCTCTTCCTTTTCCCTCCGGTGCCATCCTAGATCTCGGGACGAGATCCTCTCGTAGTGGTGGAGTGTTGTAACGCCCCGAGACAGACGCTCCAGAAGACTTCCAGCTACTTCGAGTTTCGTCGTGTGATTTGTTTTGTTCCTTGCATCATGTTGCATTTCATCATTCTCATCATGTGCATTGTGTGTTTCATGCATGATCACCCCTTGCATCACCCTTCCCCTCCTCCTATGGTCATTTGTATCTTCATCTTTTCATCAAGACCTTTCTCCACGTGCAAACCTTATCACTTCTTCCTTTCTGTCAAATCTTGACTTTCATGCCAAGTGGCATTATTTGTGCCTCCATTAATGTTCATTTATTTCCTGGTGATCTTACTTCATGCCTTATACCTCTCTGTCAAATATCATCCATTTTGGAGTTGTTTTGGTTGGGTTCAAAAATGGCTCAAGTTTGAATTTAATTCAAACTTGTTTTATTTTTATACCTCTAAAAATTCCCAAAGCAATTTATTCAAATTCTACATAAATCCAGAATCCCACATATGTTTTTATCTCATCCTAATTCCTTGCCAAACTCCTTGGCCTTTTCTTGCATTTGTTTGAAGAAATTGCTTAAAGGAAAGAGCCCAGCGCAGCAGCAGTCAGCTGGGCCTCACCTCCAGGCCGGCCCAGTTTTTCCCTAGCCCAAGGCCCAGCCGCGCCGCTGCCTTAACCCTAGCCGCCAGGAGTCGAACCCTCCCATCGATCCCCATCTCTCCCTCGCCGCCAGACTCGTCCCTCGATCCCAAGATCTCTCGATCCCCTCGTCCTCCTCCCAAGACTTGGCGCCAGAGAGGAGCGAGCGCCCCGAGCCCCATCTCCCTCCTCTCGTTCTCTCCCCCGCGCTCCGCCCTCGCCGGAGAAGGGAACCAGGCCGGAGCCTCGTCGCTACCCGGCGCCGTCGGCGACCACCGTGAGAACCCCGCGCCCGGCCTTCCGCGACCACGACCAGGAGCTCCTCGCCCAAACGCCGACGCCGGCCTCCGCAGCAACCCTCCGCGACCACACCATGGATGAGCTCCGCGACCACGCCTCTCCATCACCGCTCCATGCACCTCGGCCATCCTTCTGCGCCAAGTCCCGCCTGCCGGAGTCCCTACGTCGCCCGCCATCGTCCTTCGCCGTCGCGTCGGGCTCCTGGACCTCCGCTGCGAGCCCCATCGCCGCTGTTCTGGCCGTCCCTGCATCGGACCCCGACGAGCTGGCTGCCCCGTTGGTCTTGCTGCCTTTGTCGTGGCCAGGTCAAGTCAGACACCTGGAGACCATCGTTGATTTTCGCCAAGTACCGGGACGTCAGGACCCGTCAAGTTCATCTTCGAACCGTGTACGACTACCGGCGCCGAAGTCCGCGAGTACCACTACGGTTGCGATGTACATCTACACCAAGACTGGACCGACAAGTACCGCGAGAACATTTGTACCTCTACCGTCGCCATGGATCCGACAAGTACCCCTACAACAAGTGTACCTCTACCTCGTCTTCGGAATCACCAAGAACGCCAAGTACCCCTACGAACCGTGTACGACTACATCCGAGGTGGATTTCGTCAAGTACCCCTTCGGATGCGCCAAGTTCGTCTACATGGTCCGCCAAGTTCCTCTACCGATGACTCGAACGCCTACGAACCGTGTACAACTACCGTCGCCGTGTACAACTACTTCCACTACTACCATCGCGGAACAACTACTTCCTCTACTTCCTTCGACGACCCGTGAACGACTACTTCCTCTCCGAACCGGTCTGCTCCAAAAATGCACGCTTCAAAGGTATAACCCCGAGACGCCGTCCGTGGACCGAATGCATGTGTTGTTTGAGATGCACCCGATGTTTGCACCGTGCCCGTTTGCTTCATGCACGTCCCTCCTCGTTTGCCATGCCATCGTCCCGTGGGAACCCGGTAACCGGGATCATCCCACCATCCTTTGCTTCCGCACACTTGCTCGTTTGCACCGGTATCTCCGTGAGCTACCGGAACCGATATGTTGCCGTGGCATCATTTTCGGGTATGTTGCCGTGGCATCATTTTCGGATATGTTGCCGTGGCACCATTTTTGTTTCGCCGCCGTGGCACCCTTTTCGTTCCGCCATGGCGACAAATGCTTCATAACATGCTCTTGTCAACATTTTCATAATAATTGCATAAAACTTGCATATGTCATCCGCATCATGATAACAAGATTTAAAACGCTTAAAATGGTGTTTGCATTAAACTACTAAGTGACATGGGGATTTTCCGGAATTGTTGTTTGTTGTTTCTGGCCTCATTTAAACTTGCCTAGATAGTTAGTTTACTTTTGATTCACCCCTTGCCATGTTTAACAACATTTAATATTGAAGAGTAGCATAACCGAGAGAGAACTAAATAATTGATGTGGTGTTTTGTCAATATGCAACTCGTTGCATATTGAGCTCCACTTAATTTGTAGTGTTGTTTGTTTGCACTTTGCCATGCCATGCCTCATTAAACCGGACATGCATCATACTAGATTATGCATCATGCCATGATTATGCTTGTGTGTTTACCATGTTGTTTGCTTCTTTCCGGTTTGCTTCTCTCGTTAGCTTCGGTTCCGTTCCGGAGTTGTGAGGATTCGTTCGACTACCTCCGTTTGTCTTCTTCATGGACTCGTTCTTCTTCCTTGCGGGATTTCAGGCAAGATGACCGCTACCCTGGATCTCACTACTATCATTGCTATGCTAGTTGCTTCGTTTTTTCGCTATGCTGCGCTACCTATTACTGTTTGTCCAGCCATCCCATATTGCCATGAACCTCTAACCTTTGACACCTTTCCTCGCAAACCGTTGTTTGGCTATGTTACCACTTTTGCTCGGCCCTCTTATAGCGTTGCTAGCTGCGGTGAAGTTGAAGATTTCTCCATGGTGGACAGGGTTTATGTTGGGATATCACAATATCTCTTATATTATTAATGCATCTATATATTTGGTAAAGGGTGGAAGGCTCGGCTTTATGCCCGGTGTTTTGTTCCTCTTGCCGCCTAGTTTCCGTCATACGGTGTTATGTTCCCGGATTTTGCGTTCCTTACGCGGTCGGGTGATTTATGGGACCCCTTGACGGTTCGCTTTGAATAAAACTTGTCCAACAAGGCCCAACATTGACTTTTACCATTTGCCTCACCACCACCTATATTTCCCTTGGGAGTAATTAACCCAAGGGTCATCTTTATTATAGCCCCGGGCGATTGCTTGTCTAGCGTTGGTCCAAACTAGAGCACCGTCTTGGGACCATCCCTTGGCAACTTGGGTTACGTCGGTACCTATACGCTTCGCTTATCGGTGTTGCCACGAGAGCGAGATATGTGCAGCTCCTATCGGGATTGTCGGCGATCGGGCGGCTTTGCTGGTCTTGTTTTACCATTGTCGAAATGTCTTGATGTACGGATACCGAGTCGATCGGAGTGTCTCGGGTGAAGGTCTATTCTTCGATGATCGCGAGAGCTTGTCATGGGCTAAGTTGGGACACCCTGCAGGTATAAACTTTCGAGAGCCGTGCCGCGGTTATGTGGCAGATGGGAATTTGTTAATGTCGGTTGTAGATAACTTGACGAGATCCGAATTAAAACGCATCAACCGAGTGTGTAGCCGTGATGGTCTCTTCTCGGCGGAGTCCGGGAAGTGAACACGGTTTCTGTGTTATGACTGACGTAAGTAGGATTTCAGGATCACCTCTTGATCATTGGTAGCTTCACGACCGTTCCGCTTGTTCTCTTCTCGCTCTTATTTGCGTTGGTTAGCCACCATATCATGCTTAGCCGCTGCTGCAACCTCACCACTTTACCCCTTCCTTGCCCTTTAAGCTTTGCTAGTCTTGATACCCATGGTAATGGGATTCTTTGAGTCCTCGTGACTCACGGATACTTCAAAACCAGTTTGCGGTGCCTATGTTACCGGCGGTGATGCAACCAAGCTCAAGGAGGAGCTCGATGAAGATCTTGCCCTTTGTGTTGTTTCGTTCTAGTTGATCGAGAGTGGAGCCCGGTTGGGGTCGATCGGGGACCTTTTGTCGCATTGCGGTTCTTCTTTTATTTTGGTTCCGTAGTCGGACCTTGATTGTATCTGGATGATGTAATGCTTTATTCATGTATTTGTGTGAAGTGGCGATTGTAAGCCAACTATGTATCTCTTTCCCTTATGTAATACATGGGTTGTGTGAAGATTACCTCACTTGCGACATTGCTTTCAATGCGGTTATGCCTCTAAGTCGTGCTTCGACACGTGGGAGATATAGCCGCATCGAGGGCGTTACACGGATCACCCAATGAATGCGAAGACGGTGGAATTGTACCAATCATGGTATCTCCCACCATTCATAGGATCAAGGTCACGAAAACCCTCATCGATGGTGGAGTCCGGTTGAACGTCATCTCCCCGAAGATCTTCGACATGATGCACATCCCGTACGATCGCCTGATGCCTACCAAGACGTTCTCGGGTGTGACCTCCGGGAGCACGATTCCCATAAGGTAGGTGGCCCTTCCCGTCACATTCAGGACCAATAAGAACTATCGGACGAAAAGAATCATCTTCGACGTGGCCCACATTGGCCGGGAGTATAATGCTATCCTTGGTTACCATGCACTGGCCCAATTCATGGTCGTGACACATGATGCCTACAATTCCGTCAAGATGCCGGGCTTCGGAGGGGTGATCACAATCCAGGTGGACCAGGAAGACACTATTCAATGCATCTAGCATTTCTACAAAGCAGCGGCTTCCGCCTCCCCGGATGATCTAGATTTGCCCAGGATTTGTGAAGCCTCAACTCCCCGCTGACAGAAGTTAATGACAGAAGATAAGGCCTCAACCAAGAGAGTGGCGCTCAATGAAGGAAAATGGACCTCTGTCCTTATAGGCGGGAGGCTCACCTACAAATAGGAAAGCACGCTCGTCCCCTTCCCCTGGGAAATGGCTGACATGTGCGCCTGGACAGTGTCAGATATGCCCGGAGTCCCCAGGGAGGTGATCGAGCACCACTTGGTGGTATGCCATGGCTGCCGCCCCATCAAATAGAAGATACAGCGACAATCGCCAGAAAAGCAGGAATTGATCATCCAGCAGATAGAGAAGCTGAAGAAGGCCAAATTCATCCGGGAGGTGACACACCTGGAGTGGGTTGCCAACTTTGTGATTGTACCCAAGGCCAACTGTGATCTACGTCTATGCGTGGACTTTAAGGACATCAACAAGGCCTGTTTGAAGGATCCGTATCCCTTGCTAAGAATAGACCAAATCATTGCCTCAACGGTGGAATGTGATCTCCTTTGTTTCCTCGACGCCTTCTCAGGCTACCACCAGATCAAGATGGCCGAGGAGGATGAAGAAAAAATGGCTTTCATCATGCCTTGTGGGGTGTACTACTTCATATACAAGCCATTCGGACTGGAAATGCTGGGGCAACCTTCCAGAGGCTCATGTGCGTCGCCCTTGGTCCCCAGATGAGCAGAAACATGGAGGCATACGTCGACGACATCGTCGTCAAAAACCGCGAGCGGGACACGTTGACCGCGAACCTGGAAGAGACCTTTGCCAACCTTCAAAAGGCCAACATCAAGCTCAATCCCGACAAATGTGTGTTCAGGGTACCTTCCAGGAAGCTCCTCGGATTCCTGGTATCACACCAGGGTATTGAGGCCAACCCCAAAAAATTTCAGGCCCTCGAAGAGATGCACCCCCAAATCGCCTCAAGGACATGCAACTCCTGGAGGGGTGCGTTGTCGCGCTGGGGCGATTCATCTCCAAACTAGGAGAGCGCGTGTTGACATTCTTCAGGATCATGAAGAGAATGGGATCTTTCGAATGAACCCATAAAGCTGATCAGGCCTTCCGGGACCTAAAAAGATACCTGGCTATGCCCTCGATCATGGTGGCTCCCCGCCCAAATGAGTCATTGTTGCTCTACCTAGTGTCTACCCCGTAAACGACAAGCGCGGTCCTCGTGGCAGAACGGGAGCCTTTGGGAATGCCACCGGAGCAAGCTCAAGAGTAGTCGATCGAGGGGCAGAACCCGGAGCCTGCGGAAAGTCCTTCAGTGTAGCACTCGATGTACTTCGTGAGCATGATGTTGCAGGGGGACCGAGAACAGTATCCTATGCCGCAAAAGCTGTTTTATGCCCTCCTCATCGCTTTAGGCAAGCTGTGGCACTTCTTCCAAGGGCACCAAATCAAGGTCCTCACCAAATTCCCCCTAGAAAGAGTTCTGCACAGCCCCAACGCGACTGGACGTGTGGCAGAGTGGGGAATCGAGTTTCAAGCTTTCGCCCTGGAGTTCTGGCGACCAAGACCATCAAAAGTTGAGCACAGGCAGAGTTCGTGGAAGAATGGACGCCTTCCATTCCAAAAAATGTACGGGAACAATCCACTCTCCCTGGGCGGGAAGCCCCAGAGCATTGGGTAATGAACTTCGACGGCGCCTTCTCGCTGCAAGGCGCGGGGGCTGGGGTCGTCTTCACGTCACTAATTTCTTGTATCTGCGTTGGTATTTCCCCGAAGAGGAGAGGATGATGCAGCACAACAACGGTAAGTATTTCCCTCAATTATGGAACTAAGGTATCAATCCAGTAGGAGGATCCACCAAACTATGTAAGCAATAGCTTCACACAAATAACAAAAATTTGTAACCCAAAGCGCAAGAGGGATTGTCAAACCCTCCTCGGTATTGAGATAGATTAAATTGTATGAGATTGGATAAATATATCTAATAGAAACACAAAACAAAACAGGTAAAGAAAAAGTGCAGCAAGGTATTTTTGGATTAATAGATTTGAAAACAATATGATAGGAAATAGACCCCGGGGCCATAGATTTCACTAGAGGCTTCTCTCGAGAAAATAGCATATGGTGGGTAAACAAATTATTACATTGGTACACTGACATGCTATACAAACGAGTTTTAACCCCTTTTCGCGACGGCCTTTGGAACCGTCGCCAAGTGAGTGTGGGCGATAGGGGGAGTCCTTCCCACATGACCTAGAAACCGTCGGGGATAGGCCCTCCTGGCACACAAGCTGGCTCGTGTGCGCTCGGGCGAGGCCTCGAAACCCAATTGTTTCCGTTCGTAGGTACACCCACACGGTGAATCCCAGAAAAATATTTTCGCTCGTATGTATATCACACACAATTTTTTGTGTGGAAACGTTTGTGCAAGGTGGCCTAACGCAAACAGTTCTCTGCCGGAAGCCGTGTGTGATTGTTAGTTGATCGAACATGCCTACTTTCTAGAAACCATGCGTGTTGTTTGAGTTCATCGCCCATGGTGTTGTCTGAGTAACCGTCTGCAATAGAAAACACCAATAAGCAGGGTAATTAGCCTATTATTGATAATCCATGTACTAATCAAATTGATATTTATTATAAAAACACACCAGATATTTCATATCCATATAACAGCAACCATGATTTCATCATCGAATTACATCAGATAGCTTCGGCACTCAATTCCTCCATTACAGAACAACACCAAGTTTCACATGCAACATCAAAAAACTTTGGAAAGTAGCATCATACACGGTAAATAGACAGACGAATCTCATATTGGAAACTGCAGAAGCGGAAGGCAAATGTTGAGCCTTCAGTGATGTTGAATGTCCTTGCAACTTTAGGCCAGTGGCTATGGATAATTGCCCGCCCAACCTTCGTCCTCTTCAGCAAGCCTTCAATATTGCACCGTGGGTGTTGAATGAATACCTTCCTCGCCTCTTGACCATGCAGGTGGTTTGAGAGGTAATCATCGGTGAACTGCTTTGAAAAGTACTGAAAACAAAGATATGCAAAAAAGGTAAAAGAGTTAGTACCATCCTATAGTTGACTGATGGTGCAAGGGGTAAAAACAAGGTAAAAGAGTTAGTACCATCCTATAGTTGACTGATGTCTTCTTCATTGTGCAAACAAATATCTTCCTGTTATTCTTCGCAAGTTTCTTCATCCTAACAATCTTTCTGAGTTTCTTAACTTGACTGGTATTCATGGACATCTCATTCCCCATATGCAAAATGGGTCGAACAGTGGGTCTAAGCCTCTGATAGCAGGACCTACATGTGCAAGACCAAATTGTAAGAAACCTAAATATTAGAATGATTCCTTTAACTACACAATAATGTGCTATTAGCCAAAGGTCCATGCTTGAACAAACCCTGATGGTAAACCGCAGTGTCTCCCATGTTTCCCTGCAACACACATAAGGAAGATCTTGATCAGGTTACCTGAGAGTTGTCATACTATCAGTAGAAAATGTGTTGAGTACATCCAAATTCGATTTATTTCACATGCGTAACAATACAAAATTGTACCCATAACAAATGAAAATCAAATTGTAGAACTGAACCAAACAGTTAAATGGACAACAGACCAAATGAACCAAAATAGTTAACTAAGCACGACATTGCAGAATAGAAACATGTACTAGAAGATAAGACAGTTAACAAAACAAAGAATGCTCGAGAACACTACTACGAAATATAGCAATTGTTGGACCAAACTATTAACTGAACATTACATTTTAGAGGACCAAAGTGTTAACTGAACATTACATTTCAGAGGACCAAACTATAAACTAAACATCAGATTGCATATTAACATTACAGAGGACAAATCACTAGAAGGCATTGGTGGTGGCCTCGATAAAACAGCACGAACTGTATTTTAAAGTAGACAACCGCGTGGCGGTGTCGACGGTGGCCTCGAAGACAAGGTGCTCCTCTAAGATCTAGCGATCAGCACACATGGCAGCCTTAGCGACCTCGTGCGCGCGTGAGGCCGCAATTTGCTTCTCCGCTGCCAGATGCTACTGAGCTCCATGTTATACTGCGTGCAAACTGGCTATGGGCGGCACTTAATTGGAGGAGGGGGACAGTGATTTCGATGGAAGGTGTTGCGTCGTCGGTGTGGCATGTGGGACGGGAAAGGAGGAGGATGGTGTGGGTGGGGTGTGGATTACCTGACCATATCAACGAGGCCCCGTAGCAATAAGAAGGGTCGACGGTGAGGAGGCCACGCAGCAAGAAGAAGGGTCACCGACGAGGAGGCGGCTCTGCAAGAAGAAGGGTCGCCGGTGAGGAGGCGGCGCTGCAAGAAGAAGGGTAGCCAGCAAGGAGGCGGCGCTGCAAGAAGAAGGGTCGCCGGCGAGGAGGCTGAGCTGCCAGTAAGCAACAGTGAAGGTTTGAACTTGGAAAGCAAGGAGGAACATTGGAAATGTGGCTTTTGGTGGGAGGGAGGGGGCGGGGAGATAGATATATCTGCGATGGCAAAAAAATTTCACTCGGTGCCGCGAAAAACTGGCGCACAAGTGTGGTTCAAGTGGGGGCGGTGGACTGTAGACGACGAAGCTTCCTGCGTAAGCCAGACAAGGCGGTGCGCCAATATTTTATATCGCATCCCACACGATCCTTTCTAGTAAACTGTTTGTGGTATACCTGATTTTTTCATTATGTTTTGAAAGATAAAATGGTGTTACGGAGGGAAAGGACGGTGTTTGAATTGCTAGAACATTTATGTACAGTGAACATGCAACTACATGAGTGTCGTGTTTAAATTTGGAACTATTCTGGGTTCGTTTGGCATTTTTATGGATTAATTGAGTTTCTCGGCATTTAATGTGCATAATTCAAATTTGAACTACAAGCACATGCTCCAGTGCCCCAAAATTTGTTGAAAAATCACATGTGTGTCTTTGGGTGAATTTATAGGTCCCATGCAAGAAATGGGAATGAAATTCAAACATCTGAGCGTCGTGGCTCGGTCGGGAACATTGAGAAACTTGGTTTTCAAATACCTGGAAATTCAAAACTCGCTTGAAAATCATGAAACTTGGCATGGTGTCATGTCATGGCACCAACATGTTGTGGAAAAAAAGTTGGCCGCATTTGGACAAGTTTTTGGTATAAGCTTCTTGCAAACCGGAGCTTCTCTCGAGAAGACTCGTGGTTCCTGAGGGGGACGTGTCACCTTTGTGTTCGAAACGATATACGCTGCCTACCCCCTTATTTTTTACAGAGGCAACATAGAACTATATGAGTGGCATGTTAAAATTTGAAATTATTCCGGGTTCGTTTGGAGTTTCTTATACATTAATTGAATTTCTGGTCATTTAATATGCATAATTCAAATTTGAACTACAAGCACATGCTCCAATGCACCAAAAGTGGTTGAAAAATCACATGTGTGTCCTTGGGTGAATTTCTAGGTCCCATGCAAGAAACAGGAATGAAATTCAAACATCTGGGCGTCGTGGCTCGGCCGGAAAGATTGAGAAACTTGGTTTTTTAATTCATGTAAATCCAAAACACGCCTGAAAATCATGAAACTTGGCATGGTATCATGACATGGCACCAACATGCTGCGGTAAAGTTTTTGGCCAAATTGGGGCAAGCTTTGGTATAAGCTTCTTGCAAACCGGAGCTTCTCTCAAGAAGGCTCGTGGTTCCGAGAGGAACGTGTCACCTCCGTGTGCGAAACGACATACGTACACTGCCTTCTCCCGCCTTAATTTTTTACACAGGCCGATTAGACCAAATAGAAGTATCATCCTAATTTTTTTAATTATTCCGGGTTTTGGACTTTTTTATACATTAATTAAATTTCTGGTCATTTAATGTGCATAATTCAAATTTGAACTACAAGCACATGCTCTAGTGCACCAAAGTTGGTTGAAAAATCACATGTGTGTCCTTGGGTGAAGTTCTAGGTCCCATGCAAGAAATGGGAATGAAATTCAAACATCTGGGCGTCGTGGCTCGGCCAGAAAGATCGAGAAACTTGGTTTTTTTAATTCATGCAAATCCAAAACATGCCTGAAAATCATGAAACTTGGCATGGTGTCATGACATGGCACCAACATGTTGCGGTAATTTTTTTGGCCGAATTGGGACAAACTTTGGTATTAGCTTCTTGCAAACTAGAGCTTCTCTCAAGAAGGTTCGTGGTTCCGAGAGGGAACATGTCACCTCCGTGTGCGAAACGACATACGTACACTTCCTTCTCCCGCTTTAATTTGTTTACACAAGAAGATTAGACCAAATAGAAGTATGGTGCTAATTTCTGGAATTATTCTGGGTTCGCTTGGCATTTTTTATACATTAATTAAATTTTTGGGCATTTAATGTGCATTATTCAAATTTGAACTACAAGCACATGCTCAAGTGCACCAAAGTTGGTTCAAAAATCACATGTGTGTCCTTGGGTGAATTTCTAGGTCCCATGTAAGAAATGAGAATGAAATTCAAACATGTGGGCGTTGTGGCTTGGCCGGAAAGATTGAGAAACTTCGTTTTTTTAATTCCTATAAATCCAAAACACGCCTGAAAATCATGAAACTTGGCATGGTGTCATGACATGGCACCAACATGCTGTCGTAATTTTTCTGACCGATTTGCGAAGGCGAACACATTAAAAATCAACAAAGTCATTTTGCAACAAGTGTTGTCACGTTATAAATTGGAAACACAACTATTATTGAAACCGTGGACGTTCTACTTACCAATTACGTGCCACCACGTGTCCCTTTTTTATTGGCTAGGAGGTTCCGTGCGGGGTAGCTATTTGAGTACGGGAGGCGTGCGACCAGACCCCTACGCGTGCTCTTCGGGAGGAGAGCCCTTTGACCTCTATCCGCCGCGCACCTCCCTCCTAACGTCTCCATTAATGGCGCCCGAGCCCCTATTTCACGGTGTGGCTATGTCTCACTGGATTGAGATTTAAGAGAGAAAAGTGAAAATTAAAAAGAAAGTTTTGCACGGATCTTGATGTAAGATCCACGGACCTATATAGCATCGACTGTGACTTATAGCAAGCATGATGAATATAAGGATGATGATGACAGTGGATAATAATTGTCTTACATATCTAGGAAGATAACTAAAAAAGCCACATGCGGCTACGCCCGAAATACACAAGGGCAAAAGAAGAAGGAAGACGCATACGATGATCTGGCTTGCTGATCTCTACTTTCTTGATGCACTGCAGGTCGTGGAGACTAGTTCTCGTGGCGAGTGGCAATGATCTCTTTCATCAGTTTCATGTCCTTAATACGTTGCTCGGAAGCAACCGCAGATTACTCCACTAGCGTTTCGCGCTCGATGCGGAGCATGTCATTCTCGTCCATAGGTTTCTTGATGATGACGCTCGTACTCTTCAACAAGGCAGCGGTCTCCTCCGCCCGCTCTGCCCTTCCGGTGATCTTCGCCCTCAGCAGGTTGCGCTCGGCCCGAAGTTGTTCAAACGAGGCATTCAACTCGTCCTGCAACTTCATCCAGCTAGAGATCTGATCCATCTGGCTATGGACGATCGCATGCATGCGCCTGTAAGAGTCCTCGCCTCCCCGCGAGAGATTTTCCTAGGCCGCCGCAGTGCGGGAGGACATCTCTGCAGCATTAGCAACGCGGCAGGACATCTCTGCTGCTTCCACGGCGCGACTGGACCAGTCCGCCGCATCGACGGTGCGGCGGGACCTCCATGCTGCTTCGGCGGCGCGGCGAGACCTCCGTGCTGCTTCGGCGGCGCGGTGGGACATGTCGACTGCTTTCGCGGCTAAGCGGGACATCTCTCGTGCTTCCGCTTCCATGCTCGCCTCTCCGTGGTGGTAATCTCTCGACCTAGAACTCAATTTGGCCATGGCAGACGCAAGAGAACGATGCTGAATGACTTGTTTGCTTTTGTGGATGAGGACTTGAGGAAGGAATGTGCAGTCATCTTGGCATAGTACAATATTTATAACCGAGTAACCGTTTAGGTTTTGATCGGTGTGAAAAGGTTTGCAATTTGGAAGGCGACGGGACGCAGACTCAAAATTTATTGACGGTTCTATAATTTCTAAGTGCGGCACTATTCCCGGACGGCGTAACGTGGGCATGCTTTCTCGGCCGCATACATGGCGTTTGGTGCAACGCAATAGGCAATGTTAGCACATGTCTTGTTGCAAGAACCGTGCGCACTCGTTATTACCATCGCGCACGCTTCTTTTAATTAGAATGTGTGCTCGTCTAACACACACACACACACGTTGATCTGTGTAACTGTTTCTGTTTGTTGTGGCTAATCGAAAATAGTTCATCCGTGTGAAGTGTATGCCATCAATCGCACACACCTTTGATCCGGCTGACCTTTTCTATTCTGTTGCCTAATCGCAAACAGTTAATCCTTATGAAGCGTATGCCCTCAATCGCACACACCTTTATCTAGTTGTGCGTTTCTGTTGTTCCGCCTCATCACAAACAGTTAATCTGATTGAACTGTATGCCGTATATCGCACACGCCTTCATCTAGCTGCCCATTTCCATTCTTCTTCCTCATCGCAAACAATTCATTGAACTGAACCGTATGCCATGCATCGCACACACAACTAAAATCTGAACCGTGTTTGATGCGTCCATCATCGCAAACGTTTTGCACATTTTGACGGTTTTCTTACACCATCATTTGTGATTATTGCATCACACACAGTTTCTCAAAGGGTCTCTGATCGTAGTGTCGCGTTAACAGCATCCTATAGTAGTGGTAGGGCAATTGATAGAAAAGCAAATAATTATGACGATATCCAAAACAATGATCATGTATATAGGCATCACGTCCAAGATTAGTAGACCGAAACAATTCTGCATCTACTACTATTACTCCACACATTGACCGCTATCCAGCATGCATCTAGTGTATTAAGTTCATGGAAATACAGAGTAATGTAATAAGAACAATGACATGATGTAGACCAGACCTATTTATGTAGGAATAGACCCCATCTTTTTATCCTTAATGGCAACGATACATGCGTGTCATGCCTCCTTCTATTACTGAGATTGAGCACCGCAAGATCGAACCCATCATAAAGCACCTCTTCCCATGGCAAGAAAAAGCAATCTAATTGGCCAAACCAAACCAATGTTTCAGAGAAGAAATACGAGGCTATAACAATCATGCATATAAGAGTTCAACAAAGACTCAAATAATATTCATAGATAGATCTGATAATAAACTCACAATTCATTGGATCCCAACAAACACACCGCAAAAAAAGAGTTACATCAAATAGATCTCCAGGAACATCGAGGAGAACATTGTATTGAAGGTCAAAAAGAAAGAAGAAGCCATCTAGCTACTGCCTAAGGACCAGTAGGTCTGTGGTAAACTACTCATGCATCATCTGAGGGGCAAGGGTGATGATGAAGAACCCCTCCATGATTGTTGACCCCTCCGGCAAGGTGCCGGAAACGGCCTCTAGATTAGATTTCGTGGTTCTGGAACATGCGACGGTGGAAACTCTGATCTCTCGACTCCCCTAGGGTTTGTGGAATATTTCGGTATTTATAGAGTTGAGAGGTGGTGGAGGAGACTCTCATGGGCCCCAGTACCCACCAGGGCGCGCCAGGGGCCTCTATGCAAGCAAAAAATCTCCAAAAAGTTTCATTGCATTTGGACTCCGATTGATATGGATATTCTATGAAGTAAAAAACAAGAAAAAGCAGCAACTGGCACTGGGCACTATGTCAATAGGTTAGTCCCAAAAATGATATAAAGTTGCTATAAAATGAATATAGAACTTCCAAGATTGTTAATATAACAGCATGGAACAATAAAAAATTATAGATACGTTGGAGACGTATCAGTCACCCACGAGAGCTCAGATTTCCTACTCCGTGCAGCTAGACTTCAAGCGTGACAAGGTCTCCAACAATATTGCAGAACATGAGGGATTGAGGGCAGGAATCCGAGCAGCCATAGCTCTCAGAATAAAATGCTTGGTCATAAAAGGAGGGAAAACACTTTCTAGGCATGAGCTTCAAGCACACCCCGCGCCTCGAAAACCATGACGCCGATGATATCGCGAAGAAATCTGCCACACGGGAACCACTCCCGCTTGGTGTCTTTGAGGAGAGGCTCACTGAGCCATTCGTCAAAATCAAGGAGCAGGAGAAGGAAGTGCCTATCCAAGATGGTAATAGGCTAGAAGGGAGGGGACTGCCGCAAGCCCCCCACGACAGCACCGTGTCTCATGACACCATGCCTGCTTGGAACCAGATTGGACGGAAGAAATAAGGAGCTTCTTAACTCAGAGGATCCAACCGGAGGCGAGGCCAACGCAGAAAGGATCGTGCGCTAGTCCAAGCTATACTCCCTAAAGGACGGCGACCTGTATCGGGTCCGTCCCAATGGAGTCTCCCCAACTGCATATCTCGCGATGATGGCTGCGAGCTCCTCGCAGAAATCCATGGAGGCGAATGAGGCAGTCATGCCTCATTAAGGCCTACTCGCAAGCATTTTTCAGGCCCATGACCCTCCATGATGCGGTCGAAATAGTGCGAAGCGGCGAAGCCTGCTAGTTCCATGCTAAGAATATCCACCAGCCTACCCAGACCCTCCAGACTATTCCACTCTCCTGGGCCTTCGCGGTCTGGGGGCTGGATATCCTTGGCCCCTTCCCCCATGCTATTGGTTGTTATCAGTACCTCTACACCGGCATTGAAAAGTTCAATAAATGGATCGAGGTGGAACATGTCCGCATCATTCTGGCTCAGTCAGCCGTCAAGTTGAACAAAGGGTTGGCTTCCCGCTTTGGGGTACCCAATCGAATAATCACCAACAACGACTCCTAGTTCACCAGCGGTGCTTTTGGGGACTATTGCGACAACATCGGCACCAAGATTTGTTTCGCCTCTGTCACGCACCCTCGTAGCAACGGACAAGCCGAGCGCGTTAACGCAGAAGTGCTAAAAGGACTCAAGACCAGGACATTCGACAGGTTGAAGAAGTGCGACCGAAACTGGAATGAAGAACTACCTTCCGTGTTGTGGTCCATCTGCACAACGTGACGAAGTCCACTGGCGAAACACCATTCTTTCTCGTATATGGAGCGGAGGCCGTCCTCCCAACTGAGCTCTCTCATGGGTCCCCCGGGTGCTGGCCTTCGACGAGTAAGAAAATCTCACTTGCGAACCGGTGAGATGGCTCTCCTGGAGGAAACGTGGTGGCTTGCTGCCGTCTGCACCGCCTGATACCAACAGGGACTCCGTCGCTACCACAGTCGGTACATTCGCTCTCGCGCGCTGGAAGTCAGGGATCTCATCCTTTGCCGACTACAAACCTGCGAGGGCTGTCGTGGAATTGTCACGTCAGATGTCCTAGTGAAAGGACTTAGTCGTGGATCCATCGCAACTAGGAAGCTTAAAGGGGTTAATTGGGACAAAGGACACGGGGTTTATACTGGTTCGGCCCCTTACGGTGAAGGTAAAAGACTACGATCCAGTTTTGAGTGGGATTGCTTATGACTCGATTACCAGGGAGTGAAATCGCTTGACCTAGCTCTCGATCTGATGTTACTTGCCCTGAACCGCTACCGGGTTGTCCCTTTATATACAGAGGTCGATGCCCAGCGGCTCATAGTGTCCCGGCCGGCTCATAAACAATGTCCGGCTCGGTCTCTAACTATTCTTGCCTTACAATACAAGTCATGTACATATGGCGGTTTATCTCTACGGGCCTTAAGTCACCTTTGGGCTTTGGGCCCTTAACTAAACCGCCATCTTCAGGCTTGTCTTGGGCGTCAAGAGTCTTCATAGGTATAACCCGGCCCCTCTTGGGCGGGTCATACCTAATAGTTATATCCCCAACATTAGGCCCCAGATTGATTTGAACTGGTTCATGTCAATCTTCAACACTTAAGAAAAATCTTCTGCTTCTTTGCTTGTATAAATTTTTTGTAACCCGCCATGACGTCATCCTTTGGATTTGTGGTGACCCGCCATGACGTCATCTATCATTAATGCACTTTTTATCCAACGTATCTCAACAGATCCTTATCTTAATGACCATCCCAAGAATCGAGGAGTCCTTGTAGCTGGATAACCATGTTTTCGGCCTCCTCGTTTTTCACGCCCACTCACCAGTCTTCCCTTATAAATAGGCACGACTAGGTCTCTACTCATTCTCCCCTTTCCCCATCTTCTTCCTCTTGCAACCCTATTGCCACTCGAGCTCCGCCGCCGCCGCAGCGCACCTCGTCTTCCTCGACCTCGGCCGCTGCATCAACCTTAGTCAGTCCAGAAAACGGCGGCGACCCTCCGAAGTAGATCTGCAGCTGTAAGTCTTCTCCTTCCCGCACCTCAGATCTGCATTAGGGTTCGCAGGTTCATTTGTGTTCTTCGTGGTTCATCACGGTTCGCTTCGTAATTCTTCCACCGCGGCCTCATTTGATCCAAAAGCAGTATGGAACTCATGCGGTCGTTGTTTCGCGTCCATTTTTGATACTAGCAGATCCCCTTTTCTTGCCAAGAAGCCTCATTAGAACTAATGAACTCATCTATACCACGTTTTTAGGTCTATAATATTTTCTTTTCTGAATAGCCGTTTGATTCAAAATAATTGCTGCAACCTATGAAACTTGTTTATGCAACACTTAGGAAAAAACTATATCTGTTAGATCCACCTAGCCATGGCGACTCTTATCACCGGCTTAAAAAGGCAATGCTCAATTGATACTCTTGACCGCCCATGGAGGCTTAGATAACTTAACTGCTTGTGGCGCTCATGGAGGCTTAAATAATCTGACATAATTAGCCTTATACCATTAGGCACCTTTATAAGCCGCCATCTTGAGTATGCACTGTAATGTTTCTCTTCGGTTTAAATTCAAACTGGAAATTTTTACTCTTTCTTAGGCTTTCATCACAATGGCACCCAAGCCACCCACTTCATGCAGCTGGGTCAAATCCGTCGTCACAGACAGTACGCTTGATGACTTTGTGAATACCGGCTATCTGCTGAAGAAGGAAGTTATGTCCTATCGTGCTCCTGACCCGACGGAGGAAATTCCCCAGCCCAAAGCGGGGGAGGTCATCGTCTTCACTGATCATATGAACCGGGGTTTTCACCACCCGACTCAAAATTCTTCAGGGACGTCCGACACTTCTTTGACCTCCGTCCTCAAGACATCGGACCCAATTCTGTGTCTAATATTTGCAATTTTCAAGTGTTCAGTGAAGTATATCTTGGAGAAGAACCCAACGTACTACTCTTCAGAGAGTTATTTTACCTGAACTGCCAGAACGAGTGTGCCAACGGACAAAGTTTGGAACTTGGCGGTGTCTCCATCCAACGTCGGAGAGACATAATTTTTCCTTATGCCAACCCACCAAGTCATCCCAAAGACTGGAACTAGACATGGTTCTATTGTCAAGACACTTCTCCGGCTGATGAAAATCCTCTGCCCGGCTTTCGTGCTCTGCGTCTAGAGTCCAAACTGTTGGAGAACGTTGCAGAAAATTAAAATTTTTCCTACGGTTTCACCAAGATCCATCTATGAGTTCATCTAAGCAACGAGTAACGGGAGAGAGTTTGCATCTACATACCACTTGTAGATCGCGTGCGGAAGCTTGCTTGGTGATGATGGAGTCGTGCTCGAGCGTGATTCAGATCACCGATGCCAAGTTTGAGCGGACAGCACCTCCGCGTTCAACACACGTGACGGGACGAGCGACGTCTCCTCCTTCTTGATCCAGCAAGGGGAAGGAGAGGTTGAGGAAACGGCACCACCGGCAAGACGACAGGCGTGGTGATGGTGGTGATCTGAGACTCAAGCGTGGCTTCGCCGAGCTCTACGGAGGAGGAGATGTGTTGGGAGGGAGGGCTGCGCCTTGGGAGATGTGTGCAGCAGCCCCCCCCCCCTTTATATAGGCCCCGGTGGCGGCCCCTAGAGATCCAATCTCAGGGGGGCGGCCAAGGGGTGGAGTGCCCCCAAGCCGGTGGGCGCTTCCCCCCTAGGGTTTCAACCCTAGGCGCGGGGGTGGGCCTGGGGGCGCACCAGCCCCTGTGGGCTGGTTCCCTTCCCCTATGGCCCATGGGGCCCTCCGGATGGGTGGCCCCACCGGTGGACCCAGGACCCTTCCGGTGGTCCGTGATTTTGCCGTAACCCGAAACTTTCCCGATGGCGAAACACCACTTCCTATATATTATTCTTTACCTCCGGACCCTTAGGAACTCCTCGTGACGTCAGGGATCTCATCAGGGACTCGAACAACATTCGTATTCACATACTAGTCTTCCTACTAACCCTAGCGTCACCGAACCTTAAGTGTGTAGACCCTACGGGTTGGAGACACGAGACATGACCGAGGCGACTCTCGGGCAATAACCAACAGCGGGATCTGGATACCCATGTTGGCTCCCACATGCTCCTCGATGATTTCATCGGTTGAACCACGATGTCGAGGATTCTATCAAACCACGTATGCAATTCCCTTTGTCAATCGATGCGTTACTTGCCCGAGACTTCGATCGTCGGTATCCCAATACCTCGTTAGGTCTCGTTACGCAAGTCACTTTACTCGCACCGTAATGCATGATCCGTGGCCAACACCTTGGTCACATTGAGCTCATTATGATGATGCATTACCGAGTGGGCCAGAGATACCTCTCCGTCATACGGAGTGACAAATCGATCTCGATCCATGTCAACCCGCAGATACTTTCGGAGACACCTGTAATGCACCTTTATAGTCACCCGATTCGTTGTGACGTTTGATACACCCAAGGCACTCCTACGGCAACCGGAGTTACGATCTCATGGTGAAGGAATAGATACTTGACATTGGCAAAGCTTCTAGCAAAGCGAACTATCGATCTTTTATGCTAAGCTTGTGATTGGGTCTTGTCCATCACATCATTCTCCTAATGATGTGATCCCGTTATCAACGACATCCAATGTCCATAGTCAGGAAACCATGACCATCTATTGATCACAACGGGCTAGTCAACTAGAGGCTCACTAGGGACATATTGGGGTCTAAGTGTTCACACGTGTATTATGATTTCCGGATAACACAGTTATAGCATGAACAAAAGACAATTATCATGAACATTGAAATATAATAATACTTTTATTATTGCCTCTAGGGCATATTTCCAACAGTCTCCCACTTGCACTAGAGTCACTAATCTAGTTACATTGTGATGAATCGAACACCCATAGAGTTATGGTGTTGATCATGTTTTGCACGCGAGAGAGGTTTAGTCAGCGGATCTGCGACATTCAGATCCGTGTGCACTTTGCAAATCTCTATGTCTCCATCTTGAACATTTTCACGGATGGAGTTGAAGCGACGCTTGATGTGCTCGGTCTTCTTGTGAAGCCTGGGCTCCTTTGCAAGGGCAATAGCTCGGTGTTGTCACAGAAGAGTTTGATCGGCCCGACGCATTGGGTATGACTCCTAGGTCGGTGATGAACTCCTTCACCCAAATTGCTTCATGCGCTGCCTCCGAGGCTGCCATGTACTCCGCTTCACACGTAGATCCCGCCACGACGCTCGCTTGCGGCTGCACCAGCATCTTGCTCCACCATTCAACATATACACGTATCCGGTTTGTGACTTAGAGTCATCCAGATCCGAGTCGAAGCTAAGCGTCGGCGTAGCCTTTCTGACGAGCTCTTCGTCTCCTCCATAAACGAGAAACATGTCCTTTGTCCTTTTCGGTGCCAGGATATTCTTGACCGCTGTCCGGTGTTCCTTGCGGGATTACTTTGGTATCTTGCAACCAAACTTACGGCAAGGTTTACATCAGTGCAGTACACAGCATGGCATACATAATAGATCCTATGGCTGAAGCATAGGGATGACACTCATCTCTTCTTTATCTTTTGCCGTGGTGGGTGGTCGAGCTGAGCTCGATTTCACACCTTGTAACATAGGCAAGAACCCTTCTTGGACTGATCCATTTTGAACCTCTTCAAAATTTTATCAAGGTATGTGCTTTGTGAAAGACCTATGAGGCGTCTCGATCTATCCCTATAGATCTTGATGCCTAATATATAAGCAGCTTCTCCAAGGTCCTTCATTGAAAAACACTTGTTCAAGTAGGCCTTAATGCTGTCGAAGTTTTGTATCATTTCCCATCAAGAGTATGTCATCTACATATAATAGGAGAAATGCTACAGAGCTCCCACTCACTTTCTTGTAAACGCAGGCTTCTCCATAAGTCTGCGTAAACCAAACGCTTTGATCATCTCATTAAAGCGAATGTTCCAACTCGAGATGCTTGCACCAGTCCATAAATGGATCATTTGGAGCTTGCATACTTTGTTAGCGTTCGAGGATCGACAAAACCTTCGGCTGCATCATATACAGCTCTTCCTTAAGATGTCCGTTAAGGAATGCCGTTTTGGCGTCCATCGCCATATCTCATAATCATAGTATCGGCAATTGCTAACATGATTGGACGGACTTAAGCTTCGCTACGGAGAGAATGTCTCGTCGTAGTCAATCCCTTGAACTTGTCGATAACCCTTAGCGACAAGTCGAGCTTTATAAATGGTGACATTTCCATCGCGTCCGTCTTCTTCTTAAAAATCCATTTATTTTCTATCGCTCGCCGATCATCGGCAAGTCTGTCAAAGTCCATACTTTGTTTTCATACATGGATTCTATCTCGGATTTCATGGCCTCAAGCCATTTGTTGGAATCGGGTCCGCCATCGCTTCTTCATAGTTCGAAGGTTCATTGTTGTCTAGCAACATGATTTCCATGACAGGTTGCCGTACCACTCACAGTGCGGAGCGTGTCCTTGTGGACCTTGAAGTTCAATAGTAACTTGATCCAAGTATCTTGATCATCATCAATGATTTCCTCTTGATGGGTGTGGGCATTACAGAGCGGTTTCTGCGGCACCACTTTCCCGTTCGAGAGGTAGTACTTCATCGAGTTCTACTTTCCTCCACTTACTTCTTTCGAGAGAAACTCTTTCTCTAGAAAGCATCCGTTCTTGGCAACAAAGACTTTGCCTTCGGATCTTAAGTAGAAGGTATACCCGACAGTTTCCTTAGGGTATCCTATGAATCGCATTTTTCCGACTTGGGTTCGAGCTTTTCGGGTTGAAGTTTCTTGACATAAGCATCGCATCCCCAAACTTTCGAAGCGATGACTTAGGTTTCTTCCCAAACCATAATTCATACGGTGTCGTCTCAGCGGATTTAGACGGAGCCCTATTTAAAGTGAATGTAGCTGTCTCTAGGCGTATCCCCAAAATAGCGAGTGGTAAATCGGTAAGAGACATCATAGACCGCACCATATCCAATAGAGTGCGATTCGACGTTCGGACACACCGTTTATTTGAGGTGTTCAGTAGCGTGAGTTGTGAAACGATTCCACATTTTCTTAAGTGTGTGCCAAATTCGTGACTTAAATATTCTCCTCC
Organism: Aegilops speltoides; assembly: GCA_021437245.1. Taxonomy (NCBI): domain Eukaryota; kingdom Viridiplantae; phylum Streptophyta; class Magnoliopsida; order Poales; family Poaceae; genus Aegilops; species Aegilops speltoides. The sequence goes on from CM038144.1 coordinate 401,795,719, forward strand.
ACGATCGATCGTAGGAACTTTATCTTTCGGTCACGTTGATTCTCCACCTCACTCTGAAATTCCTTGAACTTTTCAAAGGTCTCAGACTTGTGTTTCATTAAGTAGACATACCCATATCTACTCAAGTCGTCGGTGAGAGTGAGAACATAACGATATCCTCCATGAGCCTCAACGCTCATTGGACCGCATACATCGGTATGTATGATTTCCAACAAGTTGGTTGCTCGCTCCATTGTTCCGGAGAACGGAGTCTTGGTCATTTGCCTAAGAGGCATGGTTCGCATGTGTCAAGCGATTCATAATCAAGAGACTCTAAAAGTCCATCAGCATGGAGTTTCTTCATGCGCTTGACACCAATGTGACCAAGGCGGCGATGCCACAAGTATGTGGGACTATCGTTATCAACTTTACATCTTTTGGCATCCACACTATGAACATGTGTAATATTACGCTCGAGATTCATTAAGAATAAACCATTGACCATCGGAGCATGACCATAAAACATATCTCTCATATAAATCGAACAACCATTATTCTCGGACTTAAATGAGTAGCCATCTCGTATCAAGCGAGATCCGGATACAATGTTCATGCTCAAACTTGGCACTAAATAACAATTATTGAGGTTTAAAACTAATCCGTAGGTAAATGTAGAGGCAGCGTGTCGACGGCGATCACATCGACTCTGGAACCATTCCCGACGCGATCGTCACCTCGCCCTTCGCCGGTCTCCGTTTATTCCGCAGCTCTGCTGTGAGTTACAAATATGAGCAACGGCACGGTATCAAATACCGGGGAGTTACTACGAGTCTTGGTAAGGTACACATCAATTACATGTATATCAAATATACCTTTGGTGTTGCGGCCTTCTTATCCGCTAAGTATTTGGGGCAGTTCCGCTTCAAATGACCCTTCCCTTGCAATAAAAGCACTCGGTCTCGGGCTTGGGTCCATTCTTTGACTTCTTCCGGCAGCAGACTTACGGGGCGGCAACATCCTTGCCGTCCTTCTTGAAGTTCTTCTTACCCTTGCCTTTCTTGAACTTAGTGGTCTTATTGACCATCAACACTTGATGTTCCTTTTGATTTCAGCCTCTGCTGACCTCGGCATCGAGAACACTTGAGAATGGTCTTTACCATCCCTCGCATGTTGTAGTTCATCACGAAGCTCTTGTAGCTTGGTGGGAGCGATGGAGGATTCTGTCGATGACCGCCTCATCAGGGAGGTTTATGTTCATTTGGGTCATACGGTTGTGCAACCCAGACATCTTGAGGATGTGCTCCTTGTGAACTGTTTTCCTCCATCTTACAAGCTGTAGAACTTGTCGAGACATCATATCTCTCGACCGGGCATGAGCTTGGAAAACTAGTTTCAGCTCTTGAACATCTCATATGCTCCGTGATGCTCAAAAGCGCTTTTGGAGCCCGGTTCTAAGCTGTAGAGCATGCCGCACCGAACGAGGAGTAATCATCGAGCGAGTGCGCAGACGTTCAAATCGTCTTGCGATCTTTGGGGAGAACAGGTGGGTCACCTAACGGTGCTTCTAGGACATCTTGTTTCTTGGCAGCTATGAGGATGATCCTCGGGTTCGGACCCGATCCGTATAGTTTTGCCATCATCTTTCAGCTTGGTTTTCTCTAGGAACAGCGTTGAAGTTCATGTTGACATTAGCGTTGGCCATTGATCTACAAGACATATTTGCAAAGGTTTTAGACTAAGTTCATGATAATAAAGTTCTTAATCAAAATTACGAACTCCCACTTAGATTAGACATCCCTCCGGTCATCTAAGTGTTACACGATCCGAGTCGACTAGCCCGTGTCCGATCATCACGTGAGACGGACTAGTCATCATCGGTGAACATCTTCATGTTGATCGTATCTTTCATACGACTCGTGCTCGACCTTTCGGTCTCCGTGTTCGAGGCCATATGCGCACATGCTAGGCTCGTCAAGTTAACCCTAAGTGTTTTATTTGTGTAAATCATCTTACACCGTTGTATGTGAGCGTAAGGATCCATCACACCCGATCATCACGTGGTGCTTAGAAACGATTTAACTGTAGCAACGGTGCACGTTAGGGAGAACACTTCTTGAAATTTTATAAGGGATCATCTTATTTACTACCGTCGTCCTAAGTAAACAAGATGTAAAAACATAATAAACATCACATGCAATTATATATAGTTGTGACATGATATGGCCAATATCATCAAGCTCCATTGATCTCCATCTTCGGGGCTCCATGATCACCTTGTCACCGGCTTGACACCATGATCTCCATCATCATGATCTCCATCATCGTGTCTTCATGAAGTTGTCGCGCTAACGACTACTTCTACTTCTATGACTAACGCGTTTAGTAATGAAGTAAAGTAGTTTACATGGCGTTCTTCAATGACACGCAGGTCATACAAAAATTAAAGACAACTCCTATGGCTCCTGCGGTTGTCATACTCATCGACATGCAAGTCGTGAATCCTATTACAAGAACATGATCTCATACATCACAATTCAACATTCATCACAACTTCGGCCATATCACATCACATGATCAATCGCTGCAAAAACAAGTTAGGCGTCCTCTAGTTGTTGTTGCATCTTTTACGTAGCTGCGATTGGGTTCTAGCAAAACGTTTTCTTACCTCGAATCACCACAGCGTGATTTTGTCAACTTCTATTTACCCTTCATAAGGGCCTGTTCATCGAATCCGCTGCAACTAAAGTGGGAGAGCAGACACCCGCCACCACCTTATGCAACTAGTGCATGTCGATCGGTGGAACCGGTCTCACGTAAGCGCACGTGTAAGGTTGGTCGGGCGCTTCATCCCACAATACCGTTGAGCAAGAAAAGACTAGTAGGGGCAAGTAAGATGACAAGATCAGCGCCCACAACAAATTTGTGTTCTACTCGTGCAATAGAGAACTACGCATAGACCTAGCTCGATACCCTTTGTTGGAGAGCGTTGCGAGAAAATTAAAATTTTTCCTACGGTTTCACCAAGATCCATCTATGAGTTCATCTAAGCAGCGAGTAGCGGAGAGAGTTTGCATCTACATACCACTTGTAGATCGCGTGCGGAAGCTTGCTTGGTGATGATGGAGTCGTACTCGAGCGTGATTCAGATCACCGATGCCAAGTCTTTGAGCGGACAGCACCTCCGCGTTCAACACACGTGACGGGACGGCGGCGTCTCCTCCTTCTTGATCCAGCAAGGGGAAGGAGAGGTTGAGGAAGACGGCACCACCGGCAAGACGACGGCGTGGTGATGGTGGTGATCAAGATACTCAAGCAGGCCGCCGAGCTCTACGGAGGAGGAGATGTGTTGGGGAGGGGAGGGGCTGCGCCTTGGGAGATGTGTACAGCAGCCCCCCTCCCCCCCCCTTTATATAGGCCCCCAGGGGGGTGGCCGGCCCCCTAGAGATCCAATCTCAAGGGGGGGGGGCGGCGGCCAAGGGGGTGGAGTGCCCCCCAAGCCGGTGGGCGCCCCCCCCTAGGGTTTCAACCCTAGGCGCGAGGTGGGCCTGAGGCGCACCAGCCCCTGTGGGCTGGTTCCTTCCCCTATGGCCCATGGGGCCCTCCGGGATGGGTGGCCCCACCGGTGGACCCAGGACCCTTCGGTGGTCCCGTGCTTTGCCAGTAACCCCGAAACTTTCCCGATGGCGAAACACCACTTCCTATATATTATTCTTTACCTCCGGACCCTTCCGAACTCCTCGTGACGTCCGGGATCTCATCAGGGACTCGAACAACATTCGGTATTCACATACTAGTCTTCCTACTAACCCTAAGCGCCACCGAACCTTAAGTGTGTAGACCCTCACGGGTTCGAGACACCTTGAGACATGACCGAGGCGACTCTCGGGCAATAACCAACAGCGGGATCTGGATACCCATGTTGGCTCCCACATGCTCCTCGATGATTTCATCGGTTGAACCACGATGTCGAGGATTCTATCAAACCCCGTATGCAATTCCCTTTGTCAATCGATGCGTTACTTGCCCGAGACTTCGATCGTCGGTATCCCAATACCTCGTTCGGTCTCGTTCGCAAGTCACTTTACTCATACCGTAATGCATGATCCGTGGCCAACACCTTGGTCACATTGAGCTCATTATGATGATGCATTACCGAGTGGGCCAGAGATACCTCTCCGTCATACGGAGTGACAAATCGATCTCGATCCATGTCAACCCAACAGATACTTTCGGAGACACCTGTAATGCACCTTTATAGTCACCCGATTCGTTGTGACGTTTGATACACCCAAGGCACTCCTCGGCGGCCGGAGTTACGATCTCATGGTGAAGGAATAGATACTTGACATTGGCAAAGCTTCTAGCAAGCGAACTATACGATCTTTTATGCTAAGCTTGTGATTGGGTCTTGTCCATCACATCATTCTCCTAATGATGTGATCCCGTTATCAACGACATCCAATGTCCATAGTCGAAACCATGACCATCTATTGATCAACGGGCTAGTCGACTAGAGGCTCACTAGGGACATATTGGGGTCTAAGTGTTCACACGTGTATTATGATTTCCGGATAACACAGTTATAGCATGAACAAAAGACAATTATCATGAACATTGAAATATAATAATACTTTTATTATTGCCTCTAGGGCATATTTCCAACACAAACATCCGCTTCCTGATAAGATAATAGCCGCCGAACGCAAGACGCTCGCCCCCACCCTGGCTAAAATAAAGGCTCTTCTAGGGAACATGCGAAATGACATTGATTTAGTCCTGGTTTGGCTCGCCTGGAGGGTTATTTCAGTGAGCCGCCGCCCCGGCCTGATGTGTACCTACACAGGAAAGAAAGATGACTCTCTGCGGCACAACTCTAATGATTTGCCTGACCACGTCATCAATGACATGACCAAGTCTCTTCTGAATGAAAGCCTAGCAGACTGCGGTAAGGTGGGCTTAAGCCCCTTCTGCGAAGCTAACCCGGCTCCAGCGGTAAGTCGCCGCCCATCAGAATAAATTACCTTCATCCTTTGATGGTTCACCTGTACTCATGCCTTTACCAAGAGAGCCGCCAGGAAAGAGACTGCGAGGAAGAAGGGCAAGAAGGCCACCGCCTCTGACTTGCTTCGACTAGAAGATTCTTCTGAGTCGGAGGTAGCCCTTGACTCTCTTGGCTCATTTTTTAACCATCTTATTGACACTGATTATCAGCAGGAGGACATAGGAACAAGTCATGGCAAGGATGAAGAGGTAACTATCATTTCCTCCGACTCTGAGCCTTTGCCAAGACAGAAAATCCGAAGAGTAACCCGGAAAGTAAGATTTTCACATCCCTTAGCTTATCGAGATCCTCAATTTCTTTTGAAGCGACAGATTCATGAGAGCCGGAGGCAGACCCGGACCAGCAAGGATGCAGAACTCTCCTCTGGCTTACCGAATACGCCAAGGAAGCGCCGGAACAAGGTCACCTTCGATTTAAATCCCTTTTATCCTTTGGCTGGTCTCACTCGTCAACCACTCAACTCTTATGTCTCGAATTGTCAGGAAACTTCTTCCTCCGGCGACTCAATGCAGAGTGTTGATGACTGACACATAGACGCACCCCAGGGTTCATTAATCGTGGAAATCATCGCGGGACCGCAAAACAGTTAGTAATAGTCCATGAAACAGGCCAGAATCGGCCAAAACTGCCAGTGTTGATGACCAACATGTAAGCGCACCTTGGGTTCAATAATTGTGGAAATCGCTTGGGAACGCAAAACGGTGAGTAATAATCCTAGAAACGGGCCAGAATCAGCCAAAACTATGAGTGTTGATGACCGACACACAAATGCACCCAGGGTTCGTTAATCATGGAAATCACTCCGTGACCCCAAAACAGTGAGTAATAGTCCATGAAATGGGCCAGAATCATCCAAAACTGCCAGTGTCGATGACCGACATGTAAGCGCACCTTGGGGTTCAATAACTATGGAAATCGCTTCGGGACCTCAAAACAATCAGTAATAATCCAAGAAATGGGCCAGAATCGGCCAAAACATCGAGTGTTGATGACCGACACGTAGACGCACCCCAGTGTTCGTTAATCGTGGAAATCACTCCGGGACCGCAAAACAATGAGTAATAGTCCATGAAACGGGCCAGAATTGGCCAAAACTGCCAGTGTTGATGACCGACATGTAAGCGCACCTTGGGGTTCAATAACTGTGGAAATTGATTGGGAACTCAAAACGATGAGTAATAATCCAGGAAACGGGCCAGAATCGGCCAAAACTGTGAGTGTTGATGACCGACACATAAATGCACCCCAGGGTTCGTTAATCATGGAAATCACTCCGTGACCCCAAAACAGTGAGTAATAGTCCATGAAATGGGCCAGAATCGTCCAGAACTGCCAGTGTTGATGACCGACATGTAAGCGCACCTTGGGGTTCAATAACTATGGAAATCGCTTCGGGACCTCAAAATAGTGAGTAATAATCCAAGAAACGGGCCAGAATCGGCCAAAACTGCGAGTGTTGATTACCGACACTTAGACGCACCCCAGGGTTCGTTAATCGTGGAAATCATTTCGGGATCGCAAAACAGTTAGTAATAGTCCATGAAACGGGCCAGAATCGGCCAAAACTACCAGTGTTGATGACCGACATGTAAGCGCACCTTGGGGTTCAATAACTATGGAAATCGCTTGGGAACTCAAAATGGTGAGTAATAATCCTACAAACGGGCCAGAATCGGCGAAAACTGTGAGTGTTGATGACCAACACATAAATGCACCCCAGGGTTTGTTGGGGATATAATTATTTGTGTAAGCCGCCCAGGAGGGGCCGGGTTACACAAAGAAGACTCATCAGAGAGAAGCCCAAGACCAAACATGAAGATGGCGATTCAATAAAGGGCTTAAGGCCCACAGGCGACTTAAGGCCCATTGTAGTAAACCGCCATGATGGCATGGCTTGTATCATAAGGTAGATTTAACTAGTCACCGAGCTGGACACTGTTTATAAGCCGGCCGGGACTCTGTAAGCCACAGGGCGTCAACCCGTGTATATAAGGGGATGGCCTGCTGGTGGCTTAGGGCAAGAAACAACTCATCGAGAGCCGGGCATAGCGTATCTCGCCCCTGGTCATCGAAACATCAATACCAACCCAACTAGACGTAGGCCTTACCTTCACTGTAAGGGGCCGAACTAGTATAAAACCTCTTGTGTCGTTTGTCCCGATTTAACCCCTTCAAGCTTCCTAGTTGCGATGGCTCCACAACTAAGTCCTTTCACGAGGACATCTGACGTGACAATTCCACAACAGTTGGCGCCCACCGTGGGGCCCGCGCATGGTGGATTTGAGTTCTTGAAGGGCAACTTCGAAGGGCTCAAGGGATACGTAGTGGGCCGGATGACCAAGAGTCGTCGTGGCAAGATCTACATTGAGGACGAAGGCTGGGGTCCCGACGCCGGCTCAATTGAGTATGGATTCCGGGTCGCCTTCGGTGGAATCCACGTCTTCATCGGCCGGATCGGTGAGCCGGGCCCTAAGCCGGACAACTGCACCGACCTCGTTGAGACGGCTCAGCGTGCGAGGAAGACCCAGACTCAACCTATCATGAGGCGTGCCTTCGTGGGCTGCATCCACGGAGAGGAACTTTCTGAAGGATCTGAAGATAGGGGTGAGACGGCCGTCCTCTCAGACGATGATTCGTCCGCCGGTTCAACAGATTCGTTGTACCAAGTGCAAGACGGCGTGCTCGGGGGCTGTTCGATGGCATCGATGTTCGGACCCTGTGAGCCACCAAGATGGGCCGGAGTCTTCATGGCTGGGACTCAGCCCGGCTCAAACTCTACAGCTGCTGCAGCGGTAACATCCGGGTTAGGAGCAGCCGGGGCAGGCGGCCCCGTACGCCCACCGGCTTAGGTGCTGATAGACCTCATGGACAAGCTTACGACCCTGTTAACCGCAACGGTTATTCCTGCAAACAAAGATGAGCATGACGCGGAGGTAGCACGGGTGCGTGAGGAGATAGCTCAGGCCAAGGAAGCCTTGGCAGCTGAGGGTACTAGACTAGCTACAGAGCGGGCGGCTCTCGATGCCCGGGCATAGCGATTGTAGTCAGAAGCTTACCAGCTCATGATGAGCTTACACGCATCCAATGAGGTAATGAGGAGGAGACATCAGAAAACCCAGTCCCGTTTACCTCCGAATTACGACCCTCGGGTTCTTTTTGCTACACCCAGAGCCGGCCCAAGTAACCCGCCAGAGGCCAATCAGCTGATGACAGCCGGACCGGGAGGGCCGACTCAGCCTCGGGAGATGGCGCCACCTCACGTGAGCATGCCACCGCCGCGTTATGTGCCGATTCCACCGGGTCACTTATCCAACCACATGGAGAACTTAATCGCAGCTTCAACACGTTTGGCGGCTCTTCCTATGGACGGCGATGATCCGGCGGTAGTGGAGACCCAGAGAGTCAGAGAACTTCTCCAGACGGCCTTAGCTCAGCAGGAGACCTATTCTTACAGCTGGGACAGAATTCATTCAACTCCCCCACCTTGGTTAGCACCGCCTCGCCAGAACCGGAGCCCGAGTTACAACAGGCAGATGGAGTCTGAAGCTTTGTCAAGCAATGCCCAACGCCATAACCAGCCCGGGGGCTATCACCCGGTGCAAGACCGAATCGTCGGGAGAAGCGAGCAGGCGGCTCGGCAGCTGCTCAGCAGCGGCACATCAAGATTTTCCGAGTATCCAACGACCTTCGTTGGCGGGAGTAGCCACTAGAACCAGTGGTGTTCCTTGTTTAGTACCGGCTTTTGCATAGCGTCGTCTGCCCAAGGACTTCAAGGGACCTCGAAGGTGCCGAATTACATGGCCGACTTACAGCCCGGAGCATGGATCGAGAGTTATGAGATGGCCATGGAGCTGTTGGAAGTCAGTGACGCGGTGATGGCTAAATATTTCACCATGATGTTAGATGGAACGGCCTGGTCTTGGTTAAAGGGTTTGCCACCCAATTCCATTGGTTCATGGGAAGAGTTAAAGGCCCGGTTCATCCAGAACTTCAAGGACACCTGTAAGCAATCTATGTCGATTGTGGATTTAATGAACTGTAAGCAGGGAGAGGGCGAATCCACCACCCATTGGGTACGCCGGGTCAAGGAGATAATTCATTCATCTGAAAAGATGGATGCCGGCTCTGCTGTCCTTATGTTGGAGAAGAATTGTAGCTTTGAGCCGCTGAGGCGTAAGCTGAGGCGTATAAGCGTGATTGCAAGGATATGGAGTGCGCTGATGGCGGCTCTAGTTAAGTATGCCGATTCTGATAGTACCAAGGATCCCGCGTCTGACGATGAGAAGACAGGGAAGGGAAAAAGGAACGGCAATGGGAAGGGTCAACAGCATAACCCGGGGAATCAAAACAGCAAAAAGCGTAAGGCGGACGGTAACCCGGAGTTTGTGTCCAATGCCAATGCGCAAGGTAACAATCAGAGACGTAAGGGTAAACCGCCTCGATCCGGCTGGTCAGGCCCATCTCTTGAACAGCTACTCAATGAGCCCTGCCCGAGACACGACACCAGGGAGCGGCCCGCCACACACCTGTGGAAAGATTACGCGATCATGAAGGTGTTTAAGAATTCCAACACCTATGATGGCCATAATGGGTCTGGTGGTGGTTCAGGAGCCGACGGTTGCCATGGCCCGGGTGGCGGCTCAGGTTCCGGCTTTCAGGGATGTCAAGGAGGCTATAATCAACAGCAGTCTGGTCAAGGAGAGCAGCAGCAATAGTAGTCGGGTTATCAAAGCAACCCGAAGCAGTTGAATGGTGGGCAGTATCACGTGTTTACCACTAGCCTATGCAAACGTGACCAGAAGGTTCATAAGAGGGCCGTCAATTCTGTTGAGCCGACAATTCCTCGTTATTTGAGGTGGTCAGAACAGCCCATCATATGGAGCAGAGAAGATCACCCTCCACGGGTCGATAATCCGGGTCAGTTAGCCTTGGTGGTAGCACCTTAGGTTGGTGGATATAAATTCATGAAAGTACTCATGGACGGAGGTAGTAGCATCAATATCCTCTATTATGAGACCTTCCGACGCATGGGGTTAACTGATAAAAATCTAAGGACGTCCAACACTGTTTTCCATGGGGTGGTTCCTGGTAAGTCGGCTTACCCAGTTGGCAAGATTGAGCTGGAGGTGGCCTTCGGAGATGAATAGGAATCTAGAGCTGAGAAGTTGATGTTTGAGGTGGTCAAAATCAGGAGCCCATATCATGCTCTGTTCGGGCGGCCGGCTTATGCTAAGTTCATGGCCCGGCCGTGTTATGTTTACTTGCAGCTCAAGATGCCGGGTCACAAGGGCACCATCACTGTGCATGGAAGTCGGAAGGTGGCGTTGGAATGTGAAGAAGGCGACGCGGCTTATGGAGAGTCGGCCTGTGCAGCGGAAGAGCTCAAATTTTATCAAGATAATGTTGACCTCACGGATATGACCTCCCTGAAGAAACCAACTACAGAGCACGACCCGGCGTTGAAGTTTAAATCGGCTGCCGAGACAAAACTTGTTGACTTTACCCCGGGTGACCCTTCCAAGCAGTTCAGCATCAGCAGCAATTTGGATCCCAAATAGGAAAGCGCGCTCATCGAGTTCATTCGTGAGAACCGGGACATCTTTGCATGGAAACCTTCCGACATGCCGGGTGTACCGAGGGAACTCGCTGAGCACACTCTCAATATTGATCCGAAGTATAAGCCGGTCAAGCAGTTTCTTCAGCGCTTTAATGAAGAAAGACAGAAGGCTATTGGAGAGGAAGTCGCCCGGCTCTTAGCGGCCGGGTTTATCATTGAAGTTTTTCACCCGGAGTGGTTGGCTAACCCGGTGCTTGTCCTCAAGAAGAACGGCACCTGGCGGATGTGTGTGGACTACACGGACTTAAACAAGGCTTGTCCGGCTGATCCCTTTGCTCTCCCCCGTATTGATAAAACCATTGATGCTACCGCGGGTTATGAACGTTTGAGTTTTTTGGATGCTTACTCTGGTTATCATCAGATCAAAATGGCAGTTAAGGACCAGGAGAAGACAGCTTTCATCACTCCGTTTGGGGCCTTTTGTTATGTATCTATGCCGTTTGGACTCAAGAGTGCTCAGGCGACTTATCAGAGATGTGTGCAGAACTATCTACACGATCAAATTGGGCGTAATGTTCATGCTTATGTAGATGACATTGTGGTGAAGTCCAGAGAGAAGGAAACCTTAATATCCGATTTAAAAGAGACCTTTGATAATCTCCAGGTTTATAAAATGATGCTTAACCCGCCAAGTGTGTATTTGGTGTACTGCGAGAGCAAGCTTTTGGGTTTTCTGGTATCAAACAGAGGCATTGAAGCTAATCCGGAGAAGATTAAGGCAATTACCTCTCTGGCTAAACCGGCGTGCGTCAATGATGTTCAACGATTGGCGGGTCGTGTTGCTTCTTTAAGCCGGTTCATAAGCCGGTTAGGTGAGAAGGTGCTACCGCTATATCAGATGATGAAGAAAACCGACACTTTTATGCGGGTGATCTTTGATGATGCTGCCTTTGAAGACTTGAAGAGACAGTTGTCTGAACCGCCGGTTCTTGCGGCTCCCATTGATAAGGAGTTGTTGCTGCTATATGTGGCTGCCAATTCATGAGCCGTCAGCGTTGCCATCGTGGTGGAGCGTAAGGAAACCGGCAAGGAGCATCCGGTTCAACGGCCGGTTTATTACATCAGTGAAGTACTCATTGAGTCTAAACAAAGGTATCCACATTGGCAGAAACTTGTTTACGGAGTATTTATGGCCAACCGGAAATTGAAGCAATACTTTCAAAGTCATTCTATAACTGTGGTAAGTTCTGCCCCTTTGGGAGACATTATTCAGAACAGGGAGGCCACAGGACGAGTCGCCAAGTGGGCCATCGAGCTTGGCCTCATGATGTGAAGTATATGCACGTACTGCTATTAAGTCTCAGGCCTTGGTGGACTTTATCAATGATTGGAGAGAGTTATAGGCCCCTGAGGAGAACTCGGATAATACATATTGGACTATTCATTTTGACGGGTCCAGGCAGTTAGAAGGATCGGGGGCTGGAGTGGTGTTAACTTCCCTTCGAGGTGACAAATTTTGTTATGTACTCCGGCTTATGTTTTCATGTACTAACAATGCAGCTGAGTACGAGGCCTTACTCCATGGTCTCTAGATGGCTAAGGTGATGAACTTAAGCCGGGTAAGATGCTTGGGCGACTCAGATCTCATGGCGCAACAGGTATCAGGCAAGTGGGATTCCAAGGATCCCCTTATGGCGGCTTATCGTCGTGAAGTAGATGCTGTGGCTGGTCACTTCACGGGTTATCAAGTGGAGCACATCGATCGAAGGAAGAATGAGGCGGTTGATGCTTTAAGCCGGTTGGGATCCCAACGTAAGCCGGTGCCGCCCAACACCTTTCTCGATGTTTTACATAACCCTTCTGTCAAGGTGCCTACCGAGGAAGAACTAGCAGTGCCAGACCCGGAGGCACAGTTGGTGGCGGCTCTTCACGTTATCCCGGATTGGACAGTGCCCTACCTGGCTTATATGACCCGGGGTGAGTTACTTGAGGATGAGACCTTGGCAAGAAAAATCGTCAGGCGCTCCAAATCTATGATGATTGTTAACAGAGAGTTACATCACCTAAGTGTCACTGGGGCATTTCAACGCTGTGTGTCCCCTACAGAAGGCCAAGAAATACTTCGTGAGATCCATGAAGGGGATTGTGGCCATCATGCCGGGTCAAAATCTCTTGTAGCCAAAGCTTTTTGTCATGGTTTCTATTGGCTGACGGCTCATGCTGATGCGGAGGATCTGGTCAGCAAATGTGACGGTTGTCAAAAGTTCTCACGACGAGCTCATGTGCCGGCTCAAGAATTGAGGATGATCGCAATCACTTGGCCGTTTGCAGTCTGGGGGCTTGACATGGTTGGACTTTCAAAAGGTCTATGGATAAAAAGACACATCTCCTAGTGGTAGTGGACAAGTTTACAAAGTGGGTTGAGGCAGAGCCGGTCAGTAAGTGTGATGCAGCCACGGCGGTTCAATTCATGAAAAAGGTGATCTTTCATTTTGGTTTTCCACATAGCATCATAACTGATAATGGCACTAATCTCTCCAAGGGTGCCATGGAAGAGTTCTGTCAAAGAGAGCATATCCGGCTTGATGTTTCGGCTGTTGCTCATCCTCAATCCAATGGTCAAGCAGAAAGAGCTAATCAAGAGATCCTGAAAGGCATCAAGCCCCGGCTCTTAGTCCCCTTGTAGCGGACTCCGGGTTGTTGGGTGGAGGAGTTACCTTTTGTGTTATGGAGCATCAACACTACGCCTAACAGATCTACAGGCTACACGCCTTTCTTTATGGTGTATGGTGCAGAGGCGGTCCTGCCAAGTGACATCCGTCACGATTCACCCCGCGTGGCGGCTTACGTTGAGGCTGACAATGAATAAGCTCGTCAGAATGCACTTGACTTGCTGGATGAGAAGCGAGACTTGGCAATAGCCCGCTCGGTGATTTATCAACAAGACCTGCTGTAGGATCGAAAGTATGTCTAGAGGGGGGGTGATTAGACTACTTGACAATATAAAAATTCTGCCTTTTGACAAAGAACAGTTTTTGGCAGATTCACAATTATGATCAAGTCAAGCATCACCCTACACATGTAATTCTAGAGTATAGGCAGCGGAAAGTAAATTGCACATGTAGTAAAGAGAGGTGGAGAAGAGCAAGCGCAATTTTGGAGCGGTGATTTTCTCGTGGTTCCGATAGGTTGTGCTATCGTACTTCCACGTTGATGGAGACTTCAACCCACGGAGGGTAGCAGCTGCGAGAGTCCACGGAGGCTCCACCCACGAAGGGTCCACGAAGAAGCAACCTTGTCTATTCCATCATGGCCTACGCCCACGGAGGGCTAGCCTTACTCGGGGTAGATCTTCACGAAGTAGGCGATCTCCTTGCCCTTACAAACTTCTTGGTTCAACTCCACATCTCGACGGCGGAGGCTCCCAAGCGACACCTAACCAATCTAGGAGGCACCACCCTCCAAAAGGTAATAGATGTTGTAGATGATGATGAACTCCTTGCTCTTGTGCTTCAAATGATAATCTCCCCAACACTCAACTCTCCTCACTGATTTGGCTGTGGTGGAAGAAAGGATTGAGTGGAAAGCAACTTGGGAAGGCTAGAGATCAAGCTTCATATGGTGGGAGTGGAGCAACTTGATCTCAACACAAGGGTAGGTAGTTCTCTTCTCAGAAATGTAAGGTAGGAGTAGTAGTTCTTTCTGATGGCTCTCTCCACGAATGAAGAGGGGGTGGAGGGGTATAAATAGCCTCCACACAAAATCCAACCATTACACACATTTGAGCAATCTCGGTGGGACCGAAGTTGACAACTCGGTGGGACCGATAGTTCAAATAATGTGAACGTTGGGATTTTCGGTGGGACCAAAAATACAAACTCGGTTAGTCCGATTCGTGCAATGATAAGAGCATGCCAATTTTGGTGGGACCGACTTCATCATCTCGGTGACACCGATTTGATGACAGAAGGTTACAGAAGCTTGGCAACTCGTGTTTCGGTGAGACCGAGTTCAGAATCGGAAAATCCGAGTTTTCTAGGGTTTGGCTTATGGCTGAGGTGGTTCATCTCGGTATGACTGAGTTTGGAATATCGGTGGGACCGAGACTACTTATGAGTGTATATGGCAGTGAAAGTTCTTGATAGTTTAGGAGATGTATCACTAAGCACTTGAGCAACGGATCATCATCATAACCTCATCCCTTTTAATAGTATTGGCTTTTCCTATGGACTCAATGTGATCTTGGATCACTAAACCAAAAATGGAGTCTTGAGCTTTTGCCAATGCTTGCCTTAGCATTTTGGGGGTCCACTTCTTGAGTCCTTGCCATACCCATATCTTGAACTCTCTGAAATGATTCTCAAGTAACTATTAGTTCAATGATATATATGTTGTTATTAATTACCAAAACCACCCGGGATTAGTTGCACTTTCAATCTCCCCTTTTGGTAATTGATGACAACATATAGATCAAAACCGACAAAGGATATAATCAATGAATAATATAAATCGCTTTGAGAAGTATGTGATAAGCAAGAGCTCCCCTAAATTTGTGCATTATTTAAGATTTGCGTTTGAATGCAAATGGACAATCGATTAGGATCATGGGTCACTCTTCCATGTCACATACATCTTGGTGGAGCGCACAAAATGATAAGAATGAACAGCATGCACCCAATCACCAAGACATGAGTAAATGGTCATACGAGATATGAATGGCATATGATAAGCATTAAGCACACATTAAAGCATAATGCGACCAAGCACTCATTAAGGTAGAATCAAGCGGAGTATCAAACACCTTTGAATGTCTCGAAAACCAAAAGTATCTCAAAGAAACGCAAAAGAACGAAAGAGCAAAAGCGCCAAAGACAACAACACTCTCTCTCGAAGTCCTATGATCTATACAATTTCTCCCCTTTGGCAACAAGTTACCAAAAGTTCGAAAAAGCATAGAGCTAAGCGTCACTATGGACTCTTTGGCGGCTCCGTGCAGGTTGATGTCGGAGTGGATATGATAGCATCGGCGAAGACTTGGTGATGTCTGTCTTTGGAGGAGTAGTCCTTTGGAGCTGGAGTTGGAGTAGCTTCTTTGGGCTGTGGGGAGTCTTTGGCTGTAGTCTGGTGTCGATCCTTTGGAATAGCGGTGATCGAGGTCTGTGGGAACGGAGCGATCTGTCGTTGAGAATCTGGACTAAGTCATCCTACAACTCACGCATAAGTTCTTCCTTCTCCGCTTTGCTTCCTCAATGTCGCCTCGAGCTTGTTGGCGGTCACTTGTACTTGATCGACTTCACGTCCAGGCGTGGATCTTGTCCTCAACAATCCTCTCTAAGCTCTCTGAGGCTGTTCAATGCTGGCGAGGCGTTGTTCAATTCTTTGAGTAGCTTCAAGAATTTGCTCTCGAAACTCTTTGGTTTAGGCTTTGCTGCTGCTTTGCTTCCTTATCGACTTTGGCCACGAGGAGGCTGGGGTGCTTCCTCATCCTCATCCTCTCTTCTTTGCATCATGCACTATCCTCTTTCTCTTGGTGGTTTCTTCACTTTGCTTGCATTTGCCTCTCCCAAATTCAGCTTCTTAGCAACAGTTGACTGCTTGACTTTCTTGGTGCCCTTCTTAGTTTGTTGACCTTGTTGCTCTTTGGCAACAACCTTCCTTTGGGCTTTGAGGTCACCTCTTCCTCAACAACAAAATCTGAATCCTCATCATCTGAATTCCTCTTCTTTCTAGCTCTGGTGGCTGCGGGAGGCATGCCACTTGGTGTACTCCTCTCACCATCATCGGATGAGCTACTAGGATCGGGACTAGTGCCTGCCTCTGGAATGTCTCGCAATGGGTGTCTCGACCGGTTACATCATCCTTTGGCATCGACATGGGTGACAACTTTGTGAATAGATAAGGTGTGGCGAGAGAAGAAGAGTCATCACAAACTGCAGAAGTTTTGCAAAAAAATGAGTTCAAATTCTAGTATTAAGTTTTCACGAGAAGACATTTGGTCGGACCGAGTTTAAGATTGGTGAATCCGAAGTGTTAAGCAGAGCTTGGCACACCACTTTCGGTTTGACGAAGTGGGTTTCGATCTGCCGAAAACACTAGGGTTTCACAGAATCTTCATTTCGGTCACACCAATTTTGCACAACTTCGGTTGGACGAAGGGTGCGGTCAATGGCCATAGGCCAAATCGGTCATACCGAAAATATAAAATCGGTCTTACCGAGATGTGTTCGTGAAACCTAACCCTAAAACCTTTACTCGAATCTAGTTCAAGCGAACTAATCGGTGTCTGGAGGATTTCAATCGTGGCAAGATACTAGGCAATCAAGCGTGCATTGAATCGGAGATGGGAGCACGAGTGGGATCAAAACTCACCCTAACTTGGTGGAGTTTTTCTCTGGCTGGCAACGGCTCGGAGGAGATGTCCATTGGCGGCGGAGACTGCGGCGGCGCCTGGCGACGATGGCGGCGATCCGGAGACCAAGCAGCGGCAGCAAAGGGTGTGGGGCGAAAGCGTTTGAAGGAGGAATCAGCAGCGGCCCTCGGAATATATACCCCTTTTGTCGGTGGGACGAGTTGTAAAACTTCGGTGGCACGAGATGGATAAGCGCTGGCGATTATGCACTTTAGTCACGCCGAAAATCACAACTCGGTTTCACGAGATGAAAACCTAGATCAGTCTAAATGCTTTCGGTTCGACCGAGTTTGAGTGAGTTAGTCGACCGAAATCAATTAGAAGGTTTTGGAAATTAGCCCTTGACGGATCGGTGGCTCAAGTGCTCCTCACCGGAGGGTCGAAAATGACTTGTTCAAAATTTGTGATGTAAGCATGAATAGAATTTGAGACAAGAAAGCATAGATAGCTAGGGGAGGTACTTAGGCATTCTTGTCCATCCATTTGGTCGAGAAAAATCAAAACGACCAAAACAACAAATGGATGTCCTCGAATGGATAAAATCATGCATCAACATGCTCACACAATAAGATAGCAAATGAAATATGTGTCAAACATGCACAACCAAAACTCTAGCAACTAACACACAATTTGTCGATGACTAGGTCATCTTTATATGAGTATATTGACTTAGGAGCCAAATGAGAACATTTGATCATAGGTCATACTCATCGTTTAAGCACAAGTGGGGTTACCACTTTTACATAAAGCATTGATGTGTTCACATCATTTGAAGATGCTTTAGCTCAATTTTTAGAGCAAAGCTCCCCTAGATGTGAGAACCCTTTTAAAGGGTCAAACTAACCTTGGGTTGTCGTAGAAGACTTCATGTAGATGTTGAAGATGTGGATGCTCAATGTTGATGGAGATCATCAAGAGTTGGGAGCTATCCTTTGGATTGGGCACTTTCAATACCTACATGGGTTAGTCCCACAAGGAACAAACAGGATATCCATGGACATAGATTGAAGTTCACAATAGATGATGTCCATGAAAGCAATGATTACCTTGTCCCTTGACTTACCAACAAGAGGGTTTGTGACTCCATGAACTAGTGCACAATGTGGAAGTTGATTGCACAAGTTTTTGCCAAAATGAATGTGAGTGAAGTATGTTGGCGGAGTCACCCTCAAGAACTTTCTAGTTCTTCTTCTTGGGATCCACATCATCTTGATGGGAATCCTTGGGGTTGTAGTTGAGCTTGACGAAGTAGAACTTGGCGTTTCCTTGGGAACCCACTTGACCATGGCTTGAGGTGCTTCAACAAATGCATCAATCTCCTCTTGAAGCTTGTCCTTGCCTTTTAGCTTGTGGTCTTGTGGTGGAAGGTCATCTTGAGCTTGTTCCACATTGGAAGAAGTAGGATCATACTTCTCCTTTTGAGGAACAAACTGTGGAGTAGGATATTGACCTTCTTCCCATTCAACACCTTGGCGTTGAACTTTCGCTCAAAACCAATTCCTTGATTCTTCGGTGCTTTCCTTGCTTGCGAACAATTTCCTCAAAGTTCTTGCTTCCGGCAAGGCTCTTGTAGACACCTTTCTCTATGATCCCTTTCAATAAACTATTTTCTTGCTCAAGTGTAACTTGGCTTGAAACATTGTTAGTGGAATCAAGAGAACTACTAGAAGCAACAACATTGGATTTAGCATGGTTATTGTTACTACTAGAGGAAGAATTTTTCTTATGCTTGTCATGCTTAGTCTTAATGGGTGGCAAGAAATTAGACAAGAGAAGTCGTTTGGCAAGATATGAAGAACTCTTCTTTGAAGATCGTCATTGATTGCTTTTAGAAACTCATGTTCTTGCTCTAGAGTGAGCTTCTCGAGCGTAGCTTCTCATGAGATCTTAGGAGCTCTCTATGATCTTCTTGAGTTGTTTCATGAGCTAACTTAAGAGTGTTTAGTTCTTTAGTTAGGCGCTCAATCTCCTTCATAGCATTGTCATTCGACTCTTCTCGACTATAAAGACTACTAGCATGTTCATCGTTACTAGGCTCCTTTGGATTTATCAAGCAAGAGTTCATCTTCACCAAGCAAGTCATCCTCATCACTATTGAAGTCAATGAATTCAGGGTGTGATACCTTGGGGCCTTTAGCCATGAAGCATCTTCCACTTCCCTCATTTGGTGAATCAAATAAGTCGTAGGAGTTGGAGGATACGAGAGCAAGACCGGCAACACCTTCATCTTGACTGTAGTCAGAGTTAGAGTGATAGCTTCCTTGGATTGATTGTCGAGTCGGGCGGAGACCCATTCACCTACATGAGCTTGATGTTTTCTTCTTGTGTAGCTCCTTGATGACTTGTCTTTCCTCTCCGAATCCTTGCTTCTCAGAGAGGATCTTCGTTCATAATGATCATCTCTGCTCCTTCTCTCTTTCGAGGTGACTCATCTCTTGAGCTTCTTCTTCTTGGAATTCTTCTCTTCTCTTGTGGGGAGCCGTACACTCATTTGAGTAGTGTCGGGTCTTCCACAATTATAGTGATTCGATCACGACTAGAAGATCTCTTTTCATCATATGATCTAGACTTTGAGCTTCTTTCTTTGCCTCTATTCTTGTAGAATTTGTTGAAGTTCTTGACCATTAGGCTTATCTCTTCATTGGAAACTAACTTGTCACTTGAGGTTGTGGGAGCATCACTTGTAGCTTTATAAGCACCACTTGACTTGTTGTGGAGCTCTTCCTTATCCTTAAGTGTCATGTCATGAGCAACAATTCTTCCAATGACTTCGGTTGGCTTGAGATTCTTGTAGTTTGGCATCATTTGGATCAAAGTGCACACGGTGTCATACTTTCCATCCAAAGCTCGAGAATCTTCTTGATGATGAATCGGTCGGTCATTTCTTCGCTTCCTAAGCCGGCAATCTCATTTGTGATGAGAGCAAGCCTAGAGTACATTTCAGCGACTCCTTCACCATCCTTCATCTTGAACTTGTCAAGTTGACCTTGAAGAACATCTAGCTTTGATTCCTTCACGGACTCGGTACCTTCGTGCATTTCAACCAAAGTATCCCAAATCTCTTTTGCATTCTCAAGACGGCTGATTTTGTTGAACTCCTCGGGACACAAGGCATTGAAGAGAATGTCACAAGCTTGAGCATTGTTTTGCAACATCCACAATTCTTCCGTTGTAGCTTCGCGATCCGGAACTTTTCCTTCCTCGAAGAATTCACCTTGCATACCAACACAAATAATGCCCCATGCGGCTGGGTTATGACCAAGAATATGCATTTTCATTTTATGCTTCCAACTAGCAAAATTTGTACCATCAAAATTACCCTCACTAGGCGCCATACTCTCTAGGTTGTGAAACCAAGCTTATGGAGTCAATGCAATGAAACCAATACAATGGAAACCAAAGCTCGATACCACTTGTAGGATCGAAAGTATGTCTAGAGGGGGTGATTAGACTACTTGACAATATAAAAATTCTGCCTTTTGACAAAGAACAGTTTTGGCAGATTCACAATTATGATCAAGTCAAGCATCACCCTACACATGCAATTCTAGAGTATAGGCGTGGAAAGTAAATTGCACATGTAGTAAAGAGAGGTGGAGAAAAGCAAGCGCAATTTTGGAGCAGCGGTGATTTTTCTCGTGGTTCCGATAGGTGGTGCTATCGTACTTCCACGTTGATGGAGACTTCAACCCATGGAGGTAGCAGTTGCGAGAGTCCACGGAGGCTCCACCCACGAAGGGTCCACGAAGAAGCAACCTTGTCTATTCCATCATGGCCTCGCCCACGGAGGCTAGCCTTACTCGGGGTAGATCTTCACGAAGTAGGCGATCTCCTTGCCCTTACAAACTTCTTGGTTCAACTCCACATCTCGGCGACGGAGGCTCCCAAGCGACACCTAACCAATCTAGGAGGCACCACCCTCCAAAAGGTAATAGATGTTGTAGATGATGATGAACTCCTTGCTCTTGTGCTTCAAATGATAATCTCCCCAACACTCAACTCTCCTCCTTGATTTGGCTGTGGTGGAAGAAAGGATTGAGTGGAAAGCAACTTGGGAAGGCTAGAGATCAAGCTTCATATGGTGGGAGTGGAGCAACAGATCTCAACACAAGGGTAGGTAGTTCTCTTCTCGAAATGTAAGGTAGGAGTGGTAGTTCTTTCGATGGCTCTCTCCACCAATGAAGAGGGGTGGAGGGGTATAAATAGCCTCCACAAAAATCCAACCGTTACACACATTTGAGCAATCTCGGTGGGACGAAGTTGACAACTCGGTGGGACCGATAGTTCAAATAATGTGAGCGTTGGGATTTCAGTGGGACCGAAAATACAAACTCGGTTAGTCCGATTAGTGCAATGATAAGAGCATGCCAATTTCGGTGGGACCGACTTCATCATCTCGGTGACACCGATTTGATGATGAAGGTTACAAAAGCTTGGCAACTCGTGTTTGGTGAGACCGAGTTGAATTGGAAAATCCGAGTTTTCTAGGGTTTGGCTTATGGTGAGGTGGTTCATCTCGGTATGGTGAGTTTGGAATATCGGTGGGACCGAGACTACTTATGAGTGTATATGGCGGTGAAAGTTCTTGATAGTTTAGGAGATGTATCACTAAGCACTTGAGCAACGGATCATCATCATAACCTCACCCCTTTTAATAGTATTGGCTTTTCCTATGGACTCAATGTGATCTTGGATCACTAAACCAAAAATGGAGTCTTGAGCTTTTGCCAATGCTTGCCTTAGCATTTTGGGGGTCCACTTCTTGATCCTTGCCATACCCATATCACGAACTCTCTGAAATGATTCTCAAGTAACTATTAGTTCAATGATATATATGTTGTTATTAATTACCAAAACCACCCGGGGATTAGTTGCACTTTCACCTGCGTTGCTATCACAATCGCCGGGTTAGGAGCAGAACCTTCGGGAAGGCGACTTGGTGCTCGACTCATCGAGGATCGATCTAATATGCACAAGCTATCCCGCCTTGGGAAGGGCCCTTTGTGGTCGACAAGAATCGCACTGTGGGTCATACTACCTCATCGATATTCGGGAGCACAAAGACTCACTTAAGTCGGAGGAGGAGACCCCCCGACCGTGGAATATTGCTCATCTCGGCCTTATTATACTTAAGCCACGGCTTTCAAGATATATATTTTTTGCGATGTCATATTATATAAAGAAATAAGCGGGACCTCTGTCCTTTTTACCCTCAAAACTCTATGTGTCTTCTTTATCAGGCAGTGGAGACAACCAACAGGGAGCGGATCACATCTGAATCCGGATTTTCCTTTGGGTGGCTTATGATCATATCTGAATCTAGCCATGGTCACCTGGGGCTTCCTGTTCAAACATAGGTCGTACTCGAACCAAAGAGAACATAGCTATCGATACCCACTTGATCGGCATACTGCCAAACCCATTTGGGGGCTTCTTGATCATATTTGAATCATAGCTTAACCCTTTGGGTGCGGCGTGGATAAATATTGAATCGGCGTCATTAAACAACTCTTATGTTCACTTGGGGCTTCTGTTCAAACATAGGTCGTATTCGAACCAAAGAGAGCATAGCTGTCGATACCCACTTGATCGGCATCGCCAAAGCCACTGGGGGCTATATGATCGTATTTGAATCTTAGCTTAACCCCTTTGGGACGTTTTTCTGATCGTATTCGAATCAGGAGCCTGTGAACATTGCATATACATATAATTACTTTAACTATCTTGAAACCTTCTTGAGGAAATGGTCCTTAATTCTTTCGGTTTAATATTGATCTCCCCAGGTTCGTAAGTGCTAGGTAAAGCATCAAATAAGCCGAGAAGACTATCAAGGGGGTCACAGGTATGCTATTGTGATTATATTTTAAATAATCATAAACCGACCTGTATATGATATCTTTGGGTCATGTTCCGGGTTATCAAGACTGTCGTGGAATTGTCACGTCAGATGTCCTCGTGAAAGGACTTAGTTGTGGAGTCATCGCAACTAGGAAGCTTGAAGGGGTTAAATTGGGACAAAGGACACGAGAGGTTTTATACTAGTTCGGCCCCTTACGGTGAAGGTAAGGCCTACGTCTAGTTGGGTTGGTATTGATGTTTCGATGACCAGGGAGCGAGATACGCTATGCCCACTTGGGGGCTTCTTGATCATATTTGAATCATAGCTTAACCCCTTTGGGTCTGACGTGGATCGTATTCGAATCAGCGTCATTAAACAACTCTTATGTTCACTTGGGGGCTTCCTGTTCAAACATAGGTCGTATTCGAACCAAAGAGAGCATAGCTGTTGATACCCACTTGATCGGCATCGGCAAAGCCACTGGGGGCTATATGATTGTATCCGAATCTTAGCTTAACCCCTTTGGGACGGTTTTCTGATCGTATTCGAATCAGGAGCCTATGAACATTGCTTATACATATAATTACTTTAACTATCTTGAAACCTTCTTGAGGAAATGGTCCTTAATTCTTCCGGTTTAATATTGATCTCCCCAGGTTTGTAAGTGCCAGGTAAAGCATCAAATAAGCCGGGAAGACTATCAAGGGGTTCACAGGTATGCTATTGTGATTATATTTTAAATAATCATAAACTGGCCCGTATATGATATCTTTGGGTCATGTTCCGGGTTATCAAGACTCTATAAACCCCTGGTGCAGTAAACCGCCCAGAAAATTTTGCTTGTTTTATGTGCAGGATAAGGAAAAGCAAGTTAAACATCAAGGAAAGACATGGTTAACATAAGCCAGAGAAATATAGTGATGGAGGCTTACAAAAGTAACAAGCACCATAAACATGCGCAAGGGCATGACAAGCATTAAGAAGTTTTTTCTATCCTTCTCCGCCTCTCCGTCTTTTGCTTTGTCCTGGAAGGTGGACGAGGCCCAGTCAATGCCGCTCAAGGCTTCAAATTCAGCCTCATCATCTATTAAACCGGCCGGGTCCACTTCAGGGGTAAAGGTATGCTTACGCGTTCGAGGGACCAGGCTGACTTGGTCATATGGAATGTTTGGAATCCTTCGGTTCTCGTTATCATAGCCCGGCGAATACTTAGTGAGATTAGTATCATTCCCAATAAGGGTCGCCAGGGGACGTACGACTTTGACACAGGTAGTGAAGTCTTGATCGTCAAATGCAGTGCCCTCCTCCTTCAGGCTTGGATATCCAAGAGAGAGATCAGCCAAGTCAAGTTCGGCACCCATGCCTTTGCACAGCTTAATGCAGCCACGGCTCGGCTCTCATGGATGCCGCCTTAAATCTGAATTCGTTGAGGTAGCAACTGCGAGATGCTTCAACACATCTTGTTGGAGGTGAGGTGGTATTTGATAAGGCCCTAGCGCCCAAGGCATGTTGTGACCGAATCAACTGCTCCACTAAGGTGTAAACCGCCTTAAGCTTGATCAACATGTTTTGCTTGAGGTTGGTACTCCTGGGGCCTGTATGTTCACAAGCATAACAATAAGCCGGAGATAACTATTACAATAATCCTTGGAGATTACAATGTTTAAGGTTTTTTCAGAATGACTTACCGAAGATGGCTGAGACCATTTGGGATATCTGCCGTTTTAAGTCGGACAGTTCGGTTGTTGCCTCTGCAAGAGATGCTTCTGCCGCCTCGGCCTGAGTCACCAGTGAAGCCCTCTCATCAGCCCAAATTTTACATTACGACTCAAAATTTTGCCTCAACCTCTCTTGTTCGAGAGACTTGAATTCAAACTTGGAGTTGGCTTTACGAGTTTCAAGCTCTTGAGTTTTAGGCTGGCTCTTGAATTGACAAGCTCTGACTCAAATTGACTTATGGTGGCCTGTATTGACATCAGGTTATGGTAAGAATCATGGTAAGGTAATATTCAAGTCCCAAACAATTTACAAGTAAAGATACTTGGCACTTGGGGGCTAATGTATGCTTCAAGAATTTTTTAACCTATCTTACCGAGTCATACATATTAAGTCTCAAGCACTTTACAAGTAAAGATACTTGACACTTGGGGGCTAATGTGTAACACAAATTCAAAGTCTCATGCTATCACCGGGTTAAATGTATTCACTTTAAACCGGACAACCTAACAGTAAGTAGATTTCTAAGTCTACAACATATTCATTCATAAGCAATAGACTTGGGGGATGGTATAGTAAGTAAGGTTAAGGAAAAAAGCATAAGTTATACCTCAGATTTGTGCTGTATTTGTTTCACCATATCAATTTCCAGGTCACGACTATTGTGCACTTGATTCAAATAGCCCGAGACTATATCACCAATGCTTGGGTGAGTATAATCGATGATATCTGTTTGGCTTTCCGGCGTTGGGCAAACTCCTCGGCGATGCATTGGGCAAAAACGATGAGGCGGCCGGTTCAACATATTGACTTTTCAGAAATTCAACTTTGAATTGATCATCTTGGCCGGACTAGGAATTTCGAGGTTATCGAATTGTGGATAACTTCTTACTGCGGTAGTCGAGAGGTTGGCACGAAATGTCGAAGCAGTTGAGCGGTGGCTGATGAGTGGAGCTGTCAGGAACGGTTGAGTCAAGCGCCGGTTCAGTGACCACTGGGTCTTGGGACGGTTTATTCTTCTTTTCCCTCTTGCTGGGCTTCACTTGCAGGCTGTCAATCAAGGTAGAAGGATGAGTATTAAGGTATAAGCATGAAAAAACTTAAAGTAAGAAAGGGTACATTACCCGGGAGCCGTTTTGAAAGCCGGCATGTTTGATTGCATCGACTCGTCAGAGGAAGCAGAGGTATCCTGATAATTGGAGTCAGATGAATTGAGAGGTTGGCGAATCAAACCCGCCAAAGGTAAAGCAGAACGTAAATCAGAGATAACCTCGGTCCGACGCTTCCTGGTTATGTCGGGTAAGCTGGAGGAGAGTTCCGCGTCTTGATTGGCTCGAGTCTGCCTCCGGTTCTCAAGCTGTTGTTGCTTCAAAAGAAATTGAGGATCTTGGTAAGCTTGAGGATGTGAAATCTTACTTTCCGGGTCGCCCTTCGGATTTTTTGCTTTGGCAAAGGCTCTGAGTCGGAGGAGATTATAGTTACCTCTTCGTCAATTGCTTGACTATTCCCTGTATCCTCCTGAAAGGATAGAATGTCAGTAGAGTAACAACAAAGGAGTTAAGAAAATCAAAAGATTACCTCTTCATCATCCGAAGAAGAGTCATCCAATTTAAGCATATCGGATGTTGGGTTTCTTCTTCTTTGTGGTGCCCGTCTTGGCGGCTTTCCTCTCGGTTTTCTTGGCTGCCTGGCCTGTTTGGCAGCCTCATGGTCATCTTGACCTTCGAAATTATCACCGGCCTGTGGAAAAGATAAGGAATCATAAGTACAAAGAAGGTATAACATGTTAAAAGTGTTTATTAAGATTGGTAACTCCTGCGAGGGGCGAGTTCTTCTTGCGAAGGAAGAAAGCGAAAGCATTGCTGATTCTGATGCCCTCCTTCAACGATGGTGGGTTGTAGCATCTACCACATCATCGGTAAGTCGTCGGGCTGTGGCGCATTGGATCATCCTTCTACTTTGTGTAAGTACACATTAAGCGGGCGGCGGCTTAATGGTAGTATCCGCCGGTGACCCGGACTCGAACGGATCGATGTCGTTTAACCCGTTCCTAGAAGAGCTTTGATCTTCACGATGGTGGGGTTGAGGCGGCGCTCAACGGCGGATAACTTATCCGCCCGTGGATGGTTGGATTCAAAGCGCGAAGCGCGAAGCGGCGAGGCCTTTCATCGGCCGGTGGCGTGTCTTGGCGGTAGAACCACGTCTGGTTCCAATCTTCGGTGACTCGGCAGCTCAACATAAGGGAAAAGACAATCTCTCCGCCGCTGGATTGAGATGCCTCCAAGTTCAAGACTAGGTGTTGGGGATATACCCCACGGTGTAACCCGGCCGGAAGTATAACCCGGCCGGACTTGGCGACTCACTAATGACCCACCACAGGTGGGCGACACACTAAGTGACCCGCTGATCTGGCGACTTATGGGTGACACTGGCAAGCGATCGGAGGCGACAAGACCCGGGGCCCGGGAGGCTCAAGGCCCGGAAGGCGGCTACGTTATGGTAGGCCGGTTTAAGAGGAAAGGCGTGAGGAATATCTTCCTTACAAGGAATCAAGACCCGGACTTGTATTCGTCTTGTAGTAGAAGATAGGCTAGTCCAAATCCTATTTGGACTCCACATGTAACCCGCCCCTCTAACTTATATAAGGAGGGGCAGGGCTCCCCAAAGAGGGACAGAAAAGAAGAAACAATCTCTAGGGCTAGACACAAAGAGTCGGCTTACCAGCGACTCTCTCATGATCATAATGAGACCTAGCCACAAACAACATGTAGGGTTATTACCGGATGATGTTTCTCGGGGCCCGAAGCTGTCTAAATCCTTGTCTTGCATGTCGCGTTTCTCGTCCCGATCAACCCCTCTCAAGCTACCACATAGAGGCGTTGGCCTCGCGACTAAGTCCTGACACTAAGGACATCTGCCGTGACAACTCCACGACAGTTGGCGCCCACCGTGGGGCTCGCGCACGGTGGTGATGAGTTATTGGAGGGATCTCCTAGGGATCGAGAAGTTCATAATTTTCCGGATGAAGACTAGCCGGTTTTCGAGAAATTAGGGTTACTGCCGCCGCCATCCTCGATATATTCGGTGGGTTTTGAGTCACTGGCCGATGGATTTGAATTCCAAGGGAACGAGTTTGTAATCAGCTCTGAGGCTACAAGGCGAATCCTTGTTATGACACGAAGTCGCTCTTGAGAATTTTTGGTCGAGAGCCGCCCTTTGCTCGAGTTGACCCGAGCAAATCAACATTGATTATTGATGTTGCTACCTTAATGGGAGGTCATGGCCAAGTACTAGTAGTTGCACGGTTGTGAGATCTGTTTTGATTTTGGAGTAGTACTACTGCTACTTCTATCTGTGACTTTAACAAGATCAACTTTTACGTAATCAAGGGATGACTCCAAACATGCCATGATTGAACAAAGGCAACAGGTTTTGAGTTCGAGAAGATTAGTGGCCGTGAGTCGTTCCATAAGCTTCAAGTCGCCAGCAGTTGCGGTCCTCTAGTCCACCAAGATCGTGGATTTTTTTACTGCCGTAGTCAACCTATTGCGGTAGTCAATGGACTCGCTGAGTTTTTCGCTGCAAACACACAGTTGGATCCATCCAAGAACAAATCGCCTGCTACAAGTTCTGCGCAAAACTAGAGTAGTTGAGGCCACGGACTTGGTCTCCATATACATTTTCGTTCCTAAATCGCCATAGTCGGTAGCGCCTCCGGCGACGGTTGAAGATTGATCCGGACTCGGACTTGCCGGCCGCCACGCCCGTCTCCCGAATTGCTGGGTGGCTCCGCCTCGGATCTAACACTGTGTCACCATCGTCCTTGTTACCGAGCGCCCAGTCTCAACTTCGGAGCCATCGTTTGTCGAGCACACCCATCAAGATTACGAGAGAAGGATTAGCGTGTGTTGCATGTTGACCAAAGCAAACGAGAAGATATCAAATCTGAGCTACTAGTACATGAAGCCAAAAGTGGATTTAATATCCGGGTCAGTGATACTAGTTTGGTGATTAAGACTATGCTACAACCAGTTCCGATTGATCAGCGAGCCCTTTGTCTCCATGGATGGCGTCGCATTACTCTTCTTGTTGAGCCGTCCGCCATCGAACATCGCCGATCCGCCCCTCTCTGCGGATTCGCGGGGCCTGCCGCCTCGAGCCGCCCTCGCTCGGGTTCACGCCGAGCCGGCAGTCGCCATCGTCACATCCATAACCATCGCGGTGTCGCCTCGGGGCGCCCTCGCTCGGGTTCACCTTGAGCCGCCGGTGCGCCGTCGTCACATCCGCAACCATCACGGTGCCGCCTCAGCCGCCTCCTCCGCCTCTGAGTTTCCATGCCTAGGGCCGCCCTCGCCTCCGAGTCGCCCGGCTGTGCGTCGGCGCCTCGCTTTGAAGCGAGCCGTGCCTGCATTACGAACCACGGGATTTCTGCAGCTCGCCCTTCTGTGTGAGTCGCACCGGGCCGACCTGCTGCGGTCTCAAGCCGCCCGCTGGCCTACAAGTCGCCCGCCCCTGTCGTTGCCTATTACAATGAGCCACCTTCAAATCATCTACCTCGAGCTGCCGCATCGCGCTCAGCCGGCTTTGCTGCGGCACGACATCTTCGCCTCAACCTTGCTTGCCTCTGCGGTCGAGATGGCGATGGCGCATCAACTGTCGGTCCGTGACCGCCTCGTCTCTGCTACCACGGCTCTATTATGGCGGCGGCGCCTCTGCCGTTGCTGCCTCAAACCGGCGCCCGCCATGGCTCTTTCTGCCGTCGGGGCTCCTACTGCTTACGCTCCACCGCGACGGATCTCCCGATCTGCGGTTTGGTCTTACGCTAGCGGCGAGCCGCCCGATTCAACAGCGTCTCCGCCTCGGCGCGTGTCTGGCTGTCTTTGCGGGTCACGCCCATCAAATTTGCGAGTCGCCACCAGGTCAAGCCCCTCGTGGCTGCGTCCTCGCTGGTTGTGTCCCACCTTGGCCTTATTTACGTGCTTGCACAAGCCACCCGTCGCGTGTTACGACACCGTGCCAACAAAAAAAGGCTGCAGCTCCTCGGTGAGTTCTCCAAAATCAGCCATGGTCCCATAAATAGGCTACATGTGTTAGTACGATTATCATCGGGCTTTGTACGATGGGGTCATCATACTCGGGAAGAAGATTAAAGCCAAAGTGTGACAAGGGGTCACATAATAAGTGATCACGAATTGCACCCGATTCTTGTTTTTTTCTGTTGTTGCTTATTTGTCTCTAGCTGATAAAGCTACAATGCAACACTGGTTTTAGCCTTTGCCCAATGGACACAAGTGGAGCACATCGGCAAAGAAAAAAAGGTGGAGCTAGTGTTACACTAGAAGCATCGATGCAAATATTCTAATGCGGATAAGCCGGCGGAGAGGGCTTAAATCGCCATTGAAATTATTGGAGATTATCTCGGACGTCATACACAAGTCATTTATCGTCCAAACAAATCAGGTGATATCCATCCAAGATTGTTTTACTAGCACATGTTGTTTTGTCAAAGAACAAGTTTATTTTGCCTTCGTCTACAATATTGTTTATGCGAGGCAATTCTTTATGACAAAAGTGATATTATACCATGGAGATGGAGGCACGCCAACATCTTTTTAGCACGGTGGTCGTTGTTACTCAAGCGACTCCCTTTTGACTTACTAACGCCGTGGCCGTCTCTCGCGACCACGCCGGCTTACAACAAGGAGGACAACTTGCCCGTCCACACCGACTTACAATGCCACGGCCGGTTCATATGTCTGTGCCGCCTCAGATGTTGCGGTTGTCTTTACCGTCCGTCTCTCGCGGCCTGGTTTACATCAACACACCGGGTTGCACCTGTCTGCATGAGCTGTTTATTGAGTATGAGCAAGTCACTACTTGGGAAGCCTGGTTTTCTTCCAACAAATTGGAGGCAAATTATCATGTATTATCAGCCGCCGTCTGCACTGGATGGCTCAATGGGCACGCACACAAGTCGCGCACTTTTCGGTTTGGTTAAACTTCAAACAGCCAGTTGAAAGGAACCATTGGCGAGTTCTTGACACGGTTCATCTGGATCATTTATAACCCGCCCTGATCACCTCAACCTTCTATGGATTCACATCGCGCTATCAACGCCAATGATATACACCTTCTGCTATGGTCAAATATGAAGAATCTCAAGCCAACACTTCGAGTCATCTTGAGACTCGGGGGCTACAATGGTATGGCTCGACAAAATTAGCCGGTTTCAATGAATTCAAGAACTCCGGGTCAATGAAGGGAAGATAACCCGGCCCTAGAGGCTACTACTTTATTGGCAAATATTTAAAGGCCGTCAGAAAAATTTCCGGTTCAAAATGAAGATTCCGGTTTAAAATACAGCTCAAGAGACATCTTTCTCCCGCAAAGCTTTGAAGCTCTCAAAACCGGTTCAATATCCGGATCAAGGTAAATTTGTCCCTTACAAAGCTTTGAGGATCTCAATATCCGGTTTAAGAATTTCCAGTTTAAAAGAAGTAATCTCTCGCAAGATCGAGATCTCAGACAAATTAATGGTTACCAAAGGGAACTTGCTGCCATGATGCACGGTTCAAAACATGGGTATCCTGCCTTACGGCTTATTTTATTATGTTCACTTGGGGGCTTCCTGCTCATCGGTCATAGCTATCAGTACCCTTTTGATCGGTGCAACGCCAAAATTTATATGGTCACTTGGGGGCTTCCTATTCAAACATAGGTCGTATTCAAACCAAAGAGAACATAGCTGTCGATACCCTTTTGATTAACAAACTGCTGAACCTACTTGGGGGCTTCTAGATCGTATCCGAATCATAGCTCAACCCCTTTGGGAATCGACGTGGATCGTATTCGAATCAGCGTCGTTAAACAACTTTTAAGGTCATTTGGGGGCTTCCTGTTCAAACATAGGTCGTATTGAACCAAAGAGAACATAGTGTCGATACCCACTTTGATCGCAAGCATAGCATACTTTGGGGCTATATGATCGTATTGAATCTTAGCTTAACCCCTTTGGAGCAGTTTCTTGATCGTATTCGAATCAGAAGCCTCAAAATTTTTATCTGTTTTTATACAATCGCAAGTATTTGAGTTGTCACAAATATCTTATGTCCCGGCTCTTACAGAGTTGAGTTATCAACTTCACTGCCGGGTCACATAAGCCAGCGGTATCATTCAAAGGATCATAGGGATCTTGTGATCTACTTGTGTGCAGGATAAGACTACATTTGGGTAGTTACCCGCCTTGGCTTTTGACGTTAAGTCGCCAGGGCATATGTTGTTTAAACTCTTTGCAGGATTTGCAGAAATATGACATATAAATGATTAAGTTCAAGCTTATTACCAAAGTTGATGCTTCAAAATGATTATCCGTTCTGGATTTTTCTCAAAGGCTATAAGCCGCCGGGTTATAAAAATTCCGGCTTACAATGGAGGTGTATTAAATCGCCATGGGCCAAGAGCCGTCGGGTATTCAAACTCTGGATTTATTTATCAACAGATGAGGTATTCATAGTCGCTTTGGCGCAATGGCTATTATTTTATTAATGGATATGATTTATTCTACAATGGAAGGAATAGTCGAGTCATTGCGGGCTTCGACCCGGCACTTGGGGCTACATTGTTCAAATCAAGATTACATCGAATATACAAGTTACATGTCACTGCCAGCATGCACCATGGCACTTGGGGGCTAATGCAAAGTCATTTTTTGCTCAACTTATTGAAGACCCGACTCATCACATTGTAATGATCCGACCCTTGGGGGCTACCCATTGCTCATGTCAATAATTCAAGGTACACAAGTCTTAATCCATTATATTCAAGGGTCTACTACTCAGTTGGTAAAGCACAAAGCTCTTAACCTTGTGGATGTGGGTTCAAGCCCCATGGTGGAGATTATATTATATGATGTTATTATCAATAAATTATATACAAAGTCCCAGCTCAGTATTATCTTACTAAGCCGGCCCTTGGGGACTGCACGTCGCTGTTCAAGTTTACATGGTTATATTTACAAAGTCCCTGCTATGCATAATGACCCGACCCTTGGGGGCTACACTGGTTGAAGTTTTTATGAGCATAAGGCAATTACAAGTCTCAGGTTTCTGCAAGCATGACAACCCGGCCCATGGGGGCTACATATGTGGAATATTCAGTTTATGACGAATGATTGAGATGAATAACCCGGATTTCTTCAAGGTTGCAACACTTATATTGAAGCAAGTCTTAAGTTCTCACTATGTTCTCCTCTTAAGACTTGGGGGCTACAGGTATTATACATATAAAGAAGGAACATCTTCAAATTCTCAGCTTTGAGTAAATCAGGAAGATCAATTACATGACCCGGTCTCAACAACAATTATGACTCGACATCATCAGTCTTTTATAACCCGGAGATTTTGGAAATTATAATTCGGCAAGATCTACATCTTTAAGCCAGTTGAAAATCAGATGAGTATTTCAAGACCTATATTTTTTAAGCCGGCGCTTTGGAAGCCGACTCAAATGGATTATTTGTTTACAATATTTCTTCTACAAGCAAATGGATTGTGAAGCTGGTCTATTGACCCGGATTTTCTAGAAGAAGAAATGACAAGGACTTAAGGATGTTCGGTGCGGTTTACAAGAATTCTTAACCGGAGCACAACTTTGTCAAATTTGTTCTTGTGTTTATTTTGCAGCATAAGTTTACCATGGATAAATCCAAGCTAAACTTGGGGGCTAATGTCGAGGATATACCCGTGGTGTAACCGGCGGACTTGATGACTCACTAATGACCATACTGGTGGGCGACACACTAAGTGACCCTTTGATCTGGCGACTTATGGGTGACACGGCAAGCGGATCGGAAGAAGCGACATGACCGGGGCCCGGGGAGGCTCAAGGGCCGAAAACACTAGGGTTTCACTGTAATCTTCATTTCGTCACACCAATTTTGCACAACTCGTTGGACCGGGGTGCAAAGGTAATGGCTATAGGCCAAATCGGTCATACCGAAAATATAAAATCGGTCTTACCGAGATGTGTTCGCGGAAACCTAACCCTAAAACCTTTACTCTAATCTAGTTCAAACGAACTAACTGTGTACAGGAGGATTTCAATCGTGGCAAGATACTAGGCAATCCAAACGCATTGAATCGGAGATGGAGCACGAGGGATCAAAACTCACCCTAACTTGGTGGAGTTTTTCACGGCGGCAACGGCTCGGAGGAGATGTCCATTGACGGCGACGGAGACCGCGTACAGGGCGACACAGGCGACGATGGCGACGATCCGAGACCAAGGCAACGGCAGCAGGGGTGGGGCTAAACGCTTGAAGGAGGAATCAACGCCGCCGCCTCGGAATATATATACCTTCGCTTGGTGGGACCGAAGTTGTAAAACTCGGTGGCACCGAGATGGATAATCGCTAGGCGCTATGCACTTTGGTCACGCCGAAATCACAACTCGGTTTCACCGAGATGAAAACCTAGATCAGTTTAAATGCTTTCGGTTCGACCGAGTTTGAGTGAGTTGGTCTGACCAAATCAATTAGAAGGTTTTGGAAATTAGCCTCTGACGGATCGGTGGTTCGAAAGCTCCTCACCCTGAGGGTCCGAAAATGACTTGTTCAAAATTTGTGATGTAAGCATGAATAGAATTTGAGACAAGAAAGCATAGATAGCTAGGGAGGTATTTAGGCATTCTTGTCCATCCATTTGGTCGTAAAAGTCAAAACGACCAAAACAACAAATGGATGTCCTCGAATGGATAAAATCATGCATCCAACATGCTCACACAATAAGATAGCAAATGAAATATGTGTCAAACATGCACAACCAAAACTCTAGCAACTAACACACAATTTGTCAATGACTAGGTCATCTTTATATGAGTATATTGACTTAGGAGCCAAATGAGAACATTTGATCACAGGTCATACTCATCGCTTAAGCACAAGTGGGGTTACCACTTTACATAAAGCATTGATGTGTTCACATCATTTGAAGATGCTTTAGCTCAATTTTTAGAGCAAAGCTCCCCTAGATGTGAGAACCCCTTTAAAGGGTCAAACTAACCTTGGGTTGTCGAGAAGACTTCATGTAGATGTTGAAGATGTGGATGCTCAATGTTGATGGAGATCATCAAGAGTTGGGAGCTATCCTTTGATTCTGCACTTTCAATACCTACATGGGTTAGTCCCACAAGGAACAAACAGGATATCCATGGACATAGATTGAAGTTCACAATAGATGATGTCCATGAAAGCAATGATTACCTTGTCCTTGACTTACCAACAAGAGGGTTTGTGACTCCATGAACTAGT
The DNA here is from genome assembly GCA_021437245.1 of Aegilops speltoides. NCBI lineage: Eukaryota > Viridiplantae > Streptophyta > Magnoliopsida > Poales > Poaceae > Aegilops > Aegilops speltoides. The sequence continues at coordinate 401,830,587 of CM038144.1, forward strand.
GCACAATGTGGAAGTTGATTGCACAAGTTTTTGCCAAAATGAATGTGAGTGAAGTATGTTGATGAGTCACCTCAAGAACTTTCTAGTTCTTCTTCGATCCACATCATCTTGATGGGAATCCTTGGGGTTGTAGTTGAGCTTGACGAAGTAGAATTTGACGCTTCCTTGGGAACCCACTTGACCATGGCTTGAGGTGCTTCAACAAATGCATCAATCTCCTCTGAAGCTTGTCCTGCCTTTTAGCTTGTGGTCTTGTGGTGGAAGGTCATCTTGAGCTTGTTCCACATTGAAAGAAGTAGGATCATACTTTCCTTTGAGGAACAAACTGTGGAGTAGGATATCGATTTTCTTCCCATTCAACACCTTCGGCGCTGAACTTTCGTCAAAACCAATTCCTTGATTCTTCCGTGCTTTCCTTGCTTAAGTAACAATTTCTCAAAGTTCTTGCTTCCGCAAGGCTCTTCTAGACACCTTTCTATGATCCCTTTCAATAAACTATTTTCTTGCTCAAGTGTAACTTGGCTTGAAACATTGTTAGTGGAATCAAGAGAACTACTAGAAGCAACAACATTGGATTTAGCATGGTTATTGTTACTACTAGAGGAAGAATTTTTCTTATGCTTGTCATGCTTAGTCTTAATGGGTGGCAAGAAATTAGACAAGAGAAGTCGCTTGGCAAGATATGAAGAACTCTTCTTCAAGATCGCCATTGATTGCTTTTAGAAACTCATGTTCTTGCTCTAGAGTGAGCTTTCAAGCGTAGCTTCTCATGAGATCTTAGGAGCCTCTATGATCTTCTTGAGTTGTTTCATGAGCTAACTTAAGAGTGTTTAGTTCTTTAGTTAGACGCTCAATCTCCTTCATAGCATTGTCATTCGACTCTTCTCGACTATAAAGACTACTAGCATGTTCATCGTTACTAGGCTCATCGGATTTATCAAGCAAGAGTTCATCTTCACCAAGCAAGTCATCCTCATCACTATTGAAGTCAATGAATTGTGGTGTGATACCTTGGGGCCTTTAGCCATGAAGCATCTTCCACTTCCCTCATTTGGTGAATCAAATAAGTCGAGGAGTTGGAGGATACGAGAGCAAGACCGCAACACCTTCATCTTGACCGTAGTCGAGTTAGAGTGATAGCTTCCTTCGATTGATTGTCGGAGTCGGAGCCGAGACCCATTCACCTACATGAGCTTGATGTTTTCTTCTTGTGTAGCTCCTTGATGACTTGTCTTTCCTCTCCGAATCCTTGCTTCTCCGAGAGGATCTTCGCTCATAATGATCATCTCTGCTCCTTCTCTCTTTCCGAGGTGACTCATCTCTTGAGCTTCTTCTTCTTGAGATTCTTCTTCTCTTGGGGAGCCAGACACTCATTTGAGTAGTGTCCGGTCTTCCACAATTGTAGCAGCTTTGATCACGACTAGAAGATCTCTTTTCATCATATGATCTAGACTTTGAGCTTCTCTCTTTGCCTCTATTCTTGTAGAATTTGTCAAGTTCTTGACCATTAGGCTTATCTCTTCATTGAAACTAACTTGTCACTTGAGGTTGTGGGAGCATCACTTGTAGCTTTGTAAGCACCACTTGACTTGTTGTGAAGCTCTTCCTTATCCTTAAGTGTCATCTCATGAGCAACAATTCTTCCAATGACTTCGCTGGCTTGAGATTCTTGTAGTTTGGCATCATTTGGATCAAAGTGCACACGGTGTCATACTTTCCATCCAAAGCTCGAGAATCTTCTTGATGATGAATCGGTCGGTCATTTCTTCGCTTCCTAAGCCGCAATCTCATTTGTGATGAGAGCAAGCCTAGAGTACATTTCAATTAATTCTTCACCATCCTTCATCTTGAACTTGTCAAGTTGACCTTGAAGAATATCTAGCTTTGATTCCTTCACTGACTCGGTACCTTCGCATTTCAACCAAAGTATCCCAAATCTCTTTGCATTCTCAAGACGGCTGATTTTGTTGAACTCCCTGACACAAGGCATTGAAGAGAATGTCACAAGCTTGAGCATTGTTTTGCAACATCCACAATTCTTCCGCTAGAAGCCATGATCCGAACTTTTCCTTCCTCAAGAATTCACCTTGCATACCAACACAAATAATGCCCCATGCGGCTGGGTTATGACCAAGAATATGCATTTTCATTTTATGCTTCCAACTAGCAAAATTTGTACCATCAAAATTACCCTCACTAGACGCCATACTCTCCTAGGTTGAGAAACCAAGCTTATGGAGTCCAATGCAATGGAAACCAATACAATGGAAACCAAAGCTCGATACCACTTGTAGGATCGAAAGTATGTCTAGAGGGGGTGATTAGACTACTTGACAATATAAAAATTCTGCCTTTGACAAAGAACAGTTTTTTGTGATTCACAATTATGATCAAGTCACATCACCCACACATGCAATTCTAGAGTATAGGCAGTGGAAAGTAAATTGCACATGTAGTAAAGAGAGGTGGAGAAGAGCAAACGCAATTTTGAGACGCGGTGATTTTTCTCGTGGTTCCGAGTAGGTGGTGCTATCGCATTTCCACGCTGATGGAGACTTCAACCCATGGAGGGTAACGGCTATGCAGAGTCCACGGAGGGCTCCACCCACGAAGGGTCCACGAAGAAGCAACCTTGTCTATTCCATCATGGCTCACGCCCACGGAGGGCTAGCCTTACTCTGTAGATCTTCACAAGTAGGCGATCTCCTTGCCTCTTACAAACTTCTTGGTTCAACTCCACATCTCGACGACGGAGGCTCCCAAGCTTACACCTAACCAATCTAGGAGGCACCACCTCCAAAAGGTAATAGATGTTGTAGATGATGATGAACTCCTTGCTTTTGTGCTTCAAATGATAATCTCCCAACACTCAACTCTCCTCACCGATTTGGCTGTGGTGGAAGAAAGGATTGAGTGGAAAGCAACTTGGGAAGGCTAGAGATCAAGCTTCATATGGTGGGAGTGGAGCAACTTGATCTCAACACAAGGGTAGGTAGTTCTCTCGTAAATGTAAGGCAGGAGTGGTAGTTCTTTCCGATGGCTCTTCCACCAATGAAGAGGGGTGGAGGGTATAAATAGCTCCACAAAAAATCCAACTGCTACACACATTTGAGCAATCTCGTGGGACCGGTTGACAACTCTGGGACCGATAGTTCAAATAATGTGAACGTTGGGATTTTCGTGGGACCGAAAATACAAACTGTTAGTCCGATTCGCAATGATAAGAGCATGCCAATTTCGTGGATCGATTTCATCATCTCGGTGACACCGATTTGATGATGTATGTTTACAAAGCTTATAACTCGTGTTTCGTGAGACCGAGTTCGTAATTGGAAAATCCGAAGTTTTTAGGGTTTGGCTTATGGCTGAGGTGGTTCATCTCGTGATGATCGAGTTTGGAATATCGGTGGGACCGAGACTACTTATGAGTGTATATGGCGTGAAAGTTGCCGATAGTTTAGGAGATGTATCACTAAGCACTTGAGCAACCAGATCATCATCATAACCTCACCCCTTTAATAGTATTGGCTTTTCCTATGGACTCAATGTGATCTTGGATCACTAAACCAAAATGGAGTCTTGAGCTTTTGCCAATGCTTGCCTTAGCATTTTGGGGTCCACTTCTTCAGCCCTGCCATACCCATATCACCGAACTCTCTCAAATGATTCTCAAGTAACTATTAGTTCAATGATATATATGTTGTTATTAATTACCAAAACCACCCGGGATTAGTTGACTTTCACCGCTATATCACAATCGCCGGTTAGAGCGTAACCTTTCAGAAGGCGACTTGGTGCTCCTGCCATCCAGATCGCCTAATATGCACAAGCTTATCCCCGCTTTGGGAAGGGCCCTTTGTGGTCAAAGAAGAATCAGACAACGGGTCATACTACCTCATCGATATTCGGAGCACAAAGACTCACTTAAGTCGGAGGAGGAGACCCGCCAATCGTGGAATATTGCTCATCTCCGCCTTATTATACTTAAGCCACCGCTTCCAAGATGTATATATTTTTGACGATGTCATATTATATAAAGAAATAAAGCAGACCTCCGTCTTTTACCTCAAAACTCTATGTGTCTTCTTTATCGTGCAAGGAGACAACCAATGTGGAGCGGATCACATCTCGAACCGATTTTCCTTTGACCGCTTATGATCATATCTCAATCTAGCCATGGTCACCGGGCTTCCCTGCTCAAACATAGGTCGATCAACCAAAGAGAACATAGCTATCGACACCACTTGATCGGCATAACGCCAAACCCATTTGGGGCTTTTGATCATATTTGAATCATAGCTTAACCCTTTGGGTCCGACGTGGATCGATTCAATCAGCCATTAAACAACTCTTATGTTCACTTGGGGCTTCTGCTCAAACATAGGTCGATTCGAACCAAAGAGAGCATAGCTGTCGATACCCACTTGATCGGCATCGCCAAAGCCACCGGGGCTATATGATCGATTTGAATCTTAGCTTAACCCTTTGGGACGCTTTTTTCCGATCGATTCAATCAGAGCCCGTGAACATTGCATATACATATAATTACTTTAACTATCTTGAAACCTTCTTGAGGAAATGGTCCTTAATTCTTCGTTTAATATTGATCTCCCAGTTCGTAAGTGCTAGGTAAAGCATCAAATAAGCCGAGAAGACTATCAAGGGGGTCACAGGTATGCTATTGTGATTATATTTTAAATAATCATAAACCGACCTGTATATGATATCTTTGGGTCATGTTCCGGGTTATCAAGACTGTCGTGGAATTGTCACGTCAGATGTCCTCGTGAAAGGACTTAGTTGTGGAGTCATCGCAACTAGGAAGCTTGAAGGGGTTAAATTGGGACAAAGGACACGAGAGGTTTTATACTAGTTCGCCCTTACGGTGAAGGTAAGGCCTACGCCTAGTTGGGTTGGTATTGATGTTTCATGACTGTGGAGCGAGATACGCTATGCCCACTTGGGGCTTCTTGATCATATTTGAATCATAGCTTAACCCTTTGGGTCCGACGTGGATCGATTCAATCAGCGGCCATTAAACAACTCTTATGTTCACTTGGGGCTTCCTGCTCAAACATAGGTCGATTCAACCAAAGAGAGCATAGCTGTTGATACCCACTTGATCGGCATCGCAAAGCCACCGGGGCTATATGATTGTATCCTAATCTTAGCTTAACCCTTTGGGACGGTTTTCGATCGATTCAATCAGAGCCTATGAACATTGCTTATACATATAATTACTTTAACTATCTTGAAACCTTCTTGAGGAAATGGTCCTTAATTCTTCCGTTTAATATTGATCTCCCTGTGTTTGTAAGTGCTGTAAAGCATCAAATAAGCCGGAAGACTATCAAGGGGTTCATGTGTATGCTATTGTGATTATATTTTAAATAATCATAAATCGCCCAGATATGATATCTTTGGGTCATGTTCGGTTATCAAGACTTATAAACCCTCGTGCAAAGAAACCGCCTGTAAAATTTTGCTTGTTTTATGTGCAGGATAAGGAAAAGCAAGTTAAACATCAAGGAAAGACATGGTTAATATAAGCCGAGAAATATAGTGATGGAGGCTTACAAAAGTAATAAGCACCATAAACATGCGCAAGGGCATGACAAGCATTAAGAAGTTTTTCTATCCTTTCGCGCCTCCGTTTTTGCTTTGTCCTCGAAGGTGGACGAGGCCCACCAATGCCGCCAAGGCTTCAAATTCAGCCTCATCATCTATTAAACCGCCGGGTCCACTTGTGGGTAAAGGTATGCTTACGCTGCTCGAGGGACCAGGCTGACTTGGTCATATGGAATGTTTGGAATCCTTCGGTTCTCGTTATCATAGCCCGGCGAATACTTAGTGAGATTAGTATCATTCCCAATAAGGGTCGCCAGGGGACGTACGACTTTGACACAGGTAGTGAAGTCTTGATCGTCAAATGCAGTGCCCTCCTCCTTCAGGCTTGGATATCCAAGAGAGAGATCAGCCAAGTCAAGTTCTGGCACCCATGCCTTTGCTTCGGCTTAATGCAGCCACGGCCCGCCTCGCAGACGCCTCTTTAAATCTCGAATTCGTTGAGGTAGCACTGCGAGATGCTTCAACACATCTTGTTGGAGGTGAGGAGTGGTATTTGATAAGGCCACAACGCCCAAGGCATGTTGTGACCCGGAGTACAGCTGCTCCACTAAGGTGTAAACCGCCTTAAGCTTGATCAACATGTTTTGCTTGAGGTTGGTACTCCTGGGGCCTGTATGTTCACAAGCATAACAATAAGCCGGAGATAACTATTACAATAATCCTTGGAGATTACAATGTTTAAGGTTTTTTCGTAATGACTTCATCAAGATGGTGAGACCATTTGGGATATCCGCAAGCTTTAAGCCTGACAGCCTGGTTGTTGCCTCCAAGAGATGCTTCGCCGCCGCCCGAGTCACCAAAGTGAAGCCCTCTCATCAGCCCAAATTTTCTGCTCGACTCAAAATTTTGCCTCAACTCTCTTGTTCAGAGACACCAATTCAAACTTGGAGTTGGCTTTCGAAGTTTCAAGCTCTTGAGTTTTTAGTCTGGCTCTTCAGTCGCAAGCTCAACTCAAATTGACTTATGGTGGCCTCAGATGACATCAAGTTATGGTAAGAATCATGGTAAGGTAATATTCAAGTCCCAAACAATTTACAAGTAAAGATACTTGGCACTTGGGGCTAATGTATGCTTCAAGAATTTTTAACCTATCTTACCGAAATATATATTAAGTCTCAAGCACTTTACAAGTAAAGATACTTGACACTTGGGGCTAATGTGTAACACAAATTCAAAGTCTCATGCTATCACCGGGTTAAATGTATTCACTTTAAACCGACAACCTAACAAGAAGTAGATTTCTAAGTCTACAACATATTCATTCATAAGCAATAGACTTGGGGGATGGTATAGTAAGTAAGGTTAAGGAAAAAAGCATAAGTTATACCTCAGATTTGTGCTGTATTTGTTTCACCATATCAATTTCCAGGTCACGACTATTGTGCACTTGATTCAAATAGCCCGAGACTATATCACCAATGCTTGGGTGAGTATAATCAGTGATGTCCTGTTTGGCTTTCCGACGTTGGGCAAACTCCTCGGCAGTGCATTGGGCAAGAACAGTAGGCCGGCCCGGTTCAACATATTGACTTTTCAGAAATTCAACTTTCGGGTCAGTCATCTTGACCGGGCTAGGAATTTCCGGGTTATCAGAATTGTGGATAACTTCTTCCGCAGCGGTCGAGGTTGGCACCAAATGTCGGGTTGTTCAGCGGTGGTCGATGAGTGGAGCTGTCAGGAACGGTTGAGTCAAGCGCCGGTTCAGTGACCACTGGGTCTTGGGACGGTTTATTCTTCTTTTCCCTCTTGCTGGGCTTCACTTGCAGGCTGTCAATCAAGGTAGAAGGATGAGTATTAAGGTATAAGCATGAAAAACTTAAAGTAAGAAAGGGTACATTACCCGGAGCCGCTTTGAAAGCCAGATGTTTGATTGCATCGACTGCCGAGGAAGCAGAGGTATCCCGATAATTGAGTCGATGAATTGAGAGGTTGGCTAATCAAACCCGCCAAAGGTAAAGCGTAACGAATCGAGATAACCTCGTCCGACGCTCGGTTATGTCGGGTAAGCCGGAGGAGAGTTCCGCCTTGATTGGCTCGAGTCCGCCTCCCGCTTCAAGCTGTTGTTGCTTCAAAAGAAATTGAGGATCTTGGTAAGCTTGAGGATGTGAAATCTACTTTCCGGTCGCCTTCGGATTTTTTGCTTTGGCAAAGGCTCGAAGTCGGAGGAGATTATAGTTACTCTTCACAATTGCTTGACTATTCCCTCGATCCTCCCGAAAGGATAGAATGTCAAGAGAGTAACAACAAAGGAGTTAAGAAAATCAAAGATTACCTCTTCATCATCCCAAGAAGAGTCATCCAATTTAAGCATATCGGAGGCGCTGGGTTTCTTCTTCTTTGTGGTGCCCGCCTTGGATGCTTTTTCTCTCGGTTTTCTTGGTCGCCCTGCCTGTTTGGCAGCCTCATGGTCATACTTGACCTTCCGTAAATTATCACCGCCTGTGGAAAAGATAAGGAATCATAAGTACAAAGAAGGTATAACATGTTAAAAGTGTTTATTAAGATTGGTAACTCACCGTAGGGCCAGTTCTTCTTGCGTATGGGAAGTGTCAAAAGCATTGCTAGTTACAAGCGTTCTCCTTCAACAAAGGATCGGGTTGTAGCATCTACCACATCATCCGGTAAGTCGTCAGATCGGACGCATTGGATCATCCTTCGCCGTAAGTACACATTGCCGAGCGCGCTTAATGGTAGTATCCGCCAGTGACCTGCATCAACCGCATCGATGTCGCTTAACCCGCTTCCTAGAAGAGCTTTGATCTTCCCGATGGTGGGGTTGAGAGGCAGCGCCAACAATGATAACTTATCCGCCAAATGGATGGTTGATTCAAGGCGCAGGCGCGGAAGCCGGGCGAGGCCTTTCATCACCGGTGACGGTCTTGACAAGAGAACCACGCCCGTTCCAATCTTTCGTGACTCGCAGCTCAACATAAGGGAAAAGACAATCTCCGCCGCTGATTGAGATGCTCCAAGTTCAAGACTAGGTGTTGGGGATATACCCCACGTGTAACCCGCCGAAGTATAACCCGCCGGACTTGGCGACTCACTAATGACCCACCTCGCCGGACGACACACTAAGTGACCCACCGATCCCGGCGACTTATGGGTGACTCCAAGCAAGATCGAGGAGCGACAAGACCCGGGGCCCAGAGGCTCAAGGCCCGTAAGGCCGCTTACGTTATGGTAGGCCGTTTAAGAGGAAAGGCGTGAGGAATATCTTCCTTACAAGGAATCAAGACCCGACTTGTATTCGCTTTGTAGTAGAAGATAGGCTAGTCCAAATCCTATTTGACTCACATGTAACCCGCCTCTAACTTATATAAGGAGGGGCAGGCTCCCAAAGAGGGACAAAAGAAGAAACAACTTAGGGTTAGACACAAAGAGTCGGCTTACCAAATGACTCTCTCATGATCATAATGAGACCTAGCCACAAACAACATGTAGGGTTATTACCGATGATGTTTTCGGGCCCGGTTGTCTAAATCCTTGTCTTGCATGTCGCTTTCGTCCCGATCAACCCCTCTCGTTACCACATAGAGGCGCTGCCTCGCGACTAAGTCTCGACACTAGGACATCCGCCGTGACAACTCCACGACATGGCGCCACCGTGGGCTCATGCACGGTGGTGATGAGTTATTGAGGATCTCCTAGGATCGAGAAGTTCATAATTTTCCGATGAAGACTAGCCGGTTTTCGAGAAATTAGGTTATCGCGCCGCCATCCCACGATATATTCGTAGGTTTTTGAGTCACCAAACCGATGGATTTCGGAATTCCAAGGAACCAGAGTTTGTAATACAGCCACAAAGCTACAAGACTAATCACCGTTATGACACGAAGTCGCCATCGAGAATTTTGGTCGAGAGCCGCCATCGCCCGAGTCGACCCAGAGCAAATCCAACATTGATTATTGATGTTGCTACCTTAATGGGAGGTCATGGCCAAGTACTAGTAGTTGTAACGGATTGTGAGATCTGTTTTGATTTTGGAGTAGTACTATCGCTACTTAATACGCGAGCTTTAACAAGATCAACTTTACGTAATCAAGGGATGACTCCAAACATGCCATGATTGAACAAGGCAACAGGTTTTCGAGTTCGAGAAGATTCGTGGTCGGAGTCGCTTCCGCAAGCTTCAAGTCGCCAGCAGCTGCGGTCCTCTAGTCCACCAAGATCGACGGATTTTTTTTCAGAGTCAACCTATTATGTAGTCAATGGACTCACTGAGTTTTTCCGCTGCAAACACACAGGATTGGATCCATCCAAGAACAAGTACGCTACAAGGATTTATCACAAAACTAGAGAAGTTGAGGCCACACGGACTTGGTCTCCGCCTCGCTGCTCCTAAGTCGCCATAGTCAGCGCCGCCCGACGGTCACCGAAGATTGATCCGACTCGACTTGCCGCCGCACGCTCTGCCTCCCGATTGCTGGGTGGCTCACCGGATCTAACTCGTGTCACCATCGCCCTTGTTACCAAAGCCGCCTCAGCCTCAACTCGAGCCATCGCTTGTCCGAGCACACCCATCAAGATTACAGAGAAGGGATTAACGGTGTTGTATGTCGACCAAAGCAAACCGTAAGATATCAAACTCGAGCTACTAGTACATGAAGCCAAAAGTGGATTTAATATCCGGGTCAGCAGATTAGTTTGACCGATTAAGACTATGCTACAACCAGCCCGATTGATCATCGAGCCATCGCTCCATGGATGGCGCCAGACATTTTGCGCCAGCCGCCCGCCATCGGAGCATCGCCGATCCGCTTTCATCGCGGATTCGCTGGGCCTCGCCACCAGCCGCCGCCTGGTTCACGCCGAGCCGACGGCCGCCATCGCCACATCCGCAACCATCGCGGTGTCGCCAGACGCCGCCGGTTCACGCAGCCGCCGCCGCCGCCACATCCGCAACCATCACGGTGCCGCCAGCCGCCTCCGCTCGAAGTCATGCGTTTAGGCCGCTTATCGCTTCCGAAGTCGCCGTCAGGCGCCGAAGCGCCATGGAGCAGGCCGCGCTCGCTCAACCACCGATTTGCAGCTACGCTTCTTCCTGTGGTCGCACCAGCCGACCTCGCCGCGGTCTCAAGCCGCCTCGCTGGCCCTACAAGTCGCCGCCCCGCTGCTGCTTCATTACAATGAGCCACCTTCAAATCATCTACTCGAGCCGCCGATCCGCGCTGACCCGCTTTGCACCATCGCTCGACATCTTCGCCAACCGCCGCCGCTTCGCGGTCGAGATGAGCGGTAGCGATCCAACCTGTCAGTCCGCGGACCCGCCTTCGCTCGCTACCACGGTTTATTATGGCCGGGCGCGCCGCTGTTGCCGTTTCAAACCGGCGCTCCGCCATGGCTCTTGCTGCCGCCGTGGCTCTTTACACCGCCCACGCCCACCGCGACCGGATCTCCCAACCGCAGCTTTGTCTTACGCTTAGCGGCGAGCCGCCGATTCAACGCTGGCTCCGCCGCCGCAGATCTGGCTGTGGCGGGTCACGCCCATCAAATTTGCCGAGTCGCCACCAGGTCAAGCTCCCTACGGATCAAGGCCTCGCTGGTTGTGTCCCACCTGGCCTTATTTCTGTGCTTGCACAAGCCACCCGTAGGCAGTTACGACACCGCGCTAACAAAAAGAGGCTGCAGCCTCGGTGAGTTCTCCAAAATCAGCCATGGTCCCATAAATAGGCTACATGTGTTAGTACGATTATCATCGTGCTTTGGCACGATGGGGTCATCATACTCCGTGAAGAAGATTAAAGCCAAAGTGTGACAAGGGTCACATAATAAGTGATCTTAATTGCACCCGACATCGTTTTTGCTGTTGTTGCTTATTTGTCTCTAGCTGATAAAGCTACAATGCAACACTGGTTTTGCACCGCCAATGGACACAAGTGGAGCCTGCCGCAAAGAAAAAAAGGTGGAGCTAGTGTTACACTAGAAGCATCGATGCAAATATTCTAGTACGGATAAGCCGCCAGAGAGGGCTTAAATCGCCATTGAAATTATTGAGATTATCTACGACGCCATACACAAGTCATTTATCGTCCAAACAAATCAGGTGATATCCATCCAAGATTGTTTTACTAGCACATGTTGTTTTTGTCAAAGAACAAGTTTATTTTTGCCTTCGCTTACAATATTGTTTATGCAGGCAATTCTTTATGACAAAAAGTGATATTATACCGCTGAGATGGAGGCACGCCAACATCTTTTGGCATTGTGGTCGTTGTTACTCAACCGACCTCAAGACTGGTTATAACGCGCGGGCTGCCTCGCGACCACGCCGGCCATAACAAGGAGGACAACTTGCCCGGCCCACACCGACTTACAATGCCACGGCCGGTTCATATGTCTCAGGTTACCAGATGTTGCGGTTGTTCTTACCGTCCGCCTCGCGGCCTGGTTTACATCAACACACCGGGTTGCACCTGTCTGCATGAGCTGTTTATTGAGTATGAGCAAGTCACTACTTGGGAAGCCTGGTTTTCTTCCAACAAATTGGAGGCAAATTATCATGTATTATCAGCCGCCGTCTGCACTGGATGGCTCAATGGGCACGCACACAAGTCGCCGCACTACGGTTTGGTTAAACTTCAAACAGCCAGTTGAAAGGAACCATTGGCCGAGTTGCTGACACGGTTCATACGGGATCATTTATAACCCGCCGCAGTCACCTCAACCTTCTATGGATTCACATCGCGCTATCAACGCCAATGATATACACCTTCTGCTATGGTCAAATATGAAGAATCTCAAGCCAACACTTCGAGTCATCTTGAGACTCGGGGGCTACAATGGTATGGCTCACAAAATTAGCCGTTTCAATGAATTCAAGAACTCCGGTCAATGAAGGAAGATAACCCGCCCTAGAGGCTACTACTTTATTGGCAAATATTTAAAGGTCACGTAAAAATTTCCGTTCAAAATGAAGATTCCGTTTAAAATACAGCTCAAGAGACATCTTTCTCCCGCAAAGCTTTGAAGCTCTCAAACCGTTCAATATCCGGATCAAGGTAAATTTGTCCCTACAAAGCTTTGAGGATCTCAATATCCGTTTAAGAATTTCCAGTTTAAAAGAAGTAATCTCGCAAGATCGAGATCTCGCATAAATTAATGGTTACCAAAGGAACTTGCCATGATGCACGGTTCAAAACATGGGTATCCCGCCTACGCTTATTTTATTATGTTCACTTGGGGCTTCCTGCTCATCGGTCATAGCTATCAGTACCCTTTTGATCGGTGCAACGCCAAAATTTATATGGTCACTTGGGGGCTTCCTATTCAAACATAGGTCGTATTCAAACCAAAGAGAACATAGCTGTCGATACCCTTTTGATTAACAAACTGCTGAACCTACTTGGGGGCTTCTAGATCGATCCAATCATAGCTCAACCCTTTGGGAATCGACGTGGATCGATTCAATCAGCCGTTAAACAACTTTAAGGTCATTTGGGGCTTTCGCTCAAACATAGGTCGATTCAACCAAAGAGAACATAGCTGTCGATACCCACTTTGATCGGCAACGCCAACGCCATCGGGGCTATATGATCGATTCAATCTTAGCTTAACCCCTTTGGAACGGTTTATCGATCGATTCAATCAAGCCTCAAAATTTTTATCTGTTTTTATACAATCGCAAGTATTTGAGTTGTCACAAATATCTTATGTCCCGGCCCTTACAGAGTTGAGTTATCAACTTCACTGCCGGGTCACATAAGCCAGCGGTATCATTCAAAGGATCATAGGGATCTTGTGATCTACTTGTGTGCAGTGATAAGACTACATTTGGTAGTTACCCGCCTTTGGCTTTTGACGTTAAGTCGCCAGGCATATGTTGTTTAAACTCTTGCAGGATTTGCGTAAATATGACATATAAATGATTAAGTTCAAGCTTATTACCAAAGTTGATGCTTCAAAATGATTATCCGCTCGATTTTTCTCAAATTATAAGTCACCGGTTATAAAAATTCGCCATAATGGAGGTGTATTAAATCGCCATGGGCCAAGAGCCGCCGGTATTCAAACTCGGATTTATTTATCAATGATGAGGTATTCATAGTCGCCTGGCGCAATGGCTATTATTTTATTAATGGATATGATTTATTCTACAATGGAAGGAATAGTCCCAGTCGCCGCAGTGCTTACGACCCGCACTTGGGGCTACATTGTTCAAATCAAGATTACATCGAATATACAAGTTACATGTCATCGCCAAAGATGCACCATGGCACTTGGGGCTAATGCAAAGTCATTTTTGCTCAACTTATTGAAGACCCGACTCATCACATTGTAATGATCCGACCCTTGGGGCTACCCATTGCTCATGTCAATAATTCAAGGTACACAAGTCTTAATCCATTATATTCAAGGGTCTACTACTCGCTTGGTAAAGCACAAAGCTCTTAACCTTGTGGATGTGGGTTCAAGCCCCATGGTGGAGATTATATTATATGATGTTATTATCAATAATTATATACAAAGTCCCAGCTCAAGATTATCTTACTAAGCCGCCCTTGTCGTTAATCGTGGAAATCACCCGGACCGCAAAACAATGAGTAATAGTCCATGAACGGGCCGAATCGCCAAAACCGCCAAAGTGTTGATGACCAACATGTAAGCGCACCTTGGGGTTCAATAATCGTGGAAATCGCTGGGAACTCAAAACGATGAGTAATAATCCAAGAACGGGCCGAATCGCCAAAACTCGAGTGTTGATGACCGACACATAAATGCACCCTGTGGTTCGTTAATCATGGAAATTACCCGTGACCCCAAAACAGTGAGTAATAGTCCATGAAATGGGCCGAATCGACCAAAACCGCCTAGTGTTGATGACCGACATGTAACCGCACCTTGGGGTTCAATAACTATGGAAATCGCCGACCTCAAAATAGTGAGTAATAATCCAAGAAACGGGCCGAATCGCCAAAATCGCGAAAGTGTTGATGACCGACACGTAGACGCACCCTGTGGTTCGTTAATCGTGGAAATCACCCGGACCGCAAAACAATGAGTAATAGTCCATGAACGGGCCGAATCGCCAAAATCGCCAAAGTGTTGATGACCAACATGTAAGCGCACCTTGGGGTTCAATAATCGTGGAAATCGCTGGGAACTCAAAACGGTGAGTAATAATCCAAGAACGGGCCGAATCGCCAAAACGTGAGTGTTGATGACCGACACATAAATGCACCCTGTGGTTCGTTAATCATGGAAATTACCCGCGACCCCAAAAACAGTGAGTAATAGTCCATGAAATGGGCCGAATCGCCCAAATCGCCAAAGTTGTCGATGACCGACATGTAACCGCACCTTGGGGTTCAATAACTATGGAAATCGCCGACCTCAAAACAATGAGTAATAATCCAAGAAACGGGCCGAATCGCCAAAATCGCGAAAGTGTTGATGATCGACACGTAGACGCACCCTGTGGTTCGTTAATCGTGGAAATCACCCGGACCGCAAAACAATGAGTAATAGTCCATGAACGGGCCGAATCGCCAAAATCGCCAAGTTGTTGATGACCAACATGTAAGCGCACCTTGGGGTTCAATAACTGTGGAAATCGCTTGGGAACTCAAAACGATGAGTAATAATCCAAGAAACGGGCCAGAATCGGCCAAAACTCTGAGTGTTGATGACCGACACATAAATGCACCCCAGTGTTCGTTAATCATGGAAATCACTCCGTGACCCCAAAACAGTGAGTAATAGTCCATGAAATGGGCCAGAATCGTCCAAGACTGCCATTGTCGATGACCGACATGTAACCGCACCTTGGGGTTCAATAACTATGGAAATCGCTTCGGGACCTCAAAACAATCAGTAATAATCCAAGAAACGGGCCAGAATCGGCAAAAACTGCGAGTGTTGATGACCGACACGTAGAGGCACACTAGCGTTCGTTAATCGTGGAAATCACCCGGACCGCAAAACAATGAGTAATAGTCCATGAACGGGCCGAATCGCCAAAACCGCCGTTGTTGACGACCAACATGTAAGCGCACTTGGGGTTCAATAACTGTGGAAATCGCTTGGGAACTCAAAACGATGAGTAATAATCCAAGAAACGGGCCAGAATCGGCCAAAACTCTGAGTGTTGATGACCGACACATAAATGCACCCCAGGGTTCGCTAAACATGGAATCACTCCGTGACCCCAAAACAGTGAGTAATAGTCCATGAAATGGGCCAGAATCGTCTAAGACTGCCATTGTCGATGACCGACATGTAACCGCACCTTGGGGTTCAATAACTATGGAAATCGCTTCGGGACCTCAAAAAAATCAGTAATAATCCAAGAAACGGGCCAGAATCTGCCAAAATTGCGAGTGTTGATGACCGACACGTAGACGCACCCCAGGGTTCGTTAATCGTGGAAATCACCCGGACCGCAAAACAATGAGTAATAGTCCATGAACGGGCCGAATCGCCAAAATCGCCAAGTGTTGATGACCAACATGTAAGCGCACCTTGGGGTTCAATAACGTGGAAATCGCTGGGAACTCAAAACGATGAGTAATAATCCAAGAACGGGCCGAATCGCCAAAACTCGAAAGTGTTGACGACCGACACATAAATGCACCCTGTGGTTCGTTAATCATGGAAATCACCCGCGACCCCAAAACAAAGGAGTAATAGTCCATGAAATGGGCCGAATCGCCCAAAATCGCCAAAGTTGTTGACGACCGACATGTAACCGCACCTTGGGGTTCAATAACTATGGAAATCGCCGACCTCAAAACAATGAGTAATAATCCAAGAAACGGGCCGAATCGCCAAAATCGCGAAGTGTTGATGATCGACACGTAGACGCACCCTGTGGTTCGTTAATCGTGGAAATCACCCGGACCGCAAAACAATGAGTAATAGTCCATGAACGGGCCGAATCGCCAAAATCGCCAAAGTGTTGATGACCAACATGTAAGCGCACCTTGGGGTTCAATAACTGTGGAAATCGCTTGGGAACTCAAAATGGTGAGTAATAATCCAAGAAACGGGCCAGAATCGGCCAAAACTGCGAGTGTTGATGACCGACACATAAATGCACCCCATGGTTCGTTAATCATGGAAATCACTCCGTGACCCCAAAACAGTGAGTAATAGTCCATGAAATGGGCCAGAATCGTCCAACACTGCCAGTGTCAATGACCGACATGTAAGCGCACCTTGGGGTTCAATAACTATGGAAATCGCCGACCTCAAAACAATGAGTAATAATCCAAGAACGGGCCGAATCGCCAAAATCGCGAAAAGTGTTGATGATCGACACGTAGACGCACCTGTGGTTCGTTAATCGTGGAAATCACCCGGACCGCAAAACAATGAGTAATAGTCCATGAACGGGCCGAATCGCCAAAACCGCCAAAGTGTTGATGACCAACATGTAAGCGCACCTTGGGGTTCAATAATCGTGGAAATCGCTGGGAACTCAAAACGGTGAGTAATAATCCAAGAACGGGCCGAATCGCCAAAACTCGTGAGTGTTGATGACCGACACATAAATGCACCCTGTGGTTCGTTAATCATGGAAATTACCCGCGACCCCAAACAGTGAGTAATAGTCCATGAAATGGGCCAGAATCGTCCAAAACTGCCAGTGTCGATGACCGACATGTAACCGCACCTTGGGGTTCAATAACTATGGAAATCGCTTCGGGACCTCAAAACAATCAGTAATAATCCAAGAAACGGGCCAGAATCTGCCAAAACTGCGAGTGTTGATGACCGACACGTAGACGCACCCCAGGGTTCGTTAATCGTGGAAATCACTCCGGGACCGCAAAACAATGAGTAATAGTCCATGAAACGGGCCAGAATAGGCCAAAACTGCCAGTGTTGATGACCAACATGTAAGCGCACCTTGGGGTTCAATAACTGTGGAAATCGCTTGGGAACTCAAAACGATGAGTAATAATCCAAGAAACGGGCCAGAATCGGCCAAAACTCTGAGTGTTGATGACCGACACATAAATGCACCCCAGGGTTCGTTAATCATGGAAATCACTCCGTGACCCCAAAACAGTGAGTAATAGTCCATGAAATGGGCCAGAATCGTCCAAAACTGCCAGTGTCGATGACCGACATGTAACCGCACCTTGGGGTTCAATAACTATGGAAATCGCTTCGGGACCTCAAAACAATCAGTAATAATCCAAGAAACGGGCCAGAATCTGCCAAAACTGCGAGTGTTGATGACCGACACGTAGACGCACCCCAGGGTTCGTTAATCGTGGAAATCACTCCGGGACCGCAAAACAATGAGTAATAGTCCATGAACGGGCCGAATCGCCAAAATCGCCAAAGTGTTGATGACCAACATGTAAGCGCACCTTGGGGTTCAATAACTGTGGAAATCGCTTGGGAACTCAAAACGATGAGTAATAATCCAAGAACGGGCCGAATCGCCAAAACTCGAAAGTGTTGATGACCGACACATAAATGCACCCTGTGGTTCGTTAATCATGGAAATTACCCGCGACCCCAAAACAGTGAGTAATAGTCCATGAAATGGGCCG
The DNA here is from genome assembly GCA_021437245.1 of Aegilops speltoides. Taxonomy (NCBI): domain Eukaryota; kingdom Viridiplantae; phylum Streptophyta; class Magnoliopsida; order Poales; family Poaceae; genus Aegilops; species Aegilops speltoides. Next base: position 401,848,722 of record CM038144.1, read on the forward strand.
AATCGCCCAAAATCGCAAAGTTGTTGATGACCGACATGTAACCGCACTTGGGGTTCAATAACTATGGAAATCGCCGACCTCAAAACAGTGAGTAATAATCCAAGAACGGGCCGAATCGCCAAAATCGCGAAAGTGTTGATGACCGACACGTAGACGCACCCTGTGGTTCGTTAATCGTGGAAATCACCCGGACCGCAAAACAATGAGTAATAGTCAATGAACGGGCCGAATCGCCAAACCGCCAAAGTTGTTGACGACCAACATGTAAGCGCACCTTGGGGTTCAATAATCGTGGAAATCGCTGGGAACTCAAAACGGTGAGTAATAATCCAAGAACGGGCCGAATCGCCAAAACTCGTGAGTGTTGATGATCGACACATAAATGCACCCTGTGGTTCGTTAATCATGGAAATCACCCGTGACCCCAAAACAAAGTGAGTAATAGTCCATGAAATGGGCCGAATCGTCCAAAATCGCCAAAGTGTCGACGATCGACATGTAACCGCACCTTGGGGTTCAATAACTATGGAAATCGCCGACCTCAAAACAATGAGTAATAATCCAAGAAACGGGCCGAATCGCCAAAATCGCGAAAAGTGTTGATGATCGACACGTAGACGCACCTGTGGTTCGTTAATCGTGGAAATCACCCGGACCGCAAAACAATGAGTAATAGTCCATGAACGGGCCAGAATGGCCAAAACGCCAAGTGTTGATGACCAACATGTAAGCGCACCTTGGGGTTCAATAATCGTGGAAATCGCTGGGAACTCAAAACGATGAGTAATAATCCAAGAACGGGCCGAATCGCCAAAACTCGAAAGTGTTGATGACCGACACATAAATGCACCCTGTGGTTCGTTAATCATGGAAATTACCCGCGACCCCAAAACAGTGAGTAATAGTCCATGAAATGGGCCGAATCGCCCAAAACCGCCAAAGTGTTGATGACCGACATGTAAGCGCACCTTGGGGTTCAATAACTATGGAAATCGCCGACCTCAAAACAGTGAGTAATAATCCAAGAACGGGCCGAATCGCCAAAATCGCGAAAGTGTTGATGATCGACACGTAGACGCACCCTGTGGTTCGTTAATCGTGGAAATCACCCGGACCGCAAAACAATGAGTAATAGTCCATGAAACGGGCCAGAATCGGCCAAAACTGCCAGTGTTGATGACCGACATGTAAGCGCACCTTGGGGTTCAATAACTGTGGAAATCGCTTGGGAACTCAAAACGGTGAGTAATAATCCAAGAAACGGGCCAGAATCGGCCAAAACTGTGAGTGTTGATGACCGACACATAAATGCACCCCAGGGTTCGTTAATCATGGAAATTACCCGTGACCCCAAAACAAAGTGAGTAATAGTCCATGAAATGGGCCGAATCGCCCAAATCGCCAAAGGTCGACGACCGACATGTAACCGCACCTTGGGGTTCAATAACTATGGAAATCGCCGACCTCAAAACAATGAGTAATAATCCAAGAAACGGGCCGAATCGCCAAAATCGCGAAAGTGTTGATGATCGACACGTAGACGCACCCTGTGGTTCGTTAATCGTGGAAATCACCCGGACCGCAAAACAATGAGTAATAGTCCATGAACGGGCCGAATCGCCAAAACGCCAAAGTTGTTGACGATCAACATGTAAGCGCACTTGGGGTTCAATAATCGTGGAAATCGCTGGGAACTCAAAACGATGAGTAATAATCCAAGAACGGGCCGAATCGCCAAAACTCGAAAGTGTTGATGACCGACACATAAATGCACCCTGTGGTTCGTTAATCATGGAAATCACCCGCGACCCCAAAAAACAGTGAGTAATAGTCCATGAAATGGGCCGAATCGCCCAAAACGCCAGTTGTTGATGACCGACATGTAAGCGCACCTTGGGGTTCAATAACTATGGAAATCGCCGACCTCAAAACAGTGAGTAATAATCCAAGAACGGGCCGAATCGCCAAAATCGCGAAAGTGTTGATGATCGACACGTAGACGCACCCTGTGGTTCGTTAATCGTGGAAATCACCCGGACCGCAAAACAATGAGTAATAGTCCATGAACGGGCCGAATCGCCAAAACGCCAAGTTGTTGATGACCGACATGTAAGCGCACCTTGGGGTTCAATAATTGTGGAAATCGCTTGGGAACTGAAAACGGTGAGTAATAATCCAAGAACGGGCCGAATCGCCAAAACTGTGAGTGTTGACGACCGACACATAAATGCACCCTGTGGTTCGTTAATCATGGAAATCACCCGCGACCCCAAAACAAAGTGAGTAATAGTCCATGAAATGGGCCAGAATCGTCCAAAACTGCCAGTGTCGATGACCGACATGTAACCGCACCTTGGGGTTCAATAACTATGGAAATCGCTTCGCGACCTCAAAACAATCAGTAATAATCCAAGAACGGGCCGAATCGCCAAAATCGCGAAAGTGTTGATGATCGACACGTAGACGCACCCTGTGGTTCGTTAATCGTGGAAATCACCCGGACCGCAAAACAATGAGTAATAGTCCATGAACGGGCCGAATCGCCAAAACCGCCAAGTTGTTGACGATCAACATGTAAGCGCACCTTGGGGTTCAATAATCGTGGAAATCGCTGGGAACTCAAAACGATGAGTAATAATCCAAGAACGGGCCGAATCGCCAAAACTCGAGTGTTGATGACCGACACATAAATGCACCCTGTGGTTCGTTAATCATGGAAATCACCCGCGACCCCAAAACAGTGAGTAATAGTCCATGAAATGGGCCGAATCGCCCAAAATCGCCATTGTTGATGACCGACATGTAAGCGCACCTTGGGGTTCAATAACTATGGAAATCGCTTCGCGACCTCAAAATAGTGAGTAATAATCCAAGAAACGGGCCAGAATCGCCAAAACCGCGAGTGTTGATGACCAACACGTAGACGCACCTAGGGTTCGTTAATCGTGGAAATCATTGCGGACCGCAAAACAATTAGTAATAGTCAATGAACGGGCCGAATCGCCAAAATCGCCAAAGTGTTGACGACCGACATGTAAGCGCACCTTGGGGTTCAATAATCGTGGAAATCGCTGGGAACTCAAAACGGTGAGTAATAATCCAAGAACGGGCCGAATCGCCAAAACTGTGAGTGTTGATGACCGACACATAAATGCACCCCATGCTTCGTTAATCATGGAAATCACTCTGTGACCCCAAAACAGTGAGTAATAGTCCATGAAATGGGCCGAATCGCCCAAAATCGCCAAAGGTCGACGACCGACATGTAACCGCACCTTGGGGTTCAATAACTATGGAAATCGCCGACCTCAAAACAATGAGTAATAATCCAAGAAACGGGCCGAATCGCCAAAATCGCGAAAGTGTTGATGATCGACACGTAGACGCACCCTGTGGTTCGTTAATCGTGGAAATCACCCGGACCGCAAAACAATGAGTAATAGTCCATGAACGGGCCGAATCGCCAAAATCGCCAAGTTGTTGACGATCAACATGTAAGCGCACCTTGGGGTTCAATAATCGTGGAAATCGCTGGGAACTCAAAACGATGAGTAATAATCCAAGAACGGGCCGAATCGCCAAAACTCGAGTGTTGATGACCGACACATAAATGCACCCTGTGGTTCGTTAATCATGGAAATCACCCGCGACCCCAAAACAAAGTGAGTAATAGTCCATGAAATGGGCCGAATCGCCCAAAATCGCCAGTTGTTGACGACCGACATGTAACCGCACCTTGGGGTTCAATAACTATGGAAATCGCCGACCTCAAAACAATGAGTAATAATCCAAGAACGGGCCGAATCGCCAAAATCGCGAAAGTGTTGATGACCGACACGTAGACGCACCCTGTGGTTCGTTAATCGTGGAAATCACCCGGACCGCAAAACAATGAGTAATAGTCCATGAACGGGCCGAATCGCCAAAACCGCCAAAGTTGTTGATGACCAACATGTAAGCGCACCTTGGGGTTCAATAATCGTGGAAATCGCTGGGAACTCAAAACGGTGAGTAATAATCCAAGAAACGGGCCAGAATCGGCCAAAACTGAGTGTTGATGACCGACACATAAATGCACCCCAGGGTTCGTTAATCATGGAAATCACTCCGTGACCCCAAAACAGTGAGTAATAGTCCATGAAATGGGCCGAATCGCCCAAAATCGCCAAAGGTCGACGACCGACATGTAACCGCACCTTGGGGTTCAATAACTATGGAAATCGCCGACCTCAAAACAATGAGTAATAATCCAAGAAACGGGCCGAATCGCCAAAATCGCGAAAGTGTTGATGATCGACACGTAGACGCACCCTGTGGTTCGTTAATCGTGGAAATCACCCGGACCGCAAAACAATGAGTAATAGTCCATGAACGGGCCGAATGGCCAAAACCGCCAAAGTGTTGATGACCAACATGTAAGCGCACTTGGGGTTCAATAACGTGGAAATCGCTGGGAACTCAAAACGATGAGTAATAATCCAAGAACGGGCCGAATCGCCAAAACTCGAAAGTGTTGATGACCGACACATAAATGCACCCCAGGGTTCGTTAATCATGGAAATCACTCCGTGACCCCAAAACAGTGAGTAATAGTCCATGAAAGGGGCCAGAATCGTCCAAAACCGCCAGTGTTGATGACCGACATGTAAGCGCACCTTGGGGTTCAATAACTATGGAAATCGCTTCGGGACCTCAAAATAGTGAGTAATAATCCAAGAAACGGGCCAGAATCGGCCAAAACAGCGAGTGTTGATGACCGACACGTAGACGCACCCTAGCGTTCGTTAATCGTGGAAATCATTGCGGGACCGCAAAACAATTAGTAATAGTCAATGAAACGGGCTAGAATCGGCCAAAACTGCCAGTGTTGATGACCGACATGTAAGCGCACCTTGGGGTACAATAACTGTGGAAATCGCTTGGGAACTCAAAACGGTGAGTAATAATCCAAGAAACGGGCCAGAATCGGCCAAAACTGTGAGTGTTGATGACCGACACATAAATGCACCCTGTGGTTCGTTAATCATGGAAATCACCCGCGACCCCAAAACAGTGAGTAATAGTCCATGAAATGGGCCGAATCGCCCAAAATCGCCAAAGGTCGACGACCGACATGTAACCGCACCTTGGGGTTCAATAACTATGGAAATCGCCGACCTCAAAACAATGAGTAATAATCCAAGAACGGGCCGAATCGCCAAAATCGCGAAAGTGTTGATGACCGACACGTAGACGCACCTGTGGTTCGTTAATCGTGGAAATCACCCGGACCGCAAAACAATGAGTAATAGTCCATGAACGGGCCGAATAGGCCAAAATCGCCAAGTGTTGATGATCAACATGTAAGCGCACCTTGGGGTTCAATAATCGTGGAAATCGCTGGGAACTCAAAACGATGAGTAATAATCCAAGAACGGGCCGAATCGCCAAACTCTCGAGTGTTGACGACCGACACATAAATGCACCCCAGGGTTCGTTAATCATGGAAATCACTCCGTGACCCCAAAACAGTGAGTAATAGTCCATGAAATGGGCCAGAATCGTCCAAAACTGCCAGTGTCGATGACCGACATGTAACCGCACCTTGGGGTTCAATAACTATGGAAATCGCTTCGGGACCTCAAAACAATCAGTAATAATCCAAGAAACGGGCCAGAATCTGCCAAAACTGCGAGTGTTGATGACCGACACGTAGACGCACCCCAGGGTTCGTTAATCGTGGAAATCACCCGGACCGCAAAACAATGAGTAATAGTCCATGAACGGGCCGAATCGCCAAAATCGCCAAAGTTGTTGATGACCAACATGTAAGCGCACCTTGGGGTTCAATAACTGTGGAAATCGCTTGGGAACTCAAAACGATGAGTAATAATCCAAGAAACGGGCCAGAATCGGCCAAAACTCTGAGTGTTGATGACCGACACATAAATGCACCCCAGGGTTCGTTAATCATGGAAATCACCCGCGACCCCAAAACAGTGAGTAATAGTCCATGAAATGGGCCGAATCGCCCAAAATCGCCAAAGTTGTTGACGACCGACATGTAAGCGCACCTTGGGGTTCAATAACTATGGAAATCGCCGACCTCAAAACAGTGAGTAATAATCCAAGAACGGGCCGAATCGCCAAAATCGCGAAAGTGTTGATGACCGACACGTAGACGCACCCTAGTGGTTCGTTAATCGTGGAAATCACCCGGACCGCAAAACAATGAGTAATAGTCAATGAACGGGCCGAATCGCCAAAACCGCCAAAGTGTTGACGACCAACATGTAAGCGCACCTTGGGGTTCAATAATCGTGGAAATCGCTGGGAACTCAAAACGGTGAGTAATAATCCAAGAACGGGCCGAATCGCCAAAACGTGAGTGTTGATGACCGACACATAAATGCACCCTGTGGTTCGTTAATCATGGAAATCACCCGTGACCCCAAAAAAAGTGAGTAATAGTCCATGAAATGGGCCGAATCGCCCAAAATCGCCAAAGTTGTCGATGACCGACATGTAACCGCACCTTGGGGTTCAATAACTATGGAAATCGCCGACCTCAAAACAATGAGTAATAATCCAAGAAACGGGCCGAATCGCCAAAATCGCGAAAGTGTTGATGATCGACACGTAGACGCACCCTGTGGTTCGTTAATCGTGGAAATCACCCGGACCGCAAAACAATGAGTAATAGTCCATGAACGGGCCGAATCGGCCAAATCGCCAAAGTTGTTGATGACCAACATGTAAGCGCACCTTGGGGTTCAATAATCGTGGAAATCGCTGGGAACTCAAAACGATGAGTAATAATCCAAGAACGGGCCGAATCGCCAAAACTCGAGTGTTGATGACCGACACATAAATGCACCCTGTGGTTCGTTAATCATGGAAATTACCCGCGACCCCAAAACAGTGAGTAATAGTCCATGAAATGGGCCGAATCGCCCAAAATCGCAGTTGTTGACGACCGACATGTAACCGCACCTTGGGGTTCAATAACTATGGAAATCGCCGACCTCAAAACAATGAGTAATAATCCAAGAACGGGCCGAATCGCCAAAATCGCGAAAGTGTTGATGACCGACACGTAGACGCACCTAGTGGTTCGTTAATCGTGGAAATCACCCGGACCGCAAAACAATGAGTAATAGTCCATGAACGGGCCGAATCGCCAAAACCGCCAAAGTTGTTGATGATCGACATGTAAGCGCACTTGGGGTTCAATAACGTGGAAATCGCTGGGAACTCAAAACGGTGAGTAATAATCCAAGAACGGGCCGAATCGCCAAAATCGTGAGTGTTGATGACCGACACATAAATGCACCCTGTGGTTCGTTAATCATGGAAATCACCCGTGACCCCAAAAAAAGTGAGTAATAGTCCATGAAATGGGCCGAATCGCCCAAAATCGCCAAAGGTCGGATGACCGACATGTAACCGCACCTTGGGGTTCAATAACTATGGAAATCGCCGACCTCAAAACAATGAGTAATAATCCAAGAAACGGGCCGAATCGCCAAAATCGCGAAAGTGTTGATGACCGACACGTAGACGCACCTGTGGTTCGTTAATCGTGGAAATCACCCGGACCGCAAAACAATGAGTAATAGTCCATGAACGGGCCGAATCGCCAAAATCGCCAAAGTTGTTGATGACCAACATGTAAGCGCACCTTGGGGTTCAATAATCGTGGAAATCGCTGGGAACTCAAAACGATGAGTAATAATCCAAGAACGGGCCGAATCGCCAAAACTCGAAAGTGTTGATGACCGACACATAAATGCACCCTGTGGTTCGTTAATCATGGAAATTACCCGTGACCCCAAAACAGTGAGTAATAGTCCATGAAATGGGCCGAATCGCCCAAAATCGCCAGTTGTTGATGACCGACATGTAAGCGCACCTTGGGGTTCAATAACTATGGAAATCGCTTCGGGACCTCAAAATAGTGAGTAATAATCCAAGAAACGGGCCAGAATCGGCCAAAACTGCGAGTGTTGATGACCGACACGTAGACGCACCCTAGGGTTCGTTAATCGTGGAAATCATTGCGGGACCGCAAAACAATTAGTAATAGTCAATGAACGGGCCGAATCGCCAAAACCGCCAAAGTTGTTGATGACCGACATGTAAGCGCACCTTGGGGTCCAATAACTGTGGAAATCGCTTGGGAACTCAAAACGGTGAGTAATAATCCAAGAAACGGGCCAGAATCGGCCAAAACTGTGAGTGTTGATGACCGACACATAAATGCACCCCAGGGTTCGTTAATCATGGAAATCACTCCGTGACCCCAAAACAAAGAGTAATAGTCCATGAAATAGGCCAGAATCGTCCAAAACTGCCAGTGTCGATGACCGACATGTAACCGCACCTTGGGGTTCAATAAATATGGAAATCGCCGACCTCAAAACAATCAAGTAATAATCCAAGAAACGGGCCGAATCGCCAAAATCGCGAAAGTGTTGATGATCGACACGTAGACGCACCCTGTGGTTCGTTAATCGTGGAAATCACCCGGACCGCAAAACAATGAGTAATAGTCCATGAACGGGCCGAATAGGCCAAAATCGCCAAAGTTGTTGATGACCAACATGTAAGCGCACCTTGGGGTTCAATAATCGTGGAAATCGCTGGGAACTCAAAACGATGAGTAATAATCCAAGAACGGGCCGAATCGCCAAAACTCGAGTGTTGATGACCGACACATAAATGCACCCTGTGGTTCGTTAATCATGGAAATTACCCGTGACCCCAAAACAAAGTGAGTAATAGTCCATGAAATGGGCCGAATCGCCCAAAATCGCCAGTTGTTGATGACCGACATGTAACCGCACCTTGGGGTTCAATAACTATGGAAATCGCCGACCTCAAAACAATGAGTAATAATCCAAGAACGGGCCGAATCGCCAAAATCGCGAAAGTGTTGATGACCGACACGTAGACGCACCCTGTGGTTCGTTAATCGTGGAAATCACCCGGACCGCAAAACAATGAGTAATAGTCCATGAACGGGCCGAATCGCCAAAATCGCCAAAGTGTTGATGACCAACATGTAAGCGCACCTTGGGGTTCAATAATCGTGGAAATCGCTGGGAACTCAAAACGATGAGTAATAATCCAAGAACGGGCCGAATCGCCAAAACTCGTGAGTGTTGATGACCGACACATAAATGCACCCTGTGGTTCGTTAATCATGGAAATCACCCGTGACCCCAAAACAAAGTGAGTAATAGTCCATGAAATGGGCCGAATCGCCCAAAATCGCCAAGTGTTGATGACCGACATGTAAGCGCACCTTGGGGTTCAATAACTATGGAAATCGCCGACCTCAAAATAGTGAGTAATAATCCAAGAACGGGCCGAATCGCCAAAATCGCGAAAAGTGTTGATGACCGACACGTAGACGCACCTGTCAGGTTCGTTAATCGTGGAAATCACCGGACCGCAAAACAATGAGTAATAGTCCATGAACGGGCCGAATCGCCAAAACCGCCAAAGTTGTTGATGATCGACATGTAAGCGCACCTTGGGGTCCAATAATCGTGGAAATCGCTGGGAACTCAAAACGGTGAGTAATAATCCAAGAACGGGCCGAATCGCCAAAACTGTGAGTGTTGATGACCGACACATAAATGCACCCTGTGGTTCGTTAATCATGGAAATTACCCGCGACCCCAAAACAAAGTGAGTAATAGTCCATGAAATGGGCCGAATCGCCCAAAATCGCCAAAGGTCGACGACCGACATGTAACCGCACCTTGGGGTTCAATAACTATGGAAATCGCCGACCTCAAAACAATGAGTAATAATCCAAGAAACGGGCCGAATCGCCAAAATCGCGAAAGTGTTGATGATCGACACGTAGACGCACCCTGTGGTTCGTTAATCGTGGAAATCACCCGGACCGCAAAACAATGAGTAATAGTCCATGAACGGGCCGAATAGGCCAAAACCGCCAAAGTTGTTGACGATCAACATGTAAGCGCACCTTGGGGTTCAATAATCGTGGAAATCGCTGGGAACTCAAAACGATGAGTAATAATCCAAGAACGGGCCGAATCGCCAAAACTCGAAAGTGTTGATGACCGACACATAAATGCACCCTGTGGTTCGTTAATCATGGAAATCACCCGTGACCCCAAAACAGTGAGTAATAGTCCATGAAATGGGCCGAATCGCCCAAATCGCCAATTGTCGACGACCGACATGTAACCGCACCTTGGGGTTCAATAACTATGGAAATCGCCGACCTCAAAACAATCAGTAATAATCCAAGAAACGGGCCGAATCGCCAAAATCGCGAAAGTGTTGATGATCGACACGTAGACGCACACCCTGTGGTTCGTTAATCGTGGAAATCACCCGGACCGCAAAACAATGAGTAATAGTCCATGAACGGGCCGAATCGCCAAAACCGCCGCAGTTGTTGATGACCAACATGTAAGCGCACTTTGGGGTTCAATAATCGTGGAAATCGCTGGGAACTCAAAACGATGAGTAATAATCCAAGAACGGGCCGAATCGCCAAAACTCGAGTGTTGATGACCGACACATAAATGCACCCTGTGGTTCGTTAATCATGGAAATCACCCGCGACCCCAAAACAGTGAGTAATAGTCCATGAAATGGGCCGAATCGCCCAAAATCGCCGTTGTTGATGACCGACATGTAAGCGCACCTTGGGGTTCAATAACTATGGAAATCGCCGACCTCAAAATAGTGAGTAATAATCCAAGAACGGGCCGAATCGCCAAAAATCGCGAAAGTGTTGATGACCGACACGTAGACGCACCCTAGCGTTCGTTAATCGTGGAAATCATTGCGGGACCGCAAAACAATTAGTAATAGTCAATGAAACGGGCTAGAATCGGCCAAAACTGCCAGTGTTGATGACCGACATGTAAGCGCACCTTGGGGTACAATAACTGTGGAAATCGCTTGGGAACTCAAAACGGTGAGTAATAATCCAAGAACGGGCCGAATCGCCAAACTCGTGAGTGTTGACGACCGACACATAAATGCACCCTGTGGTTCGTTAATCATGGAAATCACTCCGTGACCCCAAAACAGTGAGTAATAGTCCATGAAATAGGCCAGAATCGTCCAAAACTGCCAGTGTCGATGACCGACATGTAACCGCACCTTGGGGTTCAATAACTATGGAAATCGCCGACCTCAAAACAATGAGTAATAATCCAAGAAACGGGCCGAATCGCCAAAATCGCGAAAGTGTTGATGATCGACACGTAGACGCACCCTGTGGTTCGTTAATCGTGGAAATCACCCGGACCGCAAAACAATGAGTAATAGTCCATGAACGGGCCGAATAGGCCAAAATCGCCAGTTGTTGATGACCAACATGTAAGCGCACCTTGGGGTTCAATAATCGTGGAAATCGCTGGGAACTCAAAACGATGAGTAATAATCCAAGAACGGGCCGAATCGCCAAAACTCGAGTGTTGATGACCGACACATAAATGCACCCTGTGGTTCGTTAATCATGGAAATCACCCGCGACCCCAAAACAGTGAGTAATAGTCCATGAAATGGGCCGAATCGCCCAAAATCGCCAGTTGTTGACGACCGACATGTAACCGCACCTTGGGGTTCAATAACTATGGAAATCGCCGACCTCAAAACAAGTGAGTAATAATCCAAGAACGGGCCGAATCGCCAAAATCGCGAAAGTGTTGATGACCGACACGTAGACGCACCCTGTGGTTCGTTAATCGTGGAAATCACCCGGACCGCAAAACAATGAGTAATAGTCCATGAACGGGCCGAATCGCCAAAATCGCCAAAGTGTTGACGATCAACATGTAAGCGCACCTTGGGGTTCAATAATCGTGGAAATCGCTGGGAACTCAAAACGATGAGTAATAATCCAAGAACGGGCCGAATCGCCAAAACTCGAGTGTTGATGACCGACACATAAATGCACCCTGTGGTTCGTTAATCATGGAAATCACCCGTGACCCCAAAACAAGTGAGTAATAGTCCATGAAATGGGCCGAATCGCCCAAAATCGCGCCAGTTGTTGATGACCGACATGTAAGCGCACCTTGGGGTTCAATAACTATGGAAATCGCCGACCTCAAAACAATGAGTAATAATCCAAGAAACGGGCCGAATCGCCAAAATCGCGAAAGTGTTGATGACCGACACGTAGACGCACCCTGTGGTTCGTTAATCGTGGAAATCACCCGGACCGCAAAACAATGAGTAATAGTCCATGAACGGGCCGAATCGCCAAAACCGCCAGTTGTTGATGACCAACATGTAAGCGCACCTTGGGGTTCAATAATCGTGGAAATCGCTGGGAACTCAAAACGGTGAGTAATAATCCAAGAACGGGCCGAATCGCCAAAACGTGAGTGTTGACGACCGACACATAAATGCACCCTGTGGTTCGTTAATCATGGAAATTACCCGCGACCCCAAAACAGTGAGTAATAGTCCATGAAATGGGCCGAATCGCCCAAAATCGCCAAGTTGTTGATGATCGACATGTAACCGCACCTTGGGGTTCAATAACTATGGAAATCGCCGACCTCAAAACAATGAGTAATAATCCAAGAAACGGGCCGAATCGCCAAAATCGCGAAAGTGTTGATGACCGACACGTAGACGCACCCCAGGGTTCGTTAATCGTGGAAATCACTCCGGGACCGCAAAACAATGAGTAATAGTCCATGAACGGGCCGAATCGCCAAAATCGCCAAAGTTGTTGATGATCAACATGTAAGCGCACCTTGGGGTTCAATAACTGTGGAAATCGCTTGGGAACTCAAAACGATGAGTAATAATCCAAGAAACGGGCCAGAATCGGCCAAAACTGTGAGTGTTGATGACCGACACATAAATGCACCACAGGGTTCGTTAATCATGGATATCACTCCGTGACCCCAAAACAGTGAGTAATAGTCCATGAAATGGGCCGAATCGCCCAAAATCGCCAAAGTGTTGATGACCGACATGTAACCGCACCTTGGGGTTCAATAACTATGGAAATCGCCGACCTCAAAACAATGAGTAATAATCCAAGAACGGGCCGAATCGCCAAAATCGCGAAAGTGTTGATGATCGACACGTAGACGCACCCTGTGGTTCGTTAATCGTGGAAATCACCCGGACCGCAAAACAATGAGTAATAGTCCATGAACGGGCCGAATCGCCAAAATCGCCAAAGTTGTTGATGACCAACATGTAAGCGCACCTTGGGGTTCAATAATCGTGGAAATCGCTGGGAACTCAAAACGATGAGTAATAATCCAAGAACGGGCCGAATCGCCAAAACTCGAGTGTTGATGACCGACACATAAATGCACCCTGTGGTTCGTTAATCATGGAAATTACCCGCGACCCCAAAACAAAGTGAGTAATAGTCCATGAAATGGGCCGAATCGCCCAAAACGCCAAAGTTGTTGATGACCGACATGTAAGCGCACCTTGGGGTTCAATAACTATGGAAATCGCCGACCTCAAAACAGTGAGTAATAATCCAAGAACGGGCCGAATCGCCAAAATCGCGAAAGTGTTGATGACCGACACGTAGACGCACCCTGTGGTTCGTTAATCGTGGAAATCACCCGGACCGCAAAACAATGAGTAATAGTCCATGAACGGGCCGAATCGCCAAACCGCCAAAGTTGTTGACGATCAACATGTAAGCGCACTTGGGGTTCAATAACTATGGAAATCGCTTGGGAACTCAAAACGGTGAGTAATAATCCTAGAAACGGGCCAGAATCGGCCAAAACTGTGAGTGTTGATGACCGACACATAAATGCACCCCATGGTTCGTTAATCATGGAAATCACTCCGCGACCCCAAAACAGTGAGTAATAGTCCATGAAATGGGCCAGAATCGTCCAAAATCGCCAAAGTGTCGACGACCGACATGTAACCGCACCTTGGGGTTCAATAACTATGGAAATCGCCGACCTCAAAACAATCAAGTAATAATCCAAGAAACGGGCCGAATCGCCAAAATCGCGAAGTGTTGATGATCGACACGTAGACGCACCCTGTGGTTCGTTAATCGTGGAAATCACCCGGACCGCAAAACAATGAGTAATAGTCCATGAACGGGCCGAATCGCCAAAATCGCCAGTGTTGATGATCAACATGTAAGCGCACTTGGGGTTCAATAATCGTGGAAATCGCTGGGAACTCAAAACGATGAGTAATAATCCAAGAACGGGCCGAATCGCCAAAACTCGAGTGTTGATGACCGACACATAAATGCACCCTGTGGTTCGTTAATCATGGAAATCACCCGCGACCCCAAAACAGTGAGTAATAGTCCATGAAATGGGCCGAATCGCCCAAAATCGCCGTTGTTGATGACCGACATGTAAGCGCACCTTGGGGTTCAATAACTATGGAAATCGCCGACCTCAAAATAGTGAGTAATAATCCAAGAACGGGCCGAATCGCCAAAATCGCGAAAGTGTTGATGATCGACACGTAGACGCACTCCTAGGTTCGTTAATCGTGGAAATCACCCGGACCGCAAAACAATGAGTAATAGTCCATGAACGGGCCGAATCGCCAAAATCGCCAAAGTTGTTGATGACCGACATGTAAGCGCACCTTGGGGTTCAATAATCGTGGAAATCGCTGGGAACTCAAAACGGTGAGTAATAATCCAAGAACGGGCCGAATCGCCAAAACTCGTGAGTGTTGATGACCGACACATAAATGCACCCTGTGGTTCGTTAATCATGGAAATCACCCCGACCCCAAAAACAGGAGTAATAGTCCATGAAATGGGCCGAATCACCAAAATCGCAGTTGTCGATGACCGACATGTAACCGCACCTTGGGGTTCAATAACTATGGAAATCGCCGACCTCAAAACAATGAGTAATAATCCAAGAAACGGGCCGAATCGCCAAAATCGCGAAAGTGTTGACGACGTAGACGACACGTAGACGCAATCCTGTGGTTCGTTAATCAATGGAAATCACGGGGACCGCAAAACAATGAGTAATAGTCCATGAACGGGCCAAGAACGGGCCAAAATCGCCAAAGTGTTGATGACCCATGTAAGCGCACCTTGGGGTTCAATAACACCCGTGGAAATCGCTGGGGAACTCAAAACGATGAGTAATAATCCAAGTAAACGCACCTTGGGGTTCAATCGCCATGGAAATCGCCGACCTCAAAACAGTGTTGATGATCCGACAGAATCGCCAAAACGCGAAAGTGTTGATGATCGACACTGTGGTTCGTTAATCGTGGAAATCATTGCGGGACCGCAAAACAATGAGTAATAGTCCATGAACGGGCCGAATCGCCAAAATCGCCAAAGTGTTGATGACCAGCATGTAAGCGCACCTTGGGGTACAATAACTGTGGAAATCGCTTGGGAACTCAAAACGGTGAGTAATAATCCAAGAAACGGGCCAGAATCGGCCAAAACTGTGAGTGTTGATGACCGACACATAAATGCACCCCAGGGTTCGTTAATCATGGAAATCACCCGCGACCCCAAAACAAAGTGAGTAATAGTCCATGAAATGGGCCGAATCGCCAAAATCGCCAGTTGTTGATGACCGACATGTAACCGCACCTTGGGGTTCAATAACTATGGAAATCGCTTCGGGACCTCAAAATAGTGAGTAATAATCCAAGAAACGGGCCAGAATCGGCCAAAACTGCGAGTGTTGATGACCGACACGTAGACGCACCCTGTGGTTCGTTAATCGTGGAAATCACCCGGACCGCAAAACAATGAGTAATAGTCCATGAACGGGCCGAATCGCCAAAATCGCCAAAGTGTTGATGACCAACATGTAAGCGCACCTTGGGGTTCAATAACTGTGGAAATCGCTTGGGAACTCAAAACGATGAGTAATAATCCAAGAAACGGGCCAGAATCGGCCAAAACTCTGAGTGTTGATGACCGACACATAAATGCACCCCAGGGTTCGTTAATCATGGAAATCACTCCGTGACCCCAAAACAGTGAGTAATAGTCCATGAAATGGGCCAGAATCGTCCAAAACTGCCAGTGTCGATGACCGACATGTAACCGCACCTTGGGGTTCAATAACTATGGAAATCGCTTCGGGACCTCAAAACAATCAGTAATAATCCAAGAAACGGGCCAGAATCTGCCAAAACTGCGAGTGTTGATGACCGACACGTAGACGCACCCCAGGGTTCGTTAATCGTGGAAATCACTCCGGGACCGCAAAACAATGAGTAATAGTCCATGAAACGGGCCAGAATTGGCCAAAACTGCCAGTGTTGATGACCAACATGTAAGCGCACCTTGGGGTTCAATAACTGTGGAAATCGCTTGGGAACTCAAAACGATGAGTAATAATCCAAGAAACGGGCCAGAATCGGCCAAAACTCTGAGTGTTGATGACCGACACATAAATGCACCCAGTGTTCGTTAATCATGGAAATCACCCGCGACCCCAAAACAGTGAGTAATAGTCCATGAAATGGGCCGAATCGCCCAAAATCGCCAAAGTTGTTGATGACCGACATGTAAGCGCACCTTGGGGTTCAATAACTATGGAAATCGCCGACCTCAAAACAGTGAGTAATAATCCAAGAAACGGGCCGAATCGCCAAAATCGCGAAAGTGTTGATGACCGACACGTAGACGCACCCTCTCGCCGCCTCCTCTCCCCGATCCGGATCTCGAGGTGGATCTCGAGGAGAGCGCCGCCGCCGCCCCCACCTTCTCTCTCTACCTGCCGCTTCCCCACCTCTCGCTCCTTCCAGCTTGTTCGCCTTATGAGCTCCGGCCTCCCCACCGGTGACGGCCTCATTTTCTCGCCATGATGACTGGGCCATCTCCGACGAGCCGCCATGGCGCTCCTCCGCCTCCTCCCCGCTTGAGTCGATCCGCCACCCCAGCCTCGGATCCGCCACCCTGCCTCAAGATCCGCCTCCACCGCCCATCCGATCCCTCCTTGTCGAGGACACCACCAACCCGAGGAGGAAGAGGTGCGCCTCCCCGACTTCGTGCTGCTCGATGTTGGTTGCTCCTCGACCACCACCCACGCCCCGACCACCGTGATCATCCTCTGCCTTGTGGCTCGACGAGTCAAGGCCTCGCGACTCATCGGCCCCTTGTGACTTGCCTCCTCCCCGAACCGGTGAGGCTGTGCTGCTCCCCATCCCCGTGGTTCCATCTCTCTCCTCACTTTCTTATGTAATGCGCTGTCTTATGCATGTTGGACTGATGCTTGTTCGAGTGATGCATGCCAAATTTGTACATATATTCAAGAACTTGTAGTTTTGGAAGTTAAGTTTGACCATGGCATGTACACAGATTTGTATTTTTTTTGTTAGTTGATGTATGCAGTGGTGGTCATTGTGTTGAATAAATTGTAACAGTGGTAGTCTAGTAGAAATTTTGATCAAATTGGAACTTTCATATGCTTATAGGACTTTCCTATGAACATTCAAAGGGATTTTAGCACGGCTGCTGTTGGCACTTTGTATTAATACTATGTAATTAGTGTATGCATGAACTATATGTTAAAATGATGTGGATTTCTAACACGTAATGTGAAAAGAGCACTTTTCCTAATGGTGGGAATTTTTGCACCTGGATAGATAGTCAAGAGGATGGATCTTGGTTATAATTATAATACTCATAATCGATATGTCGGATGCATGGATATTTTAGTGCTCTAGATAGATAGTCATCGTCTCGCCAATTTCACTTAAATGTTCACAACTTGCGCCGAAAAGCTAATCTAGCAAATTCTTCCGATGTTTGGTATGCTTGAGTTTTTAAGGGCTGGCCTCTTTGATTTATAGGACTTCGTTTCAGCCCATTGAGCTTGTTTGATTTGTATGATCAGATTTGTTTTGTAGGACATTGGTAACTTCACTTTTCGTAATTGAAGCTTCATTCACGTGAATCGTTCCTTTGGGCATTGATATCTCGCTGCATAATATATGTAGACGAAGGAAAATCGATCCGGTATAAGGTGATGTTGTCGGCAATGGCGTGACACCCGCGTCGATGGACAATGAGCAAAACTTGCATGAAAATCCACGACTCCATAAATGCTGCTAGGTTTAGCGGCATTCTCCTAATGCTCTTTTCTCTCCACCACTTTTGTCGCTGCCTCTTATCTACATTATCACATTTTCTAACATGTTCATGTGTGGACTGATTGATGTATGCATTGCTACGAGCAAAGGGCTAACAAAGTACCTCTAGCATTCTCGCAAAGATCTCGATTAGCTTTTCCCAAATTATCCTCAGAAAATTAAATGATTGCTAGCGCTGTATCATTAGCAGTTTGAAGGTCTTTTGTTTTGTTTTGTTTACTCGTGATGAATAGAGGGCAATATATGTCAATCGATTGATTTTTCTCCGTGCAAATCCGCTACTAATTCTATCGCAATATTTTCTTCATTATTTTCAGTATTTTCTAATCTAACGCTCCCTTGCGTAGATATTATTAGGATCTCGGTGTTTCGATGTCCACCAATCTGTCTCCATTAAAGAATTCCATTGACGCTTGAAGTTAAAATGGAAGAAGCTCAAGCTTAACTTTTTCATATGTGAGTACACATCTTCTATTAAGGATGTGTGCTAATAAATCCCTCCAAAACAAGACAAGACAAAGTTAGATCATGTGCCTTTAGCCTTTTGTTCTCGATATTAATTGCCCCTTTACTTTTGAAGTTCACAATATAGCTGATATGATCTATCTTGAACTAAATACAATGTCGATCTTACATTCTTCAGTAAATTTTCAACATGGTAATGACATGTTAATTACATACCGCAGCTTCTATAAAATATGTTCTTCACGATCGCTATTTTTTAAATCATTAGGAAATGAATTGATCCAAAATGCATAGTGCATCTTTTGGTTCTGTAAGTTTGGATGTTAGGTGGCATAAGTAGTGCCCTCGTTAGTTTGTCCTGCTCAAAGGAAAACTTTCAAGAAGGGATGATGCAATTGTACTTAATTCGTAAGCTCTCCCATTTCACTGCTGAGATCATCATCTCTTATTACGCAGACACACAAATGATTTCATTTATCCCTTTAATCAAGACAAGCATGCAACAAGACACTTGATTATTAATGAGCAATATCACACATGCTTTAGTGTTTAGGACATGCTACAAGATTTTCCGAGATGGGATGCATATGAGTAGATGTTGTATGTAAAACAATTGATATGTGAGTTCACTCATTTAGTTTTAGGCTCACATTTGATACCGAACTACTTAAAATGGAAGATTGTGCTTATCGCTAATAGATTTGACAAAGTGAGTTCTACCAAATTTACTTTGTTTCCCTTTGAAAACCCTGCTGGAATTTTAATCTATGTGTACGCAAAGGCAATGCAGGTGTGTGTGCGCGCTACCGATTTAGCTCGCCGAATAATGCACATATGGCATGTTCTACCCTAACACGCTATTGTATGTCAACCGTGGAGTTGCGAGGTGACAGCTTGGTAAATCTTGCTACCATTCTATCCATCAACTCTTTGTAGGTGAGTTCCAAAGAAATGCATCTTTTACTTAATCGAATTGATATGTTATTTTCATTCTCCGATCCAGATTAATCGATGCAACTCTAGTAAAATGTTAGTACAAAGTTGTACTATAGCCTGCGCCAATTAATTTGGATGTGAGGGAATATTAAATTCAAACAAGAAACTTTATCCAAGTAAGTTAGTGGTGATTTCAAGTGAAAACCTTGATTATGATCACCATGTGCCTTATCTATTCTTATGAGTACAAACACACATTATGTGTGTGCTTTGTGGAATTTCGACCTGCTCTTGCTTGCAAGTAGTTGTGCAAAGGATTTGTGGAACATGTGTTTTTCCGAGCTTGTCTAATTAGCTGCTTTTTTTACAGTGTCACCGGTGTAATTCTTTTGCTTGGCGCAACTTTCCAGAGATGTGTTTTGTGAGCTAAAAGGATCTTCGCTAGGATCTGCTTCTAACCAAACCAGATGTTGTATCTTGTGCTTTTCTCTTATGCAACATCGACCTATGAACCTACATATGTATGCCTATGTGTGCAGGGGAATAGTGGAATACATGAAGGATTGTTGTGCTATAATACTGGCTTGTGAAACTATATATGTTTGTAGACATGATGGATTCTTGAGATACATATTTATGATGTCTAAGTGATGCAACTTTAATTATCAGGCATGTGTGTTATTCTACATATGTACTATACGATGGTACAAAATGGAATGGAGTGAAGATAAATTTTAGTGTTGATTGAATTAGTATATATGTGCTTGCAAGACACACAATTAACGGCATAATAACCGCCGAAATACTTTATCCGCCTCAATTATCATCTTGCCGAAAACCTATATGCCGAATAGTTCTATCTGCCGCAAAGGCTCTAACATGCAGTGTCAAAGGAATTGCTTTGGCTTTTGTAATCGCCGGAATTGTTTTTCCCGACAGACTTTCTAGGGCGCATCAGATATGACGGCAAAAATCATTCCCGGCAGATATTCTGCCTCCATTGGCTAGTTTTCCCGGCAGATATAGTGACCCCAAAGTGCTTGTCATGGTGTAGTGGTTCTTTAATCGTGGAAATCATTGCGGGACCGCAAAACAGTTAGTAATAGTCAATGAAACGGGCCGAATCGCCAAAACCGCCAAGTTGTTGATGATCGACATGTAAGCGCACCTTGGGGTCCAATAATCGTGGAAATCGCTGGGAACTCAAAACGTGAGTAATAATCCCAGAACGGGCCGTAATCGCCAAATCCGTGAGTGTTGATGATCGACACATAAATGCACCCTGTGGTTCGTTAATCATGGAAATGACCCGCGACCCCAAAACAAAGGAGTAATAGTCCATGAAATGGGCCGTAATCGTCCAAAACAGCCGTTGTCGATGATCGATATGTAACCGCACCTTGGGGTTCAATAACTATGGAAATCGCCGACCTCAAAACAATCAAGAATAATCCAAGAAACGGGCCGAATCGCCAAAACTACGAAAGTGTTGACGATCGACATGTAGACGCACCCTGTGGTTCGTTAATCGCTTAAATCACCCGGACCGCAAAACAATGAGTAATAGTCCATGAACGGGCCGTAATAGGCCAAAACCGCCAGTTGTTGATGATCAACATGTAAGCGCACCTTTGGGGTTCAATAATGTGGAAATCGCTGGGAACTCAAAACGATGAGTAATAATCCAAGAACGGGCCGAATCGCCAAAACTCGAAGTGTTGACGATCGACACATAAATGCACCCTGTGGTTCGTTAATCATGGAAATTACCCGTGACCCCAAAATAGTGAGTAATAGTCCATGAAATGGGCCGAATCGCCCAAGATCGCCAAAGGTCGATAACCGACATGTAACCGCACCTTGGGGTTCAATAACTATGGAAATCGCCGACCTCAAAACAATCAGAATAATCCAAGAAACGGGCCGAATCGCCAAAATCGCGAAAGTGTTGATGACCGAGACGTAGACGCATCCTGTGGTTCGTTAATCGTGGAAATCACCCGGACCGCAAAACAATGAGTAATAGTCAATGAACGGGCCGTAATAGGCCAAAACCGCCAAAGGTTGATGACCAACATGTAAGCGCACTTGGGGTTCAATAACTATGGAAATCGCTGGGAACTCAAAACGATGAGTAATAATCCAAGAACGGGCCGAATCGCCAAACTCGAAAGTGTTGATGACCGACACATAAATGCACCCTGTGGTTCGTTAATCATGGAAATTACCCGTGACCCCAAAACAAGTGAGTAATAGTCCATGAAATGGGCCGAATCGCCCAAGACCGCCAAAGGTCGATGACCGAAATGTAACCGCACTTTGGGGTTCAATAACTATGGAAATCGCCGACCTCAAAACAATTAGTAATAATCCAAGAAACGGGCCGAATCGCCAAAATCGCGAAAGTGTTGATGATCGACATGTAGACGCACCTGTGGTTCGTTAATCGCTTAAATCACCCGGACCGCAAAACAATGAGTAATAGTCCATGAACGGGCCGAATAGGCCAAATCGCCAAGTTGTTGATGATCAACATGTAAGCGCACTTTGGGGTTCAATAATCGTGGAAATCGCTGGGAACTCAAAACGATGAGTAATAATCCAAGAACGGGCCGAATCGCCAAAACTCGAAAGTGTTGATGATCGACACATAAATGCACCCTGTGGTTCGTTAATCATGGAAATTACCCGTGACCCCAAAATAGTGAGTAATAGTCCATGAAATGGGCCGAATCGCCCAAGACTGCCAAAGGTCGACGATCGACATATGTAACCGCACCTTGGGGTTCAATAACTATGGAAATCGCCGACCTCAAAACAATCAAGAATAATCCAAGAAACGGGCCGAATCGCCAAAATTGCGAAAAGTGTTGATGACCGAGACGAGACGCACCTGTGGTTCGTTAATCGTGGAAATCACTCCGGACCGCAAAACAATGAGTAATAGTAAATGAACGGGCTGACTGGCCAAAACCGCCAAAGTTGTTGATGACCAACATGTAAGCGCACTTGGGGTTCAATAATCGTGGAAATCGCTGGGAACTCCAAACGATGAGTAATAATCCAAGAACGGGCCGAATCGCCAAAACTCGAAAGTGTTGATGACCGACACATAAATGCACCCTGTGGTTCATTAATCATGGAAATTACCCGCGACCCCAAAACAAAGGAGTAATAGTCCATGAGATGGGCCGAATCGCCCAAAATTGCCAAAGCAAGTTGATGACCGATATGTAAGCGCACCTTGGGGTTCAATAACTATGGAAATCGCTTCGGGACCTCAAAATAGTGAGTAATAATCCAAGAAACGGGCCAGAATCGGCCAAAACTGCGAGTGTTGATGACCGACACGTAGACGCACCCTAGCGTTCTTTAATCGTGGAAATCATTGCGGGACCGCAAAACAGTTAGTAATAGTCAATGAAACGGGCCAGAATCGGCCAAAACTGCCAGTGTTGATGACCGACATGTAAGCGCACCTTGGGGTCCAATAACTGTGGAAATCGCTTGGGAACTCAAAACGGTGAGTAATAATCCTAGAAACGGGCCAGAATCGGCCAAAACTATGAGTGTTGATGACCGACACATAAATGCACCCCAGGGTTCGTTAATCATGGAAATCACTCCATGACCCCAAAACAGTGAGTAATAGTCCATGAAATGGGCCAGAATCGTCCAAAACTGCCAGTGTCGATGACCGACATGTAACCGCACCTTGGGGTTCAATAACTATGGAAATCGCTTCGGGACCTCAAAACAATTAGTAATAATCCAAGAAACGGGCCAAAATCTGCCAAAACTGCGAGTGTTGATGACCGACATGTAGACGCACCCCAGGGTTCGTTAATCATTTAAATCACTCCGGGACCGCAAAAGAATGAGTAATAGTCCATGAAACGGGCCAGAATAGGCCAAAACTACAAGTGTTGATGACCAACATGTAAGCGCACCTTGGGTTTCAATAACTATGGAAATCGCTTGGGAACTCAAAACGATGAGTAATAATCCAAGAAACGGGCCAGAATCGGCCAAAACTCTGAGTGTTGATGACCGACACATAAATGCACCCCAGGGTTCGTTAATCATGGAAATTACCCGTGACCCCAAAACAAGGAGTAATAGTCCATGAAATGGGCCGAATCGCCCAAGACCGCCAAAGGTCGACGATCGACATGTAACCGCACCTTGGGGTTCAATAACTATGGAAATCGCCGACCTCAAAACAATCAAGTAATAATCCAAGAAACGGGCCGAATCGCCAAAATCGCGAAAGTGTTGACGACCGACATGTAGATGCACCCTGTGGTTCGTTAATCGCTTAAATCACCCGGACCGCAAAACAATGAGTAATAGTCCATGAACGGGCGTAATAGGCCAAAATCGCCAAAGGTTGACGACCAACATGTAAGCGCACCTTTGGGGTTCAATAATCGTGGAAATCGCTGGGAACTCAAAACGATGAGTAATAATCCAAGAACGGGCCGAATCGCCAAAACTCGAAAGTGTTGACGATCGACACATAAATGCACCCTGTGGTTCGTTAATCATGGAAATTACCCGCGACCCCAAAATAGTGAGTAATAGTCCATGAAATGGGCCGAATCGCCCAAGATCGCCAAAGGTCGATGATCGACATGTAACCGCACCTTGGGGTTCAATAACTATGGAAATCGCCGACCTCAAAACAATCAGAATAATCCAAGAACGGGCCGAATCGCCAAAATTGCGAAAGTGTTGATGATCGACACGTAGACGCACCCTGTGATTCGTTAATCGTGGAAATCACTCCGGACCGCAAAACAATGAGTAATAGTAATGAACGGGCCGAATGGCCAAAACCGCCAGTTGTTGACGATCAACATGTAAGCGCACCTTGGGGTTCAATAATCGTGGAAATCGCTGGGAACCCAAACGATGAGTAATAATCCAAGAACGGGCCGAATCGCCAAAACTCGAAAGTGTTGATGATCGACACATAAATGCACCCTGTGGTTCATTAATCATGGAAATTACCGCGACCCCAAAACAGTGAGTAATAGTCCATGAGATGGGCCGTAATCGCCCAAAACTGCGCCGTTGTTGACGACCGATATGTAAGCGCACCTTTGGGGTTCAATAACTATGGAAATCGCCGACCTCAAAATAGTGAGTAATAATCCAAGAACGGGCTTAATCGCCAAAATCGCGAAAGTGTTGATGACCGACACGTAGACGCACCCTAGCGTTTGTTAATCGTGGAAATCATTGCGGGACCGCAAAACAATTAGTAATAGTCAATGAAACGGGCCGTAATCGGCCAAAATCGCTAGTGTTGATGATCGACATGTAAGCGCACCTTGGGGTCCAATAATCGTGGAAATCGCTGGGAACTCAAAACGGTGAGTAATAATCAAGAACGGCCAGAATCGGCCAAAACTATGAGTATTGATGACCGACACATAAATGCACCCCAGGGTTCGTTAATCATGGAAATCACTCCATGACCCCAAAACAGTGAGTAATAGTCCATGAAATGGGCCAGAATCGTCCAAAACTGCCAGTGTCGATGACCGACATGTAACCGCACCTTGGGGTTCAATAACTATGGAAATCGCTTCGGGACCTCAAAACAATCAGTAATAATCCAAGAAACGGGCCAGAATCGGCAAAAACTGCGAGTGTTGATGACCGACACGTAGACGCACACTAGCGTTCGTTAATCGTGGAAATCATTGTGGGACCGCAAAACAGCTAGTAATAGTCAATGAAACGGGCCAGAATCGGCCAAAACTGCCAGTGTTGATGACCGACATGTAAGCGCACCTTGGGGTCCAATAATCGTGGAAATCGCTGGGAACTCAAAACGGTGAGTAATAATCCAAGAACGGGCCGAATCGCCAAAACTATGAGTGTTGACGACCGACACATAAATGCACCCTGTGGTTCGTTAATCATGGAAATCACTCCGTGACCCCAAAACAGTGAGTAATAGTCCATGAAATGGGCCAGAATCGTCCAAAACTGCCAGTGTCGATGACCGACATGTAACCGCACCTTGGGGTTCAATAACTATGGAAATCGCTTCGGGACCTCAAAACAATTAGTAATAATCCAAGAAACGGGCCAAAATCTGCCAAAACTGCGAGTGTTGATGACCGACATGTAGACGCACCCCAGGGTTCGTTAATCATTTAAATCACTCCGGGACCGCAAAAGAATGAGTAATAGTCCATGAACGGGCCGTAATAGGCCAAAACTACAAGTGTTGATGACCAACATGTAAGCGCACTGGGGTTCAATAACTATGGAAATCGCTGGGAACTCAAAACGATGAGTAATAATCCAAGAACGGGCCGAATCGCCAAAACTCGAAAGTGTTGATGACCGACACATAAATGCACCCTGTGGTTCGTTAATCATGGAAATTACCCGCGACCCCAAAACAAAGGAGTAATAGTCCATGAAATGGGCCGAATCGCCCAAGACCGCCAAGTTGTCGACGATCGACATGTAACCGCACTTTGGGGTTCAATAACTATGGAAATCGCCGACCTCAAAACAATCAAGAATAATCCAAGAAACGGGCCGAATCGCCAAAATCGCGAAAGTGTTGATGACCGACATGTAGACGCACCCTGTGGTTCGTTAATCGCTTAAATCACCCGGACCGCAAAACAATGAGTAATAGTCCATGAACGGGCCGAATAGGCCAAAATCGCCAGTTGTTGATGACCAACATGTAAGCGCACCTTGGGGTTCAATAATCGTGGAAATCGCTGGGAACTCAAAACGATGAGTAATAATCCAAGAACGGGCCGAATCGCCAAAACTCGAAAGTGTTGACGACCGACACATAAATGCACCCTGTGGTTCGTTAATCATGGAAATTACCCGCGACCCCAAAATAGTGAGTAATAGTCCATGAAATGGGCCGAATCGCCCAAGATCGCCAAAGGTCGACGACCGACATGTAACCGCACCTTGGGGTTCAATAACTATGGAAATCGCCGACCTCAAAACAATCAAGAATAATCCAAGAAACGGGCCGAATCGCCAAAATTGCGAAAAGTTGATGACCGACACGAGACGCACCCTGTGGTTCGTTAATCGTGGAAATCACCCGGACCGCAAAACAATGAGTAATAGTAAATGAACGGGCCGAATTGGCCAAATCGCCAGTTGTTGACGATCAACATGTAAGCGCACCTTGGGGTTCAATAATCGTGGAAATCGCTGGGAACTCCAAACGATGAGTAATAATCCAAGAACGGGCCGAATCGCCAAAACTCGAAAGTGTTGATGACCGACACATAAATGCACCCTGTGGTTCATTAATCATGGAAATCACCCGCGACCCCAAAACAAAGGAGTAATAGTCCATGAGATGGGCCGAATCGCCCAAAACTGCCGCAGTTGATGACCGATATGTAAGCGCACCTTGGGGTTCAATAACTATGGAAATCGCCGACCTCAAAATAGTGAGTAATAATCCAAGAACGGGCCGAATCGCCAAAATCGCGAAAGTGTTGATGATCGACACGTAGACGCACTCCTAGCGTTTTTAATCGTGGAAATCATTGGGGACCGCAAAACAATTAGTAATAGTCAATGAACGGGCCGAATCGCCAAAACCGCTAGTGTTGACGATCGACATGTAAGCGCACCTTGGGGTCCAATAACCGTGGAAATCGCTGGGAACTCAAAACGGTGAGTAATAATCCAAGAACGGGCCGAATCGCCAAAACTATGAGTGTTGACGACCGACACATAAATGCACCCTGTGGTTCGTTAATCATGGAAATCACCCATGACCCCAAAACAAAGTGAGTAATAGTCCATGAAATGGGCCGTAATCGTCTAAAATCGCCAAAGGTCGATGACCGACATGTAACCGCACCTTGGGGTTCAATAACTATGGAAATCGCTTCGCGACCTCAAAACAATTAGTAATAATCCAAGAACGGGCCAGAATCTGCCAAAACTGCGAGTGTTGATGACCGACATGTAGACGCACCCTGTGGTTCGTTAATCGTTTAAATCACTCCGGGACCGCAAAACAATGAGTAATAGTCCATGAAACGGGCCAGAATAGGCCAAAACTGCCAGTGTTGATGACCAACATGTAAGCGCACCTTGGGGTTCAATAACTGTGGAAATCGCTTGGGAACTCAAAACGATGAGTAATAATCCAAGAACGGGCCGAATCGCCAAACTCGAAAGTGTTGATGACCGACACATAAATGCACCCCAGGGTTCGTTAATCATGGAAATCACTCCGTGACCCCAAAACAGTGAGTAATAGTCCATGAAATGGGCCAGAATCGTCCAAGACTGCCAGTGTCGATGACCGACATGTAACCGCACCTTGGGGTTCAATAACTATGGAAATCGCCGACCTCAAAACAATCAAGAATAATCCAAGAACGGGCCGAATCGCCAAAATCGCGAAAGTGTTGATGACCGACATGTAGACGCACCCTGTGGTTCGTTAATCGCTTAAATCACCCGGACCGCAAAACAATGAGTAATAGTCCATGAAACGGGCCAGAATTGGCCAAAACTGCCAAAGGTTGATGACCAACATGTAAGCGCACCTTGGGGTTCAATAACTGTGGAAATCGCTTGGGAACTCAAAACGATGAGTAATAATCCAAGAAACGGGCCAGAATCGGCCAAAACTCTGAGTGTTGATGACCGACACATAAATGCACCCCAGGGTTCGTTAATCATGGAAATCACTCCGTGACCCCAAAACAGTGAGTAATAGTCCATGAAATGGGCCAGAATCGTCCAAGACTGCCAGTGTCGATGACCGACATGTAACCGCACCTTGGGGTTCAATAACTATGGAAATCGCTTCGGGACCTCAAAACAATCAGTAATAATCCAAGAACGGGCCGAATCGCCAAAATCGCGAAAGTTGATGACCGACACGTAGACGCACCCTGTGGTTCGTTAATCGTGGAAATCACCCGGACCGCAAAACAATGAGTAATAGTCAATGAACGGGCCGAATTGGCCAAAATCGCCAGTTGTTGATGACCAACATGTAAGCGCACCTTGGGGTTCAATAATCGTGGAAATCGCTGGGAACCCAAACGATGAGTAATAATCCAAGAACGGGCCGAATCGCCAAAACTCGAGTGTTGATGACCGACACATAAATGCACCCTGTGGTTCGTTAATCATGGAAATCACCCGTGACCCCAAAACAGGAGTAATAGTCCATGAGATGGGCCGAATCGCCCAAAATCGCCAAAGTGTTGATGATCGATATGTAAGCGCACTTTGGGGTTCAATAACTATGGAAATCGCCGACCTCAAAATAGTGAGTAATAATCCAAGAACGGGCCGAATCGCCAAAATCGCGAAAAGTTGACGACCGACACGTAGACGCACCTCTAGGTTTTTAATCGTGGAAATCATGGCGGACCGCAAAACAATTAGTAATAGTCAATGAACGGGCCGAATCGCCAAACCGCCAGTGTTGATGACCGACATGTAAGCGCACTTGGGGTCCAATAATCGTGGAAATCGCTGGGAACTCAAACGGTGAGTAATAATCCTAGAACGGGCCGTAATCGCCAAAACTATGAGTGTTGACGACCGACACATAAATGCACCCTGTGGTTCGTTAATCATGGAAATTACCCCGACCCCAAAACAGGAGTAATAGTCCATGAAATGGGCCGAATCGCCTAAAATCGCCAAAGTGTCGCGACCGACATGTAACCGCACCTTGGGGTTCAATAACTATGGAAATCGCTTCGGGACCTCAAAACAATAAGTAATAATCCAAGAAACGGGCCAGAATCTGCCAAAACTGCGAGTGTTGATGACCGACATGTAGACGCACCCCAGGGTTCGTTAATCATTTAAATCACTCCGGGACCGCAAAACAATGAGTAATAGTCCATGAAACGGGCCAGAATAGGCCAAAACTGCCAGTGTTGATGACCAACATGTAAGCGCACCTTGGGGTTCAATAACTGTGGAAATCGCTTGGGAACTCAAAACGATGAGTAATAATCCAAGAAACGGGCCAGAATCGGCCAAAACTCTGAGTGTTGATGACCGACACATAAATGCACCCCAGGGTTCGTTAATCATGGAAATCACCCGCGACCCCAAAAAAGTGAGTAATAGTCCATGAAATGGGCCGAATCGCCCAAGACCGCCAAAGGTCGATGATCGACATGTAACCGCACCTTGGGGTTCAATAACTATGGAAATCGCTTCGCGACCTCAAAACAATCAGTAATAATCCAAGAAACGGGCCGAATCGCCAAAATCGCGAAGTGTTGATGATCGACACGTAGACGCACCCTGTGGTTCGTTAATCGTGGAAATCACTCCGGGACCGCAAAACAATGAGTAATAGTCCATGAAACGGGCCAAAATTGGCCAAAACTGCCATTGTTGATGACCAACATGTAAGCGCACCTTGGGGTTCAATAACTGTGGAAATCGCTTGGGAACTCAAAACGATGACTAATAATCCAAGAAACGGGCCAGAATCGGCCAAAACTCTAAGTGTTGATGACCGACACATAAATGCACCCCAGGGTTCGTTAATCATGGAAATTACCCGCGACCCCAAAACAGTGAGTAATAGTCCATGAGACGTAATCGCCCAAAATCGCAAAGTGTTGATGACCGATATGTAAGCGCACCTTGGGGTTCAATAACTATGGAAATCGCTTCGCGACCTCAAAATAGTGAGTAATAATCCAAGAAACGGGCCGTAATCGCCAAAATCGCGAAAGTGTTGACGATCGACACGTAGACGCACTTCGCCTAGCTGATGCGTTAATCGTGGAAATCATTGCGGACCGCAAAACAATTAGTAATAGTCAATG
Source organism: Aegilops speltoides (assembly GCA_021437245.1). Classification (NCBI taxonomy): domain Eukaryota; kingdom Viridiplantae; phylum Streptophyta; class Magnoliopsida; order Poales; family Poaceae; genus Aegilops; species Aegilops speltoides. The sequence continues at coordinate 401,879,045 of CM038144.1, forward strand.
AACGGGCCGAATCGCCAAAATCAAAGTTGGACCGAATCTTGGGGTCCAATAACCTGGAAATCGCTGGGAACTCAAAACAGTGAGTAATAATCCTAGAACGGGCCGAATCGCCAAAACCGTGAGTGTTGACGACCGACACATAAATGCACCCTGTGGTTCGTTAATCATGGAAATTACCCGCGACCCCAAAAACAGTGAGTAATAGTCCATGAAATGGGCCGAATCGCCCAAAATCGCCAAAGGTCGACGACCGACATGTAACCGCACCTTGGGGTTCAATAACTATGGAAATCGCCGACCTCAAAACAATGAGTAATAATCCAAGAAACGGGCCGAATCGCCAAAATCGCGAAAGTGTTGATGACCGACATGTAGACGCACCTGTGGTTCGTTAATCGCTTAAATCACCCGGACCGCAAAACAATGAGTAATAGTCCATGAACGGGCCGAATAGGCAAAATCGCCAAGTTGTTGATGACCAACATGTAAGCGCACCTTGGGGTTCAATAATCGTGGAAATCGCTGGGAACTCAAAACGATGAGTAATAATCCAAGAACGGGCCGTAATCGCCAAAACTCGAAAGTGTTGACGATCGACACATAAATGCACCCTGTGGTTCGTTAATCATGGAAATCACCCGCGACCCCAAAACAGTGAGTAATAGTCCATGAAATGGGCCGAATCGCCCAAGATCGCCAAAGGTCGATGATCGACATGTAACCGCACCTTGGGGTTCAATAACTATGGAAATCGCCGACCTCAAAACAATCAGAATAATCCAAGAACGGGCCGAATCGCCAAAATCGCGAAAAGTTGATGACCGACACGTAGACGCACCTGTGGTTCGTTAATCATGGAAATCACCCGGACCGCAAAACAATGAGTAATAGTCCATGAACGGGCCGAATAGGCCAAAATCGCCAAGTGTTGACGATCAACATGTAAGCGCACCTTGGGGTTCAATAACCGTGGAAATCGCTGGGAACTCAAAACGATGAGTAATAATCCAAGAACGGCCGAATCGCCAAAACTCGAAAGTGTTGATGACCGACACATAAATGCACCCTGTGGTTCGTTAATCATGGAAATCACCCGCGACCCCAAAACAAGGAGTAATAGTCCATGAGATGGGCCGAATCGCCCAAAACCGCCAGTGTTGATGACCGATATGTAAGCGCACCTTTGGGTTCAATAACTATGGAAATCGCCGACCTCAAAATAGTGAGTAATAATCCAAGAACGGGCCGTAATCGCCAAAATCGCGAAAGTGTTGATGACCGACACGTAGACGCACCTCAGCGTTTTTAATCGTGGAAATCATTGCGGACCGCAAAACAATTAGTAATAGTCAATGAACGGGCCGAATCGCCAAATCGCCAAAGTTGTTGACGATCGACATGTAAGCGCACCTTGGGGTCCAATAACGTGGAAATCGCTGGGAACTCAAAACGGTGAGTAATAATCCAAGAACGGGCCGAATCGCCAAAACTATGAGTGTTGATGACCGACACATAAATGCACCCTGTGGTTCGTTAATCATGGAAATTACCCGCGACCCCAAAACAAGGAGTAATAGTCCATGAAATGGGCCGAATCGGCCATGTAAAATCTTCCATTGTCGATGGGGATCGACATGTAACCGCACCTTGGGGTTCAATAACTATGGAATAATCCAAGAAACGGCCGAATCGCCAAAATCGCGAGTGTTGATGACCGACACGTAGACGCACCCTGTGGTTCGAAATCACCCGGACCGCAAAACAATGAGTAATAGTCCATCAAAACCGCAAAGGTTGATGACCAACATGTAAGCGCACCTTGGGGTTCAATAACCGTGGAAATCGCTGGGCCGTAATCGCCAAAATCGCGAAAGTGTTGATGACCGACACGTAGACGCACCCAGGTTCGTTAATCGTGGAAATCATTGCGGACCGCAAAACAATGAGTAATAGTCAATGAACGGGCCAGAATCGCCAAAACCGCCAGCAGTTGACGATCGACATGTAAGCGCACCTTGGGGTCCAATAATCGTGGAAATCGCTGGGAACTCAAAACGTGAGTAATAATCCAAGAACGGGCCGAATCGCCAAAACTGTGAGTGTTGATGACCGACACATAAATGCACCCCAGGGTTCGTTAATCATGGAAATCACTTCGTGACCCCAAAACAGTGAGTAATAGTCCATGAAATGGGCCAGAATCGTCCAAAACTGCCATTGTCGATGACCGACATGTAACCGCACCTTGGGGTTCAATAACTATGGAAATCGCCGACCTCAAAACAACAAGAATAATCCAAGAAACGGGCCGAATCGCCAAAATCGCGAAAGTGTTGATGATCGACACGTAGACGCACCCTGTGGTTCGTTAATCGTGGAAATCACCCGGACCGCAAAACAATGAGTAATAGTCCATGAACGGGCCGAATGGCCAAATCGCCAGTTGTTGACGACCAACATGTAAGCGCACTTTGGGGTTCAATAACCGTGGAAATCGCTGGGAACTCAAAACGATGAGTAATAATCCAAGAACGGGCCGAATCGCCCAAACTCGAAAGTGTTGACGACCGACACATAAATGCACCCTGTGGTTCGTTAATCATGGAAATCACCCGTGACCCCAAAACAGTGAGTAATAGTCCATGAAATGGGCCGTAATCGCCCAAGATCGCCAAGGTCGACGACCGACATGTAACCGCACCTTGGGGTTCAATAACTATGGAAATCGCCGACCTCAAAACAATCAAGAATAATCCAAGAAACGGGCCGAATCGCCAAAATCGCGAAAGTGTTGATGACCGACACGTAGACGCACCCTGTGGTTCGTTAATCGTGGAAATCACCCGGACCGCAAAACAATGAGTAATAGTCAATGAACGGGCCGAATTGCCAAAACCGCCAAGGTTGACGATCAACATGTAAGCGCACCTTGGGGTTCAATAACCGGAAATCGCTGGGAACTCAAAACGATGAGTAATAATCCAAGAACGGGCCAGAATCGCCAAAACTCGAAAGTGTTGATGACCGACACATAAATGCACCCTGTGGTTCGTTAATCATGGAAATCACCCGCGACCCCAAAACAAGGAGTAATAGTCCATGAGATGGGCCGAATCGCCCAAAACTGCCAAAGGTTGATGACCGATATGTAAGCGCACCTTGGGGTTCAATAACTATGGAAATCGCCGACCTCAAAATAGTGAGTAATAATCCAAGAACGGGCCGAAGAATCGCCAAAATCGCGACTAAAGTGTTGATGACCGACACGTAGACGCACTTCCCATCCCCACGGACCACCACCGCCCAGTCGACGCCCCCAGATCTCCAACCCACGCCGCCACCTAGTGCTGCTGTTTCATCCCCTCATCCAAGATCGCTTTGCCAAGCATCGCCCCTCTCTCGCCGCCTCCTCCTCCCCCGATCCGGATCTGGAGGTGGATTCGAGGGAGAGCGCCGTGCCGCCCCCACCTTCCCTCTCTCTCTACCCGCCGCCCCACCTCTCGCTCCTTCCAGCCAGGCTCGCCTATGAGTCTTCGGCCTCCCCACCGGTGACGGCCTCATTTCGCCATGGATGACCAGCCATCTCCGACGAGCCGCCATGGCGCGCTCTCCCGCCTCCTCCGCTTGAGTCGATCCGCCACCCCAGCCTCGGATCCGCCACCCTGCCTCGTGATCCGCTCCACCGCCCATCTCGATCCCTCTTGTCGAGGACACCACCAACCCGAGGAGGAAGAGGTGCGCCCCTCGACTTCAGGCCGCTCGATGTTGGTTGCTCCTCGACCACCACCCACGCCCGACCACCCAGATCATCCTCTGCCTTGTGGCTCACGAAGTTGGGTCCCCCCGCGACCATCGCTTCCTTGTGACTTGCTCTCTCCTCGAACCGTGAGGCTGTGCTGCGCCCCATCCCCGTGGTTCCATCTCTCTCTCCTCACTTTCTTATGTAATGCGTTGTCTTATGCATGTTGGAATCGATGTTTGTTCGAAAGCGATGCATGCCAAATTTGTACATATATTCAAGAACTTGTAGTTTTGGAAGTTAAGTTCGACCATGGCATGTACACAGATTTGTATTTTTTTTTGTTAGTTGATGTATGCGTGGTGGTCATTGTGTTGAATAAATTGTAAACAAAGGTAGTCTAGTAGAAATTTTGATCAAATTGAAACTTTCATATGCTTATAGGACTTTCCTATGAACATTCAAAGGATTTTAGCACGGCTGCTGCTGGCACTTTGTATTAATACTATGTAATTAGTGTATGCATGAACTATATGTTAAAATGATGTGGATTTCTAACACGTAATGTGAAAAAAAGAGCACTTTCCTCGAATGGTGGGAATTTTTGCACCTTGGATAGATAGTCGAGGATGGATCTTGGTTATAATTATAATACTCATAACTCGATATGCCGGATGCATGGATATTTTAGTGCCTCTAGATAGATAGTTCACCGTTCGCCAATTTCACTTAAATGTTCACAACTTGGCGCCGAAAGCTAATCTAGCAAATTCTTCTCGATGTTTGGTACTAGCTTGAGTTTTTAATGGCTGGCCTCTTTGATTTATAGGACTTCGTTTCAGCCCATTGAGCTTGTTTGATTTGTATGATCAGATTTGTTTTGTAGGACATTGGTAACTTCACCTTTCGTAATTGAAGCTTCATTCACGTGAACTCGTTCCTTTGGGCATTGATATCTGCACAGATAATATATGTAGATTAAGGAAAATCGACCGGTATAAGGTGATGTTGTCGGCAATGGCAGGACACCCGCAAGCCGATGGACAATGAGCAAAACTTGCATGAAAAATCCACGACTACTCCATAAATGCTGCTAGGTTTAGCGGCATTCTCCTAATGCTCTTTTTCTCCACCACTTTTGTCACGCCTCTTATCTACATTATCACATTTTCTAACATGTTCATGTGTGGACTGATTGATGTATGCATTGTTACGAGTAAAGGGCTAACAAAGTACTCTCTAGCATTCTCGCAAAGATCTCGATTAGCTTTTCCCAAATTATCCTCAAAATTAAATGATTGCTAGCGCGGTATCATTAGCAGCTTAGGTCTTTTTGTTTTGTTTTGTTTACCTGTGATGAATAGAGGGCAATATATGTTGACCGATTGATTTTTCTCCCGTGCAAACCGCTACCAATTCTATCGCAATATTTTCATTATTTTCAGATTTTTCTAATCTAACGCTCCTTGCGTAGATATTATTAGGATCTGGTGTTTCGATGTCGTCACCAACTGCCTCCATTAAAGAATTCATTGACGCTTGAAGTTAAATGAAGAAGCAAGCTTAACTTTTTCATATGTGGAGTACACATCTTCTATTAGGATGTGCGCAATAAATCCCTCCAAAACAAGACAAGACAGGTTAGATCATGTGCCTTTAGCCTTTTGTTCTCGATATTAAATTGCCCCTTTACTTTTGAAGTTCACAATATAGTTGATATGATCTATCTTGAACTAAATACAATGTCGATCTACATTCTTCAAGAATTTTCAACATGGTAATGACATGTTAATTACATAACGCAGCTTCTATAAAATATGTTCTTCACGACTGCTATTTTTAAATCATTAGGAAATGAATTGATCCAAAATGCATAGTGCATCTTTTTGGTTCTCGTAAGTTTGATGTTAGGTGGCATAAGTAGTGCCCCGTTAGTTTGTCCTGCTCAGTGAAAACTTCAAGAAGGGATGATGCAATTGTACTTAATTCAAGCTCTCCCATTTCAATCGCTGAGATCATCATCTCTTATTAACGCAGATACACAAATGATTTCATTTATCCCTTTAATCAAGACAAGCATGCAACAAGACACTTGATTATTAATAGCAGCAATATCACACATGCTTTAGTGTTTAGGACATGCTACAGATTTTCCCGAGATGGGATGCATATGAGTAGATGTTGCCACATGTAAAACAATTGATATGTGAGTTCACTCATTTAGTTTTAGGCTCAACATTTGATAACCAACTACTTAAAATGGAAGATTGTGCTATCGCTAATAGATTCGACAGCTGAGTTCTACCAAATTTACTTTGTTTCCCTTTGAAAACCCCGCTGGAATTTTTAATCTATGTGCACGCAAAGCATGCGGTGGTGTGTGTGCCGCTACCGATGTAGGCTCATTCAATACGTACATATGGCATGTTCTACCCTAACACGCTATTGTATGTCAACCGTGGAGTTGCGAGGTGATGCTTGGTAAATCTTGCTACCATTCTATCCATCAACTCTTTGTAGGTGAGTTCCAAAGAAATGCATTTTTACTTAAACTGGAATTGATATGTTATTTTCATTCTCGATCCAGATTAATCGATGCAACTCTAGTAAAATGTTAGTACAAAGTTGTACTATAGCTGCGCTAATTAATTTGGACTGAGGGAATATTAAATTCAAAACAAGAAAACTTTATCCAAGTAAGTTAGTGGTGATTTCCCAAGTGAAACCTTGATTATGATCACCATGTGCCTTATCTATTCTTATGAGTACAACACACACATTATGTGTGTGCTTTGTGGAATTCTGACCTGCTTTGCTTGCAAGTAGTCAGGCAAGGGATTTGTGGAACATGTGTTTTTCCGAGCTTGTCTAATTAGTCAGCTTTTTTTTACGTGTCACCGGTAATTCTTTGCTTGGCGCAACTTTCCGAGATGTGTTTTGTGAGCTAAAAGGATCTTCTTGCTAGGATCTGCTTTCTAACCCGAAACCAGATGTTGTATCTTGTGCTTTTCTCTTATGCAACATCTGGACCTATGAACTACATAGGCGTATGCCTATGTGTGTGGGAATAGTGGAATACATGAAGGATTGTTGTGCTATAACACTGGCTGTGAAACTATATATGTTTGTAGACATGATGGATTCTTGAGATACATATTTATGATGTCTAAGTGATGCAACTTTAATTACTGTGCATGTGTGTTATTCTACATATGTACTATAACGATGGTACAAAAAAATGGAATGGAGAAGATAAATTTTAGTCGTTGATTGAATTAGTATATGTAAGCTTTAAAAGACACACAATTAACGGCATAATAATCGCCGGAAATACTTATCCGCTCAATTATCATCTGCCGGAAAAACCTATATGCCGAATAGTTCTATCTCGCCGCAAAGGCTCTAACATGCGTGTCAAAGGAATTGCGGAAAGCTTTTGTAATCGCTGGAATTGTTTTTCCCGACAGACTTTCTAGGGCGATCGATATGACGGCAAAAAAATCATTCTCGGCAGATATTCTCGCCTCCATTGGCTAGTTTTTCCGGCAGATATAGTGACCCAAAGTGCTTGTCATGGTGTAGTGGTTCTTAATCGTGGAAATCATTGCGGGACCGCAAAATGCTTAGTAATAGTCAATGAACGGGCCGAATCGCCAAAACTGCCTTGTTGTTGACGATCGACATGTAAGCGCACCTTTGGGGTCCAATAACCGTGGAAATCGCTGGGAACTCAAACGGTGAGTAATAATCCCAGAACGGGCCGTAATCGCCAAACTGTGAGTGTTGACGATCGACACGTAAATGCACCCTGTGGTTCGTTAATCATGGAAATGACCCGTGACCCCAAAACAGTGAGTAATAGTCCATGAAATGGGCCGTAATCGTCTAAAATGCCAAAGGTCGATGACCGACATGTAACCGCACTTTGGGGTTCAATAACTATGGAAATCGCCGACCTCAAAACAATCGAATAATCCAAGAACGGGCCGAATCGCCAAAACTACGAAAGTGTTGATGATCGACATGTAGACGCACTCTGTGGTTCGTTAATCGCTTAAATCACCCGGACCGCAAAACAATGAGTAATAGTCCATGAAACGGGCCAGAATTGGCCAAAACTGCCAGTGTTGATGACCAACATGTAAGCGCACCTTGGGGTTCAATAACTGTGGAAATCGCTTGGGAACTCAAAACGATGAGTAATAATCCAAGAAACGGGCCAGAATCGGCCAAAACTCTGAGTGTTGATGAGCGACACATAAATGCACCCTGTGGTTCGTTAATCATGGAAATTACCCGCGACCCCAAAATAGTGAGTAATAGTCCATGAAATGGGCGTAATCGCCCAAGACCGCCAAAGGTCGATAACCGACATGTAACCGCACTTGGGGTTCAATAACTATGGAAATCGCCGACCTCAAAACAATCGAATAATCCAAGAAACGGGCCGAATCCGCCAAAATCGCGAAAGTGTTGACGATCGAGACGTAGACGCATCCTGTGGTTCGTTAATCGTGGAAATCACTCCCGGACCGCAAAACAATGAGTAATAGTCAATGAACGGGCCGCAATAGGCCAAAACTGCCAAAGTTGACGATCAACATGTAAGCGCACTTTGGGTTCAATAACTATGGAAATCGCTGGGAACTCAAAACGATGAGTAATAATCCAAGAACGGGCCGAATCGCCAAAACTCGAAAGTGTTGATGACCGACACATAAATGCACCCTGTGGTTCAATCATGGAAATTACCCGTGACCCCAAAACAGTGAGTAATAGTCCATGAAATGGGCCGTAATCGCCCAAGACCGCCATGTTGTTGACGACCGAAATGTAACCGCACTTTGGGGTTCAATAACTATGGAAATCGCCGACCTCAAAACAATTAGTAATAATCCAAGAAACGGGCCGAATCGCCAAAATCGCGAAAAGTGTTGATGATCGACATGTAGACGCACCCGTGGTTCGTTAATCGCTTAAATCACTCCGACCGCAAAACAATGAGTAATAGTCCATGAACGGGCCGAATAGGCCAAAACCGCTGTTGACGATCAACATGTAAGCGCACCTTGGGGTTCAATAATCGTGGAAATCGCTGGGAACTCAAAACGGTGAGTAATAATCCAAGAACGGGCCGAATCGCCAAAACTCGGGAGTGTTGACGATCGACACATAAATGCACCCCTGTGGTTCGTTAATCATGGAAATTACCCGCGACCCCAAAACAGTGAGTAATAGTCCATGAAATGGGCCGTAATCGCCTAAGATCGCAAAGGTCGACGATCGACATGTAACCGCACCTTGGGGTTCAATAACTATGGAAATCGCCGACCTCAAAACAATCAGAATAATCCAAGAAACGGGCCGTAATCGCCAAAATTATGAAAGTGTTGATGATCGACGTAGACGCACCCTGTGGTTCGTTAATCGTGGAAATCACTCCGGGACGGCAAAACAATGAGTAATAGTAAATGAAACGGGCCAGAATTGGCCAAAACTGCCAGTGTTGATGACCAACATGTAAGCGCACCTTGGGGTTCAATAACTGTGGAAATCGCTTGGGAACTCCAAACGATGACTAATAATCCAAGAAACGGGCCAGAATTGGCCAAAACTCTGAGTGTTGATGACCGACACATAAATGCACCCTGTGGTTCATTAATCATGGAAATACCCGTGACCCCAAAAAAAGGAGTAATAGTCCATGAGATGGGCCGAATCGCCCAAAATTGCCGTTGAATGACCGATATGTAAGCGCACCTTGGGGTTCAATAACTATGGAAATCGCCGACCTCAAAATAGTGAGTAATAATCCAAGAACGGGCCGAATCGCCAAATCGCGAAAGTGTTGATGACCGACACAGACGCACTTCCTAGCGTTCTTTAATCGTGGAAATCATCGGGACCGCAAAACAGTTAGTAATAGTCAATGAACGGGCCGAATCGCCAAAATCGCTAGTGTTGACGATCGACATGTAAGCGCACCTTGGGGTCCAATAACCGTGGAAATCGCTGGGAACTCAAAACGGTGAGTAATAATCCTAGAACGGGCCGAATCGCCAAAACTATGAGTGTTGACGATCGACACATAAATGCACCCTGTGGTTCGTTAATCATGGAAATCACCCGCGACCCCAAAACAAAGGAGTAATAGTCCATGAAATGGGCCAATCGTCTAAAATCGCCAAAGGTTGACGACCGATATGTAACCGCACTTTGGGTTCAATAACTATGGAAATCGCCGACCTCAAAACAATTAGTAATAATCCAAGAACGGGCCAAAATCGCCAAAATCATGAAAGTGTTGATGACCGACATGTAGACGCACCTGTGGTTCGTTAATCATTTAAATCACCGGACCGCAAAACAATGAGTAATAGTCCATGAAACGGGCCATAATAGGCCAAAACTGCCAGTGTTGATGACCAACATGTAAGCGCACCTTGGGGTTCAATAACTATGGAAATCGCTTGGGAACTCAAAACGATGAGTAATAATCCAAGAACGGGCCGAATCGCCAAAACTCGAAAGTGTTGACGACCGACACATAAATGCACCCTGTGGTTCGTTAATCATGGAAATTACCCGTGACCCCAAAACAGTGAGTAATAGTCCATGAAATGGGCCAATCGCCCAAGACCGCCAAAGGTCGACGACCGATGTAACCGCACCTTGGGGTTCAATAACTATGGAAATCGCCGACCTCAAACAATCAAGAATAATCCAAGAAACGGGCCGAATCGCCAAAACCGCGAAAGTGTTGATGACCGACATGTAGACGCACCCTGTGGTTCGTTAATCGCTTAAATCACTCCGACCGCAAAACAATGAGTAATAGTCCATGAAACGGGCCGAATAGGCCAAAACGCCAAAGTTGACTGATCAACATGTAAAGCACTTTTGGGGTTCAATAATCGTGGAAATCGCTGGGAACTCAAAACGATGAGTAATAATCCAAGAACGGGCCGAATCGCCAAAACTCGAAAGTGTTGATGATCGACACATAAATGCACCCTGTGGTTCGTTAATCATGGAAATTACCCGCGACCCCAAAATAGTGAGTAATAGTCCATGAAATGGGCCGTAATCGCCCAAGACCGCCAGTTGTCGGCCGATCGATATGTAACCGCACCTTGGGGTTCAATAACTATGGAAATCGCCGACCTCAAAACAACGAGAATAATTCAAGAAACGGGCCAGACCGCCAAAATTGCGAAGTGTTGATGATCGACACGTAGACGCACCCTGTGGTTCGTTAATCGTGGAAATCACCCGGACCGCAAAACAATGAGTAATAGTCAATGAACGGGCCAATTGGCCAAATCGCAAAGTGTTGATGCACCAACATGTAAGCGCACTTTGGGTTCAATAATCGTGGAAATCGCTGGGAACCCAAACGATGAGTAATAATCCAAGAACGGGCCGAATCGCCAAAACTCGAAAGTGTTGATGATCGACACATAAATGCACCCTGTGGTTCATTAATCATGGAAATCACCCGTGACCCCAAAACAGTGAGTAATAGTCCATGAGATGGGCCGTAATCGCCCAAAACTGCTGTTGATGACCGCATGTAAGCGCACCTTGGGGTTCAATAACTATGGAAATCGCCGACCTCAAAATAGTGAGTAATAATCCAAGAACGGGCCGTAATCGCCAAAATCGCGAAAGTGTTGACGATCGACACGTAGACGCACCTCAGCGTTTTTAATCGTGGAAATCATTGGGACCGCAAAACAAGTTAGTAATAGTCAATGAACGGGCCGTAGTCGGCCAAAATCGCTAGTGTTGATGACCGACATGTAAGCGCACCTTGGGGTCCAATAACGTGGAAATCGCTGGGAACTCAAAACGGTGAGTAATAATCAAGAACGGCCGTAATCGCCAAAACTATGAGTGTTGACGACCGACACATAAATGCACCCTGTGGTTCGTTAATCATGGAAATCACCCATGACCCCAAAAAGTGAGTAATAGTCCATGAAATGGGCCGATCGTCTAAAACGCCAAAGGTCGACGACCGACATGTAAGCGCACCTTGGGGTTCAATAACTATGGAAATCGCTTCGGGACCTCAAAACAATCAGTAATAATCCAAGAAACGGGCCAGAATCGGCCAAAACTGCGAGTGTTGATGACCGACACGTAGACGCACCCTAGCGTTCTTTAATCGTGGAAATCATTGTGGGACCGCAAAACAGTTAGTAATAGTCAATGAAACGGGCCAGAGTCGGCCAAAACTGCTAGTGTTGATGACCGACATGTAAGCGCACCTTGGGGTCCAATAACTGTGGAAATCGCTTGGGAACTCAAAACGGTGAGTAATAATCCTAGAAACGGGCCAGAATCGGCCAAAACTATGAGTATTGATGACCGACACATAAATGCACCCCAGGGTTCGTTAATCATGGAAATCACTCCATGACCCCAAAACAGTGAGTAATAGTCCATGAAATGGGCCAGAATCGTCTAAAATGCGCCAAAGGTCGATGACCGACATGTAACCGCACCTTGGGGTTCAATAACTATGGAAATCGCTTCGGGACCTCAAAACAATTAGTAATAATCCAAGAAACGGGCCAGAATCTGCCAAAACTGCGAGTGTTGATGACCGACATGTAGACGCACCCCAGGGTTCGTTAATCATGGAAATCACCGGGACCGCAAAACAATGAGTAATAGTCCATGAAACGGGCCAGAATTGGCCAAAACTGCCAGTGTTGATGATCAACATGTAAGCGCACCTTGGGGTTCAATAACTGTGGAAATCGCTTGGGAACTCAAAACGATGAGTAATAATCCAAGAACGGGCCGAATCGCCAAAACTCGAAGTGTTGACCGACGACATAAATGCACCCTGTGGTTCGTTAATCATGGAAATCACCCGCGACCCCAAAACACAGGAGTAATAGTCCATGAAATGGGCCGAATCGCCCAAGACTGCCAAGGTCGGGCGATCGACATGTAACCGCACCTTGGGGTTCAATAACTATGGAAATCGCCGACCTCAAAACAATCGTAATAATCCAAGAAACGGGCCGTAATCGCCAAAATCGCGAAAGTGTTGATGACCGACATGTAGACGCACCCCAGGGTTCGTTAATCGTGGAAATCACCCGGACCGCAAAACAATGAGTAATAGTCCATGAAACGGGCCAGAATAGGCCAAAACTGCCAGTGTTGATGACCAACATGTAAGCGCACCTTGGGGTTCAATAACTGTGGAAATCGCTTGGGAACTCAAAACGATGAGTAATAATCCAAGAAACGGGCCAGAATCGGCCAAAACTCTGAGTGTTGATGACCGACACATAAATGCACCCCAGGGTTCGTTAATCATGGAAATCACTCCGTGACCCCAAAATAGTGAGTAATAGTCCATGAAATGGGCCAGAATCGTCCAAGACTGCCAGTGTCGATGACCGACATGTAACCGCACCTTGGGGTTCAATAACTATGGAAATCGCCGACCTCAAACAATCAGAATAATCCAAGAAACGGGCAGAATCGCCAAAATTGCGAAGTGTTGATGATCGACACGTAGACGCACCTTCGTGATTCGTTAATCGTGGAAATCACCCGGACCGCAAAACAATGAGTAATAGTCCATGAAACGGGCCGAATCTGGCCAAAACTGCAAGTTGTTGACGCATCAACATGTAAGCGCACTTTGGGGTTCAATAATCGTGGAAATCGCCAGAACTCCAAACGATGAGTAATAATCCAAGAAACGGGCCGAATCGCCAAACTCGAAAGTGTTGATGACCGACACATAAATGCACCCTGTGGTTCATTAATCATGGAATCACCCGTGACCCCAAAACAAGGAGTAATAGTCCATGAGATGGGCCGAATCGCCCAAAACTGCCAAAGGTTGATGACCGACATGTAAGCGCACCTTGGGGTTCAATAACTATGGAAATCGCCGACCTCAAAATAGTGAGTAATAATCCAAGAACGGGCCGAATCGCCAAAACGCAAAGTGTTGATGATGACACGAGACGCATTCCTAGCGTTCTTAATCGTGGAAATCATTGTGGGACCGCAAAATGCGTTAGTAATAGTCAATGAACGGGCCAGAGTCGCCAAAACCGCCTAGTGTTGATGACCGATATGTAAGCGCACCTTGGGGTCCAATAACTGTGGAAATCGCTGGGAACTCAAAACGGTGAGTAATAATCCTAGAACGGGCGTAATCGCCAAAACTATGAGTGTTGACGATCGACACATAAATGCACCCTGTGGTTCGTTAATCATGGAAATCACCCATGACCCCAAAACAGTGAGTAATAGTCCATGAAATGGGCCGAATCGTCTCAAAATCGCGTTGTCGATGACCGATATGTAACCGCACCTTGGGGTTCAATAACTATGGAAATCGCCGACCTCAAAACAATTAGTAATAATCCAAGAAACGGCCAAAATCGCCAAAACTCGCGAAAGTGTTGATGACCGACACGTAGACGCACTTCTGTGGTTCGTTAATCATTTAAATCACCCGGACCGCAAAACAATGAGTAATAGTCCATGAACGGGCCGTATTAGGCCAAAACTGCAAGTGTTGACGACCAACATGTAAGCGCACTTTGGGTTCAATAACTATGGAAATCGCTGGGAACTCAAAACGATGAGTAATAATCCAAGAACGGGCCGAATCGCCAAAACTCGAAAGTGTTGATGACCGACACATAAATGCACCCCTGGTTCGTTAATCATGGAAATCACCCGCGACCCCAAAACAGTGAGTAATAGTCCATGAAATGGGCCAGAATCGTCCAAGACTGCCAGGTCGATGACCGACATGTAACCGCACCTTGGGGTTCAATAACTATGGAAATCGCTTCGCGACCTCAAAACAATCAGTAATAATCCAAGAAACGGGCCAGAATCTGCCAAAACTGCGAGTGTTGACGACCGACATGTAGATATACCCCAGGGTTCGTTAATCGTTTAAATCACTCCGGGACCGCAAAACAATGAGTAATAGTCCATGAAACGGGCCGTAATAGGCCAAAACTCGCCAAAGGTTGACGACCAACATGTAAGCGCACCTTGGGGTTCAATAACTCGGAAATCGCTGGGAACTCAAACGATGAGTAATAATCCAAGAACGGGCCAGAATCGCCAAAACTCGAAAGTGTTGACGATCGACACATAAATGCACCCTGTGGTTCGTTAATCATGGAAATTACCCGTGACCCCAAAATAGTGAGTAATAGTCCATGAAATGGGCCGTAATCGCCCAAGATCGCCAAAGGTCGACGATCGACATGTAACCGCACTTGGGGTTCAATAACTATGGAAATCGCCGACCTCAAAACAATCAAGAATAATCCAAGAACGGGCCGAATCCGCCAAAACCGCGAAAGTGTTGATGACCGACACGTAGACGCACCTCTGTGGTTCGTTAATCGGGAAATCACTCCGGACCGCAAAACAATGAGTAATAGTAAATGAAATGGGCCGATCGAAGTGTTGGCCAAAATCATCAGGAAATCGCTGGGTTGACGACCAACATGTAAGCGCACCTGGGGTTCAATAATCGTGGAAATCGCTGGTCCGAACTCCAAACGATGAGTAATAATTCAAGAAACGGGCCGAATCGCCAAAACTCAGTGTTGATGATCGACACATAAATGCACCCTGTGGTTCGTTAATCATGGAAATTACCCGTGACCCCAAAACAAGGAGTAATAGTCCATGAGATGGGCCAATCGCCCAAAATCGCCAAGCCGTAATGTTGACGATCGACATGTAAGCGCACTCTTTGGGGTTCAATAACTATGGAAATCGCCGACCTCAAAATAGTGAGTAATAATCCAAGAACGGGCCAGAATCGCCAAAATCATGAAAGTGTTGACGATCGACACGTAGACGCATTCCTAGGTTCTTTAATCGTGGAAATCATTATGGACCGCAAAACAGCTGAGTAATAGTCAATGAACGGGCCGTAATCGCCAAAACTGCCAGTGTTGATGACCGACATGTAAGCGCACCTTGGGGTTCAATAACTGTGGAAATCGCTTGGGAACTCAAAACGGTGAGTAATAATCCAGAACGGGCCGTAATCGCCAAAACTATGAGTGTTGATGACCGACACATAAATGCACCCTGTGGTTCGTTAATCATGGAAATCACCCGCGACCCCAAACAGTGAGTAATAGTCCATGAAATGGGCCGAATCGTCCAAAATCGCCAAAGGTCGATGATCGACATGTAACCGCACTTTGGGGTTCAATAACTATGGAAATCGCCGACCTCAAAACAATCAGTAATAATCCAAGAACGGCCAGAATCTCGCCAAATCATGAAAGTGTTGATGACCGACATGTAGACGCACTGTGGTTCGTTAATCATGGAAATCACTCCGGACCGCAAAACAATGAGTAATAGTCCATGAAACGGGCCGAATAGGCCAAAACTGCAAGTTGTTGACGACCAACATGTAAGCGCACTTTGGGTTCAATAACTATGGAAATCGCTGGGAACTCAAAACGGCGAGTAATAATCCAAGAACGGGCCGAATCGCCAAAACTCTGAGTGTTGACGATCGACACATAAATGCACCCTGTGGTTCGTTAATCATGGAAATCACCCGCGACCCCAAAAAAGGAGTAATAGTCCATGAAATGGGCCAGACCGCTCAAGACTCACAAGGTTGTCGATGATCGACATGTAACCGCACTTGGGGTTCAATAACTATGGAAATCGCCGACCTCAAAACAATCAGTAATAATCCAAGAAACGGGCCAGAATCGCCAAAATCATGAAAAGTTGATGACCGACACGTAGACGCACTTGTGGTTCGTTAATCGTGGAAATCACCCGGACCGCAAAACAATGAGTAATAGTCCATGAACGGGCCAAAATCGCCAAAACCGCCATTGTTGACGACTCAACATGTAAGCGCACTTTGGGGTTCAATAACTCGTGGAAATCGCTGGGAACTCAAAACGATGAGTAATAATCCAAGAACGGGCCGAATCGCCAAACTCTAAGTGTTGACGACCACACATAAATGCACCCTGTGGTTCATTAATCATGGAAATTACCCGTGACCCCAAACAGTGAGTAATAGTCCATGAGATGGGCCAGAATCGCCCAAAACCGCGCAAAGGTTGATGACCGATATGTAAGCGCACCTTGGGGTTCAATAACTATGGAAATCGCTTCGCGACCTCAAAATAGTGAGTAATAATCCAAGAAACGGGCCAGAATCTGCCAAAATCATGAAAAGTTGATGACCGACACGTAGACGCACTTAGCGTTTTTTAATCGTGGAAATCATTGCGGACCGCAAGAAAAAAATGCTTAGTAATAGTCAATGAACGGGCCGTAATCGCCAAACCGCCAGTGTTGATTTGACCGATACATGTAAGCGCACCTTGGGGTTCAATAACTGGGAAATCGCTGGGGAACTCAAAACGATGAGTAATAATCCAAGAACGGGCTTAATCGCCAAACTGTGAGTGTTGATGACCGACACATAAATGCACCCTGTGGTTCGTTAATCATGGAAATTACCCGGACCCCAAAACAGTGAGTAATAGTCCATGAAATGGGCCCAATCGCCTAAACCGCCAAAGGTCGACGACCGACATGTAACCGCACCTTGGGGTTCAATAACTATGGAAATCGCCGACCTCAAAACAATCAAGAATAATCCAAGAAACGGCCCGAATCGCCAAACCGGGAAAGTGTTGATGATCGAGACGAGACGCACCCAAAGGTTCGTTAATCGCTGAAATCACTCCCGGACCGCAAAACAATGAGTAATAGTCCATGAAACGGGCCGCAATAGGCCAAAATCGCCAAAGGTTGACGCATCAACATGTAAGCGCACTCTTGGGTTCAATAATCGTGGAAATCGCTGGGAACTCAAAACGATGAGTAATAATCCAAGAACGGCCGAATCGCCAAAACTCGAGTGTTGATGACCGACACATAAATGCACCCCAGGGTTCGTTAATCTTGGAAATCACTCCGTGACCCCAAAACAGTGAGTAATAGTGCATGAAATTGGCACGAATCGTCCCGAACTGCAAGTGTCGATGACCGACATGTAACCGCACCTTGGGGTTCAATAACTATGGAAATCGCTTCGGGACCTCAAAACAATCAGTAATAATCCAAGAAACGGGCCAGAATCTGCCAAAACTGCGAGTGTTGATGACCGACACGTAGACGCACCCCAGGGTTCGTTAATCGTGGAAATCACTCCGGGACCGCAAAACAATGAGTAATAGTCCATGAACGGGCTAATCGGCCAAATCGCCAAAGGTTGACGACCAACATGTAACATCTTGGGGTTCAATAACTGTGGAAATCGCTGGGAACTCAAAACGATGAGTAATAATCCAAGAACGGGCCGTAATCGCCAAAACTCGAGTGTTGACGATCGACACATAAATGCACCGTGGTTCGTTAATCATGGAAATCACCGCGACCCCAAAACAAGGAGTAATAGTCCATGAAATGGGCCGTAATCGTCCAAAATCGCCAAAGTTGTTGACGCATCGATATGTAAGCGCATCTTGGGGTTCAATAACTATGGAAATCGCCGGACCTCAAAACAGTGAGTAATAATCAAGAAACGGGCCGTAACCTGCCAAACTGCAGAAAAGTTGACGACCGACACGCAGACGCACTCCAGTGGTTCGTTAATCGTGGAAATCATTGCGGGACCGCAAAACAGTTAGTAATAGTCCATGAACGGGCTGTAATCGCCAAACTGCCAAAGTTGTTGACGACCATGTAAGTTAATTCTGGGGTCCAATAATCGGAAATCGCTTAGAACTCAAAACGGCGAGTAATAATCCAAGAAACGGCCTGAATCGCCAAACTATGAAAGTGTTGATGACCGACACATAAATGCACCCTGTGGTTCGTTAATCATGGAAATTACCGCGACCCCAAAAACAGTGAGTAATAGTCCATGAAATGGGCCAGAATCGTCCATGACTGCCAGTGTCGATGACCAACATGTAACCGCACCTTGGGGTTCAATAACTATGGAAATCGCTTCGGGACCTCAAAACAATCAGTAATAATCCAAGAAACGGGCCAGAATCGCCAAAATCATGAAAGTGTTGACGCATCGGAGACGAGACGCACCCTGTGGTTCGTTAATCGGGAAATCACTCCCGACCGCAAAACAATGAGTAATAGTCCCGGAACGGGCCGAATGGCTAAAATCGCCAGTTGATGACCAACATGTAAGCGCATTTGGTTCAATAATCGTGGAAATCGCCAGAACTCAAACGATGAGTAATAATCCAAGAACGGGCTGTAATCGCCAAAACTCTGAGTGTTAATATCACATAACGCACCCTGGTTTGTTAATCATGGAAATTACCGCGACCCCAGCGGCGTAATAGTCCATGAGATGGGCCGAATCGCCCAAAACTGCCGCAGTTGATGACCGATGTAAGCGCACCTTGGGTTCAATAATCTGGAAATCGCCGACCCAAAACAGTGAGCAATTATCCAAGAACGGGCCAGATTCGCCAAACGAAAAGTTGATGACCGGCACGTAAATGCACTCTACGTTTCTTTAATCATGGAAATCATTGCGCGACCGCCAAACAGTTAGTAATAGTCAATGAACGGGCCAGAATCGGCCAAACCGCCACAGTTGATGATCGACATGTAAGCGCACCTGGGGTCCAATAATCGGAAATCGCGGGAACTCAAACGGTGAGTAATAATCCCAGAACGGGCCGAATCGCCAAAACTGTGAGTGTTGACGACCGACACATAAATGCACCCTGTGGTTCGTTAATCATGGAAATCACCCGTGACCCCAAAACAAGTGAGTAATAGTCCATGAAATGGGCCGAATCGCCCAAAATCGCCAAAGTGTTGACGACCGACATGTAACCGCACCTTGGGGTTCAATAACTATGGAAATCGCCGACCTCAAAACAGTGAGTAATAATCCAAGAACGGGCCGTAATCGCCAAAATCGCGAAGTGTTGATGACCGACACGTAGACGCACCCTGTGGTTCGTTAATCGTGGAAATCACCCGGACCGCAAAACAATGAGTAATAGTCCATGAACGGGCCGAATCGCCAAAACCGCCGTTGTTGATGACCAACATGTAAGCGCACCTTGGGGTTCAATAATCGTGGAAATCGCTGGGAACTCAAAACGATGAGTAATAATCCAAGAACGGGCCGAATCGCCAAAACGTGAGTGTTGATGACCGACACATAAATGCACCCTGTGGTTCGTTAATCATGGAAATCACTGCGTGAGCCCAAAACAGTGAGTAATAGTCCATGAAATGGGCCAGAATCGTCCAAAACTGCCATTGTCGATGACCGACATGTAACCGCACCTTGGGGTTCAATAACTATGGAAATCGCTTCGGGACCTCAAAACAATCAGTAATAATCCAAGAAACGGGCCAGAATCTGCCAAAACTGCGAGTGTTGATGACCGACACGTAGACGCACCCCAGGGTTCGTTAATCGTGGAAATCACTCCGGGACCGCAAAACAATGAGTAATAGTCCATGAAACGGGCCAGAATTGGCCAAAACTGCCAGTGTTGATGACCAACATGTAAGCGCACCTTGGGGTTCAATAACTGTGGAAATCGCTTGGGAACTCAAAACGATGAGTAATAATCCAAGAAACGGGCCAGAATCGGCCAAAACTCTGAGTGTTGATGACCGACACATAAATGCACCCCAGGGTTCGTTAATCATGGAAATCACTCCGTGACCCCAAAACAGTGAGTAATAGTCCATGAAATGGGCCAGAATCGTCCAAAACTGCCAGTGTTGATGACCGACATGTAAGCGCACCTTGGGGTTCAATAACTATGGAAATCGCTTCGGGACCTCAAAATAGTGAGTAATAATCCAAGAAACGGGCCGAATCGCCAAAATCACGAAAGTGTTGATGACCGACACGTAGACGCACCCTAGGTTCGTTAATCGTGGAAATCATTGGGACCGCAAAACAATAGTAATAGTCCATGAACGGGCCGAATCGCCAAAATCGCCAGTTGTTGATGATCGACATGTAAGCGCACCTTGGGGTTCAATAATCGTGGAAATCGCTGGGAACTCAAAACGGTGAGTAATAATCCAAGAACGGGCCGAATCGCCAAAACTGTGAGTGTTGACGACCGACACATAAATGCACCCTGTGGTTCGTTAATCATGGAAATCACCCGCGACCCCAAAACAGTGAGTAATAGTCCATGAAATGGGCCGAATCGTCCAAAATCGCCAAAGTGTCGACGACCGACATGTAACCGCACCTTGGGGTTCAATAACTATGGAAATCGCCGACCTCAAAACAATGAGTAATAATCCAAGAACGGGCCGAATCGCCAAAATCGCGAAGTGTTGATGATCGACACGTAGACGCACCCTGTGGTTCGTTAATCGTGGAAATCACCCGGACCGCAAAACAATGAGTAATAGTCCATGAACGGGCCGAATAGGCCAAACTGCCGTTGTTGATGATCAACATGTAAGCGCACCTGGGGTTCAATAATCGTGGAAATCGCTGGGAACTCAAAACGATGAGTAATAATCCAAGAACGGGCCGAATCGCCAAAACTCGTGAGTGTTGACGACCGACACATAAATGCACCCTGTGGTTCGTTAATCATGGAAATCACCCGCGACCCCAAAACAGTGAGTAATAGTCCATGAAATGGGCCGAATCGCCCAAAACGCCAAAGGTTGACGACCGACATGTAAGCGCACCTTGGGGTTCAATAACTATGGAAATCGCCGACCTCAAAACAGTGAGTAATAATCCAAGAACGGGCCGAATCGCCAAAATCATGAAAGTGTTGATGATCGACACGTAGACGCACCCTGTGGTTCGTTAATCGTGGAAATCACCGGACCGCAAAACAATGAGTAA